>JASDDO010000001.1:425821136-427084519 GCA_030015575.1 Agapanthus africanus
TGTCGATGTTGGACACTCAGGTTCCATGATGTTGCTGTGTCATTGATGGACACGTGGATAATATCCATATGTATATAGGCATTTATTATATTGTTGGCATATATGCAGATACGGTCACCTTAGATATCATAGTATTACCTTTATGATATAGTTGACCTAGGAAATCGTTATTTTATTCGATTTCTACCCGCTTATATTTTCTACTTACGAGTTAGCAACTCACCCCCGTTGTGCCACAGTTTTTGCAGGTTTGACCGCATGGATCAGTAGCAGTATCGTTGGCATACAGCTTGCTTTCGGGTGATTTGCTTTGGTAAGTGGGACATATTGGATTGTGCCACTCTTGTATTTACTTTTCTGTTGTATCTAGTTAACTCCATCAATCAAAAACTAGTATTTGTATAAGTAGTAAGACTTAGGAAGATTTGTGGTTGCGAGACTTAGATCGATGGGTTATATGTTCGCTTGGTGGGCTGATGTCTTGCTGTATTCATTATCTTTTGTGTTGATCTTCGCCGTTGGGCGTCGTATACTTATATTATGACTTGCGTGGTCGTGATTCCGCCGATTGGTGAAGAGCTAGCTTCCGCTTGGAGATACCTTTTATATTATCATGTATATATGGTTCTGGATCAAAATATACAAGGGAGGTGCTGCTCAATTTTTTTTAAAAGACGAAACATGTTTTTCAATTAGTAAAATCCACTTGCATTTTTCATATTCCATTATCTATGCATTTAAGAAAACATTTGATTTCATCATACCTTTATTTAAAAACTTCACCTCTTTTATTTTCTTTAAAAGGTTTAGATTTCTGGGCTTCGGCTTACATAATTTACGTTATGCCTTTAGACGTTGTGTGATTTAAGTGCCGGTCCCGAACTAAATTTTGGGTCGTGACAAAATTGGTATCAGAGCGCTAGGTTTAACCTTGGTTCAAGTCTAGGTTTGACTATGTGGAGTCTGGGGCGTAATCTATTTCGGAACCTAGGCTTGACTGTAACGTTTCCAAAATAATAAAATATTATTTTCGGGAATTTTTATAATTTAATATTATTTTAATGAATATTTTAATATTCTGGTATAATTAAATACAAATAAATGGGGAAAATTTTTGGAAAATTATGGAAAATTCTAAAATAGGGTATTTTATGGAATTATGCCATTTTAAAGTTTTTAAGATTAGTTATATGCTAATTTAGTGTTAATCGCGATTAAAAATCGTTAATTGGATTTTTAGCTTTTTTGTGCAAAAATTTGCACATATCATTTTCCACACTTGTTACACTTGTGTTACATTTCTTTTGCCATGGTTGTTCTTTTGGGTTCACTATTGGAGTGAGAGGGAAAAGAAAAGAAAAGGAAAAAGTAGCATGATGATGAGAGAGAGAGAGAGAGACCAAGTCAACCTTTACCTTTTTTGAACCATACCCCATCATTTCCCTTCTCATTTTCTCACCCCTCTTCAAGCAAGAGCTGAGCTGCTGCTGCTCCCTCTCCCCCTCTCTCCCCCTCTTCATGAAACCCTAGATCCACCATGAAAACAAAGCCAAAACCCCATTCCCACTTCACAAAACTTGCTCCCAAGCTCACTAGCTACACATTGAACCTAGCAAGATTGGATTTGGAGGACTTTGAGCAACTCAAGAATTTTCTTGAGTTGCCAAAGGAGGTAATTTCTGCACCCTTAAGTAGTATTTCAATTTCTTTGTGCATCAATTCTAGTTTCATATCGATATTGTGTCGTTTCGTGGACTTTGGAGAATTCAAGTTAGGGTTTAGGGTAAAACTGAAATCAAAGATGAATTTGAGGATGGTGGTGACCTTAGAAACCTTGGTGTGATGTTAGTTTAGACCCAAACCTGAAATTGAAACCAGAATGCGGAATTACGGAATCGATATCGGGGAAAACTGTAAATCTGGGAGTGTTTTGTGTAATCTGCTATCACCCCGAGACCCTAAAAATGAAACTGAGTTGACAATGAAATGTGCAGGCACCATAGAACCACCACACCAAACCCTAGCTCCCAACTCCAAAGTGAGGCCGCCAATTTATTCCATCTGGCCGCAAATTGCGGCCAGAGCAGGAGGGAACTGTCTCGATTTTTGTGCATGGCCCTAATTCCTCTAGTCTTGACCCTGGGTATGTCTAGTTGTGACTGATTCCATCTAGGGTAAAATCTGGGATGATTTCCCTATGTTGGTGAATATTTACGACTTATTTTAGCATGGATTTTGGTATTTGGTGTTTCGTTCCTGTCGGGTGGCGTTTGGACGTCAACGACAAGTGGATATTGATCGTGTTTGCATACGAGGTTATAGGTTTTTACCTATAGGCGTAGCGTGTGCCGTTTTGGTTTCCGATGTGATTTTCATGTGCTTTAGCGTTTGTGATATTCTTGTAGGTACCCCACGTGATGTTGAGGCAAAGAAGATGAAGATAGCAACATCGGCATTGGCACATGAGAAGCAAAGTGAGTAGATTATATCTACGGGGAGAAGTCGGGTGGATGGCGTATAGCACCCCCGCAGTCCGTGGTGATGTATACGAATACGTATACACACATATATTTATTATGTGTTGTTTAGGATTATTGATGGTAATATTGATATTATTGGTGATAAGGATGTATTGGTGTAGTATAGTGCGAAACCCTAGAGTAGTGGTTGCACTCACACATACACGTACACATAACTTGCATACATTCTTTCATTTATCTGTGCGCATCTGGAGGTTTGTATATCTACACATGGGTATGGGACTATGTGTTCATATACGGGATTGAGGATGATACATGGGATTGAGATGAGTCGATGATGTTTGAGTGAGGCCATGAGATTCGACGATATGACGGAGTTCGTATTTGAGATGTGATATGATGGTAGTGAAACCGGATATGTGATGAGCTGAATGGGATATTGACCCGTACCCAGCTATTGGGATGCCGTACGACGAATTACCGTACGAGCTTTATATTGATGTTAGATCCGCACTCATGACTCGAGGATGTTATGTGATATACTGTATCGTACGTGATAATATTGAGGCGAGATCACCGACTATATATATATATATATATGTATATCGGCTCAGATTTAGGTGGCTTCCATACCCCTCCCGATTGACTTGATTGTTGGGTTCGTAGTTCGCATAGTAGGCGTTAGACTAGACCCGAGTAATACCTATTTCAAAACTAACGAATCGGGGATATTTTAAAGATAGGCAGAAGGGTTTATACGGATATTTTCAAATGACGCATCTTTTCTTAAAATACCGTAGCCCTTATTTTACCAAAAGCCCCGATTCGTCTTATTTCAAAAGGCAAAGTTGCAGGATATATCTATTGAGGCAGGTTCTTTACTGTTGTGTTGATTTTTCGATTCCGCATATTCATGCTATTTGCATTGCATCGCTTGTATTGTTGATATATTTCAGTCATGCTGATAGGACACCAGCACCATTATCGATGATGCGTATGTTCCACGTACACTTGTTTGCCGGCTCACACACTTCATCATCGATAATTGCCATGTCACTACACTGTAGTACTGTTGCATTCAGGATATGATTCTTGCATGACAGACTGATATGCTTATATTTGTTTTACATGTCGCATGCATCATGCTTTCTGATTATACGCATTGAGATATGTTGTTTCCATGATATTTCTGGATTTGGGAACCGTGGATATTTCAAAAGAGAATGTGAAATTGTTTTAAAAACCCGGTTACCCTTGATATGATATTTCAGTGCATCCACCATGTGTTTTCTCGGTGCTGAGAGCGACATGTGAAACCCGATTCGAGGAGGCGGATGAGGCCGATTGCGGGTACATGGTGGACCCGGTATGGTTTCCCGGGGCAAGAAATGTTTTTCGTGGAGTAGACGATGAGCCTGGCAGGGTGGCGAGTACCTACCGGTGATTGATTGGACCTGGCGGTTATCCGGAGGATACTGACCAGAGTTGATAGATAGATATGGGCGTACTGCCGGGGCCGAGGGCCGATACCGCAGACAGAGCCCGTGGGCCGATCCGGACTGACGGAGCCCGATATATGAGGATTTACGTGCCGATGCTGGGCACAGTTTTCATGATGTTTTCGAGTGTCGATGCTGGGCACTCCGGTTCCATGATTTTGACGTGTCGCGAGGGACACGGATGGTTTATATCCTCATATTATTTCCCATGCACATGCTTTATGATATTTGCATGCATGATGGTTATTGTCATTGGGTGACGAGTGGACGGGATCCACGTATATGCAGATTTGATTACATTGATTATACCTCACATTCATGATATGCTATTACCTGAGGCACTAGCACGAGCACTTGGCACTACACTCATGTATAGAGATTACATTGCCAGTTTAGCATGCTTCAGCTTTATTCATATTGAGGTTTATTTTTATCTGATCGTATTGACCTAGGATGGGTCATGCATTCGATCTCTGCTTGTAGATATTTTCTATTCACGAGTTGGCAACTCACCCCCGTTGTGCTACAGTTCTTGCAGGTTTTTGTCGTACAGATTCCATAGCGGCATTGCTGGCACACTGCTTCCTTATGGGTGATGATTGAGTGTCAAAAACATGAGTTTACCGCAATCAGAAACGGCGTCGCTTCGCAGCTAGCCGGTGAGTGCGGGTCGATCCACAGAGACGGGTAAATTCCTTTTATGTGTTTTAACGAGTTGATTCTATTTGTCGTTTTGATTGGTTTATAAAAATCTAGAAAAACTAGATCTAATTAATCTAATTAAGATTCTTGCTAGGGTTAGGCTTAGGGGAAGTTTTGGAGATTAATGTTTCCTTCACCGCTTTCAATGCCTTCTTTTTTAGATCTATTAGGTGTTACGTTAATTATCAATAAAGTGGATACGAATCTTTTGGGAAGATGTTTCTTCCTCTAGATTTGTATCCTTCCTTTGTTGATAATTACCCTAACCCCCATGGAAAACGCGCGCAACCGACCCTTTATACTACGGTTCACCGTTACCTCGAGGGGTAGGGTGCCGTAGGGAGCGGATGTGTGCGTATGCATGGAGTTCTAATTCTAAAGTGAAGATGGCATTGAAAGGGGTGAGAGATCTCATCTCTCAACCCTTTCGCTAAGGCTAACCCTAACAAGCGAGGAGACTACTCGCTCATTAGGGGATGATAAATTATACTAGAAAATAAAAGCAAGGAAATAAATTACCTACAGATTTGATGGCTCCCTCCAAGTAGAAGACAGAATAGATCTGAATGTCACTTCCAGAAATTCTGAATTTTATTTATTGAAAAGAGGCATACATTTTTCAGATTTCAAATTACAATTTATAGGAAAATAGGAAACCTAGGGTTACAGACTCTCGCGCATGCGCAATTACAGATTTGCCCATGAAAAATCCCAACACCCACAACGTCGCGGCAACAGAAGAAATCTCCACCGACCCGGGCATTAGACGGCCGCGGATCCGCGGCGCCAGCATGGGTTTGGCCGCGGATCCGCGGCCAAAGAAAGGATTTGGGCTCTGAAAAGTTTGGGCTTGGTTTAGGGGTTCTTGGGCTTCTTGTTTCCATATGTAGTTTCTCTGTTGGGCTTCTTATTCTCCTCCAGATATTTCAGTGAATACTTGTAGCGATCTTTTAACCGTTCACATGACATTTTGGACCTTGTACTGTTCTTCGTCTAGGCTTGACTAGGATCCGTCCAATTGTTGGTCAAAAGTCCCTTTTCTGTTGTTTTGTGTCTTTTTCATTGTATTTGCTCCAGAAACCTGTAACCTGTAATATGCAACAAACGTGCGTCAAGAGTACCTGTTTATTTATAAAAGGGATAAGAATAGGGGAATGATAAATGCAATATTATGGTCTGAACAAATACCCCCAAACTTACCTTTTGCTCGTCCTCGAGCAAACTTATTATTTTATTCACTAAACTCCTAACCGCACTTTCGCAGGGAAACGCGATTGCACTGAGCACGTGCAACAAGCCGTTAAACCTCTAGGTGTCCCTAGTAGGAGGAGTGTTGTCTCCTGAGGGTTTTCAGCGGATACTACCCACAAAATCCTATCAATTCGGCCCATTGACTTTTGTTTTCCAATTAGGTTTTCTAACAAGGAATTCTATTATCTTAAACTTGTAAATTATCCACCCACATTCTTCACACATCCTCATCATTTAACTCAAGATTATATATGTTATGTAGACCTACTTAGCTTTCGGCATCTTTTAAGTCTTCCTTCTAGGGTTTCATCTCTACTTAGGAATTTTCTATCAACTCCATTAAAGACACAAATTCTATCTTTCATTCCTCTCTTTTATCAAAATTCCAATCACATGCCCCTACGTGTGTGTAAAGATCACCCCTACACTTGGAAATTCAATTCAAGCAATCATGCCCTTGTCCATTGTCCAAAGTACTTATTAATTGGTGAATTTAAATGAAATTTGCTTACACATCCTTCATGCGACCGTTAATACTTCTTGAGGTACCAACGACCGATTACAAAATGCGTTTGCACTTTAAAGCGTACTTCCTAGTCCTTGCAACACCCAAGGCTTTAGCAGTGACTCCCAAACCAGTTGGTCTAAGGCACTAGGTGATGAAGCACCCTCGCTAAATATTTTTTCTATTTTTACAGCCTTAAGTAATCACAAAAACTAGTGTCCATTTTTTCTTTATTCACTTTTTTTTTCTTTTTATTTTCATTGTACTAAGGACTTTAGACAAGAGTATTTCAAGGTCTCTTCTACTATTCCAAGTTTCAAGGTGCGTGATTGTGCAATTTTGTAGGGTATACATTTTCAGAATCTAGACTTAAGCTAGGAACTATCTTTCAAACTTATACTTTAATTAGAACATCAATACTCTTCCCTTGTTTCGACTTAGCCCAAGAAGTGAACCCAAAATTTGCCTATTTGTAAATAAACTACAAGGCATATACTTTCTACCGTTAAACTTTAAGAAATGTTATTTTTAGGGTTTTTAATTCAGTAAGTCTAAGATCTAGTTGTTCCTAGCTAGTAACCTATCTGTCAAACTCTAGTCAATTAGCCAAATTTGAATACAATAATTTTTATAATTTTTGAAAATTTTCAATTTTTATGGGTTTTCAAATAGGTATGCAAAAGCAAAAATATGTACAAATGAATGCGGAGGAAGAAGACGTACCGAGCATAAATACCCCCAAACTTGAACTTGACAGTGTCCTCACTGTCATACTAAACCAAGAGGGTCAAAATACCGATACTCCTCAGTTTATTTATTTATAATAAATTTTTTTTTATATTTTGAATTTTTTTTTATAGAAAAAGAAAACAAAAGGATATATACATATATACAACAAGATTCCCCCCAAAGTTAAGCTTGGCCTTACACAAGCCAAATGTTAGCACCAACCATTCAAAAATCTTATCATGGTAATGATAGAGTTGGTGCAAGAATGGGATGGAAAGAGAAGAGATGAAAAGCACGCGAGACCGTGTGGAAAGAAGAATGGTAGAATCTGGTCTCGGTGGGGGAGAAGAAAGACGGAAAGAAGAAAGATGTGGAGTGCGATCTTGAGGGTGTAAATTGAGTGAATAAATTAGCGCAATATGTGATGACCGATGTGTTAAAAGCGATTGCGCTAACCTACCAACTCGTCGTGCAATGGGGTTAAATCCCTCAAGATTCGCAAGAAAACATGGGTACGCCGAACTTGGTATAGGAGATGAAAACGTAACGGTCATTTGTTCGGTCGGAACAATAGGAAGGAGGGAGGGTGATATAACAGTCAAAGGTTCAGGAGGCTGAATTGGAAAATCCGACACATCAATTAAAAATGGTTCAACCTCGATATTATCCTCAAGACTCTCCTCAATATTTAATCCATCTATGCCATTATCATCAAAATCTAGACGCATATGAGATTCGGGGGAAACATTTAATAACTCAGGATGATGATTTGAACATAAAATTTCTATTAAATCGACAGGTTCATCATCCGAAATATCCCTGGCGTCTATATCCTCAATCAAGTGAAAATCAATTTCTTTAGACACTTCATCCACAGCATGGATATTTATCAATGTAGGTTCTAGAGTGGAGGTGTAAAGATCGAAAGGATTAGGTGCGGTTTCACTCGAAAGGGGTTCCTCACAATTTGGCAAATCAAATACTACAAAATCGCATAACTCATTTTTATTTTCAACTGGTGAATCATTTGGAACAATCGATGGAAAACCGGAGTTGTGGGCTTCAATTGGGTAAGGGTAGGTTTGATTTGAAAATCCTCTCTCATTCTCACTCTGTCCAACTGCTGCTTTATACATTGAAAAATTCGGAGCTAGCGGGACACTAGCTACCGGTTCACTAGGTTGCATAAGGGCGGCCATGGATGCTTCCACATTCCTCATTATTTTATTTGTTGCAGCAATATATGCTTCCAACGACTCTTCCAAACTAGACTTAGGTGGTGAGGGGGTTTCAGTAAAAGATTCAAAATTAGTTGGGTATGTGAAACTCCCTAATGGCTGTGTCGAAACAGCGTCTAGTGAAGGTGGGAAGGTTGGGTATGACTGGTAGGAAGTGGGTGGTAAGACAGGAGTAGGGTCAACATATGGATAAGAAGGTGAATAATCGTGCGGATCCCTAAAACTAGATGAGTGGAGAGGGGTGAAAGATCGACTGCGAGATTGAGCAATATGCTCAGCAATGGACATCGGCCTAGGAGTGACAGAAGGACTTGAAGAAGTGGTATCAACATATGTAGGTTGTAAAGGTTGACTCGGTTGACACGAAGTGGGTTGAAAAGTCAAACTATTTCTCCTAGACGCCTCTATTTGATCTTTCAACGAAATTTTTGGCAAGGAGGGATCGTTTTTAAATTGACCGAAACAATTGACGAACGACGCAAAGTTAGGTTCGGGATACCAAAGTTCGGCAAGAGATTTATGATGTGGGGTACCCATGATAGAAGAGTGCAAGGATTTCTTAGCGACAAAATTTTTGCAAGTTTTTAAAAGATTTTTCTTTATTTTTTTTTATTGGAGAGTTTTGCAACAAGGTTTTAGAAAATGGACTCGTGACACAACTGAATCAACCACACATGCACAATCAGGCCTAGATCTAGGGTCGCCTAGGTCTACTAGACAGCTCCCAACTAGGGCTAGAAATAGACCTCAAACCGCCTCTTCACGGACAAATACGGCCAGGTAAGTGGGAAGGAACCACCACTACAGTGGGCCTAATTAATAACCACTAGCCTAGACACCGCAATGTCGGTTAGGATAACGGCCGATGCCTACCCTAGTCCTTTTCCTATTGAGCTCGCTGTCCTTAGGTCTGAGTCTAATTTTTTTTTAATTAAAGGTGGTCGATGCAAAATGCTTTAGGTGTTTTCTGGGGTCCTGGGAAGGGTGATGAAATCCCCACCCAATCTGAGTTTGGTCAATTAGCCCCTTAGAGTCCGGTTAAATTATGCAAAACAAATAAAATTTCACTTGCATTCAATTTTAGCGCGGCGCAAATAAACCTGCAGAAAATCTGTTATAGAGAAGGGGGAGAAAGACTCTTTACACAAAGAATTCCTGCAGAAAAATTTTTACAGACAGAGATATGGAGGTTGCAGAGGGGAGAAGAAGAGAACAAACAGTGCAAATCTGGAGTGCTGACGTGGTAGACGAGGCGCGGATCCGCGGCGTGGGGGAGTTATTGCGGTGGAAGCGCGGAAAGGGGATGGGTTCAGCCTCTGGAAAAATTTTCACTGCTCTTGACTTGCAATTCCTCTCTGTTCTTATATACCAATTTATGTTTTGGCCTCTGTAAAATTCCAGATCCGCGATTCGACGATGTTCCTGCAAGATTCAAAAATATGCACCCTTCAAACAGATCAAAGTTGATAATTTTTTTATTTTTTTTTTATATTTTCAGATTTTTATAATTTTTTAAATTTATATCAACCCGAAAATTCACAAAAAGAAATATTACGCCGTCCCCTGCAACGGCGCCATTTGATTGAGTGTTAAAAACATGAGTTTACCGCAATCAGAAACGGCGTCGCTTCACAGCTAGCCGGTGAGTGCGGGTCGATCCACAGAGACGGGTAAATTCCTTTTATGTGTTTTAACGAGTTGATTCTATTTGTCGTTTTGATTGGTTTATAAAAATCTAGAAAAACTAGATCTAATTAATCTAATTAAGATTCTTGCTAGGGTTAGGCTTAGGGGAAGTTTTGGAGATTAATGTTTCCTTCACCGCTTTCAATGCCTTCATTTTTAGATCTATTAGGTGTTACGTTAATTATCAATAAAGTGGATACGAATCTTTTGAGAAGATATTTCTTCCTCTAGATTTGTATCCTTCCTTTGTTGATAATTACCCTAACCCCAATGGAAAACGCGCGCAACCGGCCCTTTATACTACGGTTCACCGTTACCTCGAGGGGTAGGGTGCCGTAGGGAGCGGATGTGTGCGTATGCATGGAGTTCTAACTCTAAAGTGAAGATGGCATTGAAAGGGGTGAGAGATCTCATCTCTCAACCCTTTCGCTAAGGCTAACCCTAACAAGCGAGGAGACTACTCGCTCATTAGGGGATGATAAATTATACTAGAAAATAAAAGCAAGGAAATAAATTACCTACAGATTTGATGGCTCCCTCCAAGTAGAAGACAGAATAGATCTGAATGTCACTTCCAGAAATTCTGAATTTTATTTATTGAAAAGAGGCATACATTTTTCAGATTTCAAATTACAATTTATAGGAAAATAGGAAACCTAGGGTTACAGACTCTCGCGCATGCGCAATTACAGATTTGCCCACGAAAAATCCCAACACCCACAACGTCGCGGCAACAGAAGAAATCTCCACCGACCCGGGCATTAGACGGCCGCGGATCCGCGGCGCCAGCATGGGTTTGGCCGCGGATCCGCGGCCAAAGAAAGGATTTGGGCTCTGAAAAGTTTGGGCTTGGTTCAGGGGTTCTTGGGCTTCTTGTTTCCATATGTAGTTTCTCTGTTGGGCTTCTTATTCTCCTCCAGATATTTCAGTGAATACTTGTAGCGATCTTTTAACCGTTCACATGACATTTTGGACCTTGTACTGTTCTTCGTCTAGGCTTGACTAGGATCCGTCCAATTGTTGGTCAAAAGTCCATTTTCTGTTGTTTTGTGTCTTTTTCACTGTATTTGCTCCAGAAACCTGTAACCTGTAATATGCAACAAACGTGCGTCAAGAGTACCTGTTTATTTATAAAAGGGATAAGAATAGGGGAATGATAAATGCAATATTATGGTCTGAACAAATACCCCCAAACTTACCTTTTGCTCGTCCTCGAGCAAACTTATTATTTTATTCACTAAACTCCTAACCGCACTTTCGCAGGGAAACGCGATTGCACTGAGCACGTGCAACAAGCCGTTAAACCTCTAGGTGTCCCTAGTAGGAGGAGTGTTGTCTCCTGAGGGTTTTCAGCGGATACTACCCACAAAATCCTATCAATTCGGCCCATTGACTTTTGTTTTCCAATTAGGTTTTCTAACAAGGAATTCTATTATCTTAAACTTGTAAATTATCCACCCACATTCTTCACACATCCTCATCATTTAACTTAAGATTATATATGTTATGTAGACCTACTTAGCTTTCGGCATCTTTTAAGTCTTCCTTCTAGGGTTTCATCTCTACTTAGGAATTTTCTATCAACTCCATTAAAGATACAAATTCTATCTTTCATTCCTCTCTTTTATCTAAATTCCAATCACATGCCCCTACGTGTGTGTAAAGATCACCCCTACACTTGGAAATTCAATTCAAGCAATCATGCCCTTGTCCATTGTCCAAAGTACTTATTAATTGGTGAATTTAAATGAAATTTGCTTACACATCCTTCATGCGACCGTTAATACTTCTTGAGGTACCAACGACCGATTACAAAATGCGTTTGCACTTTAAAGCGTACTTCCTAGTCCTTGCAACACCCAAGGCTTTAGCAGTGACTCCCAAACCAGTTGGTCTAAGGCACTAGGTGATGAAGCACCCTCGCTAAATATTTTTTCTATTTTTACAGCCTTAAGTAATCACAAAAACTAGTGTCCATTTTTTCTTTATTCACTTTTTTTTTTCTTTTTATTTTCATTGTACTAAGGACTTTAGACAAGAGTATTTCAAGGTCTCTTCTACTATTCCAAGTTTCAAGGTGCGTGATTGTGCAATTTTGTAGGGTATACATTTTCAGAATCTAGACTTAAGCTAGGAACTATCTTTCAAACTTATACTTTAATTAGAACATCAATACTCTTCCCTTGTTTCGACTTAGCCCAAGAAGTGAACCCAAAATTTGCCTATTTCTAAATAAACTACAAGGCATATACTTTCTACCGTTAAACTTTAAGAAATGTTATTTTTAGGGTTTTTAATTCAGTAAGTCTAACATCTAGTTGTTCCTAGCTAGTAACCTATCTGTCAAACTCTAGTCAATTAGCCAAATTTGAATACAATAATTTTTATAATTTTTGAAAATTTTCAATTTTTATGGGTTTTCAAATAGGTATGCAAATGCAAAAATATGTACAAATGAATGCGGAGGAAGAAGACGTACCGAGCATAAATACCCCCAAACTTGAATTGACAGTGTCCTCACTGTCATACTAAACCAAGAGGGTCAAAATACCGATACTCCCCAGTTTATTTATTTATAATAATTTTTTTTTTATATTTTGAATTTTTTTTTTATAGAAAAAGAAAACAAAAGGATATATACATATATACAACAAGATTCCCCCCAAAGTTAAGCTTGGCCTTACACAAGCCAAATGTTAGCACCAACCATTCAAAAATCTTATCATGGTAATGGTAGAGTTGGTGCAAGAATGGGATGGAAAGAAAAGAGATGAAAATCACGCGAGACCGTGTGGAAAGAAGAATGGTAGAATCTGGTCTCGGTGGGGGAGAAGAAAGACGGAAAGAAGAAAGATGTGGAGTGCGATCTTGAGGGTGTAAATTGAGTGAATAAATTAGCGCAATATGTGATGACCGATGTGTTAAAAGCGATTGCGCTAACCTACCAACTCGTCGTGCAATGGGGTTAAATCCCTCAAGATTCGCAAGAAAACATGGGTACGCCGAACTTGGTATAGGAGATGAAAACGTAACGGTCATTTGTTCGGTCGGAACAATAGGAAGGAGGGAGGGTGATATAACAGTCAAAGGTTCAGGAGGCTGAATTGGAAAATCCGACACATCAATTAAAAATGGTTCAACCTCGATATTATCCTCAAGACTCTCCTCAATATTTAATCCATCTATGCCATTATCATCAAAATCTAGACGCATATGAGATTCGGGGGAAACATTTAATAACTCAGGATGATGATTTGAACATAAAATTTCTATTAAATCGACAGGTTCATCATCCGAAATATCCCTGGCGTCTATATCCTCAATCAAGTGAAAATCAATTTCTTTAGACACTTCATCCACAGCATGGATATTTATCAATATAGGTTCTAGAGTGGAGGTGTAAAGATCGAAAGGATTAGGTGCGGTTTCACTCGAAAGGGGTTCCTCACAATTTGGCAAATCAAATACTACAAAATCGCACAACTCATTTTTATTTTCAACTGGTGAATCATTTGGAACAATCGATGGAAAACCGGAGTTGTGGGCTTCAATTGGGTAAGGGTAGGTTTGATTTGAAAATCCTCTCTCATTCTCACTCTGTCCAACTGCTGCTTTATACATTGAAAAATTCGGAGCTAGCGGGACACTAGCTACCGGTTCACTAGGTTGCATAAGGGCGGCCATGGATGCTTCCACATTCCTCATTATTTTATTTGTTGCAGCAATATATGCTTCCAACGACTCTTCCAAACTAGACTTAGGTGGTGAGGGGGTTTCAGTAAAAGATTCAAAATTAGTTGGGTATGTGAAACTCCCTAATGGCTGTGTCGAAACAGCGTCTAGTGAAGGTGGGAAGGTCGGGTATGACTGGTAGGAAGTGGGTGGTAAGACAGGAGTAGGGTCAACATATGGATAAGAAGGTGAATAATCGTGCGGATCCCTAAAACTAGATGAGTGGAGAGGGGTGAAAGATCGACTGCGAGATTGAGCAATATGCTCAGCAATGGACATCGGCCTAGGAGTGACAGAAGGACTTGAAGAAGTGGTATCAACATATGTAGGTTGTAAAGGTTGACTCGGTTGACACGAAGTGGGTTGAAAAGTCAAACTATTTCTCCTAGACGCCTCTATTTGATCTTTCAACGAAATTTTTGGCAAGGAGGGATCGTTTTTAAATTGACCGAAACAATTGACGAACGACGCAAAGTTAGGTTCGGGATACCAAAGTTCGGCAAGAGATTTATGATGTGGGGTACCCATGACAGAAGAGTGCAAGGATTTCTTAGCGACAAAATTTTTGCAAGTTTTTAAAAGATTTTTCTTTATTTTTTTTTATTGGAGAGTTTTGCAACAAGGTTTTAGAAAATGGACTCGTGACACAACTGAATCAACCACACATGCACAATCAGGCCTAGATCTAGGGTCGCCTAGGTCTACTAGACAGCTCCTAACTAGGGCTAGAAATAGACCTCAAACCGCCTCTTCACGGACAAATACGGCCAGGTAAGTGGGAAGGAACCACCACTACAATGGGCCTAATTAATAACCACTAGCCTAGACACCGCAATGTCGGTTAGGATAACGGCCGATGCCTACCCTAGTCCTTTTCCTATTGAGCTCGCTGTCCTTAGGTCTGAGTCTAATTTTTTTTTAATTAAAGGTGGTCGATGCAAAATGCTTTAGGTGTTTTTTGGGGTCCTGGGAAGGGTGATGAAATCCCCACCCAATCTGAGTTTGGTCAATTAGCCCCTTAGAGTCCGGTTAAATTATGCAAAACAAATAAAATTTCACTTGCATTCAATTTTAGCGCGGCGCAAAGAAACCTGCAGAAAATCTGTTATAGAGAAGGGGGAGAAAGACTCTTTACACAAAGAATTCCTGCAGAAAAATTTTTACAGACAGAGATATGGAGGTTGCAGAGGGGAGAAGAAGAGAACAAACAGTGCAAATCTGGTGTGCTGACGTGGTAGACGAGGCGCGGATCCGCGGCGTGGGGGAGTTATTGCGGCGGAAGCGCGGCAAGGGGATGGGTTCAGCCTCTGGAAAAATTTTCACTGCTCTTGACTTGCAATTCCTCTCTGTTCTTATATACCAATTTATGTTTTGGCCTCTGTAAAATTCCAGATCCGCGATTCGACGATGTTCCTGCAAGATTCAAAAATATATACCCTTCAAACAGATCAAAGTTGATAATTTTTTTTTTTTTTTTTTATATTTTCAGATTTTTATAATTTTTTAAATTTATATCAACCCGAAAATTCACAAAAAGAAATATTACGCCGTCCCCTGCAACGGCGCCATTTGATTGAGTGTTAAAAACATGAGTTTACCGCAATCAGAAACGGCGTCGCTTCGCAGCTAGCCGGTGAGTGCGGGTCGATCCACAGAGACGGGTAAATTCCTTTTATGTGTTTTAACGAGTTGATTCTATTTGTCGTTTTGATTGGTTTATAAAAATCTAGAAAAACTAGATCTAATTAATCTAATTAAGATTCTTGCTAGGGTTAGGCTTAGGGGAAGTTTTGGAGATTAATGTTTCCTTCACCGCTTTCAATGCCTTCATTTTTAGATCTATTAGGTGTTACGTTAATTATCAATAAAGTGGATACGAATCTTTTGAGAAGATGTTTCTTCCTCTAGATTTGTATCCTTCCTTTGTTGATAATTACCCTAACCCCCATGGAAAACGCGCGCAACCGGCCCTTTATACTACGGTTCACCGTTACCTCGAGGGGTAGGGTGCCGTAGGGAGCGGATGTGTGCGTATGCATGGAGTTCTAACTCTAAAGTGAAGATGGCATTGAAAGGGGTGAGAGATCTCATCTCTCAACCCTTTCGCTAAGGCTAACCCTAACAAGCGAGGAGACTACTCGCTCATTAGGGGATGATAAATTATACTAGAAAATAAAAGAAAGGAAATAAATTACCTACAGATTTGATGGCTCCCTCCAAGTAGAAGACAGAATAGATCTGAATGTCACTTCCAGAAATTCTGAATTTTATTTATTGAAAAGAGGCATACATTTTTCAGATTTCAAATTACAATTTATAGGAAAATAGGAAACCTAGGGTTACAGACTCTCGCGCATGCGCAATTACAGATTTGCCCACGAAAAATCCCAACACCCACAACGTCGCGGCAACAGAAGAAATCTCCACCGACCCGGGCATTAGACGGCCGCGGATCCGCGGCGCCAGCATGGGTTTGGCCGCGGATCCGCGGCCAAAGAAAGGATTTGGGCTCTGAAAAGTTTGGGCTTGGTTCAGGGGTTCTTGGGCTTCTTGTTTCCATATGTAGTTTCTCTGTTGGGCTTCTTATTCTCCTCCAGATATTTCAGTGAATACTTGTAGCGATCTTTTAACCGTTCACATGACATTTTGGACCTTGTACTGTTCTTCGTCTAGGCTTGACTAGGATCCGTCCAATTGTTGGTCAAAAGTCCATTTTCTGTTGTTTTGTGTCTTTTTCACTGTATTTGCTCCAGAAACCTGTAACCTGTAATATGCAACAAACGTGCGTCAAGAGTACCTGTTTATTTATAAAAGGGATTAGAATAGGGGAATGATAAATGCAATATTATGGTCTGAACAAATACCCCCAAACTTACCTTTTGCTCGTCCTCGAGCAAATTTATTATTTTATTCACTAAACACCTAACCGCACTTTCGCAGGGAAACGCGATTGCACTGAGCACGTGCAACAAGCCGTTAAACCTCTAGGTGTCCCTAGTAGGAGGAGTGTTGTCTCCTGAGGGTTTTCAGCGGATACTACCCACAAAATCCTATCAATTCGGCCCATTGACTTTTGTTTTCCAATTAGGTTTTCTAACAAGGAATTCTATTATCTTAAACTTGTAAATTATCCACCCACATTCTTCACACATCCTCATCATTTAACTTAAGATTATATATGTTATGTAGACCTACTTAGCTTTCGGCATCTTTTAAGTCTTCCTTCTAGGGTTTCATCTCTACTTAGGAATTTTCTATCAACTCCATTAAAGATACAAATTCTATCTTTCATTCCTCTCTTTTATCTAAATTCCAATCACATGCCCCTACGTGTGTGTAAAGATCACCCCTACACTTGGAAATTCAATTCAAGCAATCATGCCCTTGTCCATTGTCCAAAGTACTTATTAATTGGTGAATTTAAATGAAATTTGCTTACACATCCTTCATGCGACCGTTAATACTTCTTGAGGTACCAACGACCGATTACAAAATGCGTTTGCACTTTAAAGCGTACTTCCTAGTCCTTGCAACACCCAAGGCTTTAGCAGTGACTCCCAAACCAGTTGGTCTAAGGCACTAGGTGATGAAGCACCCTCGCTAAATATTTTTTCTATTTTTACAGCCTTAAGTAATCACAAAAACTAGTGTCCATTTTTTCTTTATTCACTTTTTTTTTTCTTTTTATTTTCATTGTACTAAGGACTTTAGACAAGAGTATTTCAAGGTCTCTTCTACTATTCCAAGTTTCAAGGTGCGTGATTGTGCAATTTTGTAGGGTATACATTTTCAGAATCTAGACTTAAGCTAGGAACTATCTTTCAAACTTATACTTTAATTAGAACATCAATACTCTTCCCTTGTTTCGACTTAGCCCAAGAAGTGAACCCAAAATTTGCCTATTTCTAAATAAACTACAAGGCATATACTTTCTACCGTTAAACTTTAAGAAATGTTATTTTTAGGGTTTTTAATTCAGTAAGTCTAAGATCTAGTTGTTCCTAGCTAGTTAACCTATCTGTCAAACTCTAGTCAATTAGCCAAAATTGAATACAATAATTTTTATAATTTTTGAAAATTTTCAATTTTTATGGGTTTTCAAATAGATATGCAAATGCAAAAATATGTACAAATGAATGCGGAGGAAGAAGACGTACCGAGCATAAATACCCCCAAACTTGAACTTGACAGTGTCCTCACTGTCATACTAAACCAAGAGGGTCAAAATACCGATACTCCCCAGTTTATTTATTTATAATAAATTTTTTTTTTATATTTTGAAATTTTTTTTTATAGAAAAAGAAAACAAAAGGATATATACTTATATACAACAAGATTCCCCCCAAAGTTAAGCTTGGCCTTACACAAGCCAAATGTTAGCACCAACCATTCAAAAATCTTATCATGGTAATGGTAGAGTTGGTGCAAGAATGGGATGGAAAGAAAAGAGATGAAAAGCACGCGAGACCATGTGGAAAGAAGAATGGTAGAATCTGGTCTCGGTGGGGGAGAAGAAAGACGGAAAGAAGAAAGATGTGGAGTGCGACTTGAGGGTGTAAATTGAGTGAATAAATTAGCGCAATATGTGATGACCGATGTGTTAAAAGCGATTGCGCTAACCTACCAACTCGTCGTGCAATGGGGTCAAATCCCTCAAGATTCTCAAGAAAACATGGGTACGCCGAACTTGGTATAGGAGATGAAAACGTAACGGTCATTTGTTCGGTCGGAACAATAGGAAGGAGGGAGGGTGATATAACAGTCAAAGGTTCAGGAGGCTGAATTGGAAAATCCGACACATCAATTAAAAATGGTTCAACCTCGATATTATCATCAAGACTCTCCTCAATATTTAATCCATCTATGCCATTATCATCAAAATCTAGACGCATATGAGATTCGGGGGAAACATTTAATAACTCAGGATGATGATTTGAACATAAAATTTCTATTAAATCGACAGGTTCATCATCCGAAATATCCCCGGCGTCTATATCCTCAATCAAGTGAAAATCAATTTCTTTAGACACTTCATCCACAGCATGGATATTTATCAATGTAGGTTCTAGAGTGGAGGTGTAAAGATCGAAAGGATTAGGTGCGGTTTCACTCGAAAGGGGTTCCTCACAATTTGGCAAATCAAATACTACAAAATCGCACAACTCATTTTTATTTTCAACTGGTGAATCATTTGGAACAATCGATGGAAAACCGGAGTTGTGGGCTTCAATTGGGTAAGGGTAGGTTTGATTTGAAAATCCTTTCTCATTCTCACTCTGTCCAACTGCTGCCTTATACATTGAAAAATTCGGAGCTAGCGGGACACTAGCTACCGGTTCACTAGGTTGCATAAGGGCGGCCATGGATGCTTCCACATTCCTCATTATTTTATTTGTTGCAGCAATATATGCTTCCAACGACTCTTCCAAACTAGACTTAGGTGGTGAGGGGGTTTCAGTAAAAGATTCAAAATTAGTTGGGTATGTGAAACTCCCTAATGGCTGTGTCGAAACAGCGTCTAGTGAAGGTGGGAAGGTCGGGTATGACTGGTAGGAAGTGGGTGGTAAGACAGGAGTAGGGTCAACATATGGATAAGAAGGTGAATAATCGTGCGGATCCCTAAAACTAGATGAGTGGAGAGGGGTGAAAGATCGACTGCGAGATTGAGCAATATGCTCAGCAATGGACATCGGCCTAGGAGTGACAGAAGGACTTGAAGAAGTGGTATCAACATATGTAGGTTGTAAAGGTTGACTCGGTTGACACGAAGTGGGTTGAAAAGTCAAACTATTTCTCCTAGACGCCTCTATTTGATCTTTCAACGAAATTTTTGGCAAGGAGGGATCGTTTTTAAATTGACCGAAACAATTGACGAACGACGCAAAGTTAGGTTCGGGATACCAAAGTTCGGCAAGAGATTTATGATGTGGGGTACCCATGATAGAAGAGTGCAAGGATTTCTTAGCGACAAAATTTTTGCAAGTTTTTAAAAGATTTTTCTTTATTTTTTTTTATTGGAGAGTTTTGCAACAAGGTTTTAGAAAATGGACTCGTGACACAACTGAATCAACCACACATGCACAATCAGGCCTAGATCTAGGGTCGCCTAGGTCTACTAGACAGCTCCTAACTAGGGCTAGAAATAGACCTCAAACCGCCTCTTCACGGACAAATACGGCCAGGTAAGTGGGAAGGAACCACCACTATAGTGGGCCTAATTAATAACCACTAGCCTAGACACCGCAATGTCGGTTAGGATAACGGCCGATGCCTACCCTAGTCCTTTTCCTATTGAGCTCGATGTCCTTAGGTCTGAGTCTAATTTTTTTTTTAATTAAAGGTGGTCGATGCAAAATGCTTTAGGTGTTTTCTGGGGTCCTGGGAAGGGTGATGAAATCCCCACCCAATCTGAGTTTGGTCAATTAGCCCCTTAGAGTCCGGTTAAATTATGCAAAACAAATAAAATTTCACTTGCATTCAATTTTAGCGCGGCTCAAAGAAACCTGCAGAAAATCTGTTATAGAGAAGGGGGAGAAAGACTCTTTACGCAAAGAATTCCTGCAGAAAAATTTTTACAGACAGAGATATGGAGGTTGCAGAGGGGAGAAGAAGAGAACAAACAGTGCAAATCTGGTGTGCTGACGTGGTAGACGAGGCACGGATCCGCGGCGTGGGGGAGTTATTGCGGCGGAAGCGCGGCAAGGGGATGGGTTCAGCCTCTGGAAAAAATTTCACTGCTCTTGACTTGCAATTCCTCTCTGTTCTTATATACCAATTTATGTTTTGGCCTCTGTAAAATTCCAGATCCGCGATTCAACGCTGTTCCTGCAAGATTCAAAAATATACACCCTTCAAACAGATCAAAGTTGATAATTTTTTTTTTTTAATATTTTCAGATTTTTATAATTTTTTAAATTTATATCAAGCCGAAAATTCACAAAAAGAAATATTACGCCGTCCCCGGCAACGGCGCCATTTGATTGAGTGTCAAAAACATGAGTTTACCGCAATCAGAAACGGTGTCGCTTCGCAGCTAGCCGGTGAGTGCGGGTCGATCCACAGAGACGGGTAAATTCCTTTTATGTGTTTTAACGAGTTGATTCTATTTGTCGTTTTGATTGGTTTATAAAAATCTAGAAAAACTAGATCTAATTAATCTAATTAAGATTCTTGCTAGGGTTAGGCTTAGGGGAAGTTTTGGAGATTAATGTTTCCTTCACCGTTTTCAATGCCTTCTTTTTTAGATCTATTAGGTGTTACGTTAATTATCAATAAAGTGGATACGAATCTTTTGGGAAGATGTTTCTTCCTCTAGATTTGTATCCTTCCTTTGTTGATAATTACCCTAACCCCCATGGAAAACGCGCGCAACCGGCCCTTTATACTACGGTTCACCGTTACCTCGAGGGGTAGGGTGCCGTAGGGAGAGGATGTGTGCGTATGCATGGAGTTCTAACTCTAAAGTGAAGATGGCATTGAAAGGGGTGAGAGATCTCATCTCTCAACCCTTTCGCTAAAGCTAACCCTAACAAGCGAGGAGACTACTCGCTCATTAGGGGATGATAAATTATACTAGAAAATAAAAGCAAGGAAATAAATTACCTACAGATTTGATAGCACCCTCCAAGTAGAAGACAGAATAGATCTGAATGTCACTTCCAGAAATTCTGAATTTTATTTATTGAAAAGAGGCATACATTTTTCAGATTTCAAATTACAATTTATAGGAAAATAGGAAACCTACGGTTACAGACTCTCGCGCATGCGCAATTACAGATTTGCCCACGAAAAATCCCAACACCCACAACGTCGCGGCAACAGAAGAAATCTCCACCGACCCGGGCATTAGACGGCCGCGGATCCGCGGCGCCAGCATGGGTTTGGCCGCGGATCCGCGGCCAAAGAAAGGATTTGGGCTCTGAAAAGTTTGGGCTTGGTTCAGGGGTTCTTGGGCTTCTTGTTTCCATATGTAGTTTCTCTGTTGGGCTTCTTATTCTCCTCCAGATATTTCAGTGAATACTTGTAGCGATCTTTTAACCGTTCACATGACATTTTGGACCTTGTACTGTTCTTCGTCTAGGCTTGACTAGGATCCGTCCAATTGTTGGTCAAAAGTCCCTTTTCTGTTGTTTTGTGTCTTTTTCACTGTATTTGCTCCAGAAACCTGTAACCTGTAATATGCAACAAACGTGCGTCAAGAGTACCTGTTTATTTATAAAAGGGATAAGAATAGGGGAATGATAAATGCAATATTATGGTCTGAACAGGTGACTTGCTTGGGTAGGTGGGTTCTTTTGTATCAGAACCGCCATTGTTCATGTATTATTCATTGTATCTAGAAATTCCATCAACCAAAAACTTGTATATTGTTTCAGACTTAGACAGCAGTTTTGTATTATTTCGACCTTAGAGTCGCGCTTGTAGTATTACGGTTTTCTGGCTGTTTTGAGTTCTTTTTTGGGTTTTGATCCTCGCCCTTTGGCGTTGTATATTATTATTGCTTGCGTGGTTGTGACCGTCGATTGACGAAGAGCTAGCTCCCGCTTGGGGATGCCTTTTATCATTTCATATATATTATTCTTGTTATACCCCGTTCGGGGCCAGTTTTTACAAAGGAAACTCTGCCGAAATTTTCAGGAAAGGTTACACATTTTAAAAATACATATTCGGCTTAGTTATTTAAAAACATTGATTTTCGAAACATGATTTCTTACTTCTTAAAACTAGTTTTCCTTATTTACTCTTTAAATGGTTTTAGATTTCTGGGCTTTTGGCTTACTTGGATCAGATGGGGTCCTATAGACTTCATATGGTTCAAGGGCCAGTCACGTGCTCTTTCGGGTCGTGATAAAGTTGGTATCAGAGCGCTAGGTTGACCTTGGTTCGAGTCTAAGTTTGACTATGTGGAGCCTAGGGCGTTATATATATACGGAACTTAGGCTTGACCTTACGGAACTTAGACTTAGTCGAGGGGGTATTAGACCCGAACTTTCGTCGCGTAGGATGACCCTTGGTTGATGGAATAGGTGACTAAAGTAGAGTGACGTACCGTGGGTATGTTCCGCGGCATACTTACGACATGCCACTCCGCTTAAGAAACCTTAGGTTGTACCTTTCCTTGCACCGTATTATATTCCTTCTTATGATCTATCCTTATCGATTCTGGTGATGGTTTTGCTGCCGCGATTGCACGGGTAGAGTGAGCTACGGCTCGAGTTGCGTCAGCATGAGCTCGTTGTGGACGAGGACTGACCAGGGCGTGATTCCCGAGACATACGATTGCATATTGAGGAGTCGTCTTATTGTGTTTTCGCGACATGAGCGTTGGATTGATCGCTTTTACGAGATTTCCGGATGTGCTGATCGGCACCAGAGGATTGAGCCACTAATAGAGGCCAGCCAGGATGTGACGACCGTTGATATTATCGCTTATCCAGAATGATTGAGGCGTTGTTCAGCGCACGGACGAAGGAGCCAGTTGCTGCTGCGGAAGATGAAATATCGCCCAGATGATTAGAGCTACTGCGGCATGAGCATATTCTTAGAGATATGATAGTGAGTCGCTAGTCACCGAGGATTAATGACTAGGACATATGGTTCATTCGCTTACCCCGATGCGAGGTCATCAGATAGATTGATTCCAGCTAGAGGCGACTTCACGCGGATTCGTTGAGAGTCGATTGAGACGATCGAGTGTCAGGAACCTATTTTCCAAGTTTAAAGTATTCGGAAAGACATGCAAGCGATTCTATGGACCCTCTAGAAGAATGAAACCCTAACTCGACATAATAACCGTGTGAAAGCCTTTGAACCTTAGGGTTTGCGGCAGTTCCGCGGCGCCATTAGTGAGGCTTGGGTTTGCCCTTCTACGGCTGGACCACCGATGCTGTGGTATGTACTCGATGCTATTAAACTGTACCCGAGATGTTGAGCTCTTGGGGGATTATGAGATTCTGACGAGTCGATCAGACGATTTGACATCATTCGGATATCATGTGATAGGACACTGCTTGGGAGACTCCAGATACGAGTGTAGCCGTTGGAGCGCAGTCTGTGTAGCCACGATGAGATGAGTCCGAATCAGTCGATATCGAAGAAGAGTGGAGTAAGAGTTCGCATGAGATTTCGACGAGATGACGTTCCACTCCGCTGACATCAGGGATGCGATACGCACGCTGAGGACGTGATCAGCTAGATATCTCCTACTGAGTGACGAAGATACCGAGTTCGTGATCTTGAGTCCGTGTTAGAGACTTCGGAGGGACCGTAGCCGAGGGCATTGCAGTGCGTAGATAGAGATGCGATGTCGAAATGGTCGATGATACAGACAAGCGGGACAAGAAGTTCATGCGAGAAGCAGACGAGCTGTTACTACACCCCGTTAAGATTAAAAATCGGATATGCATACAGAGGCGCAGGGATGCGACCAGCTTCCGAGGAGATGTTGTACTAGGGACGCAGATGTCCAGAGAGCGAGAAAAGATTATGCCAGAGTACCAGCCTCCGTACAGTTTGGCTTAGGCAAGATCAGAAGAGACCTTGAGTAGGATTCCTTCCAGTACACTGCTGCAATAAGAATTGCACCAGGAGCAGATGCGTGATGTGCATTCAGAGGACCCGAGGTCGGCGCCAGAGATGTGCTGCGTTACGAGCGGTCGTGAGGATTGACCGAGTGATGACTTGAAAAGTGCCAGAACGGGATCGTTCCTGTCAGCACACCTGACCGGGCCGATGAGCCGATGGATTGCGAGATAGGAAATCCACAGAGAAGATAAGGAACCAGAGGCAGAGGACGCCAGCCGCGAGCATGAGGCAAGTAGATATCTTGCGCCGCTAGCATTGGATGTACCGGCACCTTCTCGACTTGAAGGAAGAGATACCGACGACGGTATTTGTGATGTATGATTTATGATTTTATGATTTGATTATCACGTATCCGTCATCTTGGATTTCGGTATTTTGGGCGATCTATTTGCATGATTTAGTTTTGATGACTGAGTTTTATGGTATTTGTTTTCTTATACCATGGTTGCACTTACTGGGTATTCATATTTTGTGCAGAGTTATTATTCTTGAGGTATTGATTGTGATTTCATGCCTATTTTATGCCGGTGATTTGATTTACGCTTCCTGCATAGTTTTCATACCCTTTTTGTGTTTTGATGTGATTTGTGCACGTTGATGCACACGGTTGTGAGATTTTCTATCACGGTACACTTGATTTTGATTGAGCCGCATTGTATATCGTCAGTCTTGACCCTGATATTTATGATTCTTGCACTCCGTGCTTTCGACTGGACTTACGCATGTTCGACGTTTGCTATTGGATTTTGTGATTCCGTGCATGTTGAGTGCGCAGGGTTTGGATTTCGCTCGTGCACGATGGATGCATCGATTTGGATTTTTCGCGCATGTTTTGAGATACGATTTTGGTGCACACCCGATGCACTAAATCGAGATTCTTCGTGCATGTCAGATGCACCGGATTTTTGGCTGTCGGGCACACACGTTGCCTATGACAGATGCTTCGTGCACACCCGTTGCACCTAGATGTTGTTTTGTGCACCTGTATGGCACATATATGGATTTTGATTTCCGTGCGCACCAGACGCACAGTGTGTTGTTATGTGCATTTTTGGGATTTATTCCTTTTGGAGCAGTACATTTTTATAATATTGGATATTGTTTTCATACTGAGCAGGACTAGTCAGAGGACAGTACCTGGATATATTTTGCATGCATTGATAGTTCGAAGGGATTTCCAAAGAGTGAGCTATGGTCTCGATATATATATACCCACGTGTCCGATATGACACGAAACATTTAAAAACAAGGAAACCCTTCTAAATTGCTTTCAAAACGGCAGAACGTACCTATTAAACAAAGGATATATATATATATATATATATATATATATATATATATATATGTATATAGTTATTTTCTTATGAAAAACGTCCGCCGCTGTGCAGTGTTACGCGCATCGCACAGCGACTTAAAAAGATTTGGCATGCATTTTCATCAGCTATTCACATGTATAGATTGGATGTCTACATGTATAGTTCTGATCTATATCATATTGGTTTTGTATTGGATTTGACATTTGTGTTTTTACCATGACTCCGATGATTATAGGATGCTTGATGGAGTGTTGCTTTTGAGTTATCTGCTCAGTACTCATGCGCATGCATTGCGCTAGGATACGTTTTATGTATTGCTGATTTCGGAGCCCCGATGGCTTGGAATTTGTATAGAAATATTTTAGTATTTGGGGGTTTAAATTTAAATTCGGGGACCGAATTTCTTTAAGGGGGGTAGATTGTAACGTTTCCAAAATAATAAAATATTATTTTCGGGAATTTTTATAATTTAATATTATTTTAATGAATATTTTAATATTCCGGTATAATTAAATACAAATAAATGGGGAAAATTTTTGGAAAATTATGGAAAATTCTAAAATAGGGTATTTTATGGAATTATTCCATTTTAAAGTTTTTAAGATTAGTTATATGCTAATTTAGTGTTAATCGCGATTAAAAATCGCTAATTGGATTTTTAGCTTTTTTGTGCAAAAATGTGCACATATCATTTTCCACACTTGTTACACTTGTGTTACATTTCTTTTACCATGGTTGTTCTTTTGGGTTCACTATTGGAGTGAGAGGGAAAAGAAAAGAAAAGGAAAAAGTAGCATGATGATGAGAGAGAGAGAGACCAAGTCAACCTTTACCTTTTTTGAACCATACCCCATCATTTCCCTTCTCATTTTCTCTCCCCTCTTCAAGCAAGAGCTGAGCTGCTGCTGCTCCCTCTCCCCCTCTCTCTCCCTCTTCATGAAACCCTAGATCCACCATGAAAACAAAGCCAAAACCCCATTCCCACTTCACAAAACTTGCTCCCAAGCTCACTAGCTACACATTGAACCTAGCAAGATTGGATTTGGAGGACTTTGAGCAACTCAAGAATTTTCTTGAGTTGCCAAAGGAGGTAATTTCTGCACCCTTAAGTAGTATTTCAATTTCTTTGTGCATCAATTCTAGTTTCATATCGATATTGTGTCGTTTCGTGGACTTTGGAGAATTCAAGTTAGGGTTCAGGGTAAAACTGAAATCAAAGATGAATTTGAGGATGATGGTGACCTTAGAAACCTTGGTGTGATGTTAGTTTAGACCCAAACCTGAAATTGAAACCAGAATACGGAATTACGGAATCGATATCGGGGAAAACTTTAAATCTGGGAGTGTTTTGTGTAATCTGCTATCACCCCGAGACCCCAAAAATGAAACTGAGTTGACAGTGAGATGTGCAGGCACCATGGAACCACCACACCAAACCCTAGCTCCCAACTCCAAAGTGAGGCCGCCAATTTATTCCATCTGGCCGCAAATTGCGGCCAGAGCAGGAGGGAACTGTCTCGATTTTTGTGCATGGCCCTAATTCCTCTAGTCTTGACCCTGGGTATGTCTAGTTATGACTGATTCCATCTAGGGTAAAATCTGGGATGATTTCCCTATGTTGGTGCATAGTTTACGACTTGTTTTAGCATGGATTTTGGTATTTGGTGTTTCGTTCCTGTCGGGTGGCGTTTGGACGTCAACGACAAGTGGATATTGATCGTGTTTGCATACGAGGTTATAGGTTTTTACCTATAGGCGTAGCATGTGCCGTTTTGGTTTCCGATGTGATTTTCATGTGCTTTAGCGTTTGTGATATCCTTGTAGGTACCCCACGTGATGTTGAGGCAAAGAAGATGAAGATAGCAACATCGGCATTGGCACATGAGAAGCAAAGTGAGTAGATTATATCTACGGGGAGAAGTCGGGTGGATGGCGTATAGCACCCCCGCAGTCCGTGGTGATGTATACGAATACGTATACACACATATATTTATTATGTGTTGTTTAGGATTATTGATGGTAATATTGATATTATTGGTGATAAGGATGTATTGGTGTAGTATAGTGCGAAACCCTAGAGTAGTGGTTGCACTCACACATACACGTACACATAACTTGCATACATTCTTTCATTTATCTGTGCGCATCTGGAGGTTTGTATATCTACACATGGGTATGGGACTATGTGTTCATATACGGGATTGAGGATGATACATGGGATTGAGATGAGTCGATGAGGTTTGAGTGAGGCCGTGAGGTTCGGCGATATGACGGAGTTCGTATTTGAGATGTGATATGATGGTAGTGAAACCGGATATGTGATGAGCTGAATGGGATATTGACCCGTACCCAGCTATTGGGATGCCGTACGACGAATTACCGTACGAGCTTTATATTGATGTTAGATCCGCACTCATGACTCGAGGATGTTATGTGATATACTGTATCGTACGTGATACTATTGAGGCGAGATCACCGACTATATATATATATATGTATATCGGCTCAGATTTAGGTGGCTTCCATACCCCTTCCGATTGACTTGATTGTTGGGTTCGTAGTTCGCATAGTAGGCGTTAGACTAGACCCGAGTCATACCTATTTCAAAACTAACGAATCGGGGATATTTTAAAGATAGGCAGAAGGGTTTATACGGATATTTTCAAATGACGCATCTTTTCTTAAAATACCGTAGCCCTTATTTTACCAAAAGCCCTGATTCGTCTTATTTCAAAAGGCAAAGTTGCAGGATATATCTATTGAGGCAGGTTCTTTACTGTTGTGTTGATTTTTCGATTCCGCATATTCATGCTATTTGCATTGCATCGCTTGTATTGTTGATATATTTCAGTCATGCTGATAGGACACCAGCACCATTATCGATGATGCGTATGTTCCACGTACACTTGTTTGCCGGTTCACACACTTCATCATCGATAATTGCCATGTCACTACACTGTAGTACTGTTGCATTCAGGATATGATTCTTGCATGACAGACTGATATGCTTATATTTGTTTTACATGTCGCATGCATCATGCTTTCTGATTATACGCATTGAGATATGTTGTTTCCATGATATTTCTGGATTTGGGAACCGTGGATATTTCAAAAGAGAATGTGAAATTGTTTAAAAAACCCGGTTACCCTTGATATGATATTTCAGTGCATCCACCATGTGTTTTCTCGGTGCTGAGAGCGACATGTGAAACCCGATTCGAGGAGGCGGATGAGGCCGATTGCGGGTACATGGTGGACCCGGGGCAAGAAATGTTTTTCGTGGAGTAGACGATGAGCCTGGCTGGGTAGCGAGTACCTACCGGTGATTGGTTGGACCTGGCGGTTATCCGGAGGATACTGACCAGAGTCGATAGATAGATATGGGCGTACTGCCGGGGCCGAGGGCCGATACCGCAGACAGAGCCCGTGGGCCGATCCGGACTGACGAAGCCCGATATATGAGGATTTACGTGCCGATGCTGGGCACAGTTTTCATGATGTTTTCGAGTGTCGATGCTGGGCACTCCGGTTCCATGATTTTGACGTGTCGCGAGGGACACGGATGGTTTATATCCTCATATTATTTCCCATGCACATGCTTTATGATATTTGCATGCATGATGGTTATTGTCATTGGGTGACGAGTGGACGGGATCCACGTATATGCAGATTTGATTACATTGATCATACCTCACATTCATGATATGCTATTATCTGAGGCACTAGCACGAGCACTTGGCACTACACTCATGTATAGAGATTACATTGCCAGTTTAGCATGCTTCAGCTTTATTCATATTGAGGTTTATTTTTATCTGATTGTATTGACCTAGGATGGGTCATGCATTCGATCTCTGCTTGTAGATATTTTCTATTCACGAGTTGGCAACTCACCCCCGTTGTGCCACAGTTCTTGCAGGTTTTTGCCGTACAGATTCCATAGCGGCATTGCTGGCATACTGCTTCCTTATGGGTGACTTGCTTGGGTAGGTGGGGTCTTTTGTATCAGAACCGCCATTGTTCATGTATTATTCATTGTATCTAGAAATTCCATCAACCAAAAACTTGTATATTGTTTCAGACTTAGACAGCAGTTTTGTATTATTTCGACCTTAGAGTCGCGCTTGTAGTATTACGGTTTTCTGGCTGTTTTGAGTTCTTTTTTGGGTTTTGATCCTCGCCCTTTGGCGTTGTATATTATTATTGCTTGCGAGGTTGTGACCGTCGATTGACGAAGAGCTAGCTCCCGCTTGGGGATGCCTTTTATCATTTCATATATATTATTCTTGTTGTACCCCGTTTGGGGCCAGTTTTTACAAAGGAAACTCTGCCGAAATTTTCAGGAAAGGTTACACATTTTAAAAATACATATTCAGCTTAGTTATTTAAAAACATTGATTTTCGAAACATGATTTCTTACTTCTTAAAACTAGTTTTCCTTATTTACTCTTTAAATGGTTTTAGATTTCTGGGCTTTTGGCTTACTTGGATCAGATGGGGTCCTATAGACTTCATATGGTTCAAGGGCCAGTCACGTGCTCTTTCGGGTCGTGACATTGACCTTACAGAACTTAGACTTGAACATGGGGTATTAGACCCGAACTTTCATTACAATAGGTTGATCTTGATTGATGGAGTAGGTAACTCAAGTAGAGTGACGTACCGTGCGTCTGTTCCGCGGCATACTTACGATATGATACTCCGCTTAAGTGACCTTAGGATGTACATATCTTGAGACTTGTGATTCTCTTCGTTCCCTTGATCATACATCCATTTAAGATCCTTGATTCTATTCGTTCTTATGATCATACTTTCATTGATTCCGTTCCTCCTTATGATCATGTATCCATTCTGGACCCGTTGATTCCTTTCATTCCTTTGATCTATTTTCATTGACACATGGTTGAGGTTCCTGTTGCCATGGTTTGAGTGCAGATTGAGCTGCTTCTAGTGATGCGGTCAGGGCGAGCTCGTCATGGACGAGTACTGACCATCGTGTTTTCTGGTAACATGGGAACGTCTCGATTTAGTATTTGTGTTGTGACCTCTCGTTTGAGGCGAGTGTTCGGTTTTGCACCGGATGATCGGGCCATTGATAGAGGCTGCCAGATTGTGAGAGGACTGTTGATGTACAGCCTACCACAGAGTTTGTGATGTCTTCTACCTTGCAGACAGATGACCCAGCTGTTGTTGAGATTGATGGGATGTCACTTCCAGAGCTTATGAGCTGAGATCGCTAGAGCTTCCAGGCAGAGATGCTACAGAAGATAGCTAGTCTATCTTGAGTTGAGTTGAGCGATTAAGATGATTCGTCTGATTTGATGCGCCGACGCAAACTCCGTTAAGATGAAGATTTCCAGTGTGGAGAATCTTATTCAGATCTAGAGTAGATCGATCCAGAGATGACGTTGTTCGTTGGATGATCCGATAGGAGATCAATAAGTTGACTAGTTTCGGATAGAGGACCTCACCCAGATGCGTTGTGAGTTGATCAAGAGCGGACGAATATAGAGTATACCTCCGATGATTGGGACGAGTTCCTAAGGACGTGTTCGGCTAGTTATCTTTTACAGAGTGATGAAGATACCGAGTTCATAATTTCGAGTCCGTGTGAGAGACTCCGGATTGACTGTAGCCGAGAACAATTGCAGTACGCAGATAGCATGACATGATGTCGAAGTGGATGATAATAAAGACGAGTGGAACAAGAGGTTCGTGCGAGATGTTAACGAGCTGTTGTTATTCCCCGTTGAGATTAGAGATCTGATATGTATACAGAGGCGTTGGGATATGACCAGTTCCCGAGGAAATGCTGTGCTTAGAACACAGATGTCCAGAAAACGAGAAAAGATTATGTAAGAGTACCGGCCTCCGTATAGTTAGGCATAGACGAGATCGGAAGAGACCTTGAGTAGGTTCCTTCCAGGACACTGCTGCGATAAGATTTGCACCGAGGATCAGTTGTGTCACGTGTATTAAGAGGGCCAGAGGCCGATGCTAGTGACGTGCTGTTTTACGAGTGGTCATGCTAATTGGCCGAGAGATGACCAGAGGAGTGTCAGAGCGGAATCGTTTCCGTTAGTACACCTGACCGGGCCGACGAGCCGATAGATTGCGAGATTGGTAATCCACAGAGAAAATGAGAACCCAAAGACAGAGGATGCCAGACTGAAAGCAGGAGGCAAGCGGATGTTCATGCTCTGCCAGTTTTGGGCGCACCGACATTTTTTCGACATTGTAGGAGATGTACCTCAATGTCATTTCTTGCGATTTGCGTTTGTGATCCGAGTATCACACTTATATCGCTTGGATTTGAGTTTCGATGATTGGGTTTCGTGATTTATGTGTTCGTGCACCATGGCTGCACCTATTGGATATTTTCTTTTGTGCACAGTTATTGCACTTGATTGTGTTTATACACCGCTACATCGGTTTGCGATTTGTGCATATCTATTGCACTTGATATCGGTTTTGTGCCTTCGTAGCACGTGCTTATGATTTCATGGATTTCATACGGTTGATTTGATTTTGTGCATGTGGTACGCACTCAATTTGGTTTTTGCACTCGGTATAGCTCGTATGTGCTTGCCGTGCAATGATACGTGTTTTGTGCACATAGTTGCACACGCTTATGATTTTTATACACCTTGGTACACTCGGTGTAGTTTTTATACACATTTGAGTTATTGATGAGTTTTCGTGCATTTGTTGCACTAGATTTTTATTTCGTGCATTGGTTGCACTAGATTTATACTCCGTACCTTGGTTGCACACGATTTATGTATTTGATCATTTGTTTTACCAGATTTATGTTTTTGTGCGCGTTTGCACTTGACGTTCGTTTTCGTGCATACTACTGCACTAGATTCTTTATACGGACTTGACGCGCTTGATTTGGATTTTTGCATATGTTGGGCGCATGATATGAGATGTAATTTTGTGCACACCGGATGTACTCGATTGGGATTTTCACTCGTGCATGTTGGTTGCACTGGATTGAGGTTTTCGTGCACTATAGATGCACTTGATATTTTTGTCGTGCATACCCATTGCACTGGATAGATGCTTTCATGCACACCCATTGCGCTTAGTTTTGCTTTTGTGCATATCGTGGCACTTGTATTGAATTTGATTTTCGTGCACACCAGACGCACGTGATTGTTGGATATGCCCTTTTAGGCTGATTTTGCTCTTGAGCACTTTATTTTCATGATATGTACTATATTATATAGTGGCCGAACATGACTGATCCGAGAACAGTACCTGAGTACTTTGCATGCATTAAAAGTTTAAACAAGAGGTTTTCAAAAAACGAGCTATAGTCTCGCTATTTCCTACGTTTCCGCGAGCAACACGAACATTTAAAAAGGAAAACCTTTTGGGATATTTCAAAAGGGCGGAACGTATATTCGAGCAAAACATATATGAACGTATATTTATAACATTACAATGAGCATCCGTCACTTGTGCCGTGAGTTACGCATCACACGGCGATTCAGAAAAGATTTTGCATGTGTTTTATTCAGTTTTAGGAGATTTTTTTTACAAGGATGCGTATTATATACATATTATGATTTTGACAATAGTATATTGGATTTCAGTAGTGGATTTCGAGATCTATATCTTCCGTGATTTCGGAGCCCCGTTGATTTGTGCCGATTATTGAAATGTTTTAGCATTTGAGGATTTAAATTTAAATTCGGGGACCGAATTTATTTAAGGGGGGAAGATTGTAACATTTCATAAAATATAAAATATTAGTTTTGGAATTTAATATTAAAATAATATATTTCGCGAAAACTACCCGATTTGCGAATTTGGGGTTTTCATAAAATGGTATAAATATATACCAATATTTGAGAAATAATTAGAGATTAAAATGATTTATTCATTTAAAAATATATTTATTGGATTTGGCATTTTCATAATTAATTATATGCAGTTTAAATTAAACTCGATTAGTGCACTACTAATCGCGATTAGGCCAAATCCGTGGTTCTACATTTTTCCATGGTTAGTGCACTATGACATGTTGCATTTGGTTGCATGTTGTTTCATTGGTATTTATTGATATTTGGTTTTAAAAAGAAAAGAAAGAGAATTATTGAGGAGAGAGAGAGAGGGGACATAATAATGTCATGAGGCATGACATGTCATGTGAGGGTATGAGAGAGAGAGAGAGAGGGTATGGCTCCACCCCTCATCCATTCTTCTACCTTCATCATTTCTTCACCATTTCCTTCATCTTCTTCATCTCTTCCTCCACCTCCTCTACCCTCATATTTCATCTTCAATCCTTCACCAAAAACCTATACTCCCTTCATTAAAAAGATGCACAACTTCATCCTCAACATTTTGGACCTTTCAAAATTGGATTTTGAAGACTTTGAGCAACTCAAGAAAATTCTTGAGTTGCCAAATAAGATATAATTCTAGAATTTAGTTAAGTTATTGTGTTTAGTTTATCCTATTATTAGTTTAGAGTTAAATCGATGTTGATTAGTGATGTTTGGAGTTTCTAAGAGAGGGTTTGGGTGATTGTGTGGACTTGTGTTATGTAGTAGCTGTTTACAAGACCTTAGTGTTGATTTTATGGCCTAGAACACTGAATAGAAACCAAAATACAAACTTAGAAACCTTTCGTGTCGGTTTTGTGACATTTTTGGAGGTCCACAGGGAATCTGGAGCAACCCGAGACCTTTATCAAAAAATCAAACATATACATTAACCTAGTTAGACCAATAGGAGACCGCCACGAGAAGACGAGACCCAAACTCCAAGGTAAGGCCGGTGGGGGTGATTACTGTAGAAATTAGGCCGGCCAAAATTTGGGCATTGGTGGTGGGGTTTTGCCTGTAACTCTCATACCTTATAAGATAGCTACTGTATTTTTAGTTTTGTTCCAGATTACATGAGCCAAAATCTGGGAGCATATTGGGGTGGTTTTGGTTTTGTTTTCCGATATTGGAATTCTTGGTTTTAGTATTTGATGTTGTAGGGATCCTAGGCACCCTAATGAGGTCTCACAAGGCATCAACCATGCCAATTTAAATTTTTACGGTGCCGAGAAACCCTAAACTACGGATCGTTGGCTAGATGTCTAGGCGAACAAAGTAACTAGTTAACACTTAACTATAAGAATCGGAAATACAACCTTTGTAGATCCGGTGCTCTACCTCCATAACTCCGCAACGAAGTCCCTTTGCTGTCCAAATGAATTCCCGGGCTCTAGCGTCGGCTTCATCGGAGAATAGACGGGCTAGGTCGTCGATGTCCATGCCGAAGATGATCTACGTCGAGGCATCGCTAGATCAAGCTCCCACTTCACCAAGTCATGAAACTTGTGAAGAAAACACCCTATACTACTTGGCAAGAGGTAGAGGATGAAGAAATAGGAAGTGGGTTCACTTTAGAATTGGATTTCTCACTCTTTATCATCACTTGCCATTGATGGAGGCAAGCTTTCTTCACATGAAGAAATGAAGAAGAAGAAGAATATTGTTATGATAAGTTATTTAGAAAATAGAAAATAAAAGAATACTTATCATAATCAACCATGGTCAAGTGTAGAGAATAAACTAGGGTTAGGTCAATGGTTAGGTTAGGCATGAAACAAAAATGGTGGACTTTTTCAAACCTTCATGAAGTTTCAATGTAAAACAAAGCAAGCCACCATTTCTTTTCTTTTGCCAAAATGAAATAAATAAATAAATAAATGAGTAAGCAAATAAAATCATAACCCTAACCATCACATAACCATGGTTTAATCTTAACATACACTTAAACAATCATGTATCATCAAACATGATACAATCAAATGTACAAATGTATATCACATATACAATGTGCACAATCCAAGTGAGAAAATCCATATAAAGTGAACCAATACTAGTTAATGCAAAGTAATATATCAAATATATAATTATACATTAAATCATTAAATCAACACTTGATTTAACGATCCGGTCATATCGCATATAACCGACTAGTATCCAATGTATCGGCTTATCGAATCAATCCTCGATTCGATAACTAGGTTATATCGCATACAACCATTCGACACATTCATCGCGAGAATAGAATACGGTATCACATACACGCATTATTCTCGGTCCCGTACATATCTCATATGCGCTCCTATTTCGTTTTGCTTGAGCCAGGAAACCTCTGTGTAGGACTCTAAAGACTCGTCAATACGCCGGCAGCAGGTGATGATCATATCAAACACCCACAAGCCGCAAGCGTCTGCCAAACGTAACGGCCACCCGGGTATTGAGCGATCAGAAGATCAACGAGCAAGCCCGCTCACACTCCAGTGAATCCAACCAGTAACACTACCGTACAGTCCGGTCTGATCGTCTGATATGTCGCATATCTCGCCTAGGGGTGGTAAACGTCAGACCCCAATAGCTCAATAAGTCGTGTCGATATGAGGTCTATAACAATTCGAGAAACTACTGGTAACACTTACCAGTAAATCTCAGCAACCCTGGCCAGGGATTTCCGGTTATAGCCAATCGAACACAGCGCAACATCAACCCCCTATACCGGGAGAGACGAATCCCCTCCTATCGCTCATTGCCTCCATGTGACTCGGGACTGTACCCAAAAACCACTGTTTTGCACGCCCTCTTGGACGTGGTAAGATGGAAATCAAAGCACAGTGGGAACCACACGAGACTCTATGACGATCTCGGGTCAACAGACTACTCTGTACCAGTGTCACCAGAGAACTGCCATCTGACGTAAGGTATAATACCATCTGGGAGTTCTCGGCGAGTCCGTCCAGTGTACCCAGTCTCTACTGAGCACCCGTATATCATCTCTGATGTCAAACACCAATGGATATGGGATCATCCATCGCCCATCTGTATGGGTCGAGAAGGTATACGCTAGTCTACTCTGGTATATCGATGCCCCGTCTCGATACACCCACGACTAGGGACTTTGAAGGATGTACTTATAGACTATCTGTCCCCACTAGTATGATCTGCATCATAGTCCAGGTAGTCAGGTACCCATCCTAAGGGCTTTACCAACATGTAATAGAGAGACAATCAATGTACACGTTAAGGTAAAGAGAAACCAGATAGCATACTATTATGTGGAGCAAGAAAGTCCTCCCTATATATGTCCAAGCATCCACTACAATATACATCCTATGTATAGTAATGGCCTCTAGGGCATACATATAACTAACAATCTCCTACTTGCACTAGGGCCATCTGATAGCAGTGGTTGCAGTATCTCATACTCAACCATCCCATAAAAGTCTCTCTCTGGGAACAGGCCTTTATGAGTGGATCCGCTGTGTTGTCCTCTGAGTCTACTCTCCAAACCTCGATCCTCTGGAGATCAACCATCTCCATGATCAGGTAATACTGCCTTAGAATATGTCTGGATCACTGATGGGACCGGCGTTCCTTGGCATAAGCCATAACTCCATTGTCACACAATGGGAGGAACAAAGTTCATCTTATGAACTAATATACACCCAGACTGCCTCTTTGGTAGCATCTTAAGTAGCGATGTATCCTGCCTTTATCGTCTAGTGTGCCACGGTATCTAGCTTGGAACTCTTCCAACATACCGTCCCTGTACTGAGGGTAAAGACAATGCCTGTGACTGACACTCAGTCGTCTTTATCACCCTGGAACACTTCCAGTGATTCTTCCCAGGATCAATTGATACCATCTCACTACAGCTAGTGAGTATTCTAACATCCATTTAGATCTATCTCATAGGTCCAAAACCCAGGATTTAGTAGGTATCACTTTGATCCTATGTGGAGAATCATTGTGATAGGCGGAGATTGATCGAGCGCAGCATAGGAAACTCTTTCCCTATCAAGAGTATGTTATCCACGTACTCTACAAGGATCATCACCATACTCCCTACTACCTTTTTGTATATACAAGGTTCATCTACCATTTTGATGATGTCAAACTCTTTGACTATTTCATCAAAACAGATGTTCCAACTCCGCGATGCCTGCTTTAATCCTATAAAGCATCTTGCACACGTTTCCGCTGCTCCCACTGTCTACGAAGCCCTCTGGCTGTGTACTTATAGACTCTCTCTTCTAAAACATCATTTAGAAAAGCAGTCATGGCACCCAACCGCCAGATATCGTAGTCATGGTATGAAGCCGTGGTAAGTAGGATCTGAATGGACTAAAGCATAGCCACTGGAAAAGGTTTCATCATTATCCACGCCTGGTCGATGACGAAAACCCTTAACAAGTCTAGCTTTGAAAGTCTCAACTTTTCCATATACACCAAGTAATCTTCTCAAGATATGCTTGCTCCTGATGGGGATTTAACCCTTCAGATATAGCAACCAAAGTCCATACTTTGTTGGTGTATAAGGATTCCATCTCAGATCGATAAACATCCAGCCATTCTTACAGAGTCTTACTCTCGATGGCCTGCTCGAAGCTAGTTGGGTCATCATCTCATGATGCAATCCTCGCTCCCACTGTCATAGAGTAACCGAAGTATCTCTCAGGCGGGTGAGGAACCTCACTAGATCGGCGGAGAGGCTGAGGTTCGTTGGTAACTATTGAATCCTTTGGTTCTATCAAATCATCTGCTGTAGTTTTGTATAGCTGGAACCTTTCCAGTTCTACATAACAGATCTTGCCTCGAGCTTGTCCGGATTATGCTTTTAGACATAGCCCGGACAACCCCAAATCTTAACCAACTTAAGATATGGGCTCTTCCCTTTCCATATCACATATGAAGTGGTAGGCAACTGATTTGATTCGAACCCTATTCAATAGGTATGCAGCTTCTCAAGTGCATAACCCCCAAAAGGAAACAGGTAACTCAGTAGTACTCATCATAGTGCACACCTTATCATATAGGGTGTGATTGCTCCGCCCTGATATACCATCGTGCTATGGTGTATACAGAGGAGTAATGCTGAGAGAGAATCTCATTCTCCTTTAGAATAGTCCAGGAATTCCGTGCTCAAGTATTCTCCTCCTTGATCACATCAAAGGACATAATACTTATACCCGTATTGTGGTTCTCTACTTCTAACTTATATTCTATGAATATCTCAAAAGGTTCAGACTTGTGTTTCAACAGGAACATATGTCTGAATCTTGAGAGATTATCAGAGAACGTAATGAAGTATAAAGAACCAGTCCTGGCATGTGTAGACAGGGGACCTACATACATCAACATGTATCATCCCAAGAGTTTACTAACTCTTTCTCTGTTTCCAGTAAACAGAGCTATGGTCATCGCATCTTTGTGACATGACTGGCAAGTTTCATAAGATGTAAATTCAAACAGATTTAAATATGCATCTAAATGTAACTTCAGCTAGTCAGGTCGCATTGATATGACCTAGTCTACAATGCCTCAAGAAGGATTCGTTCATTTCTGAACTCTTCTTCTTGTGTGTGTTCCGTATACTAAGAACTGTAGTTTGATTTAGAACATCAATGCTTTTAGATAACGTGCCTGAACCGATCAACTTTTGATATAGGAAATGTTCAAAACATTATCCAACAATACAAAATTTTACCGTTTCTTTACTAATAAAGAGACAGATATGATTTTGTATATCAGGTTCGGTATCTAATAACATTCGTTCAGAATCAATGTATTGTAATACAGGGTGACAGTGACCAACAGACTTGGCTGCAACTCTTGCCCCGTTTTCTGCCTCATGAAACTTATCACTCGTTCTCAGTTCTCTACCTATCTGTAGCCCTATGTAACAGATTACATATCTGGGATCCTGATCCGGTATCATATACCCAGGACGTAAAGGATACTGAGAAACAGTTTTGTATAATGAACAAACCCGAAGATGATGCATCAGCATGCACTCTCTTCGTTTGGGCGGCACGGGAATTCTGGTAATCCCCAATTTCCTGCTCTGTCTTATAACAATTATAAGTTGGAGCGGGACCAACGTTCCCCAGCTCAGTATAACAAGCGGGTTCGGTCAATAATCCATATTATTATCTTGATTAAGGCGTGATATGGTCGCTACCTGGAGAGAGAGAGAAGAAAACACTCAGCGTGCGCTCTTGCAAGAATAGATTGGTTATTATTTTATCTAATCAGGATGGCTCCCACTGCTTTTTATCAAATCTTCCTTCAAACCCTAAAAGGAAAGACTAGCCGGGATTAATTACACACTACAAGTTCACCAATCTTTCAGCCAGGCCAGTGTCGGTACTTTGAGGGAGGTCCCCCGTTCTTTCGCACGAACCTAATTAATGTAAACCTCGTTTTCCCAGAGGCGTAACCCCGTTGACACCTTTCTAGACACCTACTTGATCGGCTAATTGTAACGTGTAAAACTCTCCCAGGAGTAACTCTTACTAGCAGCGGGTATCGGGATCCAACTATCTCATAGAAGGTATGCAATCTCATTGCAAATTTCAACACTTGAAACTCCCGATAATATTTTGCCCCTAGCGTCCTATGACCTTGACGGAGGCCAAACAACCCATAGTCCGCTAGTCAAGTTCAACCCGTCATTTCCTGATTGAATTAAACCCACCCGCACGACCCTTGACGGAGGCCAAACAACGCCGTATGAATACCCTAATCCAATCGCATCATATGCAAGCAGATAAGCACTAGTTAGCTACCGAACACTACGCCTTGACGGAGGCCAAACAACCGCAGCACGAATACTAACTAGTACGTATCTGAAATGACGGAGGGCTACGACAGGTTTTTCTGAAAACCTATTGCGTAATGAACTTGATATCGTTGTAAAATCAAATAATTTTAAAATGGAGTGCTTTTGAGGCTTTTCTAGTTTTGCTAAAGGAGTCACTCCCGGTGAAGGGATCGTCGGTCCTTTCCTCGTCGAATGAGGTGCAGGATATATCATATATATCACTGTGCAAAGCAAAACCTCTTTAAAAGCAATCAAAAGACAAACCGAGTGTGTAGCATCTGCCAGTTATTGCTAAAGGAGTCACTCCTGGTGAAGGGATCTCGGTCCTTTCCTTATCGAATAAGGTGCAGGATATATCATATATACCGCTGTGCAAAGCAAGAACTGTAGCTACCTGTTTTATTTTGAAATTCAATTCTACAACATCTTAGGTTTCTTTTATTTCTTTAATCATATTAATGAAGTCCCATCATTTAAATTACCTAAACATCACAGATAAATACGACGTACACTTATGCCATCCGCATTCGCCTCGATGTCCCCTCGTGCACCGTTAGGTTAGGTAACTAACGGCAGAGCGGGGCAGGGCTAGCGCGGGTGTAAAACATAAGTAACGCCTATATAATATATCATATATACTATATACTGTATCTATCACAGAACATCTCATGATCACATCACAGATATCGCAGCAGAAGAAACATATGAAATATTGGATATACTAGGATGTCCGTATTTTCAATACGAGCCAGTATAAAACACGGATTCCACGGTCGTGATGAATAGCCAAACCCACACCCCTAGACCCCTACGAGAGCGGCAAGCAACCCTACCAATTCTCGAGTTAGGAGACCCGGACTCGACTCCTCGAGTTGGTCTCCCACTGGACTCCAGAACCCGGTTACTTGTGCCCTCCTCCTTGGGTCTATCCTAGTGCGGAAAAGTAAATAATATACAAAGGGTGACAACTTCCGCAACCTGGAAGTGCCCCAATAAAAGAATATTACATACAAGATTTTACATGAATGAAAATGAAAAACACTCATCTCACATAAAACCCCCCGGCTATTCAAACACGACGATCCAATATAACATATCCAGCAACACATAACATCACATGTCATCAACGTAAGTAAATATGCGCATCCCAATTGTCGTTGACATATAGCAACGAAACCGGCGATATCACATATTACACTTACGGTCACATAAAAGAAAGTGTAAAACTACAGCAGTTGGAATCCGCAACCTCCTCAGACATCGCATGCCTGACCAAATGAATTACTTAGACATCACATGCCTAACAATTATAAACCCCGCATTTTAGTCTCATTATCGAAAACTCTTTTCAATATCAAGTCGGGTAATTCAACAAGATTCCCGACATCCTGATCGAATGCTCGTCGCAAACTTCAGTAGGCGGCCGCACCCCCGACGCCGTCGACGAAGTGCACCAAGGCGGAACACCGCTGCCGCGAGCACCCGAACGGATGCTTTCGGCGACGGGGTTCTCCTACAGTCACTTGGTCGGGGCTATGGAGTGTAGCTGTCTATTAAGTTTACCCGGCGAGTATCCGCGTACGCTACGTGATTGCGACGGACTTTTGATCACATCAAAATTCCGTGGCAACCGATCAAGTGAGACTAAATTGCTAGATTTACAACATTCATTCAGTTATCTCATAACTCTTTGTGAATTCCAATTATTGTATCCCATTCCGGATAATTAGAAAATGTTAAACTTTCCGATCGAACAATCGAACACCCAAGTTTTCCCGATACAGATCAACACATGAAACAAGTCTAAAAACATTCAGTTCGTGCCTCAGTACCAACGGTCCAGCCGTAGAAGGGTCAAGCCAACGCCTCACATGTGGCACGCCGTACTGCCCCAAACCCGAAGGTTCAAAGGGCAGTTCAAGACGGTCACATAATCGAGTTAAGGTTTGTTGTCTTCTAGAGGGTCCATCGCGTTACTTGCACTACTTAGAACGTCTTTAAACTTCGGAAAAATCCAACACTTGGAAATTTCCCGACAGGGGAAAAATTGGGTATTTATATCCGGTCGAACTTTTTAACATATTCAAAAAATTATCCGGAAAGCCACTTAGACAAAATCTGATACTCCGATCAAAACACCGAATCCCCAAAACAACTCCAGAAAATTCAACTCTTGAATAAATTTTAAAAATACCCAGAGAACTCAGCACCTGAAACAATGAATTACTGTGCAAACAGTTAGGGCTGACGTCACAGTTCTGCCGCGGAACCGCCGCATAAGCTAGGCTTATGCCGCGGTTCCGCCGCCTATTGTACTGTTCATGCAAAACTTTTTGCGCCGTAATTCTTAGATTTCCCTGCTGAGTTTTCTGCATATTTTTAATTTGGAAAAATCCACGATTTTAGAAAAAGTACAGAGAGCAATTTTTGGGGTTGGGTTTCGGTTCGATCGGACTTCAAACTCCGTCTAGACTTCTCCTAAGGCTCTAGCTTGGCTCTGATACTACTGTAGGGATCCTAGGCACCCTAATGAGGTCTCACAAGGCATCAACCATGCCAATTTAAATTTTTACGGTGCCGAGAAACCCTAAACTACGGATCGTTGGCTAGATGTCTAGGCGAACAAAGTAACTAGTTAACACTTAACTATAAGAATCGGAAATAAAACCTTTGTAGATCCGGTGCTCCACGTCCATAACTCCACAACGAAGTCCCCTTGCTGTCCAAATGAATTCCCGGGCTCTAGCGTCGGCTTCATCGGAGAATAGGCGGGCTAGGTCGTCGATGTCCATGCTGAAGATGATCTACGTCGAGGCATCGCTAGATCAAGCTCCCACTTCACCAAGTCATGAAACTTGTGAAGAGAACACCCTATACTACTTGGCAAGAGGTAGAGGATGAAGAAATAGGAAGTGGGTTCACTTTAGAATTGGATTTCTCACTCTTTATCATCACTTGCCATTGATGGAGGCAAGCTTTCTTCACATGAAGAAATGAAGAAGAAGAAGAATATTGTTATGATAAGTTATTTAGAAAATAGAAAATAAAAGAATACTTATCATAATCAACCATGGTCAAGTGTAGAGAATAAACTAGGGTTAGGTCAATGGTTAGGTTAGGCATGAAACAAAAATGGTGGACTTTTTCAAACCTTCATGAAGTTTCAATGTAAAACAAAGCAAGCCACCATTTCTTTTCTTTTGCCAAAATGAAATAAATAAATAAATAAATGAGTAAGCAAATAAAATCATAACCCTAACCATCACATAACCATGGTTTAATCTTAACATACACTTAAACAATCATGTATCATCAAACATGATACAATCAAATGTACAAATGTATATCACATATACAATGTGCACAATCCAAGTGAGAAAATCCATATAAAGTGAACCAATACTAGTTAATGCAAAGTAATATATCAAATATATAATTATACATTAAATCATTAAATCAACACTTGATTTAACGATCCGGTCATATCGCATATAACCGACTAGTATCCAATGTATCGGCTTATCGAATCAATCCTCGATTCGATAACTAGGTTATATCGCATACAACCATTCGACACATTCATCGTGAGAATAGAATACGGTATCACATACACGCATTATTCTCGGTCCCGCACATATCTCATATGCGCTCCTATTTCGTTTTGCTTGAGCCAGGAAACCTCTGTGTAGGACTCTAAAGACTCGTCAATACGCCGGCAGCAGGTGATGATCATATCAAACACCCACAAGCCGCAAGCGGTCTGCCAAACGTAACGGCCACCCGGGTATTGAGCGATCAGAAGATCGACGAGCAAGCCCGCTCACACTCCAGTGAATCCAACCAGTAACACTACCGTACAGTCCGGTCTGATCGTCTGATATGTCGCATATCTCGCCTAGGGGTGGTAAACGTCAGACCCCAATAGCTCAATAAGTCGTGTCGATATGAGGTTTATAACAATTCGAGAAACTACTGGTAACACTTACCAGTAAATCTCAGCAACCCTGGCCAGGGATTTCCGGTTATAGCCAATCGAACACAGCGCAACATCAACCCCCTATACCGGGAGAGACGAATCCCCTCCTATCGCTCATTGCCTCCATGTGACTCGGGACTGTACCCAAAAACCACTGTTTTGCACGCCCTCTTGGACGTGGTAAGATGGAAATCAAAGCACAGTGGGAACCACACGAGACTCTATGACGATCTCGGGTCAACAGACTACTCTGTACCAGTGTCACCAGAGAACTGCCATCTGACGTAAGGTATAATACCATCTGGGAGTTCTCGGCGAGTCCGTCCAGTGTACCCAGTCTCTACTGAGCACCCGTATATCATCTCTGATGTCAAACACCAATGGATATGGGATCATCCATCGCCCATCTGTATGGGTCGAGAAGGTATACGCTAGTCTACTCTGGTATATCGATGCCCCGTCTCGATACACCCACGACTAGGGACTTTGAAGGATGTACTTATAGACTATCTGTCCCCACTAGTATGATCTGCATCATAGTCCAGGTAGTCAGGTACCCATCCTAAGGGCTTTACCAACATGTAACAGAGAGACAATCAATGTACACGTTAAGGTAAAGAGCAACCAGATAGCATACTATCATGTCGAGCAAGAAAGTCCTCCCTATATATGTCCAAGCATCCACTATAATATACATCCTATGTATAGTAATGGCCTCTAGGGCATACATATAACTAACAGATGTTGTATTGGGTCGTTGGATGTTTGTACGTCAACGTCGAGAGTTATTTGGTAGTTTTTGCATGCGTAGGCTATATGTTCTAACCTATGAGTGCACCGTGTGCCGTATCGGTTTTCCGGATTTGGTTTTCTTAACATTGTGATATGTGTTGATTTTTAGGTACCCTCGCGTGGATTCCGAGACGACGAAGCACAGCAACTACGGCTGAACAAGGAGTTCCGCTGGTGAGTAGATTTATATCTACGGGGAAAATCTGGTGGATGGCGTATAGCACCCCCGCAAATTATAAATGGAAACCGATATATAGAATATGATTAGAGAAACCATGTGAGAAACTTACGGATATGATTAAAAGAGTTAGCAAGCGATGAGATAAGATAATATGAGCGGATATGATTGATATAAGATATGAAACGAGATGTATAAGGATATGACATGAGATCGATGAATATGATAAGATTGGGATATATGTGTAATGAGACCGGTAAAATGATATATATATATATATATATATATAAGATTACTTGATGTGAGATATTGATGTGATTAAAAGAGTATACGATGAGATATGAGGACTTGGTTTGATATATCGTTATATGGATGCGAGTCGATATGAGATAATTGATACCCTTGTCGGTCCCATGATATGAGATTGATACGGATGTGACCTGAGATATAGGTATATATATATATATATAATTATGAGAATAATGAGTGATATGCCGTAAGAGAATTTAGATCCGCACCCTCATTGTTATATAGGTCGATAGAATCCCTATTTTGTTTGTTGTCACTGCACGATGGTTTACCGCACGCGATATTTTATCGGATGATTGATCCATACCCTTGACTAGAGGATGCCGTACGATAGATTATACCGTACGTGCTGTTGTGAGGCTGGATTGCCGATTGATAGATTCATCGACTCAGAGATGTTATGGATATGTATACCTTATAGCATTGAGCTTACGATTTACTTGCTGCTACGTTCATGATGTTCTTATCTTATTATATATATACCTGTGCTAGTACACCTACACCATTATCGATGATGCGTATGTTACATTTACACAGATTTGCCGGCTCACACACTTTCATCATCGATAATTGCTATGTCACTTACGCAGTGGAATTGCCACATCGTTATGCTATGTTGCATGATATAATTGCTATGCTCACATCATTATGATATGTCGCACGATATACTTGATATGCTCACATTTCTGTTCTATGTTTGCATACATTATGCTTTACGATTATATGTATTGAGATGCTGTTTTCATGAGTTTCTAGATTTGAGAACCGTGATTATATTTCAAAAGAAAATATGTATTGTTTTAAAAACCCGATTTCTCTTGATATGATATTTCGAGACGTCCACCATGAGTTTTCTCGGTTCTGAGATTGGTATATGAAACCCGATTCGAGGAGTGGCAGGCACCATCTGCGGGTACATGGTAGACCCGGTAAGATACCCCGGGGCAATAAGACTCGTATTGTTAGGCGGTGAGCCTGGCAGGGGAGCACTACCTACCGGTGATAGTATTTGGGACTCGGCGGTTATCCGGAGGATACCGACCTGAGTCGTGAGATGATATGGGCCGATCCGGACTGATGGAGCCCGTGGGCCGATCCGGACTGCCAGAGCCCGAGATATAAGGATTTACATGTCGATGTTGGACACGGGTTTCATGATGTTTCGAGTGTCGATGTTGGACACTCAGGTTCCATGATTTTGATGTGTCGTTGATGGACACACGTTGGTTGATATCCTCATATTTACATGCATATGCTTTCATGATGTTTCGAGTGTCGATGTTAGAAACTCAGGTTCCATGATGTTGTTGTGTCATTGATGGACACATGGATGATATCCACATGTATATAGGCATTTATTATATTGTTGGCATATATACAGATACAGTCACCCTAGATATCATAGTATTACCTTTATGATATAGTTGACCTAGGAAATCGTTGTTTTATTCGATTTCTACCTGCTGAGATTTTCTACTCACGAGTTGACAACTCACCCCCGTTGTGCCACAGTTCTTGCAGGTTTGACCGCATGGATCAGTAGCGGTATCGTTGGCACACAGCTTGCTTTCGGGTGATTTTCTTTGGTAGGTAGGACATATTGGATCGTGCCACTCTTGTATTTACTATTCCGTTGTATCTAGTTAACTTCATCAATCAAAAACTAGTATTTGTATAAGTAGTAAGACTTAGCAAGACTTGTGGTTGCGAGACTTAGAGCGATGGGTTATATGTTCGCTTGGTGGGTTGATGTCCTGCTGTATTCATTATCCTTTGTGTCGATCTTCACCGTTGGACGTCGTATACTTATATTATGAATTGCGTGGTTATGATTCCGCCGATTGGCGAAGAGCTAGGTCCCGCTTGGGGATGCATTTTATATTATCATGTATATGTGGTTTTGGATCAAAATATACAAGGGAGGTGCTGCCCAATTTTTTTTAAAAGACGAAACATGTTTTTCAACTAGTAAAATCCACTTGCATTTTTCATGTTCCATTATCTACGTATTTAAGAAAACATTTGATTTCATCATACGTTTATTTCAAAACTTCACCTCTTTTATTTTCTTTAAAAGGTTTAGATTTCTGGGCTTCGGCTTATTTAATTTACGTTACGCCTTTAGACGTTGCGTGATTTAAGTGCCGGTCACGAACTAAATTTTGGGGCGTGACAGTACTCCACATTAACATTCATATACATAATATACACATCCTAATCTACGAATTTGCGGGGGTGATATATGCCATCCATCCGACTTCCCCCATAGATATACATCTACTCACCTCGATCATCGCTTGCTGAAGTTGATGATGCCACGCTCTCCCTTGTTGTATGATGTCCACACGGGATACCTACAGTTTCTAATACGTTATATCATAAAACAATAATCAGTTACAAGAAAAACCGATACGGCACATGAAACACACATAGGTTAGAACCTACGGCCTACGTATGCAAGAATAACCAAATAACCTTCGACATCGACGTAAGAACACCAATCAATCGAGATAAAACATAATTATAAAAACTCAAGTTATTAAAACCGCAAAACAAATACAGCAACTCAAGAAAACACTCCCAGATTTGCCTAAGGTGAGAATTGGGATAAGTTTAATACCTTAGAATGCGATTAGTGTTAAGAATTGGAATAAGTGTAATACCTTAGAAGTCGATGAATCCATTCGGGTGATTATTGTCCGGTTATGCTCAGTATACTCAGTTTGCTCAGTTGTTCTTCGATAAGTTTGTGCGTTTGCACGGAATTCCTTCATGCGTTGTATCTAATAGAGGCACCCAGTTCGCTAGCCGTCTTTGGCAGAAGCTTCAGGAAGCCTTGGGTACTGGTTAAGCTTTAGCTCCGCTTTCCGTTCTTAGGCCGATGGTCAGGCAGGGTGGACTATATAAACTCTGGAGGATATGCTTGTGCGTACATACTAATTGTTTGTTGGCAGTTGGGATAGCCACTTGCCATTGACGGAGTTCTCCTACGATAACAGTTATCAGGAGACATTTCAAATGGCAACTTTCAGGCCTTGTGTGGTAGGTTGTGTCGATCGCCAGTCTGTTTTACTGACTCCACAAGAGCAGGATTTTTGGACCCCAGCTAGTCCAGAGACTTCGGAGAAGATCCAGTTGATTCAGGTCAGGATGAGAGCAGCCCAATACAGACAAAAGTCTTATGCCGACCGTCGTTGTCGCAGACTTGAGTTCACAGTAGGAGATCATGTATTCCTACGGATTTTTCTGATGAAATGGCGTGTTGAGTGTTGGGAAGCTTAGTCCCAAATTGTAGGTCCTTTGGAAATTCTCGAGCGAGTTAGTACCGTTGCCTATCGTTGGCACTACCGCCCAGATTTCTGAGTATTCACCCCGTATTCCTTGTGTCGATACTTCGCAATTACCTTCATGACCCTTCTCACATGATTCGGCACTAGACCATTCATTAGGATGCGATCTTTCGTTCATCAGCAGTCGATAGTTATAGTAGATCAGCAGGTGGAGAAACATCGATCAAGGGTCTTACCATCTGTGGAGGTTTTCTTTAGCGTAGCCCGTCTAGTGAGGAGATCACTTGGGAGGCTGTGAGCGAGATGTGGAAGTTTTGCACTTATCTCCTTGAAGGTATGAATAGTAAGAATTTTAATTCGGGGACGAATTTCTAAAAGGGAGGAGATTGTAACACCTTAGAATGCGATTAGTGTTAATTAAGCAATAATGCGGGTTTTCTGTAAAAAGTTTACCAATTTGGTTTCTTCACATTTTATAACAATTAATTAATATTTTATTATTATTTGTTATGGCTTGCACACACTTGTGCATGTTAATGTGAGGGTCTGTTTGTGTTAATCTAGTTTAGTGACCATGACAACCTTAAGCTAATCCTTGCTTGTTTAACCTTAACCTTAAACCTTAGATATTTGTGTGAGATATTTCCCTTTGTGTTTTGTTTGGAAAGGAGGTGGCAAGGTGACTCATGGGGAGTCATGCTTGCATTAATGGCGAAGTGAAGGAGAGAGTTAATGTTAGGTGCACTTACCCTACACTCACCTCTCATCCTTAACACCTCACACTCTCATTCTTATCTCACTATCTTACTCTCAATTGTTTCTTTCATCCCTTCTTCACTCTCAACTGAACCCTTATCCAATTCATCACTAAACCTTCACAAAACTTGATCAAATCTCACACAAATCACTTCTCATGTCTTGTTTTTCCTCTAAGATCACTTTGAGCTTGGAAAGCTAGGATCTTTGAGCTTGTGTGGTTAGGTAATGATCTCTATCTGTTAAGTAGGTATTTTTAATGTTGTGTAGCTTATTCGTTTCAGTTTAGAATGCGTAAAGTTTCGTTTTAGTGCACATATCGTATTTTGGTTTAGTTGTGGGTCTCCGATGAATTTGCTATCAAAGCAGGTGTTTGCTGGAAAAGTTCCCATCACAGTGGCCTAGTTTTGTGACCTAGAACCCACCATAAAATCCTGAGACCATTCCACAAAAAGATGGCCGCAATTTTATTTCTTCTGGTCGCAATTTGCGGCCAGACTGGGGAATGGGGGGTTGTGTTTTGGGCGTAGGGTCTCTGGGTTGTGTGTGGTCTTGTGCAACTTGCATCTTTTACAAATTGTTTGTGTAGCAAAATCTGGGATCACTTTGCTTGTTTTCTAGTGTTTCGATTACGCGCGTTACGTTATCCGACACGGTTCGTGACTTTATGTATCTGTTGCTCTTGGGCAGGTTTCGTAGTGTCGCTACGCACGTTAGTTACTAGACTAACACTTGAGAGTATGTTTGGAGTTGGTGCGTCGGTCAAACGTAGTTTGTACGTTTTATTAGTCGATTGCTACTGTGAACTTGTTATGTGGTTATTTGATCTTAGGTTCGCAGGCGGGGCTTTGGACGCTGTGAAGAAGGGAAAGCGAATGGTTGGCTTTACTTAGCGCAAGATCATCTGTGAGTAGATTTAATATCTACAGGGGAATCGCCCGCATGGCGTTATGCATCTGGGATAGATTAAATGATATGATTCTTGATTAAGTATATTGCACATATAGAGATTGTGCATGAACTTCATTGCATATCATTACTTGATTATGCATGTGTACCATTATTGCATACCTCATTTTCCTATTGCATATGGACATAGTATTAATGAGACACAACACCATTATTGACGGTTCATGTTTCACGAGCACTAATTGTATGCTACACACACTCCGTCGATAATTGCCATGACACGCACAACCCATATACATACGTGATATTGTATTGGGTAGGGACATTGAGACATGATCCTTATTTCCATTGTGTTTAAGAGAGATAGCATACACATATACTTGCATATCTACATTCTTACACCTATACATATGTGATATTGTATTGGTTAGGGACATTGAGACATGGATTCTGATTTCCATTGTGCATATGAAATATAGCATACCTGTATACCTACAAGCTTACATATATGCCTTGCTATGCCTACATGATTACACATATACCTAGAGGGTATTATATCATTATTGACAGGTGTATACATATATGAGGTATAGCTACATGTACATCATGCATACATACTTACATGTACACCCACATACCTGGCTACAGCTACATGTACATCATGCATACATAATTACATGTACACTCATATACCTGGCTACAGCTACATGTACATCATGCATACATACTTACATGTACACCCACATACATGGCTACATCTACATGTACATCACGCACACATACTTACATGTACACCCACTTACCTTGCTAGAGCTACATATACCCTTATGTGGTATTGTTTTGTCATTGACATGGAGACATTGATTCTTATGCTATTGGGCATATGAAATGCATCATACATACATGCTTACATATAGATACACATATCTTTCAATACCGACATGGTTACACATACCTTGCTATAGCCACATGTTCACTTTATATGATGTTCATTGGATTCTAGAGAATTGGAAATCGCATGACATATTTAATAAATTGATGCATTTAAATAGCGTTTTTTTCTTTATATGCTCATATTTCTGTTTTATGTTGCATATATTATATTTCATGGATTTACGCATTTGAAATATGGATTTCATATGATGTTTTCTGGATTTGAGGACCGTGGTATTTCATGAAATTATGCATTGTTTGAAAAACCCGGTTTCTCTTGATATGATATTTCGATGCGTCCACCATGAGATTTCTCGGTTTTGAGACTTGTGTTAGATATCCCATGCGAGGAGTGGACGAGGCCGTGCGCGGGTACATGGTGGACCCGGTATGGTTCCCCAAGGCAAGAAAATTGCAGATGATGGCGATGAGCCTGGCAGGCGGGCTAGTACCTACCGGTGATAGTATTTGGATTCGGCGGTTATCGTGGGGATATCGATCGAAGTCATGAGATGTACGGACATGACATCAGGGCCAGTTGTGGTAACGGCGCCTGGCAGATGAGTATTTACGTATCGATACTGGACACGAGTATTTCATGATATTTTCGAGTGTCGAGCTTGGACACACAGGTTCCATGATTTTGATGTGTCGTTGAAGGACACACACACACACACACATATATACACACATGCATAGTTTTCATGATATTTTCGGGTGTCGATGTTGGACACTCAGGTTCCATGAGACTTACAGGATTTGAGGGCCGATCTGAGCATGTGGTGCCTTTGATATTGGGATTTGGAGTGTCAGTAATGGACACTAGTTTCTCCACGATGAGGATTCTGTGTTGATGATATGTTTATTCCCATACTCAGGATTTATTTGATATGCATTGCTTCATGTATTAGTAGTACCTGATAGAGTACCTTTCATAACTATTGCATATACATATTGCCATTTATTCCTATCAGCTTGCATGTGATAGATTATTGCAGTACGTGCATGTCACGACCCGAAGGTACGGAACGTGACCGGCACTTAAATTACGAAACGTCTAAAGGCGCAACGTAATCTAAGTAAGCCGAAGCCCAGAAATCTAAACCATTTAAAAGAAGAAGTGTAGGAAAACAAGTTCAAAAGCAACATCAAATTTTCTCAAAAATTTCGGCAGAGTCTCCTTTGTAAAAACTGGCTCCAAATGAGTACAAACAAGAAATATGTACACAAGCAATAGTAAAGGCATTCCCAAGCGGGAGCTAGCTCTACGCCAATTGGCGGAAACAACCACGCCAATATACAACGCCGATGGGCGAGGAACAAAACTCAGAGGAAAACCAAAACCCACCAGAAAACCATAATAATACAAGCGCGACTCTAAGGTCGAAAGAAAAACAACTGGTCTTCTAAATCTACCAAATAATACAAGTCTGGTTGATGGAGCTTACTAGATACAACTGAAATAAATAAAAGTACAATGGCGATCATGATACAAGTGAACCAACCTACTAAGCAATCACCCTGAATGAAGTGGTGTGCCAACAAGCCGCCAAGGAAACCTGTATATCTGAACCTGAAAGAAAATTTGGCACAATGGGGGTGAGTTGCCAACTCGTGAGTAGAAGACGTCTGCTGGTAGAAATCGCATGCACAACGATCTCCTAGGTCATAATAATATACTTAACATAGCACTAGACATCTAGTAGTGACAGGGTAATAATCTATGCATAAGTGCAATACTCAGTGCTCGTGTCAGTGTCACTAAACAGTAATAAATCATATATCCGATTTATGAATGCATCATGAATGAGAAAATCCACCACGAAATCTGAAAATATGATATAAAGAAATCATCAATAAACCTTGTATAATAAAACTGAAACATCATCAGTGAAATCGATAGAAAATCCATGTCAAGCATCGACACAATATCTCAATATCTCAAAGTCTCAATGTCTCAATATCTCGGGCTCCGGCAGTCCGGATCGGCCCATATCATCAAATCTCATGACAACGGTCGGTATCCTCCGGATATCCGCCGCGCCAGACATCACCGGTAGGTAGTCTTCCCCTGCCAGGCTCATCGTCTACAACTCGAGCTTCTTGCCCCGGGGTACCTTACCGGGCCCACCATATACCCGAAACGGTTCATCCTACTTCTCGAATCGGGTCTCAAAATCCAACAGCAATCATAAAAACTCATGGTAGACGACACATACATCACGAGAAAACCACAACTGGTATTTTAAATAAGAGAGAGAGAGAGAAGTTATTATAAATTCTTGCGGTTTTCCCCCAAATCCAGAAATCTCATAGAAATCCGAAATACAAGAATCAAGAGTAAGTAAACAGTGAATATCGGCATAAAGCCCCAGAATAGTACATGAATGAATATATGGATGCATGAAGTATCTATGTAAAGAATGCAATCTCTAACTTAACACATGAGAGCAATCACACAAGTATTATGTGGTAACTAGAATTTAGCTGATTATATCAATGAGATAATATTTTCTAAAGTGTACGTGACATGACAATTACCGATGATGATGTGTGTGAGCCGGCAAATATGTGTGTGTGGAACATGCGTATCATCGGTAATGGTGCTGGTGTCCTAACTGATGGAATCATAATAGTTAGGGAACATATGTATAAACATGCAGTATAATGAGAATAACATGAATATAACAGAGAAGGAGTAATAACCTCAATACCGAAGAATATACTTTTCTACTATACGAGTCATACCATTTTGGGGTTTGAAAAAGGACGAATCGTGGTTTTTAGAAAAATAGGGGCTACGGTGTTTTTGAGAAAAGATACATCCTTTGAAAATCCGTAGTATCCCCCAGTTGTCTTTTTGAAAAATGCTCACGATTCGTTGGTTTTGAAAATATGTATGACTCGAGCCTAAACTAGCATCTACCTAAACCACTAATAGACTAACTAAGGAACTGGTCGAAAGGTAAGAAAAGTCCACCTAAAGTCTGAGTCGATACCTTTAAGAGTCGGCAATCCAGCCTCAATAGTGTCACGTACATAGTACGACTTTCTCGAGTCAAGAGTGTGGATCAATCATCATATCTATACCTCGTACGGTAAAATCCATCGTACGGCATCCCAAAATTGGGGTACGGGTCAACTATCATATATACATCATCATTCATAAGGTATCATCATCAAACAATATCATGATCTGGTTACTGAACTAAAGTCTCATGCGATCCGATGTCGTCAACACATATTATCATATATGAGTATACATTGCACAAGCGATCCATTATAAATATCATAACATATCTCAATCATATGTCAACTATCATATATATATCATCAATCACATGGTATCATCGTCCAACGATCCGCTATAATATCATAACATATCTCATATCATATCTCGATCACGTATCAAATTTCTCACGGCATCATGCCCGATCATATTGACTCATCTCCAAGAATCATATAATATCCTCATATCACATGTATATGTTGTGTGTGTGTGTGTGTATAGAAACCGACATTCATTCATACACGCACACACACACACACACCAAGTCAAGTGTGTGTGTGTGTGTCAACCTATACTCTAGGGTCTCGCGACTAGGAACTAAACTAAAACACTATCATCCCACTTACACAATTTCCGATCTGTAGTCTCCTAAAACCTTTCTTGCTCAGTATTCATATCTCGCAATAACATAACTATATATAACTATCTCAATACCACGTCATGACTTACGAAGTTGCGGGGTGCTATACGCCATCCACCCCACTTCCCTCGTAGATATACATCTACTCACCTAGTCTTTGTCTACCGAAGTCGATGCCGCCATCCTCTTCTTTATCTCCCGAAGTCCACGTGAGAGGTACCTATATGCAAACATATATCATATCGTAAACCGAAATCGCGAACAAAACCAAAACGGCACACGAAACGCGCATAGGTTAAACCCTATGACCCGCTCATGCACAAGAACCAAATAACCCTCGATTTCGGTGTACAAATGCCGATTGGTCGAGAAAAACCCAAACATACCAATTGCTATTTCAAAACTCACTAATTACATATGAAATAGGGTTTAAATCATCAAAACCTCAAAATAACTCAAATCGATTTATTTCCAAAAACCTAGAAAGCCTCAAATAATCGTTTTAGTACAAAACTTGATATTTAAACAAAACTAGTGGCCACAATATTCACTAAATATTATAACTAAGTCATACAAACTATTACTATAATTTAATCTTATCAATTTTCATTAAACCCAAAATTCTAGTTTGCAAAATTATCCAATTTTAACAATTTCAAAATAACAATGCACAAAACAACTAAACTAGGTTTTGCATTATCTAAGGTGCTAAACTACAAATTATAATGTTAATGAGGTGATGAAAACCCTATCTAGATTTTAATCTCAATTATATTCATAATTTCTAAAACCTAGTTTGCAAAATTATGCAATTTGGACAAATTAATTGTAACAATTTACAAATTAGTTCCTAGATTAGGTTTAGCATTACCTAACATGTTAAACTACACATTAAGACCATAATCTAATGATAAAAACCCTCACTTGAATTTTATCTCACCTATTTATACGATTTATAAAAATCTAGTTTGCAAAAATATATGATTTAGACAATTTAAAAGTATCAATTTGCAAACTAGCAACCAATTTAGATTTTTCATTTTCTTAAGATGATAATCTACACTTTGTAACCATGATTACATGATAAGAACCCTAATTTGCATTCAAAACCCATTCTTGAAATTTTAATTTATCAATTAGAACTATAATTAAACACCGAAATTCATTAAATTAAAGTAATTAACCTACAATTAACACTAGGGTTAGAATTATACCTCAATAAACATGAAATCAAACATGCAACTTGATCTCCAAAATGCTAATTTTTCTCCAAGATCCAAGCTTGTTTTGGCCAAAGAATATTGGATGAAGGTTAAAGGATGATTTTGTGCTAATTTGTATTGATTTTTGATGATTTTTTTGAAGAGTTTTGAGTGGGAATTGAGTGGAGAAAATTTGTGGGCAGCCAAGGGAAGTTTCGGCCATGTGAGGGGAGTGGAGAGAGAGAGAGATTGAAATGAGTGTAGAATTGTATATAAAGCTCTTCAATTAATGCCTCTTTTATTGTCTTTTCATTAATTATTTATTTTATTTATTTTATTTTCTAAATAAAACCTAGAATTCCCTAGAAATTTGAAGACAATTCAAGAAGAGAAGAGCATGCTTTAAACTATATTCTAATATGTCATGGCTCACTTTTGAAATATTAACACATTCCAATTTATAATTTGCACTAATTTAATGTATAATTAAAAGCTTATATTAATATTAGAAATAATTAATTAAGGAAAAATATTTAAGTAAACTAATAATTTATAAGTGACCAAATAAATACCAAATACTAGCAATTATATAGTTAAAATAGGCGTATTTAAGTCTATATTGTAAAATAATTATAGTTGAGTTTTACGGAAAATACGGTTTATTTTACCGATTATCAGAAAATTCACCTAAAGGATTTTATTTATTTATTTATTTTTAAACTGTTACAGTGCATACCTGCGATTACCTGCATATGTTATTTACTATTCACGAGTTGGCAACTCACCCCCGTTGTGCCACAGTGTTTTGCAGGTGTCCATCAGAGTGGTAGCGGCAGGGCTTCTTCTTCTTATTGTACCATTTTTTGCAGCGGATACTGCTACAGCTGACTGTGTGCAGTTTTGCTATAGGTGGGTTTTGCGGTTATCCGATGATGCTCATTTGTATACTCGTTGTTTCTACTACTCTCCATCTACTACTTCATATATTAACTTAGAGACGAGTTGTGAGGACGGTATTGTATATTATCTTGTGACTTTGGATGTCTTTTATACTGTTGTCACTTTATATCGTCCATTTCTTCGCTACGACGTCGTATATCTGTTGTGGTGGTTGTTTCCGCCTTTGGGCGTGGATTTGCTCCCATTAGGGATGCTTTATTTATATCTTTTAGTGTACCCTTTTTAGGGCTAGTTTTTACAAAGGAGGTGCTGCCAAATTTTAAAGGAAGTAAATTTGGACTTTAAAGAGTTTTTACTTGTGATTCCCAAAAGTTTTCAAAAATGTTAATATCACTTACTACTTTTGATGGTTTAGATTGCTGGGTTTTCGGCTGATTTAAATTGCGTTATGCCTGTGGACGTTACGTAGTTTAAGGGCCGTCACGTGCCAAATTTCGCGTCGTGACAAGGTTGGTATCAGAGCGCTAGGTTTTACCTTTCGGAGTGTAGGATGACCTTGGTATGATGGAGTAGGTAGCTTAAGTAGAGTGACGTAGTGTGTGTATGTCCGCGGCATACTTACGACACAGTACTCCGCCTAAGTGACCTAAGTACTAATTGCTTGAAATTCTTTCCATGATTATACATATCCTTGTGATTCGATTTCCGTATTATTATTGAATCCTATTTCCATTTCTAGCCATTATGCCGCCGATGACTATGAGGGCTCAGAGAGAGGCAGCGAGGACCGAGGTTAGAGTTGACTCGTTTGGGACGAGAACTGACCAGGACGGTACGCTCTTTGTACATGAGCAGATTGATCCGCCTTCGATAGATCGTATCGCTAGGCTTGAGATAGAGATGCAGGATTTGCGCCAAATGATTGGATCGTTGGTTGAGGCCATTTGAGCGCAGCGACAGGAGGTTGCCACCCCTGTTACCCAGTTATTCCTTGCTATTAGCACACAGCATCGTGTCACATATACAGCAGCAGTGGACGCAGCCCTATTTGACGAGGAGCGTCTTCGCGAGACTTTAGGAGTTTCAGGACCGAGGAGGGCTCGTACAGGTGTATCATCCCAGAGACAGATGTTTAGTCGCCGCGACAGATTTCGTTCGGTTCGCGAAAGTAGCAGAGGCTTGGGACGAGGATAGTTGTTTATCTCTTATCCCCAGGAGGTTCAGCAGCCATCGTATGGATGTTTCCGGAGTGGGAGTTTCCATCACCTCGTTAGAGATTATACCTTGGTACGCCAGAGGAAGGCAGCAGTACCATATGTTACCTTACCACCTTCACCTCAGGGAGCGTTGCCCCTTGCGCTTGTTGTCGCACCTCGTCAGACTTATGTTCAGAGAGGTCGTGGTCGCGGAGGGTTCGTTCAGAGAGTACAGGATGGTAGAAAAGGAGGACAGCCAGTTGCGGGTAGAGGGCAGGCACGAGCGTTTGCTTCTACTCATCGGGACGACGGGCGTCCAATGCAGAGTTTGCAGGTAATCTTATTCATATGTTCTTTTTTTACACATGTTTGTTAATTCGGGATCTATGCACTCGTTTGTTCTACACACTTCGTGCCGAGGTTGGGTCGAGAGTCGTGTATGCTAGATCAGCCATTTGTTATGTTTAATCCTGTTAGCAATTCTTTGGTTGCGCGACACGTGTTTCGGTCATGTGCCAATCGGATAGGAGATAGAGATTCTTCCGTCGATTTGATCCTTGTAGAGATGCTGGACTTTGACGTTCTCCTGGGCACGGATTGGTTAGCTATGTGCTATGCATCTGTGGACTGCCGCGAGAAAATAGTCAGGTTTTGTTTTCCCGGCGAGTCAGTTCTTGTTGTCCAGGGGGACTGTGGTGCCGCCCCTCATAGCTTGATTTCAGCCTTTTTCGCTAGTCGGTTTTTGAGGAGAAGATGTCGAGGATTCTTGGCTTTCATTTGTGATACCGGAGCTACAGTGTATTCGTTGGACCGGGTTCCTATCGTGCGAGAGTTTCCGACGTTGTTCCAGATGAGCCGGCGGAGCTTAAGGAGCTTAAAGATCAGCTGCAGTGTTACTAGATAGGGGAACTTGTAAGTCCAAGAGTTTCGCTTTAGGGAGCTCCTACTTTGTTCATCAAGAAGAAGGACGGCAGTTTGAGGTTGTATTGATTGATCGTCGATTGAACCGAGTTACGGTGCGGATTATGCATCCTTTACCTCGCATTGAAGATTTCTTTGATCAGCTCCACGGTGCGGGACATTTTTTAAGTTTGTTTTGGGATCAGGTCATCATTAGTTGCGGGTTCGGAGTGATGACATTCCGAAGACTGCTTTTTGTGCGCGCTACGGGCTTTATGAGTTTTTGGTGGTGTCGTTGGACTAACCAATGCCCTAGCAGCATTCATGGATGTGATGGACCATATTTTTTTAAGCCATTCCTCGACCAGTGTATTGTTGTGTTATTTATGACATTCCGGTCTATTCCAAGAGTCAAGAAGAACATGAACAACACTTGAGGATTTCTTTGCAGACATTGAGAGAGCAGTATCTGTTTGCTAAATTCTTGAAGTGTTCCCTTAGGCTTGATAGTGTTGGCTTCCTAAGTCATGTGGTTACGGGAGACGGTATTCGTATGGACCCGAGGAAGATCGAGGCCGTACAGCTTTAGCCCAGACCTATTCAGTGACAGAGGTCCTCAGCTTTTTGGGCTTAGCCGGTTTTTACCACCGTTTCGTGCAGGATTTCTTGAGTATCGCTGCACCGTTGACTGTACTGACAAGGAAGGGGGTTCCTTTTCTTTAGACCGAGGCATGCATGCTGAGTTTTTCAAGCTTGAAGACTCGGTTGACGACTGCACCAGTTCTATCTTTGCTTTCTGGATCGGGCGACTTTGTCGTTTATTGTGATGTTTCGCGAGTGGGGCTCGATTGTGTACTGATGTAGCATGATAGTGTTATCGCTTATGCTTCCTGATAGTTGGAGGAAGTACGACCAGGATTTATCACACTCATGATCTGGAGATGGCCGCGGTGGTCTTGCGCTGGAGATTTGGGGACACTACTTGTACGGAGAGTCGTGTCAGATTTTCATGGACCATCAGAGCTTAATCTTCCTGCAGCGGGATCTGAAGTTGAGACAACGCTGTTAGATGGAGCTTGTGAAGGATTGTGATTGTGAGATCCATTATTGCCCATGGCAAGGCGATTGTGGTAGCTGATGCTTTGAGTCATAGGCCCGGGGTTAGCTTGTTCCAGTTGTGCGCAGTTCAGAGACAGTCTTTTGCAGATTTGCAGTTCTTGTGCGACCGTTGAGTACAGCTTAAGTTCTCCTGTACTAGGGGGACAACTTGCTCATGTTCGCGCCCGTCCACTTTTACTTAATCGTTTTCATGAGGCACAACCCACCGATGCTCGTTTGTCTGAGATTCTTGAGCATGTTCGGCAGGGTAAAGATTTAGAGTTCTTGATTTATGACCATGGTGTGTTATGTTGCGGGACTCGCTTGTGTATACTAGATACTTATAGGTAGAGACGCGAGGTCTTAGAGCAGGCACATCAGTCAGCTTTTTGTGTTCACCAAGTTCTACCAAGATATAACGTGACTTGAGAGTTAGTTATGGGTGGGCAGGGATGAAGAGTGAAGTTTCGGATTTCATTTTGAAGTGCTTGGCTTGTTAGCGAGCTAAGGTTGAGCATTTGAGACCGGCAGGAGAGTTGCAACTTGTAACCGTTCCAGAGTGGGAATGGGGGCAGATCTCCATGAATTTCGTTGTGGGTCTACTCAGGTCTAGTCGAAGGTATGACTCCATTCGGGTGATTATTGTCCGGTCATGCTCAGTATGCTCAGTTTGCTCAGTTGTTCTTCGATAAGTTTGTGCGTTTGCACGGATTTCATTCATGCGTTGTACTCAATAGAGGCACCCAGTTCGCTAGCCGTCTTTGGTAGAAGCTTCAGAAAACCTTGGATACTGGTTGAGCTTTAGCTCCGCTGTCCGTCCGTAGGCCGATGGTCAGACAGAGTAGACTATACAGACTCTGGAGGATATGCTTGTGTGTACATACTAATTGTTTGTTGGCAGTTGGGATCGCCACTTGCCATTGATGGAGTTCTCCTACGATAACAGTTATCAGGAGACATTTCAAATGGCAACTTTCAGGCCTTGTGTGGTAGGTTGTGTGGATCGCGAGTCTGTTTTACTGACTCTATGAGAGCAGGATTTTTGGACCCCAGCTAGTCCAGAGACTTCGGAGAAGATCCAGTTGATTCAGGTCAGGATGAGAGCAGCCCAATGCAGACAGAAGTCTTATGCCGACCGTCGTTGTCGCAGACTTGAGTTCGCAGTGGGAGATCATGTATTCCTATGGATTTTTCTGATGAAATGGCATGTTGAGTGTTAGGAAGCTTAGTCCCAGATTGTAGGTCCTTTGGAAATTCTCGAGCGAGTTAGTACCGTTGCCTATCGTTGGCACTTCTGCCCAGATTTATGAGTATTCACCCCGTATTCCTTGTGTCGACTTACCATCATGACCCTTCTCACATGATTCAGCACCAGACCATTCATTAGGATGCGATCTTTCATTCACCAGCAGTCGATAGTTATAGTGGATCAGCAGGTGGAGAAACTTCGGTCAAGGGTCTTGCCATCTGTGGAGGTTTTCTTTGGCGTAGCCCGTCTAGTAAGGAGATCACTTGGGAGGCTGCGATCGAGATGTGGAAGTTTTGCACTCATCTACTTGAAGGTATGCATAGTAAGAATTTTAATTCGGGGACTAATTTCTATAAGGGGGGAGATTGTAACACCTTAGAATGCGATTAGTGTTAATTACGCGATAACGCGGGTTTTCTGTAAAAATTTTACCAATTTGGTTTCCTCACATTTTATAACAATTAATTAATATTTTATTATTATTTGTTATGGCTTGCAAACACTTGTGCATGTTAATGTGAGGGTTTGTTTGTGTTAATCTAGTTTAGTGACCATGACAACCTTAAGCTAATCCTTGCTTGCTTAACTTTAACCTTAAACCTTAGATATTTGTGTGAGATATTTCCCTTTGTGTTTTGTTTGGAGAGGAGGTGGCAAGGTGACTCATGGGGAGTCATGCTTGCATTAATGGTGAAGTGAGGGAGAGAGTTAATGCAAGGTGCACTTACCCTACACTCACCTCTGATCCTTAACACCTCACACTTTCATTCTTATCTCACCATCTTACTCTCAATTGTTTCTTTCATCCCCTCTTCACTCTCAACTGAACCTTTATCCAATTCATCACTAAACCTTCAGAAAACTTGATCAAATCTCACCCAAATCACTTCTCATGTCTTGTTTTGCCTCTAAGATCACTTGGAGCTTGGAAAACTAGGATCTTTGAGCTTGTGTGGTTAGATAATGATCTCTATCTGTTAAGTAGGTGTTTTTAATGTTGTGTAGCTTATTCGTTTCAATTTAGAATGCGTAAAGTTTCGTTTTAGTGCACATATCGTATTTTGGTTTAGTTGTGGGTCTCGGATGAATTTGCTATCAAACCAGGTGTTTGTTGGAAATGTTCCTATCACAGTGACCTAGTGTTGTGACCTAGAATCCACCATAAAAACCTGAGACCATTCCTTAAAAAGATGGCAACAATTTTATTGCTTCTGGCTGCAATTTGCGGCCTGACTGGGGAATGGGGGGTTGTGTTTTGGGCGTAGGGTTTCTGGGGTTGTGTGTGGTCTTGTGGAACTTGCATCTTTTACAAATTGTTTGTGTAGCAAAATATGGGATCACTTTGATTGTTTTCTAGTGTTTCAATTACGCGCGTTACGTTATCCGACACGGTTCGTGTATTTGTGTATCTGTTGCTCTTGGGCTGGTTTCGTAGTGTCGCTATGCACGTTAGCCACTAGACGCACACTTGAGAGTATGGTTGGAGTTGGTGCGTCGGTCAAATATAGTTTGTACGTATTATTGGTCGATTGCTAATGTGAACTTGTTAAGTGGTTATTTAATCTTAGGGCCACAGGAGGGGACTTTGGACGCTGAAAAGAAGAGAAAGCGAGTGGTTGGCTTTACTTAGCCTAAGATCATCTGTGAGTAGATTTAATATCTACAGAGGAATCGCCCTCATGGCGTTATGCGTCTGGGCTAGATTAAATGATATGATTCTTGATATTAAGTATATTGCATATATAGAGATTGTGCATGAACTTCATTGCATATCATTACTTGATTGTGAATGTGTACCATTGTTGCATACCTCATTTTCCTATTGCATATGGACATAGCATTAATGAGACACAACACCATTATTGACGGTTTATGTTTCACGAGCACTAATTGTATGCTAAACACACTCCGTCGATAATTGCCATGACACGCACAACCCATATACATACGTGTATTGTATTGGTTAGGGACATTGAGACATGATCCTTATTTCCATTGTGTATAAGAGAGATAGCATACACATATACTTGCATATCTACATGCTTACACCTATACATATGTGATATTGTATTGGTTAGGGATATTGAGACATGGATTCTGATTTCCATTGTACATATGAAATATAGCATACATGTATACCTACATGCTTACACATATGCCTTGCTATGCCTACATGATTACACATATACCTAGAGAGTATTACATCATTATTGACAGGTGTATACACATATGATGTTGTAACGCCTTAGATTTCGGTTAGTGTTCGTTTAGACGTTAATGCGGGTTTACTGTAGAAAGTTTACCAATTCGGGTTCCTCACATTTTATAACATTTAATTAATAATTTATTATTATTTGTTATGAGCATGCACGCACGTATGCACGTAAATGTGAGGATTTGTTTGTGCTAATCTAGTTTTAGCAACCATGACACTTAACCTTAATTTTAAATCCTTTGCCTTGGATTAACTCTTAATCTTTTGTGAGAGAGAGAGAGAGAGAGATAATTGTGTTGGAATGATGATGTATGGTGCATTTAATGTGAAGGAATGGCTAGCATTTATTGATGTGATACACTCACTTCTCATTCTCACCCAACACTCACCTCCCTCTCTCATTTCCTCACACACTCTCTCATTTCTCTATCTCTTTTCTTTTCTCTCATATCTCCATCATTCTAAACTGAACACTCTCAAATATTCACACAAAATCCATCACAAAATTCACAAACTTCATCAAAATCACATCTTTGATCACTTTTATCCTCTTGGATGCCATGGAGTGTGCAAAACTTGGATCTTTGAGTTCTTTGGTGTAGGTAATGATCTCTTTCTGTTTTTTATGTAGTTTTTGTGCTTTGTAGCTAGTTAGTTTCAGTTTAGATAGTGTAAAGTTTAGTTTTGTGCATAATATCGTATTTTTAGTGCGTATTTGTGATATCTGTGATCTGCTGTGACCCGGAAAGTTTACTAGAAAACAAAACAATGTGGTTGTGTTGTACCAGTGAACCTAAGACCCCACCTGAGACACGAGACCCACCCAATGGCCAGGGCCGGCGACGTATGAAGGGGAGTCCGGCGACCTCGGCTCGGGGAAAGGGTTGGGGTGTGGGTTTTTGAGGGTAGGTCTATGCTGTGGTTTGAGTGTTTTTGGTCTTGTTTGATTGTTGAGTTTTCTCTGTATAATAAATCTGGGATCACTTAGGTAGTTTGTAGTGTTTCGTTTAAGCGGGATACGTTATATGACACGGATCGTGCACTTTGTGTGGTTTTGCTCTTGGGTTAGTTTCGTCATGTCGCTATGCACGTTAGCCACAATACGAACACTTGAGAGTATGTTTTGTGTTGTTGCGTCGGTCTAATGTAGTTTGTACGTGTTTTGGGTCTATTATTAATATATACTTGTTTTATTGTTTTAATGTTGCAGGTTCGCAGGCGGGGACTTCGGACACTGCTACCAGGGGAAAACAGGTGGTATACTTCACCTAGCTTGGAGCGTTAGTGAGTAGATTTAACATCTACAAGGGAATCGCCCGCATGGCGTTATGCGTTTGGGCTAGAGATGTTACTTTTGTCGCATATTCTATGTCATATTTAGAATTGCGCATTTACCCTACTGCTTAGTTATTGTTGTGCTTGAACTAGTATTCTTAGGACACTGCACATATTATTGACGACTCATGTTGCACGAGCACTGATTGTATGCCACACACACCGTCAATAATTGCCATGTCACGCATAACCCACTTATAGATATGATATTGCTTGGTTAGAGACATTGTGACATTGATTCATATTTCTTATCGCATATGACATATAGCATACCTGTATATCTATATGCTTACATATATGCCTTCATATACTTATATGCTAGATACCTGTATACCTATAGAGTATTGTACCATTAGTGATAGGTACATACACACTTTATGACATAGCAACAGGTATACCTTGCACACATACTTTATTTATACCCAGGGGGTGTTTTACATCATTTACTTATAGGTAGATACATATACCTTGCTATACCTTATTGTTCACACATATATCTGGTTATAGCTACATGTTTACCTTTACTTGATGTTATTTAGATTTGGATAAATTAGGAACCGCATGATATTCAGATTAACTTATGGAAGTTAATTAGCGGCTTTTCCTTTATATGCTTTCATTAAAGTTTTATGTTGCATATATTATTTTCATGGATTTTCGCATTGAGATATGGATTTTTCATGATGTTTTCTGGATTTGGGGACCGTGGGAGTTCATGAAATTATGCATTATTTGAAAAACCCGATTTCCCTTGATATGATATTTCAGCATCCACCATGAGATTTATTTATATATACCCCTACGAGGAGGCGTTGAGGCCGTATGAGGGTACATGGTGGGGCCCGGAGGTATCCCGGGGCAAGACGATTGATGGACCTTGCCGATTGAGCCTGGCAGGGGAACTATACACTCCGGTGACATTACCTATGACTCGGCGGTTATCATGGGGATACCGACAGGAGTCATGTACGTATAGATACATAGAAAGACGAGTGTCAGAGCTAGGCACTCGTGCTTTTCGGTATAGCATATGATACGTACCTATCAGGGTGCCAGTCTTGGTGACAGCACCTGATAGACCAGCATTTCTGTGTCGATACTTGGCACATTGGTTTCATGATATTTTATTTTACTTCTTAATATATATAACAGTGGATTAGGACGCTGTTATATATGCCCTTACACCAATATTAGTGGAATGGGACGCTAATATATGTGTATTGATATTAATTTTATATACATCATATTTATTCATACAAATATACCTAGGTTATAAGAGATTCACTTGATATTGGATTTAGAACATATGACTTTTACTTGATATTGTACATAAAGGATATATGAGATTCACTTGATTTTGTACATTCAGGATATAGGAGATTTATTCGATATTTTACATTAAGGATTGTGAGACTTATATGATATGAGAGCCAATTTTGGGGCTGATTTGAGAAAATTGGGATTTAGATTGTCTTGATGGATTGTGATCCTACCACGATGTTAGGATTTCGTAGAAATGACATATTTCTTTCCATACTCCACATTTATTGTTTATGCACTACTTCATGTATTAGTAGTACCTGTTAGTGTACCTTCATGACTGTTGCATTTACATACCTTTATTTATATGCACTGTTTCATGTAGTAGTTGTACCTGTTAGTGTACCTTCCATGATTGTTGCATATATACATTTTCATATTATTATTGCTTCATGTATTAGTAGTACCTGTTAGTGTACCTTTCATGATTATTGCATTCATATGATCTTTTATTGCTACTAATTGCACATGTTCGATTCACGCTGTACGTGCATACTTGCGATTACCTGCATATGTTATTTACTATTCACGAGTTGGCAACTCACCCCCGTTGTGCCACAGTTGTTTTGCAGGGTGTTCCCCAGAATAGTCGAGGCAGGCTATTCATCTATCTGATCATCTTTTGCTGCGGATACCGCTTCAGCTCATAGTGTGCAGCTTTGCTTAGGTGGGTTTTATGGTTATCCGTATTGTTGTATTGTATATTCGTTATATCCTTGTACTCTCCATCTATTATTATTTGTTGACTTAGAGACTTGGTGAGGACGATATTGTATATTTTTGTGACTTGTTGTCTTTTATACAGTTTCCTTTCTATCGTCTTTTATTTCTACGCTTCGGCGTCGTATATTTGTTGTGGTGGTTGTTTTCCGCCTTTGGACGTGTATTTGCTCCTGTTTGGGGATGCTTTATTTATATTTATGTTGTACCCATTTTTGGGGCTAGTTTTTACAAAGGAGATGCTGCTAAAATTTTTAAGAAAGAAAGTTGGACTTTTAATGAATTTGGGTTGTGATTTCAAAAACTTTTAAAAAATATTTATTATCTTTTCTTGTCTTTTAATGGTTTAGATTTCTGGGTTCTGGCTTTCTTTTACTGCGTTACGCCTGTAGACATTGCGTAGTATTAGGGCCACCACGTGCCAAATTCGGGTCGTGACTAAGTTGGTATCAGAGCACTAGGTTTTTACCTTTCGGAGTGTAGGATGACCTTGGTATGATGGAGTAGGTAGCTTAAGCACAGTAACATAGTGTGTGTATGTCTGCAGTATACTCACGATGCGGTACTCCGCCTAAAGTGACCTAAGTACAATTTGCTTGAAATTCCTTCCTTGATGATTCATATCTTTGTGATTCGATTTCCGTGTTCTTATCGAATCTTATTTCCATTTATAGCCTTGCTACCAATGACTATGGGGACTCAGAGTGATGCAGCGAGGGCCAAGGTTAGAGTTGGTTCAGGTGAGACGAGCACTGACCTGGATGGCACGTTAGTTACACAGGTGCAGACGGATCCGCCTTCGACAGATAGTATCGCTAGGCTTATGGCAGAGATGCAGGACATGCGCCAGACGATGAGTTCATTGGTTGAGATTGTTCGAGCGCAGCGACAGGAGGTTGTCACCCCTGTTAACCAGTTGTTCCTTACGATCAGCATGCAGCAGTCCGTCACCTACATAGCACCAGTGGATGCAGCCCCAGTTTACGAGACACGTATTCCAGAGACTTTGAGAGTTCCAGGACAGTAGAGGACTCGTACCGGTGTACCTGCCCAAAGACAGAGGCTTAGTCATCGAGACAGATTTCGTGACCGTCGCGGGAGTAGCAGAGGCTTTGGATGAGGACAGTCGTCCAGCTCTCAACCCCAGGAAGGTCAATAGCGTTATTCTGGATGTTATCGGTGCGGGAGCCTTCATCACCACATCAGGAGTTGTTCCCTAACACCGCGTCAGCGTCGTATTCAGAGAGGTCGTGGATGCGGAAGGTTCGCTCAGAGGGGTCAGGTTACCAGAAGAGGAGTTCAGCCAGTTGCGGGTAGGGAGCAGACACGAGAATTTGCTTCTACTCATCGGGACGCGCGGGTGTCCAATGCTGAGTTTTCAGGTATCCTTAATCCGTATGTTCTTTTGATGTACTTGTTGGTTTTTCACACTTGTGCCATGGTTGGGACGAGAGTCGTGTTAGGTAGATCAGCCGATGTTGTGTTAACTTCTGTCAGCGATTCTTTTGTTGCGCGACACGTATTTCAGTCGTGTGCCATTCGGATAGGAGATAGAGATTCGTCCGTCACTTTGATCCTTCTAGAGATGTTGGATTTGACGTTCTCCTGGGCACGGACTGGTTAGCTACGTGCTAGGCGTCTGTGGACTACCGTGAGAAAACAGCCAGGTGTTGTTTTTCCCGGCGAGTCAGTTCTTGTTGTGCAGGTGAATAGTTGTGCCGCCTCTCACAGCTCGAATTGAGCCTTTTTCGCTAGTCGGCTTTTGAGGAGAGGATGTCGTGGATTCTTGGTATTAATTCATGATACCGGAGCCACGGTTGGTTTGTTGGACCGGGTTCCTTCGTGCGAGAGTTTCCGACGTTGTTCCAGATGAGCCGGCGGAGCTTGGGGAGCTTAAGGATCAGCTGCAGAGTTGTTTGTTGGGGGTTTGTGCGTCTGAGTGTTTCGCATTAGGGAGCTCCTATTTCTGTTCGTCAAGGAGGAAGACGACAGATTGAGGTTGTGTATTGATGGATCGTCAATTGAACCAGCTTACAGTGCGAATAGGTATCCTTTACCTCGCATTGACGATTTTTTCGATCAGCTCCAGAGTGTGAGACTTTTTCTAAGCTTGTTTCGGATCAGGTTATCATTGTTACGAGTTCGGAGTGATGACATTCCGAAGACTGCCTTGTGTGTGCTATAGGCTTTGCGTGTTGGTGGTGTCATTGGACTCACCAATGCTCTAGCAGCATTCGTAAATATGATGAACCAGATTCTTCAGGCTGTTCCTCGACCAGTTATTATTGGGTTATTGATGACATTCTGGTCTATTCTAATGTGTCTTGAGGGACAGGAGTAGCACTTGAGGATTTGTTTTGCAGACATTGGGAGAGCCCCAGCGGTTTTCTAGATTCTCGGAGTCTTTCTTCAGGCTTGTTTGTGTTGACTCCTAGGTCTTGTAGTTACTGGAGACGGTTTTGTATGGTTTCAAGGAAGATCGTGGCCGTACAGCTTAGGCCCAGACTTGTGTGCAGAATGGAGGTTCGCAGATTTCTAGGCTTAGCAGGTTCTTACCGCCATTTCATGCAGGATTGCTAGTGTAGTGCTGCACCGTTGACTGAACAGACCGGAAATGAGGTTTCTTTTCTTTGGACTGAGGCATGCATGCGGAGTTTTTCAGCAGTTGAAGACTCGGTTAACAGCTGCATCAGTTCTTTCCTTGCTTCTGGTTCGGGCGACTTTGTTGTTTAACTGTAATGTTTCACAAGTGGGGCTCGATTGTGTACTGAGGTGACACTATCGAGTTATCGCTTTTGCTTCCCTACATCTGGAGGAAGTACGAGCAGGATATCCCACTCATGATCTGGAGATGGCCGCGGTGGTCTTGTGTTGGAGATTTGGAGACACTACTTGTTCGAGAGTCATGTCAGATTTTCACGGACCACAAGAGCTTAATGTACATCTTCCTGCAGCGGGTGTTGATTGTTGAGACGGTCTTCTGCAGATTTACAGTTCTTGTGCGATCGTTGAGTACAGCTTGTGTTCGCCTCTACAAAGGGGACAGCTTACTCATGTCCGCGCCCGACCACTTTTCCTTAATCGCTTTCGCGAGGCACTGCCCGCCGATACTCGTTCATTAGAGATACTTGAGCATACTCGGCTGGGTAATGATTCGGAGTCCTTGATTTGTGATATGGGTGTGCTAAGTTTAGGGACGCGTTTGTGTACCTGATACTATTGGGTAGAGACTCAAAATCCTAGAGCAGGCACATCTGTCAACTCTCTGTACTCATTCAAGTTCCACCAACATTGACGTGACTTGTGAGATAGTTACGGGTGGGCAGGGATGTAAAGAGAGGTTTCGGGTTTCGTTTCAAGGTGTTTGTCTTGTTGTGTGCTTTGGTTGAGCATCTGAGACCGGCTGGAGAGTTGCAACCTTTAACCGTCCCGAAGTGGGAGTGGGAGCAGATCTCCACGAATTTCATTATGGTGTCTACCCAGGGTTAGTGAGGGTGTGACTCCATTCGGATGCTTGTTGTCCGGTTATGCTCAGTTTGCTCAGTTGTTCTTTGTTAAGTTTGTGCGTTGCATGGAGTTCCTTCAAGGGTCGTATCCAATGAAGGCACCCTGTTTGCTTGCCGTCTTGAGCTGGAACTTCAGGAAGCCTTGGGTACTGGTTAAGCTTTAGCTCCATCTTTCCATCCGCAGGATGATGGTTCTGTGAGAGCGGGCTATACCGACTCTAGAGGTTATGCTTGAGCGTATGTACTAATTGTTGTCGGCAGTTGGGGATCGTCACTCGCCATTGTTAGGGTTCTCCTTCGATAGCTATTATCAGGAGTCACTCCAATTGGCAACCTTTAGGTTTAGGGGTTAGGTCGTGTCGATCACCAGTCTTTTTTTCTGACTCTGCGTAGTAGGATTTTTGGACCCCAGCTAGTCTAGAGACTTCGGAGATGATCCAGTTGTTTTAGGTCAGGATGAGAATTGTCCATTGCGGACAGAGGTTTTATGCCGACCGTGATGGTCGCAGACTTGAGTTCGCAGTGGGAGATCATGTATTCCTATGGATTTTCCGATGAATGACATGTTGAGTTTTGGGAAGCTTACCCCAGAATTGTAGGTCCTTTTGTGATCCTGAAAGCGAGTTAGTTCCGTTGCCTTTAATTTGGCATTTCCGCCCAGATTATTGAGTATTCACCCCATATTCCTTGTGTCGATACTTTGCAATTACCTTCATGACTTTTCTCACATGATTCAGCACCATTCCATTTAGCTTGGACGCGATCTTTCGTTCACCAGCAGACAATTGTGTTAATGGCTCGGCAGGTGGAGAAACATCGGTCAAGGGTCTTGACATCTGTGAAGGGTTATTCTTGGACGTAGCCGTATAGTGTGGTAACCACTTGGGAGGCTGCGAGCGAGATATGAGAGTTTGTAATCTTCTCTTTGAAGGCACGCTTAGTGAAAATTTTAAATTCGGGGACGAATTTTTATAAGGGGAGATTGTAACGCCTTAGATTTCGGTTAGTGTTCGTTTAGATGTTAATGCGGGTTTACTGTAAAAAGTTTACCAATTCGGGTTCCTCACATTTTATAACATTTAATTAATAATTTATTATTATTTGTTATGAGCATGCACGCACGTGTGCATGTAAATGTGAGGATTTGTTTGTGCTAATCTAGTTTTAGCAACCATGACACTTAACCTTAATTCTAATTCCTTTGCCTTGAATTAACCCTTAATCTTTTGTGAAAGAGAGAGTGAGATAATTATGTTGGAATGATGAGGTATGGTGCATTTAATGTGAAGGCATGACTAGCATTTATTGATGTGATACACTCACCTCTCATTTTCACCCTACACTCACTTCCCTCTCTCATTTCCTCACACACTTTCTCATTTCTCTATCTTTTTTCTTTTCTCTCATATCTCCCTCATTCTAAACTGAACACTCTCAAATATTCACACAAAATCCATCACAAAATTCACAAACTTCATCAAAATCACATCTTTGATCACTTTTCTCCTCTTGGATGCCATGGACTGTGCAAAGCTTGGATCTTTGAGTTCTTTGGTGTAGGTAATGATCTCTTTATGTTGTTTATGTAGTTTTTGTGTTTTGTAGCTAGTTAGTTTCAGTTTAGATAGTGTAAATTTTAGTTTTGTGCATAAAATCGTATTTTTAGTGCCTATTTGTGATATCTGTGATCTGCTGTGACCCGGAAAGTTTACTAGAAAACCAAACAATGTGGTTGTGTTGTACCAATGAACCTAAGACCCTACCTGAGACACGAGACCCACCCCACCGGCCAGGGCCGGCGACGTATGAAGGGGAGTTCGGCGACCTCGGCTCGGGGAAAGAGTTGGGGTGTGGGTTTTTGAGGGTAGGTCTATGCTGTGGTTTGAGTGTTTTTGGTCTTATTTGATTGTTGAGTTTTCTCTATATACTAAATCTGGGATCACTTAGGTAGTTTGTAGTGTTTCGTCTAAGCGCGATACGTTATACGACACGGATCGTGCACTTTGTGTGGTTTTGCTCTTGGGTTAGTTTCGTCGTGTCGCTACGCACGTTAGCCATAATACGAACACTTGAGAGTATGTTTTGTGTTGTTACGTCGGTCTAATGTAGTTTGTACGTGTTTTGGGACTATTATTAATATATACTTGTTTTATTGTTTTAATGTTGCAGGTTCGCAGGCGGGGACTTCGGACACTGCTACCAGGGGAAAACAGGTGGTATACTTCACATAGCTTGGAGCGTTGGTGAGTAGATTTAACATCTACAGGGGAATCGCCCGCATGGCGTTATGTGTCTGGGCTAGAGATGTTACTTTTGTCGCATATTCTATATCATATTTAGAATTGCGCATTTACCCTACTGCTTAGTTATTGTTGTGCTTGAACTAGTATCCTTAGGACACTACACATATTATTGACGACTCATGTTGCACGAGCACTGATTGTATGCCACACACACCGTCAATAATTGCCATGTCACGCACAACCCACTTATAGATATGATATTGCTTGGTTAGAGACATTTTGACATTGATTCATATTTCTTATCGCATATGACATATAGCATACCTGTGTATCTACATGCTTACACATATGCCTTCATATACTTATATGCTAGATACCTGTATAACTATAGAGTATTGTACCATTAGTGATAGGTACATACACACTTTATGACATAGCTACAGGTATACCTTGCACACAAACTTTACTTACCACGGGGTGTTTTACATCATTTACTTATAGGTAGATACAATACCTTGCTATACCTTATTGTTCACACATATATCTGGTTATAGCTACATGTTTACCTTTACTTGATGTTATTTAGACTTGGATAAATTAGGAACCGCATGATATTTATATTAACTTATGGCAGTTAATTAGCGGCTTTTCCTTTATATGCTTTCATTACAGTTTTATATTGCATATATTATATTCATGGATTTTCGCATTGAGATATGGATTTTTCATGATTTTTTCTGGATTTGGGGACCGTGAGAGTTCATGAAATTATGCATTATTTGAAAAACCTGGTTTCCCTTGATATGATATTTCAGTATCCACCATGAGATTTATCGGTTCTGATATACACACACACACACACACACACACACACCCCCCTACGAGGAGGTGTTGAGGCCGTATGAGGGTACATGGTGGGGCCCAGAGGTACCCGGGGCAAGACGATTGATGGACCTTACCGATTGAGCCTGGCAGGGGAACTATACACTCCGGTGACATTACCTATGACTCGGCGGTTATCATGGGGATACCGACGGGAGTCATGTACGTATAGATACGTGGAAAGACGAGGGTTAAAGCTAGGCACTCGTGCTTTTTGGTATAACGCATGATACGTACCTATCAGGGTGCCAGTCTTGGTGACAGCACCTGATAGACCAGCATTTCTGTGTCGATGCTTGGCATATTGGTTTCATGATATTTCTTTTTACATCTTAGTATATATAACAGTGGATTAGGACGCTGTTATATATGCCCTTACACCAATATTAGTGGAATGAGACGCTAATATATGTGTATTGACATTAATTTTATATACATCACATTTATTCATGCAAATATACCTAGGTTATAAGAGATTCATATGATATTGGAGTTAGGACATATGACATTTACTTGATATTGTACATAAAGGATATATGAGATTCACTTGATTTTGTACATTAAGAATATAGGAGATTTATTCGATATTGTACATTGAGGATTGTGAGACTTTATGATATAAGAGCCAATTTGGAGGCTGATTTGAGGAAATTGTGATTTGGATTGTCTTGATGGATTGTGATCCTACCACGATATTAGGATTCCGTGGAAATGACATATTTCTTTCCATACTCCACATTTATTGTTTATGCACTGCTTCATGTTTTAGTAGTACCTGTTAGTGTACCTTCATGACTGTTGCATTTACATACCTTTATTTATATACACTGTTTCATGTAGTAGTTATACCTGTTAGTGTACCTTCCATGATTGTTGCATATATACATTTTCCTATTTTTATTGCTTCATGTATTAGCAGTACCTGTTAGTGTACCTTTCATGATTATTGCATTCATATGACCTTTTATTGCTACTAATTGCACATGTTAGATTCACGCTGTACGTGCGATTACCTGCATATGTTATTTACTATTCACGAGTTGGCAACTCACACTCGTTGTGCCACAGTTGTTTTGCAGGGTGTTCCCCAGAATAGTCGAGATAGGCTATTCATCTATCTGATCATCTTTTGCTGCGGATACCGTTTCAGCTCATAGTGTGCAGTTTTGCTTAGGTGGGTTTTGTGGTTATCCGTATTATTGTATTGTATATTCGTTTTATCCTTGTACTCTCCATCTATTATTATTTTGTTGACTTAGAGACTTGGTGAGGACGATATTGTATATTTTTGTGACTTGTTGTCTTTTATACAGTTTCCTTTCTATCATCTTTTATTTCTTCGCTTCGGCGTCGTATATTTGTTGTGGTGGTTGTTTTCCACCTTTGAGCGTATATTTGCTCCTGTCTTGGGATACTTTATTTATATTTATGTTGTACCCATTTTTGGGGCTAGTTTTTACAAAGGAGGTGCTGCCAAAATTTTAAAGAAAGAAAGTTGGACTTTTAAAGAATTTGGGTTATGATTTCAAAGACTTTTAAACAATGTTTATTATCTTTTCTTGTCTTTTAATGGTTTAGATTTCTGGGTTCTGGCTTTCTTTTACCGCGTTACGCCTGTAGACGTTGCGTAGTATTAGGGCCGTCACATGCCAAATTCAGGTCGTGACAGAGGTACAACTACATGTACATCATGTATACATACTTACATGTACACCCACATACCTGGCTGCAGCTACATGTACATCATGCATACATACTTACATGTACACCCACATACCTGGCTGCAGCTACATGTACATCATGCATACATACTTACATGTACACCCACATACCTGGCTACAGCTACATGTACATCATGCATACATAGTTACATGTACACCCACATACCTGGCTACAGCTACATGTACATTATGTACACCCACTTATCTTGCTAGAGCTACATGTACCCTTATGTGGTATTGTTTTGTCATCGACATGGAGATATTGATTCTTATGCTATTACGCATATGAAATGCATCATACATACATGCTTACATATGGATACACATATCTTTCAATACCGACATGGTTACACATACCTTGCTATAGCCACATGTTCACTTTATATGATGTTGAATTGGATTTTGGAGAATTGGAAATCGCATGACATATTTAATAACTTATTGCATTTAAGTAGCGGTTTTTCCTTTATATGCTCATATTACTGCTTTATGTTGCATATAATATATTTCATGGATTTACGCATCTTAGATATAGATTTCATATGATGTTTTCTGGATTTGAGGACCGTGGTATTTCATGAAATTATGCATTTTTTGAAAAACCCGGTTTCTCTTGATATGATATTTCGATGCGTCCACCATGATATTTCTCGGTTCTGATACTTGTGTTAGATATCCCATGCAAGGAGTGGACGAGGCTGTGTGCGGGTACATGGTGGACCCTGTTAGTTGTATGTTTGCCCTAGAGGACAGTATTGTACAGATGATGTATATTATATTGGATGCTTGGACATATATAGAGATGCCTTTCTTACTCGATATGATAGTATGCTATCTGGTTGCTCTTTATCTTAACATGTATACTTGTCTCTTGATACTGTCTTATAGTTACATGTTTGTAAAGCCCTTAGGATGTGTACTTGATTACCAGGACTATGATGCAGATCATACTGGTGGGGCCATGGTAGTCCATAAGTTCATCCTTTAATGTTCCTAGTCATGGGTGTATCGAGACAGGGCATCGATATACCAGAGTAGGCTAGCGTATACGCTTCTCGACCCATGAGATGGGCGATGGATGATCCCATATCCATTGGTGTTTGACATGAGAGATGGTATACGGCTGCTTAGTGGAGATTGGGTACACTAGACGGACTCGCCGAGAACTCCCAGATGGTATTATACCTCACGTCAGATGGCAATTCTCTGGAGACACTGGTACAGGTTAGTCTGTAGATCCGAGATCGTCATAGAGTCTTGTGTGATTCCCACCGTGCTTTGATTTACACCTTACCATGTCCAAGAGGGCATGCAAAACGGTGGTTTTTGGGTACAGCCCCGAGTCACATATAGGCAATGAGCAATAGGAGGGGTTTCGTCTCTCCCGGTATTGGGGGTTGATGTTGCGCTGTGCTCGATTGGCCATAACAGGGAAGTCCCTGGCCAGGGCTGATTTAGAGATTTACTGGTAAGTGTTACCGGTAGTTTCTTGACCCGTTATGAGCCTCACATTGGCATGACTTATCGGTTATTGGGGTCTGAAGTTTACCACCCCTAGACTTGATATGCAACATATCAGACGAGGAGACCGGACTGTACGGCAGGTGTTATCGTCAGGATTTTGCAGGAGTTGGAGCGGGCTTGCTTGCTGATCTTCTGATCGCTCAATACCCGGGTAGCCGCTACGTCCAGCTAGTACTGCTGACGGCTTGTGGGTGCTTGATGTGATCATCACCTACTGGCTGTGTATTGACGAGTCTTTAGAGTCCTACATAGAGGTTTTACTGGCTCAGGCAAAACGAAATAGGAGCACATATGTGATATGTGCGGGACCGAGAATAATGCATGTATGAGATACCGTATTCTATTCTCGCGACTTTTGTATCGGTCGGTTATATATGATATGGCCGGTTTGTCGAATCAAGTGTTGATTCGATAAGTCAATACATTGGATGTTAGTCGGTTATATATGATATAGCCGGATTATTAAGTTAAGTGTTGATTTAATAATTTAGTGTATAATTGTATATGTGATATACTAATTTACATTAACTAACATTGGTTCACTTAAGCACTTGTTTTTCTCACGTATGCACAACTTAATATATATGCAATATATATTAATTTTTATTTTGATTATTGTATCATGCTTGTTGATACATCATTCATGGGTGTGTAAGACATACACCATTCTAATTGTGATAGTGGGGTTTTATTATTTAAGGTAATTACAAAATAAGTGGAGGTTTTGTCACAAGTATGAAGCTTGTAGAAGCTAGGGTTTGCTTTGACAAAGTCCACTCACTTTGTTTTTACCTTAGATATTTAGTAACCTAACCATCACACTTACCCATGGTTATGGCTCTACATGGGTTAGTATATGATACCCACTCACCCATGGTTAGCTCACTCACTTGATCATTATCCTCATCTCATTATTTGTTCATCTTCTTCCATGAGCTCAAAAGCTCTCTAGGTTTTGATTAAGTGAGAAAGAAAAGTGAGAAAACAAATTCTAAAATGAGCCCACTTCCTATTTCTCTATCCTCTACTAGATTAGCACTTTAGTATAGGGTGTTTGCTTCACTAATTCTTTAGTTAGTGAAGTAGTAGCTTGAGTTGGCATCCTCTCGATGTAGATCATTTTCGGTCTCGAAGACTTCAAAAAAGGTCGCTCCTTTCGCCTCGTAAAGCCATGCAAGAGTCCGGGAGAACCATGATCGCAGCGAAGGGACTAAAACAAGGAGCTTATGAAGTGAAGGACCGATCTACAAAGGTTGTATTTCGTTTTCACTTAGTTGTAAATAGTTTACTTTGTTTCCGTATTCTATTTCTAGCTAACGATTCTTGTTTAGAGTTCCTTTTCACGGCAAAAATTTTAAAATGGCATGGACGATGCCTCCCGAAACATTGCTGCCATCGAGAGGAACCCTATAGTAGTATCAGAGCCTAGCTAGGAAATTATACGGATAATGTTAGATTACGAACACGAAACAAACTCCGAACTTGAAACCCTAAAAATCATGTTTCTGTCGAATTTAAAACGAGCCATAAATTTTTTTTAAACAAGTACAGAATCATAATTGTGTGATAACATGAACACTGATGAAATTTGGAGGCATTCTATACATATTGGGCCGGCGACACCCCCCCTCACCGGCCAATTCCGAGCCCCTCTCCAGATTTTTACAGTGTTCTGTTACATGGGTTTTGGTGCTTCAGGTGTTGTTTATTCTTGCTAAATTGTCATGTGATGTTAATTTACTGTAACGAAAACTCGGAGTGTTTCGTAGTCATAATTTTAACTGTTTTCGGGATATTTTAGACGTTGTTAAAAAGTTCAATCGGATGTCAAATACCCGCTTTAACCCTTGCTGGGAAAATTTCCAAGTGTTGGATTTTTCCCGTAGTTAAAAAGTTTTCAAAGATCATGCAAGTTATTCGATAGACCCTCTAGAAGAACGTAAACCTTAACTCGATTATGTGGCCGTCAAAACCACCACTTGAACCCTAGGGTTTGTGGTAGTTTAGCGTTTCACATATGAGGCGTTGGTTTGACCCTTCTACGGTTGGTTCATTGGTGCTGTGGCGTGTGTTGAATTACTTTAAACTGCGCTCAAGTGTTGTGTTTTCTGGGTAATCTTGGGTGTTCGATGATTCGATTGGAATGTTTAATATCGTCTAGTTTTTCTTTGCTGTGATGACATGTGATGTTATGTACTGCTGGATATGTTATATTGGATCGCCGCATTTTGAATAGCCGGGGGTTTTATGTGAGATGAGAGTTTTTATTTTCATTCATGTAAAATTAAATGTATGTAATATTCTTTTATTGGGGCATATCCGGGTTGAGGTTGATGTCACCATTGATGTATATTATTTACTTTCTCGCATTAGGATAGACCCAAGGAGGAGAGCACAAGTAACCGGGTTCTAGAGTCCAATGGGAGACCAACTCGAGGAGTCGAGTCCGGGTCTCCTAACTCTAGAATTGGTAGGGTTGCTTGCCGCTCTAGTAGGGGTCTAGGGGTGTGGGTTTGGCTATTCATCGCGACCGTGGAATCCGTGTTTTATAGAGGCTCAAAATAAAACACGGACCTTCTAGTATATCCAATATTTCATATGTTTCTTCTGCTGCCATATCTGTGATGTGATCATTTGATATGTTGATATGGATACTGTATATAGTATATATGATATATTATATGGACGTTACTTATGTTTTACACCCGCGCTAGCCCTGCCCCGCTCTGCCGTTAGTTACTTAACCTAACGGTGCATGACGGGACATCGAGGCGAATGCGGATGACATAAGTGTACGTCGTATTTATCTGTGATGTTTAGGTTACTTAAATGATGGGACTTCATTAATGTGATTAATGAAAGAAATGAAACGTAAAAGATGTTGTAGAATCAAATTTTTCAAAAAAGGCTAGTTACAGTTTTACGTTGCATAGTGATATATATGATATATCCCGCACCTTATTCGATGAGGAAAGAGCCGAGATCCCTTCACCGGGAATGACCTCTTTAGCAAAACTGGCAGATGCTACAACACTCGGTTTGTCTTTTGATTGTTTTTGGAGTTTTGCTTTGCATAGTGATATATATGATATATCCCACACCTTATTCGATGAGGAAAGAGCCGAGATCCCTTCACCGCGAATGACCTCTTTAGCAAAACTAATGAAAGCCTCAAAAAAACTCCTTTTCTAAATTCATTGTTTCTACAACGATATCAAGTTCATTACGCAATAGGTTTTAAGAAAAACCTGTCGTAGCCCTCCGTCATTTCAGATAAGTCCTACTTAGTATTCGTGCTATGTTTGTTGGCTTGCATCAAGGCGTGGTGTGCGGTAGCTAACTAGTATTTATCTACTTATGCATATGATGCAGATTGGATTAGGGTAGTCGTGCGACTTTGTTGGCCTGCGTCAAGGGTCGTGCGGATGGGTTTAATTCAATCAAGAAATATCGGGTTGAATTTGACTAGCGCACTATGGTTTGTTGGCCTGCGTCAAGGTCATGGGACGCTAAGGGCAAAATATTATCGGGAATTTCAAGTGTTGAAATTTGCAATGAGATTGCATACCTTCTATGAGATAGTTGGATCCCGATATCCACTGCGAGTAATTGTTACTCCTGGGAGAGTTTTACACAGGATAATTAGCCGATCAAGTAGGTATCTAGAAAGGTGTCAACGGGGTTATGCCTCTGGGAAAACGAGGTTTATTTTAAATAGGTCCGTGCGAAAGCATGGGGAACCTCCTTCAAAGTACCGACACTGGCCTGGATGAAAGATTGGCGAAATTGTAGGGTGTAATTAATCCCGGCTAGTCTTTCCTTTTAGGGTTTGAAGGAAGATTTGATAAAAATAGTGGGAGCTATCCTGATTAGATAAAATAATAACCAATCTGATTTTGCAAGAGCATACGCTAAACTGTTTTCTTCTCTCTTTCTCCAGGTAGCGACCATATCATGCCTTAATCAAGATAATAATATGGATGTATTGACCGAACCCGCATGTTATACTATGCTGGGGAACGTTGGTTCCGTTCTGTCTTATAAAAGTTATAAGACTGAACAAGATATAGGGGAATACCAAGATTCCCATGCCACCCGAATGAAGAAAGTACATGTTGATGCAATTTCTTCAGGTGTGTTCGTTACAGAGAACTGTTTCTCCATTTGCTCTACGTCCTGGGTATTAGATACCGGGTCAGAATCCCATATATGTAATCAGTTACATGGGCTGAGAAAAGGTAGAGAACTTGGATAAGGTGATAAAGACATAAGGGTTGGAAATTGTGCAATTGTTGCAGCTAAAACCGTCGGGGAATATCACCTTGTATTACCAACTGGTAATATATTGATTCTGAACGAATGCTATTACATGCCGAACCTGATATGCAACATTCTATCGGTTTCTTTGTTGAGTAAAGATAGATATAATTTTGTATTACAGAATAATGTTATGAACATTTTCCTGAACCAAAAGTTGGTTGGATCAGGCACGTTGTGCAATGGCACTTATGTTCTAAATCAATCAACAGTTCTGAGCATAACAAACACACACAAGAGGAAGAGTTCAGAAATGAACGAATCCTTCTTGTGGCATTGTAGACTTGGCCATATCAATGCGACACGACTAGCTAAGTTGCATAAGGATGGATATTTGAATCCGTTTGAATTTTCATCTTATGACACTTGCCAGTCATGTCTCAAAAGCAAGATGACCAAAACTCTGTTTACGGGACACGGAGAAAGAGTTACGGAACACTTGGGGCTGGTACATAGTGATGTATGCGGTCCCATGTCTACACATGCCAGGAATGGTTCTGCGTACTTCATTACATTCACTGACGATCTCTCTAGATTCGGATACGTGTTCGATCTCTCTAGATTCGGATATGTGTTCCTAATGAAACACAAATCAGAAGCTTTTGAGAAATTTAGAGAATATATATACAAGAAGTCGAGAACCAAACCGGAAAAAGTATTAAAATCCTTTTATCAGATCGAGGAGGTGAATACTTAAGCAATGAGTTCCTGGACATCCTAAAAGAGAATGGGATTCTCTCTCAGCTAATTCCTCCATATACACTACAGCACAACGGTGTATCGGAATGGAGGAACCGCACCCTATTAGATATGGTGCGCTCTATGATGAGCACAGCTGAGTTACCTATTTCCTTCTGGGGGTATGCACTGGAAACAGCTGCAGACCTATTGAATATGGTTCCCACCAAATCTGTGCCAACCACTCCATATAAGATATGGAAAGGAAAGAGACCATATCTTAATTATGTTAAGATATGGGGTTGTCCGGCATATGTAAAAACGCAAAATCCGGACAAACTCGCGGCAAGGTCCATTCTGTGTAAGTTTATTAGATATCCCAAACATTCGCGCGTGTATATCTTCTACCACACCGAGGAACAAAAGGTGTTTGTTTCTCGACATGCCACCTTTTTATAAAAGGAATTTCTTGAAAAAAAGATTAGTGGTAAGGAGGTAGAACTGGAAGAGGTTTCAGCAATACAGACTACGACAGAAGATTTGGTGGAACCGGAGGATTCGGTAGTTCCCGATGAACCCCAGCCACTCCGCCGATCTAAAGGGGTTCCTCACCCACCTGAGAGATACTACGGTTTTCTCATGGATGGTAGGAGCGAGGATTACATCATGGAGGATGATGACTCAACTAGCTTCGAGGAGGCCATCACGAGTGGAGACTCAGTGAAATGGCTGGATGCAATGCGGTTCGAGATAGAATCCATGTACACCAATAAAGTATGGACTTTGGAAGATACTCCTGAAGGGGTAAAACCCATTGGGAGCAAGTGGATCTTCAAGAAAAAACTTGGTGTAGATGGGAAAGTGGAGACTTTCAAAGCTAGACTTATTGCAAAGGGTTTTCGTCAAATACTAGGTGTGGATTATGACGAAACCTTTTCTCCAGTGGCTATGCTTAAATCCATCCGGATCATGCTTGCCATCGCTGCATATCATGACTACAAAATCCGGCAAATGGATGTTGAGACCGCCTTTCTAAACGGTGATTTAGAAGAGAGAGTGTACATGACTCAGCCAGAAGGCTTCGTAGCTAGTGGGAGCAGCGGGAAGGTATGAAAACTGCTTAAATCCATTTATGGATTAAAGTAAGCATTGTGGAGTTGGAACATCTGCTTTGACATCGTTATCAAAGAGTTTTATTTCGTCAAAAACGTAGACGAACCATGTATATACAAGAAGGTAGCAGAGAGTAATGTTGTGAACATTTTCCTGAATCAAGAGTTGATTCGATCAGACACGTTAGATAATAACATATACGTTCTAAATCAAACCACAGTTCAAATTATGTACAACACACACAAGAGGAGTAGTTCAGAAATGAATGAATCCTTCTTGAGCCTTTGTAGACCAGGTCATATCAATGCGACACGACCAGTTAAGTTACATAAGGATGAATATGAGAATCTGTTCGAATTTTCATCTTATGCTACTTGCTAGTCTTGTCTCAAAGATAAAATGACCAATAGTCCTGTAACATTTCAAAAAAATAAAATATTATTTTTGGTAATTTTTATAATTAAATAATAAAATATTGAATATTTTAATAAGGCAGTATAATTAAATACTGATAAATTGAAAAAAAAATTTGGAAAATTATGGAAATTACTAAAAAGAGGGGTTTTATGTGAATTATGCAAATTACAAGTTTTTATGATTAATTATAATTAAGCTTGTTTGGTGCACATAACATGCACATGTCTTTTTTAGCACTTGTTACATTTTCTTTTATGGTTTCCTTCTTGTTATCAAGCAAGGCCTTGCATTTAAAGAGAAGAGGAGAAAAGAAAAGAAAAAGATAAAGGATTAGAATAATCGGTATGGGTGAGAGAGAGAAAGGTGAGGGTTATCTTTGACTTGGCTATTCTTTCATCTCACCATCTTCATCACATTCTCTCCTCTCCCTCACTCTCTTGCTGCTGCTGCCCTCACCCCCTCCCCCTCTTCAAGCCTCTCAAACACCATTAAAAACATCTCAAAACCCAATACCCACTTCATTAAAATTGTGCATGAGCTCACTAGCAACACATTGTACCAAGAAAGCTTGCATTTTGGACACTTGGGGCAACTCAAGAATTTTCTTAAGTTGCCAAATGAGCTATTCTCTTAACCTTTAGCCTAGTATTTCCATTGTTTTTACATCCATATTTGTTTAGAATCGATTTGGTGTCATTTAATGAGACTGGGGAAATTCTAGTTAGGGTTTATGGAATTTTTGAGTTGTGATGTGTAATTGAGCTCAGTAGAAGCCACACAAACCCCCTGCTGCTAGAATTCAGACCTAAACCAGAGACTAGAACCACGGAATACGGATTTAGAAACCAGATATCGGAAGAATTGTAGATTCTGTGAGTGTAAAATGAAATCTGCTATCACCCGGAGCCTCTGAAAATTATTTAGCAAACACAGAGTGATTTGCAGGCAACCTGGAGTGTACCACCAAAACCCTAGCCCCTAACCATCAACCCTGGCTGCAGATTTAATCCTTCTGGCCGCAATTTGCAGCCATAGTAGGTGTTCTGGGATCCTTGTTGGTTCTGTAGCTTTATCTCCTGTAAACTAGGCCCTTGGCATATGCAAAATTGACTAATTTGACTTAGGGTAAAATCTGGGACTATTTTCAAGAGTTGCTGTTTTGATTCGGGGTTTCGTTTGCATATTTTGGATTTTGTATTTTTGTGATTTGTGTCATGTTCGACCACTTGACGTTTGTACGTCGAAATCAAGTGTTGTGTGGTGGTTTTGAAAGCGTCGTTCATAGGTTCTAACCTATAGGCTTTTTGCGTGTCGTTTTGGTTTTGATTTGGGTTTTAATGCGACACGATACGTTATGATGTATAGGTACCCCATGAAGACTTCGAGATGACAAGCAAGCACGTGGCGACGTCGGCAACGAAAAGCGAAGAGCAAGGTGAGTAGATTATATCTACGGGGAAAGTCGGGTGGATGGCGTATAGCACCTTCGCAGTTCGATGTATAGTATGCTATATATATATACTATATATGATATCTTTTAAGTGTGACATGGATATTCAAGATATGTTTAGGTGTTCAATGGTTACAATTGGGGTTTTTAGAAGTAAACTAGTATACCTTCTTAGTTGCGAACCCTAGAATAGGTTTATACCCACACGCACATACATGCTTATTTTTTTTACCTGTGCGTATATGGGGATACGTATATATATACACACACATAGGTATGTGACGATGTGTATATATACACGTATACCTACACTTGGATGATGAGGATAGTGGATGATATTTGGAGATGAGTCGATGAGATTGGGCATGGTGCCATGAGATCGGTGATATGACGTGATTCGTATTATGAGATACGATATGAGATTTTAGCGGGCCGTTGGGCGTGTGTTTTCATACACGCATATATGTATAGATGGTATCAGTTGTACTAGACTTAGATCAGTATCCCAGTTCATGAGATATGATGATAAGGATACCAGATAATCGATGAGATAAATGTGAGATTCGACCCGTACCCAGATTTGGGATGTCGTACGATGGATTTACCATACGAGCTTTATATTGATGATAGATCCACACTCTTGATTCGAGGATGTCATATGATATATTTTATCGTACGCGGTACTATTGAGGCGAGATCACCGACTATTATATATGTATATATATATCGACTCAGATTTAGGTGGTTTCCGTACCCTTTCGATTAGCTTGTTAGTTAGATCTGTAGTTTACTTAGTAGATGTTAGACTAGACCCGAGTCATACCTATTTCAAAAACTACCGAATCATGAGTATTTTAAAAACAGGACAAGGGATTCTATGGATATTTTCAAAGACGCATCTTTTCTTAAAAACACCATAGCCTTTATTTTTCTAAACACCACGATTCGTCTCATTTCAAAGGGAAAAACTGTATGACACATATATATTGATATAGATTCTTCAATGTTTTGTTGATTATTCATTTTCCGCATATTCTTGCTATTCGCATCGCATTGCATGTTTAAATGTGTTATTGTTATATTAAACCCATGCTGTCAGGACACCAGCACTATTATCGATGATGCGCATGTTCCACGTACACCTGCTTGCTGGCTCACACACTTCATCATCGATAATTGCCATGTCACTACACAGTAGGACTGTTGCTTCAGGATATGACTCCTTGCATGACATACTTGACTCCATGTCACTACAAAGTTGGTATCAGAGCGCTAGGTTAACCTTGGTTCGAGTCTAAGTTTGACTATAAGGAGCCTAGAGCATTTGTATATATTCGGAACTTAGGCTTGACCTTACGGAACTTAGACTTAGTCGAGGGGGTATTAGTACCGAACTTTCGTCGCCTAGGTTGACCTTGGTTGATGGAGTGGGTGACTTGAGGAGAGTGACGTACCGTGTGTATGTTCCGCGGAATACTTACGATATGCCACTCCGCTTAAGGAGCCTTAGGATGTACATTTCCTTGCACAGTATTATATTCATTCCTATGATCTATCCTCATCGATATTGGTTATGATTTTGCTGCCACGATATCATTGACAGAGAGAGCTACGGCTAGAGTTGCGGTCAGCATGAGCTCGTCACGAACGAGGACTGACCAGGGCATGGTTCCAGGGATATACGATTGCATATAGAGGCGTCGACTTATTGTGTTTTCGCGCCATGAGCATTGATGGATCGCTTTTACGAGATTTCTCGGACGTGCAGATCAGCACCAGAGGATTGAGCCACTGATCGAGACCAGCCAGAATGTGATGACCATTGAAGTATCGCTTATTCATGATGATTGAGGCGCTGTTCAGCGTGCAGACGAATGAGCCAGTTGTTGCTGCGAACGACGAGATATTGCCCCAGGTGTTGGAGCTATTGCAGTACGAGTTGTACTTAGAGATATGATAGAAGGTCGCCACTCACCCAAGGATGAATGACTAGGACATGTGGTTCATTCGCTTACCCCGATGCAAGGTCATCAGATAGTTTGATTCCTGCTAGGGACGACTTCATGCAGGTATGTTGAGAGCCGATGGAAACGATCGAATGTCAGGAACCCATTTTCCAAGTTTAAAGTATTCAGAGACAAATGCAAGTAATGCTATGGACCCTCTAGAAGAATGAAAACCTAACTCGCTATAATGACCATGGAACGCCTTTGAATCTTAGGGTTTGCGGCAGTTTAGCGGTGCCATTTGTGAGGCTTGGGTTTGCCCTTCTACGGTTGGTCCACAGGTACTGTGGCATGTACTGGAGTACTATTAAACTGTACCCAAGATGTTTAGTTCTTGGGGGAATTATGGAGCCTTGACAAATCGATCGAAAGGTTCGACATCTTTCGGATATCATGTGATGGGATGCATTGCTTGGGAGACTCCAGATACGAGTATAGCCGTTGGAGCACAGTCCATGCAGCAACGAAGAGACGAGTCCGAAGCGGTCGACATTAGAGAAAAGTGGAGTAAAGAGTTTGCATGAGATTTCGACGAGATGACGTTCCACTCCGCTGACATCAGAGATGCGATACGCATGCCGAGGCGTTGATTAATGATATATCTTCTAGAAGGAGTCGCGATGGGAATGCAGCCGTTCCGGAACAAGAAACATATATAGTAAAGGGTGGTAACTTCCGGGAAATTTGGCAGAAACGATATTTGAGAGAGAGCTCGACAGGACCTTTCTGGAATACTATACAAGAAGACTTGGACTCAGGAGCGGTCATATTGCGCACACCCAGCAGGCCAGCGTTCGGCACCGTAGACGAGATAGTTGGCCAGAGATCTATAGAGGATGTGCCAGAGCAGGACTATTTCCGTCATCATTCCATATTGGGCCGTTGAGCCGATGAGATATATCTAGCAATGTACAGTGAGAGACAAGAGCCTAAAAGCCTCAGGGCGCCAAACGACAGACCATGAACAGGAGGCAAGTAGATATCTTGCTCTGCTAGCATTGGATGCACCGACACCTTCTCGACTTTGAAAGAGAAAATATCGATGACGGTATTTATGATTTGTGATTTGGTGATTCGATTATCACGTATCCGTCACCTTGGATTTCGGTATTTTAGGCGGTCTATTCGCATGATTTAGTCTTGAGGACTGAGTTTCATGATATTTATTTTCGTGCACCATGGTTGCACCTACTGGGTTTTTATATTTTGTGCATAGTTATTACACTTGAGATATGCTTTATACACCGTTGTATTGATTTATGATTTGTGCATAGTTATTGCACTTGATATCGTTTTGTGCCTTGGCTGCACATGTTTACGACTTCATGGACTTTATACAGTTGAGTTGATTTTGTGCATATGATACGCACACGATTTGGTATTTGCACTCGGTATAGTTCACATATTCTTGCAGTGCATTGATACGTATTTGTGCACCACAGTTGCACTCGACTTCGGTTGATGTCATTCGATATGTTGATTTTGGTTTCATGCCTATATTATGCATGTGATTTGACTTATGCTTTCGGCATAGTTTTCATGCACTTTTAGTGTTTGACTTGATTTGTGCACGCTGATGCACATGGTTGTGAGATTATATATCGCGGTATACCTGATCTGGATTGAGTTGTATTGTATACCGTCGATTTCGATTCTGATATTGATGTTGATTTTGTGCACTCTTTGCATCTGATTTGGATTCTTGCGCATGTTCGGCACTTGATATTGGATTTCCTGATTTCGTTCATGATGGATGCACCTGATTTGGATTTTCGTGCGTGTTGAGCGCATGTTATAAGATGCGATTTTAGTGCACACCAGATGCACTAAATCGAGATTCTTTATGCATATTAGATGCACCTGATATTTGCTGTCAGGCACACTGTTGCCTTTGACAGGCGTTTCGTGCACACCCGTTGCACTTAGATTTTGTTTCTATGTACATGTATGGCATATTCTTGGATTTCGATTTCTGTGTGCACCAGACGCACAGGGTATTCTTATATACATTTTGGAATTGATTTTTTTATGGAGCAGTACGTTTTTATGATATTTGCTACTTGTTTTCATACTGATCAGGACTAGTCAGAGGACAGTACCTGGATATATTTTGCATGCATTGATAGTTATCGAAGGGATTTCCAAAAAGAGAGCTATAGTCTCAGTATTTACCTATGTGTCTGATATGACACGAAACGTTTAAAACAAGGAAACCCTTCTAAATTGTTTTCAAAACGGCGGAACGTACATATTAAACAAAAGATATATACATATATGGTTATTTTCTTACAATAAACGTCCGCCACTGTGCAGTGTTATGCACATCGCACAGCGACTTAAAAAGGTTTGGCATGCATTTCTTTCAGATGTTTACATGTACAGATTTGATGGTTACATGGATAGTTTGATGTATATCATATTGGTTTCGTTTTGGATTTGATATTTGTGTCTTCACCCTGACTCCGATGATTGCGGGATGCTTGACGGAGTGTTGTTTTTGAGTTATCTGCTCATTGTTCGTGCGCACGCATTGCGCTACGACGTGTTTTATGTATTGATGGTTTCGGAGCCCCGACGACTCGGACTTTTTACTGAAATGTTTTAATATTTGAGGGGTTTGAATTTAAATTCGAGGACCGAATTTCTTTAAGGGGGAAGATTGTAACATTTAAAAAAAATAAAATATTATTTTTGGAAATTTTTATAATTAAATAATAAAATATTGAATATTTTAATAAGGCGGTAGAATTAAATACCGATAAATTGGAAAAAAATTTGGAAAATTATGGAAATTACTAAAAAGAGGGTGTTTTATGTGAATTATGCAAATTATAAGTTTTTATGATTAATTATACGCTATTTAGTGCTAATCGCGATTAAATATCGCTAATCGCGGATTAAGCTTGTTTGGTCCACATAACATGCACATGTCTTTTTTAGCACTTGTTACATTTTCTTTTATGGTTTCCTTCTTGTTATCATGCATGGCCTTGCATTTAAAGAGAAGAGGAGAAAAGATACATTTAAAGAGAAAAGGAGAAAAGAAAAGAAAAAGATAAAGGATTAGAATAATAGGTATGGGCGAGAGAGAGAAAGGTGAGGGTTATCTTTGACTTGGCCATTCTCTCATCTCACCATCTTCATCACATTCTCTCCTCTCCCTCACTCTCTTGCTGCTGCTGCTGCTGCCCTCACCTCCTCCCCCTCTTCAAGCCTCTCAAACACCATTAAAAACATCTCAAAACCCAATACCCACTTCATTAAAATTATGCATGAGCTCACTAGCAACACATTGGACCAAGAAAGCTTGCATTTTGGACACTTGGGGCAACTCAAGAATTTTCTTGAGTTGCCAAATGAGGTATTCTCTTAACCTTTAGCTTAGTATTTCCATTGTTTTTACATCCATGTTTGTTTAGAATCGATTTGGTGTCGTTTAATGAGACTTTGGAAATTCTAGTTAGGGTTTATGGAATTTTTGAGTTGTGATGTGTAATTGAGCTCAGTAGAAGCCACACAAACCCCTTACTGCTAGAATTCAGACCTAAACCAGAGACTAGAACCATGGAATACGGATTTAGAAACCAGATATCGGAAGAATTATAGATTTTGCGAGTGTAAAATGAAATCTGCTATCACCCGGAGCCTCTGAAAATTATTTAGCAAACACAGAGTGATTCTCAGGCAACCTGGAGTGTACCACCAAAACCCTAGCCCCTAACCATCAACCTTAGCCGCAGATTTAATCCTTCTGGACGCAATTTACAGCCAGAGTAGGGGTTCTGGGATCCGTGTTGGTTCTGTAGCGTTATCTCCTGTAAACTAGACCCTTGGCATATGCAAAATTGACTAATTTGACCTAGGGTAAAATTTAGGACCATTTTCAAGAGTTGCTGTTTTGATTCGGGGTTTCCTTTGCGTATTTTGAATTCTGGATTTTTGTGATTTGTGCTGTGTTCGACCACTTGACGTTTGTACGTCGAAATCGAGTGTTGTTTGGTGGTTTTGAAAGCGTAGTCCATATGTTCTAACCTGCAGGCTTTTAGCGTATCATTTTGGTTTTGATTTGGATTTTAATACGACACGATACGTTATGATGTGTAGGTACCCCACGAAGACTTCGAGATGACAAGCAAGCACGTGGTGACGTCGGCAACGAAAAGCGAAGAGCAAGGTGAGTAAATTATATCTACGGGGGAAGTCGGGTGGATGGCGTATAGCACCCCCGCAGTTCGATGTATAGTATGCTATATATATACTATATATATATGATATCTTTTAAGTGTGACATGGATATTCAAGATATGTTTAGGTGTTCAATGGTTACAATTGGGGTTTTTAGAAGTAAACTAGTATAGCTTCTTAGTTGCGAACCCTAGAATAGGTTTACACCAACACGCACACACTTGCTTATTTTTTTACCTGTGCGTATATGGGGATGCGTATATATATATATATAGACACACACACACACACACATAGGTATGTGACGATGTGTATATATACACATATACCTACACTTGGATGATGAGGATAGTTGATGATATTTGGAGATGAGTCGATGAGATTGGGCATGGTGCCATGAGATTGGTGATATTACGTGATTCGTATTATGAGGTACGACATGAGATTTTAGCGGGCCGTTGGGCGTGTGTTTTCATACACGCATATATGTATAGATGGTATCAGTTGTACTAGACTTAGATCAGTACCCCAGTTCATGAGATATGATGATAAGGATACCAGATAATTGATGAGATAAATGTGAGATTCGACCCGTACCCAGATTTGGGATGCCGTACGATGGATTTACCGTACGATCTTATATTGATGATAGATCCACACTCTTGATTCGAGGATGTCATATGATATATTGTATCGTACGCGGTACTATTGAGGCGAGATCACCGACTATTATATATGTATATATATATCGACTCAGATTTAGGTGGTTTCTGTACCCTTTCGATTAGCTTGTTAGTTAGATCTGTAGTTTACTTAGTAGATGTTAGACTAGACCCGAGTCATACCTATTTCAAAAACTACCGAATCGTGAGTATTTTAAAAACAGGGCAAGGGATTCTACGGATATTTTCAAAGACGCATCTTTTCTTAAAAACACCGTAGCCCTTATTTTTCTAAACACCACGATTCGTCTCATTTCAAAGAGCAAAACTGTATGACACATATATATATTGATGTAGATTCTTCACCGTTGTGTATATTATTCATTTTCCGCATTTTCTTTCTATTCGCATTGCATCGCATGTTTAAATGTGTTATTGTTATATTAAACCCATGCTGTCAGGACACCATCACCATTATCGATGATGCGTATGTTCCACGTACACCTGCTTGCCGGCTCACCATTTCATCATTGATAATTTCCATGTCACTACACAGTAGGACTGTTGCATCAGGATATGACTCCTTGCAAGACATACTTGAGTACATACTTATTGTACACTCATACGTGTGTACACACATATTATACACCCATACTTGCATACATACGCATTTGTACATACATAGATGATTCTGGATTGATTTTGGAGATTTGGGAACCGCATGATATATTTTTTAAAAACTGGATTCACTTTAAAAGAGCGGTTTTCCTCGATATGTTGCATGAGATACTGATATGCTTACATTTCTATTATATGTTGCATACATCATGCTTTATAATTATACGCATTGAGATATGTTGTTTCCATGATATTTCTGGATTTGAGAACCATGGCTATTTCAAAAGGAGGCATGTACTATTTTAAAAATCCGGTTTCTCTTGATATGATATTTCAGTGCGTCCACCATGCGTTTTATCGGTTCTGAGACGTGTGATATGTGAAACCCGATTCGAGAGGGCGGATGATTCCATTTGCGGGTACATGGTGGACCCGGTATGGTACCCCCGGGCGAGAGAGATTTCGTGTGGATGACGATGAGCCTGCCAGAGGGACCACTACCTACTGGTGATGGTATTTTGGCTCGGCGGATATCCGGAGGATACCGACCGGAGTCGAGAGATGATATGGGCCGATTCGGACTGACGGACCCCGATATATAAGGATTTACGTACCGATGCTGGGCACGGATTTCATGATGTTTTCGAGTGTCGATGCTGGACACTCAGGTTCCATGATTTTGATGTGTCGCGAGGGACACACGTTGATTTATATCCTCATACTTCCATGCATATGCTTTATGATATTTACATACATGATGTTTTGGTGTTATTGGTTGACACGTGGACGAGATCCACATGCATACAGACATTGATTATATAGTTGGATGATATCCACATACTTATAGACTTCATGATATAGTTAACATTGATTCATGTTGATTACGTTGATCATACCTCATATTTATGATATGTTGCTACCCGAGGCACTGACATGAGCACTTGGTATTACACTGATGTATAGATGTTTACCCTTGCCACCTGATCATGCTTTAGACTTTATCATATTCAGGATATATATTATTACTGATCGTATTGACCTAGGATTGAGTCATACATACGATTTCTGCTCTGTGATGTTTTCTATTCACGAGTTGGCAACTCACCCCCGTTGTGCCACAGTTCTTGCAGGTTTTTCCGTACAGGTTTCATTGCGGCTTTCTGGCACACTGCTACCTTTCTGGGTGATTGCTTTGGTAGGTGGGTTCACTCGCATCGTGACCACCCTTGTATTTATTTTAATTAGTTGTATCTAGTAATTCCATCAACCAGACTTGTATATTTATTTCAGAATTAGAAAACCAGTTGTGTATTATTTCGACCTTAGAGTCGCGCGTTGTAGTATTATGGTTTTCATGATGATTTTGAGTTTCCTTTTGAGTGTTGATCCTCACCCTTCGGCGTTGTATATTATATTGCTTGCGTGATTGTGACCGTCGATTGACGAAGAGCTAGCTCCTGCTTAGGGATTCCTTTTATCATTATGCATATATTAATCTTGTTGTACCCCGTTTGGGGCCAGTATTTACAAAGGAAACTCTGCCGAAATTTTCAGAAAAAACTTGAGGTTTTAAAAATGCATATTCGGCTTACTTATTTAAAAACCTTGTTTCTAAAACATGTTTTCTTCACTTCTTTAAAACTAGTTTTCCTTCATTTATTATTTAAAATGGTTTTAGATTTCTGGGCTTTTGGCTTACTTGAATTAGATGAGCTCCTATAGACTTCATATGATTCAAGGGCCAGTCACGTGCTATTTCAGATCGTGACAAGTCCGTTTACTAGAAACAGAGAAAAAGTTAGTAAACTCTTGGGACAGTTACATGATGATGTATATGGTCCTATGTCTACAAATGCCAAGGTTAGTTCTTTTGAGAACCAAACGGGTAGAAGTATTAAAGTCCTACGATGTGATCGAGGAGGTGAATACTTGCGTATGGAGTTCCTGGAGTTTCTAAAAGGAGAATGTGATTCTCTCTCAGCTTACTCCTTCGTATACACCATAGCACAACGGTGTATCGGGGAGGAGGTATCGTACCCTATGAGATATGGCGCGCTCTATGATGAGTACTGCTGAGTTACCTGTTTCCTTTTGGTGTTATGCACTTGAGAAGTTGCATACCTATTGAATGGGGTTCCATCCAAATCAGGGCCTACCACTACATATGAGATATGGAATGAGAAGAGACCATATCTTAAACGAGTTAAGATATGGGGTTGTCCGGCCTATGTTGAAAGGCTAAATCCATACAAGCTCGAGACAAGGTCAGTTCTGTAAGTTTGTTAGGATATCCTAAAACATTTGTGAAGGAATATCTTCTACCACTCTGAGGAGCAAAGGTGTTTTGTTTCTCAGCATGCCACCTTTTTTTTAATAAAGGGATTTCTTGTGAAGAAATATGTGGACATGAGATAGAACTGGAAGTTGTTCCAGCTAGACAAACTAACAGCTAATGATTTGGTGAAACCAAAGGATTCAATAGTCTCCAAACGAACCTCGGCCTCTCTGCGAATCTGGTAGGGTTCCTCATCCACTAGAGAGATACTACGGTCTTCTCGGTGACAGTGGAAGCGAGGATTGCATCATGAGATGATGGACCAACTGGGTTCAGGCAGTTGGAACGTTGGTTTTGATGTGATAGTCAAAGTGTTTGACTTCGTCAAAAAGATAGATGAACCTAGTATATACAAGAAGGTTGTAAAGAGTAAGGTTGTCTTCCACGTATTGTACATAGATAACATACTCTTGATAAGAAATGGTTTCCTATGCTGCACTCGGTCAAGCTCCTCTTATCACGGGGATTCTCAATAGAAGATCTAGATGATACCTACTATATCTTCTGGATTATGATTTATGGTGATAGATCTAAGTGGATGTTGGGAGTGTCCCAAATCCAGGTACACAAACACCATACTAAAGGGGTTTAGTATGGAAGATTATAAACGTGGTGGTTCGCCTACTTACTCATGGATCACTCTCTCCAAATAGAAGTCTCCCGAGACTGATTTGAAGAGAGCTCGCGTGCAAGGGATATCCTATGCTTCGGTGGTAGGCTCTATCAGAGTGTGCGATATTATATACCAGACCAGATGCAAGAAGATTCACTAGGTGTAGTGATCAGGAATCAATCGGATCTTGGAAGAATCACTAGACAACTGTGGAGGACCTTCTTAAGTACTTGCGAAACACTAAAAGAAAGTTCTTGGTTCCAGCTTCCAGAGTGATAAGTTCGACTGAGAGTCAGTCACAGGTATTGTCTTTACCCTCAGTTCTGGGACAATATGTTGGAAGAGTTCCAAACTAGATACCGTGACATACTAAACGATAAATACTGAATACATTGCTACCAATGATACTACCAAAGTGGCTGTCTGGACATTTCTTGTTCATGAGATGAACAAGGTTCCTACCATTGAGCGTCCAATAACTGTTATTGTGATAACAATGGAGTTGTGGCTTTGGCCTAGGAACACTGGTCCCATCAGTGTTCCAGACATATACTGAGGACAGTATCACCTGATCAGGGAGATAGCTGATCTTTAAGGGATCGAGGTTAGGAAAGTAGACCAGAAGGTTGACACAGCGGATCCACTCACAAAGGCCTTACCCTTAGAGAGACTTCTCTACAATGGTTGAGTATGGGATACTACCACTACTGCTATATTGTTGGGTATTCGATAATACAACAGATGTCCTTAGTGCAAGTGGGAGATTGTTAGTTATATATATGCCCTAGAGGCCATTACTGTACATGCGATGTATATTGTAATGGATGTTTGGATATATATAGGGAGGAATTTATTACTCGACACGATAGTATGCTATCTGGTTACACTTTATCTTAACATGTTAACAAATACTATTTTGTGATCACATGTTGATAAAGCCCTTAGGATGATTACTTGACTATCAGGATTATGATGCAGATCATACCAGTGGGGACATGGTAGTCAATAAGTACATCCTTCAAATGTTCCTATTCGTGGGAGTTTCAAGATAGGGCATCGGTACTCCAGAGTAGACTAGTGTATGCGCTTCTTGACCTATATGATGGGCGATGTATGATCCCATATCCATTGGTGTTTGACATCAGAGAAGGCAGACCGGTGCTCAGTGGAGATTGGGTACACTGAACGGACTCGCCGAGAACTCCTAGCTGGTAATATACCTATCGTCGGATAGCAGTTCTCTGGTGACACTGGTACAGGTTAGTCTGTAGACCCGAGATCGTCATAGAGTCTTGTGTGATTCCCACCGTGCTTTGATTTCCACCATACCACAGTCAAGAGATCATGCAAAAAGGTGGTTTTTGTGTAGAGTCCCGAGTCATATGGAGGCAATGAGCGATAGGAGGGGTTTCGTCTCTCCCGGTATTGGGAGTTGATGTTGCGCTATGCTCGATTGGCCATAACAGGAAATCCCTGGTCAGGGTTGAGATTTACTGGTAAGTGTTATCAGTAGTTTCTCAAACCGTTATAGACCTTGCATCGGCATGACTTATCCGGCTATTGGGGTCTGGAGTTATACCACCCCCAGTCTTTGATATACGACATATCAGACGAATAGACCGGACTGTACGGTAGTGATACTGATTGGATTCGCAGTAGTTATAGACGGCTTTCTTGTTGATCTTCTGATCGCTCAATACTCGGGTGGCCGTTACGTTTAGCAGACCGCTTGCTGCTTGTGGGTGTTTGGTATGATCATTACCTACTGCCGGGGTATTGACGAGTCTTTAGAGTCCTACACAGAGGTTTCCTGGTTCATGCGAAATGGAGTAGGAGCACTTACGCGATATGTGCGGGACAAAGAAGAATACGAGTATGTGATACCGTATTCAATTCTCGCGATATGTGATATCGATCGGGTATATGTGATATAGCCGGGTTATCGGATCAAGTGTTGATTCGATAAGTTGATTCAATTGATATTAGTCGGTTATATGTATTATAGCTGGATTATTAAATCAATAGTTGATTTAATAATTTAATGTATAATTATATATTTGATATATTAAATTACATTGACTAATATTAGCTCACTTAAGATTTCCTTTCTCACTTTATGATACATTGATATATATGCGATATATGTTAAATGTATTGTTTTCTTTTTGCACAAAATATATATGTGATATATATTGCTGTGTCATGCTAGGTTACACATGCAACATGTATGTATAAGACTCACACCATGCTAGGCTTAAGTTAGGGTTTTATTTGTTTTATGTAATTCAAACACTTGGATAATGAGTTATGGTAGAAGCTTGGAGAAGCTTGTGGAAAACATTGACTTAGTCTACTTGTTTGTCTAGCTTAAGATATTTTTCAACCCAACCCTTAACTCATAGCTATGGTTAAATCTCTACAATGGTTAGTGGATGACATACACAAACCATGGTTGCATTTCTACCTCATGAATTCATTGATCTCTTCATCACTTCTTCTTTTTCTTCCTTACTCGAAAAAGCTTTCTAGTTTTTTTCGAAGTGATGATAACTTGTGAGAAAAATTAATCTAAAGTGAGTCCACTTCCTACTTCATCATCCTCTACTATTAGCCATTTAGTTTAGGGTGTTTGCTTCACTAATAGAAACAATTAGTGAAGAGATAGCATGAGCTAGTGTCTCCTCGACGTAGATCATCTTTGGTCTCGAAGACTTCGAAGCAAGCTTATTCGTTTCTTCATGAGAGCCTTTCTAGAGTCCGGGGGATCGTGATCGCAGCGAAGGGACTACTACACGGAGCTATTGAAGTGAAGGACCGGTCTACAAAGGTTGTATTCCTTGTTCACTTAGATGTAAAGAATTTACATATCATGTTTAACCCTAAGTCTCTAGTTAAGATCTTGGTTAGGGTTTGTTTAGCACCCTAAAATTTTAAATTAGCATGATTGATGCTTGCCAAAACCTTCACAAGGTGCCAAGCTTACCCTACACCATCTACATGGGTCGAGAAGCTATACACTAGTCTACTCTGGTATATCGATGCCCTGTCTCGATACACCCTCGACTAGGAACATTTGAAAGATGTACTTAGCGACTACTCTGTCTCCACTAGTATGATCTGCATCATAGTCCTGGTAGTCAAGTACTCATCCTAAGGGCTTTATCAACATGTAACATAGAGACAATCAGAGTACATGTTAAGATAAAGTGCAACCAGATAGCATACTATCAAGTCGAGCAAGAAAGTCCTCCCTATATATGTCCAAGCATCCACTACAATATACATCGTATGTACAGTAATGGCCTTTAGGGCATACATATAACTAACACACACACACACAGGCATTGTTTTCATGATATTTTCGGGTGTCGATATTGGACACTCAGGTTCCATGAGACTTACAGGATTTGAGGGCCGATCTGAGGATGTGGTGCTTTTGGTATTGGGATTTGGAGTGTCAATGATGGACACTAGTTTCTCCACGATGAGGATTCTGTGTTGATGATATGTTTATTCCCATACTCAACATTTATTTGATGTGTATTGTTTCATGTATTAGTAGTACCTGATAGAGTATCTTTCATGACTATTGCATATACATATTGCCATTTATTGCTATTAGCTTGCATGTGATAGATTATCGCAGTACGTGCAAACCTGCGATTACCCGCATATGTTATTTACTATTCACGAGTTGGCAACTCACCCCCGTTGCGCCACAGTGTTTTGCAGGTGTCCATCAGAGTGGTAGCGGCAGGGCTTCTTCTTCTTATCGTATCATCTTTTGCAGTGGACACCGCTACGGCTGACTGTGTGCAGTTTTGCTATAGGTGGGTTTTGCGGTTATCCGATGATGCTCATTTGTATACTCGTTGTATCTAGTACTCTCCATCTACTACTTCATGTATTGTCTTAGAGACAAGTTGTGAGGACGATATTGTATATTATCTTGTGACTTTGGATGTCTTTTATGCTGTTGTCACTTTATATCGTCCATTTCTTCGCTACGGCGTCGTATATCTGTTGTGGTGGTTGTTTCCGCCTTTGGGCGTGGATTTGCTCCCGTTGGGGATGGTTTACTTATATCTTTTGTTGTACCCTTTTTGGGGATAGTTTTTACAAAGGAGGTGCTGCCAAATTTTAAAGGAAGTTAATTTGGACTTTAAAAAGTTTTTACTTGTGATTCCCAAAAGCTTTCAAAAATGTTAATATCACTTACTAATTTTGATGGTTTAGATTGATGGGTTTTTGGCTTACTTAAATTGCGTTACGCCTGTGGACGTTACGTGGTTTAAGGGCCGTCACATGCCAAATTTCAGGTCGTGAGAACAAGTTATATATATGATAGGTCTAATTAATAGGTATAGGAGCCACTAATCAAGCACGAAGCCCAGAAGCCAAGTCATGGCCGCAAATTGCGGCCATAATAGATTTATTTGCGGCCAAAGTTTGGGTTTTGGGTCTCGGGTCTTTAGGGTACATTCACAATCACCTACACATCTCTCAGTGAACGCTAAAATATTTTCAGGGTTTCCTAGTAGCAGCAGGTCTCAATACAACATCACAAATTCCATAATTTCTGGTATCGGTAGATCCAAAGTTCTCATTTTTTAGGATTAGTCTATGGTTTTGCCCATAATTCTAACACTACAGGGGTTGTGGTCACTAATTACACCTTACATACACCTTCACAATTTAAATTAGCTCCTAAATCTCTTCTAGGAATTTCTAACTTCACTAAACCACCACATAATTAACTCTAAGTTATACTAGGAGGGTGGGAAGCTAATACTTAACTAAAGATATAGGATTTACCTCATTTGGCAATTCAAGAAATTTCTTGGGTTGCCCAAAGTCTTCAAAATCTTAACTTGATACCACCATAGGGTTTAGGGTGAGCTTAAGATCAATTTTTGTGAAGTGAGTGTGAGATTTTGAGTGGGTTTTTAGGGTGGTAGAAGGTGGTAGAGAAGGTGGAGGATGGGGGAGTTAAAGATGAAGAAGAATGAAGAAGAGAAAGATGGAGGAATAAAAGTGCCCATTTGTGTAGAAACTTCCCCCCTTCTCACATAGCCATGATACAAGTCCCATCACTCTCTCTCACATTTATCTTTTCCCTTTTCTTTTTAAAACAAAACAAAACCATTTAAATGTAAAAGAAGCCATGGTTTAAAAAATAAAATGTAGCAAGTCATTTGCAGCATGATTTGTTGCATGCCAAGTACCTAATCATGGTTAAAACAAAATTAGTAAAATATTAATTGAGTTTAATATTAACTTGTATACAATTAATTGTATAGTAAATTGTAAAATACCCAATCACATAATTACCTTCAAAATTACTAATTATATTAATTTCCTGAATATTTCAAAAAATAATATTTTATTTCCTGAAATTTTACAATCTTCCGCACTTAAATAAATTCGGTTCCTGAATTTAAATTTAAAACTTCCCCCAAATACTAAAACATTTCAATAAAATGATCAAGTCGTCGGGGCTCCGAAATCACGAATACTTAAAACATATCATAGAGCAACGTATGCGTTATGAAAACGAGTGTAAAACTCAAAATCAAAACTCCGTCAAGCATCATGCCATCATGGGATGTAATGCGAAAACACTAGTGCCAAGATTCATTACGAAAATCAATATGACGTAATTAAGACTATATCTTATAATTTGTACGCATCTCGTGAAATCGTGGAAACAACTGGAATAAAGTGCATGCAAAAATCCCTTTTCAAATTGCCGTGCGATGCGCATATCACGGCACAAGTAGCGGATGTTCATTGGTAAAGAACACACACACACACATCTCTTGTTTAGCATACACTTTCCGCCTTTTGAAAATAATTTTGAAAGGTTTTCTTATTAAAGTTTCCGTGTCACTCATGGACATGTAGGAAAATATGGAGACTAGAGCTCCTTTTGAAAATCCCCTTGGTAAAACATCGATGCATGCAAAAATACCCAGGTACTGTCCTCAGACTAGCCCTGGTCGGTTACTAAACCGTACAGTATATATTATAAAATCACGGTGCTCGAAAGGAGATCAAACTCAATTAGTATATATGATAAATGCCATGTGAGTCTAGCGCGCATGGAAAACTAAATCAAATACAGTGCCACGAATGTGCAAAGAAACAAAACTCAAGTGTAACAGGGGTGCACGAAAACATCTATTAAGTGCAACGGGTGTGCCTGACAACAATATCAGGTGCATCTGACATGCACGAAGATGTCACGACCCAAATTTAGGAACATGACCGGCACTTAAACCACGTAACGTCGACAGGCGTAACGCAATTTAAGTAAGCCGAAAACCCAGAAATCTAAACCATAAAAAGAAGTAAGTGATAAAAAAAATTGTTAAAACGTTTGGAAATCTCAAGTAAAAATCTTAAAGCTTAAGTTTATTTTCTTAAAAATTTTTGCAGCGCCTCCTTTGTAAAACTAGCCCCGAAACGGGTACAAACACAGGATATAATAAAGCATCTCCAAACGGAAGCAAATCATGCCCAAAGGCGGAAAACAACCACCACAAGCATATATACGATGCTGTAGCGAAGAAATAGAAAATAAAAATGAAACCAACATAAAAGAGATAAAGCTACATAAGAAAAGCCGGCTCACACGAGCACGACACCCAGAGTCACATAATGTACAATATCGATCCTCACAAACTCGTCTCTAAGTCAATACATGAAAGTGGTAGATGGAGAGTACTAGATACAATGAGATATACAATAGATGCAATCGGATAACCGCAAACCCACCTACAACAAAAAGGCCTCACAGCCAACCGTAGCGGTATCCGCTGAAATAGATATAATAAGGAGCCCTGCCGCGACTACTCTGAGGGTCAAGCCTGCAAAACACTGTGACACAACGGGGGTGAGTTGCCAACTCGTGAATAGTAAGTAACATCATACAGATAATCGCAGGTATGCACAATCTAAAACATGCAATCTGATAGCATAAGTATGGCAATATGGATATGCAATAATCATGATCAAGGTACACCATCAGGATACTACAACTACATGAAACAATGCATATCTAATAAATCCTGAGTGTGGGATAAAACATAACATCATCAATGAATCATCATGTGGAAAATCCCGGTGCCCATCAATGACACCCCAAATCCCAATACCTCAGGCACCGTCACTCTGATCGGCCCTCATATCCGTAATCTCATGGAACCTGAGTGCCCAACATCGACACTCGAAACATCATGAAAACCCATGTCCAACATCGACACGTAAATCCACATAACTCGGGTTCCGTCAGTCCGGATCGGCCCATATCCATCTCACGACTCCGGTCGGTATCCTCCGGATAACCGTCGGGTCTAAACTATCACCGGTCGGTAGTAGTCCCTCTGCCAGGCTTATCGTCTACTGCATAACATACCTTTCTTTCCCTGGGGTACCATACCGGGTCCACCATGAACCCATTAACGGATCGTCCATCTCCTCGAATTAGGTTTCTAAAACCAGTCTCAGAACCGAGAAAACTTATGGTGGACGCATCAAAATATCATACCAAGAGAAACCGGATTTTCAAAACAATGCATACTTTCTTGAAATATAACTACGGTTCACAAATCCATAAATCACATGAAATCTGTATCTCAATGCGTAAATCCATGAAATATGATGTATGCAACATAGAATAGTAATATAAGCATATCAAGGGAAAAGTGCCCTTTTAAATGAATCAAGTTTTTAATAATATCATGCGGTTCCCACATTCTCCAAAGTCCAATGCAACATCATATAATGGTGTATATGTAGCTATAGCAAGGTATGTGTGTATGCATGTAGGTATGTATGCATGATGTATTTCATATGCGCAATAGAACAAGAATCAACGTCTATCTATTGATAATAGTGAAGGCGGAACAATACATATTCCCTTAGTAAGGTGGTACAAGAACAACTGCCTCAATATCAATAACGAATGCAGTACCACGTATATGTATATATTGTGTGTGTCATGGAAATTACCAACGGTATGTGTGTGGCATAGAATTTAGTGCTCGTGCAATATGAACCGTCAGTAATGGTGCAGTGTACAATATGTACTAAGTCAAGGTACAATAAGTAATGGCATGCAATGATGCTCATGCACAATCAACTCATATGCATATAACATGTGGCTATAATATCATATCTAGCCCTCGACGCTTAACGCCATACGGGCGATTTCCCCGTAGATGTTAAATCTACTCACCGATGATCTCGAGCTAGGTAAATCCAATCACTTGCTTTCCCTTCTTTGTAGCGTCTGAAGTCCCCGCAATCGATCCTAATATCACACAAAACATAACAAGTGCAACTTAGAAACTGTTCAATAATACATACAAACTACGTTTTGATCGATGCACCGACTCCTACAAACTCTCAAGTGTTCGCTTAGTGGCTAACGTGTGTAGAGACATCCCAAATCAAACCTAAGTGCAACAAGCTATATAAAGAACGTGAACCGTGCCGGATATCGTAACGCGCGTAGTCGAAATACTAGAAATTAGCAAAATGGTCCCAGGTTTTGCCTACAGTCAATACATAAAAATCAAGCAGTACCAAACACCCAGGATAGCCTATAGGTAGCTACCCTAAAAAACACAACCCCCAGGTCTCTACAAATCCGGCGACGCCGAAATTTATCCTAATCTCGCCGGGTCAATTAGGTGGGGTGGGGTTCGGGTTTCAGGTGAACACTCAGGGCCTCTAACATAATACCACTGCATTGCTAGATTTTAAAGTAACCTATCGTGGCGATAGCAGATCACAGAGACTCCAATATAACACTAAAAATACGATATTGTACAAAAACTATAACTATAGTGTTCTAAACAGCAACTAACAAGAAACACAATATCTTAAGGGCCTAATTAACATTTAGAGATCACTACCTTACAACACTTGCTCAAAAACCCTAGCTTTCTATGCTCCAAGTCATCTCTAGTGGCTTAACTTGACTTTGTGAGGGTTTAAGTGAAGTTTAGTGAAGATTTGGGCATGGTTTAGTGATGGGGAAGTAAACTTTCAGTTGTAGGAGAGGTGAATGAGAAAATAATTGAGAATGAGAGAATGAGGAAAAGAAATGGGAAGTGTGAAGTGAGAATGAGAGAGTGAGAGGGTGAGAGTAGCCATGCCCTTTCTCTCTCTTCATTAAATACTCCCCATGCTTGCCATGCCTCATCATTCCTTAAAAAATTCAACCCTCCTTTCTCTTCAACAAATAAAAAAAACCCTTTGTTTTTAAAAAATAAATGATTAAATAAATACATATAACATAATGGCATGAGGGTTAAGGTGCCATGGCTACTTAAGCATGGTTAACACTTCTATAATCCCCAAGTTAACATGCACATGTGTGTGCAAGCCAAAACAAATAATAATAAAATATTAATTAATTTTTATAAAATATGTGAAAACTATATTGGTTAACTTTTTACTAAAAACCCGCATTATCGCTTAATTAACACTAATCACATTCTAAGGTGTTACAGAAGAATCCCGATTAAGTGCATCTGGTGTGTACAAAATCACATCAAGTGCACCAAGTGTGCGCAAGAATCTCAATCACGTGCACATGGTGCACGAAAATGAATATAGAGTATAAAATTCGAAATTAACGGTATACGACATACACCAATTCAAATCAAGTATACCGTGGCATAAACACTCATAAACCTGTGCATCTGCATGCGCCCAAAACCAAGTCAAAGTGCTAAAAACTCGCGTGAACTGCCCGAATGCATAAGTCAAATCATATGCATACCATATGCATGAAATCAAATCAATTAAATCAAGGTGTACGAAATCAAAATCAAATACCTCATAATGTGTAAGAATCAAATCAGGTGCAATGGGTGCGTACTAAAACGATCATCAGTACGACTGATACAAGAAAATACGAGTCAAGTGCAACTGTGGTGCACATAAGAAGTATCAATCATAAAATGAACCGTCGAAATACTGAAATCCAAAACAACGGAAACGTGATATTCGAATTACCAAATCACAAATCATAAATACTATCGTTAATGTGCCCCTCCTTCAAGGTTGAAGGGTGCCGGCGCATCCAAAGCTAGCAGAGCAAGTTATCTACTTGCCTTCTGTTCACGGTATGGCACCTCTGCTCCTATGTCCTCGTCTCTCACTGTGGATTGCCAGTTACACGACTCCTTGGCTCAACGGCCCGATACGGAGTGATGACGGAAACAGTTCCGCTTTGGCGCATCCTCTGAAGATCTCCTGACCAATTATCATGGTCACTCATAACATGTCTTGTCAATGATGGCAAACTCTGGCCTGTTGGGTTTTGCTGGCGCCTCGGCCATCAAACCGTGGCCAAATGCGGAGATTTTTTTTTCAAAACTTTGGCGCAAACAAAACCCGCACAAGATCGAACCAAAAACCTTATACTAGCAATATGTAAACTAGGAGTTAGATGGTTATACCGAACGGATTATGTCCTTCGGTCTTCTACCATTTCCAAGCTCCTTTAGGTGTTGTGGATCGGATTTGGTTGCCGGTCTTCCTCCATCCATGATGATCCACCCGAGGAAAATAGTGCAAGCTCCTGCCTCGCCTAGCGAGGCAACCGACGCTCCAAGGTTGCTAGCAATAGAGAATGGAGGTGTAGGATTATCTCACTATTGTTTTTCTCTCATCACAAATGCTCAAAGAGTAACCATAGAAGATGAAGAAGGAGGTGAGGAAACAAGTGGCATGAGCAACTAAAGAAAATATGTTAAGTGTTTTTCCAAGTGAGAATAATGAAGCAAGTCAAGAAAAGAAAAAATGAGCAAGGCATGTAAATAATTGTGGCTGCCATTTCAATCATGCAATGAATAAAATCTCTTTTCATTCATCAAATAAACTAATGTGGTGGCATACCTCTCTACATGCCATCAAGCCATGCTTATGCCAACTCACCCCTCCACCTCATTTGTAAAACAAATGAATTTCATAAAAAGAAAATCTTACAAATGAGGTGTCCATCTTCTAAAAACTATTCCGTATAAATACGGAATACAACCTGGTATATGTATCGAAATACACATACGCGTATTCGTACAAAAATACAAATAGCCAAGAGAGAAAATGAATAGTGAACAATAATACTAGAATACATATATATAAATACATATATATAAATTATTAAATCAAAACCTAATTTAACAATCCGGCTTAATCCTAAGCAGCTAGTATTATCAACCGTCCGATTAAAGTCTGTGTAGCCTGTATACATATTTAATCGGACACCTGTATGTACCAACATACGTCATTTACACCATATCGCCTGAACCGTGAAAACCCTCTATGTGGGACTCTAAAGACTCGTCAATACGCTGGCAGTAGGTTTAACCAAAAGCACGTCAGCGGCACTAGCTGTACGTAACGGCTACCCAGGTATTGAGCGAAAGGAAGGCCGACGAGCAAACTCATCCATACCCCTACTAAGCCTGACAGTGACAATCTCCGTACAGTCCGGTCCATTCGTCTATGAGTATTGCATATCGAGTCTAGAGGGGTGGATAAAGTCAGACCCCTAATAACGCGACATTTAGTGTCACTATGAAGCCTATCACCACCTGAGAAACTACCGATCCTAGACCAGTAATTCTCGACTACCTTAGCCAAGGATTTCTGGTGATGGCCACCCGTGCACTCCGCGACATCAACCCCCAATACCGGGAGAGACGAATCCCCTGACGATCTGCTTACTGCCTCTATGTGGCTCGGGAATGTACCCATCTAAAACCTATTTGCACGACTCCTTTGAGCTGTGGTAGGGTAGTAATCAAAGCACAGTGGAAACTCACATGAGACAAATGACGATCTCAGGTCGATAGACTAACCTGTACACAAGTCACCAGGGAACTGCTATCTGACAATATGTATAATACCAATTGGCATGTTCCCGGCGAGTCCGTCCGGTGTACTTATAACCCAATGAGCACCTGTATACATCTTTGGTGAACCAACTAACACCAATGGCTTGTGAGACCGGCCACCGCCCCTCATCGGGGTCTCGATCTGTATACACTAGTCTACTCTTGGAGTATCGATGCCCAGTCTCGAAACTCTCACGATTAGGGACACTTTAAGGATGTGCTTATAGACCACCCAGCTCCCACGTATATGATCGCCATCATACTGCTGGTAGTCAAGCATGAATCCTATGGGCTCTATCAACATGTAATAGTGATCTGTAATGTCACTTAAAACATGTACACAATGATAAAGACAAACCAGATAGCATACTATCATCTAGAGTAAGACTGTTCTACCAGTATAGGTCCTCTCTCAATCATTGCAATCACGTGCCAGCGATCCAATAATTTACTTGAGGGCACTATAGCCAACAATCTCCCACTTGCACTTAAAGGCTAATTATTGCGGTGTCGCATACTCACAGCCTGTGTGATACCGAACACCCAACTTCTCTACTGATCAGTTTCACAAAGCTCGTTTGTTAAACTATTGCGTTCGAGAAATAGCCTCAGTAAGTGGATCCTCTCCAATGTTTATTTCTATGTCTCTCTTTATCTCAAGTTCGTGGAGAAAGCCATCTCCCGAAATGAGCAATACCTGTCTAAGAATATGTCTGGATATCTGATGGGACCTAGTTCACAAATGAACTCCAAATCCAGCAAACTTCTTAGACTATATCGTCCACTGAATTTAATCAGTATCCTGTGCTGTTAGTTATATGTATGCCCTAGAGGCCATTACTGTACATTGGATGTATATTGTAGTGGATGCTTGGACGTATATAGAGAGGACTTTCTTGCTCGACATGATAGTATGCTATCTGGTTGATCTTTATCTTAACGTGTACACTGATTGTCTCTCTGTTACATGTTGGTAAAGCCCTTAGGATGAGTACTTGACTACCTGGACTATGATGAGGATCATACTAGTGGGGACATGGTAGTCCATAAGTACATCCTTCAAAGTCCCTAGTCGTAGGTATATCGAGACGGGGCATCGATATACCAGAGTAGACTAGCGTATACCTTCTCGACCCATACAGATGGGCGATGGATGATCCCATATCCATTGGTGTTTGACATCAGAGATGATATACGGGTGCTCAGTGGAGACTGGGTACACTGGACGGACTCGCCGAGAACTCCCAGATGGTATTATACCTTACGTCAGATGGCAGTTCTCTGGTGACACTGGTACAGAGTAGTCTGTTGACCCGAGATCGTCATAGAGTCTTGTGTGGTTCCCACTGTGCTTTGATTTCCATCTTACCACGTCCAAGAGGGCGTGCAAAACGGTGGCTTTTGGGTACAGTCCCGAATCATATGGAGGCAATGAGCGATATGAGGGGATTCGTCTCTCCCGGTATTGGGAGTTGATGTTGCGCTATGTTCGATTGGCTATAACCGGAAATCCTTGGCCAGGGTTGCTGAGATTTACTGGTAAGTGTTACCAGTAGTTTCTCGAATTGTTATAGACCTCATATCGACACGACTTATCGAGCTATTGGGGTCTGACGTTTACCACCCCTAGGCGAGATATGCGACATATCAGACGACGAGACCGGACTGTACGGTAGTGTTACTGGTTGGATTCACTGGAGTGTGAGCAGGCTTGCTCGTCGATCTTCTGATCGCTCAATACCCGGGTGGCCGTTACGTTTAGCAGACCGCTTGCGGCTTGTGGGTGTTTGATATGATCATCATCTGCTACCGGCGTATTGACGAGTCTTTAGAGTCCTACACAGAGGTTTCCTGGCTCAAGCGAAACGAAATAGGAGCGCATATGAGATATGTGCGGGACCGAGAATAATGCGTGTATGTGATACCGTATTTCATTCTCGCGATGAATGTGTCGAATGGTTGTATGCGATATAACCTAGTTATCGAATCAAAGATTGATTCGATAAGTCGATACATAGGATACTAGTCGGTTATATGCGATATGACCGGATCGTTAAATCAAGAGTTGATTTAATGATTTAATGTATAATTATATATTTGATATATTGTTTTGCATTAACTAGTATTGGTTCATTTTAAAAGGATTTTCTCACTTGATGCACATTGTATATGTGATATATTTTTAGTGCACTTGTTTGTATCATGTTTGATGATACTTGCTCACTTGGGTTTGTGTAAAGATTAAACCATGGTTATTGAATGGTTAGGGTTTTGATTATTTACTTAGTTATTTATTTATTTATTCATTTTGGATATTATTAAGAATGGTGGCTTATTTTGTTTCTATGTTGAAGCTTTGACAAAGTCCACCATTCTTATCTCATCCTTAACCCTAACCATTCCAACTAACCTTAGTTTAATCTCTACACTTGACCATGGTTTACATTATGATAAGTATTCATTTTCTTTTCATTTTAAATAACTTATCATAATATTAGCTTCATCTTCTTCATCTTCTTCAATGAAGAAAGCTTGACTTCATCAATGGTGATTGATGAAAAAGAGTGAGAAATCCAATTCTAAAGTGAACCCACTTCCTATTTCTTCATCCTCTACCTCTTGCCAAGTAGTATAGGGTGTTTCCTTCACAAGTTTTCATGGCTTGGTGAAGGTGGAGCTTGATCTAGTGATGCCTCGACGTAGATCATCTTCGGCGTCGTCGTCGATGACCTAGCCCGTCCATTCTCCGATGAAGCCGAAAATAGAGCCCGGGATCCAATGATCGCAGCGAGAAGACAGCATCACGAAGCTATGGAGGTGGAGCACCGGATCTACAAAGGTTGTATTTCCGTTACACTTTAGTTAAGTTGTTAAATAGCTCGTAGTTTCGCCTAAATTTCTAGTTAACGATCCGTATTAGGGTTTCTCGGCACCCGTAAAATTTGAAATTGGCATGGTTGATGCCTTGTGAGACCTCATTAGTGTGCCTGGGAACCCTTCATGTGCCATACCTCTCTCAGTATCCACTTGGACCACCTGTCCAAACAACTGCCCCTCGTTAAGAGGGAAAACTTATAACTTTGACAGTCACTCTGTCATCCAGGTCACCTTGGATGCCTGGAATGATAACCGTCTCCCGAAGGAGGCTGCCGTTACCATATCTCTAGAACATCCACTTATGTTCATAAACTTCTTCCGAACATTTCTCCAGGATTGGATTAATATATAAACTTATTGCAGCTAGTGCATAAACAATATCTGGTGTGGTACTTGACATCTAATGATTGACTCAATTGCCTTAGCAAGTGATATGCCAATCATTCATATCCCCCTCTCCTTTAGTCTGTAAGACACCTTTAGAGAGGGTGACTCCATCACCTGCAGGTACACTACCATACCAGGAGTCGTCCATTCTAAAACTCCTTTAGAATAGTGTCAAAGTACCCAGATTGGGAAACTACCCAAATCTAGATCTAAAACCATACATCTATTAACCAGAATGCCTGATATAATATCCATATCCTATGTGGAGAAGCCACTGTGTGACAACCAAAGTATAACCGATTGTAGTATAGGAATTTCACTTCTTACAAAGTGTATGTCATCCAAATACCAGGATATCACTCCCTACTACCTTCTTACCAGATCCATCTCTTATTCTGATGAAGTCAAATCCTATGACTGTCACATAAAAATAGATGATTTATCTCCGCTACACTTTCTTTAGTCTATAAATAGACATAAGCTACTTGTCCACTATGCTTCCGCTACTTCCGCTGACTACAAAACCCCTCTGGCAGAGTCATATACACGTGCACTTCTAAAGCTAGTTTAGAACGATGCTATACTCATCCTCATGCCAGGTCTCATAGTCTAGAACAACAGTAATGGCAAGTCTGGGTAAACAAGAACCACCCTGTACCCGTCTTTGAAGATATCGAAGTACCTTTCGGGAGACTGAGGTTACCCACCATATCTGCGGAGTGGATAATGGAATGTCAAATCCGATTCAATATTTAGGTTCTATTAAATTTTCAGTAATCGTTTGTGGTTCTGGAATCACTTCCAGTACTACCATACTCCCACTACTGTTTTCTTAAAAAGTCCATTTTATTCAAACGGTGGCGAGTCAAGAACAATATCAGTATTGATCTTCCAGACGGTAGAAAGTTAGCCCTTGTCATAGCCCGAGATAACCCACAAACTGCCATTACAGAAACGTGCATAGAGTTATCCAGAGTCTGGTTTTAAGCATAAGCCGGACAACTCCATATACCTTAACATCGTTAAGATATGAACCATTCTATATACAATATAGAAACAGAGGCACTGATTTAGTTGGAACCAGATTCAAATCATGCAGCTGTCTCCAGTGCATGTCAACCAAATTGAAGGAGGCCGATCAGCATTACTTAACTAGGAGTGCATCCAGATATGAGTAACCTGAAAGAGAAGCAAGTTCTCAAAAACCATTACTATCAACTGAATATCAAACACAAGTATCTACATCTTCGATCATCTCGAACAATCCTGATACTTGCAACACATGGTTCTCTACTTTATTCTTATACCTATAACTTCTCAAAACTTGGACCTTGTATTTCTACGAAATACTTGTCTAAAACTGGAAAAGTGACAAGTAAACAAAATATAGTATGAGCACCAACCCCTTTGTCCTAATGGACACTGGACAACATACAATATTTTGTATAAGTCTCCTGAGTTGAATAACTCAAACCCTATGCGCCGTAGGTTGAAAACTATACTATGGTTAAGAAGAGTTACACCGCTGTTTAATGCTCCTTACCCAATCATCAACTGATATAGGTAAATGTCATGATAATTTCAAAAAGTTATATCTCACTTTATAAAATAAATGTACAGATATTTCAGTTTGAAATTGGTGCATAACAACGGATATTCAAAACCAAATATTTGCCGTCAGGCAAAACCCCAGGCGATTTCCTTAAATAACACTAATTAAAATGAATTCTGATATAATGAGAATTTAATCACCTAATTCCCAATAATTTACTCCCACTCATCATCTGTAAAACTATACAGATGTGAGAATCAAACCTGGTAAATACATACCCTGGAGTAAAGATCCAATTGGGAAATCAGTTTTCAATTAACAACGCATAGTGAAACTGAAACATGAAAATGTTTCGAAGGGGTAGCCGGGTATTCCTAGTAATGCCTCTTCCAGTAACCAGATTCATGACTATAACCGTATATTTCCTTGCCATCTCTCCAAATCCCTTTATTTGTCTTTACTCATTACCTTCTGTACACCACCCTTAGGCTAAATGGTTTCCTTCCTTCCTTACCATTCGGCACCAGCCTATGGTTTGGAAGAAGACTATCCAATAAGCATAATAGGTGTACTCTCCAAATCCTAGGAGCCCTCGCAACCTGAGAGAAGGTAAAGATAAAAGACAACTGAATAAACCTTATTCTATTTCTCCTGAACCAGAATCCATTCTCGAACTGGAACAAGTTCCTTCGAGTTTGTATATAACTATACGATGGATTATCCAATAAATGTGGATCTTCGTAGTGATACGGAGTGTTATGGAGAAATCCAAAGGTGAAGTAGGAGTGGCGATGATATACACGGTTTCGTCATGAATGATAGCAGTCGCATTTTACTTTACTCTCTTTCTAATCCCTTTATTTTATCTTTACTTATTACCTTCTGTACACCACACTTAAGCTAATTGGTTTTCTTCCTTCCCCATCTTTCGGCACCTGCATATGGTTTGGAAGAAGAATATCTAATAAGCGCAATAGGTGTACCCTCTCCTAATCCTAGGAGCCCTCAGAGCCTGAGAGAAGGTAAAAGGAAAAGACAACTTATTAGTCCTATTCAATTTCTCCAGAACCGGAAACCATTCTCGAATCTAAAACGAGTTTCTTCGAGTTCGTATGTAAATATACGATGGTCATATCCAATAAATGTGGATCTTCATAGTGATAAGGAATGTTCCGGAGAAAAGAAAAGGGTAAAAGTAGGAGTGGCAATAAAGTATGCAACTCTGATAATAAAAAAGCCAATGTGTTTTAAGAAGGTACGGTTAACTTGGTTTATGAGTTCTAGTATAGGGTCGGGCCATAGTTGCTGCCAAAGAGAGAGAAAGAAAAGAAACACTCAGCGCGCACTCTAACCTAGATCAGAATGGTTAATCATTTTATCTAATCAGGATGTCTCCCACCGTATCCTCAAATTCTCCTCCAAACCCGAAAGAAGAATTAGTCGGGATCATCTAAAATCACCCGAGGAGTAAACCAACTCATCAGTGGGAATCAGGATCCAACTATCATCGTATGATAACTTGATAGAATCCACTCAAGTTATCACACTCTAGATGGTATGCGCATGCCTGGCAAGTTTCAATTTCTTTAGAAACTCCCGATGTGATATTTACCCCATGCTCTTATGAACTTGACTAAGGCCAACAAATCATAAGTCGCATGTCAAGTTACCCATCATTGTCCAGGTTAATTTGAACCCACCCATACTCGCCCTTGACTAAGGCCAACAAGGCTTTACGACTGTCCCAAACCAACGCATCTATCTATGCAACAGAAAAGTAACAAATAGCTACCATACACTATGCCTTGACTAAGGCCAACAAACATAGCATGAATACTAAGTGCTACCCATCTGAAATGACGGAGGGCTACGAATGGTTTTTGGCGAAAAACCTTTAACGTAATGAACTTGATATCGTTGAAGGAACCGGATAGCTTTGCAAATATATAGTGGCGAAAACTTTTGCTAAAAAGGTCACTCCCGATGAAGGGATCTCAGCTCTTTCCTCATCGATTGATGTGCAGGATATTCCAAACTGAATATCACGATGCAAAGCAAAAAGTAATCGACTATAATGAAGTTATTACCCTGACGCAAACTTCTGCCCAAAAGGTCACTCCCGGTGAAGGGATCTGGGCTCTTGCCTCATCGAATGAGGTGCTGGATATTCATAACCGAATATCGATGTGCAAAACAAAAGAAAACGTCTTTGTAATAACAGCTTTTGAAAATTATTCCAACATCAAATTGGTTTGTTTTCCTTGCATTGATTAGAATCAACGTAGTCCCATCAGTTAATCACACCAGAAAAGAACGAAAATAAAATGTACGTATATGCCATCCGCATTCGCCACTGGGCCCCGTCATCACTCATTAGGTTACTTAACTAATGACAGAGCGGGGGCTGGACTAGCGCGGGTGCAAAATATATACAACATCTACTAGTATATATATATATATATATATATATATATATATATATATATATATATATAAGCAACATCACATAATAGCGATAAGCATCACAGAACAAACGGATAATCTTAGAGCCTCGGGTTTCCATTGAGCCGCAAGTGAAACCCGACATTCCTTGTTGTGTGGATAGCCTATGCAATGAAAACCTAGACCCCTACGAGCGCGGAAAGTCACCCGCAAAAACCAGAACTGAGGAAACCCCCTTCATAAAAGTGAATGGGCCACCCGGCACTTCAAGGAATCCGGTAACTTGAGCACCCCTCCATGGGTCAACCTGTACCCCCTACGAGTGCGGCGAATAGCCCACCAATTCTAGAGTGAGGCCCCGTCCATCTCAATGCCATGAGATGAAGGCTCGTTTCCCTCTAGAACTCGGTTATTCGTGCACTCCACCGCGGGGTAATCCTAGTACAGAAAATAAAATAATATGTACAAAGGTGACATCGACCTCAACCCGGTCATGCCCCAAACAAATAATATACAAACTGGTACTGTATCATACTAGTTGGAAGCTTGGGATATTCACAGTTGTATAGACAATCTTGCTCAAAATGGTAGTATGCTACTTGGTTTGTTTCTACTTTAATATGTGCATGTGTTTCTTTTAGCATATCGCCTATACATATTAGTGGAGCCCTTAGGATCTTTGCTTGATTACCAGTGTTGTAATGGCAGTCACACTAGTGGAGGCTGGGTAATCTACAAGCACATCCTTATACAGGTCCCTAGTCGTAGGATTATCAAGACGGGGTATCGATACTCCGGAGTAGACTAGCGTATGCGCTTCTCATTCCAGCAGGGGAGATGGTCTGTCCCACAGCCATTAGTACGTTGTACTGGAGATAGTTTGCGGGTGCTCGTTAGGTTACGAGTACACTGGACAGGACTCGCTGGGAACTGTTGGTTGGTACTATACCTATCGTCAGATAACAGTTTCCAGGTGATAGGAGTACAGCTTAGTCCGTCGACTTGACACTGCTACTTCGCCTCGAGTGTGTTGCCACTGTACTTTGATTACTATCCTACCACGGCTCAAAAGAGTCGTGCAAACATGTAGTAGTTGGGTGCAGTCCTGAAGCACTTGGAGGCAGTAGCGGTTAAATAGGATTCGTCTTTCCCGGTATTGGGGTTGATATCGCGCTGTATCTAGGAGAGCCATTACACAAAGTCCCTGGCCAGGGCAAGCGAGAATTACTGGTAGTGTTTCCAGTAGTTTCTCAGGGTGTTCTGGGCTACACTCCGGCACGACTTGTACCGCTATTAGGGGTCTGACGTTTACCGCCCCCTAGGCCCGACATGTGATACTCTCAGACGAACAGACCGGACTGTACGGAGATTGTCATATTCAGGCTCAGTAGGAGTTCGGATGGGTTCACCTCATCGGTCTTCTTATCGACATCTACCTTGGGACCGTTACATACAGCTAGTATCGCTTGCGGCCTGTGGTTAAACCCACTGCCAGCATAGTTCCGAGTCTTTAGAGTCCCACACAGAGGGTTGTTCGCCTTTGGGCAAACCAGAGTAGAGGTCGTATGGTTTTGCGACAGGGTTCGTTCACATATGCGCACTTGTGAACGTTTAGTGTCCGGGCAGTTATTACTAGCGGGCTTTGGTTTAAACCAGATCCTAGTATTTGTTTTGGGATTGGTTTTGTCTCAATGTATTCGTGTTCCTCGGAACACGGATGCGGGTATGTATGCACAGTTGACAGAGGCGGAGGAATCTCATTAGGGTTTTTGACAGTTGACTTTTTTTCTAAACTCTAATGAGAATGAGAAATATGATTAATAATATTAATTAAAGATAATTGTGCCATGGTTAGGTTGACCATTTGACTTTGTTGACCATTTGACTTTGTTGACCCTTTGACCATGATCATTTCTTTTGCAAGATGCTTCTTGATTCTTGCAAATTGCATTTAATATGAAATGATAATGGTCATATCAACTAACCATCACAATTTCCTTTATTTATTATTGTTATTCTCATTATTCTTATATGAGAGCATGGTTGTATTTTAGTTCTCATTCTCTCTTGCTCTTTCTCTCTCATAGAAAGCTCTCCCTCTTCCTCTTTCAAAGCTCTCTTCTTTTATGTGTTGAAAAACATGAGCTTTGTGAGATAAAACCATCAAGATAACACTCTACTCATTCTATGGTTCTTAGTCTAGCAAGCCAAGCACTTTAGTTACCTCTTGGTTGAGGTAGGAGCTCAAGGTAGAGGCCTTCGGGTGGATCTTTCTTCAGCAAGGAGAAGACAACGATGAGGAGCCGTCTACACCTCTCCAAGGAGCAAGCAAGAAGGAGGACCACAACAAGAAGAGAAGGAGTTCAAGATCTAGGTATAACCATCTTACATAGTAGCTAGAGTTTGTAGTTACTTTTTTAGTTTTTGTTTAGCAAAGATCCTCTATTCTTAGTCCATGTTATCTTGTGTTAAAAATCCGTTTTTTACCTTTTCCGCCTCCCCGTAAGCACCGGGATGGGTAACGTGGACTTACAGTGGTATCAGAGCCTAGCTAAACAATAACTAACATGTTAGTAAAGTGTTTAGAACTTTGATCCGTAAAAAAAATCGCAAAACATATCAAAATCTTGTGCTTTCTGCCGTTATTAAAAACAGGTCTAAAAATATTTCCACACACCTGAAAAATATGTAAGTCTATGTCACGCACCCCACGAACTTGCATGGAGGCGGAATATATGAAAAACGATTATCAAAGCTTCGTAACACGGACTTGAGCGCATGAATCGTTTCTAAACCGTTACTAGCAAACTACAAGAGGTTTGACTACTCGGATTCGAAGTTATACCTCACGTTACTTGTCCTTCGGGTCTTCATCACTGTCCTCCACTCCTTGTAGGCTCCTTGGAACATCGGCACCTCAACGGCCTCCTCGAGTCAAAGACGATCCACCCGAGAGCTCCTACTCCAAGCTTGATCTCTAACTTGAGATAACTAGGTTGCTTAAAGTGCTAATCTAAGCTACCTAGGGGATATAGAGTGAGCTTATGGATGTATTAGTCTATCTAATCCTTGATCTCAACACATAAGATGGGAGGATTAGGGTTTCAAGAGAGAATGAGCTTGAGGAGAGAGAAGGTGAGCATAAGAATGATATTGAAAATGAGCTCATTAGAATTTAACAACCATAACAATTTATCAAATAAATAATATAAATGATTAATCATCATGGTTGATTCATTCACCTTGTGTGATTCATCATATGACTCATTAGCTAATTAATGCATCATTTAATACCATGGATGAATCACACAAAATGAGTCATTAAGCAATAAATGCTTATGCCACCTTAACCCCCAAGTCGCCATGCTTCTAGAAGCTTCCCGGAAAATTACGAGAACGCCCCTCCAATCTGTGAAAACACGGAAAAACTTTAGACTGTATAAATCCAATAACCCAATACTAGAATCTGGCTTAAACCAAAGCCGGCTAGTAAAAATTGTCCGAACGTCGTACGTCCGTTTAAACGCGTATGCGTTCGAACCCTTGTCGTAAAACCATACGACCTCTATATCGTTTAGCCTGGAGCAGGAAAACTCTCTGTATGGGACTCTAAAGACTCGAAACTACGCTGGCAGTGGGTTTAACCACAGACCGCAAGCGGCACTAGCTGTACGTAACGGTCCCCAGGTAGATGTCGATAAGAAGGCCGATGAGGAAACCATCCGAACTCCTACTGAGCCTGTCCGTGACAATATCTGCGCAGTCCGGTCTGTTCGTCTAAGAGTATCGCATGTATGGTCTAGGGAGGTGGTAAACGCCAGACCCCTAATAACCGTACAAGTCGTGCCGGTATGGCTCAAAACCATTTCAAAATCTACTGATCAGTCCATCAGTAATTCTCCATCAGCCCTGGCCAGGGACTTATGGTAATGACCAACCGATCACTGTACGATATCAACTCCCTATACCGGGAGAGACGAATCCCTAACAGTCGCTCACTGCCTCCATGTGGCTCGGGACTGTACCCAACTAAAACCTTTTTGCACGACTCCTTTGAGCCGTGATAGGGTAGTAATCAAAGCACAGTGGGAACTCACACGAGACAAATGACGACCTTAAGTCAGCAGACTACCTGCACACATGTCACCTGAGAACTGCTATCTGACGTTAGGTATAATACCATCCAGTCAGTTCTCCTGCGAGTCCTGTCCGGTGTACCCCTAACCCAACGAGCACTTGTATATTATCTCCAGTACGACGTACTGATGGCTGTTGGACAGACAATCTCCTCAACTGGGATAAGAAGCGGACACACTAGTCTACTCTGGAGTATCGACGCCCTGTCTCGATAATCCTACGACTAGGGACAAGTATAGGATGTTGCTTATAGACTACCCAGCCCCCACTAGTGTGACTGCCATCACAACGCTGGTAATCAAGCAAAGATCCTATGGGCTCTACTAATATGTATAAGTGATACGTTACAAGAAACATATGCATATATTAAAGTAGATACAAACCAAGTAGCATACTACCATTTTTAGCAAGACTGTATATATAACTGTAAATATCCCAAGCTTCCATTAAGTAATATACAACCTAGTATGATACAATAATGGCCCCTAGGGCATATACACTAACAATCTCCCACTTGCACTAGGGCCATGAGCTGGCATATCGTAGATCTATCATCTCGAATAGCCTCTCGAACTGCGTCTGAGGAATGGCTTTTGTGAATGGATCAGCAATGTTATTCTCCGTCTCTACTCTTTTCACCTCGATCTCCAGGCGATCTACGATCTCCCTGATCAGGTGATACCGCCTTAAGATGTGTCTGGACTTCTGATGGGACCTGGGTTCCTTCGCTAAAGCTATAGTGTCGTTGTTGTCACAATACAGAGGTATTGGATCAACACTGGTAGGAACCACCTGAAGTTCTGTGAGGAACTTCTTCATCCAGACAGCTTCTTTTGCGGCATCGCAAGCAGCTGTGTACTCCGCTTCCATTGTTGAGTCAGCAACGGTTTCTTGCTTGGAACTCTTCCAACAGACCGCCCCTCCATTGAGGGTAAAGACATAACCCGACATGGATTTGGAGTCATCCTTTTCACTCTGGAAGCCGGAGTCGGCAAAGGCCTCAATCTGGAGGTCTTTTCCGCCATACACCAAGAATATCTCCTTAGTCCTCCTCAGGTACTTGAGAATGTTCTATACGGCTATCCAGTGCTTCTCCCCTGGGTTTGCCTGATACCGGCTTACAACGCTCAATGCGTATGCTACATCTGGTCTGGTACATAACATTGCATACATTATAGAGCCTACCGCAGAAGCGTAGGGTATAATTGACATGCGATCCCTTTCCAAATCAGTCTTGGGAGACATTTCTTTGGATAGGGTGATTCCATGACAAGCCGGTAGGTTACCGCGCTTGGAATCTTCCATACTGAATCTTTTCAATATGGTGTCTATGTATCTGGACTGTGAAAGTCCCAACATCCTCTTTGATCTATCACGATAGATCTGGATCCCCAGAATGTAGGTGGCATCACCCAGGTCCTTCATGGAGAATTTCTGTGACAAGAATATTTTGACTGACTGTAACATAGGAATATCATTTTCTATTAGGAGAATGTCATCCACGTACAAGACGAGGAAAACTACAGCTCTCCCTACAATCTTTCTGTATATGCATGGATCATCTGGATTTTTGATAAAGTCGAATTCTTTGACAGAATCATTAAAACAGATGTTCCAACTCTGCGATGCTTGCTTTAGTCCATAAATGGACTTAAGCAACTTGCATACTTTACCGCTGCTCCCACTCTGAATGAATCCCTCTGGCTGATCCATATAGACGCACTCTTCTAAATTACCATTTAGAAAAGCCGTCTTTACGTCCATCTGCCAGATCTCATAATCATGGATGGCAGCAATAGCAAGAAGGACCCTAATGGATTTGAGCATAGCCACTGGAGAAAACGTTTCGTCATAGTCCAAACCAGGTCTTTGACGGAAACCCTTTGCAACAAGTCTAGCCTTATAGGTTTCAACCTGTCCATCTACACCAATCTTCTTTCTGAAGATCCATTTACATCCTACGGGTTTTACCCCATCTGGAGCAATGTCCAAAGTCCATACTTTTTTAGTGTACATGGACTCCATTTCGGTCCGCATTGCATCCAGCCATTTTACCGAGTCGCCGCTCTGAATGGCTTGCTGGAAGCTAGTAGGGTCATTATTATCAATGACCCAATCTTCTCGATCCCCGTCTATGAGAAAACTGTAGTATCTCTCGGACGGATGAGACTGCCTACTACTTCTGCGGATAGGCGCTGGTATGTCCGTTTCTTCTGAAACCTCTTGTTCTATCATACTTTCAGTAACGGCTTGTGGTTCTGGAATTTCTTCCAGTTCTACTGCGCTCCCACTCTTCTGATTTTCTAAAAATTCAGTTTCCAAGAAGCGGGCATGATGAGAAACAAAGACCTTCTGCTCCTCTGCATAATAGAAAAGATACCCCATGGAGTTCTTTGGATATCCCACAAACTTACACTGTACTGAGCGTGCTTCGAGTTTGTCCGCATGCTGCTTCTTTACAAAAGCTGGACATCCCCATATCTTAAGATACTTAAGACAGGGTTTTCTTCCCACTCCACATCTGATATGGTGTGGTAGGCACAGTCTTGGTTGGAACTCGGTTCAAAAGGTATGCAGCTGATTCTAGTGCATATCCCCAGAATGATCGCGGCAACTTAGCGTTACTCATCATGGAACGTACCATATCTAATAGGGTTCGGTTCCGTCTCTCTAATACACTATTATGTTGTGGTGTGTATGGAGGAGTAAGCTGAGAGAGAATTCCATTCTCTTTTAAGTAACCTAGGAACTCGGCACTTAAGTATTCACCACCTCGATCAGATCTCAGTGTCTTGATACTTTTGCCCGTTTGGTTTTCTACTTCATTCTTGTATTCCTGGAATTTTTCAAAGGCTTCAGATTTATGTTTCATTAAGAAGACATATCCATACCTTGAAAAGTCATCCGTAAAAGTAATGAAGTAAGAATAACCGCTTCGCGCATGTGTAGACATTGGACCGCACACATCACTGTGTACGATCCCTGAGAGCTCGCTCGCTCTTGCTCCGTGTCCAGTAAACGGAGTTTTTGTCATCTTTCCTATGAGACAAGATTCACAAATAGCATAAGATTGATATTCGAACGGATTCAAATATCCTTCTCTATGTAACTTATGTAGGGTTCCTAGGCACACTATAGAGGTCTCACAAGGCATCGACCATGCCAAATTAAAATTTTATGGGTGCCGAGAAACCCTAATACGGATCGTCGGCTAGATTTCTAGGCGAAACATTAAACTAGTTTACACTTTAACTAAAGGAAGAGAGCTACAACCTTTGTAGATCCGGTTATCCACTTTCTTAGCTCCACGTGGGTGTCCTCTCGCTGTCCATCATGAATCCCGAACTCATTCGTCGGCTTCATCGGAGAAACGGGCGAAATAGGTCGTCGGCTTCGTGTCAAAGACGATCTACGTCGAGGAATCACAAGTTCAAGCTCCGACTTCACAAAGTTGTGAAACTTGTGAAGAAAACACCCAAAACAACTTGGCAAGAGGTAGAGGGTGAAGAAATAGGAGGTGGGTTCACTTTAGAATTGGATTTCACTCACTTTTGCTCAAGTTGCCATTGATGGCATCTAGTTTTCTCTCTTGAAGAAGAAGGAGAAGATGAAGCTAGAATATAATAAGTTCTTTTGATAATAGAAAAATAAATCAATACTTATCATATCTTAACCAAGGTTAAGTGTAGAGAAAAGACCATGGTAAATGAGAAGGGTTAGGGTTAAGCTAGAAGACAAAATGGTTTCTTTAGTCAAAGCTTCATGAAGCTTCAACAAGCTTCATGATAAAAAGAAACCATTATGTTTTCATTTATCCATTTATATAAATAAAGAATGGATAAATAAATGAGAGAATAAATCAAAACCCTAATTATCTACTTAACCATGGTTTAATTCTTTACACTTAACCAAATGAACAAGTATCATCAAACATGATACAAAAATGTGCACAAAAGCATATCACATATACAATGTGCATCAAGTGAGAAAAATCCGTTTAAAGTGAACCAATACTAGTTAATGCAAAGTAATATATCAAATATATAATTATACATTAAATCATTAAATCAACATTTGATTCAATGATCCGGTCATGTCGCACATAACCGACTAGCATTCAATGTATCGATTTATCGAATCAACGATTCGATAATTAGGTCATATCGAATATAACCAATCGAAACATTTATCGTGAGAATGAAATGCGGTATCACATACACGCATTATTCTCGCTCCCGCACATATCTCATATGCGCTCCTATTTCGTTTCGCTTGAGCCAGGAAACCTCTGTGTAGGACTCTAAAGACTCGTCAATACGCCGGTAGCAGATGATGATCATATCAAGCACCCACAAGCCGCAAGCGGTCTGCTAAACGTAACGGCCATCCGGGTATTGAGCAATCAGAAGATCGACGAGCTAGACCGCTCACACTCCTGTGAATCCAACCAGTAACACTTACCGTATAGTCCGGTCTGTTCGTCTGATATGTCGCATATCAAGTCTAGGGGTGGTATACGTCAGACCCCAATAACCGATAAGTCGTGCCGATGTGAGGCTCATAACGGGTCGAGAAACTACTGGCAACACTTACCAGCAAATCTCTGATCAGCCCTGGCTAGGGACTTCCCTGTTACGGCCAATCGAGTACAACGCAACATCAACCCCCAATACCGGGAGAGACGAAACCCCTCCTATCGCTCATTGCCTCCATGTGACTCGGGACTGTACCTAAAGACCACCGTTTTGCACGCCCTCATGGACGTGGTAAGGTGGAGATCAAAGCACAGTGGGAATCACACAAGACTCTATGACGATCTCGGGTCTACAGACTAACCTGTACAAGTGTCACCTGAGAACTGCCATCTGACGTGAGGTATAATACCATCTGGGAGTTCTCGGCGAGTCCGTCCAGTGTACCCAGTCTCCACTGAGCACCCGTATACCATCTCTGATGTCAAACACCAATGGATATGGGATCATCCATCGCCCATCTCATGGGTCGAGAAGCGTATACGCTAGTCTACACTGGTATATCGATGCCCCGTCTTGATACACCCACGACTAGGGACCATGAAGGATGTACTTATGGACTACCATGTCCCCACTAGTATGATCTGCATCATAGTCCAGGTAGTCAAGTACACATCCTAAGGGCTTTATCAACATGTAACTATAAGACAGTTTAAAGAGACAAGTGTACATGTTAAGATAAAGAGCAACCAGATAGCATAATATCATATCGAGCAAGAAAGTCATCTCTATATATGTCCAAGCATCCAATATAATATACATCATCTGTACAATACTGGCCTCTAGGGCATACATACAACTAACAATCTCCCACTTGCACTAGGGCCAGCTGCTGTAGTATCGCATACCGAGCATCCCGAAGAGTCTCTCAAACTGTATCTGGGGAATGGCCTTCGTGAGTGGATCCGCCGTGTTGTTCTTCGTGTCAACCCTCCTGACCTCGATCTCCCGGCGATCAACTATCTCCCGGATCAGGTGATACCGCCTCAGAATATGCCTGGATCGCTGATGGGACCTGGGTTCCTTGGCCAAAGCCACCGCTCTATTGTTATCGCAATACAAAGGTATTGGATGCTCAATGGATGGAACCACTCCAAGTTCAGTAATGAACTTCTTGATCCAGACAGCTTCTTTAGCAGCATCGTTGGCAGCGATGTATTCAGCCTCCATCGTCGAGTCTGCCACGGTTTCCTGCTTGGAACTCTTCCAGCTAACCGCCCCTCCGTAAAGGGTAAAGACAAAACCCGACTGCGACTTAGAGTCGTCCTTATCACTCTGGAAGCTCGAATCGGTAAAGGACTCGACTTGGAGTTCTCCGTTACCATACACCAAGAACATATCTCTAGTCCTTCGTAAGTACTTGAGAATGTTCTTCACAGCTGTCCAGTGACTCTCTCCAGGATTTGCTTGATATCGACTCACTACACTTAGTGAGTATGCAACATCGGGTCTGGTACATAGCATCGCATACATGATAGAGCCTACTGCCGAAGCATAGTGTATCCCTTGCATGCGAGCTCTCTCCAAATCAGTCTTGGGAGACATCTCTTTGGAGAGAGTGAGTCCAGAGATCGTGGGCAAGTTCCCACGCTTGGATTCTTCCATACTAAACCTCTTTAGTATGGTGTCAATGTACCTGGATTGGGACAATCCCAATATCCGTTTGGATCTATCTCTATAGATCCTAATTCCCAATATGCAGGAGGCATCACCAAGATCTTTCATTGAGAATCTTTGTGATAAGAAGAGCTTGACCGATTGCAGCATAGGAATATCATTTCCTATCAAGAGTATGTCGTCCACGTACAATACGAAGAAGACAACCTTACTCTCTGCCACCTTCTTGTAGATACAAGGTTCATCTGGATTTTTGACGAAATCAAACTCTTTGATAACGACGTCAAAGCAGATGTTCCAACTCCGCGATGCTTGCTTTAATCCATAAATGGATTTAAGCAGCTTGCACACCTTCCCGCTGCTCCCACTGTCTACGAAGCCCTCTTGCTGAGTCATGTACACGCACTCTTCTAAATCACCATTTAGAAAGGCGGTCTTAACATCCATTTGCCAGATTTCGTAGTCATGATATGCAGCGATGGCAAGCATGATCCGGATGGATTTAAGCATAGCCACTGGAGAAAAGGTCTCGTCATAGTCCACACCTGGTCTTTGACGAAAACCCTTTGCTACAAGTCTAGCTTTGAAAGTCTCCACTTTCCCATCTACACCAAGTTTTTTCTTGAAGATCCACTTGCTCCCAATGGGTTTTACCCCTTCAGGAGCAACTTCCAAAGTCCATACTTTGTTGGTGTACATGGATTCCATCTCGGACCGCATAGCATCCAGCCATTTCACTGAGTCCCCACTCGTGATGGCCTGCTCGAAACTAGTTGGGTCATCATCCTCCATGATGCAATCCTCACTGCCACCATCAATGAGAAAACCATAGTATCTCTCAGGTGGACGAGAAACCCTACTAGATCGGCGGAGAGGCTGGGGTACGTCGGACACCACTGAATCCTCTGGTTCTACTAAATCGTTAGTTGCAGTTTGTGGTGCTGGAACCTCTTCCAGCTCTACCTCTTTGCCATTAATTTCTTTTGCAAGAAATTCCCTTTCCAAAAAGGTGGCATGTTGAGCAACAAACACTCTTTGTTCCTCAGCTTGGTAGAAAAAATATCCTTGAGAATTTTTAGGATATCCCACAAACTTGCAAAGGACTGACCGTGCCTCGAGTTTGTCCGGATTTTGCTTTTTAATATAGGCCGGACAACACCATATCTTAATACGTTTAAAATATGGTCTCTTCCCACTCCATATCTCATATGGTGTGGTAGGTACAGATTTAGACGGAACCAGATTCAATAGGTATATGGCTGTCTCAAGCGCATACCCCCAAAAGGAAATAGGTAACTCAGCATTACTTATCATTGAACGCACCATATCTAATAGGGTGCGATTCCTTCGTTCCGATACACCGTTGTGCTGTGGTGTATAAGGAGGAGTAAGCTGAGAGAGAATCCCATTCTCTTTTAGATAATCCAGGAATTCACTGCTTAAGTATTCACCTCCTCGATCAGATCGAAGAACCTTAATACTTTTGCCCGTTTGGTTCTCTACCTCATGCTTATATTCTTTGAATTTCTCAAAAGCTTCAGACTTGTGTTTCAACAGGAACACATGCCCGTATCTAGAGAGATCGTCAGTGAATGTAATGAAGTAGGAAGAACCATTTCTGGCGTGTGTAGACATTGGACCGCATACATCACTATGCACCAGTCCCAAGAGTTCAGTAACTCTTTCTCCGTGTCCCGTAAACGGAGTTTTGGTCATTTTTCCTTTGAGACATGAATGGCAAGTGTCATAAGATGATAATTCGAATGAATTCAAATATCCATTCTTATGCAACTTAGCTAGTCGTGTCTCATTGATATGGCCAAGTCTACAGTGCCACAAGAAGGATTCGTTCATTTCTGAGCTTTTCCTTTTGTGTGTGTTTTGTATATTGAAGACTGTATTTTGATTGAGAATGAATATGCCATTATGTAGCGAGCCTGATGCAATCAACTTTTGATCCAGGAATATGTTCATAACATTATCCTTTACTACAAAATTATATCCTTCTTTCCTTAATAAAGAAACTGATATAATGTTGCACATCATGTTCGGTATATAATAGCACTCATTCAGGACTAGTGTATTACCATTTGGTAATACCAGGTGATATATGCCAACTGCTTTGGCTGCAACATTTGATCCATTCCCTACTTGAACGGAATGATCACCTTTTCCCAGTTCTCTACCTTTCCGTAGCCCATGTAACTGCTTACATATGTGGGATCCTGATCCGGTATCTAATACCCAGGACGGAGGGTGAACTGAGAAACAGTTCTCAATAACAAACACACCCGAAGAAGGTGCATCAACATGCACGTTCTCCATTTGGGCGGCTTGAGAATCTAGATATTCTCCTGTTTCCTGTTCAGTCTTATAATATTTATAAGATAGAACGGGTCCAACTTTCCCCTGCACAGTATAACATACGGGTTCGGTCAATACATCCATATTATTATCTTTATTAGGGCATGAAATGGTCGCTACCTGGAGAGAGAGAGAAGAAAACACTTTAGCGTATGCTCGTGCAAGATCAGATTGGTTATTATCTTATCTAATCAGGATGGCTCCCACTGTTTTTATCAAATCTTCCTTCAAACCCTAAAAGGAAAGACTAGCCGGGATTAATTACACACTACAAGTTCGCCAATCTTTCAGCCAGGCCAGTGTCGGTACTTTGAGGGAGGTCCCCCGTGCTTTCGCACGAACCTAATTAATGTAAACCTCGTTTTCCCAGAGGCGTAATCTCGTTAACACCTTTCTAGACACCTACTTGATCGGCTAATTGTAATGTGTAAAACTCTCCCAGGAGTAACTCTTACTCGTAGTGGGTATCGGGATCCAACTATCTCATAGAAGGTATGCAATCTCATTGCAAATTTCAACACTTGAAATTCCCGATAATGCTTTTGCCCCTAGCGATCTATGACCTTGACTAAGTCAACAAACCATAAATCGCAAGTCAAGTTCAACCCGTACATTTCCCGATTGAATTAAACCCACCCGTACGACCCTTGACTCAGTCAACAAGGCCGTGCGAATGCTCTAATCCAATCACATCTCATGTTGTTACAGATAAACATAATTTAGCTACCATACACTATTCCTTGACTAAGTCAACAAACATAGCATGAATACTAAATAATATCTATCTGAAATGACGGAGGGCTACGCGGGTTCTTTCAGAAAAAACCATGAGCGTAATGAACTTGATATCGTTGTAGAATCAAATGAAGTTTTGAAATGGAGTGATTTTGCGGCTTTTCTAGTTTTGCTAAAGGAGTCACTCCCGGTGAAGGGATCTCGGTCCTTTCCTCGTTGAATGAGGTGCGGGATATATCATATATATCGCTGTGCAAAGCAAAAACCCAAAAGTAGTCAAAAGCAAACCGAGTGTGTAGCATCTGCCAGTTATTGCTAAAGGAGTCACTCCCGGTGAAGGGATCTCGGTCCTTTCCTCGTCGAATGAGGTGCGGGATATATCATATATATCGCTGTGCAAAGCAAAAACTGTAGCTACCTGTTTTTATTTTGAAATTCGATTCCACAACATCTTAGGTTTCTTATCTTTCATTAATCACATTAATGAAGTCCCATCATTTAAATACCTAAACATCACAGATAGATATGACGTACACTTATGCCATCCGCATTCGCCTCGATGTCCCCTCGTGCACCGTTAAGTTAGGTAACTAACGACAGAGCAGGGCAGGGCTAGCGCGGGTGTAAAACATAAGTAATGTCTATATAATATATCATAAATACTATATACTATATCCATCACAGAACATCACATGATCACATCACAGATATCGCAGCAGAAGAAACATATGAAACATTGGATATACTAGGACGTCCGTGTTTTCAATACGAGCCAGTATAAAACACGGATTCCACGGTCGTGATGAATAGCCAATCCCACACCCCTAGACCCCTACGAGAGCGGCAAGCAACCCTGCCAATTCTAGGGTTAGGAGACCCGGACTCGACTCCTCGAGTTGGTCTCCTACTGGACCCCAGAACCCGGTTACTTGTGCTCCCCTCCTTGGGTCTATCCTAATGCGGAAAAGTAAATAATATACAAAAGGTGACAACTTCCGCTACCTGGAAGTGCCCCAAATAAAAGAATATTACATACAAGTTTTTACATGAATGTAAATGAAAAATACTCATCTCACATAAAAACCCCCGGCTATTCAAACACGACGATCCAATATAACACATCCAGCAACACATAACATCACATGTCATCAACGTAAGTAAGTATGCATACCCCAATTGTCGTTGACGTATAGCAACGAAACCGGCGATATGAACATACTACACTTACGGTCACAGAAAAGAAAGTGTAAAACTACAACAATTGGAATCCGCAACCTCTTTAGACATCATATGCCTAACAGTTATAAACCCCGCATTTTAGTCCCATTATCGAAAACTCTTTTCGATATCAAGTGAAACTAAACCGCTAGATTTATAACATTCATTCAGTTATCTCATAACTGTTTGTGAATTCCAATTATTGTATCACATTCCAGATAAACAGAAAATGTTAAACTTTCCGATCGAACAGTCGAATACCCAAGTTTTCTCGATACAGCTCAACACATGAAATAAGTCTAACAACATTCAGTTCGTGCCTCAGTACCAACGGTCCAGCCGTAGAAGGGTCAAGCCAACGCCTCACATGTGGCACGCCGTACTGCCCCAAACCCGAAGGTTCAAAGGGCAGTTCAAGACGGTCACATAATCGAGTTAAGGTTTGTTGTCTTCTAGAGGGTCCATCGCGTTACTTGCATTACTTAGAACGTCGTTAAACTACTGAAAAATCCAACACTTGGAAATTTCCCGACAGGGGAAAAATTGGGTATTTATATCCGGTCGAACTTTTTAACATATTCTAAAATTATCCGGAAAGCCACATAGACAAAATTTGATACTCCGATCGAAACACCGAATCCCCAAAACAACCCCTGAAAATTCAACTCTTGAATAAAAATTAAAAATTCCCAGAAAATCCAGCATTATCAATTAGGAGTTACTGTGTAAAATATATTAAATAAGGTGGCCGTACGGCCGCGGATCCGCGGCAGTTAAATGGATTTAGGAACACGAATTTCACAGAAACTCTTAAAATCACCTGCTGATTTTTCTGCATATTTTTAATATTGAAAAAACCAGATTTTTAAAAATTGGACAGAGAGCAATTTGAAAATGGGTTTTCGGGTTCGTTCGGACTTCAAACTCCGTCTAGACTTCGCCTAAGGCTCTAACCTTGCTTTGATACCACTGTAGGGTTCCTAGGCACACTATAGAGGTCTCACAAGGCATCGACCATGCCAAATTAAAATTTTATGGGTGTCGAGAAACCCTAATACGGATCGTCGGCTAGATTTCTAGGCGAAACATTAAACTAGTTTACACTTTAACTAAAGGAAGAGATCTACAACCTTTGTAGATCCGGTTATCCACTTCCTTAGCTCCACGTGGATGTCCTCTCGCTGTCCATCATGAATCCCGAACTCATTCGTCGGCTTCATCGGAGAAACGGGTGGAATAGGTCGTCGGCTTCGTGTCAAAGACGATCTACGTCGAGGCATCACAAGTTCAAGCTCCGACTTCACAAAGTTATGAAACTTGTGAAGAAAACACCCAAAACAACTTGGCAAGAGATAGAGGGTGAAGAAATAGGAGGTGGGTTCACTTTAGAATTGGATTTCACTCACTTTTGCTCAAGTTGCCATTGATGGCATCTAGTTTTCTCTCTTGAAGAAGAAGGAGAAGATGAAGCTAGAATATAATAAGTTCTTTTGATAATAGAAAAATAAATCAATACTTATCATATCTTAACCAAGGTTAAGTGTAGAGAAAAGACCATGGTAAATGAGAAGGGTTAGGGTTAAGCTAGAAGACAAAATGGTTTCTTTAGTCAAAGCTTCATGAAGCTTCAACAAGCTTCATGATAAAAAGAAACCATTATGTTTTCATTTATCCATTTATATAAATAAAGAATGGATAAATAAATGAGAGAATAAATCAAAACCCTAATTATCTACTTAACCATGGTTTAATTCTTTACACTTAACCAAATGAACAAGTATCATCAAACATGATACAAAAATGTGCACAAAAGCATATCACATATACAATATGCATCAAGTGAGAAAAATCCGTTTAAAGTGAACCAATACTAGTTAATGCAAAGTAATATATCAAATATATAATTATACATTAAATCATTAAATCAACATTTGATTCAATGATCCGGTCATGTCGCACATAACCGACTAGCATTCAATATATCGATTTATCGAATCAACGATTCGATAATTAGGTCATATCGAATATAACCAATCGAAACATTTATCGCGAGAATGAAATGCGGTATCACATACACGCATTATTCTCGCTCCCGCACATATCTCATATGCGCTCCTATTTCGTTTCGCTTGAGCCAGGAAACCTCTGTGTAGGACTCTAAAGACTCGTCAATACGCCGGTAGCAGATGATGATCATATCAAGCACCCACAAGCCGCAAGCGGTCTGCTAAACGTAACGGCCATCCGGGTATTGAGCGATCAGAAGATCGATGAGCTAGCCCGCTCACACTCCTGTGAATCCAACCAGTAACACTTACCGTATAGTCCGGTCTGTTCATCTGATATGTCGCATATCAAGTCTAGGGGTGGTATACGTCAGACCCCAATAACCGATAAGTCGTGCCGATGTGAGGCTCATAACGGGTCGAGAAACTACTGGCAACACTTACCAGCAAATCTCTGATCAGCCCTGGCCAGGGACTTCCCTGTTACGGCCAATCGAGCACAGCGCAACATCAACCCCCAATACCCGGAGAGACGAAACCCCTCCTATCGCTCATTGCCTCCATGTGACTCGGGACTGTACCCAAAGACCACCGTTTTGCACGCCCTCATGGACGTGGTAAGGTGGAGATCAAAGCACAGTGGGAATCACACAAGACTCTATGACGATCTTGGGTCTACAGACTAACCTGTACAAGTGTCACCTGAGAACTGCCATCTGACGTGAGGTATAATACCATCTGGGAGTTCTCGGCGAGTCCGTCCAGTGTACCCAGTCTCCACTGAGCACCCGTATACCATCTCTGATGTCAAACACCAATGGATATGGGATCATCCATCGCCCATCTCATCGGTCGAGAAGCGTATACGCTAGTCTACACTGGTATATCGATGCCCCGTCTCGATACACCCACGACTAGGGACCATGAAGGATGTACTTATGGACTACCATGTCCCCACTAGTATGATCTGCATCATAGTCCAGGTAGTCAAGTACACATCCTAAGGGCTTTATCAACATGTAACTATAAGACAGTTTAAAGAGACAAGTGTACATGTTAAGATAAAGAGTAGCCAGATAGCATACTATCATATCGAGCAAGAAAGTCATCTCTATATATGTCCAAGCATCCAATATAATATACATCATCTGTACAATACTGGCCTCTAGGGCATACATACAACTAACATCTTAGTCAACCTTCTCTCATTGATGTGACCCAGTCTACAATGCCATAAGAAAGCCTGATTTAATTCCGGAGACTTTCTTTTAAGTGTGTTCTGGACATTGAAAACCTGAGCTTGATTTAATACGTATATGCCGTTATCTAATGTATCGGACCCAATCATAACTTGATTTAGGTGGATGTGAACTACATCGCTTATGAATGTAAAATCATATCCCTCTCTCGAAAGTGAGGATACTAATATGATATTACAAGTCATACTGGGTACATACAGACAGTTACGCAGAATCAATATTTGTCCACTTGTCAAACCTAGGCGATATTCTCCCACGGATTCGGCGTCCACACTCATTCTGTTTGCAACTCTGAGAAACAAATCACCTACCTTTATAACTCTACGGTTTCTCAAAGCATGTAATGAATTACAGATATGAGATCCTGCTCCGGTATCAAGTACCCAGAAAGTAGAGTTAATTGACAAACAGTTCGCAATTACAAATACACTTGAAGCCGAAGCCACAACATGCTTTGAATCCTGGCTACTGGCTTTGCTAGCCCTGCAATCCTTCTGCCAATGTTCATTCTTGTAACAATAGGAACATCCTTCTTTTACTATATCAAGTCCCGAAACTTTTGCCTTTCTCTTTCCTTCTACTTCCCTGGTTTCCTTCAGGGTAGAAGGCAGAGACTGAAGAACCAAGTCAGTATCTGACCTGTTTCCCAACGTGGTCTGCAGGTCCTTTAGATCATCAATATAGCTAGTCATTGTAAGGACGTTGTCCCCTACAGATGACCCGACGGCCAACCTCGCTTGAATTAATTCGGTCGAGGTCTCATATCTTGCGATATGAGATTGCTCTCCATATAAATCTTTCTTATGGAGAAAGATGGAAACTAAGTCCATCTTCTCGTGCTGCTTCTGGTATACACCATCAACTGAAGCCAACACGAGAACACTTGGCTTTCGCTTTATCCTTTTCCCTTGTCTGATGGATATTCATATCCACGATGGTGGAAACTGGACCTGGGACGGCGGGATCATGAGTAGTAATAGGGTGGTCCAGCTTGTTATAGGCAATGGACATCTGAACAGACCTTTGCCAGTCGTATAATTCAGATTCAGTCAAATTGTTATCTAGATGTAACCTAGTCGTGGTCACAAGGTCGCTGCAATTAAGAGAGAGAGAAGAAAACACTTTTAGCATGATGCTCTTGCAAGTTTAGAGTGGTTTTTAATTTATCTAAACAGGATGGCTCCCACTGTTTCTCGAATCTTTCCCCAAACCATAAAAGAAGGATTAGCCAGGACTATTCTCATTATACAATACTTGCTTAACCGTTCAGCCAGGCCAGTGTCGATACTTCGAGGGAGGTTTTCCAACGCTTTCGGGAAGTTCCTTAATAAAAGAACCTCTTTTCTCTGGGGGCGTAGCCCCGTTGACACCTTTTTAGGCTCCTACTTGGTTTATAGAATTGATCGTTGAGTGACGAATCTCCTGATAAGTAGTATATACTCACAGTAGGATAGGGATCCAAAATATCATCGTATGATAATGTTGAAGGAATCCTACCAACATTCATCAAACTCCAAAATGGTATGCATATCTCTGCAAATTTCAGTTTCTTTAGAAATTCCTGATATGGATTTTTGCCCCATGCTCTTATGACCTTGACTTTAGTCAACAAATCATAAGTCACATGTCAAGTTCTACCCGTCATTATCTAGGTTAATTTGAACCCACCTGTACATACCCTTGACTTTAGTCAACAAGGTAATACGACTGTCTCAAACCAACGCATCTATCTATGCTACATATGAATATCCAACAGCCACCAAACACTGTGCCTTGACTTTAGTCAACAAACACAGCTTGAATACTATTGACTATCTATATGAAATGACGGAGGGCTACGACAGGTTTTGGCAAAACCGTGAACGTAGTGAACTTGATATAATCGAAGGAACCTGATACTTTTTAAAAGGAGTGGTTAAAGCTCCGCAATTAAAAATTCTGCTCTTTTTAAAATAACCGAGTGGTTCCTTTTAAATCTGTTCCAACGACTAAACTTTGGTTTATTTTCTTTGCATTATAATAATGCGTCCCATCATTTATCCTATCATTGCAGAAAACAACGAAAATACCACGTCCTCTTATGCCATCCGCATTCGCCACGTGGTCCCGTCATCACCCGTTAGGTTACTTAACTAACGACAGAGCGGGGGCTGGGCTAGCGCGGGTGTAAAACATAAGTGACGTCTAATAGCTATCATATATAGATATTGTACATTCGTCAGACGCAATAATAGGCATTCCAGATCACAGATGAACTTTATTGGATATACTAGCAATCCGCATTTGCTTTGAGCCTGCAATAAAAGACGGATTACACAGTTTTGATGAATAGCCATTACCCCACCCTAGACCCCTACGGGTACGACAACCTACCTGCCAAGTACCCGAAGTGAAGCGGTCTCCCTCAACAACTTGAGTAGGCTACTAAACACTTCAAAGTACCCGGTAGTTTGTGCACCCCACCTTGGGTCTATCCTAGGAGCAAAAACAGTAAAAAAGAAATAATACAACGGTGGCTACAACATCAACCTGGATGCGTCCCGCAAAAGAATATTACATCATATTACATTTACATCGAATGAATGAATATAAAACACATCTCAAACCCCGGCTAATCATCACAACATTCCAATCAAGTCCATATACACAAACAGTAAACATTACAGAAATGTGTAACCCCCTGCCAACCGACATACTAGCAGTTAGGGGAGGTTTTCGAACACATTAAACATTACAGATAATAACCCGATTAGCAATTAATTTAGAACATCGATCGACTACCTTTATCCGTGTCTACCCCAAAAGCAAATAAGCACAGAAGTAACCTGGGCAGAAACAGAATATACTGGAAAACAGAAAACCAAAAAATATGAATTACTGAGCAAATCCGAGTCAACTCGGAGTTGACTAGGCGGCGTATCCGCGGCCAAAAGCACTATTTTGCCGCGGATATGCAGCCATCTAATCGAGTTGAAGTCTCGTATTTTCCCAGAATTCTTATATTTCCCTGCTGTGAATTTTAAGGCATATCAAATATTTTTTTCGACACGTTTAAAATTAACAGAAACTGTTAGGGTTAGGGTTTCGTTTTCGCGTTTATCCGTCGATCGAAGTTCTAATCAGTTGCTAACAAGCTAATAATAGTTTAGTTGGCTCTGATACCACTGTAAGTCCATGTCACACACCCCACGAACTTGCGGGGAGGAGGAATATATGAAAAACGATTATCAAAGTTTCGTAACACGGACTTGAGCGCATGAATCGTTTCTAAACCGTTACTAGCAAACTATGAGAGGTTTAACTACTCGGATTCGAAGTTATACCTCACGTTACTTGTCCTTCGGGTCTTCATCGCTGTCCTCCGGTCCTCGTAGGCTTCTTGGAACATCGGCACCTCAACGGCCTCCTCGAGTCAAAAATGATCCACCTGAGAGCTCCTACTCCAAGCTTGATCTCTAACTTGAGATAACTAGGTTGCTCAAAGTGCTAATCTAAGCTACTTAGGGGATATAGAGTGAGCTTATGGATGTATTAGTCTATCTAATCCTTGATCTCAACACATGAGAGGGGAGGATTAGGGTTTCAAGAGAGAATGAGCTTGAGGAGAGAGAAGGTGAGCATAAGAATGATATTGAAAATGAGCTCATTAGAATTTAACAACCATAACAATTTATCAAATAAATAATATAAATGATTAATCATCATGGTTGATTCATTCACCTTGTGTGATTCATCATATGACCCATTAGATAATTAATGCATCATTTAATACCATGGATGAATCACACAAAATGAGTCATTAAGCAATAAATGCTTATGCCACCTTAACCCCCAAGTCACCATTCTTCTAGAAGATTCCCGGAAAATTACGAGAACGGCCCTCCAATCCGTGAAAACACGGAAAAACTTTAAACTGTATAAATCCAATAACCCGATACTAGAATCTGGCTTAAACCAAAGCCGGCTAGTAAAAACTGTCCGAACGTCGTACGTCCGTTTAAACGCGTATGCGTTCGAACCGTTTTCGTAAAACCATACGACCTCTATATCGTTTTGCCTGGAGCAGGAAAACTCTCTGTGTGGGACTCTAAAGACTCAACACTACGCTGGCAGTGGGTTTAAGCACAGACCGCAAGCGGCACTAGCTGCACGTAACGGTCCCCAGGTAGATGTCGATAAGAAGGCCGATGAGGAAACCATCCGAACTCCTGCTGAGCCTGTCCGTGACAATATCTACGCAGTCCGGTCTGTTCGTCTAAGAGTATCGCATGTATGGTCTAGGGAGGTGGTAAACGCCAGACCTCTAATAACCGTACAAGTCATGCCGGTATGGCTCAAAACCATTTCAAAATCTACTGATCAGTCCATCAGTAATTCTCCATCAGCCCTGGCCAGGGACTTATGGTAATGACCAACCGATCACTGTACGATATCAACTCCCTATACCGGGATAGACGAATCCCTAACAGTCGCTCACTGCCTCCATGTGGCTCGTGACTGTACCCAACTAAAACATGTTTGCACGACTCCTTTGAGCCGTGGTAGGGTAGTAATCAAAGCACAGTGGGAACTCACACGAGACAAATAATGACCTTAACTCAACAGACTACCTGCACACATGTCACCTGAGAACTGCTATCTGATGTTAGGTATAATACCATCCAGTCAGTTCTCCTGCGAGTCCTGTCCGGTGTACCCGTAACCCAACGAGCACCTGTATACTATCTCCAGTACGACGTACTGATGGCTGTGGGACAGACCATCTCCCCAACTGGGATGAGAAGCGGACACACTAGTCTACTCTGGAGTATCGATGCCCTGTCTCGATAATCCTACGATTAGGGTCAAGTATAGGATGTTGCTTATAGACTACCCAGCCCCCACTAGTGTGACTGCTATCACAACGCTGGTAATCAAGCAAAGATCCTATGGGCTCTACTAATATGTATAAGTGATACGTTACAAGAAACATATGCACATATTAAAGTAGACACAAACCAAGTAGCATACTACCATTTTTAGCAAGACTGTATATATAACTGTGAATATCCCAAGCTTCCATTAAGTAATATACAACCTAGTATGATACAATAATGGCCCCTAGGGCATATACACTAACAAAATACGTGCAGGGTTTTATAGGAACAACCAAGAAAAATGAGCACACGACTCGATCAGACCGCCGCGGAAGCGCGGCGAAACCAAGCGTTTCGCCGCGGATCCGCGGCCGAGTCGACTCGGTCGCGACTCGTTTTTCCTGTAGAGTGTTCTAAATGATGTTTTGTGATTTTTAAGATGATTTGTTTCTGCCCAGATTCTTCAGAGAACAGTATTGTATTTGGGGTAGTTTCAAATTGGAATATTGATCGAAATTCTATAAACTTTAGCTAATCAGTTATATCTGTAATGTGATATATGTACTGAACGTCGACTAATCGCTATACGTCGATTAGTGGGAGTTATGCATATCTGTGATCTGTGATGTTGGATTGTGTATATGAACTTGTTGGATTGTCGCGGATGAATAGCCGGGGTTTGTGAGATGAGAATTTATCTATCTTTCATTTGATGTAAATTGTAAATTGATGTAATATTATTTTATGGCCGCACATCTAGGTTGAGGTTGTAGCTGCCATTGTATATTATTTCTTTTACTGTTTTTGCTCCTAGGATAGACCCAAGGTGGGGTGCACAAACTACCAGGTATTTTGAAGTGCTGAGTGGCCTACTCACATTGTTGAGGGAGGTTGCTTCATTTCGGGTACTTGGCAGGTAGTTTGCCGCACCCGTAGGTGTCTAGGGTGGGGTTTGGCTATTCATCGCGACCGTGTAATCCGTCTTTCGTTGCAGGCTTGAACGAAACGCGGATTCCTAGCTTATCCAATGTGTTCATCTGTGATCTGGAATGGCTATCATTGCATCTGACAAATGTATATATATCTATATATGATATCTAATAGGCGTTGCTTATGTTTTGCATCCGCGCTAGTCCAGCCCCCGCTCTGTCTTTAGTTAAGTAACCTAACGGGTGATGACGGGGCCCAGTGGCGAATGCGGATGGTATAAGCGTACGTCATATTTTCGATGTTTTCTGCAATGGTAGGATTAATTGATGGGACGCATTATATTAATGCAAAGAAAACAAACCAAAGTTAAATCGTTGGAACAATTTCAAAACCACTCGGTTTTTTCCAAAACAGAAAACTTTTAAAAACGCGGAGCTTAAACCACTCCTTTTAAAAGCTATCAGGTTCCTTCGATTATATCAAGTTCACTACGTTCACGGTTTCGCCAAAACCATTCGTAGCCCTCCATCATTTCGTATGGATAGTCAATAGTATTCAAGCTATGTTTGTTGGCCAAAGTCAAGGCATAGTGATTGGTAGCTATTGGATATTCATATGTAGCATAGATAAATGCGTTGGTTTGGGACAGTCGTACTGCCTTGTTAGCCAAAGTCAAGGGTAGGTATGGGTGGGTTCAAATTAACCTGGATAATGACGGGTAGAACTTGACATGTGACTTATGATTTGTTGGCCAAAGTCAAGGTCATAAGAGCATGGGGCAAAAATCCACAACGGGAGTTTCTAAAGAAACTGAAACTTGCTAGTGCTGCATACCATTTGGAGTGTGATGATTTTGGTAGGATTCCTTCATCTTTATCACATGATGATATTTGGATCCTGATCCTACTGTGAGTATATGCTACTCCTCGGGAAACTTTCTCACTTAACGATCAATGCTATAAACCAAGTAGGTGTCTAGAAAGGTGTTAGCGGGGCTACGCCCACAGGGAAAAGAGGTTATTTAATTAATGAACCTCGCGAAAGCATCGTAAAACCTCCCTCGAAGTACCGACACTGGTCTGGTTGAACGGTTAAGCAAGTATTGTACGGTGAGATTGATCCCGACTAATTCTTCTTTTATGGTTTGAGGAAGGATTTGAGAAACAGTGGGAGCCATCCTGTTTAGACAAACTAAAAACCACTCTAAACTTGCAAGAGCATCATGCTAAAGTGTTTCTTCTCTCTCTCCTAAATTGCAGCGACCAAAAATCATGACCGGCCTTAAGTTACTACTAGATAAAAATATACTGACAGGGCCAAACTACAAAGATTGGCTCAGGAATGTCAAAATGGCAATCACTTATGACAAGTTGGGGTATCTCCTTACCACTAAAGCCCCGCTGTCCCAGGTCCTCAATCCAGCGTCGCGGATAAGGAAATCCGTAAGACCCGGGAGATTGACTGCGCGAAGGCCAAGTGCTTCGTGCTTGCCTCTATGGACAATGAACATCAGAGGAGGCACGAGACTATGGATCTTGAATCCATATTTCTCCATACTAAGGAACTATATGGAGAGCAATCCCGTATCGCCAGATACGAAGTCTCGAAAAAGTTGTTTTCAGCGAGATTGGCCGTCGGATCATCTGTAGCGGAACACGTGCTTAAGATGATTGGCTACATTGAAGAGCTCGCGGACCTCAGGACCACGTTAAAGAACGAGCTCTACACTGACTTGATTCTCCAGTCCCTTCCTCCACTTACGCCCAGTTTATCCTGAACGTCAACATGTAAGGAAAAGAAGTTGAACTTCCGGAACTCCTCAACATGTTGAGGAATGCAGAGGGCACCCTACAGAAAGTCAGGGAAACACCCGCTTTGTTTGTTGGAGGAGCTTCCTCTTCTAGGTCCAAGGCGAAAACCAAAGGAAAGAAGAAGAAGGCCCCCACCAAACCAAGGGTCGGTGTTAGTAAAGTGGAAGCCAAGGGAAAGGCAAAAGTAGCAAAGGTTGCGGGACAGCTTGTGGGGAAGGAAGAGTGCTTTTATTGTCATAAGAAAGGACACTGGAAGAAAGATTGCAGGGCTTGGAAGGCCAAGAACCAGGACCCGAAGCAAGTTATGGCTTCGGTTTCAGGTGTGTATGTTATTGAAAACTGTTTATCAATAAACTCTACTTCCTGGGTATTGGATACCGGATCGGGATCTCATATCTGTAACTCTTTGCAGGCACTGAAAAAGCATAAGGTTTTGAAGGCAGGTGATATGACCCTCAGAGTTGCAAACGGAGCTAGCATGGATGCTGAGTCCGTGGGGGACTATCACTTGGGATTGTCAGATGGACATATTTTGGTTTTGTGTGACTGTTATTTTGTACCCAGTTCGACTTGTAATATCATATCTGTATCTTTAATGTCTAAAGAAGGTTATGATTTTGCATTTGTAAGCAATGTTGTAAATATTCACCTTAATCATGTTCTGATTGGGTCGGGCACATTAAGCAACGGTATATACGTATTGAACTAACCACAGATTTTCAATATCCAGAATACACACAAAAGAAAGTCTCCAGAAATAAATCATACTTTCTTATGGCATTGTAGACTGGGTCACATCAATGAGACAAGGTTAATTAAGTTGCATAAAGAAGGATATTTGGATCCGTTCGAATATCAATCATATGCAACTTGTCAATCATGTCTCAAAGGAAAGATGACAAAGACTCCGTTCGCTGGAAACGGAGTAAGAGCGAGCGAGCTCTTGGGACTCATACACAGCGATGTATATGGTCCAATGTCTACAAATGCGCGAAATCGTTATTCTTACTTCTGTTAGTGTATATGCCCTAGAGGCCATTACTGTATCATACTAGTATGTATATTACTTAATGGAAGCTTGGGATATTCACCTTGTATTGACAATCTTGCTCAAAATGGTAGTATGCTACTTGGTTTGTTTCTACTTTAATATGTGCATGTGTTTCTTTTAGCATATCGCTTATACATATTAGTAGAGCCCTTAGGATCTTTGCTTGATTACCAGCGTTGTGATGGCAGTCACACTAGTGGGGGCTGGGTAATCTATAAGCACATCCTTATGCAGGTCCTTAGTCGCAGGACTATCGAGACAGGGAATCGATACTCCGGAGTAGACTAGCGTATGCGCTTCTCATCCCAGTGTGGGAGACGGTCTGTCCTATAGCCGTCAGTACGTCGTACTTGAGATAGTATGCGGGTGCTCGTTGGGTTACGAGTACACTGGACAGGACTCGTCGGGAACTGTTGGTTGGTATTATACCTATCGTCAGTTATCAGTTCCCAGGTGACATGAGTACAGCTTAGTCCGCTGACTTGACACTGTCACTTCGCCTCGAGTGTGTTCCCACTGTACTTTGATTACTACCCTACCACGGCTCAAAGGAGTCGTGCAAACAGGTAGTAGTTGGGTGCAGTCCCGAAGCACTTGGAGGCAGTGACGGTTAGACAGGATTCGTCTCTCCCGGTATTGGGGGTTGACATCGCGCTGTGTCTAGGAGAGCCATTACACGAGTAGTCCCTGGCCAGAGCAAGCGAGATATACTGGTAGGTTTCCAGTGTTATCTCAGGGTGTTCTGGGCTTCACTCCGACACGACTTGTACCGCTATTAGGGGACTGACGTTTACCGCCCTCTAGGCCCACCATGCGATGTATCGGACGAACAGACCGAACTGTACGGGGACTGTCACATTCAGGCTCAGTAGGAGTTCAGATGGGTTTCACCTCGTCAGTCTTCTTGTCGGCATCTACCTGGGGACCGTTACGCACAGCTAGTGCCGCTTGCGGTCTGTGGTTAAACCCACTGCCAGTATAGTGTCGAGTCTTTAGAGTCCCACACAGAAAGCTATTCGCCTTTAAGCAAAAGAGTTGAGGTCGCATGGTTTTGCGACAGGTCGCATGATTTTGCGACAGGGTTCGGTCACATCCGTGCACTTGTGCACGTACAGTGTCCGGACAGTTAACACTAGCGGGCTTTGGTTTAAACCAGATCCTAGTGTACGTTTTGGGATTGGTTTTATCCAGTATGTATTCGTGTTCCTCGGAACGCGGATGCAGGTGTGTATGCACAGTTGACAGAGAGACAGAGGCAGAGGATTCTCATTAGGGTTGTTGACTGTTGACTGTTGACTATTGACTTTTTGCTAAACCCTAATGAGAATATGAAACATAATTAGCAATAATATTAATTAAGTATTATAGTGACATGGTTGTTGAGGGGTTGACTTTGTTGACTTGTTGACTTTGTTGACCGGTTGACTAGGTTGGACTAGTTGACCATCATCATCACAATGGTTGTCATTTTCATGCAAAGACTTTTGCTTGCTTGTTGTGGTTTGCAAAATGAGTGCATGGAAGTGATATTGCCTTTGACATGATATGAACCATCACATAATACTTGATTAACATTATGGCTCATGATGCTTTTGGATTATGAGAGGGTGTATGACAAAAGAGAGGCTCATTCTTTCTTTGCCTTTCTCTCTCTTGGTTTTGAGCTCTCTCATTCTCTTGCTCTCACCCTCTTCCTCTTGCTCTCTCTCTTGTCTATGGTTCACTTGTCTCATGTGTTGAGAAGCAAGAACCATAGAGAAAATCCCATCACACTCTTCTCTACTCACTCTAGTTCACAAGGTCTAGCAAACCAAGTGAACTAGTTTCTTCAAAGCTCGAAGAAGAAGCTAAAGGTAGAAGCTTTCGGGTGGATCGATCTTCGGCGCAAGGAGACGACGGGGTGAAGCCGATCCGTGCACCATCAAGAGATGAAGACGAAGGATTTCAAGAAAGAAAGGTATAACCCCTTAACCGAGTAGTTAACAACTCGTAGTTAGGTTGTTAGGTAGATAGTTTAACAAAGATCCATTTTGAGTCCATGTTACCGCCTCTAGAAAATTGTTTTTCATCAAATTCCGCAAGCCCCTAAGTACCGGGAGAGGTAGCATGGACTTACAACTTCATTACTTTTACGGATGATTTTTCAAGGTATGGACATGTCTTCTTGATGAAGCATAAATCTGAAGCATTTGAAAAATTCCAGGAGTACAAGAATGAAGTAGAAAAACAAATAGGCAAAAGTATCAAGACACTGAGATCTGATCGAGGTGGTGAATACTTGAGTGCCGAGTTCTTGGGTTACCTAAAAGAGAATGGAATTCTCTCTCAACTTACTCCTCCATACACCCCACAATATAACGGTGTATCGGAGAGACTGAACCGAATCCTATTGGATATGGTACGTTCCATGATGAGTAACGCTGAGTTACCGCGATCTTTCTGGGGATATGCGCTAGAATCAGCTGCATATCTTTTGAACCGAGTTCCAACTAAGTCAGTGCCTACCACACCATATCAGATGTGGAGTGGGAAGAAACCCTATCTTAAACACATTAAGACATGGGGATGTCCAGCTTTTGTCAAAAAGCAGCATGCGGACAAACTCGAGGCACGCTCAGTACAGTGCAAGTTTGTGGGATATCCAAAGGACTCCAAGGGATATTTCTTCTATTGCGCAGAGGAACAAAAGGTATTTGTTTCTCGTCATGTCTGCTTCTTGGAAACTGAATTTTTAGGAAATCAGATAAGTGGGAGCGCAATAGAACTGGAAGAAATTCCAGAACCACGAGCTATTACTGAAAGCTTAGTAGAACCAGAAGGTTCGAAAGGACAGGACATTCCTGCACCACTCCACAGAAGTAGTAGGCAGTCTCATCCGCCCGAGAGATACTACGGTTTTCTCATAGACGGGGATAGAGAGGATTGCATCATTGATAATGATGAGCGGACTAGCTTCCAGCAGGCCATTCAGAGCACTACTCGGTAAAATGGCTGGATGCAATGTGGACCGAGATGGAGTCCATGTACACCAACAAAGTATGGACTTTAGACGTTGCACCAGAAGGGGTAAAACCCGTAGGCTGCAAATGGATCTTCAAAAAGAAGATTGGTGTAGATGGACAGGTTGAAACCTATAAGGCTAGACTTGTTGCAAAGGGTTTTCGTCAAAGACCTGGTTTGGACTATGACGAAACATTTTCTCCAGTGGCTATGCTCAAATCCATTCGGATCCTTCTTGCCATTGCTGCCTTCCACGATTATGAGATTTGGCAAATGGATGTAAAAACCTCTTTTCTAAATGGAAATTTAGAGGAGTGTGTCTATATGGACCAGCCAGAGGGTTTCATTCAGAGTGGGAGCACCGGGAAGGTGTGCAAGTTGCTTAAGTCCATTTATGGACTGAAGCAAGCATCGTGGAGTTGGAACATCTGTTTTGATGAGACGGTCAAAGAATTTGGCTTTATCAAAAATCCAGATGAACCATGTATTTATAGTAAAATTGTAGCATGAACTGTCGTATTCCTCATTTTATACGTGGATGGCATTCTCTTGTTAGGAAATGACATTCCTATGCTACAATCTGTCAAAGGGTTCTTGTCACACAGGTTCTCCATGAAAGACCTGGGTGATGCCTCTTACATTCTGAGGATCCGGATCTATCATGATTGGTCCAAGAGGATTTTAGGACTTTCACAATCCAGGTACGTCGACACCATACTGAAAAGATTCAGTATGGAAGATTCCAAGCGCGGTAATTTACCGGCTTGTCACGGGATCAGTCCTTCCAAAGAAATGTCTCCCAAGACTGATTTAGAAAGGGATCGCATGTCTATTATACCCTACGCCTCTGCGGTTGGCTCTATAATGTATGCGATGTTATGTACCAGACCAGATGTAGCTTATGCACTGAGTGTAGTAAGCTGGTATCAGTCAAACCCTGGGGAGAAGCACTGGATAGCGGTAAAGAACATTCTGAAGTACCTGAGAAAGACTAAGGATATGTTTTTGGTTTACGGCGGAAAAGACCTCCAGATCGAGGCCTTTGCTGACTCCAGCTTCCAGAGTGACAAGGATGACTCCAAATCCATGTCGGGTTATGTCTTTACTCTCAATGGAGGGGCGGTGTGTTGGAAGAGTTCCAAACAGGAAACCGTTGCTGACTCGACGATGGAAGCGGAATATATCGCAGCATCTGATGCCGCAAAAGAAGCCGTCTGGATGAAGAAGTTCCTCACGGAACTTCAGGTGGTTCCAACCATTGTTGATCCAATACAGCGGTATTGCGACAACAATGGCGCTATAGCTTTAGCGAAGGAACCCAGGTCCCATCAGAAGTCCAGACACATCTTGAGGCGGTATCACCTGATCAGGGAGATCGTGGATCACCAGGAGATCGAGGTTCGGAGGGTTGCTACAGAAGATAACACTGCAGATCCATTCACGAAGGCCATACCCCAGACTCAGTTCGAGCGGCTAATCGAGATGATAGGTCTTCGATACGCCAGTACATGGCCCTAGTGCAAGTAGGAGATTGTTAGTGTATATGCCCTGGAGGCCATTAATGTATCATACTAGCTTGTATATTACTTAATGGAAGCTTGGGATATTCACAGTTGTATAGACAATCTTGCTCAAAATGATAGTATGCTACTTGGTTTGTTTCTACTTTAATATGAGCATGTGTTTCTTTTAGCATTTCGCCTATATATATTAGTGGAGCCCTTAGGATCTTTGCATGATTACCAGCGTTGTGATGGCAGTCACACTAGTGGGGGCTGGGTAATCTACAAGCACATCCTTATACAGGTCCCTAGTCGTAGGATTATCGAGACAGGGCATCGATACTCCGGAGTAGACTAGCGTATGCGCTTCTCATCCCAGCAGGGGAGATGGTCTGTCCCATAGCCATTAGTACGTCGTACTGGAGATAGTATGCGGGTGCTCGTTAGGTTACGAGTACACTGGACAGGACTTGCTAGGAACTGTTGGTTGGTACTATACCTATCGTTAGATAACAGTTCCCAGGTGACAGGAGTACAGCTTAGTCTGTCGACTTGACACTGCTACTTCGCCTCGAGTGTATTCCTACTGTACTTTGATTACTACCCCACCACGGCTCAAAAGAATCATGCAAACAGGTAGTAGTTGGGTGCAGTCCCGAAGCACTTGGAGGCAGTAGCGGTTAGATATGATTCGTCTCTCCCGGTATTGGTGGTTGATATCGCGCTGTGTCTAGGAGAGCCATTGTTAGTGTATATGCCCTAGAGGCCATTACTGTATCATACTAGTTTGTATATTACTTAATGGAAGCTTGGGATATTCACCTTGTATAAACAATCTTGCTCAAAATAGTAGTATGCTACTTAGTTTGTTTCGACTTCAATGTGTACATGTGTTTATTTTATTATATCACCTATACGCATTAGTGGAGCCCTTAGGATCTTTGCTTGATTACCAGCGTTGTGATGGCAGTCACACTAGTAGGGGCTGGGTAATCTATAAGCACATCCTTATGCAGGTCCCTAGTCGCAGGACTATCGAGACAGGGCATCGATACTCCGGAGTAGACTAGCGTATGCGCTTCTCATCCCAGTGTGGGAGATGGTCTGTCCCACAGCCATCAGTACGTCGTACTGGAGATAGTATGCGGGTGCTCGTTGGGTTGCGAGTACACTGGACAGGACTCGTCGGGAACTGACCGGTTGGTATTATACCTATCGTCAGTTATCAGTTCCCAGGTGACATGAGTACAGCTTAGTCCGCTAACTTGACACTGTCACTTCGCCTCGAGTGTGTTCCCACTGTACTTTGATTACTACCCTACCACGGTTCAAAGGAGTCATGCAAACAGGTAGTAGTTGGGTGCAGTCCCGAAGCACTTGGAGGCAGTGACGGTTAGACAGGATTCGTCTCTCCCGGTATTGGGGGTTGACATCGCGCTGTGTCTAGGAGAGCCATTACACGAGTAGTCCCTGGCCAGGGCAAGCGAGATATACTGGTAGGCTTCCAGTGTTATCTCAGGGTGTTTTGGGCTTCACTCCGACACGACTTGTACCGCTATTAGAGGACTGACGTTTACCGCCCCCTAAGCCCGCCATGCGATGTATCAGACGAACAGACCGGACTGTACGGAGACTGTCACATTCGGGCTCAGTAAGAGTTCAGATGGGTTTCACCTCGTCAGTCTTCTTGTCGGCATCTACCTGGGGACCGTTACGCACAGCTAGTGCCGCTTGCGGTCTGCGGTGAAACCCACTGCCCGCGTAGTGTCGAGTCTTTAGAGTCCCACACAGAAAGCTATTCGCCTTTAGGCAAAAGAGTAGAGGTCGCATGGTTTTGCGACAGGTCGCATGGTTTTGCGACAGGGTTCGGTCACATCCGTGCACTTGTGCACGTTTAGTGTCCGGACAGTTAACACTAGCGGGCTTTGGTTTAAGCCAGATCCTAGTGTACGTTTTGGGATTGATTTTATCTCGTATGTATTCGTGTTCCTCGGAACGCGGATGCGGGTGTGTATGCACAGTTGACGGAGAGACAGAGGCAGAGGATTCTCATTAGGGTTGTTGACTGTTGACTGTTGACCATTGACTTCTTGCTAAACCCTAATGAGAATATAATATATGATTAACAATAATATTAATTAAGTATTATGGTGACATGGTTGTTGAGGGGTTGACTTTGTTGGCTTGTTGACTTTGTTGACCGGTTGACTAGGTTGGACTAGTTGACCATCATGATGACAATGGCTATCATTTCATGGCAAAGACTTTTTGCTTGCTTGTTTCTCTTGTGAAAAATGAGTGCATGAAATGATATGGCTATTGTCGCTTAAACCATTACATAATACTTGATTGCTATGATTTGTTATGATGGTTTTGGATTATGAGAGCCAAGAGAGAAAAGTCTTGCTCATTCTCTCATTTCCTTTCTCTCTCTTGTTCTTGAGCTCTCATCCTCTTCCTCTTGCTCTCCCTCTCTTTAGTCTATGGTTCACTTGTCTCATGTGTTGAGAACCAAGAACCATAGAGGAAAATCCCAACACACTCTCCTCTACTCACTCTAGTTTACAAGGTTTAGCAAACCGAGTGAACTAGTTTCTTCAAAGCTCGAAGAAGAATTCAAAGGTAGAAGCTTTCGGGTGGATCGATCTTCGGCGCAAGGAGATGACGGGGTGAAGCCGATCTGGACAACAATCAAGTGTAGAAGACGAAGGAGTTCAAGAAAGAAAGGTATAACCCCCTAACCGAGTAGTTAACAACTCTTAGTTAGGATGTTAGGTAGCTAAGTTTAACAAAGATCCGTTTGAGTCCATATCACCGCCTCTAGAAAATTGTTTTTCACCAAATTCCGCAAGCCCGTAAGTACCGGGAGAGGTAGCATAGACTTACAGCCATTACACAAAGTCCCTGGCAAGGGCAAGCGAGAATTACTGGTAGTGTTTCCAGTAGTTTCTCGGGGTGTTCTGGGCTACACTCCGGCACGACTTGTACCGCTATTAGGGGTCTGACGTTTACCGCCCCCTAAGCCCGACATGCGATACTCTCAGACGAACAGACCGGACTGTATGGAGATTGTCACATTCAGGCTCAGTAGGAGTTCGCATGGGTTCACCTCATCGGTCTTCTTATCGGCATCTACCTGGGGACCGTTACGTACAGCTAGTACCGCTTGCGGCCTGTAGTTAAACCCACTGCCAGCGTAGTGCCGAGTCTTTAGAGTCCCACACAGAGGGTTGTTCGCCTTTGGGCAAAACAGAGTAGAGGTCGCATGGTTTTGTGACAGGGTTCGTTCACATACGCGCACTTGTGCACGTTTAGTGTCCGGGCAGTTATTACTAGCGGGCTTTGGTTTAAGCCAGATCCTACTATTTGTTTTGGGATTGGTTTTGTCTCATTGTATTCGTGTTCCTCGGAACACGGATGCGGATGTTTATGCACAGTTGAGTAGAGGTCGCATGGTTATGCGGATGAGGAATCTCATTAGGGTTTTTGACAGTTGAATTTTTTTCTAAACCCTAATGAGAATGAGAAATATGATTAATAATATTAATTAAAGATAATTGTGCCATGGTTAGGTTGACCATTTGACTTTGTTGACCATTTGACCATGATCATTTCTTTTGCAAGATGCTTCTTGATTCTTGCAAATTGCATTTAATGTGAAATGATAATGGTCATATCAACTAACCATCACAATTTATTTTAATTATTATTGTTATTCTCATTATTCTCATATGAGAGCATGGTTGTATTTTAGTTCTCATTCTCTCTTGCTCTTTCTCTCTCATAGAAATTTCTCCCTCTTCCTCTCTCAAAGCTCTCTTCTTTCATGTATTTAAAAACATGAGCTTTGTGAGATAAAACTATCAAGACAACACTCTACTCATTCTAGGGTTCTTAGTCTAGCAAGCCAAGCACTCTAGTTACCTCTTGGTTGAGGTAGGAGCTCAAGATAGAGGCCTTCGGGTGGATCTTTCTTCGGTAAAGAGAAGACAACGAGGAGGAGCCGTCTACACCTCTCCAAGGAGCAAGCAAGAAGGAGGACCGCAACAAGAAGAGAAGGAGTTCAAGATCTAGGTATAACCATCTTACATAGTAGCTAGAGTTTGTAGTTACTTTGTTAGTTTTTGTTTAGCAAAGATCCTCTATTCTTAGTCCATGTTACCTTGTGTTAAAAATCCGTTTTTTACCTTTTCCGCCTCCCCGTAAGCACCGGGGTGGGTAATGTAGACTTACACAGTCCACATGTCGGATGCTCGCCCCGCAATATCAAATGTATAAATGAAACTAAACTGCACTACCATTGCACCCAAGGCTATTCGTCACGACAATCCGCACAAACTATAACCAGATATATATCCACAGAAGCAAGTAACCGAATCAAGTGTGTAACCCCGTCTAATTGAGCATATAGAAATTAGACAACGTTACCAACACATCCACGCATGCAAACAAAGTCACGACATTAGAATTCTAAAACACAATTAGCACGCATCCTAAATATACCAAGGATAAAAAAAAGTGCACTAAACATCCAAAAAAGTCGAGTTTTGAGCCAATTCGGAGGTCCGAATCAAAATGAAACGCGTCCGAACCTTCGTGGGGAGTTAGAGCACGAAATTAATTTCGATTCGGGGAGCCTAGAGGGGGTACCCCACCCCTGAGGCCACCAAGAGATGTCCTGAGGGTGAGGCAGACCTGAAACTGCCCATGCCCCCAAGACCATGTGGTCTTGGGGAGAACCCCCAAGACCACATTGTGGTGGTCTTGGGGAGTGGTCCTGTCACGACCCACCCCCAAACACAGATGGTATTATCCGCTCTGGCAGAATCTGCACGGTTTTGTCCCCTTGAATGAACCCGGGGCTACTTCCCTGTAGGTCACCCATCCACGAATTTCTCTGGCTCAAGCATGCTTAACTACGGAGTTTTTCAATCTCCAGAGTTTCGATTCATCAAAAAGGCGCCACTATGTTATAAGAGTCGTATCATTCCATTTATAGTTTAGATCGTGCTCTCTTTCGGAATGGAATTTGATACTCCCCATTATTCTAGTGGGTCCCCGTCTGCATCCGTATCGGTTACATCCCCACCTCGATACCGAATAACACCTCACTTCTCACGGGGTAGGTGGTATTCAGCCCCAACTCCACCTGGGATATTACATTATTGTAACGTTTTAAAAATAAATAAATAAATAAATCCTTTAGGTGAATTTTTCGATAATCGGTAAAATAAATTGTATTTTCCGTCAAACTTAACTATAATAATTTTTCATTATAGACTTAAATACGCCTATTTTAACTATATAATTTCTAGTAATTGGTATTTATTTAGTCACTTATAAATTCATAGTTTACTTAAATATTTTTCCTTAATTAATAATTTTAATATTATTTTAAGCTTTCATTTATACATTTAATTAGTGGTAATTACAAATTGGTATGGGTTAATTACATAATTGTAAACCATAACAACTTAGAATTTAGTTTGTAACATGTTACTTCCTTCTCAATTTGACTCCAAAAGTTCTAGAGAAGTCTAGGTTATAAATAAAATAAAATTAAATAATTAAGATAAGTGGTTAATATATGTGATAATGGGCTATGTCTTGACATGGAAAATTCCACACACATCCCTCTCTTGACTTGGCCGAGACTATCACTGCAGCAGCCCACCAAATTTCTTCACCTCATCTCACTTCTAAAATCTAGGATTGGCATGAAATAAAAAATGAATAAATTAAGAAAAGGAAATAATGTAAGATAAGATGGAGATGTTTCTACACTTAACCACACACTCATCTCTCACTCTCTCCCCTCCCAAGTGGTCGAGCCAAATTCTCCCAGAAATTCCCCCACTTCTCCACTTCATTCCTCTACAAAAAAATTATTCTTTTCCATCAAAAATCCATTCAAGTATCACTAATTCAACATTTAACCTTCACCCATTTTCTTTGGCCCAATCTAGCAAGGATCTTGGAGCAAGAGACCATTTTGGAGACAAGTTTGCAATGCTTGATCTCTTGATTTGTGAGGTATAAATCCTAACCTCAAAGTTAAATTGTTGTTTAATCACTTTAAATCAAATTTAAATTGTTACTAATATGATTACAATTTCATGTTTGAAATTGTAAAGAAATGGGTTTGAGTTTAAGATAGGGTTTTTATTAATTGATTATGATTACAATGTGTAAATTAACATCTTAAGGAATGTAAGACCTAATCTAATTGCTAATTTGTTAATAGTTACATTTAATTTGCCCTAATTATAATTTTTACAAACTAGATTTTTATGAATAATATAAATAGGTGAGATTAAAATCTAATTAATAATTGTGTAGCCTAATTAAGACATATAATGATCATTATGGACACTAGGTTTGTCAAAATATATAGATTCACACAAAAAAAATGGAAATGGATGCTTACTGGGTTTTCGGAGTGAATCGATTTTAAATTAAGTGGAGGTTTTGTTGATTAATAACCTATTTCATATAATATTTAGAGTATAGTGAATGCGCAATTGGTATGAGTGGGTACTAGGATTGGTGGTTGTCATGTATAGCGGCCATAGTTGTAGGTTGTGTTTTTGTCGCGAGCGCGTTTTGTGCACCAAGTGCGTGCGTGTCTAGTATTGTGTGTGTGGTTGACTTGTATCATTGTATCCGTGACTATCATATATCTATCTTCTGATATACTTATATACGATTCTAGGATCAGGTGCAGAGACATTGGACGTGGCGCGGAAAGACGAGGCTGAGATCGGATCGGATTAGCCGAGGTGTCCCGGTGAGTAGATGTATACATCGTCTAGATGGTGCGAGGCGCCCGACAGTAGGGTTACTAGTAGTAATTTCATTTATATGCGTAGTTTCCTAGTTAGCCGTCTCATTGCATCGCATCGTTATATTTATATATAAATGTGATATCATTTCATAGGACACTTATACCATTACCATTGGTTCCTGTCGCACGTGCACTATTTATTCGAATGCTCAAGCCATTGGTAATTGCTATGTCACGAACACTATAGAACCTGCTTAGATTAGTATCGAAAACATTTGCATCATACGTGATATTTAAATTGGTAGTTGTTTTTTCCATCTCATCAAGATTGACATTAAGGATTGCTAGTCATACATATACCATATTTCATCATCATTCATACATAGTTTTCTAGTTATAATCGTATTTCATGATATGGATATCATAGACATTATCATTTTCCTACATGATCATGTATTGTGATTCTTCTCGAAGGATTTTAGTATTTATGAGATTTCTGGATTTTGGGGAAAATCGCAAGAATTTATAAACTTATTATCCTTTTAAAAATGCAAGTTGCGGTTTTCTCGTGATGTATGTGTCGTCCACCATGAGTTTTCATGATTTCTGTTGGTTTTTGAGACCCGATTCAAGGAGTGGATGAACCGTCTCGGGTACATGGTGGGCCCGGTATGGTATCCCGGGATAAGAAGCTCGAGTTGTAGACGATGAGCCTGGTAGGGGCAGACTACCTATCGGTGATGTATGGCGCGGCGGATATCCGGAGGATGCCGACCGTTGTTGTGAGATTTGATGGTATGGGCCGATACGGACTGACGGAGCCCGAGATATTGAGACATTAAGATATTGAGACATTGAGATATTGAGATATTGAGACATTGGGATATATATGTTTTGTGTCGATTCTTGACACGGATTTCTATGGATTTCTTTGATGATACTTCAGTCACTTCACAGAAGTTTTTCTAAGAAAAATAAAGATTTTCTCATACCAAACATACTCAGGTTACAAGTTGATTATGCATTCATGTTGCATACATGTTAGTGCATCGCATCATATTAGTATATGCGTAGCTTGTGACGCATTTGCGTGCATGATTATGATAGCCTTATTAGATGTTACTTACTACTCACGAGTTGGCAACTCACCCTCGTTGTGCCACAGTATCTTGTAGGTCTGTCCCGTCAGCACAATAGTAGCGGGGGTACCTTTCATTCCGCTTCGTTTGCTTCGGCCTGCAGCTTGCTCATAAATGGGTTTAGGAGGATTTTCTTTTGCTCCCACCGTGTATTTTATTTGTATCTAGTATACTCCATCTACCCTTGTATATTGGACTAGACGGTGAGACTTGAGACTTGTATTTGTGGTTTGGTGTCGATGCTCACTTGAGCCGACGTGATGCTTTTATGCTTTTATTCTTATTTCGTATTATTATGACATGTTCATTGCATATGGTTGTGATTCCGCCTTTGGCGAAGAGCTAGCTCCCGCTTGGGGATACCTTATTCATGATTTATATGTATTTTCATTTATTGTACCCGTTTGGGGGCCAGTATTTATAAAGGAAACTCTGCCGAAATTTTCAGAAAATTTTGATGTTTTTAAAATGTTTAATGCGACTTAGTTGGTTTAAATCGCTTTCTTTAAATAAGTTTTCCTTCACTCTATTTCATTAAATGGTTTAGATTTCTGGGCTTTGGCTTACTTAGATTACGAATACGCCTTGAGACATTCGTAATTTAAGTGCCAATCACGTTCCGTACCTTCGGGTCGTGACAAAGTTGGTATCAGAACGACAGGTTTTACCTTTCTGAGTGTAGGACGACCCTTGGTAGATGGGATAGGTGACTTAAGCAGCGTGGCGTAGCGTGTGTATGTTCCGCGGCATACTTACAATACAGTGCTCCGCCTAAGTGATCTTAGGATATATATATTTGCTGCATCTCCTTCCTTGATTCCGGAAATCCTTTTATTCGATCACAATGTTCCTATCGATCCTGTTCTTGCTGCAGCCACTATATAGTCGGAAACTACGAAAGCCAGAGGGCTGCCGCCAGGGATGAGATTAGAGTAGGCTCGTTTGAGATGGGGAACGATCAGGGCGGTATGCCTACCCCTTAGGGATAGAGTGATCCTCTTTTTCCAGGCTGGATGGTTAGGCCGGAGTCGAGTATTCAGGAAATGTGACAGATGTTTGATTGTTAGTTAAGGTTAGCCGAGCTCCGAGAGCCGATGATGTCCCTCCTATTTCAGGGACTATGATTGTACCTGCTGTACAGGCAGCTATTTCTGTTGTTACCGAAATCATTTCCATATCCTTACAGAAGTAATTGGGGCTGAAGCCTCCAGTTTTTGCCAACACAAAGGCGGTTAGATAGGCGCCGTTGTGACAGGTATTCGTTCGGTGTTTTCTTCCGATACGTATTTCTTTCCAGTGTCGTTTAAGATGGTATCCATATACCCTGTGTCGAAGTCTAGCCGGTAGTAGTCCTTGCTTAATTAGCCGCTTGTTGTGATTTCTTCCGTAGGCTAATCTGTTGTTTCTCGATATGTCTCTCATTCGTATTTGTTTTTTCCATATCTGAGATAGTGATTCTTCTGTCAATTTGATCCTTCTCAATAAGTTTGACTTCGAGGTTTTTCTGGGCATAGATTGCTTAGCTATGTGTTATGCGTCCGTTGACTACCGTGAAGAGGCAGTCATAATTAGTTTCCCGGGTGAGCCAGTTCTTGTTGTTCAAAGAGACCTTAGCGCCACCCTTCCCGATTTGATTTCTTCTTTTCGCGTTTGTCAGCTCCTGAAGAAAGGATGTCAGAAATTCTTGGCGTATGTCTGTGAGGTTAGAGCCACAGAGGTCCCGTTGGACCAGGTCCCGATTGTGAAGGAATTTCAAGATATCTTTCCTGACAAGTTGCTTGGTTTGTCGCCAGAGCGCGATATTGAGTTCTGCTTTGATCTGATTCCCGACACAGGGCCTATTTCTTTACCGCCTTATTGGTTGAAACCGGCGGAGCTAAGAGGACTGAAGGATCAGTAGCAAGATTTGTTGGATAAGGGCTTGTTTGTACGAGTGCGTCACTTAGGGATCTCCTGTCCTGTTCGTCAAGAAGAAAAACGAGAGTTGTGTTGTGTATCAATTTTCACCAGTTGAATTGGACTACTATGCGGAACAATTACCCCTTATCGAGCATCGACGATTATGTGTTTAGCTCCAGGATGCGAGAAATTTCTTGAAGATTGATTTGGGATTAGATTACCATCAGTTGCGAGTTCGAGAGGATGATATTCCGAAGATTGCTTTTCGTACACGTTACGGGCGTTATGAGTCTGGGTGATGTCGTTCGAGCTCACCAATACCCCAGCAGTGTTTATGGATTAGATGAACCGAATATTCAGGCTGTTTCATGATCAGTAATCATTTTGTTTGTTAATGACACCTTAATACGCTTCCGGAGCTGAGGGGAGCCTGAGTAGCAATTGAGGATTTTGTTGCAGACTTTGAGGGAACACCAACTATTCGCTAAATTATTTAAATGTGTTTTCTGATTGGATAGTGTTGATTTCTTGGGTCATGTAGTTATGAGAGATGGTAAGTATGGAGACGAAGAAGATCGAGGTCATTCCGCACTGGCCCAGGCCTGTATCGGTGATGAAGATTCGCAGCATTTTTGGGTTTGACCGGATACTACCGACATTTCATACAGGATTTTTGCATATAGCTGCAACGTGGACCGGGTTGACCCGGAAGGGCGTTTCTTTTGTTGGACTAAGGTATGCGAGCAGAGCTTTCAGCAATTGAAGACTCGTTTGACTACGATGCCAGTATTAATTTGCCTTTAGGATCAGGAAGTTTCGTTGTTTATTATAATGCTTCTTAGTAGTTGAAGAAGTATGAGCAGAACTATTTCATGCATGATTTAGAGATGGCCACAGTGATTTTTTTACACTTAAGATTTGGAGACGAGTTGTGCCAGATATTCACGGACCACAAGAGTTTAAGGTACATTTTCTTCATCAGCGAGATCTGAATTTTTAGATAGCACAGTTGAATGGAGCTAGTGAAAGATTATGACTGCGAGATTCTTTATCCTCCGGGTAAGGCGAATGTTTTGGCAGATGCTTTGAGTTGGAGGCCCGGAGATAGCTTTGTTGTTTGAGTACAGTTCAGAGACAGTCGATGGCAGATTAGCAGATTCTTTGTGACAATTGAGTATAGTTCAAATTATGTCGACCAGGGGACAACTTGCCCGTGCCCGTGCACGTCCACAGTGATTTGACTGCCGACGGTCAATTAGAAAGGACTATTTAGATTATTGAAGACATGCTCCCAGCTTGCGTTCAAGATATTGTGGGATCGTTATTTACCCTAGATTAACGGAGCCTGAGATATTAAGACATTGAGACATTGAGATCTTGAGATATTGAGACATTGAGATATATATGTTTTGTGTCGATACTTGACACGGATTTCTATGAATTTCATTGATGATACTTCAGTCACTTCATACAAGTTTTTCTAAGAAAAATAAAGATTTTCTCATACCAAACATACTCAGGTTTTATGTTGATTATGCATTCATGTTGCATACATGTTAGTGCATCACATCATATTAGTATATGCATAAGTTGTGACGCATTTGCGTGCATACTTACGATAGCCTTATTAGATATTACTTACTACTCATGAGTTGGCAACTCACCCCCGTTGTGCTATAGGATCTTACAGGTCTGTCCCGTCAGCACAGTAGTGGCGGGAGTACCTTCTTTTTTGCTTCATTTGCTTTAGCCTGCAGCTTGTTCATAGGTGGGTTTTGGAGGATTTTCTTTTGCTCCCACCGTGTATTTTATTTGTATCTACTATACTCCATCTACCCTTGTATATTGGACAAGACGGTGAGACTTGAGACTCGTACTTGCGGTTTGGTGTCGATACTCACTTGAGCCGACATGATGGTTTTATGCTTTTATTCTTATTTCGTATTATTATGACATGTTCATTGCATATGGTTGTGATTCCGCCTTTGGCTAAGAGCTAGTTCCTGCTTGGGGATGCCTTATTCATGATTTATATGTATTTTCATGTGGTGTACCCGTTTGGGGGCCAGTATTTATAAAGGAGACTCTTCCGAAAATTTCGGAAAATTTTGATATTTTTAAAATGTTTAATGCGACTTATTTGGTTTAAATCGCTTTCTTTAAATAATTTTTCCTTCACTCTATTTCATTAAATGGTTTAGATTTCTGGGCTTTAGCTTACTTAAGTTACATACGCCTTGAGACATTCGTAATTTAAGTGCCAGTCACGTTCCGTACCTTCGGGTCCCACCCCCAAACACAGATGGTATTATTCGCTCTGGCCGAAGCCTCACGGTTTTGTCCCTTTAAATGAACCGGGGCTACTTCACAGTAGGTCGTCTATCCCAGAATTTCTCTGGCTAAATCACGCTTAACTACGGAGTTTTTCAAACTCCGAAGTTTCGATTCATCCAAAAAGCGCTTCTATGTTATAAGAGTGGTACCATTCCATTTATAGTTCAGATCGTGCCCTCTTTCGGAATGGAATTCGATACTCCCTAATGTTCTAGTGGGTCCCCATGTGCATCCATATCGGTTACATCCCCATCCTGATACCGGATAATACCTCACTTCTCACGGGGTAGGTGGTATTTAGCCCCAACTCCATCCGGGGTATTACATTCCCCTCAACTTAGAACAATGGTTCGTCCTCGAACCACAGACCTACTTTTGAGGGAACGGCTCTGATACCATATTTGTCACGATTTACCCCCAAACATAGATGATATTTTCCGCTCTGGCCGAAACCGCACGGTTTTATCCCTTTGAATGAACCCGGGGCTACTTCCAAGTAGATCACCCATCCCAGAATTTCTCTGGCTCAAGCATGTTTAACTACGGAGTTTTTCAAACTCCGGAGTTCCGATTCATCCAAAAGGCGCCTCTATGTTAAAAGAGTGGTATCATTCCATTTATAGTTCAGATCGTTCTCTTTTTCGGAATGGAATTCGATTCTCCCCATTGTCCTAGTGGGTCCCCGTGTGCATCCGTATCGGTTACATCCCCGCCTCGATACCGGATAACACCTCACTTCTCACGGGGTAGGTGGTATTCATCCCCAACTCCACCTGGGGTATTACAGGGCTAAGCCATTCGGTCCCCCCGGGGTCTCCCCGGGGTGCCCACGCAGCACCCCGCGGCTTCTCGGTTCAAACCGAGAGACGCGGGGTGTGCAAACATCTCAAAACTCAAAAATTCGAGACTGTTTTTTCGACTGTTTTCGATGCCCGAGAAAACGTGAATTCGAATGTCGCAACTAGCTAGTTTAAGGTGTTTAGGTGGCTCTGATACCATGTTGGGTTTTGCCGGTGCCCCGGCCATCAAACCATGGCCAAATGCGGAACAAAATTTTTTAAAACTTTGGCGTAAAAAAAAACCCGCACAATATCGAACCAAAAACCCTATACTAGCAATATGTAAACTAGGAGTTAGATGGTTATACCGAACGGATCGTGTCCTTCGGTCTTCTACCATTTCCAAGCTCCTTGAGGTGTTGCAGATCGGATTTGGTTGCTGGAATTCCTCCATCCATGATGATCCACCCGAGGGAAACGGTGCAAGCTCCAGCCTCGCCTAGCGAGGCAACCGACGCTCCAAGGTTGCTAGCAATGGAGAATGGAGGTGTAGGATTATCTCACTATTGTTTTTCTCTCATCACAAATGCTCAAAGAGCAACCATAGAAGATGAAGAAGGAGGTGAGGAAACAAGTGGCATGAGCAACTAAAGAAAATATGCTAAGTGTTTTTCCAAGTGAGAATAATAAAGCAAGTCAAGAAGCAAGTCAAGAAAAGAAAAAATGAGCAATGCATGTAAAGAATTGTGGCTGCCATTTCAATCATGCAATGAAAAAATCTATTTTCATTTATCAAATAAACTAATGTGGTGCCATACCTCTCTACATGCCATCAAGCCATGCTTATGCCAACTCACCCCTCCACCTCATTTGTAAAACAAATGAATTTCCTAAAAAGAAAATCATACAAATAAGGTGTCCATCTTCTAGAAACTATTCCGTATAAATACGGAATACAATCTGGTATATATATCGAAATACACATACGCATATTCGTACAAAAATACGAATAGCCAAGAGAGAAAATGAATAGTGAACAATAATACTAGAATACATATATATAAATACATACATACATACATACATACATACATATATATATATATATTATTAAATCAAAACCTGATTTAACAATCTGGTTTAATCCTAAGCCACTAGTATTATCATCCGTCCAATTAAAGTCTGTGTATCATGTACACATATTTAAACGGACATCTGTATGTACCAACATATGTCATCTACACCATATCACCTGAACCGTGCAAACCCTCTGTGTGAGACTCTAAAGACTCGTCAATACGCTGGCAGTGAGTCTAACCACAAGCATGTCAGCGGCACTAGCTGTACGTAACAGCTACCCAGGTATTGAGCGAAAGGAAGGCCGACGAGCAAACTCATCCGTACCCCTACTGAGCCTGACAGTGACAATCTCCGTACAGTCCGGTCCGTTCGTCTATGAGTATCGCATATTGAGTCTAGGGGTGGATAAAGTCAGACCCCTAATAACGCGTCATTTAGTGTCGGTATGAAGCCTATCACTACCTGAGAAACTACCGATCCTAGATCAGTAATTCTCGACTATCTCGGCCATGGATTTTTGGTGATGGCCACCCGTGCACTCTGCGACATCAACACCCAATACTGGGAGAAACGAATCCCTTAACGATCCGCTCACTGCCTCCATGTGGCTCAGGAATGTACCCAACTAAAACCTGTTTGCACGACTTCTTTGAGCCGTGGTAGGGTAGTAATCAAAGCACAGTGGGACTCACATGAGACAAATGACGATCTCAGGTCGATAGGCTAACCTGTACACATGTCACCAGGGAACTGCTATCTAATAATAGGTATAATACCAACTGGCATATTCCAGGCGAGTCCGTCCGGTGTACTCATAACCCAATGAGCACCTGTATACATCTTAGGTGAACCAACTAACACCAATGGCTTGTGAGACCGGCCACCGCCCCTCGTCAGGGTCTCGATCTGTATACACTAATCTACTCTTGGAGTATCGATGCCCAGTCTCGAAACTCCCACGACTAGGGACACTTTAACGATGTGCTTATAGACCACCCAGTTCCCACGTATATGATCGCCATATACTGCTGGTAGTCAAGCATGAATCCTATGGGCTTTATCAACATGTAATAGTGATCTGTAATATCACCTAAAACATGTACACGATGATAAATACAAACCAGATAGCATGCTATCATCTCGAGTAAGACTGTTCTACCGGTATAGGTCCTCTCTCGATCATTGCAATCACGTACCTGCGATCCAATAATTGACTTGAAGGCACTATAGTCAACATGGCCCACTAAGTGTGCATGATACGATCAATCCTACGTCCAAGTCTTCTCGTGTAGTATTCCAGAAAGATTCTGTCGGGGTCTCTACCAAATCTCGTCTTTGCCGAACTGCCCGGAAGTTAACACCCTTTACTTAATCCGTTTCTTGTTCCGGGAAAGTTTCATTCTCATCACGACTTTTCTTTGGAATTATAGCTGCATTCAACACCCCTGCATAGGCATCCAATCTCTGGTGTCAACGGAGGGGAACGACTTCTCGTCAAGATCTCGTACGAGCCTCTTACTCTGCTTTTCTTCAATGTGGACCAATTCGGAATTATCTCTTCATAGCGTGTGAAATGCACTCCAAACGGTTGTACTCAGATCTAGAATCTCCTTTCCGAAGCTACGTACTCGACATCTCAATTATCCTGTAGCAGGCATCTGGCAAATTACATCCTCGGGGACTCTTCCAAGTCTTCGGAGTAATGCGCCTTCACTCGTTCTTTCTCGATCGACTCACAACACGTCTGTGTAAGGTCCTCTTCTAACTGAAGCTAGCCAATCTGGTGATCTCGCATCGGAGTATCCAACAAACAAAAGGTCCTAATCTTATCCAAGGGTGACTAGCGATCTTCTATCACATCCCTGAGTGTAACCTCATGCTGCAATAGCTTCTTAAGTCTTGAGGCGATATCATATCAAATTCAGTAACAGCTGGCTCATCTGTTCGCACGGTAGAAAATACCTATATCATCTGGAGTAGACGGTACTTAATAATCTTCACAATCTGGCTGGCCTCCAGTAGTGGCCCGATCATCTGGTGCAGATCTGATCGTTCACGTCAATGAGAAATCTTAGTAAAATCAACACATCAAAACGTTCACGTCAATGGAAAACATAGTAAAACGATATATCAATACAATCGTGTGTCACCGGAATACATCCTGGTCAGTTATGGTCTATGACGAGCTCGTGCTGACCACACCTCTAGCCGCAGCACTCTCTGCTCATGCAGCAATGGTAATAAAAACCACAATCCGACATCGATTAGAATAGATCATAGGAAGAAATAGAAATACAGTGCCTAAAAAATGTACATCCTAATGCTTCTTAAGTGGAGTAGCGTATTGTAAGTATGCCGCAGAACAAACACACGGTACGTCACTCTACTTAAGTCACCTACTCCATCAACCAAGGTCAACCTATGTGACGAAAGTTCGGGTCTAATACCCTCTCGGCCAAGTCTAAGTTCTGTAAGGTCAAGCCTAGGTTCCGAATATATATATATACGCCCTAGACTCCGCATAGTCAAACCTAAACTCGAACCAAGGTTAAACCTAACACTCTGATACCAAATTTTTCATAACCCGGAAAAGGCACGTGACTGGCACTTGAATCATGTGAAGTCTATAGGACCCCACCTAATTCAAGTAAGCCAAAAGCCCAGAAATCTAAACATCTTAGGGAAAATAGTGGAGGTGAAGTTTTGAAACAACGGTATAACGAAAACAAGTTCTTTCCTTAAAAGATAAGTAATAGTATGTGAAAACACAATGTTTGTATATTACTTGAAAACATTTTCGTCATTGAAAATTTGGGCAGCACCTCCTTTGTAATTTTTAACTCGAAAACGGTATAAGAAATAATAAATAAGGCATCCCCAAGTGGAAGCCAGCTCTTCGCCAATTGGCGGAAACAACCACGCAAGATAATATAAATATACAACGCCGAAGGGCGAGGATCAGAACTCAAAAAGAAAGCGAGAAAACTAAGCATCATTAAGAAACCCCAACAATAAAGAATACAAGAGCGCGACTCTAAGGCTGAAAAAATATACAAACCGTGGTTATCTAAGTCTAAAAAATATACAAGTCTGGTTGATGGAGTTTAACTAGATACAACTGAAATAAATATACAATATATACTGGTGGTCACGAAGCAAATGTATCCCACCTATCCAGCAATCACCCGAATAAAAGTGAAGTGCCAGCAAGCCGCTACGGAACCTGTACGGCCAAACTTGCAAGAAACTGTGGCACAACGGGGTGAGTTGCCAACTCGTGAGTAGAAGATATCACCGGATAGAAACTGAATGTATGACGACCTCCTAGGTCATACAGTACTATAATATTAGAATAATAACGATACGATAACAATCGAGTAACAGTAAAGGTAGCACTATGAGCATATGTGAAATGTCAGAACTCGTGTCTATGTCATAAGGTAACTATATATCATGTATAGTATGTATGAATGCATGATCAAATGGGTGTGTCCAGTATCGACACTCAAAATCATCAGAAAATCTGAGGGCCCAACATCGACTCGAAACATCATGAAAACCGTGTCCATCAGCGACACATCATCCTCATATCTCGGGCTCCGTCAGTCCGGATCGGTCCAAATCATCTGATCACACGACTACGGTTGGTATCTTCCGGATCTCCGCCGCGTCAAATATCACCGGCAGGTAGTGCTCCCCTTCTAGGCTCATCGTTTACATCTTGAGCTTCTCGTCCCGGGGTACCTTACCGGGTCCACCATGTACCCAAAACGGTTCATCCTACTTCTCAAATTGGGTCTGGAAAACCAACTTAATCAGGAAAACTCAGGACTCCATATACGTCATATCACGAGAAAACCGCAACTTGCATTTTAAAATGATAATAAATTTATAAAATTCTTGCGGTTTCCCCCCAAATCTAGAAAGCTCATGGAAAATCAGAAATCTCAAAATCATGAGTCAATAAATAGTGAATATCGGTATAAAGCCCAACAATATTGCATAACAGAATGAATATATAAATGCATGGGGTATCTAAGTAAGGAATGCAATATCTAAACTAGCATATGAGAACAAGTATACTAATAATGTGTTGAAACTACTAGCTAGCAGGTTATACCAATGAAGTAACGTTTTCTAAAGTGTATGTGACATGGCAATTACCGATGATGATGTGTGTGAGCTGGCAAGTAAGTGTACGTGGAACATATGCATCATCGGTAATGGTGTTGGTGTCCTAACAAACGGGATTCGTAATAGCTAAAGAAACATATATAATAAATATACAATGCAATGAGAACAACATAAATATAACAGAAAAGCAAATAGTAAACGTAACATTATAAAATATACATATCTGTATAAGAGTCATACAGTTTTAGTGTTTGAAATAGCACGAATCGTGGTTTTTAGAAAAGTAAGGGCTACGGTGTTTTGAAGAATGAATACCGTTTTAAAAATCCGTCATATCCCTCGGTTACCCACTTGAAAATACCCACGATTCGCTAGTTTTGAAAAATAGGTATGACTCGACTATACTCTAACATCTATTTAATAATTTAAGAAACTAACTAAAAGCTAAACTAAAACCTGGGTCAAGTAGTGGAAGACTATACGTATTCGAGTCGATATATCTAGTAGTCAGTGATCCAGCCTTATATCATCATGTACGGTAATATCTATCGTACGACATCCTCGAGTCAAGAGATCAATCATCATATATACCTCGTACGGTATTATCCATCGTACGGCATCTTCAAAACCGAGGGTACGGGTCAAATATTATATATATCATCAATTATACGGTATCATTCATCGTACTATATCAATATCATGGTACGGATCTAAGGTCTCGTACAATCTATTATATCATCGAATCACATGTCATCGCATGTTTGCATAAATATCGCCCAACGATCCTTATAATATCATATCACAAACAGTGTTTCGACTCAATCACAAATCATAACCTCACGGCAACATGCCCGATCATCTCGACTCACATCCGTTCAACATCTTATATCCTCATCTTATATATATATATATATATATATCAATGCATCCATATATATACATATATACATATACACCTATATATCATATCCCGTGTGTGTGCGCGTCTATATGAAAACATATACACTACGGTTCACGACTAAGAAACTAAACTAAGAGTAATCTTCTTTCAAGTATGCTAATCTAACCTATGGTCACTAAGTATCTGTACTCCACATTAACGCTCATATACATAATATACACATCCTAATCTATGAATTTGCGGGGGTGCTATACGCCATCCACCCGAATTCCCCTATAGATATACATCTACTCATCTCGATCCTCACTTGCCGAAGTCGACGACGCCGCATTCTCCTTTGTCGTTCGATGTCTATGCGGGGTACCTACAGTTTCCAATACATTATACCGTAAAACAAGAATCAATTAAAAGAAAAGTTGATACGGCAAACGAAACACACATAGGTTAGAACCTACGGCCTACGTATGCAAGAATAACCAAATAACCCTCAACATTGACGTATGAATGCCAATCAATTGAGATAAAACACAATTATAAAAACTTAAGTTATTAAAACTGCAAAACAAAAACAGCAACTCAAGAAAACACTCCCAGATTTGCCTTGGGTGAGAATTGGGACAAGTTGCATATAGGATAGGTCTAATTAATAGGTATTGGAGTCACTAACCAAGCACGAAGCCCAGAAGCCAAGTCCTGGTCGCAAACTACGGCCAGAACAGATTTATTTACGACCAAAGTTTGGGTTTTGGGTCTCGGGTCTTTAGGGTACACTCATAATCACCTGCACGTCTCTCAGTGAACGCTAAAAGATTTTCAGGGTTTCCTAGTAGTAGCAGGTCTCAATACAACATCACAAATTCCACAATTTCCGATATTGGCAGATCCAAAGTTCTCATTTTTGAGGTTTAGTCTCAGGTTTTGCCCATAATTCTAAAACTACAGGGGTTGTGGTCACTAATTACACCTTACATACACCTTCACAATTTAAATTTGCTCCTAAACCTCTCTAGGAATTTCTAACTTCACTAAACCACCACATAATTAACTCTAAGTTATACTAGGAGGGTAGGAATGTAATACTTAACTAAAGATATAGGATTTACCTCATTTGGAAACTCAAGAAATTTCTTTGGTTGCCCAAAGTCTTCAAAAGCTTAACTTGATACCACCATAGGGTTTAGGATGAGCTTAAGGTCAATTTTTGTGAAGTGAGTGTGAGGTTTTGAGTGGGTTTTGGGGGTGGTAGAGAAGGTGGAGGATGGAGGAGTTGAAGATGAAGAAGAATGGAGAAGAGAAAGAAGGAGGAATAAAAGTGCCCATGTGTGTAGAAACTTCCATCTCTCTAATCTCTCATATAGCCATGATACAAGTCCCATCACTCTCTCTCACCTTTATCTTTTCCCCTTTCTTTTTAAAACAAAACGAAACCATTTAAATATAAAAGAAGCCATGATTAAAAAAATAAAATGTAGCAAGTCATTTGCAACATGATTTGTTGCATGCCAAGTACCTAATCATGGTTAAAAAAAATTAGTAAAAAATTAATCGAGTTTAATATTAACCTGTATACAATTAATTGTATAGTAATTGTAAAATACCCAATCACATAATTACCTTCAAAATTACTAATTATATCAATTGCTCAAATATTTCCAAAAATAATATTTTATTTCCTGAAATGTTACATGTTGAGTCTCTACTTATGGGCGTTCACATAGATATCATGTGAGGCCATATATTTCTTGGTGCTCACGTGCTATCACGTGAGGCGCTACAATAGTGCTAAGCACTAATCTGTTTTTCTTTCTGGCACTCACGTGAGGCGCTGTCTTCATGGGCCTTGGGCGCTCACGTGCCTTTCATGTGAGGCGCTGAGTTTTTGAGCACTCACAGGTGTTTCATGTGAGGCGCTGAGTTCTTGGGCGGTCACGTGTATTTCAAGTGAGGCACTGTCTTCCAATTCTTTTAAGCTCCCACGTGTGTTTTACGTAAGGTGCTAAGTTCTTAGAGATTTAATCTCTGTTGATGTTTTTAGAGAAATTAAATATCTGTTAATGGTATTTTGACTATTAACGATCACCAAAGACTACTGTTTTGTGGATCTGGGATCAGGTTCTTTAAGAACTAAGTTCTTGATTATGAAGGAACTAATTTCCTGGAGTATTATGCACTCCATCTTCTTCATGTTCTTCTCTCATGTTCTTTTTAACCTTGTACTTCCCTGAATCCTCGATTCTCAAGAACAAGATTTTTCTGATGAGAATTAAATTCTCAACTTATGGGAGATTTGTCTTGCGGATTTCAGAGCCAGAGAAAAAACTAAGTTCTTTATGGAGGGTTAAACCCTTGGATATGATATGATAGGTAAAAGAGATGTTTTGATCTTTGCTTTTTTCTTTGCCTAGGGTTTGAGAGGAGGAAGATCTTCTTCTTCGAAGAGAATTAAATTCTCTATTGCCAAAACTTTTTTGAAAGCCTTCTGTACTTCTTTTTGTACAGAAGCTTATGGGGGGAGGTCTCCTCTTTTCTAGATTTAAACTCTTTGCTCTTATTTATAGGAGAAGAGAAAAATCAATCTGTTTAAGAAAATATCTCATCGAGAGATCATGATTGATTTCATAATCAATCAAATTGATCTTAAAGATCAACGGGTGAATTTTATTCACCGTTAGATTTTTAATCCATAGACTCTCTGTTTAACAGAAAATATCTTGTTTGTTTTAACAAGATTAGGAAAATATTTTTCTAACATAGAATTTTATTTTATCATATGAATATCTTGTTAGGAAGATATTTTCCTAACCATAAAATTTAATTCTGTTTAATAGAGAAGATCTTTCTTATTTTAGAAAGATCAGGGAAATATTTCCCATATAGAGTTTTATTCTATCAGATGGTTTAATTGGCGATATTTTAAATCCAAAAATTTTCTGTTTGAGAAAGATTTTTCTATATTAGAATGATCAGGGAAAATATTTCCCAAACAGAATTTAATTTTATCACATAGAATTTAATTCTATTAGATGAGAGCGTTTTAAATAAGGCACTCACATGCTATCACGTGAGCGCTGCCATATATATATATGGCAGCGGCGCTCACATGCTTTACATGTGAGCGCTGCCAAAAGAATGAGATAAGGGGACTCACATGTTTAACACGTGGGTGCCTACATGATTAACACGTAGATGCTATCATAGGATTTAATCCTATTTGAAGCCGGTACTCACATGCTTTGGATGTAAGTGCTCATGTATTTAACACGTGGGCACTGCTATAGGATTTAATCCTAACTGCAGCAGGTACTCACGTGCTTTGCACGTGGGGGGCTGTCAAAGGATTTAAATCTATCTGAAGCCGCTATTCATATGCTTTGTATGTGAGTAATCACATGTTTAACACGTGGGGTCTTCTCTCTATTTCTTATAAAAGGAACAACAAACTTTGAGCCAAAATTTTTGGTGGAAATAATTTCCCCCCGCTGCTTTGCCCATGGAGGTATGTGCATGGGTTAAGTAGTGTAAAGTTATGCATCTCCATGGAATTGATGGCTCAGGAGAGAAGTTTAGATCTGTCGTCTATGGTTTTGTCCATCTTCATGAGCTGTAAGGGTCTCAATAAGGTTTTCATCCCTATGAGTCATGAGGATCTCATAGGTGTATATGCTCTCTAGAAATCATAAGGATTTCTAAGTGTTCGTCGCCTCCGTGAGTCGTAAGGATCTCACTCAGGTATTTTTCCTTACGAGTCATGAAGACCCGTAAATGACTTATTCACTTTATTGGCATGCAACTTTAACAATTTTGGCCTGTGGATAATATACAAGAGTTGGTCTTGACCTCCTTGTAGGGCAGCGATGGCTTAGGAAACAGGTTTAGATCTGTCACCTAAGACTTTTCAACTTTATGAGCCGTGAAGGTCTCATAAAGATTTTTCTCCCTGAGAGTCAAGAGGATCTTGTAGGTGTATTTTCTCCTTAGAAGTCGCGAGGACTCCTAAGTGTGTTTTCTCTTGTGAGTCGTAAGGATCTGATAAGAGTATTTTTTCCTTATGAGCCGAGAGGACCCGTACGTGGCTTCTTCTCCTCATTGGATGCAACATTAAAGAATGTGGCCCGTGGATAGTATACAAGAGTTAGTCTCGACCTTCTTGTAGGGCAACAGTGTTTAGGAAACAGGTTGATATCCCCGTCGCCTAAAACTTTTCACCTTTATGAGCCATAAGGGTCTCGAGAAGATTTCTTCCTACGAGTCGAGAGGATCTCGCAGGTGTATCCTAACGTGAAATATAGATAACCCCTTTCTTTTATGATAGAGGTCCGTTAGGTTTTTAGTACTAGGTTAAGTCTATTGTACCGTCGTGTTGGCTGATATATTCTCGACATGCAGTCCCTTAGGTTGCTGCTCGAGTAGCCCCACGTCTATCGTGTCTCCGATCCTTTCTAAGGCTGGACAAGACGTCTTCAAGTAATCTTCTTAGGTTGGAATATCCATATTACCATCGGAAGATCAAGCATTAGGTATTGCCGTGGTGCTTTACTTGAGGTTAGGCTTAATTGGAAGCCTGGATGAGTCATAACCGCACCCTTCTGAGGTGAGATGACTGTAGGGTTCCTAGGCACACTAAAGAAGTCTCACAACCGATCGAACATGGCCAATTCAAATTTTATAAGTGCCTACAAACCCTAATACGGATCGTTAACTAGAAAAACTAGGCGATGCAAGCAAGTAAACGGAAATATAGCTAAAGGGAAGAGGCTACAACCTTTGTAGATCCGGTCCTCCACCTCCTAAGCTCCGCGATGAAGTCCTCTCCGCTTTCCAAATCGAATCATGACTCTCACGGTGGTTTCATCGGAGAAATAGGCGGGCTAGGTCATCGACGACGATGCCGAAGATGATCTACGTCGAGGCATCGCTAAATCAAGCTCCAACTTCACCAAGTCAAGAAAACTTGTGAAGGAAACACCCTATACTACTTGGCAAGAGGTAGAGGATGAAGAAATAGGAAGTGGGTAGACTTTAGATTTGGATTTCTCACACGTTTTCATCAATCACCATTGATGTAGCAAGCTTTCTTCATGGAAGAAGAAGATGAAGAAGAAGAAGAAGATATGATAAGTTATGAATAATTAGATAAATAAATCAATACTTATCATATATTAACCCTTGGTTAATTGTAGAGAATGGACCATGGTTAACTTGAATGGTTAGGGTTAAGTATAAGACAAGAATGGTGGACTAATTCAAAGCTTCAAGAATCTTCAACTACAAACAAAAATAGCAACCATTTCTTTATCATCTTTTCCAAAAATAAATAAATAAATAAATAAGTAGAATGAAAACCTAACCATTCATATAACCATGGTCAATTCTTTACACAAAACCCTAGCTTGCATGTATCATCAAACATGATACAATCTTGTGCACAAAAGTATATCTCATATACAACTTGTGCAAATCAAGTGAGTAAATCCATTTAAAGTGAACCAATACTAGTTAATGCAAAGTAATATATCAAATATATAATTATACATTAAATCATTAAATCAACACTTGATTCAATGATCCGGTCATATCGCATATAACCGACTAGTATTCAATGTATCGGCTTCTCGAATCAATCCTTGATTCGATAACCAGGTTATATCGCATATAACCAATCGATACATTCGTCGCGAGAATGGAATACGGTATCATATACACGAATTGTTCTCGGTCCCGCACATATCTCATATGCGCTCCTATTTCATTTCGCTTGAGCTAGGAAACCTCTGTGTAGGACTCTAAAGACTCGTCAATACGCCGACAGCAGATGATGATCATATCAAGCACCCACAAGCCGCAAGCGGTCTGCTAAACGTAACGGCCACCCGGGTATTGAGCGATCAGAAGATCGACGAGCAAGCCTGCTCACACTCCTGTGAATCCAACCAGTAACACTTACCGTACAGTCCGGTCTGTTCGTCTGATATGTCGCATATCTCGCCTAGGGGTGGTAAACGTCAGACCCCAATAGCTTGATAAGTCATGCCGACGTAAGGTCCATAACTTTCGTGAAACTACTGATAACTCTTACCAGTATATCACAGCAACCCTGGCCAGGGATTTCCTATTATGGCCAGTCGTGCATTGCACAACATCAACCCCCAATACCGGGAGAGACGAATCCCCTCCTATCGCTCATTGCCTCCATGTGAATCGGGACTGTACCCAAAAACCACCTGTTTGCACGACTCAGTAGAGCCGTGGTAGGGTGGAAATCAAAGCACAGTGGGAGACACACAAGACTCTATGACGATCTCGGGTCAACAGACTAAGCTGTACCAGTGTCACCAGAGAACTGCCATCTGACGTGAGGTATAATACCATCCGGGAGTTCTCGGCGAGTCCGTTCAGTGTACCCAGTCTCCACTGAGCACCCGTATACCATCTCTGATGTCAAACACCAATGGATATGGGATCATCCATCGCCCATCACATGGGTCGAGAAGATATACGCTAGTCTACTCTGGAATATCGATGCCCCGTCTCGATATTCCCTCGACTAGGAACATTGAAGGATGTACTCATGGACTATCCAGGCCCCACTAGTATGATCTGCATCACAGTCCTGGAAGTCGAGTACACATCCTAAGGGCTTTATCAACATGTAACAGAGAGACAGAAAGTATACACGTTAAGATAAAGAGCAACCAGATAGCGTACTATCATGTCGAGCAAGAAAGTCCTGCCTATATATGTCCCAGCATCCACTACAATATACATCCAATGTACAGTAATGGCCTCTAGGGCATACATATAACTAACAATCTCCCACTTGCACTAGGGCCATCTGTAGCAGTGGTTGCAGTATCACATACTCAACCATCCCCTAAAAGTCTCTCTTTGGGAAAAGGCCTTCGTGAGTGGATCCGCCGTGTTGTCCTCTGAGTCTACTCTCCTAACCTCGATCAACCTGGAGATCAACTATCTCCATGATCAGGTGATGCTGCCTCAGAATATGTCTGGGTCACTGATGGGACCAGGGTTCCAGGGCCAAAACCACACTTCCATTGTCATACAATGGCAGGAACCTAGTTCATCTTATGAACCAATATACATCCAAACTGCCTCTTTGGTAGTATCTTTAATAGCGATGTTACCAGCCTTTATCGTCTAGTTTACCACGGTATCTATCTTGGAACTCTTCCAACATAACGTCCCTTTACTGAGGGTAAAGACAATGCCTGTGACTGACATTCAGTCGTCTTTATCACCCTGGAACCCTTCCAGAGATTCTCCCCAGGATCGATTGATACCATCTCACTACATCTAGTGAGAATCCTAGCATCCAATTAGATCTATCTCATAGATCCAAAGCTTAGGATTTAGTAGGTATCACTTTGATCCTATATGGAAAATCATTGTGATAAGAGGAGATCGACCGATCGTAGCATAGGAAACTCCTTCCCTAACAAAAGTATGTCATCCACGTACTCTACGAGGATCGTCACCATACTCCCTACTACCTTTTTGTTTATACAAGGTTCATCTACCATTTTGATGATGTCAACTTCTTTGACTAATCCATCAATACAGATGTTCCAACTCCGCGATGCCTGCTTTATCCTATAAAGCATCTTGCACACATTTCCGCTGCTTCCACTGTCTACGAGGCCCTCTGGCTGTGTACTTATAGACGCACTCTTCTAAAACATCATTTAGAAAAGTAGTCATGGCACCCAACCACCAGATATCGTAGTCATGGTATGTAGCCGTGGCAAGTAGGATCTGGATGGACTCAAGCATAGTCCCTAGAAAAGGTTTCATCATTATCCACACCTGGTTAATGACTAAAGCCTTTAACAAGTCTAGCTTTGAAAGTCTCAACTTTTCCATCTACACCAAGTAATCTTCTCAAGATATACTTGCTCCTGATGGGGATTTAACCCTTCAGATATCGCAACCAAAGTCCATACTTTGTTGGTGTATATGGATTCCATCTTAGATCGCTAAGCATCCAGCCATTCTCACAGAGTCCCTACTCTTGATGGCCTGCTCGAATCTAGTTGGGTCATCATCTCATGATGCAATCCTTGCTCCCACTGTCATCGAGAAACCGAAGTATCTCTCAAGCAGGTGAGGAACCCTGCTAGATCGGCGGAGAGGCTGAGGTTCGTCGGGAACTATTGAATTCTTTGGTTCTGTCAAATCATCAGCTGCAGTTTTGTATAGCTGGAACCTTTCCAGTTCTACACAACTGACTTTACCTCGATCTTGTCCGGATTTTTCTTTTGACATAGGCCAGACAACCCCAAATCTTAACTAACTTAAGATATGGGCTCTTCCCTTTCCATATCACATATGAAGTGGTAGGCAGTGATTTGATTCGAACCTAATTCAATAGGTATGCAGCTTCTCAAGCGCATAACATCCAAAAGGAAATAGGTAACTCAGTAATACTCATCATAGAGCATACGATATCTAATATTGTGTGATTGCTCCGCCTCGATACACCGTTGTGCTGTGGTGTATTCAGAGGAGTAATACGGAGAGAGAATCTGATTTTCTTTTAGAATAGTCCAGGAATGCCATGCACAAGTATTCTCCTCCCTGATCTTATCATATGACATAATACTTATACCCGGTTGTTGGTTCTCTACTTCTAACTTATATTCTGTGAATATCTCAAAAGGTTCGGACTTGTGTTTCGACAGGAACATATGTCAGAATCTTGAGAGATCATCAGAGAACGTAATAAAGTATAAAGAACCAGTCCTGGCATGTGTAGACAGGAGACCTTACATACATCATTATGTATTAGTCCAAAGAGTTCATTAACTCTTTCTCTGCTTCCAGTAAACAGAGCTGGTGTCATTATATCTTTATGACATGACCGGCAAGTTTCACAAGATGTAAATTCAAACTGATTTAAATATGCATCTAAATGTAACTTCAGCTAGTCGGGTCGCATTGATATGACCTAGTCTACAATATGTTAGTGTATATGCCCTAGAGGCCATTACTGTATCATACTAGTTTGTATATTACTTGATGGAAGCTTGGGATATTCACCTTGTATAAACAATCTTGCTCAATATAGTAGTATGCTACTTGGTTTGTTTCTACTTCAATGTGTACTTGTGTTTATTTCAGTATATCACTTATACACATTAGTGGAGCCCTTAGGATCTTTGCTTGATTACCAGCGTTGTGATGGCAGTCACACTAGTGGGGGCTGGGTAATCTATAGGCACATCCTTTTACAGGTCCCTAGTCGTAGGACTATCGAGACAGGGCATCGATACTCCGGAGTAGACTAGCGTATGCGCTTCTCATCCCAGTGTGGGAGATGGTCTGTCCCACAGCCATCAGTACGTCGTACTGGAGATAGTATACGGGTGCTCGTTGGGTTACGAGTACACTGGACAGGACTCGTCGGGAACTGACAGGTTGGTATTATACCTATCGTCAGTTATCAGTTCCCAGGTGACATGAGTACAGCTTAGTCCGCTGACTTGACACTGACACTTCGCCTCGAGTGTGTTCCCACTGCACTTTGATCACTACCCTACCACGGCTCAAAGGAGTCGTGCAAACAGGTGGTGGTTGGGTGCAGTCCCGAAGCACTTGGAGGCAGTGACGGTTAGACAGGATTCGTCTCTCCCGGTATTGGGGGTTGACATCGCGCTGTGTCTAGGAGAGCCATTGCACGAGTAGTCCCTGGCCAGGGCAAGCGAGATATACTGGTAGGTTTCCAGTGTTATCTCAGGGTGTTTTGGGCTTCACTCCGACACGACTTGTACCGCTATTGGGGGACTGACGTTTTACCGCCCCCTAGGCCCGCCATGCGATGTATCAGACGAACAGACCGGACTGTACGGAGAATGTCACATTCAGACTCAGTAGGAGTTCAGATGGGGTTTCACCTCGTCAGCCTTCTTGTCGGCATCTACCTGGGGACCGTTACGCACAGCTAGTGCCGCTTGCGGTCTGTGGTTAAACCCACTGCCAGCGTAGTGTCGAGTCTTTAGAGTCCCACACAGAGGGTATTCGTCTCTGGGCAAAACGGAGTGGAGGTCGCATGGTTTTGCGACAGGGTTCGTTCTCATCCGCGCACTTGTGCACGTTTGGAGTCCGGACGGATTATACTGGCAGGCTCTGGTTTGAGCCAGATACTGGTATATGTTTTGGGGGTTGCTTTTATATCTTGGTAGTCTTGTTCCTCGGAACGAGAATGCAGGTGTGTATGCACAGTTGCTTGAGGCGGAGAATGAGGTTTTTCATTAGGGTTTCGGATCGGGTGCGTATGCACAGTTGACAGTTATCATTTTCCAAACCCTAATGGATTTGTATATTATCTATTAATAATAGTAATTAAATGAGAATTATGTTATGGTTGATTTTTTGTTGACTTGTTGACCTTGGTTGACTTGTTGACCTTTGACCACCATCATGCTTTGAAGATCCTCCTTGATTCATGCTTACACTTCATTTAAAGAAGCATGATAGTGGTCATTCCTAAAATAACCATCAACTATTCTTATTTCAATTATTATCATTTAGATAATTCTTTTCTTTTTGCAATATGGTTGCAAGAAAGAGAAAATATTGCTCATTCTATCATTCTCACTCTCTCTCCTCATTTCATCTTCTTCTTCCTCTTGAAAAGAGAAACCTTCTCATGTGTTGAGAATCATTCTCTTTAGATAGAAAAGCAAACCCTAATCACTCTCTACTCTTTCTAGGATGAAGGTTTAGCAAGCCGGAAACCCTAGTTCACTCAAAGATCGAGGAAGAGCCCAAAGTCGAACCTTCGAGGTGGATCCATCTTCGACGGGAGAAGGCGACGAAAAGAGAACCATCAACCTCTACAAGGTTTGAAGAAGAAGGAGTTCAAGTTTAGGTATAACCATCTTCCATAGTAGCTAACTCTCTTTAGCTTGTTAACTAGTTTTAGTTTAGACAACGATCCCGACAAAGTTTAGTCCATGTTGCCTCTTGCGATAAAAATTCGTTTTTTATACCGTTTCCGCCTCCCCGTAAGTACCGGGGGTCGCAATATGGACTTACAGTGGTATCAGAGCCTAACTAAACTTAAACTAGCTTGGTAGTAAGGTGTAACGAAGTTCGGAACCGAAAAATCGCAAAACCGGAAAATCAAAACCCTAACTTTCTGTTGAATTTTTTTCTGCTCAAATTGAAAAAATTTATACTTGTAAAATCGTCTCAGGGTTTTCTAAGAACACACAAGAAAAACGATATCATGTTCTCTCCAAACCGCCGCGCTTCCGCGGCCTCACCTTTTCATCTGGCCGCGGAACCGCCGCATGTTGGTTTCTTCTTTGCATCGTTTTTCGTGCAGTGTTCTTCTGTGTTGGTTTTGGGATTTTTAAGATATATTATATGTACCCAGATTTTCCAGAACTGAAATTCACTTTTGGGGTCCTATAATTCCGTATTTTTTTCCGAACTTCACTGCACTTTGGCTATGTTGGTTATATCTGTGATGTTTGCATGTATTGAACGTCGGCTAATCGCTATAAGTCGATTAGTCGGGGTTATACATGATCTGTAATGTTCTGGAATGTGTATATGAATGTGTTGGACTGTCGCGGGTGAATAGCCGGGGTGGATGTGAGATGAGCTTTTGTTTTTTCTTTCATTCATTGTAAATGTAAATTGATGTAATTATATTATTTGTTTGGCCGCACAACCGGGTCGGGGTTGTAGCCGTCATTGTATAATTCTTTTTACTGTTTTTGCTCCTAGGATAGACCCATGGTGGGGTGCACAAACTACCGGGAACTTGGCGGGTAGTTTGCCGCACCCGTAGGGGTCTTGGGTGGGGTATTTGCTATTCACCGCGACCGTGTTATCCGCTTTTCGTTTCAGGCTCGAAAGAAATGCGGATTGCTAGTATATCCAATGTATTCATCTGTGATCTGTAATGTCTATCATTGCTTTCTATTTAGGCGTTGCTTATGTTTTACAGCCGCGCTAGCCCAGCCCCCGCTCTGTCGTTAGTTAAGTAACCTAACGAGTGATGACGGGACCCCGTGGCGAATGCGAATGGCATAAGCGTACGTCATATTTTGGTTGTTTTCTGCAATGGTAGGAATTAAATGATGGGACGCATTAAAAGAACTAATGCAAGAATATCACGCATTAAAAGAACTAATGCAAGATAATAAACCAAGTTTAAGTCGATGGAACACTTTCGAAAAACCACCCGGTTCTTTTCAAAAACTAACTTTTAAATGCGGAGATTGAGCCACTCCTTCTAAAAGCTATCTCGTTCCATCGATTATATCAAGTTCACTACGTTCACGGTTTCGCCAAAACCATTCGTAGCCCTCCATCGTTTCAGTTAGATATACGGTAGTATTCAAGCTATGTATTTTGACCTCACGCCAAGGCATAGTGATTGGTAGCTGCCGGATATTTATCTGTTGCATAGATAGAATGCGTTGTTTTGAGACAGTCGTACCACCATTTTGGCCTACGTCAAGGGTAGGTACGGGTGGATTCAAATCAACCGGGATAATGATGGGAAGAACTTGACATGTGACTTATGACATTTTGACCTCACGCCAAGGTCATAAGAGCATGGGGCAAAAATCCACATCGGGAGTTTCATAAGTACTGAAACTTGCTAGATTTGCATACCATTTGGAGTGTGATGATTATGGTAGGATTCCTTCATTTTCGTCACGCGATGATATTTGGATCCCGATCCTACTGTGAGTATATGCTACTCCTCGGGAAATTTCTCACTAAACGATCAATGCTATAAACCTAGTAGGTGCCTAGAAAGGTGTTAGCGGGGCTACGCCCCCAGGGAAAAGAGGTTCTTAAATTAAGGAACTTCGCGAAAGCGTTGGAAAACCTCCCTCGAAGTACCGACACTGGCCTGGCTGAACGGTTAAGCAAGTATTGTACGGTGGGATTGATCCCGGCTAATTCTTCCTTTGTGGTTTGAGGAGGGATTCGAGAGACAGTGGGAGCCATCCTGTTTAGACAAATTAAAAACCATTCTAAACTTGCAAGAGCATCGTGCTAAGTGTTTCTTCTCTCCCCCTGCAGCGACCAAATCGAAATGACTGGACTTAAGTTACTTCTAGATAAAAACATACTGACAGGGCCAAACTACAAAGATTGGCTCAGGAATGTCAAATTGGCAATCTCTTACGACAAGCTGGGGTATCTTCTTACCAGCAAAGCTCCCCCCGTCCCAGGTCCCACCTCCAGCGTCGCGGATAAGGAAATCCGTAAGACTTGGGAGATTGACAGCGCGAAGGCCAGATGCCTCGTACTTGCCTCGATGGACAATGACCATCAGAGGAGGCACGAGAATATGGATTTGGAATCCATATTTCTTCATACAAAAGAACTGTATGGAGAGCAGTCTCGTATCGCAAGATACGAAGTGTCGAAGAAGTTATTTTCGACTAAGTTGGCCGTCGGATCATCGGTAGCGGACCACGTGCTTAAGATGATTGGCTACACTGAGGAGCTCGCGGAACTTGGGACCACGTTGGATAGTGAACTCTACACCGATATAATTCTCCAATCCCTTCCATCCACTTACGCCCAGTTCATACTGAATTTCAACTTGCAAGAAAAGGAAGTTGAACTTTCAGAACTCCTCAACCTGCTGAGGAGCGCAGAGGGCACCCTACAGAAGGGTAGGGATACATCCACTTTGTTTGTAGGAGGATCTTCTTCTTCTAGGTCCAAGGCGAAAGCCAAGGGAAAGAAGAAGAAAGCCCCCGCCAAACCAAGAGGCGGTGTTAGTAAAGTGGGTGCGAAGGGAAAGGAAAAGGCAACAAAGATAGCGGGGAAGCTTGTTGGTAAAGAGGAATGCTTCTATTGTCACAAGAGTGGACACTGGAAGAAAGATTGCAGGGCTTGGAAAGCCAGGACACAGGAACTGAAGCAGGTTGCGGCTTCAGCTTCAGGTGTGTATGTTATTGAAAACTGTCTTTCTATAAACTCTACTTCCTGGGTATTGGATACCGGATCAGGATCTCATATCTGTAATTCTTTGCAGGCGTTGAGAAACCGTAGGTTTTTGAAGGAAGGTGACATGACCCTCAGAGTTGCGAACGGAGCTAGCATGGATGCTAAAGCCGTGGGGGACTATCACCTAGGAATGTCAGATGGACATGTTTTGGTTTTGCGTAATTGCTTTTTTGTACCCAACGCAACTTGTAATATCATTTCTGTATCTTTGGTTTCTAAAGAAGGTTATGAATTTGCGTTTGTAAGTAATGTTGTTAACATTCACCTTAATCAAGTTCTGATTGGGTCAGGTACACTGAGCAATGGTATATACGTATTAAACCAACCACAGATTTTCAATGTCCAGAATACACACAAAAGAAAGTCACCAGATATTAATCAGACTTTCTTATGGCATTGTAGATTGGGTCACATCAATGAGAGAAGGTTGACGAAGTTACATACAGAAGGGTATTTGAATGCGTTCGAATATCAATCGTATGCCACTTGTCAATCCTGTCTCAAGGGAAAGATGACAAAGACTCCGTTTACCGGACATGGAGTAAGAGCGAGCGAGCTCTTGGGACTCGTACACAGTGACGTGTGCGGTCCAATGTCTACACATGCCCGAAGCGGACATTCTTACTTCATTACTTTTACGGATGACTTCTCAAGGTACGGTTATGTCTTCTTAATGAAACATAAGTCCGAGGCCTTTGAAAATTCCAGGAGTATAAGAATGAAGTAGAGAAACAGACCGGCAAAAGTATTAAGATTCTAAGATCGGATCGAGGTGGAGAATACTTAAGTGCCGAATTCCTGGACTATTTAAAAGAGAATGGGATTCTCTCTCAGCTTACTCCTCCATACACCCCGCAACATAACGGTGTATCGGAGAGACGGAATCGCACCCTATTGGATATGGTACGGTCTATGATGAGTAACGCTGAGTTACCGCGATCATTCTGGGGGTATGCGCTAGAAACAGCTGCATACCTATTGAACCGAGTTCCTACTAAGACTGTGCCTACCACACCATATGAGTTATGGAGTGGGAAGAAACCCTATCTTCAGTACTTGAAGATTTGGGGATGTCCAGCTTATGTCAAAAAGCAGCATGCGGACAAGCTCGAGGCACGCTCAGTACTGTGCAATTTTGTGGGATACCCAAAGAACTCCAGGGGGTATCTTTTCTATTACGCAGAGGAGCAAAAAGTCCTTGTTTCTCGTAATGCCCATTTTCTGGAACATCAGTTCTTAGAAAAAGAAGTAAGTGGGAGCGAAATAGAACTGGAAGAAATTCCAGAACCACAGACTATTACTGAAAGCTTAATGGAACCAGAGGGTTCAAATGAACAGGACATTCCTATGCCGCTCCGCAGAAGTAGTAGGCAGTCTCATCCGCCCGAGAGATACTACGGTTTTCTCATAGACGGGGATAGAGAGGATTGCATCATAGACTATGATGAGCCTACTAGCTTCCAGCAGGCCGTTCAGAGCATTGACTCGGTAAAATGGCTGGATGCAATGCGGACCGAAATGGAGTCCATGTACACCAACAAAGTATGGACGTTGGACATTGCTCCAGACGGGGTAAAACCCGTAGGATGCAAGTGGATCTTCAAAAGGAAGATTGGTGTAGATGGACAGGTTGAGACCTATAAAGCTAGACTTGTAGCAAAGGGTTTCCGTCAAAGACCTGGCTTGGACTACGACGAAACCTTTTCTCCAGTGGCTATGCTGAAATCCATTCGGATCCTTCTTGCCATTGCTGCCTTCCACGATTATGAAATTTGGCAGATGGACGTAAAAACCGCTTTTCTAAATGGAAATTTAGAGGAGTGTGTCTATATGGATCAGCCAGAGGGTTTCATCCAGAGTGGGAGCAGCGGAAAGGTGTGCAAGTTGCTTAAGTCCATCTATGGACTAAAGCAGGCATCGCGGAGTTGGAACATCTGTTTTGATGAGACGGTCAAGGAATTTGACTTTATCAAAAATCCAGATGAACCATGCATCTATAGTAGATTTGTAGCGAGAACTGTGGTATTCCTTGTTTTATACGTGGATGACATTCTCTTAATAGGAAATGACATTCCTATGCTACAATCTGTCAAGGGTTTCTTGTCACACAGGTTCTCCATGAAAGACCTGGGTGATGCCTCTTACATCCTGGGGATCCGGATCCATCGTGATAGATCCAAGAGGATATTAGGACTTTCACAGTCCAGGTACATCGACACCGTACTGAAAAGATTCAGTATGGAAGATTCCAAGCGCGGTAACTTACCGGCTTGTCACGGGATCACCCTCTCTAAAGAGATGTCTCCCAAGACTGATTTGGAGAGGGATCGCATGTCTATTATACCCTACGCTTCTGCGGTAGGCTCTATAATGTATGCGATGTTGTGTACCAGACCGGATGTAGCTTATGCACTGAGTGTAGTAAGCCGGTATCAGTCAAACCCTGGGGAGAAACATTGGATAGCAGTAAAGAACATTCTCAAGTACCTGAGGAGGACTAAGGAGATGTTCTTGGTGTATGGCGGAAAAGACCTCCAGATTGAGGCCTTTGCTGACTCCAGCTTCCAGAGTGACAAGGATGATTCCAAGTCCATGTCGGGTTTTGTCTTTACCCTCAACGGAGGGGCGGTGTGTTGGAAGAGTTCCAAACAGGAAACCGTTGCAGACTCGACTATGGAAGCGGAATACATCGCTGCATCTGATGCCGCAAAAGAAGCTGTCTGGATAAGGAAGTTCTTAAAAGAACTTCAGGTGGTTCCGTCCATTGTTGACCCAGTACCTCTGTATTGCGACAACAACGGGGCTATAGCTTTAGCAAAGGAACCCAGGTCCCATCAGAGATCCAGGCACATCTTGAGGCGGTATCACCTGATCAGGGAGATCGTGGATCGCAAGGAGATCGAGGTTCGGAGGGTTGCTTCAGAAGAGAACACTGCAGATCCATTCACCAAGGCCCTACCCCAGACTCAGTTCGAGCGGCTGATCGAGATGATAGGTCTTCGATACGCCAGTACATGGCCTTAGTGCAAGTGGGAGATTGTTAGTGTATATGCCCTAGAGGCCATTACTGTATCATACTAGTTTGTATATTACTTGATGGAAGCTTGGGATATTCACCTTGTATAAACAATCTTGCTCAATATAGTAGTATGCTACTTGGTTTGTTTCTACTTCAATGTGTACTTGTGTTTATTTCAGTATATCACTTATACACATTAGTGGAGCCCTTAGGATCTTTGCTTGATTACCAGCGTTGTGATGGCAGTCACACTAGTGGGGGCTGGGTAATCTATAGGCACATCCTTTTACAGGTCCCTAGTCGTAGGACTATCGAGACAGGGCATCGATACTCCGGAGTAGACTAGCGTATGCGCTTCTCATCCCAGTGTGGGAGATGGTCTGTCCCACAGCCATCAGTACGTCGTACTGGAGATAGTATACGGGTGCTCGTTGGGTTACGAGTACACTGGACAGGACTCGTCGGGAACTGACAGGTTGGTATTATACCTATCGTCAGTTATCAGTTCCCAGGTGACATGAGTACAGCTTAGTCCGCTGACTTGACACTGACACTTCGCCTCGAGTGTGTTCCCACTGCACTTTGATCACTACCCTACCACGGCTCAAAGGAGTCGTGCAAACAGGTGGTGGTTGGGTGCAGTCCCGAAGCACTTGGAGGCAGTGACGGTTAGACAGGATTCGTCTCTCCCGGTATTGGGGGTTGACATCGCGCTGTGTCTAGGAGAGCCATTGCACGAGTAGTCCCTGGCCAGGGCAAGCGAGATATACTGGTAGGTTTCCAGTGTTATCTCAGGGTGTTTTGGGCTTCACTCCGACACGACTTGTACCGCTATTGGGGGACTGACGTTTTACCGCCCCCTAGGCCCGCCATGCGATGTATCAGACGAACAGACCGGACTGTACGGAGAATGTCACATTCAGACTCAGTAGGAGTTCAGATGGGGTTTCACCTCGTCAGCCTTCTTGTCGGCATCTACCTGGGGACCGTTACGCACAGCTAGTGCCGCTTGCGGTCTGTGGTTAAACCCACTGCCAGCGTAGTGTCGAGTCTTTAGAGTCCCACACAGAGGGTATTCGTCTCTGGGCAAAACGGAGTGGAGGTCGCATGGTTTTGCGACAGGGTTCGTTCTCATCCGCGCACTTGTGCACGTTTGGAGTCCGGACGGATTATACTGGCAGGCTCTGGTTTGAGCCAGATACTGGTATATGTTTTGGGGGTTGCTTTTATATCTTGGTAGTCTTGTTCCTCGGAACGAGAATGCAGGTGTGTATGCACAGTTGCTTGAGGCGGAGAATGAGGTTTTTCATTAGGGTTTCGGATCGGGTGCGTATGCACAGTTGACAGTTATCATTTTCCAAACCCTAATGGATTTGTATATTATCTATTAATAATAGTAATTAAATGAGAATTATGTTATGGTTGATTTTTTGTTGACTTGTTGACCTTGGTTGACTTGTTGACCTTTGACCACCATCATGCTTTGAAGATCCTCCTTGATTCATGCTTACACTTCATTTAAAGAAGCATGATAGTGGTCATTCCTAAAATAACCATCAACTATTCTTATTTCAATTATTATCATTTAGATAATTCTTTTCTTTTTGCAATATGGTTGCAAGAAAGAGAAAATATTGCTCATTCTATCATTCTCACTCTCTCTCCTCATTTCATCTTCTTCTTCCTCTTGAAAAGAGAAACCTTCTCATGTGTTGAGAATCATTCTCTTTAGATAGAAAAGCAAACCCTAATCACTCTCTACTCTTTCTAGGATGAAGGTTTAGCAAGCCGGAAACCCTAGTTCACTCAAAGATCGAGGAAGAGCCCAAAGTCGAACCTTCGAGGTGGATCCATCTTCGACGGGAGAAGGCGACGAAAAGAGAACCATCAACCTCTACAAGGTTTGAAGAAGAAGGAGTTCAAGTTTAGGTATAACCATCTTCCATAGTAGCTAACTCTCTTTAGCTTGTTAACTAGTTTTAGTTTAGACAACGATCCCGACAAAGTTTAGTCCATGTTGCCTCTTGCGATAAAAATTCGTTTTTTATACCGTTTCCGCCTCCCCGTAAGTACCGGGGGTCGCAATATGGACTTACACAATACCTCAAGAAGAATTTGTTCATTTCTGAACTCTTCCTCTTGTGTGTGTTCAGTATACAAGGAACTGTAGTTTGATTTAGAACGTCAATGCTTTTAGATAACGTGCCTGAACCGATCAACTTTTGATATAGGAAATGTTCAAAACATTATCCAACAATACAAAATTATATCATTTCTTTACTAATAAAGAGACTGATATGATTTTGTATATCAGGTTCGGTATCTAATAGCATTTGTTCAGAATCAATGTATTGGTAATACAGGGTGACAGTGACCAACAGACTTGGCTGCAACACTTGCCCCGTTTTCTGTCTCATGAAACTTATCACCCGTTCTCAGTTTTTCTACCGTTTTGTAGCCCTATGTAATAGATTACATATCTGGGATCCTGATCCGGTATCATATACCCAGGATGCAGAGGATACCGAGAAACAGTTCTTTGTAATGAACACACCCGAAGGAGATGCATCATATGCACTTTCTTCGTTTGGGCGGCATAGGAATTCTGGTATTCCCAAATTTCCTGCTCTGTCTTATAACAATTATAAGTTGGAACGGGACCAACGTTCCCCAGCTCAGTATAACAAGCGGGTTCGGTTAATACATCCATTTTATTATCTTGATTAAGGTGTGATATGGTCGCTACCAGGAGAGAGAGAGAAGAAAACACTCTGCGTGCGCTCTTGCAAGGTTAGATTGGTTATGTATTTTATCTAATCAGGATGGCTCCCACTGTTTTTATCAAATCTTCCTTCAAACCTTAAAAGGAAAGACTAACCGGGATTAATTACACTCTACAAGTTCGCCAATCTTTCAGCCAGGCCAGTGTCGGTACTTTGAGGGAGGTTCCCCATGCTTTCGCACGGACCTAATTACAGTAAACCTCGTTTTCCCAGAGGCGTAACCCCGTTGACACCTTTCTAGACACCTACTTGATCGGCTAATTGCAAAGTGCAAAACTCTCCCAGGAGTAACAATTACTCGCAGTGGGTATCGGGATCCAACTATCATATAGAAGGTATGCAATCTCATTGCAAGTTTCAACACTTGAAACTCCCGATAAAGGTTTTTACCCCTAGCACCTATGACCTTAACTATGGTCAACAAATCATAAGTACTAGTCAAGTTCTACCCGTCATTTCGTGATTAATTAGACCCACCCACATGACCCTTAACTAAGGTCAACAAAGTCACGCGACTGTCCTAACTAATCGCATCATATGCGGTGTAGGAAGACATCACTTAGCTACCGTACACTGTGCCTTGACTATGGTCAACAAACACAGCACGAATACTAAGTACTCTACTTCCTAAAATGACGGAGGGTTGCGAATGGTTTTTGTGAAAACCTTTAACGCTTTGAACTTGATCTCGTTGTGGAATCAAATGGTTTTTAAATGGAATGTTTTTGAAGCTTTTCTAGTTTTGCTAAAGGGGTCACTCCCGGTGAAGGGATCGTCGGCCCTTTCCTCGTCGAATGAGGTGCGGGATATATCATATATATCACTGTGCAAAGCAGAAACTATAGAAGCAATCAAAGGACAAACCAAGTGTGTAGCATCTGCCAGTTATTGCTAAAGGAGTCACTCCCGGTGAAGGGATCTCGGTCCTTTCCTCATCGAATAAGGTGCAGGATGTTCTATAATGAACACCGCGATGCAAAGCAAGAACTGTAGCTACCTGTTTTTATTTTGAAATTCGATTCCACAACATCAATTAGGTTTATTTTCTTTCATTAATCTCATTAATGAATATCCCATCATTTAAGTCCACCTAAACATCACAGATAAATATAACGTACGCTTATGCCATCCGCATTCGCCTCGATGTCCCGTCTGCACCGTTAGGTTAGGTAACTAACGCCAGAGCGAGGCAGGGCTAGCGCGGGTGTAAAACATACGCAACGTCTATATAATATATCATATATACTATATATATAATATCTGTCACAGAACATCACATGATCACATCACAGATAACGCAGCAGAAAATATCATATGAAATATTGGATATACTAGGACGTCCGTGTTTTCAATACGAGCCAGTATAAAACACGGATTCCACGGTCGTGATGAATAGCCAATCCCACACCCCTAGACCCCTACGAGAGCGGCAAGCAACCCTACCAATTCTAGGGTTAGGAGACCCGGACTCGACTCCTCGAGTTGGTCTCCCACTGGACCCTAGAACCCGGTTACTTGTGCCCTCCTCCTTGGGTCTATCCTAGTGCAGAAAAGTAAATAATATACATCAACGGTGACAACTTCCGCAACCTGGAAGTGCCCCTATAAAAGAATATTACATACAAGTTTTTACATGAATGAAAATGAAAAACACTCATCTCACATAAAACCCCCCCGGCTATTCAAACACGACGATCCAATATAACATATCCAGCAACACATAACATCACATGTCATCAACGTAAGTAAATATGCGCATCCCAATTGTCGTTGACATATAGCAACGAAACCGGCGGCATCACATATTACACTTACGGTCACAGAAAAGAAAGTGTAAAACTACAACAGTTGGAATCCGCAACCTCTTTAGACATCGCATGCCTAATCAAATGAAATACTTAGACATCCCATGCCTAACAATTATAAACCCCGCATTTTAGTCTCAAAATCGAAAACACTTTTCAATATAAAAGTCGGGCAATTCAACAGGATTCCCGACATTCAGATCGAATGCTCGTCGCAAACTTTAGTAGGCGGCCGCACCCCCGATACCGTCGACGAAGTGCACTAAGGCGGAACACCGCTGCCGCGAGCACCCGAACGGATGCTTTCGGCGACGGGGTTCTCCTACAGTCCTTGGTCGGGGCAATGGAGTGAGGCTGTCTATTAAGTTTACCCGGCGAGTATCCGCGTACGCTACGTGATTGCGACGGACTTTTGATCACATCAAAATTCCGTGGCAACCGATCAAGTGAGACTAAACTACTAGATTTATAACATTCATTTAGTTATCTCATAACTACTTGTGAATTCCAATTATTGTATCACATTCCGGATAAATAGAAAATGCTAAACTTTTCGATTGAACATTCGAACACCCAAGGTTTCCCGAAACAGCTCAACACATGAAATAAATCTAACAACATTCAGTTCGTGCCTCAGTACCAACGGTGCAGCCGTAGAAGGGTCAATCCAACGCCTCACATGTGGCATGCCGTACTGCCCCAAACCCGAAGGTTCAAAGGGCAGTTCAAGACGGTCACATAATCGAGTTAAGGTTTGTTGTCTTCTAGAGGATCCATCGCGTTACTTGCACTACTTAGAACGTAGTTAAACTACGGAAAAATCCAACACTTGGAAATTTCCCGATAGGGGAAAAATTGGATATTTATATCCGGTCGAACTTTTTAACATATTCTAAAATTACCCGGAAAAACACACTGACAAAATTAGACAATCCGATCGATACAGCGAGGCCCCAATACAACCCAGAAATTTCAACTCTTGAAAAAATATTAAAAATTCCCAGGAAAACCAGAACTAAAACCTAGGAGTTACTGTGAAAATTTAAACAGATGATGGGACAACTTGGCCGCGGAACCGCCGCATAAGCCATGCTTGTGCCGCGGTTCCGCCGCACACTAGAGGAATCATGCTCACAAATTTCACAGTAATTCTTAGAAATACCTGCTGATTTTTCTGCATATTTTTAATTCACAAAAATCCACATTTTACAGAATTGTCCAGAGAGCAATTTAAAGTCGGGGTTTTGGGTCGATCGGACTTCTAACTCCGTCTACGCATCGCCTAAGGCTCTAGCTAGGCTCTGATACCACTGTAGGGTTCCTAGGCACACTAAAGAAGTCTCACAAGCGATCGAACATGGCCAATTCAAATTTTATAAGTGCCTACAAACCCTAATACGGATCGTTAACTAGAAAAACTAGGCGATGCAAGCAAGTAAACGGAAATATAGCTAAAGGGAAGAGGCTACAACCTTTGTAGATCCGGTCCTCCACCTCCTAAGCTCCGCGATGAAGTCCTCTCTGCTGTCCAAATCGAATCATGACTCTCACAGTGGTTTCATCGGAGAAATAGGCGGGCTAGGTCATCGACGACGATGCCGAAGATGATCTACCTCGAGGCATCGCTAAATCAAGCTCCAACTTCACCAAGTCAAGAAAACTTGTGAAGGAAACACCCTATACTACTTGGCAAGAGGTAGAGGATGAAGAAATAGGAAGTGGGTAGACTTTAGATTTGGATTTCTCACACTTTTTCATCAATCACCATTGATGCAGCAAGCTTTCTTCATGGAAGAAGAAGATGAAGAAGAAGAAGATATGATAAGTTATGAATAATTAGATAAATAAATCAATACTTAAAATATATTAACCCTTGGTTAATTGTAGAGAATGGACCATGGTTAACTTGAATGGTTAGGGTTAAGTATAAGACAAGATTGGTGGACAAATTCAAAGCTTCAAGAATCTTCAACTACAAACAAAAATAGCAACCATTTCTTTCTCATCTTTTCCAAAAATAAATAAATAAATAAATAAGTAGAATGAAAACCTAACCATTCATATAACCATGGTCAATTCTTTACACAAAACCCTAGCTTGCATGTATCATCAAACATGATACAATCTTGTGCACAAAAGTATATCTCATATACAACTTGTGCAAATCAAGTGAGTAAATCCATTTAAAGTGAACCAATACTAGTTAATGCAAAGTAATATATCAAATATATAATTATACATTAAATCATTAAATCAACACTTGATTCAATGATCCGGTCATGTCGCATATAACCGACTAGTATTCAATGTATCGGCTTCTCGAATCAATCCTTGATTCGATAACCAGGTTATATCGCATATAACCAATCGATACATTCGTCGCGAGAATGGAATACGGTATCATATATACGAATTATTCTCGGTCCCGCACATATCTCATATGCGCTCCTATTTCATTTCGCTTGAGCTAGGAAACCTCTGTGTAGGACTCTAAAGACTCGTCAATACGCCGGCAGCAGATGATGATCATATCAAGCACCCACAAGCCGCAAGCGGTCTGCTAAACGTAACGGCCACCCGGGTATTGAGCGATCAGAAGATCGACGAGCAAGCCCGCTCACACTCCTGTGAATCCGACCAGTAACACTTACCGTACAGTCCGGTCTGTTCGTCTGATATGTCGCATATCTCGCCTAGGGGTGGTAAACGTCAGACCCCAATAGCTTGATAAGTCATGCCGACGTAAGGTCCATAACTTTCGTGAAACTACTGATAACTCTTACCAGTATATCACAGCAACCCTGGCCAGGAATTTCCTGTTATGGCCAGTCGTGCATTGCGCAACATCAACCCCAAATATCGGGAGAGACGAATCCCCTCCTATCGCTCATTGCCTCCATGTGAATCGGGACTGTACCCAAAAACCACATGTTTGCACGACTCAGTAGAGCCGTGGTAGGGTGGAAATCAAAGCACAGTGGGAGACACACAAGACTCTATGACGATCTCGGGTCAACAGACTAAGCTGTACCAGTGTCACCAGAGAACTGCCATCTGACGTGAGGTATAATACCATCTGGGAGTTCTCGGCGAGTCCGTTCAGTGTACCCAGTCTCCACTGAGCACCCGTATACCATCTCTGATGTCAAACACCAATGGATATGGGATCATCCATCGCCCATCACATGGGTCGAGAAGATATACGCTAGTCTACTCTGGAATATCGATGCCCCGTCTCGATATTCCCTCGACTAGGAACATTGAAGGATGTACTCATGGACTATCCAGGCCCCACTAGTATGATCTGTATCACAGTCCTGGAAGTCGAGTACACATCCTAAGGGCTTTATCAACATGTAACAGAGAGACAGAAAGTATACACGTTAAGATAAAGAGCAACCAGATAGCGTACTATCATGTCGAGCAAGAAAGTCCTGCCTATATATGTCCCAGCATCCACTACAATATACATCCAATGTACAGTAATGGCCTCTAGGGCATACATATAACTAACAATGACATCCAATGGTCTCTAGTCTTACCATCAAGAACCGAAGCTAGGAATATTCCATCACTTCACTTTTGCTTTGATTTCGTACCAATTCTTTGCCAAAGTAGGGTAGACATCTGTATGACCTCTAGGCCGTATATATCGCTATCTAGGTCCTAAGCTAAGATTTTGCCGTCACTCCACTTTTATTTTATCGTTGTGTCCGCACCCTGCTGGAATAAGAAGGAACATCGAGATGATCTCAAGGCTGTAGATGTTGCCATCGAGATCTGGAGTTAGGAATATGTCGCCACTCCACTTTTATTTGACCCTTGGGTCCAAATAGTCTTTAAGCTGTAGATATGCCATCGAGATCTGGAGTTAGGATTTTGCCGTTACTCCACATTTATTCGGCCCTTGGGTCCTTGTTAACATCACATTTGCACCGAGAAAGAACGTCAAGCTGGAGCTAGGATTTTGCCATTACTTCGTTTTGATTTGACCCTTTGTTCTTTGACGATGTGGCATCTGCATCCTGCTGGAATGAGAAAAACGTCAAGTTGATCTTTAGGCTGTAGATGTTGCTATCGAGATCTGGAGCTAGGAATATGCCATCACTCTGTTTTGATTTGGCTCCTTGGAGATTTGTCGACACCACGTCTATACTTTGTTGTAGTAAGAGGGAGGTCCAAATAGTCTATAGGTTGTAGATGTGCCATCAAGACTCGGTTCTTCTTTTGACGAAGCATGGTGGAAAAATATGGTTCCCTTTCTTTCATTTGTGCCTATGGATTGTATACAAGAGTCAGTATGGACCTACTTGCAGGGCAGAAAATATATATATATATATATATATATATATATATATATATTTCCATGATGCTCTATCATTTCAGCTTTTTATATCGCGAAAGTCGTGATTGCCTAATCATTTTGGCTATTTTATTCGTAGTGCCCAATCATTTCGGCCATGTCATTTTTTATTTTATTTTTACTCGCTATTTTTTTATTGCGAGTTACTCCATCATTTCGGCTATTTCATATGCATTTTTTTCTCACTAATTTTGTTATGAGTCGCAGACTTGGGTCCTGATACCAATCTTGGCATCTGCATTGCTACAACCGGAATGTTGCCAGAAGCGAATTATTTTTTGCCTTTGTCAATTTGAACAAAGGTGGCTTAGCAAAAAGGGTTAGGATTCTGTCGACTACGACTTTTTGACTTTATGAGCCGTAAGGGTCTCATAAAGGTATTTCTCCCCATGAGTTGAGGGGATCCCGTAAGTGTATTTTCTCCTTAGGAATTTTGGGGATTGCTAAGTGTGTTTTCTCTTGCAAGTCGTAAGGATTTTACAAGAGTATTTTCTCCTTGTAAGTCGAGCGGACATACAAGTGTCGCTCACTATATGAGGATATTTCTTGCCATTGGTGGAACTCGGTTGGAACATATTTTGTTCGTGTCCATAGATTGCATACAAGAGTCAATATCGAACTACTTGTAGGGCAACTTGAGGAATATGATGGCTTAAGAACAGGTTTAGATTCCTGTAACCTAAGACTTTTGAATTCTATGAGCTGTGAGGGTCTCATTGGTAGGAATTCTCCTTACGAGTCATGAGGATCTCGCAAGTGTAATTTCTCCATAGGAATCATATGGACTCCTAAGTGTGTTGATCCTTTGTGAGTCGTAAGGATCTCACGCATGTATTTTCTCCTCATAAGGTCGAGAGGACCTTGAAAGAGCACACATTTTTTTATTTAACGGGTATGCGCCCTTTCGGATTTTCACAAACTCACTGGCAGTCCTTCTATTTTAACTTACGGCGCCCTTTCGGGTTTTCATCCATGCCCATTTTCTTGTAGACATACCGTTTTTAAACGAGTTTGCGCCCTTCCAGGTTTTCACAAGCTTGCCGGTAGTCCTGTTTTTTTACTCACGGCGCCTTTTCGGGTTTTCATCCGTGCCCATTTGCTTGTGGACGCACCGTTTTTTTAGTGAATCATGAAACTCTCGAAATTAGCTTCGCCGCAGGAGACCCATCTATTTGCCGGTAGGACTTGAGTTGCAATCTTCGCCGGTGAGACTTTAATAGCAATGTTGATCTTAAAGAGCATATTAGTTTAGGGACATTGCAGTCCATTATCGTCGTGTTTGGGGGTGACGCGCTAGTTTAGGGACATTTCGGTCCAAAATTGTCGTGTTCGGGGCGAAATGGTAGTTTAGGGACGTTTCGGTCCATCATCGCCGTGTTTGGGGCGAAATGCTAGTTTAGGGACATTTTGGTCCATCATTGCTGTGTTTGGGGCGAAATGCTAATTTGGGGACGTTTCGGTCCATTATCATTTGGTTGGGGAGTTGTGTAACTCATTCCTTCCAACGCTTGCTTGCTAAGACGCTGCTGCATGTCCTTTGTAAGCACGGACATTTCACGCCTTAGGCTATCTCCACCCTCTTGGACTATTTCTTTTATCATCATACTAATCGGGTTGTTTGCGGGACATTCCAGGCATTTTACATGGCACCTGCACCCTGCTCATCAATGTCGCTTTCTGACCCTTACGGAGCATATTCTGTTGGCTATAGTGCCCTCAAGTCAATTATTATAAACGCAAGCACGCGCCTGTGATGATTGAGGGAGGACATATATGGGTAGAATAATCTTACTCAAAATGATAGTATGCTATCTGGTTTGTCTTTATATCATGTACGTGTATTATGTGGTATTACAGATCACTATTACATGTTGATAGAGCCTATAGGATTCTTGCTTAACTACAAGCATTATGATGGAGATTAAATACGTGGGAGATGGGTGGTCTATAAGTACATCCTTAAATGACCCTAGTCGAGGGAGTATCGAGACTGGGCATCGATACTCCAGAGTAGACTTGTGTATACCTTTCGAGACCCCGACGAGAGGTGGTAGCCGGTCTCACAAGCCATTGGTGTCAGTTAATCACCTAAAATAGTATATAGGTACTCATTGGGTTATGAGTACACTGGACGGACTCGTCGGGAACAAGCTAGTTGGTATTATACCTATTGTCAGATAGCAGTTCTCAGGTGACATGAGTATAGGTTGGTCTGTCAACCTGAGATCGTCATTTGTCTCATGTGAGTTCCCACTGTGCTTTAATTACTACCCTACCACAGCTCAAAGGAGTCGTGCAAACATGTTTTAGTTGGGTACAGTCCCGAGCCACATGGAGGCAGTGAGCGGATCGTCAGGGATTCGTCTCTCCCGGTATTGGGGGTTGATGTCGCGCGGTGCACGGGTGGCCATCACCATAAATACTTGGACAAGGTAGACGAGAATTACTGACTTGGATCAGTAGTTTCTCAGTGGGTGATGGGCTTCATACCGACACGAAACATCACGTTATTAGGGGTTTGACTTTATCCACCACGTAGACCCGATATGCGATACTCTTAGATGAACAGACCGGACTGTATAGAGATTGTCACTGACAGTCTCAGTAGGGGTTCGGATGAGTTTTCACGTCGGCCTTCCTTTCGCTCAATACTTAGGTAGCCGTTACGTACTGCTTGTGCCGCTGACGTGCTTGTAGTTAAACCCACTACCAGTGTATTGACGAGTCTTTAGAGTCCCATACAGAGAGTTTCCCTGGTTCTGGCAAAATGATGTAGTAGTCGTATTGAATACGTGCATGGTTCCGATCGAATGATTGTACTAGTTACCCGGACTTTTTTCGGACGGTTGATAATACTAGCCGGCTCGGGTTTGAGCCAGATTATTAAATCAGGTATTGATTTAATCATTTACGTATATGTATTTCGATATGTATATTCTAGTATTATGTTTTTTGTGTCATTCTATCTCTTTGGGTATTTGTATTTTGGTAGAATACAGGTATGTATATACAGTAGAGTGTAATCTGTATTTATACGGAAAACATTTTAGAAGGTGGACACCTTATTTTAGATTTATCCATTTATTATAAATGGAAAATAAGGTGTAAAGGAAGAGAGGGGAGTATGGTGAGAACCATGCTTCAATAGTGTTGAACAAATGAATTAACAATTTTTTTATGCAAACTATTCGAGCATGGTTGGATTTTAATTTGAAAAATGAGTTTTATAAAACCATGCTTTATATTATTTTCTCACTTGATATTGGAAATGGTTTTTCGGATGGTTCATTTCTTTGAGATGGATTTTTCTCACCATTAACTTCACTCTCCTCACTTCTTTTCTTGAGCTCCTCCACCTTCATCTTCAACCTTCTCAATACAATCTCATGTGTTGAGAATCAAGAGAAAATGTGAGATAGATACACACATAGAACACTTCACTATATCCTAGACACTTTAGATTAGCAATCTAAAGTTTCTAGTTGGTATATTAGACTCTTAGTGTAGAGCTAGAGCCATGAGCTATATCTCTCGGGTGGATCGTCTTCGACGGAGGAAGACTGGTGATCAAGCTCAATCCAAAGGACCTCTAGGAGCTAAGGAATATGGTAGAAGACCGAAGGACACGATTCATTTCATATAGCTAGAACATCTTTGTAGCTTGCTAGTTTCATGTTTGGTTTCGATTCTAGGTAGTTGTTTCTAGCGCCAAGTTTTTTAAACACCAAATTTTTTTGTTCCAAAACGACCATGGTCGACGGCCAGAATGCTAGGAATCCCAACATGGTATCAGAGCCACCTAAACATTAGAAACTAATAGTAGACAATGCATTAGTTTCAAAACCGAAAGATTCCGATTTCAAAACCCAATGTTCTGAAATTTTTTTGATCTTTGAAATTTTTTTAAACAAGTGCAGAGACTTAGTCTAGACATGTATATGACACAGAATGAAAACGAGGCAATTCCATGAAAGTTTGGCCGGCAAAACTGCTTAAAAAACCGGCCTGGCCGGTCTACTGTTCACCTGTGGGCCCCATTTTCATTCTGTGTTTTGGCTTTTATAAATTGGTATTTTTGGTCTTGTTTGTTTTGCCCCAGATTTCACTTAGTGTTATCTTTGCTTGGGGGCAACTTGGAAAGTTTCAAAAGTTGAAATTTTGCATCGTTGATATCAATGATGTGGTGTATGTGTTTTTCAAACGTCGTCTATTTGCTATATGTCATTTAGACTGGGTTGCACATACTTGCTTATACTGCTGTGATGTTGATATCTGTGATGGCAATGTTCGGATTGTCGTGTGGGATAGCCTCTAGTGCAATGGTAGTTGTACAGTTTAGATTCATTTGTATATTCGTTATTGCGGGGCGAGCGTCCGACATGTGAACTGTCATTTCCGCCAGTTTGTATATTCTTTTATTGGGGCATGACCAGGTTGAGGTCGATATCGCCATTGTATATATACTTTTCTTTTCTGTACTAAGATTACCCCGTGGTGGAGTGCTCGAATAGTCGGGTTCTAGAGGGCAACGGGGCCGCATTTTATGGCGTTGAGACAGAGGGGGCCTTACTCTAGAATTGGCGGGCTATTCACCGCACTCGTAGGGGGTATAGGATGACCCATGGAGGGGTGCTCAAGTTACCGGATTCCGTGAAGTGATGGGTTCCCCATTCACTTTGTTGATTGGGGTTACCTCACTTCTGGGATTGGCAAGTAACTTGCCGCACTCGTAGGGGTCTTGGTTATACATTGCACAGGCTATCCACACGACCGGGGAACGTCGGGTTTCATTTGCGGCTCAAAGGAAACCCGAGGCTCCTAGATTATCCGTTATTTTGTGTTGCTTATCGCTTTTCTGTGATGTTGCTTATATCATGCTTGGGACGAATGTTATATACATATTTATATATACTAGTAGATGTTGTATATGTTTTGCATCCGTGCTAGTCTAGCCCCCGCTCTGCTGTTAGTTAAGTAATCTAACGGTGCATGATGGGGCCCCGTGGCGAATGAGGATGGCATATACGTACATTGTATTTTCGTTCTTTTCTGGTGTGATATGGATTAATTGATGGGACTGCGTTAATTTTGATTAATGCAAGGAAAAATAAATCTAAATGATGTTGTTGGAACCAAGTTTGTAAAAAACTGACATTACAGAAATTTCCTTTTTCTTTGCACAACGGTATTCGGTTCTGAATATCCAGCACCTCATTTAACGAGGCAAGAGCCGAGATCCCTTCATAAGGAGTGACATCTTGGGCAAAAGTTTGCGTCATTGTAATATCTTCACTATAGTCGATTCTTTTGCTTAGCATCGTGATATTAAGTTAGAAATATCATACACCTCATTTTTCATGACCTGGGAAAAAGCATGTGACTGGCACTGAATCATGAGAAGTCTATAAGACTCCACCTAATTCAAGTAAGGCCAAACCCTAAAAATCTAAACCTTTTTAGGGAAAAATTGTGGAGGTGAAGTTTTGAAATAATTTTTTAGTGAAATCATGTTTTGTTCTTTAAAACATAAGTAATATCATATGAAATACACTATTTTGTAACTATCTTGAATACATTTTTCGTCATTTGAAATTTGGGCAGTACCTCCTTTGTATATTTTAACCCGAAAACAAAACAAGCAGTAATAATAATAGGCATCCCTAAGCGGGAGCTAGCTCTTCGCCAATTGGCGAAACAACCATGCAATGAAATAAATATACAACGCCTAAGGCGAGGATAAGAACACAGAAATAAAAAAAAAGAAACCAAAACAAGAATAAATACATGGTCGTAACTTTAAGTCTGAAAGAATATACAATAAAGGTTCTAAGACTATGAATATACAAGGTCTGGTTGATGGAGCCTTTAACTAGATACATCTGAAATAAATGTACAAGTACAACGGTGGTCATGATGCAAGTGAACCCCACCTACCAAAGCAGTCACCTGTAAGAAAAGCTGTATGCCAGCAAAGCCGCTATGAAAACCTGTGCGGTCAAACCTGCAAAAAATAGTGGCACAACGGGAGTGAGTTGCCAAATCGTGAGTAGAAAACATCAGCAGTTAGAAATCGAATAAACAGCGATCCTAGGTCATACTATATCATGAAGGTAATACTATGATATCTAGGGTGACCATGTATGCATTTGTATCAACAATAAAATCATTGCCAATGACAACATGTAAAAACCAATCATCTCCATCATATGCCTGTATGTATGAAAATCAATCAACGTGTGTCCATCAACGACACATAAACATCATGGGACCTGAGTGTCCAACATCGACACTTGACACATAATGAAACCCTTGTCCAGCATCGACAGGTAAATCCTCATTTCTCAGGTGCCGCATCCTCAGATCGGTCCTCATATCTATCTCACGAATCCGGCCGGTATCCTCAGAATAATCACCGGGTACAAACTATCACCGGTAGATAGTTCTCCCCCTGCCAGGCTCATCGTCATCCTCACGATCTTCTTGTCCCGGGGTACTTTACCGGGTCTATCATGTACCCGCAGACGGTTTGTCCACCTCCTCGAATCGGGTCTCGAAAACAAGCTCAGAACCGAGACAACTCATGGTGGACACAAAATATCATATCAAGAGATACTGGGTTTTTAAAACAATACATAATTTCCTTTGAAATATAACCATGGTTCTCAAATTCAGAGATCTTATGAAAACAGTATCTCAATGAATGTAACCATAAAGTACGATATATGAAAATATAGAACAGTAATGTGAGCATATCAAGTATATCATGCAAGAATGTCATATGTTAAAATTGAACAATGAATGTACTTTATAGTTAAGAATAATACCATAATATAGCAGTTCCACTGTGTAAGTGGCATAGCAATTACTGATGATGAATGTGTGTGAGCCGGCAGATCTGTGTAAATGTAACATGCGCATCATCGGAAATGGTGCATGTGTCCTAGGAGGCGAGATCATAACAACTAATGAAAGCACATGTACATATATAAAATGCAAGGAGAGCAATATGAACGTAGCAGAAAGGTAAATAGTAAACGCAACTAGATAAGATATGTATCGATATACGAGTCAAAAAGTAAATAGAAAACGAACGCATTTCCGAGTCGATATATCTAGTAGTCGGCGATCCGGCCTCATAGCATAACGTAAGGTATAATCCATTGTACGACATCCTCGAGTCAAGAGTGCGGATTAATCATCATATATATATATATATATATCTCGTACGGTATAGTCCGTCATACAGCATCCTCAAAATCGAGGGTACGGGCCAATATCATATATCTCATATTTCCTACGGTATCATCCGCCGTACGATATCATAAACAAGGGTATGGATCTAAGGTCACGTACATTCTATTATATTATCAAATCACATGTTATCGCATATTATGTATATATCACCCAACAATTGTTTAATATATCACATCACAAACGATGTCTCAACTCAATCATATATCATAATCTCTTGACATCTCGTTCGATCGTATCGACTCATATCCATATAACATATCATATCCTCATCTTAGATGCATATGTATGTGTTAGTTGTATGTATGCCCTAGAGGCCAGTATTATACAGATGATGTTTATTATATTAGATGCTTGGATATATATAGAGATGACTTTCTTGCTCGATATGATAGTATGCTATCTGGTTGCACTTTATCTTAACATGTATACTTGTCTCTTTATACTGTCTTAGAGTTACATGTTGGTAAAGCCCTTAGGATGTGTACTTGACTACCTGGACTATGATGCGGATCATACTAGTGGGGACATGGTAGTCCATAAGTACATCCTTCAAGATCCCTAGTCGTGGGTGTATCGAGACGGGGCATCGATATACCAGTGTAGACTAGCGTATACGCTTCTCGACCCATGAGATGGGCGATGGATGATCCCATATCTATTGGTGTTTGACATCAGAGATGGTATACGGGTGCTCAGTGGAGACTGGGTACACTGGACGGACTCGCCGAGAACTCCCAGATGGTATTATACCTCACGTCAGATGGAAGTTCTCAGGTGACACTTGTGCAGGTTAGTCTGTAGACCCGAGATCGTCATAGAGTCTTGTGTGATTCCCACTGTGCTTTGATTTCCACCTTACCACATCCATGAGGGCGTGCAAAACGGTGGTTTTTGGGTACAGTCCCGAGTCACATGGAGGCAATGAGCGATAGGAGGGGTTTCGTCTCTCCCAGTATTGGGGGTTGATGTTGCACTGTGCTCGATTGGCCGTAACAGGGAAGACCCTGGCCAGGGCTGATTGGAGATTTACTGGTAAGTGTTACCAGTAGTTTCTCGACCCGTTATGAGCCTCACATCGGCACGACTTATCGGTTATTGGGGTCTGACGTTTACCACCCCTAGACTTGATATGCGACATATCAGACGAGGAGACCGGACTGCACGGTAGTGTTGCCGGTTGGCTCGACGGGAGTTGTAGCAGGTTCGCTTGTTCTCTTCTGATCGTTCAATACCCGGGTGGACGTTACGTTTAGCTGACCGCTTGCGGCTTGGGGGTGCTTGATATGATCATCACCCATTGCCGGCGTATTGACGAGTCTTAGAGTCCCACAAAGGAGTTACCTAGTCCAGGCGAAACGTTGTGGTGCGCGTATGCGATATGCGCATGGACCCGATTAAAATGCGCGTATAGGATACCGTATATTGATCGGGCGGCTTGCTTTTGGTGGGGTCATATGTGATATGACCGGATTGATAAATCAAGTGTTGATTTATCATTTAACCATTAGTTTTCTCACTTAAAATCTTTTCTTGTACATGATGGATGTATGCATGCATGTATGCTTTCTTTCTTTTAGTTTCATGCACATATGGATGTGCATACATACATACATACATACATACATACATACATACATCATCTATCATGGTTGATTACACATGGAAAATGGTGGCAATATAAGACTCACACCATGGATTAAATATATTGATAATTATTTAATTTGTGTTAAAAACAAAATGGAAAAAGAAAGGATAATTCATGGCTAGTTTCTACATCCTTCTTAAACCTAACCATGCTCACCTACTCCTAACCATGAGTTAACCTTCTCTATGTGTTTTAAACTCAAGTTAAATAATATCTTTATCATCTAACCATGGTTTGAGATGGGGATTAGAAAATATATATAGATATATTTTCTTTTTCTTCATAAGGGTTATTCTTTTACTCTTGTTAAAATATAACCATCATCTTCTTCTTCCTCTCTCATTTTGCTCTCTAGATTTTTGTAGTGAGCAATATACTCATCAAGTTAGGATTTTGAAGTGAGAAAGAGAACCACAACACCATTCTAAACAAGTCTAGCCCACTTGTTTGGAGTGTTAGCTTCATTTCGTTCTCTTGACCGGGTGAAGTTGCAAGCTTGGACAAAGCGGACTCCGGGTGGATCATCGGTGACCTAGAGGAGTTCAAGCGGAGCTTTTTCAAACCCCAAGTAGCCGAGGAGTCTAGCGTATGGAGCTACATAGCTTGTACTCTCTAAACCCTAGCTTTTCTTTCATATGATGATTTGAAAATTTTGAAACCCTAATTTTTCTAGGAACGATTCTATGTTCGTTAACTTAGCACCCTAAAAATTCAGTTTTTGGTTCATGTGATGCTTCCAAACCCTTCATGAGGTGCTAGGCTAACCTAACATTGGTATCAGAGCCGACCTAAATCATTAGGCGACTATTTTACGAAGTTAAAACTCCGATCGAACCGAAATACGGATTTTTTGGCGCTCTCTGGTCATTTTTTCAAAACTGATGTTTTTCAGAATTAAAAATATGTAAAAAATTCAGCAGGTAAATATAAGAATTATTGTAAAATTTGACAAAGTGAACAGTCCATATTGCCACGGAAACGTGGCCTAAGCTTGCTTGGGCCGTGGTTCCGCGGCCATTTATATCAATCACTGCATAATTTTTATACAGTAATTCTTTATTATACTTGTATATTTTTTAGGGTATTTTTAATCTGAATTTGGTGCTGTTTGTTCTGGAGTTGGTTTTGGACTCGTCGATTCGATCGGAATTTTCATTTCGTGGCTTTTCCGGATAAATTAGAAAGTATTGAAGTGTTTGAACGAGTATCATTTGCTCACTTTTCATGGGGTTTAAATATTTTGGAGATACATGCAAGTTTTGTGGTGGTCCCTCTAGAAGACAACAAACCTTAACTCGATTATGTGACCGTCTCGAACTGCCCTTTGAACCTTAGGGTTTGGGGCAGTACGGCGTGCCACATGTGAGGCGTTGGCTTGACCCTTCTACGACTGGACCGCTACTACTGTATCACACTCCGGTTTTTGAACTCCGCTCAAGTGTTGAGCTTTAGGGAATCTTGGGTATTTGATTGTTCGTTCGAAAACTTTAATACTGTCTAATTATCTGGAATGTGATGCAATGTGTGGAATTCATATTATAAGACATGAAATACGAGGTATGTGATACTTCGCATTTATGATGTCTAAAGAGAATGTGGATTCCAGATATTGCAGTTTTACACTTTCTTTTCTGTGACCGTAAGTGTAGTATGTCGATATCGCCGGTTTCGTTGCTATACATCAACGACAATTGGGGTATGCATACTTACTTACGTTGATGATATGAGATATTATGTGTTGCTGAGATATGATGTGCAGGATTGTCGCGATTGAATAGCCGGGGTTTTTTTTATGTGAGATGAGGGTTTTATATTTTCATTCATGTAAATTCAAATGTAATGTGATATTCTTTTATTTGGGGCACTTCCGGGTTGAGGTCGATGCCACCTGTGTTGTATATTATTTACTTTTCCGCATTAGGATGGACCCAAGGAGGGGAGCACAGGTGACCGGGTTCTGGGGTTCAGTGGGAGGCCATCTCGAGGAGTCGAGACCGGGTCTCCTAAACTCCAGAATTGGTAGGGTCACTTGCCGCTCTCGTAGGGGTCCAGGGTGTGGGCTTGGCTATTCATCGCGACTGTGGAATCCGTATTTTCTATTGTTGGCTAAATACTAAATACGGACGTCTTAGTATATCCCACATTATATCTATGTTTCTGCTGCGATATCTGTGATGTGATCATTTTATATGTTGTGATGGATACAGTATATAGTATATATGATATATTATATAGGCGTTACTTATGTTTTACACCCGCACTAGCCATGCCCTGCTTTGTCGTTAGTTACCTAACCTAACGGTGCACGAGGGGACATCGAGGCGAATGCGGATGGCATAAGTGTACGTTGTATTTATTTGTGATGTTTAGGTGACTTAAATGATGTGACTTCATTAATGTGATTAATGAAAGAAAAGAAACCTAAAAGATATTGTAGAATCAAATTTTAAAATAAAAGGGTAGCTACAGTTTTGCTTTGCATAGCGGTATATATGATATACCCTGCACCTTATTCGATGAGGAAAGAGCCGAGATCCCTTCACCGGGAGTGACCTCTTTAGCAAAACTGGCAGATGCTACAACACTCGGTTTGACTTTTGACTACTTTTGGAGTTTTGCTTTGCACAGTAATATATATGATATATCCCGCACCTTATTCGATGAGGAAAGAGCCGAGATCCCTTCACCGGGAGTGACCTCTTTAGCAAAACTAATGAAAGCCTCAAAATCACTCCATTTCAAAATTCACTCGATTCTACAACGATATCAAGTTCATTACGCAATAGGTTTTCAGAAAAACCTGTCGTAGCCCTCCGTCATTTCAGATAAGTCCTGCTTAGTATTCGTGCTGCGTTTGTTGACCTTGTCAAGGCGCAGTGTGCGGTAGCTGACCAGTATTTATCTGCTTATGCATATGATGCAGATTGGATTAGGGTAGTCGTACGGCCTTGTTGACCTTGTCAAGGGTCGTGCGGGTGGGTTTAATTCAATCAAGAAGTGACGGGTTGAACTTGACTTACGGTCTATGGTTTGTTGACCTTGTCAAGGTCATAGATCGTTTGGGGTAAATTATTATCGGGAATTTCAAGTGTTGAAATTTGCAATGAGATTGCATACCTTCTATGAGATAGTTGGATCCCGATACCCACTGCGAGTAATTGTTACTCCTGGGAGAGTTTTACACAGGACAATTAGTCGATCAAGTAGGTGTCTAGAAAGGTGTCAACGGGGTTACGCCTCTGGGAAAACGAGGTTTACTTTAATTAGGTCCGTGCGAAAGCACGGGGAACCTCCCTCAAAGTACCGACACTGGCCTGGCTGAAAGATCGGCGAAGTTGTAGGGTGTAATTAATCCCGGCTAATCTTTCCTTTTAGGGTTTGAAGGAAGATTTGATAAAAACAGTGGGAGCCATCCTAATTAGATAAGATAATAACCAATCTGGTCTTGCAAGAGCATACGCTAAAGTGTTTTCTTCTCTCTCTCTCCAGGTAGAGACCATGTCATGCCTTAATCAAGATAATAATATGGATGTATTGACCGAACCCGCAAGTTATACTGTGCTGGGGAACGTTGGTTCCGTTCTTTCTTATAAGAGTTATAGGACTGAACAGGACATAGGGGAATACCAGGATTCCCATGCCACCCGAATGAAGAAAGCACATGTTGATGCATTTTCTTCGGGTGTGTTCGTTACAGAGAACTGTTTCTCCATTTGCCCTACGTCCTGGTTATTAGATACTGGGTCAGGATCCCATATATGTAATCAGTTACATGGGCTTAGAAAAGGTAGAGAACTTGGAGAAGGTGATAAAGACATAAGAGTTGGAAATGGTGCAATTGTTGCAGCTAAGACTGTCGGGGAATATCACCTTGGATTACCAACTGGTAATACATTGATTCTGAACGAATGCTATTACATGCCGAACCTGATATGCAACATTATATCGGTTTCTTTGTTGAGTAAAGAGGGATATAATTTTGTATTACAGGATAATGTTATGAACATTTTCCATAACCAAAAGTTGGTTGGATCAGGCACGTTGTGCAATGGCATTTATGTTCTAAATCAATCAACAGTTCTGAGTATAACAAACACACACAAGAGGAAGAGTTCAGATCTGAACGAATCCTTCTTGTGGCATTGTAGACTAGGTCACATCAATGTGACATGACTAGCTAAGTTGCATAAGGATGGATATTTGAAACCGTTCGAATTTTCATCTTATGACACCTGCCAGTCATGTCTCAAAGGCAAGATGACCAAAACTCCGTTTACGGGACACGGAGAAAGAGTTACCGAACTCTTGGGACTGATACATAGTGATGTATGTGGTCCCATGTCTACACATGCCAGGGATGGTTCTTCGTACTTCATTACATTCACTGACGATCTCTCTAGATTCGGATATGTGTTCCTGATGAAACACAAATCAGAAGATTTTGAGAAATTTAGAGAATATAAACAAGAAGTCGAGAACCAAACCGGAAAAAGTATTAAAATCCTTCGATCTGATCGAGGAGGTGAATACTTGAGCAATGAATTCCTCGACTTCCTAAAAGAGAATGGGATTTTCTCCCAGCTGACTCCTCCATATACACCACAGCACAATGGTGTATCGGAACGGAGGAACCGCACCCTATTAGATATGGTGCGCTCTATGATGAGCACAGCTGAGTTATCTATTTCCTTCTGGGGATATGCGCTGGAGACAGCAGCATACCTATTGAATCAAGTTCCATCTAAATCTGTACCTACCACACCATATGAGATATGGAGTGGGAAGAGGCCATATCTTAAACGAGTTAAGATATGGGGTTGTCTGGCCTATGTCAAAAGACAAAATCCGGACAAACTCGAGGCACGGTCAGTTCTCTGCAAGTTTGTGGGATACCCAAAGAACTCATATGGGTGTTTTTTCTACCACAGTGAGGAACAAAAGGTGTTTGTTGCTCAACATGCCACCTTTTTAGAAAAGGAATTTCTTGTAAAAGAAATTAGTGGCAAAGTGGTGGAGCTGGAAGAGGTTCCAGATACATAAACCGTAGCTGAAGATTTAGTGGAACCAGAAGATTCAGTAGCTTCCAACGAACCTCAGCCTCTCCGCCGATCTAGTAGGGTTCCTTGACAACCTGAGAGATACTACGGTTTTCTCATGGATGGTGGGAGCGAGGATTGCATCATGGAGGATGATGACCCAACTAGCTTCGAGCAGGCCATCACGAGTAGGGACTCAGTGAAATGGCTGGATGCTATGCGGTCCGAGATGGAATCCATGTACACCAACAAAGTATGGACTTTGGAAGATGCTCCTGAAGGGGTAAAACCCATTGGGAGCAAGTGGATCTTCAAGAAAAAACTTGGTGTAGATGGGAAAGTGGAGACTTTCAAAGCTAGACTTGTTGCAAAGGGTTTTCGTCAAAGACCAGGTGTGGACTATGACGAAACCTTTTCTCCAGTGGCTATGCTTAAATCCATCCGGATCATGCTTGCCATCGCTGCATATCATGACTACGAAATCTGGCAAATGGATGTTAAGACCACCTTTCTAAACGGTGTATTAGAAGAGTGCGTGTACATGACTCAGCCAGAGGGCTTCGTACATAGTGGGAGCAGCGGGAAGGTGTGCAAGCTGCTTAAATCCATTTATGGATTAAAGCAAGCATCGCGGAGTTAGAACATCTGCTTTGACGTCGTTATCAAAGAGTTTGATTTCGCCAAAAACGTAGATGAACCTTGTATCTACAAGAAGGTGGCAGAGAGTAAGGTTGTCTTCCTCGTATTGTACGTGGACGACATACTCTTGATAGGAAATGACATTCCTATGCTACAATCGGTCAAGCTCTTCTTATCATAAAGATTCTCAATGAAAGATCTTGGTGATGCCTCTTGCATATTGGGAATCAGGATCTATAGAGATAGATCCAAACGGATATTGGGATTGTCCCAATCCAGGTACATTGACACCATACTAAAGAGGTTTAGTATGGAAGAATCCAAGCGTGGGAACTTACCCATGATCTCTAGAGTCACTCTCTCCAAAGAGATGTCTCCCAAGACTGATTTAGAGAGAGCTCGCATGCAAGGGATACCCTATGCTTCGGCTGTAGGCTCTATCATGTATGCGATGCTATGTACCAGACCCGATGTAGCATACTCACTAAGTGTAGTGAGCAGGTATCAAGCTGATCCTGGAGAGAGTCACTGGACGGCTGTGAAGAGCATTCTCAAGTACTTACGAAGGACTAAAGAGATGCTCTTGGTGTATGGTAATGGAGAACTCCAAGTGGAGTCCTTTACCGATTCGAGCTTCCAGAGTGATAAGGACGACTCTAAGTCGCAGTCAGGATTTGTCTTTACCCTTTACGGAGGGGCGGTTAGCTGGAAGAGTTCCAAGCAGGAAACCGCGGCAGACTCGACAATGGAGGCTGAATACATCGCTGCCAACGATGCTGCCAAAGAGGCTGTCTGGATCAAGAAGTTCATTACTGAACTTGGAGTGGTTCCATCCATTGAGCATCTAATACCTTTGTATTGTGATAACAATGGAGAGGTGGCTTTAGCCAAGGAACCCAGGTCCCATCAGCGATCCAGGCATATTCTGAGGCGGTATCACCTGATCCGGGAGATAGTTGATCGCCGGGAGATCGAGGTCAGGAGGGTTGACACGAAGAATAACACAGCGGATCCACTCATGAAGGCCATTCCCCAGACACGGTTTGAGAGACTCTTCGGGATGCTCGGTATGCGATACTACAGCAGCTGGCCCTAGTGCAAGTGGGAGATTGTTAGTTGTATGTATGCCCTAGAGGCCAGTATTGTACAGATAATGTATATTATATTGGATGCTTGGACATATATAGAGATGACTTTCTTGCTCGATATGATAGTATACTATCTGGTTGCACTTTATCTTAACATGTATACTTGTCTCTTTATACTGTCTTAGAGTTACATGTTGGTAAAGCCCTTAGGATGTGTACTTGACTACCTGGACTATGATGCGGATCATACTAGTGGGGACATGGTAGTCCATAAGTACATCCTTCAAGGTCCCTAGTCGTGGGTGTATCGAGACGGGGCATCGATATACCAGTGTAGACTAGCGTATACGCTTCTCGACCCATGAGATGGGCGATGGATGATCCCATATCCATTGGTGTTTGACATCAGAGATAGTATACGGGTGCTCAGTGGAGACTGGGTACACTGGACGGACTCGCCAAGAACTCCCAGATGGTATTATACCTAACGTCAGATGGCAGTTCTCAGGTGACACTTATGCAGGTTAGTCTGTAGACCCGAGATCGTCATAGAGTCTTGTGTGATTCCCACTGTGCTTTGATTTCCACCTTACCACGTCCATGAGGGCGTGCAAAATGGTGGTTTTTGGGTACAGTCCCGAGTCACATGGAGGCAATGAGCGATAGGAGGGGTTTCGTCTCTCCCGGTATTGGGGGTTGATGTTGCATTGTGCTCGATTGGCCGTAACAGGGAAGTCCCTGGCCAGGGCTGATTGGAGATTTACTGGTAAGTGTTACCAGTAGTTTCTCGATCCGTTATGAGCCTCACATCGTCATGACTTATCGGTTATTGGGGTCTGACGTTTACCACCCCTAGACTTGATATGCGACATATCAGACGAGGAGACCGGACTGCACGGTAGTGTTGCCGGTTGGCTCGACGGGAGTTATAGCAGGTTCGCTTGTTCTCTTCTGATCGTTCAATACCCGGGTGGCCGTTACGTTTAGCTAACCGCTTGCGGCTTGGGGGTGCTTAATATGATCATCACCCACTGCCGGCGTATTGACGAGTCTTAGAGTCCCACAAAGGAGTTACCTAGTCCAGGCGAAACGTTGTGGTGCGCGTATGCGATATGCGCATGGACCCGATTAAAATGCGCGTATAGGATACCGTATATTGATCGGGCGGCTTGCTTTTGCTGGGGTCATATGTGATATGACCGGATTGATAAATCAAGTATTGATTTATCATTTAACCATTAGTTTTCTCACTTAAAATCTTTTCTTGTACATGATGGATGTATGCATGCATGTATGCTTTCTTTCTTTTAGTTTCATGCACATATGGATGTGCATACATACATACATACATACATACATACATCTATCATGGTTGATTACACATGGAAAATGGTGGCAATATAAGACTCACACCATGGATTAAATATATGGATAATTATTTAATTTGTGTTAAAAACAAAATGGAAATAGAGAGGATAATTCATGGCTAGTTTCTACATCCTTCTTAAACCTAACCATGCTCACCTACTCCTAACCATGAGTTAACCTTCTCTATGTGTTTTAAACTCAAGTTAAATAATATCTTTATCATCTAACCATGGTTTGAGATGAGGATAAGAAAATATATATAGATATATTTTCTTTTTCTTCATAAGGGTTATTCTTTTACTTTTGTTAAAATATAGCCATCATCTTCTTCTTCCTCTCTCATTTTGCTCTCTAGATTTTTGTAGTGAGCAATATACTCATCAAGTTAGGATTTTGAAGTGAGAAAGAGAACCACAACACCATTCTACACAAGTCTAGCCTACTTGTTTGGAGTGTTAGCTTCATTTCGTTCTTTTGACCGGGTGAAGTTGCAAGCTTGGACAAAGCGGACTCCGGGTGGATCATCGGTGACCTAGAGGAGTTCAAGCGGAGCTTTTTAAAACCCCAAGTAGCCGAGGAGTCTAGCGTAGGGAGCTACAAAGGTTGTAATCTATAAACCCTAGCTTTTCTTTCATATGATGATATGAAAAATTTGAAACCCTAATTTTTCTAGGAACGATTCTATGTTCGTTAACTTAGCACCCTAAAAATTCAGTTTTTGGTTCATGTGATGCTTCCAAACCCTTCATGAGGTGCTAGGCTAACCTAACAGTATGTATGTATGTTTGTGTGTATGTATGTATATATACACACACACACAAACATATGAACATACACATACTTACATATGTATGTACACACACACACATCCATATCATACCAAGTGTGTGTGTGCGCGCGCAACAAAATAAACAAACGACTTACGACTAAAGGAATATGACTAAGGGTGTACCTTCCTACGTGTATTCTTAATCTAACCTATAGTCTCCTAGGACCCTACTTGCTAAGTATCCAAAACTCGCCTTTATATATATATATATATATATATATATATATATATAAGTACACTAATCTACGGTTGCGGGGGTGCTATACGCCATCTGTTAGTGGATGTTGCACACTCTCACAACACTTGTGAGGAGGCAGAAGTGATAAACAAAAATTTCTTGCATGCAACACCCACATAAACCAAGATCTTGTGCTTAAACCTTAACTAGCAAAAACTATCTAGATATCTAATCTACTAAGATAGTGTTAAACCTAATGAACCAGTCCTTCGGGTCTTCTTTTGAATGTGACTCCTAGGCTCCTTGTGGTCGCAAAAAGCTCGGTCTCCGGCCACCTCGAGATCCAAGAAGATCCACCCGAGAGCTATCGAACAATTTACAAACTCTTCTCAAGAGTTTAACTAAGAGATCAAGATTGCTAGAAGTGATCACTTAGATGATGCAGAGATCAAGTATTGGATTATAATTTTGCTCTAAGTTTTTGATTCACAACTCATGTGAAGGTTAAATCAAAGAGGAGGAAGAAGGAGAGAATGAGGAGAGAGAATGTCAAAGTGATGAATGAAAAAATCAAGCATGGAAAAATGATATGGCTCAATTGAAAATAATTGAAGCATGCATTAAAAAATTGCACCATGCTTCAATAGTAACTCCAAATGAATAAAAAAATGAAACACGTCATTCCTGCATCCATGCTTAGACTTTTCCAAATTCCACCTCATTTATTTATTTTCACAAAATAAATATGTAATTATGAGGTGTCTCCTTCTAGAAGGTATTCTTGTAACAATTACAAGAATACCCCTCCATCGTATACCGTATAAGTATACCCGTATCCGAATTCCGAAAAATACGAATACAAATAATCCAATAATATAGTACCGGTATCCGACTTAAACCAAACCTACCAGTATTATCCTTCCGAACAGTTTTCCTGTAACAATTACATGAACATGATCAAAACCCTGCCGTAGCAACTTACGGCCTCTACATCTTTTGCCTGAACCAGGAAACCCTCTGTGTGGGACTCTAAAGACTCGACAGTACGCTGGCAGTGGGTTTAACCACAAGCACGTCAGCGGCACTAGCTGTGCGTAACGGCTACCCAGGTACATGACAAAAAGGTGGCCGACAAGAGAACTCATCACAACCCTAACGAGCCTGTAAGCAACACTTACCATACAGTCTGGTCTTTTCGTCTGATACGTCGCATATAAAGTCTACGGGTGGTAAATATCAGACCCTAGTAACTTTATGAGTTATGCTGATTTACGGCCCATAACGGTTCGAGAAACTACTGATAACTCTTATCAGTAAATCTTGAGAACCCTGTCCAGGGATTTGCTGTTATGGCCGATCAAGCATAGCGCGACATCAACTCCTTATACCGGGAGAGACGAAACCCCTCCTATCGCTCACTGCCTCCATGTGATTCGGGACTATACCCAAAATCCACCTGTTTGCACAACTCCGTAGAGACGTGGTAGGGAGGAAATCAAAGTACTGTAGGAATTATACAAGATACTATGACGATCTCGGGTTTATAGACAATCCTGTACAAGTGTCACCAGAGAACTGCTATCTGACAATAGGTATATATACTATCTAGGAGTTCTCTGCGAGTCCTGTTCGGTGTACCCATTCTCCAATGAGCACCTGTGTATAATCTTTGATGTCAAACACTAATGGTTGTGGGATCAACCACCACCCCTAGGGTCAAGAGACGTACACACTAGTCTACTCTGGTAATATTGATGCCCTGTCTCGATATACCCTCGACTAGGAACTATTAAAGGTTATGCTTATAGACTGCTCAGGCCCCACTAGTATGATCTACATCATAATCCTGGCAGTCAAGCATAATCCTAAGGGCTTCATCAACATGTATATAAAGATATGAAATACAATATATCACACGTTAAGATGAAGATAAATCAGATAGCATACTATCATTTCGAGCAAAGATTGTTTCTGTACATATACTTGCCTAGCATCCTATACAATACAGGCCTCTTGGAAATACATATTTAACAATCACCCACTTGTACTAAGGCCTGTAGTTGGTGCAATAACTACCCATTGTCTATGCTAGAATCAGTTGCCAGCGTACCGCATGCCCAACATCTCAAACAGTTTCTCAAACTGGACTTGAGAGATGGCCTTGGTGAATGGATCTGCTGTGTTGTCTTTCGTGTCTACTCTCCGTACCTCGATGTCCTGGCGATCCACTATCTCCCTGATGAGGTGATACCGCCTCAAGATATGTCTGGATTTCTGATGGGACCGCGGTTCCTTTGCCAAAGCCATGGCTCCATTGTTGTCGCAATACAGAGGTATTGGATTAGCAATGGATAGAACCACCTGAAGTTCAGAAATGAACTTTCTCATCTAGACTGCCTCTTTTACGGCATCATTAGTATCAATATACTCAGCTTCCATCGTGGAGTCAGCGACGGTATCTTGCATGGAACTCTTCCAACATACCGCCCCTCCATTTAGGGTAAATACAAACCCTGAAATGGACTTACTATCATCCTTATCGCTCTGGAAGCTGGAGTCGGTAAAGCCCTCCATTTAGAGATCTCCGTTACTATCACCAAGAACATTTCTTTAGTTCTTCTCAAGTACTTCAGAATGTTCTTCACAGCAGTCCAGTATTTCTCCCCTGGATTGGATTGATACCTGCTTACTGCACTCAGTGCATAAGCTACATCTGGGCGAGTACATAACATCGCATACATTATAGATCCTATCGCCTAAGCGTAGGGTATAATGCTCATGCGAGCCCTCTCCTCATCAGTTTTTGGAGACATCTATTTGGAGAGGGTGATCCCATCACAAGTGGGTAAATTACCTTACTTGGAATCTTCTATAGTAAATCTCTGTAGTATGGTGTCAATGTATCTTGATTGGGACAATCCCAATAATTTCTTAGATCTATCTCTATAGATCTTAATCCCTAGAATGTACGAGGAATCACCCAGGTCTTTCATGGAGAACCTCTATGATACGAATAGTTTGACCGATTGTAGCATAGGAACAGCATTTCCTATCAAGAGAATGCCGTCCACGTACAATACGAGGAATGTAACAGTACTCTCTACAATCCTTTTATAAATACATGGTTCATCTACATTTTTGACAAAACCAAACTCTTTGATTGTATTATCCAAGCAGATGTTCCAACTCCATGATGCCTGCTTTAATCTATAGATGGATTTAAACAATCTGCATGCTTTTCCACTGCTCCCACTATCAATGAATCCGGCTGATCCATAAAAACGTATTCTTCTAAATCACCATTTAGAAATGTCGTTTTAACATCCATCTGCCAGATCTCATAATCATAGTGAGCAGCTATAGCAAGCAGGATCCGAATGGATTTGAGCATCGCGACTGGTGAAAATGTTTCATCATAGCCCAAGCCTGGTCTTTGACGAAATCCTATTGTGACCAACCTAGCTTTATAGGTCTCCACCTGACCATCCACACCGATCTTTCTCTTAAAGATCCATTTGCACCCTTTGGGTTTTACTTCAGAAGGTGCAACCTCCAAAGTCCATACTTTGTTGGTGTGTGTGGATTCCATTTCGGATCTCATGGCATCCAGCCACTTCACTGAGTCACCACTCGTGATAGCTTGCTGAAAACTAGTAGGATCATCATCATCCATGATGAAATCTTATTTATCACCATCAATTAGAAAACAGTAGTATCTATCAGGTGGGCGAGAAGTCCTACTAGATCTACGGAGGGCTGAGGTTCGTCAGGTTCTATTGAAACCTCATTTTCAACCAAATCATCGGTAATTGCTTGTGTATCTGGAATTTCTTCCAATTCTACCACATTGCCATCAGTATCATTTGTAAAAAATTCATTTTCTAAAAATGTGGCATACTGAGAAACAAACACCCTTTATTCATCCTTGTGGAAGAAAAGATATCCATACGAGTATTTTGGATATCCCACAAATTTACACAAAACCGATCATGTCTCGAGTTTGTCCGGATTCTGCTTTTTCACATAATCCGGACAACCCCATATCCTAATTCTTTTAAGAGATGGTCTCTTCCCATACCATATCTCATATGGAGTGGTAGACACGGTTTTGGTCGAAACCCTATTCAATAGATAAATCACAGTCTCCAATGCGTGGCCCCAGAATGATATTGGTAACTCAGCATCACTCATCATAGATCGTACCATATCTAATAGGGTACGATTCCTCTTTTCCGACACACCGTTGTGCTGTGGTGTGTACGGAGGAGTGAGCTGAGAGAGAATCCTATTCTCTTTTAGGAAATCTAGAAACTCTGAGCTCAGATACTCAGCTCCTCGATCCGATTAAAGTTTCTTGATTCTTAAGCCTATTTTTTTTCTACTTAAGATTTATACTCCTTGAACTTTTCGAAGGCTTCAGACTTATGTTTCAATAAGAATACGTTTCCGAATCTCGAGAAATCATCAGTAAAAGTTATGGAGTAGGAAAAACCACCTCTCGCATGTATAGACATTGGTCTACATACATCACTATGTATGAGGCCTAAGAGTTCAGTAGCTCTCTCTTCGTGTCCAGTAAACGGAGTTTTGGTCATTTTACCTTTGATACAAGACTGGCAAGTCACATAAGATTTATATTCAAACGGGTTTAAATATCCATCTTTATGTAGCTTGGTTAGTCTTGTTTCGTCAATATGACCAGGTCTACAATGCCAAATGAAAGCTTCATTTATGTCTGAAACCTTTCTTTCGTTTGTGTGTTGTATATTGAAAACTGTATGCAGGTTTAGGACGTATATCCCGTTATTTAATATACCTGACCCAATCAACTCTTGATTAAGATTAAAGTTCATAACATTAGATTGTAATACAAAATTATATCCAGTATTGTCCAACAACGATACAGTATAATATTACATAATATCGAAGGTACAAAATAACATGGTTCAAAACCAATATACAACCCGACAGCAAACCAATGTGATACTCTCCCACTGCTGTAGCATGTACAAAGGAACCATTCCCAACCCAGAGAGTGTGATCACCTTTCTTCAAAAACCTGCTATTTCTCAGCCCCTGCATACAATTGCAGATGTGAGATCCTGACCCGGTATCTAATACCCAGGAAGCAGAGTTAATTGAAAATCGGTTTTCTGTTACAAACACACCTGAAGTGGAAGCATCACCATTCTTCTTCTTCTTGAGACCGACCAGGTATCCAACACAGTTTCTCTTCCAGTGCCCAGTCTGGTGGCAGTGGAAGCATTCCCCTCGTCTTGTCGTGGCATCCCCTATCCTGTCCTTTCCCGGTGCTTTTTTCACTCCTCCTCTCGGCTTGATGGGATTCTTCTTCTTCTTTCCCTTGGCCTTAGCTTTCGGGACAGAAGAGGAAGATGGCCCAGCAATTAGAGCGAGAGTTTTCGCTACCTTTAGCATGCTCTCTGCACTCTTCAACATATTGAGGAGTTCAGGTATCGAATTCTCCATGTTGTGCATGTTGAAGTTTACAATGAACTGAGTAAAGGCAGGGGGAAGGGACTGTATAACAATATCAACATACTGTTCGTTCTCCATGGTCCAACCCACGTTCTCTAGTTCTTCGATAAGTCCAATCATCTTTAATACATGGTCACCTACAGACATGCCAGCAGCCATCCGCATCTGAAACAACTTTCGAGATGCCTCGTATCAGAGAGTACGAGATTGCTCTCCATGCAACTCCTTTGTATGGAGAAAGATGGATTGTATATCCATCTTTTCGTGCTGCTTTTGATGGTCATTGTTCATAGAAGCAAGCGCGAGGAACTTGGCTATTGCATAGTCTATATCTCATGTCTTGCGGATTTCTTTATCAACAACTGAAGAATCAGGGCCTAGGCTAGGAGGGGCTGGAGTAGTCAGGACATATCCGACCTTATCATAGGTCAGGGCAATATTTACATTCCTCAGCCAATCTTTGTAATTTGGTCCCGTGAGTTTATTCTTGTCTAATAAAAGCTTATGTCCTATCATAGGTATCTGCCATTAGGAGAAAGAAAAGAAGACACTCAGCGATTGCTCTTGCATGATTAGATTGGTTATTAATCTTATCTAATCGATGTCTCCCACTGCTTTTATCAAATTTTCCTTCAAACCTTAAAAAGAAAATTAGCCAGGATTAATTGTAATCTACAAGTTCGCTAACCGGTCGGCCAGGCCAGTGTCGGTACTCCGAGGGAGGTTCCCCGTGCTTTCGCACGGACCTAATTAAAATAAACCTCGCTTTCCTAAATGCGTAACCCCGTTGACACCTACTGGATGAGCTAATTGTAAAGTGCAAAACTCTTCCGGGAGTAACTTTTACTCACAGTAGGATCGAGATCCAACTATCAAATAGAAGGTACAATCACAACATTTGTGAGGAGGCGGAAGCGATAAACAAAAATTTCTTGCATCCAACACCCACATAAACTACGATCTTTTGCTTAAACCTTAACTAGCAAAAACTATCTAGAGATCAATATACTAAGATAGTGTTATATCTAATGAACCAGTCCTTCGGGGCATCTTTTGAATGTGGCTCCTAGGCTCCTTGTGGTCGGAAAGAGCTTGGTCTCTGGCCACCTCGAGATCCAAGACGATCCACCCGAGAGCTATCGAGCAAGATACAAACTCTTCTCAAGAGTTTAACTAAGAGATCAAGATTGCTAGAAGTGATCACTTAGATGATGTAGAGATCAAGTATTGGATTATAATTTTTCTCTAAGCTTTTGATTCATAACTCATGTGAAGGTTAAAGCAAAGAGGAGGAAGAAGGAGAGAATGAGGAGAGAGAATGTCAAAGTGAGGAATGAAAAAATCAAGCATGGAAAAATGATATAGCTCAAATGAAAATAATTGAAGCATGCATTAAAAAATTGCACCATGCTAACCCTAAATGAATAAAAAATGAAAAAAGCCATTCCTTCATTCATGCTTAGACATTTTCCAAATTCCACCTCATTTATTTATTTTCATAAAATAAATATGTAGTTATGAGGTGTTTCCTTCTAGAAGGTATTTTTTTAATAATTACAAGAATACCCCTCCACCGTATAAGTATACCCGTATCCGAATTCCGAAAAATACGAATACAAATAATCCAATAATGTAATATCGGTATCCGGCTTAAACTAAAGCATACCAGTATTATCCTTCCGAACATTATTCCTGTAACGATTACACGAACATGATCGAAATCCTGCCATAACAACTTACAGCCTCTACATCTTTTGTCTGAACCAGGGAACCCTCTGTGTGGGTCTCTAAAGACTTGACAGTACGCTGGCAGCAGATTTAACTACAAGCATGTCAGCGGCACTAGCTGTGCGTAACGGCTACCCAGGTACCTGACGAAAAGGTAGCCGACAAGCGAACTCATCACAACCCTAACGAGCCTGTAAGCAACACTTACCGTATAGTCCGGTCTCTTCGTCTGATACGTCGCATATGAAGTTTAGGGGTTGTAAATGTCAGACCCTAGTAACTTTATAAGTCATGCTTATTTACGGCCCATAACGGTTTGAGAAACTACTGATAACTCTTATCAGTAAATCACAAGAACCTGGCCAGGGATTTGTTGTTATGGCCGATCAAGTATAGCGCGACATCAACTCCCTATACCGGGAGAGACGAAACCCCTCCTATCGCTCATTGCCTCCATGTGATTCGGGATTGTACTCAAAATCCACCTGTTTGCACGACTCAGTAGAGCCGTGGTAGGGAGGAAATCAAAGCACAGTGGGAATCACACAAGACACTATGACGATCTCGGGTCTACAGACTAACCTGTACAAGTGTCACCAGAGAACTGCTATCTGACAATAGGTATATATACCATCTAGGAGTTCTCTGCGAGTCCTGTTCGGTGTACCCATTCTCCAATGATCACCTGTGTACAAACTTTGATGTCAAACACCAATGGTTGTCGGATCAACCAACATCCTCAGGGTCAAGAAATGTACACACTAGTCTACTCTGGTAATATCGATGCCCTGTCTCGATATACCATCGACTAGGAACTATTAAAGGATATGCTTATATACTGCCCAGGCCCCACTAGTATGATCTACATCATAATCCTGGCAGTCAAGCATAATCTTAAGGGCTTCATCAACATGTATATAAAGATATGAAATACAACACATCACACGTTAAGATGAAGATAAACCAGATTGCATACTATCATTTCGAGCAAAGATTATTTCTGTACATATACATGCCTAGCATCCTATATAATACAGGACTCTAGGGCATACATATCTAACACTATCCACCCGACTTCCTCTGTAGATATACATCTACTCACCTGCAATCTCCTTATTTATCTGAAGTCGATGTGCTTCGTCATCTCGGAAATCCACGCGAAGGTATCTACAATCAATACACAAATGGAATGCTATTAAAACCAAGTCTGAAAAACCGATATGGCACACGAAGTGCTCATAGGTTTGAATCTATAGCCTACGCATTCAAAAACAACAAAATACTATCTGACGTCAACGTGCGAACGTCGAATGACCAAGTCACATCAAGAAATCCAAAAATCCAAGATTCAAATATCGGAAAATATTATCAAAACCAACTCAAAATACTCCCCGATTTTGGCACAGGTAGACAAGGAGAAAACTAACGATACAGTAGCTAAGTTATAAGGAGTGTGGCTATAGGCCAAACCCCAACATCAAACTCCAAAATTTGGTTGGCGGGAAAAGCTACAGTAACCTACGGCGACGGTTGTCCTTTGGAGTTTGGGTCTCGTTCTTCTATGGTGGTCTTCTAGTGGTCTAAGTAGGTCAATGTAGTTGTTTGCTTTTCTTATAAAGACCCCAAGTTGCTCCAGATTTTATCTGAGCATAAAAAATTAATGAAAAACGACATCGGAAAATTCTAACTTCGTGTTTTCTCTTGGCCAGTAAAACATCACTAAGGTAATGTAAACACTCACTACACCTCAATTACAACTCCACAAGTCCAAACATCCACTAAACATCAACTTAGAAATTTCTAAGATCACAATCTACACTAAACGAGTTTTAAACTAAACTAGAAGGTTAGGAAACAATTAACAAGATGAGAAAAGAAGGTTATACCTCTTGGAAGCAACTCAAGAAAAACCCTAGATGCTCCAAGTGCTCAAAATCCGAATTTGATTCAACCATGGGGTGTAGGGTGAGGTTGTGTGCATTTTTTATGAAGGTGGAGTGGTGTTTTGGTAAGGTTTTGAAGATGGTTTATGGAGGTAGAGGAGGGTGAAGGAGGATGAGGAGAAGGAGTTGAAGAAAATGGTGAAGTGAAGAAAGAAGTGAGAAATGAAATGAAGAAGAAGTCAAGGAGCCATACTCTCATCTCTCTCTCTCTCTCTCATGGCATGCCTATGCCTCATCATGTTGTCCCCCCCCCACTCTCTCATCAAAATAAAACCAAATATCAGCAATGCAAAAGAAACAGCATGCAACAAAATGCAACATATCATGGTGCACTAGCCATTGTTAATAAAAAGGCAGATTTAGCCTAATCGTGATTAGTAGTGCACTAATCAAGTTTAATATAAACTTGCATAATTATTTATAAAATGATCAAATCCAATAAATACATTTTTAATAAATAATACATATCAATATCCAATTATTTTCCAAATATTGGTATATAATTATACCATTTTACGAAAACCCCAATTCGTAAATCAAACAGTTTTCGTGAAATATATTATTTTAATATTTAAATTCTAAAATAATATTTTTTTCCTGAAATTTTACATCATTCGATGAGGAAAGAGCCGAGATCCCTTCACAGGGAGTGACCTCTTTAGCGAAAGTTTACGTCACTATATATTTGTAAAACCACTCGAGTTCTTTCAACGATATCAAGTTCATTATGTTGACGGTTTTTCGCCAAAAACCAGCCATAGCCCTCCGTCATTTTAGATTAGTATTTCTTAGTCTTTGTGCTACGTTTGTCGTTTCTATTCGCCGAGACGTAGTATGCGGTAGCTCTGTAATGCTTTTCTGTCGCATGGATATGTGGATTGGTTAGGACAGTCGTACGACTTTGTTAATCATTCGTCAAGGGTCATGCGGGTGGGTTTAACGCAATAAAGATAGTGATGGGTTGAACTTGACTAGGACCCTTGATTTGTTGATTATTCGTCAAGGTCCTTAGGTCCTTGGGGTAAAAACCACATCGAGAGTTTCAAACATACAAGAAACTTTCCAGGCATGCGCATACCTTCTGGAGTGTGGTAACTTGAGTGGCTTCCATCAAGTTATCATGCGATGATAGTTGGATCTCGATTCCCACTGATGAGTAGGTGTTACTCCTTGGGTGATTTTCAGATGATCTCGACTAATTCTCCTTTTAGGGTTTGAAGGAGAATTCGAGAAAACAGTGGTAGCCATCCTGATTAGATAAAGTGATTAACCAGTCTAATTTAGGTTAGAGTGCACGCTGAGTGTTTCTTTTCTCTATCTCTCTCTCTTGTTAGGAATATGTATGCCCTAGAGGCCATTATTGTATGATATAGTGGATGCTTGGACATATATATAGAGGACTTTCTTTCTCGACATGATAGTATTCTATCTGGTTGCTCTTTATCTTAACATGTACACTTGTATTATTATACTGTCTCTCTGATACATGTTGATAAAGCCCTTAGAATGTTTTCTTGATTACCAGGACTATGATGCGGATCATACTACTGGGATTTGTGTAGTCTACAAGCACATCCTTTAATTGTTTCTAGCCGAGGGAGTATCGAGATAGGGCATCGATATTCCAGAGTAGACTAGTGTGTACGTTTCTTGACCCTGTATGGGGTGATGGTTGATCACATAACCATTGGTGTTTGACATCAAATATTGTACAAAGGTGCTCATTAGAGAATGGGTACACCGAACAGGACTAGCCGAGAACACCTAGTTGGTACTATACCTATCGTCAGATAGCAGTTCTCTAGTGACACTAGTACAGGTTAGTCTGTACACCCGAGATCGTCATAGAGTCTTGTGTGGTTCCTACTGTGCTTTGATTTCCTCCCTACCATGGCTCAAAAGATTCGTGCAAACAGGTGGATTTTGGGTACAGTCCCGAGTCACATGGAGGCAGTGAGCAATAGGAAGGGTTTCATCTCTCCCGATATTGGGAGTTGATGTTGCGCTATGCCCGATTGGCTATAACAACAAGTCCCTGGCCAGAGCAGATGAGATTTACTGGTAAGTGTTATTAGTAGTTTCTCGAACAGTTATGAGCCATACATCGGAATGACTTATCAAGTTACTGGGGTCTGACGATTCCACCCCAGACTCGATATGCGACACATCAAACGAAGAGACCAGACTGTACGGTAAGTGTTACTTATAGGCTTCATGGGAGTTTGGATAGGCTTGCTTATTTATCTTTTATTCGCTCAATACCTGGGTAGCCTTTACGTCCAGCTAGTACCACTGACGGCTTGTGGGTAACTGTAACATTTCAGAAAATAAAATATTATTTTTGGGAATTTAAATAATTAAAATAATAAATATTATGAATATTTTAAAGTATGGAGGTTATTTTTAATGAATTGGTATAATTATATCCTGATAGTTTAGAAAATATTTGGAAAATTTATAAGAATTATTAATTTTGAAAGTGTTTAGTTAATTTGGACATTTTATAAATTATTATATAATTATTTGTATACGAGTTTAATACTAAACTCGATTAGCATTTCACTAATTATGCATTAATCTAGTTTATGTGTTATGCATGCAACTTAACATGTTGCATAACACTTGTTATATTTTGTTTTGAACCATGGTGTAACACCTTAGAATGCGATTAGTGTTAATTAAGCGATAATGCGAGATTTTAGTGAAAAGTTAACTAAAATAGTTTTCACATATTTTATAAAAATTAATTAATATTTTATTATTATTTATTTTGGGCTTGCACAAACATGTGCATATTAACTTAGGGTTAATTAGGTTAACCATGCTTAAGTAGCCATGGCACCTTAACCTCATTCTTGTAAGTTGTAATATGAATTTATTTAAATTATTTAGTTTTTAAAAAAATAAGGTTTGAATATGGTTGACTTGAGAGAGAGAGAGAGAGGGTTGACATGGGAATGATAAGCATGGGGCAAGCATGGCTTGTATTTAATGAGGAGAGAGAAGAGGGGGGCATGGCTCATACAAAATTCACACCCACATTTCCCTCATCCCTCATTCACACCCCCTCATTCTCACCTCACTCCCTCATTCACAACATTATTTCTTTATCTCATTTCCTCTCCCCCTCCAACTGAAACCCTAACCCAAATACTGTAAGTGCACGGCGGCGCCCCGGCCGTCAATCCGACGGCCAAATGCGGAAGCGGTGATAAACTTTAAATTTTACTTGAACTGGCAAACCGCCGCGCACTAAACCCTGGATCGAACCATTAACTAGTCCTAGCTAACTACAAGATGGGGAAGAGAGATATACCGACTGATCCAAGTCCTCCGGTCTTCTCGTCGTCGTCCCGATCTCCAGCGGAATGTCTTGTCTCCACCTCGTCGCCGGAAGTGCACCACATCGCCTACTTCTTTTACGGGCTCCCACCTCAATGCCGAGGCAACTCGGGCACGAAGCTGGCTAGTCGACGTGCCCAAGGTTTGCTGTAGAATGTGTAGTACTCAAGTCTCACTTTGGGGTTGTGGAATTGCCATTTGGTGGAGGAATGATACTTGGAGCTTTGGAGATTGATCTTGTGGGATTTTTGCAACATGAAATGAGCCAAAAACCCACATACAAAATGTTGGACAGCCCACTAAAAGGGGAGTGGCCGGCCATGACATTGTGGTGGAGAGAATGGAGTGTGAGAGAGAGGGTCAATGTATCAAAAGATAATCAATCTCATAATGCAAGAGAGAGAGAGTGAAAAGACTATCATGCAAAAGCATGATAACAAGCTAAAACCAACACTCCACCACAACCATCATCAAGCATGATGACTTCAAAAAGTCAAGCCATCATGAAGAAGTCAAGAAGTCAAGGTCAAGGAAAAGCTATCATGACACAAGAATATGCAAAGAACCCCTCCACAAATACTTATTTGCAACAATGCAAATAAGCCCTCCTCCACCAATCTTCGGCCAATGAACGATACAAACGAAATCGGCCGAAACGGAAAGCAAACTGGCAACTCCAGAAAACTGGTCCCATAATAAATTACAGGAAAACCCCGATACTGTGCATACGCACCCGCATCTGTATTCCGACCGAAATACAACTGCAATGAGACAAAATCTACACTGTACTATACTAGGATCCGGCTTAAACCAAAGCCGGCTAGTATTATCCGTTCGATCCTGATCCGTGCAATACCGCACGTATCTGATCGAACCCTGCCATATATCCATACGGCCTATAGTACAAACTGCCCGATCCTGATCCGTACAATACCGCACGTATCTGATCGGACCTTGCCATATCTCCATACGGCCTCTACAACCTTTCGCCCGAAAGCTGAGTAACTGAATGTGGGGGACTCTAAAGACTCGTCAACACCTTGGTTGTGGATTTAACCACTAGCACGTCAGAGGTATAAGCCAATACGTAACGGGCTACCAGGTATTGACTAAAAGGGACGTCTGTGAGCGAACTCAGCCCGACAACCCTACTGAGCCTGTCAGTGACAATATCCGTACAGTCCGGTCCGTTCGTCTATGAGCATCGCATGGCGGGCCTAGGGGGTTGGTAAAAGTCAGACCCCCAAAAGCGGTACAAGTCGTGTCGGAGTGTAGCCAAGAACACCCTGAGATACTACTGGAATACCTACCAGTAAATCTCCTTGCCTCGGCCGAGGGCTTCGTGTAATGGCTCTCCTAGACACAGCGCGACCTCACCCCCAATACCGGGAGAGACGAACCCCTGAAGATGCGCTCACTGCCTCCATGTGGCTCGGGACTGTACCCAACTAAAACCTGTTTGCACGACTCCTTTGAGCCGTGGTAGGGTAGTAATCAAAGTACAGTGGGAACTCACACAAGACAAATGACGATCCCCAGGTCGATGAACTAACCTGTACACATGTCACCAGGGAACTGCCATCTGACGTCTGGTATATGACCAACTAGCATGTTCCCGGCGAGTCCTGTCCGGTGTACTCATAACCCAATGAGCACCTGTATACATCTTAGGTGATCCAACTGACACCAGTGGCTTGTGAGACCGGCCACCGTCCCTCGTCGGGGTCTCGACTGTATACACTAGTCTACTCTGGAGTATCGATGCCCTGTCTCGAAACTCACACAACTAGGGACCATTTAAGGATATGCTTATAGACCCCAGCTCCCACTTATATGATCGCCCTCATACTGCTGGTGGTCAAGCAAGAATCCTAGGGGCTCTATCAACGTGTAATAGCAACTTGTCAGGTCACCTAAAGCAGTACACGATGACAAAGGTAAACCAGATAGCATACTATCATCTCGAGTAAGATTGTCCTACCGGGATAGGTCTTTCATCAATCATTGCAATCACGTACCTGTGACCTAATAATTGACTCTGAGGGCATTATCTCCAACAATCTCCCACTTGCACTCAAGGCTAATTATTGCGATGTCGCATACTCACAGCCCGTATGATACCGAACACCCAACTCCTCTACTAGTCAGTCTCACAAAGCTCGTTTGCGAAACTATTGCGTTCGAGGAATAGCCTTAGTGAGTGGATTCGCTTTGTTGTCTCTTTCCATGTCTCTCTATATCTCAAGTTCGCGGAGAAACCCATCTCCCGAAATGAGCAATACCTGTCTTAGAATGTGTCTGGATGTCTGATGGGACATAGCTCATAAATGAACTCCAAATCCAAACTTCTTAGACTGTATCGTTAACTGAACTTAATCAGCATCCTGCGCCATGCCTCCCTCAGTATTGCCTTGGACCACCTGTCCAAAATACTGCCCCTCATCAGAAGGAAAACTATAACTCTGACAACCTCCTTGTCGTCCAGGTCACCTTGGAAGCCTGGAATGATAACTGTCTCCTGTATGAGGCTATCGTTATCATATCCCTAGAACATTCACTTATATTCTAAAACTGCTTCCGACTGCTTCTCCAGGATTGGATCAATATCAACTTATTGCATCTAGTGCAAGAACAATATCTGGTGTGGTACTTGACATCTCATGATTGACTCAATTGCCTAAGCAAGTGATCTGCCAATCATGCACATCCCTCTCCACTTTAGTCTGTAAGACACCTTTAGAGAGGGTGTCTCCATCACCTGCAGGTATACTACCGTGCCAGGAGTCGTCCATTCTAAATACTCTTAGAATGGTGTCTAAGTACCCTGATTGGGAAACCACCCAAATCTAGATCTAAAGCCATAGATCTAGTAACCAGAATGTCTGATATAAAATCCATTTCCTTTGTGGAGAAACCACTGTGTGACGACCAAAGTATAACCGATCGTAGTATAGGAGTTTCTTTTCCTATTCTGTGTATGTCATCCAAATACCAGGACATCACACCCTACTACCGTCTCAACAGATCCATCCCCTATTCTGATGAAGTCAAACCCATGACTGTCACGTCAGAAATAGATGATCTATCTCCGCTACATGTGCTTTAGTCTATTAATAGACATAAGCCACCTGTCCACCAATGCTTCCGCTGCTCCCACTGACTACGACAACCCTCTGGCAGAGTCATATACACGTACACTTCTGAAGCGAGTTCAGAACGAAGCTATACTCATCCTCCTGCCGGGTCTCACAGTCTGGAACAACAGCAATGGCAAGTGTGGGTAAACAAGAACTTCCCTATCACCGTCCTTGAAGCTACCGGAGTACCTCTCGGGTGCCTGAAGTTACCCACCTTATCTGCGGAGTGGCCAATGGAATGTCAAACCAGATTGAATCTTTAGGTTCCTTATCAAATCTTCAGTAATCGTTTGCGGTTCTGGAATCACTTCCAGTTCTACCATACTCCCACTACTGTTTTCTGAAAAAATCCATTTTTAGTAAAACTGTGGCGAGTCTAGAACAATATCGCTATTGTTCATCCAGATGGTAGAAAGTCAACCCTCTGCATAGCCTGGGTCAACCCACAAACAGCCATTACAGAAACGTGCCTTGAGTTATCCAGAGTCTAGTTTTAATCATAAGCCAGACAACTCCCCATACCTTAACAACGTTAAGATATGAACTGTTCTATATCCAATATGAAACCAGAGGCACTGATTTAATTGAACCAGATCCAAATCATGCAACTGTCTCCAGTGCATGTCAACTAAATGGAAGAAGGCCGATCAGCGTTACTCAACTTAGGAATGCTTCCAATCATGAGTAACCTGAAAGAGAAGCAAGATCTCTTAATCACTACTATCAACTGAACACCATACGCAAGTATCTACATCTTTGATCTCTTTGAAGAATCCCGATACTTGCTACATCTGGTTCTCTACTCTATTCAAATACCTATAACTTCTCAAAATTCGGACCCTGTGTTTCCGCGAAACACCTGTCTAAAAACTAGAGAAGTCATAAGTAAACCGAATATAGTACGAGGACCAACCCCTCTGTCCTGATGGACCCTGGACAACATACAATACTCTGTATAAGTCCCTTGAGTCTGATAACTCATTTACTGTGTGTCGTAGGTTGAAAACTGTACTTATGGTTAAGAAGAATTACACCGCTGTTTAATGCTCATTACCTAACCATCCACTGATATAGGTAAATGTCATCGACATAATTTCAAAAAGGTATGTCTCACTCTATAAAAATAGACGTACAGATATATCAATTTGAAATTGGTGCATAACAGCGGATATTCAAAACCAAAAATTTGCCGACCGGCAAATAGCCCAGGTGATCTCCTCAAATATCACCGATTACAACGAATCCCGATATAATGAGGACGATCACCCAATTCCCAATAACTTACCCCCACTCATCATTTGTAAAGCCATACAGATGTGCGAATCGTACCTGGTAAATACATACCCTGGAGTAAGTATCTAATCGGGAAATCAGTTTTCTTTTAACAGTACCCAGTGAAACTGAAACATTGAAATGTTTCGATGGGGTATTCCAGTATTCCTAGTAATGCCTCTTCCAGATTCACGACTGTAACCGTATAGTTCTTTGCCACCAAATCCCTTCATATGTCTTTAGTCATTACCTTCTGCACACCCCTTAGGCCAAATGGTTTTCTTCCTTCCCTACCGTTCGGCACCAGCCTATGGTTTAGAAGAAGACTATCCAATAAGCATCAAGGGTGTACTGTCCTAATCCTAGGATCACTCGCAATGCGACAGAAGGTGAAGATAAAAGACAACCGAATGAACCTTATTCTTATTTCTCCTGAACCAGGATCCATCCCCGAACTGGAACAAGTTCCTTTCGAGTTCGTATATAACCATACGATGGATTATCCAAATAAACTGTGGATCTTCGTAGTGATACGGAGTGTCCTGGAGAAATACAAAGGTGATTTAGGATTGGCGAAGGAATACTTGGTTTGGTCGTGAATAGCAGTCGCAATTTACTTTGCCCTCTTACTAATCCCTTGCTTTGTCCGAACTTAATACTTTCTGCACACCATCGTTATGCTAATTGGTTTTCTTCATTCCCTACCGGTCGGCACCTGCCTATGGTTTGGAAGAAGACTATCTAATTTGCGTAATAGGTGTACTATCCCCTAATCTAAGGGGCACTCGCAACCTGAGAGAAGGTAAAATGAAAAGAAAACTGAATAATCCTATCCGTTTTCTCCAGAACCTGAAACCATCCTCGAATAAATTCTTTCGAGTTCGTATCTAACCATACGATGGTTTTGTCCAATGGAAGTGGACGTTCGTAGTAATACGGGGTGTCCTGGAGAAAAGGGTAAAAGTAGGAGTGGCAATGAGGTTTGCAACTCTGACAATCCAAAAGCCAGTGTTAAGAAGGTTCGGTCAACTTGGTCACTGAGTCATAGTCTTAGGGTCGGGTCAATGGTCGCTGCCAAAGAGAGAGAGAAAAGAAACACTCAGCGTGCACTCTAACCTAGATCAGAATGGTTACCAATTTATCTAATCTGGAAACCTTCCACTGTACCTCAAATTCTCCTCCAAACCTGAAAGAAGAATTAGTCGGGAACACCCGAGGATTAAACTAACTCATAAGTGGAAATCGGGATCCAACTATCATCGCATGATAACGTGACGGAATCCGCTCACGCTATCACACTCCAGAAGGTATGCGCATATCTGGCAAGTTTCAGTACTTTTGAAACTCCCGATGAGATTTTTGCCCCATGCTCTTATGACCTTGACTTTGGCCAACAAATCATAAGTCACATGTCAAGTTCTACCCATCATTCTCTAGGTTGATTCGAATCCACCCACACAAGCCCTTGACTTTGGCCAACAAGGCTATACGACTGTTCCAGACCAACGCATCTATCTATGCTGCATATGAATAACCAACAGCGACCAAACACTGTGCCTTGACTTTGGCCAACAAACACAGCTTGAATACTATTGACTATCCATATGAAACGACGGAGGGCTATGAATGGTTTCTGGCGAAAACCTTTAACGTAAAGAACTTGATATCGTTGAAGGAACCGGATAGCTTTTTAAAAATATAGTGACGAAAACCATTGCTAAAGAGGTCACTCCCGGTGAAGGGATCTCGGCTCTTTCCCCGTAGAATGAGGTGCAGGATATTTCAACTGAATACCACGGTGCAAAGCAAAAGTAATCGGCTATAGTGAAGTTATTGCCCTGACGCAAACTTTTTGTCCAAGGGGTCACTCCCGGTGAAGGGATCTCGGCCCTTGCCTCGTCGACTGAGGAGCAGGATATTCCAACTGAATACCACGATGCGAAACAAAAGTGAACGTCCTTGCAATAACAGCTTTTTGAAAAGTGTTCCAACAACATCAGATTAGGTTTGTTTTAACTTGCATTGATCCGAATCAACGCAGTCCCATCAATTGATCACACCACAAAGAACGAAAATAATATGACGTACGTATATGCCATCCGCATTCGCCACTGGGTCCCGTCATTACCCGTTAGGTTAGCTAACTAACGACAGAGCGGGGACTGGACTAGCACGGATGCAAAACATATACAACATCTACTAATATATATACCAATATATTATATTCGCTCAAGGCGTGATAAAATGCAACATCACAGAAATGTACAGCATCACAGAATAATACAGATATCTGGGATCCCCGGGTTTCACAGAGCCACTACTGAAACCCGATGTTCCCCTGGTCGTGTGGATAGCCTGTGCAATGAAATCCTAGACCCCTACGGGCGCGGCAAGTCACCCGCCAAAACCTGAAGCGAGGCAGCCCCCTTCAGCAACGTGAATGGATCACCCAGCACTTCACGGAATCCGGTAACTTGGGCACCCCTCCTGGGTCAACCTGTACCCCCTACGAGTGCGGCGAATAGCCCGCTAATTCTAGAGTGAAGCCCCCTCCGTCTCAATGCCATGAGATGCGGGCTTGTTGCCCTCTAGAACTCGGCTATCCGTGCACCCCTCCGCGGGGTAATCCTAGTACAGAAAGTAAAATATACATACAACGGGTACATCGACCGCAACCTGGTCGTGCCCCAAAATAATAATACAAACAGGCAGTGACGGCAGTCCACATGTCGGACGTTCGCCCCGCAATATCAAATGTACATAATACAACAAAACTGTACTAGCATTGCAACCAGGCTATCCCCCACGACCGATCCGCAACATCACAGCAAAATCACAGAACATCAACGTGAAAGTCACGTTCGCAAATCCGTCTAACCGGGCTATAGCAGTTAGACAGGATTTACCGATCGAGTGACATTCACGGTCGCAGATATAATGTAAATACTGTGAAATAATGTGTTTAAAATATCCGATCGATCAAATTTTAACAAGTGGGCCCCCAAGCATTACTGTAGCAGATCAAGAAATTCTGGGCCCAATGTTATTATTCCAAAAACCCAGTTTTCACCCCAGAAAGCGACTGAAGAAATTTGACACAGCAAGGACACTATTCGGCGGCGGAACCGCGGCCCAAGGGGGGGTTTTGCCGCGGTTCCGCGCTCTGGTGGTCGACTTACTGTGTCGAATTTCTACAGTGTGCTTATAACTTCCAGTACATCACTATTTTACAACCTGAAAAATTTTTCGACACCAAAAATTTTCAACAGAAAACTTATGTGGTGAAAAATGCGGTTTTGGGATTTTTGTTCGATCGGAAATGCAAAACACATTAGACAAAGCTAGACTAAGTTAATGGCATGGCTCTGATACCACTGTAAGTGCACGGCGGCGCCCCGACCGTCAATCCGACGGCCAAATGCGGAAGCGGTGATAAACTTTAAATTTTACTTGAACTGGCAAACCGCCGCGCGCTAAACCCCGGATCGAACCATTAACTAGTCCTAGCTAACTATAAGATGGGGAAGAGAGATATACCGACTGATCCAAGTCCTCCGGTCTTCTCGTCGTCGTCCCGATCTCCCGCGGAATGTCTTGTCTCCACCTCGTCGCCGGAAGTGCACCACATCGCCTACTTCTTTTACGGGCTCCCACCTCAATGCCGAGGCAACTCGGGCACGAAGCTGGCTAGTCGACGTGCCCAAGGTTTGCTGTAGAATGTGTAGTACTCAAGTCTCACTTTGGGGTTGTGGAATTGCCATTTGGTGGAGGAATGATACTTGGAGCTTTGGAGATTGATCTTGTGGGATTTTTGTAAGTGCACGGCGGCGCCCCGGCCGTCAAACTGACGGTCAGATGCGGAAGCGGTGAATAACTTTAATTTTCTTGAATTGGCAAACCGCCGCGCACTAATACCCGGATCGAACCATTAATTAGTCCTAGCTAACTACAAGAAAGGGAATAGAGATATACCGACGATCCAAGTCCTCCGGTCTTCTCGTCATGGTCCCGATCTCCTGCAGAAAGTCCTGTCTCCTCCTCGTCGCCGGAAGTGCACCACATCGCCTACTTTGTTTACGGGCTCCCACCTCAATGCCGAGGCAACTCGGGCACGAAGCCGGCTACTCGACGTGCCCAAGGTTCGCTGTAGAATATGTAGTCCTCAAGTCTCACTTTTGGGGTTGTAGGAATTGCCTTTTGGTGGAGGTATGAAACATGAACTTTTTCTAGGTGAACTTGGGGATTTTTCTAACATGAAATGAACAAAAATCCCCATGAGAAATTCTTGGACAGCCCCATATCAAGAGTGGCCGGCCAAGTCTAGAGAGGAGAGCGAGAATGAGAGTGTGTGCAAAAGAAAATGAGTGGAGCAACCATCATATCCAAGAGAGAGAGAGAGGAATGGTTATGATGCAAAAGGGAATGATCACAACAATAAACCCACACTCAACCAACCTCACCCCTCATCATCATCAACCATCATGCCCACTAAAAGTCAAGCCATCATGAGAAGGAGAAGTCAATGATGGTGCACATCATGAAAACCATCATGATGCCAAAATAAGCAAAGACCCCCTCCACAAAAAGCCTATTTGCAACAATGCAAATAAACCCTCCTCCACCACACTTCGGCCAATGAACGGAACAAAGGAAATTGGCCGAAACGAAAAGCAAACTGGCAACTCCAGAAAACTGATCCCGTAATAAATTACAGAAAAACCCCGATACTGTGCATACACACCCGCATTTGTATTCCGACCGAAATACAAATGCAATGAGACAAAATCTACACTGTACTATACTAGGATCCGGCTTAAACCAAAGCCGGCTAGTAATATCCGTTCGATCCTGATCCGTGCAATACCGCACGTATCTGATCGAACCCTGCCATATAACCATACGGCCTCTAGTACAAACTGTCTGATCCTGATCCGTGCAATACCGCACGTATCTGATCGGACCCTGCCATATCTCCATACGGCCTCTACAGCCTTTCGCCCGAAAGCTGAGTAACTGAATGTGGGGGACTCTAAAGACTCGTCAACACCTCGGTTGTGGATTTAACCACTAGCACGTCAGAGGTATAAGCCAATACGTAACGGGCTACCAAGTATTGACCAAAAGGGACGTCTGTGAGCGAACTCAGCCTGACAACCCTACTGAGCCTGTCAGTGACAATATCCGTACAGTCCGGTCCGTTCGTCTATGAGTATCGCATGGCGGGCCTAGGGGGTTGGTAAAAGTCAGACCCCCAAAAGCGGTACAAGTCGTGTCGGAGTGTAGCCCAGAACACCCTGAGATACTACTGGAATACCTACCAGTAAATCTCCTTGCCTTGGCCAAGGACTTTGTGTAATGGCTCTCCTAGACACAGCACGACCTCACCCCCAATACCGGGAGAGACGAACCCCTGAAGATACGCTCATTGCCTCCATGTGGCTCGGGACTGTACCCAACTAAAACCTGTTTGCACGACTCCTTTGAGCCGTGGTAGGGTAGTAATCAAAGTATAGTGGGAACTCACACAAGACAAATGACGATTCCCAGGTCGATGAACTAACCTGCACACATGTCACCAGGGAACTGCCATCTGACGTCTGGTATATGACCAACTAGCATGTTCCCGGCGAGTCCTGTCCGGTGTACTCATAACCCAATGAGCACCTGTATACATCTTAGGTGATCCAACTGACACCAGTGGCTTGTGAGACCGGCCACCGCCCCTCGTCGGGGTCTCGACTGTATACACTAGTCTACTAATGGAGTATCGATGCCCAGTCTCGAAACTCCCACGACTAGGGACCTTTTAAGGATAAGCTTATAGACCCCCAGCTCCCACATATATGATCGCCCTCATACTGCTGGTGGTCAAGCAAGAATCCTAGGGGCTCTATCAACGTGTAATAGCGACGTGTCAGGTCACCTAAAGCAGTACACGATGATAAAGGTAAACCAGATAGCATACTATCATCTCGAGTAAGACTGTCCTACCGGGATAGGTCCTCCCTCAATCATTACAATCACGTACCTGTGACCTAATAATTGACTCTGAGGGCACTATCTCCAACAATTTTTGCAACATGAAATGAGCCAAAACCCACATACAAAATGTTGGACAGCCCACTAAAAGGGGAGTGGCCGGCCATGACATTGTGGTGGAGAGAATGGAGTATGAGAGAGAGGGTCAATGTATCAAAAGATAATCAATCTCATAATGCAAGAGAGAGAGAGTGAAAAGACTATCATGCAAAAGCATGATAACAAGCTAAAACCAACACTCCACCACAACCATCATCAAGCATGATGACTTCAAAAAGTCAAGCCATCATGAAGAAGTCAAGAAGTCAAGGTCAAGGAAAAGCTATCATGACACAAGAATATGCAAAGAACCCCTCCACAAATACTTATTTGCAACAATGCAAATAAGCCCTCCTCCACCAATCTTCGGCCAATGAACGATACAAACGAAATCGGCCGAAACGGAAAGCAAACTGGCAACTCTAGAAAACTGGTCCCATAATAAATTACAGGAAAATCCCGATACTGTGCATACGCACCCGCATCTGTATTCCGACCGAAATACAACTGTAATGAGACAAAATCTACACTGTACTATACTAGGATCCGGCTTAAACCAAAGCCGGCTAGTATTATCCGTTCGATCCTGATCCGTGCAATACCGCACGTATCTGATCGAACCCTGCCATATATCCATACGGCCTATAGTACAAACTGTCCGATCCTGATCCGTACAATACCGCACGTATCTGATCGGACCTTGCCATATCTCCATACGGCCTCTACAACCTTTCGCCCGAAAGCTGAGTAACTGAATGTGGGGGACTCTAAAGACTCGTCAACACCTTGGTTGTGGATTTAACCACTAGCACATCAGAGGTATAAGCCAATACGTAACGGGCTACCAGGTATTGACTAAAAGGGACGTCTGTGAGCGAACTCAGCCCGACAACCCTACTGAGCCTGTCAGTGACAATATCCGTACAGTCCGGTCCGTTCGTCTATGAGCATCGCATGGCGGGCCTAGGGGGTTGGTAAAAGTCAGACCCCCAAAAGCGGTACAAGTCGTGTCGGAGTGTAGCCCAGAACACCCTGAGATACTACTGGAATACCTACCAGTAAATCTCCTTGCTTCGGCCGAGGGCTTCGTGTAATGGCTCTCCTAGACACAACGCGACCTCACCCCCAATACCGGGAGAGACGAACCCCTGAAGATGCGCTCACTGCCTCCATGTGGCTCGGGACTGTACCCAACTAAAACCTGTTTGCACGATTCCTTTGAGCCTTGGTAGGGTAGTAATCAAAGTACAGTGGGAACTCACACAAGACAAATGACGATCCCCAGGTCGATGAACTAACCTGTACACATGTCACCAGGGAACTGCCATCTGACGTCTGGTATATGACCAACTAGCATGTTCCCGGCGAGTCCTGTCCGGTGTACTCATAACCCAATGAGCACCTGTATACATCTTAGGTGATCCAACTGACACCAGTGGCTTGTGAGACCGGCCACCGTCCCTCGTCGGGGTCTCGACTGTATACACTAGTCTACTCTGGAGTATCGATGCCCTGTCTCGAAACTCACACGACTAGGGACCATTTAAGGATATGCTTATAGACCCCAGCTCCCACTTATATGATCGCCCTCATACTGCTGGTGGTCAAGCAAGAATCCTAGGGGCTCTATCAACGTGTAATAGCAACTTGTCAGGTCACCTAAAGCAGTACACGATGATAAAGGTAAACCAGATAGCATACTATCATCTCGAGTAAGATTGTCCTACCGGGATAGGTCCTTCATCAATCATTGCAATCACGTACCTGTGACCTAATAATTGACTCTGAGGGCACTATCTCCAACAAATACTCACTAAACGAAACAAAATCACCACTAAACCCTACTAAAACCCTTCACAAGTCAAGATTAAGCCACTGAGATGACTTGGAGCATGGAAAGCTAGGATTTTTGAGCAAGTGTGGATAGGTAATGACCTCTAACTGTTAATTAGGTTGTTATTATGTTATGTTGCTTGGTAGTTATGGTTTAGAACACCAAAGATGTATTTTTGAGCACATATCGTATTTTCAGGGTCATTTTATGGTCACTGTGATCTGCTATGACCATGAATTTTCACTGTAAAATCTAGCAATTTAGTAGTGTTGTACTAGTTGCCCTGAGTGTTCACCTGAAACCCTGACCCCACCATACACTGTTCAACAGGCGAGATAGGGAGAAATCCGGCGAGCTCGGTTTTTTAGGGGACTGGGGGTTGTGATTTTTAGGGTAGCTGCCTGTAGATTAATTGGGATGTCTTGTACTGCTAGATTTTTATGTATTGGCAGTATGCAAAATCTGGGACCACTTAGCTAATTTTAGGCGTTTCGGCAAAGTACGATACGATTGATCTGACGTAGTTTAAGTATTTCGGGTAGCTTGCTGTCGTGGGTTTATTTTGATGATGTCGCTATACACGTTAGCCGCTAAACGAACCTTTTCGTAGTTTAAGGGAACCGATTCGTTAATTGGTGTTGTGTTCGTTTATTATTGGGTAGTTTGCTAAATCTACGCGTTATTGTGTTTTATGTTAATAGGATCGCAGGCGGGGACTTCGGACGCTGCAAGAAAGGGAAGCAGGTGGTTGGATTTACCTAGCTCTAGATCATCGATGAGTAGATTTAACATCTACGGGGAAATCGCCCGTACGGCGTTAAGTGTCAGGGGTAGATATGATATTATAGCCGCATGTTTATATGCATATATGTTGATTGTGTATGAGCATCATTGCATACCATTACTTGTTGTGCCTTGACTTAGTACCTAGTAGACACTGCACCATTACTGACGGCTCATGTTGCACGAGCACTAAATTGTTTGCTATATCCACACCGTCGGTAATTGCCATGACACGCACAACCTATACACATATGTGGTATTGTATTCATTATTGACATTGAGACATTGATTCTTTTTCTATTGCGCATATGAAATGTATCATGCATACACACCTACATGTATACACGCATACCTTGCTATAGCTACATATACACCTTTATATGATGTTGCATTGATTTTGGAGATTGTGGGAACCGCATGAAATTATTTAAAAACATGATTCATTTTAAAGAGAGGTTTTCCCTTGATATGCTCATATTATTGTTTTATGTTGCATATATCATATTTCATAAATTTACGCATTGAGATACGGATTTCATGTGATTTATGGATTGAGAACCGTGGGGATATTTCAGGAAAGTATGCATTGTTTTGAAAATCCGATTCCTCTTGATATGATATTTCGATGCGTCCACCATGAGTTTTCTCGGTTCTGAGACTTGTGCTAGATACCCGATTCGAGGAGCGGTAGGCACCGTCTGCGGGTACATGGTGGACCCGGTGAGGTACCCCGGGACAAGAAGACTCGTATAGAAAGGCGGTGAGCATGACGGAGGGAGCACTACCTACCGTTGTGCGGTTGGACCTGGCGGTTATCCGGAGGATACCGACCGGAGTCGTGAGATGGATATGGGTCGATCCGGACTAACGGAGCCCGAGTTATGTGGATTTACGTGTCGATGTGGGACATGAGTTTTCATGATGTTTTCGAGTGCCAATGTTGGGTACTCAGGTTCCATGAGATTTACAGGATATGAGGGCCGATCAGAGTGACGGCGCCTGAGGTATTGCGATTTGGGGTGTCGTTGATGGACACCGGGATTTTCCACGATGATGATATGTTTTATCCCATACTCAGTATTTATTATATATGCATTGTTTCATGTTATAGTAGTACCTGATGGTGTACCTTGATCATGATTGTTGCATATCCATATTGCAATATTTATACTATCAGATTACATGTGTTAGATCATCGTTGTACGTGCATACCTGCGATTATCTGTATGATGTTACTTACTATTCACGAGTTAGCAACTCACCCCCGTTGTGCCATAGTGTTTTGCAGGATTTACCCTCAGAGTAGTCGCGGCAGGGCTTCTTATTGTATCTTTTTCAGCGGATACCGCTACGGTTGGCTGTGAGCCTTTTTGCTGTAGATGGGTTGCGGTTATCTGATTATATCCCTTGTATCTCTTATTGTATCTAGTACTCTCCATCGACCACTTTCATGTATTGACTTAGAGACGAGTTGTGAGGATGGATATTGTGTATTTTATGACTTTGGGTGTCGTGCTCGTGTGAGCCGGCCTTTCTTATGTAGTTTTACCTCTTTATGCTGTTTTTCATTTATATTGTCTATTTCTTCGCTGCAGCGTCGTATATTTATGCTTGTGGTGATTGATTCCGCCTTTGGGCGTGATTTTCTCCCATTTGGGGATGTTTTATTTATATTCTATGTTTGTACCCGTTTCGGGGCTAGTTTTTACAAAGGAGGTGCTGCGGAAATTTTTAAGAAAATAAACTTAGGTTTAAAGATTTTTACTTCAGATTTCCAAATGTTTTTAACAATGTTTTTATCAGTTACTTCTTTTGATGGTTTAGATTTCTGGGTTTTCGTCTTACTTAAATTCCGTTACGCCTGTTGACGTCACGTGGTTTAAGTGCCGGTCACGTGCCTAAATTTGGGTCATGGCACATGGCTTCTTCTTTTAATTTAAAATGGTTTTGTTTTTATTTAAAAAGAGATCATAAAATATATACAGAGATGTCAAGCATGGCAGCTAGGTTTCGGGAGGTATCGTTCATGTCAATTTCAAAAATTTGCCGTTATAGCTAACCCTAACCCTAGAATCGCTACTAGAAAATCTGACGAAACTAAATGTAAACACTTTACATCTAAGTGAATGGGGGAATACAAACTTTGTAGACCGGTCCTTCACTTCTCCATGTCGTAGTCCCTTCGCTGCAAGTTGTGAAGACCCGGACTCTAGTTAGGGTTCACATGAAGAAATGAACAAACTTGCTCAATGTTTTTGAGGCCGAAGATGATCTATGTCGAGGAGACTCAAGCTCATGCTACCTCTTCACTAATGTGTAAATTAGTGAAGCAAACACCCTAAACTAAATGGCTAATAGTAGAGGATGATGAAGCAGGAAGTGGGCTCACTTTAGATTTATTTTTCTCACAAGGTTTCATCACTTAGAAAAAACTAGCAAGCTTTTTCTCAAGTGGGGAAGAAAATGATGCATGAAACACATGAGGTTAGAAATGCAACCATGGTGAGTGTATGTCATGCACTAACCATTGTAGAGACTAAACCATAGCTATGAGTTAAGGGTTGGGTTAACAAATATCTTAAGCTAGACAAACAAGTGGACTAAGCCAATGTTCTACTAGCTTCTCCAAGTTCATCCATGACTAATTCCAAATGTTTGAATTACTTAAAACTAATAAAACCCTAGCATTAACCTAGCATGGTGTGAGTCTCTTACAAACATGTTGCATGTGTAACCTTGCATGACACAACAATATATATCATATATATATTTTGTGCAAAAAGAAAACAATACATTTAACATATATCACATATATATTAATGTAAAATAAGTGAGCAAAATGAATACTTATGTGAGCTAATATTAGTTAATGTAATTTAATATATCAAATATATAATTCTTGTAGGGTTCCTAGGCACACTATAGAGGTCTCACAAGGCATCAACCATGCCAATTTTAAATTTTATGGGTGCCGAGAAACCCTAAAACGGATCGTCGACTAGAAATTTAGGCGAAACAGTAAACTAGTTAACATCTTAACTAAAGGAGAGAGGCTACAACCTTTGTAGATCCGGTTCTCCACTTCCTTAGCTCCACGTAGGCGTCCTCTCGCTGTCCATCTCGAATCCCGAACTCGAACGTCGGCTTCATCGGAGAATTGGGCGGACTAGGTCGTCGGCTTCGTGCCGAAGATGATCTATGTCGAGGCATCACAAGTTCAAGCTCCGACTTCACAAAGTTGTGAAACTTGTGAAGAAAACACCCAAAACAACTTGGCAAGAGGTAGAGGGTGAAGAAATAGGAGGTGGGTTCACTTTAGAATTGGATTTCTCTCACTTTAGCTCAAGTTGCCATTGATGGACTTAAGCTTTTCTTGAAGAAGAAGATGATGAAGAAGAAAGAATATGATAAGTGTTGAATTAAAATGAAAAATAATTCAATACTTATCATAAGCAAACCATAGTTGAGTGTAGAGAATAGACCATGGTTACTTGGATGGGTTAGGGTTAAGCATGAAGACAAGAATGGTTAAGAAGTCAAAGCTTCATGAAGCTTCAACTAGAAACAAAGAAAGCCACCATTCTCATCTTTATCTTTTCCAAATAAATAAATAAACAAATAAATAAATAAATGAATATGCAAAACCCTAATTATCAAATTAACCATGGTTTAATTCTATACACTTAACTAAATGATCAAGTATCATCAAACATGATACAAATATGTGCACAAAAGTATATCACATATACTTCTTGCACATCAAGTGAGAAAATCCATATAAAGTGAACTAATACTAGCTAATGCAAAGTAATATATCAAATATATAATTATATATTAAATCATTAAATCAACACTTGACTTAACGATCCGGTCATATCGCATGTAACCGACTAGTATTCTATGTATCGGCTTATCGAATCAATGATTCGATAACTAGGTCATATCGAATATAACCAATCGATACATCCATCGCGAGAATGAAATACGGTATCACATACACGCACTATTCTCGGTCCTGCACATATCTCATATGCGCTCCTATTTCGTTTCGCTTGAGCCAGGAAACCTCTGTGTAGGACTCTAAAGACTCGTCAATACGCCGGTAGCAGATGATGATCATATCAAGCACCCACAAGCCGCAAGCGGTCTGCTAAACGTAATGGCCATCCGGGTATTGAGCGATCAGAAGATCGACGAGCTAGCCCGCTCGCACTCCTGTGAATCCAACCAGTAACACTTACCATACAGTCCGGTCTGTTCGTCTGATATGTCGCATATCAAGTCTAGGGGTGGTATACATCAGACCCCAATAACCGATAAGTCATGTCGATGTGAGGCTCATAACGGGTTGAGAAACTACTGGTAACACTTACCAGCAAATCTCTGATCAGCCCTGGCCAGGGACTTCCCTGTTACGGCCAATCAAGCACAGCGCAACATCAACCCCCAATACCGGGAGAGACGAAACCCCTCCTATCGCTCATTGCCTCCATGTGACTCGGGACTGTACCCAAAGACCACCGTTTTGCACGCCCTCATGGACGTGGTAAGGTGGAGATCAAAGCACAGTGGGAATCACACAAGACTCTATGACGATCTCGGGTCTACAGACTAACCTGTACAAGTGTCACCTGAGAACTGCCATCTGACATGAGGTATAATACCATCTGGGAGTTCTCGGCGAGTCCGTCCAGTGTACCCAGTCTCCACTGAGCACCCGTATACCATCTCTGATTTCAAACACCAATGGATATGTGATCATCCACCGCCCATCTCATGGGTCGAGAAGCGTATACGCTAGTCTACACTGGCATATCGATGCCCCGTCTCGATACACCCACGACTAGGGACCATGAAGGATGTACTTATGGACTACCATGTCCCCACTAGTATGATCTGCATCATAGTCCAGGTAGTCAAGTACACATCCTAAGGGCTTTATCAACATGTAACTATAAGACAGTTTAAATAGACAAGTGTACATGTTAAGATAAAGAGCAACCAGATAGCATACTATCATATCGAGCAAGAAAGTCATCCCTATATATGTCCAAGCATCCAATATAATATACATCATCTGTACAATACTGGCCTCTAGGGCATACATACAACTAGCAATCTCCCACTTGCACTAGGGCCAGCTGCTGTAGTATCGCATACCGAGCATCCCGAAGAGTCTCTCAAACTGTATCTGGGGAATGGCCTTCGTGAGTGGATCCGCCGTGTTGTTCTTCGTGTCAACCCTCCTGACCTCGATCTCCCGGCGATCAACTATCTCCCGGATCAGGTGATACCGCCTCAGAATATGCCTGGATCGCTGATGGGACCTGGGTTCCTTGGCCAAAGCCACCGCTCCATTGTTATCGCAATACAAAGGTATTGGATGCTCAATGGATGGAACCACTCCAAGTTCAGTAATGAACATCTTGATCCAGACAGCCTCTTTGGCAGCATCGTTGGCAGCGATGTATTCAGCCTCCATCGTCGAGTCTGCCACGGTTTCCTGCTTGGAACTCTTCCAGCTAACCGTCCCTCCGTAAAGGGTAAAGACAAAGCCCGACTGCGACTTAGAGTCGTCCTTATCACTCTGGAAGCTCTAATCGGTAAAGGACTCCACTTGGAGTTCTCCGTTACCAAACACCAAGAGCATCTCTTTAGTCCTTCGCAAGTACTTGAGAATGCTCTTCACAGCTGTCCAGTGACTCTCTCCAGGATCAGCTTGATACCTGCTCACTACACTTAGTGAGTATGCTACATCGGGTCTGGTACATAGCATCGCATACATGATAGAGCCTACAGCCGAAGCATAGGGTATCCCTTGCATACGAGCTCTCTCCAAATCAGTCTTGGGAGACATCTCTTTGGAGAGAGTGACTCCAGAGATCGCGGGCAAGTTCCCACGCTTGGATTCTTCCATACTAAACCTCTTTAGTATGGTGTCAATGTACCTGGATTGGGACAATCCCAGTATCCGTTTGGATCTATCTCTATAGATCCTGATCCCCAATATGCAGGAGGCATCACCAAGATCTTTCATTGAGAATCTTTGTGATAAGAAGAGCTTGACCGATTGCAGCATAGGAATATCATTTCCTATCAAGAGTATGTCGTCCATGTACAATACGAGGAAGACAACCTTACTCTCTGCCACCTTCTTGTAAATACAAGGTTCATCTGGGTTTTTGATGAAATCAAACTCTTTGATAACGACGTCAAAGCAGATGTTCCAACTCCGCGATGCTTGCTTTAATCCATAAATGGATTTAAGCAGCTTGCACACCTTTCCGCTGCTCCCACTGTCTACGAAGCCCTCTGGCTGAGTCATGTACACGCACTCTTCTAAATCACCATTTAGAAAGGCGGTCTTAACATCCATTTGCCAGATTTCGTAGTCATGATATGCAGCGATGGCAAGCATGATTCGGATGGATTTAAGCATAGCCACTGGAGAAAAGGTTTCGTCATAGTCCACACCTGGTCTTTGACGAAAACCTTTTGCAACAAGTCTAGCTTTGAAAGTCTCTACTTTCCCATCTACACCAAGTTTCTTCTTGAAGATCCACTTGCTCCCAATGGGTTTTACCCCTTCAGGAGCAACTTCCAAAGTCCATACTTTGTTGGTGTACATGGATTCCATCTTGGACCGCATAGCATCCAGCCATTTCACTGAGTCCCCACTCGTGATGGCCTGCTCGAAGCTAGTTGGGTCATCATCCTCCATGATGCAATCCTCACTGCCACCATCAATGAGAAAACCATAGTATCTCTCAGGTGGACGAGAAACCCTACTAGATCGGCGGAGAGGCTGGGGTTCGTCGGGTACTACCGAATCTTCTGCTTCCACTAAATCTTCAGTTATAGTTTGTGTTTCTGGAACTTCTTCCAGTTCTACCTCAGAGCCACTAATCTCTTTTGCAAGAAATTCCTTTTCTAAAAAGGTGGCATGTTGAGCAATAAACACTTTTTGTTGTTCACTGTGGTAGAAAAAATATCCATTTGAATGTTTAGGATATCCCACAAACTTACATAGAACTGACCGTGCCTCGAGTTTGTCTGGATTTTGCCTTTTGACATAGGCCAGACAACCGCATATCTTAACTCGTTTAAGACATGGTCTCTTCCCACTCCATATCTCATATGGTGTGGTAGGTACAGATTTAGTTGGAACTTGATTCAATAGGTATGCTGCTGTCTCAAGCGCATACCCCCAGAAGGAAATAGGTAACTCAGCTGTACTCATCATAGAGCGCACCATATCTAATAGGGTGCGATTCCTCCGCTCCGATACACCGTTGTGCTGTGGTGTATAAGGAGGAGTAAGCTGAGAGAAAATCCCATTCTCTTTTAGATAATCTAGGAACTCATTGCTTAAGTATTCTCCTCCTCGATCAGATCAAAGGATCTTAATACTTTTGCCTGTTTGTTTTTCTACTTCATGCTTATATTCTCTGAATTTCTCAAAAGCTTCAGACTTGTGTTTCATCAGGAACACATGTCCGAATCTAGAGAGATCGTCAGTGAATGTAATGAAGTAGGAAGAACCGTTCCTGGCATGCGTAGACATGGGACCGCATACATCACTATGTATCAGTCCTAAGAGTTCATTAACTCTTTCTCCGTGTCCACTAAACGGAGCTTTGGTCATTTTTCCTTTGAGACATGAATGGCAAGTATCATAAGATGATAATTCAAAAGAATTCAAATAACCATCCTTATGTAACTTAGCCAGTCGTGTCGCATTGATGTGACCAAGTCTACAGTGCCACAAGTAGGATTCGTTCATTTCTGAACTTTTCCTCTTGTGTGTGTTTTGTATATTGAGGACTGTATTCTGATTTAGAATGAATATGCCATTATGTAACGAGCCTGATGCAATCAGCTTTTGATCTTGGAATATGTTCATAACATTATCCTTTACTACAAAATTATATCCTTCTTTACTTAATAAAGAAACTGATATAATGTTGCACATCATGTTCGGTATATAATAGCACTCATTTAGAATCAGTGTATTACGACTTGGCAATACAAGGTGATATTCGCCAACAGCTTTGGCTGCAATACTTGCACCGTTCCCTACTTGAACGGAATGATCACCTTTTCCTAATTCTCTACCTTTACGTAGCCCATGTAACGTTTTACATATATGGGATCCTGATCCGGTATCCAATACCCAGGACGTAGGGTGAACTGAGAAACAGTTCTCAATAACTAACACACCTGAAGAAGATGCATCAACATGCATGTTCTTTTGGGCGGCGTGAGTATCCAGATATTCTCCTATTTCCTGTTCATTCTTATAACTCTTATAAGAAAGAACGGGTCCAACGTTCCCCTGCATAGTATAACATGCGGGTTCAGTCAATACATCCATATTATTATCTTTATTAGGGCATGAAATGGTCGCTACCTGGAGAGAGAGAGAAGAAAACACTTTAGCGTATGCTCGTGCAAGATCAGATTGGTTACTATCTTATCTAATCAGGATGGCTCCCACTGTTTTTATCAAATCTTCCTTCAAACCCTAAAAGGAAAGACTAGCCGGGATTAATTACACACTACAAGTTCGCCAATCTTTCAGCCAGGCTAGTGTCGGTACTTTGAGGGAGGTCCCCCGTGCTTTCGCACGAACCTAATTAATGTAAACCTCGTTTTCCCATAGGCGTAACCCCGTTGACACCTTTCTAGACAACTACTTGATTGGCTAATTGTAATGTGTAAAACTCTCCCAGGAGTAACTCTTACTCGCAGCGGGTATCGGGATCCAACTATCTCATAGAAGGTATGCAATCTCATTGCAAATTTCAACACTTGAAATTCCCGATAATATTTTGCCCCTAGTGTGCCATGACCTTGACAGAGGTCAACAAACCATAGTGCACTAGTCAAGTTCAACCCGTCATTTCTTGATTGAATCAAACCCACTCGCACGACCCTTGACAGAGGTCAACAAGGTCGTATGAATGCCCTAATCCAATCTGCATCATATGCATAAGCAGATAAATACTAGTTAGCTACCGCACACTACGCCTTGACAGAGGTCAACAAACGCAGCACGAATACTAAATAGTGTTTATCTGAAATGACGGAGGGCTACGACAGGTTTTTCTGAAAACCTATTGCGTAATGAACTTGATATCGTTGTAGAATCAAATGAAGTTTTGAAATGGAATGATTTTGAGGCTTTTCTAGTTTTGCTAAAGGGGTCACTCCCGGTGAAGGGATCGTCGGCCCTTTCCTCGTCGAATGAGGTGCGGGATATATCATATATATCACTGTGCAAAGCAGAAACTATAGAAGAAATCAAAAGTCAAACCGAGTGTGTAGTATCTGCCAGTTATTGCTAAAGGAGTCACTCCCGGTGAAGGGATCTCGGTCCTTTCCTCATCGAATAAGGTGCAGGGTATATCATATATACCGCTATGCAAAGCAAGAACTGTAGCTACCTGTTTTATTTAAAATTTGATTATACAACATCTTAGGTTTCTTTTCTTTCATTAATCATATTAATGAAGTCCCATCATTTAAATACCTAAACATCACAGATAAATACGACGTACACTTATGCCATCCGCATTCGCCTTGATGTCCCCTCGTGCACCGTTAGGTTAGGTAACTAACGACAGAGCAGGGCAGGGCTAGTGCGGGTGCAAAACATAAGTAACGTCTATATAATATATCATATATACTATATACTGTATCTATCACAGAACATCACATGATCACATCACAGATATCGCAGCAGAAGAAACATATGAAATATTGGATATACTAGGACGTCCGTGTTTTTAATACGAGCCAGTATAAAACACGGATTCCACGGTCGTGACGAATAGCCAATCCCACACCCCTAGACCCCTACGAGAGCGGCAAGCAACCCTACCAATTCTAGGGTTAGAAGACCCGGACTCGACTCCTCGAGTTGGTCTCCCACTGAACCCTAGAACCCGGTTACTTGTGCTCCCCTCCTTGGGTCTATCCTAGTGCAGAAAAGTAAATAATATACAAAGGGTGATAGCTTCCGCAACCTGGAAGTGCTCCAAATAAAAGAATATTACATACAAGTTTTTACATGAATGAAAATGAAAAACACTCATCTCACATAAAAACCCCCGGCTATTCTAACACGACAATCCAATATTACATATCCAGCAACACATAACATCACATGTCACCAACGTAAGTAAATATGCACATCCCAATTGTCGTTGACATATAGCAACGAAACCGGCGATATCACATATTACACTTACGGTCACAGAAAAGAAAGTGTAAAACTACAACAGTTGGAATCCGCAACCTCTTTAGACATCACATGCCTAATCAAATGAAATACTTAGACATCACATGCCTAACAGTTATAAACCCCGCATTTTAGTCTCATTATCGAAAACTCTTTTCAATATCAAGTGAAACTAAACCGCTAGATTTATAACATTCATTCAGTTATCTCATAACTGTTTGTGAATTCCAATTATTGTATCCCATTCCGGATAAATAGAATATATTAAACTTTCCGATCGAACATTCGAATACCCAAGTTTTCCCGAAACCGTTCAACACATGAAATAGGTTCAAAGACATTCACTTCATGCCTCAGTACCAACGGTCCAGCCGTAGAAGGGTCAAGCCAACGCCTCACATGTGGCACGCCGTACTGCCCCAAACCCGAAGGTTCAAAGGGCAGTTCAAGACGGTCACATAATCGAGTTAAGGTTTGTTGTCTTCTAGAGGGACCATCGCGTTACTTGCACTACTCAGAACGTCCTTAAACCACACAAAAATCCAACACTTGGATATTTTCCGGCAGGGGAAAAGTTGGGTATTTATATCCGGTCGAACTTTTTAACATATTCTAAAGTCATCCGGAAATACACAAAGACGAAATTTGATACTCCGATCGAAACACCGAATCCCCAAAACAATCCCAGAAAATTCAACTCTTGAATAAATATTAAAAATTCCCATAAAACTCAGCACCAGAAAAGAGGAATTACTGAGCAAAAATTATTGCGCATTGTGAACAGTAGGCGGCGGAACCGCGGCAGAAGCCATGTTTCTGCCGCGTTTCCGCGGTAGTTTAGACGCATCATGAGCTCGTTTTGCACCATAATTCTTATATCTTCATGCTGATATTTTAAAGAATTTTTAATATGGAAAAAACCTATTTTTTTAGAAAAAGTCCAGAGAGCAATATTTGAGTTGGGGTTTCGGGTCGATCGGACTTCAAACTCCGTCTAGACTTCGCCTAAGGCTCTAGCTAGGCTCTGATACCACTGTAGGGTTCCTAGGCACACTATAGAGGTCTCACAAGGTATCAACCATGCCAATTTTAAATTTTATGGGTGCCGAGAAACCCTAATACGGATCGTCGACTAGAAATTTAGGCGAAACAGTAAACTAGTTAACATCTTAACTAAAGGAGAGAGGCTACAACCTTTGTAGATCCGGTTCTCCACTTCCTTAGCTCCACGTAGGCGTCCTCTCACTGTCCATCTCGAATCCCGAACTCGAACGTCGGCTTCATCGGAGAATTGGGCGGACTAGGTCGTCGACTTCGTGCCGAAGATGATCTACGTCGAGGCATCACAAGTTCAAGCTCCGACTTCACAAAGTTGTGAAACTTGTGAAGAAAACACCCAAAACAACTTGGCAAGAGGTAGAGGGTGAAGAAATAGGAGGTGGGTTCACTTTAGAATTGGATTTCTCTCACTTTAGCTCAAGTTGCCATTGATGGACTTAAGCTTTTCTTGAAGAAGAAGATGATGAAGAAGAAAGAATATGATAAGTGTTGAATTAAAATGAAAAATAATTCAATACTTATCATAAGCAAACCATAGTTGAGTGTAGAGAATAGACCATGGTTACTTGGATGGGTTAGGGTTAAGCATGAAGACAAGAATGGTTAAGAAGTCAAAGCTTCATGAAGCTTCAACTAGAAACAAAGAAAGCCACCATTCTCATCTTTATCTTTTCCAAATAAATAAATAAACAAATAAATAAATAAATGAATATGCAAAACCCTAATTATCAAATTAACCATGGTTTAATTCTATACACTTAACTAAATGATCAAGTATCATCAAACATGATACAAATATGTGCACAAAAGTATATCACATATACTTCTTGCACATCAAGTGAGAAAATCCATATAAAGTGAACTAATACTAGCTAATGCAAAGTAATATATCAAATATATAATTATACATTAAATCATTAAATCAACACTTGACTTAACGATCCGGTCATATCGCATATAACCGACTAGTATTCTATGTATCGGCTTATCGAATCAATGATTCGATAACTAGGTCATATCGAATATAACCAATCGATACATCCATCGCGAGAATGAAATACGGTATCACATACAGGCATTATTCTCGGTCCTGCACATATCTCATATGCGCTCCTATTTCGTTTCGCTTGAGCCAGGAAACCTCTGTGTAGGACTCTAAAGACTCGTCAATACGCCGGTAGCAGATGATGATCATATCAAGCACCCACAAGCCGCAAGCGGTCTGCTAAACGTAACGGCCATCCGGGTATTGAGCGATCAGAAGATCGACGAGCTAGCCCGCTCACACTCCTGTGAATCCAACCAGTAACACTTACCGTACAATCCGGTCTGTTCGTCTGATATGTCGCATATCAAGTCTAGGGGTGGTATACGTCAGACCCTAATAACCGATAAGTCGTGCCGATGTGAGGCTCATAACGGGTTGAGAAACTACTGGTAACACTTACCAGCAAATCTCTGATCAGCCCTGGCCAGGGAATTCCCTGTTACGGCCAATCAAGCACAGCGCAACATCAACCCCCAATACCGGGAGAGACGAAACCCCTCCTATCGCTCATTGCCTCCATGTGACTCGGGACTGTACCCAAAGACCACCGTTTTGCACGCCCTCATCGACGTGGTAAGGTGGAGATCAAAGCACAGTCGGAATCACACAAGACTCTATGACGATCTCGGGCCTACAGACTAACCTGTACAAGTGTCACCTGAGAACTGCCATCTGACGTGAGGTATAATACCATCTGGGAGTTCTCGGCGAGTCCGTCCAGTGTACCCAGTCTCCACTGAGCACCCGTATACCATCTCTGATGTCAAACACCAATGGATATGGGATCATCCACCGCCCATCTCATGGGTCGAGAAGCGTATACGCTAGTCTACACTGGCATATCGATGCCCCGTCTCGATACACCCACGACTAAGGACCATGAAGGATGTACTTATGGACTACCATGTCCCCACTAGTATGATCTGCATCATAGTCCAGGTAGTCAAGTACACATCCTAAGGGCTTTATCAACATGTAACTATAAGACAGTTTAAAGAGACAAGTGTACATGTTAAGATAAAGAGCAACCAGATAGCATACTATCATATCGAGCAAGAAAGTCATCTCTATATATGTCCAAGCATCCAATATAATATACATCATCTGTACAATACTGGCCTTTAGGGCATACATACAACTAACAATTCTACATTAAATTATTAAATCAACTCTTGATTTAATAATCCGGCTATATCACATATAACCGACTAATATCAAATGTAACAACTTATCGAATCAACACTTGATCCGATAACTTGGTTATATCACATATAACCTACGAATGTCACATATCGCGAGAATAGAATGCGGTATCACATACTCTCATTAATCTCGGTCCCGCACATATCACATATGTGCTCCTACTCCGTTTCGCATGAACCAGGAAACCTCTGTGTAGGACTCTAAAGACTCGTCAATACGCCGACAGTAGGTGATGATCATATCAAACACCTACAAGCCGCAAGAGGTCTGCTAAACATAACGGCCACCCGGGTATTGAGCGATCAGAAGATCAATAAGCAAGCCTACTCGTTCTCCTGCGAATTCAATCAGTAACACTACCGTATAGTCCGGTCTCTTCGTCTGATATGTCGCATATCACAGCTTGGGGGTAATATAACGTCAGACCCCAATAGCCTGATAAGTCATGCCGATGCAAGATCCATAATGGTTCGAGAAACTATTGATAACACTTAACAGTAAATCTCAGCAACCCTGGCCAGGGATTTCCTGTTATGGACAATCGAACATAGCGCAACATCAACTCCCAATACTGGGAGAGACGAAACCCCTCCTATCGCTTATTGCCTCTATGTGACCCGGGACTGTACCCAAAAACCACCTTTTTGCACGATCTCTTGACCGTGGTATGGTGGAAATCAAAGCACAGTGGGAATCACAAAAGACTCTATGACGATCTCGGATCTACAGACTAACCTGTACCAGTGTCACCTAAGAACTGCTATCCGACGATAGGTATAATACCATCTAGGAGTTCTCAGCGAGTCCGTCTAGTGTACCCAGTCTCCACTGAGCACCCGTATACATTCTCTGATGTCAAGCACCAATGGATGTGGGATCATCCATCGCCCATCATATGGGTCGAGAAGCGTATACGCTAGTCTACTCTGGAGTATCGATGCCCTGTCTCGATACTCCCATGACTAGGAACATTTGAAGGATGTACTTACCGACTACTTTGTCCCCACTAGTATGATCTGCATCATAATTCTGATAGTCAAGTACTCATTCTAAGGGCTTTATCAACATGTAATAGAGAGACAATAAGTGTACGTGTTAAGATAAAGTGCAACCAGATAGCATACTATCATGCCAAGCAAGAAAGTCCTCCCTATATATATCCAAGCATCCACTACAATATATATCCCATGTGCAGTAATAGCCTCTAAGGCATACATATAATTAACAATCCCCCACTTGCACTAAGACCATCTGTTGTAGTATCCTATCCCCAACAATATAGCAGTGGTTGTAGTATCCCATACTCAACCATCCCAAAATCTCTCAAATAGTATTTGGGGAAGCAGGACATGGTGAGTGGATCCGCCGTGTTATCCTTCGTGTCGACTCTCCTAACCTCGATCCCTTGGAGATCAACCATCTCCCTAATCAGGTGATACTGTCCTCAGAATATGTCTGGAATGCTGATGGGACCGGTGTTCCTAGGCCAAAGCCACAACTCCATTGTTGTTACAATAACAGTTATTGGATGCTCAATGGTAAGAACTTTGTTCATCTCATGAACAAGAAATGCCCAAACAACCACTTTGGCAGCATCATTGGTAGCAATGTATTCAGCCTTTATCGTCTAGTATGTCACGGTATCTAGCTTGGAACTCTTCCAAAATACCGTCCCTCTACTGATGGTAAAGACAATGCCTGTGACTGACTTTCATTCGACCTTATCACTTTGGAAGATCGAACCAAGAACTTTCTTTTAGTGCTTCTCAAGTACTTAAGAATGTCCTCCACAGCTTTCCAGTGATTCTCCCAAGATCCGATTGATTCCTGATCACTACACCTAGTGATTTAGCTACATCTGGTCTGGTACATAACATCGCACACATGATAGAGCCTACTGCCGAAGCATAGGGTATCCCTTGTACGCGAGCTCTCTCCAAATCAGTCTTGGAAGATATCTTTTTGGAGAGAGTGATTCCTGAGGTAGTGGGCGAATCACAACGCTTAGAATCCTCCATACTAAACCCCTTTAGTACGGTGTTAATGTACTTGGATTTGGGACACTCCCAACATCCACTTAGATCTATCACCATAGATTATAATCCACAAGATGTAGTAGGTATCATCCAGATCTTCTATTGAGAATCCTCGTTATAAGAGGAGCTTGACCGATTGTAGCATAGGAAACCTTTTCCCATCAAGAGTATGTCATCTACGTACAATACGTGGAAGAAAACCTTACTCTCTACAACCTTCTTGTATATACAAGGTTCAACTACCTTTTGATGAAGTCAAACTCTTTGACCGTCATATCAAAAGAGATGTTCCAACTCCGCGATACTTGCATTGATCCTGATAGACTTAAGCATAGTTTTGAAAGTCTTAACTTTTCCATCTACACCAAGAATCTTCTCAAGATCCATTTGCTCCCAATGGGTTTTAACCCTTCAGGTGCAACATGCAAAGTCATACTTTGTTGGTGTATATGGATTCCATCTTTGATCGCATAGCATCCAGCCTTTTTACAGAGTCGCCGCTCGTGATGGCCTGCCTGAACCAAGTTAGGCCATCATCAACTATGATGCAATCTTCGCTCCCACTGTCACCGAGAAGACCGTAGTATCTCTTAAGTGGATAAGGAACCCTACCAGATTCACGGAGAGGCTGAGGTTCATTGGAGACAATTGAATCATTTGGTTTCACCAAATTATCAGCTGTTAGTTTGTCTAGCTGGAACTCCTTCCAGTTCTACCTCATAACCACTAATTTCTTCACAAAAAATTCCTTTTCTGAAAAGGTGGCATGCTGAGAAACAAAACACCTTTTGCTCCTCAGGGTGGTAGAAGATTTTCCCTCGCGAATGTTTGGGATATCCTAGCAAACTTATACAGAAATGACCTTGCCTCGAGCTTGTTCGGATTCTTCCTTTCAACATAGACCGGACAACCCCATATCTTAACTCGTTTAAGACATGGTCTCTTCGCATTCCATATCTCATATGTAGTGCTAGGCCCTGATTTGGATGGAACCCCATTTAATAGATGTGCAACTTCTCAAGTGCATAACTGTTAGTTATATGTATGCCCTAGAGGCCATTACAATACATGAGATGTATATTGTAGTGGATGCTTGGACATATATAGGGAGGGCTTTCTTACTCAACATGATAGTATGCTATCTGGTTACTCTTTACCTTAACGTGTACGCTGATTGTCTCTTTATTACATGTTGGTAAAGCCCTTAGGATGTGTACTTGACTCGGACTATGATGCAGATCATACTAGTGGGGACATGGTAGTCCATAAGTACATCCTTCAAGGTCCCTAGTCGTGGGTGTATCGAGACAGGGCATCGATATACCAGAGTAGACTAGCGTATAGCTTCTCGACCCATACAGATGGGCGATGGATGATCACATATCCATTGGTGTTTGACATCAGAGATGATATACGGGTGCTCAGTGGAGACTGGGTACACTGGACGGACTCGCCGAGAACTCCCAGATGGTATTATACCTTACGTCAGATGGCAGTTCTCTAGTGACACTGGTACATGTTAGTCTGTAGACCCGAGATCGTCATAGAGTCTTGTGTGATTCCCACTGTGCTTTGATTTCCACCTTACCACGTCTAAGAGGGCATGCAAAATGGTGGTTTTTAGGTACAGTCCCGAGTCACATGGAGGCAATGAGCGATAGGAGGGGTTTCGTCTCTCCCGGTATTGGGGGTTGATGTTGCGCTGTGCTCGATTAGCCATAACAGGAAGTCCCTGGCCATGGCTGGTTTAGAGATTTACTGGTAAGTGTTACCAGTAGTTTTTCGACCCGTTATGAGCCTTATATCGGCATGACTTATCGGTTATTGGGGTCTAACGTTTACCACCCCTAGACTTGATATGCGTCATATCAGATGAAGAGACCGGACTGTACGGTAGTGTCACCGTCAGGCTTTTCCAGGAGTTGGAGCGGGCTTGCTTGCTGATCTTCTGATCGCTCAATACCCAGGTAGCCGTTACATCCAGCTAGTACCGCTGACGGCTTGTGGTTGTTTGATGTGATCATCACCTACTGCCGGCGTATTGATGAGTCTTTAGAGTCCTACATAGAGGTTTTACTGGCTCAGGCAAAACAAAATAGGAGCATATATGTGATATGTGCGGGACCGAGAATAATGCGTGTATGTGATACCGTATTCTATTCTCGCGATGTTTGTATGGATCGGTTATATGCGATATAACCAGGTTATCGAATCAAGGGTTGATTCGATAAGTCGATATATTGGATGTTAGTCGGTTATATGTGATATAACCGGATTATTAAGTCAAGTGTTGATTTAATAATTTAGTGTATAATTGTATATGTGATATACTAATTTACATTAACTAACATTGGTTTACATAAGCATTTGTTTTTCTCACTTGTGCACAACTTAATATATATGTGATATATATTAAATTGTGTTTTGTTTGTATCATGGTTGTTGATACACACTACATGGGTATATGAGACATACACCATGCTAATTATGATGTTGGGTTTAATATTTTAAAGTAATTACAAAATTAGTGGATTATTGGAAAAAGGCATGAAGCTTATGGAAGCTTGTGGATGCTTTGACCAAGTCCACTAGGTTTGATTTACTTTAGATATTTGTTTACCTAACCATTCTAATTAGATATGGTAATGTCTCTACATGAGTTAGGATATTATACAAACTCACCCATGGTTCACTCTCTCTCTTGATTAGTTTTCATTCTCATTTTTCTTGAGCTCATCTTCTTCCTCCTTCAAAAAGCTTGCTAGGGTTTGAAAAAGAGAGAGAAATATTGTGAGAAAAAAAATTCTAAAGTATACTCATTTCCTATTTCATCATCCTCTACTAGACTAGCACTTTAGTATAGGGTGTTTGCTTCACTTTGGTGAAGTGGTAGCTTGAGTTAGTAATCCCCCGACGTAAATCATCTTCGGCCTCGAAGACTTCAAGCAATACCTTTGCTATCTTCTCATGGAGCCGTCCGAGAGTCTGGGAGCACGATGATCACAGCGAAGGGACTACTGCAAGGAGCATATGAAGTGAAGGATCGATCTACAAAGGTTGTATTTTCTCTTCACTTAGATAGTAAATGGTTTACTATATGTTTTCCGTATTATATTCTAGTTATCGATTCTTGTTTAGAGTTCCTTGAAACGGCAAATTTTTGAAAATGGCATGAACGATGCCTCCCGAAACCTTGCTGCCGTAGAGAGGAACCCTACAGTGGTATCAGAGCCTAGCTAGGAATAATATGGATATTGTCAGATTACGAACACGAAACAAACTCCGAACTTGAAACCCTAAAATCCATGTTTCTGTCGATTTTAAAACGAGCCCTAAAATTTTTTTAAACAAGTACAGAGTCATATATATGTGATAACATGAACACTGATGAAATTTGGAGGCATTTGGCAACATTTGGGCCGGCGAGACCCCCCCATACCAGCCATTTCCGAGCCCCCCTCCAAATTTCTCCAGTGTTCTGTTACATGGGTTTTAGTGCTTCAGGTGTTGTTTATTTTTGCTAAATTGTCATTTGATGTTAATTTACTATAATAACAACTCGGAGTGTTTCGTAGTCGTATTTTAACTGTTTTCGGGTATCTTTAGACGTTATTAAAAAGTTCAATCGGATGTCAAATACCCACTTTTTCCCTTACCGGAAAATTTTCCAAGTGTTGGATTTTTCCCGTAGTTAAAAAGCTTTCAAAGATCATGCAAGTTATGCGATGGACCCTCTAGAAGAACAAAACCTTAACTCGATTATGTAACCGTCAGAACTGCCACTTAACCCTCGGGTTTGTGGTGGTTCAGCGGTGCCACATGTGATGTAGGGTTCCTAGGCACTCTTGTGAGGGTTCATAAGGCATCAACCATGCCCGAATAAAAATTTAGACGTGCCGAACAACCCAAAGCCGGGATCTTTGCTAGATTATTAGGGTTTAACATGCAAGTAAACATCTTTACTACTAAGTGTGAGGGATTACGACCTTTGTATTCCGCTCCTTCGCTTCATAAGCTCCAAGTAGAAGTCCCTTTGCCGCAATCCATGATCTCCCGGACTTAAGAGAGGCTCCACGACTCGAACGATCCATGCTAGCTTGTAGTGTTCCGTTTCTCCGATGATCTACGTCGAAATTGCTATAACTCAAGCTCTCTCACTCTAATGAGGTGAACACCCTAATCTAATGGGCTAGATTAGATGAGGATGATGGAGTAGTATTTATGCTTTCCTTTTATATCATATTCTCACATGAAATCATCACAAAAAGAAAATCTAGCAAGCTTTCTCAAAGCTCAAGAGAGAAGAAGATGATGAATAATGAGATAATCCTTTTGTGATGAATAATAGAAATGAATATATGTGATTAATCATGGAACCATGGTCAAGAATGACTAGGTTAACCTTTGTAGAGAATAAACTAGGGCTAGGGTTTGGTTAGGTTAAAACAATGAGTCATAAGAAAATATCTATCATAATATCTTCTTCATGACAAAAGGAAAAGTTCTAGAAGGTGCAAGAAAGAACTAACCCTAATCAAACCCTAACCTTGCTTAATCTCCACTAAACGTGTTCCATTATTAATCATATTATGTTACTATAATATATATCACATATATATTATATATTTGTAACAAAAGAAAATAATACAATTAACATATATCGCATATATATCAATGTATTATCCGGTGAGAAAATGGAATAATAAAGCGAGCCAATATTAGATAATGTAATACAATATATCATATATATTATTATATATTAAATCATCGAATCAACACTTGATCCGACAATCCGGCTATATCGAAAATAACCAACTAATATATCATATACCGATTCATCGAATCAACACTTGATCCGATGACCCGGTTCATATCTAAATATCGCGAGAATATAATACGGTATCTCATATCGCATTATCCTCGGTCTTGCACATATCACATATGTGCCTCTACTCCGTTTTGCCTGAGCCAAGAAACCTCTGTGTATGACTCTAAAGAATCGTCAATACGCCGGTAGCAGGTGATGATCATATCAAACACCCACAAGCTGCAAGCGGTCAGCTAAACGTAACAGCCACCCAGGTATTGAGCGATCAGAAGATCAACAAGCTAGCCTGTACGTTCTCCTGTGAATCCAATCTGTAACACTCCCGTACAGTCCGGTATGTTCATCTAATATGTCGCATATCAAGTCTAGGGGTGGTATACGTCAGACCCCAATAACCGATAAGTCGTGTCGATGTGTGGCTCATAACGGGTCGAGAAACTACTGGTAACACTTACCAGTAAATCTCTATATCAGCCCTGGCCAGGGACTTCCAGTTATAGCCAATCGAACACAGCACAACATCAACTCCCTATACCGGGAGAGACGAATCCCCTCCTATCGCTCATTGCCTCCATATGATTCGGGACTGTACCCAAAAGCCACCATTTTGCGCACCCTCTTGGACGTGGTAAGGTGGAAATCAAAGCACAGTGGGAATCACACAAGACTCTATGAAGATCTCGGGTCTACAGACTACCCTGTACCCGTGTCACCGGAGAACTGCCATCTGACGTGTGGTATATTACCATCTGGGAGTTCTCGGCGAGTCCGTCTAGTGTACCCAGTCTCCACTGAGCACCCGTACACCATCTCTGATGTCAAACACCGATGGATATGGGATCATCCATCGCCCATCATATGGGTCAAGATGCGTATACGCTAGTCTACTCTGGTGTATCGATGCGCTGCCTCGATATACCCTCGACTAGGAACAGTTATAGGATGTACTCATCGACTACCGTGGCCCCACTAGTATGATCTCATCATAGTCCCAGTAGTCGAGTACAGATCCTAAGGGCTTTATCAACATGTGAGAGTAAGACAGTAAACCAGTACAAGCCAACATGTTAAGATAAAGTGAAACCAAATAGCATACTATCATGACGAGCAAAAAAGTCATCTCTATATATATCCAAGCATCCATTATAATATACATCACATGTACAACAATAGCCTCTAAGGCATATACATAATTAACAATCTCCCACTTGCACTAAGGTCAGCTGCTGTAGTATCTCATACCTAGCATCCCGAATAATCTCTCAAACTGTATCTGGGGAATTGCCTTCATGAGTGGATCCGCAGTGTTGTCCTTCGTATCTACTCTCCTGACCTCGATCTCCCGGCGATCAACTATCTCCCTGATCAGGTTATACCGCCTCAGAATATGTCTGGATTTTTGATGGGACCTGGGTTCCTTGGCCAACGCCACAGCTCCATTGTTATCGCAATACAGAGGTATTGGATGTTCAATGGATGGAACCACACCAAGCTCACTAATGAACTTCTTTATCCAGACAGCCTCTTTGGAAGCATCGTTGGCAGCAATGTATTCATCCTCCATCGTCGAGTCTGCAATGGTATCCTGTTTGGAACTCTTCCAACATACCGCCCCTCCATTGAGGGTAAAGACAAATCCCGAGTGCGATTTAGAGTCGTCCTTATCACTTTGGAAGCTGGAATCGGTAAAGGATTCCACCCGGAGTTCTCCGTTACCATACACCAAGAACATGTCTCTAGTCCTTCATAAGTACTTGAGAATGTTCTTCACAGCTGTACAGTGACTCTCTCCAGGATCTGCTTGATACCGACTCACTACACTTAGTGAGTATGCTACATCGGGTTTGGTACATAGCATCGCATACATGATAGAGCCTACTACTGAAGCATAGGGTATCCCTTACATGCGAGCTCTCTCCAAATCAGTCTTGGGAGACATCTCTTTGGAGAGAGTGAGTCCAGAGATCGTGGGTTGGTTCCCACGCTTGGATTCTTCCATACTAAACCTCTTTAGTATGGTGTCAATGTACTTGGATTGGGACAATCCCAGTATCCGTTTAGATCTATCTCTATAGATCATGATTCCCAATATGCAGGAGGCATCACCTAGATCTTTCATTGAAAATCTTTGTGATAAGAAGAGCTTGACTGATTGCAGCATAGGAATATCATTTCCTATCAAGAGTATGTCATCCACGTACAATACGAGGAAGACAACCTTACTCTCTGCTACCTTCTTATAGATATAAGGTTCATCTATATTTTTGATGAAGTCAAACTCTTTGACTACAACATCAAAACAGATGTTCCAACTCCGCGATGCTTGCTTTAACCCATAAATGGATTTAAGCAGCTTGCACACCTTTCCGCTGCTCCCACTATCTACGAAGCCCTCTGGCTGAGTCATGTACACGCACTCTTCTAAATCACCGTTTAGAAAGGCGGTCTTAACATCCATTTGCCAGATTTCGTAGTCATGGTATGCAGCAATGGCAAGTAAGATCCGGATGGACTTAAGCATAGCCACTGGAGAAAAGGTTTCATCATAATCCACACTTGGTCTTTGACGAAAACCCTTTGCAACAAGTCTAGCTTTGAAAGTCTCAACTTTTCCATCTGCACCAAATTTCTTTTTAAAGATCCACTTGCTCCCTATGGGTTTTACCCCTTTAGGAGCATTTTCCAAAGTCCATACTTTGTTGGTGTACATGGATTCCATCTCAGATCGCATTGCATCCAGCCAGTTCACAGAGTCACCACTCGTGATGGCCTGCTCGAATCTAGTCGGGTCATCATCTTCCATGATGCAATCCTCGCTTCCACCATTTATGAGAAAACCATAGTATCTCTCAGGTGGATGAGAAACCCTGCTAGATCGGCGGAGAGGCTGGGGTTCGTCGGGTACTACTGAATTCTCTGGTTCCACTAAATCTTCAGTTGTAGTTTGTGTTGCTGGAACCTCTTCCAGCTCTACCGAATCGCCACTAATTTTTTTTGTAAGAAATTCCTTTTCTAAAAAGGCGGCATGTTGAGCAACAAACACCTTTTGTTGTTCACTATGGTAGAAAGATATCCATTTGAATGTTTAGGACATCCTACAAACTTACAAAGAACTGATCGTGCCTCGAGTTTGTCCGGATTTTGCCTTTTAACATAGGCCAGACAACCCCATATCTTAACTCGTTTAAGACATGGTCTCTTCCCACTCCATATCTCATATGGCGTGGTAGGTACAGATTTTGATGGAACCTGATTCAATAGATATGCAGCTGCTTCAAGCGCATAACTCCAAAAGGAAACAGGCAACTCAGCTGTGCTCATTATAGAGCGCACCATATCTAATAGGGTGCGATTCCTCCGTTCCGATACATCGTTGTGCTGTGGTGTATAAGGAGGAGTAAGCTGAGAGAGAATCCCATTCTCTTTTAGATAATCTAGGAACTCATTGCTTAAGTATTCACCTCCTCGATCAGATCGAAGAATCTTAATACTTTTGCCCGTTTGGTTCTCTACTTCTTGCTTATATTCTCTGAATTTCTCAAAAACTTCAGACTTGTATTTCATCAGAAACACATGTCCGTATCTAGAGAGATCGTCAGTGAATGTAATGAAGTAGGAAGAACCGTTCCTGGCGTGTGTAGACATAGGACCGCATACATCACTATGTACCAGTTTTAAGAGTTCCGTAACTCTTTCTCCGTGTCCACTAAACGGAGCTTTGGTCATTTTTCCTTTGAGACATGAATGGAAAGTATCATAAGAAGATAATTCTAACGGATTCAGATATCCATCCTTATGTAACTTAGCCAGTCGTGTCGTATTGATATGACCAAGTCTACAATGCCACAAGTAGGATTCGTTCATTTCTGAACTTTTCCTCTTGTGTGTTTTGTATATTGAGGACTGTATTTTGATTGAGAATGAATATGCCATTATGTAACGAGCCTGATGCAATCAACTTTTGATTTAGGAAAATGTTCATAACATTATCCTGTACTACAAAATTATATCTTTCTTTACTTAATAAAGAAACTGATATAATGTTGCACATCATGTTCGGTATATAATAGCACTCATTTAGAATCAGTGTATTACGACTTGGTAATACAAGGTGATATTCGCCAACTACTTTGGCTGCAATACTTGCACCATTCCCTACTTGAACGGAATGATCATCTTTTCCCAGTTCTCTACCTTTACGTAGCCCATGTAACAATTTACATATGTGCAATCCTGATCCGGTATCTAATACCCAGGACGTAGGTTGAACTGAGAAACAGTTCTCAATAACTAACACACCCGAAGAAGATGCATCAGCATGCATGTTCTGTGTTTGGGCGGCGTAAGAATCCAGATATTCTCATATTCCCTGTTCAGTCTTATAACTCTTATAAGAAAGAACGGGACCAACGTTCCCCTGCTCAGTATAATAAGCGGGTTCAGTCAATACATCCATATTATTATCTTGATTAAGGCCTGACATGGTCGCTACCTGGAGAGAGAGAGAAGAAAACACTTTAGCGTATGCTCTTGCAAGATTAGATTGGTTATTATCTTATCTAATCAGGATGTCTCCCACTGTTTTTATCAAATCTTCCTTCAAACCCTAAAAGGTAAGATTAGCCGGGATTAATTACACCCTACAATTTCGTCAATCTTTCAGCCAGATCAGTGTCGGTACTTGAGGGAGGTTCCCCGTGCTTTCGCACGGACCTAATTAAAGTAAACCTCGTTTTCCCAGAGGCGTAACCCCGTTAACACTTTTCTAGACACCTACTTGATCGGCTAATTGTCCTGTGTAAAACTCTCCCAGGAGTAACTCTTACTCGCAGTGGGTATCGGGATCCAACTATCTCATAGGAGGTATGCAATCTCATTGCAAATTTCAACACTTGAAATTCCCGATAATATTTTGCCCCTAGTGTGCTATGACCTTAACAGAGGTCAACAAACCATAGTGCACTAGTCAAGTTCAACCCGTCATTTCTTGATTGAATCAAACCAACCCGCACGACCCTTGACAAAGGTCAACAAAGTCGTACGACTACCTTAATCCAATCACATCACATGCATTACAGATAATTACTAATCAGCTACCGCACACTACGTCTTGACAGAGGTCAACAAACGCAGCACGAATACTAAATAGTTTTTATCTGAAATGACGGAGGGCTACGCAGGTTTTTCTGAAAACCATGAGCGTAATGAACTTGATATCGTCGTAGAATCAAGTGGTTTTTGAAAAAGGAGTGTTTTTTAGGCTTTTTCCAGTTTCGCTAAAGAGGTCACTCCCGGTGAAGGGATCTCGGCTCTTTCCCCATCGAATAAGGTGCAGGGTATATCATATATACCGCGGTGCAAAGCAAGAACTATATAAGCTGTCAAAAACTAAACTGCGAGTTTGTATCATCTGCCAGTTTCGCTAAAGAGGTCACTCCCGGTGAAGGGATCTCGGCACTTTCCTCATCGAATAAGGTGCAGGGTATATCATATATACCGCTGTGCAAAGCAAAACTGTAGCTACCCTTTTTATAAAGTTTTGATTCTACAACATCTTTTAGGTTTCTTTTCTTTTTATTAATCTCATTAATAAATCCCATCAGCTTATGCTTCCTAGGCATCACAGAAGAAACGAAAGCAGTAATATTTATATATCAGCATATATATATAGTATAAGCATTCGTCTCAGGCTGTAATATGATCTCATTACAGAACATTGCAGCAGAAGAACATATATGAAATATCGGATATACTAGGATGTCCGTGTTTTTAATACGAGCCTATATAAAACACGGATTCCACGGTCGCGTTGAATAGCCAAACCCATATCCCTAGACCCCTACGAGAGCGGCAAGTAACACTGCCAATTCTAGGGTCAGGAGACCCGATCTCGATTCCTCAAGATGGCCTCCCACTGGACCTTAGAACCCGGTTACTTGTACTCCCCTCCTTGGGTCTACCTAATGCGGAAAAGTAAAGAATATACACTGGTGACATCAACCTCATCCCGGAAGTGCCCCAATAAAAGAATATTACATACAAATGAATTTTACATGAATGAAAACAAAAAAAACCTCATCTCACATAAAACCCCCGGCTATTCAGAACACGACGATCCAATATAACATATCACAGCAACACATAATATCATATATCATCAACGTAAGTAAGTATGCATACACCGATCGTCGTTGATGTATAGCAACGAAGACCGGCAATACAACTACATACTACACTTACGGTCACAGAAAAGAAATTGTAAAACTACAATAATTGGAATCCACAATCACTTTAGACATCGTAAATCCGAAATATCACATACTTCGCATTTCATGCCTAACTATATGAATTCCACATATTGTATCACATTCCAGATAAATAGACAGTATTAAACTTTCCGACCGGATAATCAAATACCCAAGATTTCCTAAATAGCTCAACACTTGAGCGGAGTTCAAATAATCCAAGAATATGTCACAGTACCGATGATCCAGCCGTAGAAGGATCAAGTCAACGCCTCACATGTGGCACGCCGTACTGCCCCAAACCCTAAGGTTTAGAGGCAGTTCAAGACGGTCACATAACCGAGTTAAGCTTTGTGTTCTTCTAGAGGGTCCACCGCGTTACATGCACAATTTTCTGAAAGATTTAAACCCAATAAAAATTCAACACTTGAAAGTTTTTCGTGCCGGAAAAAAGTTAGTTAATGATATCCGCTCGAACATTTTAACAGTTTCTAAATATTCGGAAATCAAAACGAATTCAAATTTTCCGATCGAATCAACGATTACAAAATAAACCCTAGAATACTCAACACTTGAGTCGGTTTAAAAATACCCAGAAATATATAGGAATAGCTACGGAGGTTACTGCACAAAATACTGTTCACAATTCAATGTTCCCGCCGCGGAACCGCTGCTAAAAGTGGGTTGGGGCCGCGGTTCCATGGCGTATGTACGGAATTATGAGCTCGAATTTTATGGTAATTCTTAGAATTCCCTCATCATTTTTTAGGTATTTTTAATTCAGAAAAATCACAGTTTTTTAAAAATGTCCAGAGAGGGTTCGTTTTATCGTTTCGGGGTTCGTTCGGAGTTTTAACTTCGTATACACGTCGCCTAATGCTCTAGCTAGGCTCTGATACCACTATAGGGTTCCTAGGCACTCTTGTGAGGGTTCTTAAGGCATCAACCCTGCCCGAATAAAAATTTAGACGTGCCGAACAACCCAAAGCCGGGATCTTTGCTAGATTATTAGGGTTTAACATGCAAGTAAACATCTTTACTACTATGTGTGAGGGATTACAACCTTTGTAGTCCGCTCCTTCGATTCATAAGCTCCGAGTAGAAGTCCCTTTGCCGCGATCCACGATCTCCCGGACTCAAAAGAGGCTCCACGACTCGAACGATCCATGCTAGCTTGTAGTGTTCCGTTTCTCCGATGATCTACGTCGAAGTTGCTATAACTCAAGCTCTCTCACTCTAATGAGGTGAACACCCTAATCTAATGGGCTAGATTAGATGAGGATGATGGAGTAGTATTTATGCTTTCCTTTTATATCATATTCTCACATGAAATCATCACAAAAGGAAAATCTAGCAAGCTTTCCCAAAGCTCAAGAGAGAAGAAGATGATGAATAATGAGATAATTCTTTTGTGATGAATAATAGAAATGAATATATGTGATTAATCATGGAACCATGGTCAAGAATGACTAGGGTAACCTTTTTAGAGAATAAACTAGGGCTAGGGTTTGGTTAGGTTAAAACAATGAGTCATAAGAAAATATCTATCATAATATCTTCTTCATGACAAAAGGAAAAGTTCTAGAAGGTGCAAGAAAGAACTAACCCTAATCAAACCCTAACCTTGCTTAATCTCCACTAAACATGTTCCATTATTAATCATATCATGTTACTATAATATATATCACACATATATATATTATATATTTGTAACAAAAGAAAATAATACAATTAACATATATCACATATATATCAATATATTATCCGGTGAGAAAATGAAATATTAAAGCGAGCCAATATTAGATAATGTAATACAATATATCATATATATTATTATACATTAAATCATCGAATCAACACTTGATCCGACAATCCGGCTATATCGAATATAACCGACTAATATATCATGTACCGATTCATCGAATCAACACTTGATCCGATGACCCGGTTCATATCTAAATATCACGAGAATATAATACGGTATCTCATATCGCATTATCCTCGGTCCTGCACATATCACATATGTGCCTCTACTCCGTTTTGCCTGAGCCAAGAAACCTCTGTGTAGGACTCTAAAGAATTGTCAATACGCCGGTTGCAGGTGATGATCATATCAAACACCCACAAGCTGCAAGCGGTCAGCTAAACGTAACAGCCACCCAGGTATTGAGCGATCAGAAGATCAAAAAGCTAGCCTGTACGTTCTCCTGTGACTCCAATCAGTAACACTCCCGTACAATCCGGTCTGTTCGTCTGATATGTCGCATATCAAGTCTAGGAGTGGTATACGTCAGACCCCAGTAACCGATAAGTCGTGTCGATGTGTGGCTCATAACGGGTCGAGAAACTACTGGTAACACTTACCAGTAAATCTCTATATCAGCCCTGGCCAGGGACTTCCAGTTATAGCCAATTGAACACAGCACAACATCAACTCCCTATACCGGGGGAGACGAATCCCCTCCTATCGCTCATTGCCTCCATGTAATTCGGGACTGTACCCAAAAGCCACCGTTTTGCACGCCCTCTTGGACGTGGTAAGGTAGAAATCAAAGCACAGTGGTAATCACACAAGACTCTATGACGATCTCGGGTCTACAGACTACCCTGTACCAGTGTCACCGGAGAGCTGCCATCTGACGTGTGGTATATCACCACGAGTCTGTCCAGTGTACCCAGTCTCCACTGAGCACCCGTACACCATCTCTGATGTCAAAAACCGATGGATATGGGATCATCTATCGCCCATCATATGGGTCAAGATGCGTATACGCTAGTCTACTCTGGTGTATCGATGCCCTGTCTCGATATACCCTCGACTAGGAACAGTTATAGGATGTACTAATCGACTACCGTGACCCCACTAGTATGATCTCATCATAGTCCCAGTAGTCGAGTACAGATCCTAAAGGCTTTATCAACATGTGAGAGTAAGACAGTAAACCAGTACAAGTCAACATGTTAAGATAAAGTGAAACCAAATAGCATACTATTATGACGAGCAAGAAAGTCATCTCTATATATATCCAAGCATCCATTATAATATACATCACATGTACAACAATGGCCTCTAGGGCATATACATAACTAACATGTGAGGCGTTGGTTTGGCCTTTCTACGGCTGGTTCATTGGTACTGTGGCGTGTGCTGAAAAACTTTAAAACTACACTCAAATGTTGAGCTTTTTGGGTAATTTTGGGTGTTTAATCGTTCGATTGGAATGTTTAACATCGTATAGATTTTTCCTGTAATGTGATACAATATGTGGAATTCATACTGTTAAGCATGAAATGCGAAGTATGTGATATTTCGGATTTATGATGTCTAAGGTGTTTGTGGATTCCAAATGTTGTAGTTTTACAGTTTCTTTTCTGCGATCGTAAGTGTAATATGTATATCGCCGGTTTCGTTGCTATATATCAACGAAAATTGGTATACGCATATTTACTTACGTTGATGACATGTGATATTATGTGTTGCTGTTGGATATGTTATATTGGATCGCCGCGTTTTGAATAGCCGGGGGTTTTCTGTGAGATGAGAGTTTTTATTTTCATTCATGTAAAATTAATTGTATGTAATATTCTTTTATTAGGGCACTTCTGGGTTGAGATTGATGTCACCATATGTATATTATTTACTTTTCCGCATTAGGATAGACCCAAAGAAGAGAGCTCAAGTGACCGGGTTCTAGAGTCCTGTGGGAGACCAACTCGAGGAGTCGAGTCCGGGTCTCCTAACTCTAGAATTGGTAGGGTTGCTTGCCGCTCTCGTAGGGGTCTAGGGGTTTGGGTTTGGCTATTCATCGCGACCGTGGAATCCGTGTTTTATAAAGGCTCAAAATAAAATACGGACCTCCTAGTATATCCAATATTTCATATGTTTCTTCTACTGCGATATCTGTGATGTCATCATTTGATATATTGAGATGGATACTGTATATAGTATATATGATATATTATATAGACGTTACTTATGTTTTACACCCGCGCTAGCCCTGCCCCGCTCTGCCGTTAGTCGCCTAACCTAACGGTGCATGACGAGACATCGAGACGAATGCGGATGGCATAAGTGTACGTCGTATTTATCTGTGATGTTTAGGTGACTTAAATGATGGGACTTCATTAATATGATTAATGAAAGAAAAGAAACCTAAAAGATGTTGTGGAATCGAATTTTCAAAAACAGGTAGCTACAGTTCTTGCTTTGCATAGTGGTGTTCCTTGTAGAACATCCTGCACCTTATTTGATAAGGAAAGGGCCGAGATCCCTTCACCAGGAGTGACCCCTTTAGCAATAACTGGTAGATGCTACAACCCTTGGTTTGTCTTTTGATTGCTTTTATAGTTTTTGCTTTGTATAGTGATATATGTGATATATCCTGCACCTCATTCGACGAGGAAAAAGCCGAGATCCCTTCACCAGGAGTGACCTCTTTAGAGAAACTAGCAAAAGCCTAAAAAACACTCCATTTTAAAATCATTTGATTCTACAACGATATCAAGTTCATTACGCAATAGATTTTCAGAAAAACCTGTCATAGCCCTCCGTCATTTCAGATAAGTACTTCATAGTATTCGTGCTACGTTTGTTGGCCTGCGTCAAGGCGTAGTGTGCGGTAGCTATTTATGCTTATCTACTTATGCATATGATGCAGATTGAGTTAGGGTAGTCGTGCGACTTTGTTGGCCTGCGTCGAGGGTCATGCTGGTGGGTTTAATTCAATCAAGAAATGATGGGTTGAACTTGACTAGCGGACTGTGGTTTGTTGGCCTGCGTCAAGGTCATGGGACGCTAGGGGAAAAATTATCGGGAATTTCAAGGGTTGAAATTTGCAATGAGATTGCATACCTTCTATGAGATAGTTGGATCCCGATACCCACTGCGAGTAATTGTTACTCCTAGGAGAGTTTTGCACTTTACAATTAGCCGATTAAGTAGGTGTCTAGAAAGGTGTCAACGGGGTTACGCCCCTGGGAAAACGAGATTTATTTTAATTAGGTCCGTGCGAAAGCACAGGGAACCTCCCTCAAAGTACCGGCACTGGCATGGCTGAAAGATTGGCGAACTTACAGGGTGTAATTAATCCCAGCTAGTCTTTCCTTTTGGGTTTGAAGGAAGATTTGATAAAAACAGTGGGAGCCATCCTGATTAGATAAAATTATAACCAATCTGATCTTGTAAGAGCGCACGCAGAGTGTTTTCTTCTCTCTTTCTCTCCAGGTAGCGACCATGTCACGCCTTAATCAAGATAATAATATGGATGTATTGACCGAACCCACTTGTTATACTGTGCTGGGGAACGTTGGTCCCGCTCCAACTTATAATTGTTATAAGACCGAGCAGGAAATAGAGGATTACCAAGATTCCCGTGCCGCCCAAACGAAGAAAGTGTTTGATGATGCATCTTTTTCGAGTGTGTTCATTACCGAGAACCGTTTCTCACTATCTTCTACGTCTTGGGTATGAGATACCGGATCAGGATCCTATATATGTAATCTGTTACATGGGCTACAGATAGGTAGAGAATTAAGAACGGGTGATAAAATTTCAAGAGATGGAAACGGTGCAATTGTTGCAGCCAAGATGTTGGCAGTTATCACCCTGTATAACCGAAATACATTGATTCTGAATGAATGTTATTAGATACCGAACCTGATATACAACATCATATCAGTCTCTTTATTTAGTAAAGAAGGATATTATTTTGTATTGTTGGATAATATTTTGAACATTTCTTATATCAAGAGTTGATCGGTTCAGGCACGTTATCTAAAAGCATATACGTTCTAAATCAAAGCACAGTTCTCAACGTATAGAACACACACAAGAGGAAGAGTTCAGAAATGAACGAATCCTTCTTGAGGTATTGTAGACTAGGTCATATCAATGCGACCCGACTAGCTGAAGTTACATAAAGATGTATATTTAAATCAGTTTGAATTTACATCTTGTGAAACTTGTCATTCATATCACAAAGATAAAATGACCATAGCTCCATTTATTGGAAACAGAGAAAGAGTTGGTGAACTCTTGGGATTGATACATGAAGATCTATGTAGGTCCCAAGTCTACACATGCCAGGTATGGTTCTTTGTACTTCATTACATTCACTGATGATCTCTCAAGATTCGGACATATGTTCCTGTTGAAACACAAGTCTGAACCTTTTGAGATATTCAATGAATATAAGTCAGAAGTAGAGAACTAAAATGGGTATAAGTATTATGTCCTTTGATGTGATCAGGGAGGAGAATACTTGTGCACGGAATTCCTGAACTATTTTAAAAGACAATGAGATTCACTCTCAGCATTACTCCTCCTATACACCATAGCACAACGGTGTATCGGGGCGGAGCAATTGCACCCTATAAGATATGGTGCACTCTATGATGAGTATTACTGAGTTGCCTGTTTCCTTTTGGGGGTTATGCACTTGAGAAGCTGCATACCTATTGAATGGCGTTCCAACCAAATCAGATGCCTACCACTCCATATGAGATATGGTATGGGAAGAGCCCATCTCTTAAGTAAGTTAAGATTTGGGGTTGTCCGGCCTATATCTAAAAGCAAAATCCGGACAAGCTCGAGGCAAGGTTAGTGCTATAGAAGTTTGTTGGATATTTCAAGCATTTGAAAGGGAATATCTTCTACCACACCGAGGAACAAAAGGTGTTTTGTTTCTCGGCATACCAGCTTTTTAGGAAATGGAATTTATTTTGGAAACAAATTAGTGGTCATAAGGAAGAACTGGAAAGAGTTCCAGCTATACAAACTACAGCTGATAATTTGGTAGAACCGGAGGATTCAATAGCTCCCAACGAATCTCGGCCTCTCCGCCGATCTAGTAGGGTTTCTCACCCACCTGAGAGATACTTTGGTTTTCTCTATCACAGTGGGAGCGAGGATTGCATCATGTGATGATGACCCAACTATTTTCGAGCAGGCCATCAAGAGTGGGGACTCTGTAAGAATGGCTGGATGCTAAGCGATCTGAGATGGACTCTATATACACCAACGAAGTATGGACTTTAGTTGCTATATCTAAAGGGTTATATCCACATTAGGAGCAAGTATATCTTGAGAAGATTACTTGGTGTAGATGGAAATGTTGAGATTTTCAAAGCTAGACTTGTTAAAGGTTTGCATCATCGACTAGGTGTGGCTTATGATGAAACCTTTTCTAGGTGCCTATGCTTAAGTCCATCCAGACCCTACTTGCCACTGCTACATACCATGACTACGATATCTGGCGGTTGGGTGTCATGACTGCTGTTCTAAATAGTGATTTAGAAGGGTGCGTCTATAAGTACACAGCCAGGGGCTTCATAGATAGTGGGAGCAGCGGAAAAGTGTACAAGTTGCTTTACAGGTTAAAGCAGGCATCGCGGAGTTCGAACATCTGTTTTGATGTAGTAGTCAAAGAGTTTGACTTCATCAAAATGGTAGATGAACCTTGTATATACAAAAAGGTAGTAGAGAGTAAGGCGGTAATACTCGTACTGTACGTAGGATGACATACGCTTGATAGGGATGGAGTTTCCTATGCTACACTCGGTCAATCTCCTCTCATCACATGGATTCTCCATATAGAATCAAGGTGATACCTCCTAGATCCAGGGTTTTGGATCTATGTGATAGATCTTAATGGATATTAGGATTCTCACTAGGTGTAGTGAGATGGTATCAATTAATCCTGGGGAGAATCATTGATACCTTCCAGGGTGGTAAGGTCGACCGAATGTCAGTCACAGGCATTGTCTTTACCCTCAGTAAAGGGACGGTATGTCGGAAGAGTTCCAAGCTAGATACCGTGGCATACTAGACGATAAAGGCTGGATACATCGCTACCAAAGATGCTACCATAGAGGAAGTCTGGGTGTATATTAGTTCATGAGATGAACTTTGTTCCTACCATTGTGTGACAATGGAGTTGTGGCTTATGCCTGGGAATGCCCGTCCCATCCGTGATCCAGACATATTCAAAGGCAGTATCACCTGATCATGGAGATGGTTGATCTTCAAAGGATCGAGGTTAGGAGAGTAGACTCAGAGGACAACACGGCGGATCCACTCACAAAGGCATTTTCCCAGAGAGAGACTTTTATGGGATGGTTGAGTATGAGATACTACAACCACTGTTATCAGATGGCCCTAGTGCAAGTGGGAGATTGTTAGTTATATGTATGCCTTAGAGGACATTACTATACATGAGATGAATATTGTAGTGGATGCTTAGACATATATAGGGAAGACTTTCTTACTTGACATGATAGTATGCTATCTAGTTACTCTTTACCTTAACGTGTACACTGATTGTCTCTCAGTTACATGTGGTAAAGCCCTTTGGATGTGTACTTGACTACCTGGAATATGATGCAGATTATACTAGTGGGGAAATGGTAGTCCATAAGTACATCCTTCAAGGTCCCTAGTCGTGGGTGTATAGAGACAGAGCATCGATATACCAGAGTAGACTAGCGTATAGCTTCTCGACCCATACAGATGGGCGATGGATGATCCCATATCCATTGGTGTTTGGCATCAGAGATGATATACGGGTGCTCAGTGGAGACTGGGTACACTGGACGGACTCGTCGAGAACTCCCAGATGGTATTATACCTCATGTCAGATGGCAGTTCTCTGGTGACACTGGTACATGTTAGTCTGTAGACCCGAGATCGTCATAGAGTCTTGTGTGATTCCCACTGTGCTTTGATTTCCACCTTACCACGTCCAAGAGGGCGTGCAAAACGGTGGTTTTTGGGTACAGTCCCGAGTCACATGGAGGCAATGAGCGATAGGAGGGGTTTCGTCTCACCCGGTATTTGGGGTTGATGTTGCGTTGTGCTCGATTGGCCATAACAGGGAAGTTCCTGTCCAGGGCTGGTTTAGAGATTTACTGGTAAGTGTTACCAGTAGTTTCTCGACCCGTTATGAGCCTCATATCGGCATGACTTATCGGTTATTGGGGTCTGACGTTTACCGCCCCTACACTTGATATGCGATATATCAGACGAGGAGACCGGCCTGTACGGTAGTGTCACTGTCAGGCTTTTGCAGGAGTTGGAGTGGGCTTGCTTGCTGATCTTCTGATCGCTCAATACCCGGGTAGCCGTTACGTCCAGCTAGTACCGCTGATAGCTTGTGGGTGTTTGATGTGATCACCACCTACTGCCGGCGTATTGACGAGTCTTTAGAGTCCTACATAGAGGTTTTACTGGCTCAGGCAAAATGAAATAAGAGCATATATGTGATATGTGCGGGACCCAGAATAATGCGTGTATGTGATACCGTATTCTATTCTCGCGATATTTGTATCGATCGGCTATATGCGATATAACCAGGTTATCGAATCAAGGGATGATTCAATAAGTCGATACATTGGATGTTAGTCGGTTATATGTGATATAACCGGATTATTAAGTCAAGTGATGATTTAATAATTTAGTGTTTAATTGTATATATGATATACTAATTTACATTAACTAACATTGGTTCACTTAAGCATTTGTTTTTCTCACTTGTGTACAACTTAATATATATGTGATATATATTAAATTGTGTTTTGTTTGTATCATGGTTGTTGATACACACTACATGGGTGTATGAGACATACACTATGCTAATTATGATGTTGTGTTTAGTATTTTAAAGTAATTACAAAATTAGTGGATTATTGGAAAAAGGCATGAAGCTTATGGAAGCTTGTGGATGCTTTGACCAAGTCCACTAGGTTTGTTTTACTTTAGATATTTGTTAACCAAACCATTCTAATTAGCTATGGTAATGTCTCTACATGAGTTAGGATATGATACAAAATCACACATGGTTCACTCTCTCTCTTGATTAGTTTTCATTCTCATTTTTCTTGAGCTCATCTTCTTCCTCCTTCAAAAAGCTTGCTAGGGTTTGTAAAAGGGAGAGAAATATTGTGAGAAAAGAAATTCTAAAGTGTACCCATTTCTTCTTTCATCATCCTCTACTAGACTAGCACTTTAGTATAGGGTGTTTGCTTCACTTTGGTGAAGTGGTAGCTTGAGTTAGTAATCCCCCGATGTAGATCATCTTCGGCCTCGAATACTTCAAGCAATACCGTTGCTATCTTCTCATGGAGCCGTCCGAGAGTCCGGGAGCACGATGATCGCAGCGAAGGGACTATTACAAGGAGCATATGAAGTGATGGACCGATCTACAAAGGTTGTATTTCCTCTTCACTTAGATAGTAAATGGTTTACTATATATTTTCCGTATTATATTCTAGTTATCGATTCTTATTTAGAGTTCCTTGAAACGGCAAATTTTTGAAAATGGCATGAACGATGCCTCCCGAAACCTTGCTGTCGTCGAGAGGAACCCTAGAATAACACCAAAAGGAAATAGGTAACTCAGCAGTACTCATCATAGAGCGCGCCATATCTCATAGGGTGCGATACCTCCGCCCCGATACACCGTTGTGATGTAGTGTACTCGAAGGAGTAAGCTGAGAAAGAATCATATTCTCCTTTTAGAAACTCCAGGAAGTCCATGCGCAAGTATTCTCCTCCTCGATCATATCGTAGGACTTAATACTTCTACCTGTTAGGTTCTCAACTTCAAGCCTATATTCCTTGTATTTCTCAAAAATTTCAGACTTGTGTTTCAACAGGAACATATGTCCGAATCTTGAGAGATTATCAGTGAATATAATGAAGTATGAAGAACCAACCTTGGTATTTGCAGACGTAGGACCATATACATCATCATGTATCCGTCCCAAGAGTTCACTAACTCTTTCTCTGTTTCCAGTAAACGGAGTATTGGTCATTTTACCTTTGAGACAAGACTGGCAAGTATCATAAGATGAAAATTCGAAAAGATTATCATATTCATCCTTATGTAACTTAGTTGGTTGTGTCGCATTGATATAACCTAGTGTACAATGCCTCAAGGAGGATTCGTTCATTTCTGAACTACTCCTCTTGTGTGTGTTCTATATACTTTGAACTGTAGTTTAATTTAGAACGTGTATGCCATTTCATAACGTGCCTGGTCCAATCACATCTTGATTAAGGAAAATGTTCATAACATTATCCTCCTATACAGAATTATATCCTTTTTTAACTTAATAAAGAAACAGATATAATGTTGTATATCAGGTTCGGTATCTAATAACATTTTTTCAGAATCAATGTATTAATACAAGGTGATATCTGCCAACTGACTTGGCTGCAACACTTGCACCATTCTCTACACTTAGAGATATATCACCTAATCCCAGTTCTCTACCTTTCTGTAGCCCATGTAACATCTTACATATGTAGGATCCTGATCTGGTATCACATACCCAGGACGTAGAGGATACTGAGAAACAGTTTTTAGTAATGAACACACACGAAGAATATGCATCAACATGCTTATTCCTCGATTGGGTCGCGTGGAAATCCGGATATTCCCCTATTTCCTGCTCAGTCTTATAACAATTATAAGAAAGAACAGAAATAACGTTCCCCTACTCAGTATAATAAGTAGGTTCGGTCAAAACATCCATATTATTATCTTGATTAAGGTATGATATGGTCGCTAACAGTAGAGAGAGAGAAGAAAACACTCTGCGTGTGCTCTTGCAAGATTAGATTGGTTATTATTTTATCTAATCAGGATGGCTCCCACTGTTTTAGTCAAATCTTCCTTCAAACCCTAAAAGGTAAGACTAGCCAGGATTAATTACACCCTACAAGTTCGCAAATCTTTCGGGCAGGCCAGTGTTGGTACTTTGAGGGAGGTTCCCCGTGCTTTCGTACGGACCTAATTAAAATAAACCTCGTTTTCCCAGGGGCGTAACCCCATTAACAACTTTCTAGACACCAACTTGATTGGCTAATTGTAATGTGTAAATTCTCCCAGGAGTAACTCTTACTCGCAATGGGTATCAGGATCCAACTATCTCATAGAAGGTATGCAATCTCATTGCAAATTTCAACACTTGAAATTCTCGATAATATTCTGCCCCTAGCGTCCTATAATCTTGATGCAGGACAACAAACCATAGTCCGCTAGTCAAGTTCTACCCGTACATTTCATGATTGAATTAAAGCCACCCGCACGACCCTTGACGCAGGCCAACAAAGTCGCACGACTACCCTAATCCAATCACATCGTATGCAGCAGATAAGTACTAGTTAGCTACCGCACACTACGCCTTGACGCAGGCCAACAAACGTAGCACGAATACTAAGTAGCACTTATCTGAAATGACGGAGGGCTACGATAGGTTTCTAAGAAAACCCTTTGCGTAATGAACTTGATCTCATTGTAGAATCGAGTGATTTTGAAAGAAGTGTTTTTAAGGCTTTTACTAGTTTAGCTAAAGAGGCCATTCTCAATGAAGGGATCTCGGCTCTTTCCTTATCGAATAAGGTGCAGAATATTTCACAAATACCATTATGCAAAGCAAAAAATTATAGAAGCAATCAAAAGATAAACCAAGTGGGTTGTAGCATCTGCTAGCTTCGCTAAAGAGGTCACTCCCGGTGAAGGGATCTCGGCTCTTTCCTTATCGAATAAGGTGCTGGATATTTTATAAGGAATACCGCTATGCAAAGCAAGAACTAGAGCTACCAGTTTTTAAAACAAGTTTCTACAAGATCTTTAGGTTTCTTTTATTTCATTAATCTCATTAATGAAGTTCTATTCATTATGCTTCCCAAGCATCACATATGAAATGAAAGCAGCAATATTAATTATATCTCATATATATAATATAGGCATTTGTCTCAGAACATATCAAGTGATCACATCACAAAATATCAACAGCAGAAGAATCACATATGAAATATTGAATATACTAGGAATTCCGTGTTTTAAATTAAGCCAGTATAAAACACGGATTCCTTGGTCGCGATGAATGGCCAAACCCACATCCCTAGACCCCTACGAGAGCAGCAAGCAACCCTACCAATTCTAGAGTTAGGAGACCCGGTCTTGACTACTCGAGATGGTCTCCCACTGGACCCTAGAACCCGGTTACTTGTGCTCCCCGCCTTGGGTCTATCCTAATGCTGAAAAGTAAATAATATACATTAATGGTCAGAATATCCTCAACCCGGAAGTGCCCCAATAAAAGAATATTACATACAAGCTTTTATATGAATGAAAATGAAAAACTCTCATCTCATAAAACCCCCCAGCTATTCAGAACACGACGATCCAATATAACATATCACAGCAATACATAACATCACATGTCATCAACGTAAGTAAATATGCTTATCCCAGTTGTCGTTGACATATAGTACCGAAACCGGCGATACACCACATATTACACTTACGGTTGCAGAAAAGAAAGTGATAAACTACAACAATTAGAATCCGCAACCACCTTAGATATCATAAACCCAATGTATCACATATATTGGATTTCATGCCTAACCAAATGAATTCCTTAGACATCACATGCCTAACAATTATAAACCCCGCATTTTAGTCTCGATATTGAAAACACTTTCTAATAACCTTTCTGGTAATTCAACAAGATTCCGGATAACCTGATCGAATGCTCGTCGGAATCTTTAGTAGACGGCCGCAACCCCGATGCCATCGACGAAGTGCACTAAGGCGGAACACCGCGGTCGCGAGCACCCGAATGGATGATTTTGGCGACGGGGTACAGTCACTTAGTCGGGGCTATGGGGCGTGGCTATCTAGTAAGGTTACCCGGTGAGTATCCGCGTACACTACGTAATTGCGACGAAATTTTGATCCACATCAAAATTCCGTGGCAACCGATCAAATAAGACTAACTTGCTAGATTTATAAAATTCAAACTAGTTATCACATAACAAATTGCGTGGATTCCAAATATTGTATCACAATCACAGATAGCTAGATGAAATTAAACTTTTCGATCGAAAAAAAACACCCAAAATTTCCCTACAAGCTCAACACTTGAGCGGAGTTCAAAAAGTGCCCAGAACACGCCACAGCTCCTATGAACCAGCCGCAGAAGGGTCAACCAATGCCTCACCTGTGGCACCGCTGAACTACCATAAACCCTAGGGTTTGATGGCAGTTCTCACAGTCACAGAATCGAGTTAAGGTTTCGTTCTTCTAGAGCGTCCACAGAATCACTTGCATGATTTTCTGAAAATTTTAAACTCGGAAAAAATCCAACTATTGAAAATTTCTAGCGAGGGAAAATATGGGTTATTGATATCCGTTCGAACCTTTTAGTATCGCCTAAATAACCCGAATACATGTTAGAATTATGATTACGAAACACTCCGAGTTACCTTTGCAGAAAGTTAACATCACATGCAAATTTAGCAAAAACAAACAACATCTAAAACACCAAAACCCAGAGACTGGAACACAGTGCAAATTTGAAGGCCCAACTCCCTGGAAAAACCGAGCACACCATTTTTAGAGTGCATGTGGCCGGCCATGTTAAGGTGGTTTTGCTTCAAATTTATATGGTGTTCATGTTACATCTCACATAACACTCTGCAGTTGTTTAAAAAAAATTTGACTTTCAGAAAATTTCGACAGAAACTAGGGTTCGTTGTTTCAAGTTTCAGAGTTGTTTTGGTTTCGTAATCCTAAAAAACATCATCTAATTTTCTAGCATGGCTTTGATACCACTACAGGGTTGTCTAACACGGCAGCAAGGTTTTGGGAGGTATCGTCCATGCCAATTTCATAAATTTGCCGTTCTAGCTAACCATAGAATCGCTACTAGAAAATCCGACGAAACTAAATGTAAACACTTTACATTTAAGTGAATGAGGGAACACAACCTTTGTAGACCGGTCCTTCACTTCTAAAGGTCCATGTCGTAGTCCCTTCACTACAAGTTGTGAAGACCCGGACTCTAGTAAGGGTTCACATGAAGAAACGAACAAACTTGCTCATTGTCTTCGAGGCCGAAAATGATCTACATCGAGGAGACTCGAGCTCACGCTACCTCTTCACTAATGTGTGAATTAGTGAAACAAACACCCTAAACTAAATGGCTAATTGTAGAGGATGATGAAGTAGGAAGTGAGCTCACTTTAGATTTATTTTTCTCACAAGGTTTCATCACTTAGAAAAAACTAGCAAGTATTTTCTCGAGTGAGGAAGAAGATGATGAATGAAACTCATGAGGTTAGAAATGCAACCATGGTAAGTGTATGTCATGCACTAACCATTGTAGAGACTAAACCATATCTATGAGTTAAGCGTTGGGTTAACAAATATCTTAAGCTAGCCAAACAAGTGGACTAAGTCAATGTTCTACTAACTTCTCCAAGCTCATCCATGACTAATTCCAAATGTGTGAATTACTTAAAACTAATAAAACCCTAGCATTAACCTAGCATGGTGTGAGTCTCTTACAAACATGTTGCATGTGTAACCTTGCATAACACAACAATATATATATCACATATATATTTTGTGCAAAAAGAAAACAATACATTTAACATATATCACATATATATCAATGTATCATAAGTGAGACAAATGAATACTTAAGTGAGCTAATATTAGTTAATGTAATTTAATATATCAAATATATAATTCTACATTAAATTATTAAATCAACTCTTGATTTAATAATCCGGCTATATCACATATATAACCGACTAATATCAAATGTAACAACTTATCGAATCAACACTTGATCCGATAACTTGGCTATATCACATATAACCTACAAATGTCACATATCGCGAGAATAGAATGCGGTATCACATACTCGCATTAATCTCGGTCCCGCACATATCACATATGTGCTCCTACTCCATTTCGTATGAACCAGGAAACCTCTGTGTAGGACTCTAAAGATTCGTCAATACGCCTGCAGTAGATGATGATCATATCAAACACCCATAAGCCGCAAGCGGTCTGCTAAACATAACGGCCATCCGGTTATTGAGCGATCAGAAGATCAACAAGCAAACCTGCTCATACTCCTGCGAATCTAATCAGTAACACTACCGTACAGTCCGGTCACTTCGTCTGATATGTCGCATATCACAGCCTGGGGGTGGTATAACGTCAAACCCCAATAGCCTGATAAGTCATGCCGATGCAAGGTCTATAACGGTTTGAGAAACTACTAATAACACTTACCAGTAAATCTCAGCAACCCTGGCCAGGGATTTCCTATTATGGCCAATCGATCATAGCGCAACATCAACTCCTAATACCGGGAGAGACGAAACCCCTCCTATCGCTCATTGCCTCCATGTGACTCGGGACTGTACCCAAAAACCACCTTTTTGCACGATCTCTTGACCGTAGTATGGTGGAAATCAAAGCACAGTGGGAATCACACAAGACTCTATAACGATCTCGGGTCTACAGACTAACATGTACCAGTGTCACCTGAGAACTGCTATCCGACGATAGGTATAATACAGTCTAGGAGTTCTCTGTGGGTCCGTCTAGTGTACCCAGTCTCCACTGAGCACCCGTATACCTTCTCTGATGTCAAACACCAATGGATGTAGGATCATCCATCGCCCATCATATGGGTCGAGAAGTGTATACGCTAGTTTACTCTGGAGTATCGATGCCCTGTCTCGATACTCCCACAACTAGGAACATTTGAAGGATGTACTTAACGACTACCCTGTCCCCACTAGTATGATCTGCATCATAATCCTGGTAGTCAAGTACTCATCCTAAGCGCTTTATCAACATGTAATAGAGAGACAATAAGTATACGTGTTGAGATAAAGTGCAACCAGATAGCATACTATCATGTTGAGCAAGAAAGTCCTCCCTATATATGTCCAAGCATCCACTAGAATATACATCCCATGTACAGTAATGGCATCTAGGGCATACATATAACTAACAAGAGGGTGGGGACCATGGGCCATGGTTAAGATGAGAGAGAGAGGGGGGAAGTTTCTAGGTCTTGAGCCATTCTTTTATTTCCCTCATTTCCTCATTTACGTTCTTCATTATTCCTCTTCTCCTTCGTCTCCCTCATCCTCCATCATCTCATCTACCACCTATGGCCACCACCAAAATCCTCACAAAACTCTACAATCCCTTCATAAAAATTGATCCCAACCTCAATACAAACCCCTTGGTGGAATCAAGATTGGATTTTGAGCACTTGGGATCATCTAGAGTTTTTCCTTATTTGCCAAATGAAATAAATCCCATGTCTTTAGTTAAGTTTTTAGTGTTTCTAATGTTCTAGTGTAGTTATGAGTTAATTTGTGAAGGTTAGGTGGTCTTTGAAAATTCTTAGTTGAGGGTTAGGTAATTTCTTGATGTGTGAAGGTGAAATTGAGGATTAGATAGTGACCACAACTCATCTAGTGTTAGAATCCTGGACAAAACCAGAGACTAAACCATAAGACTTGAACTTTAGATTTGCCGATATCGGATTTTTGTGGGAATTTGGATGACTTATTAGGATCTGCTATGACCCGGAGACCCTAAAAAATATTTTGCAGATATATTGAGATGTGCAGACCACTAGGAAACTACCCTAGAAACCCAAGCCCAAGCCTTCATATTTTGGCCATTGTTTTATTAGATTTGGCCGCAATTTGCGGCCTAATTTTTGAGTTAGGGTCTGAAAGTTGGTCTGTAGCTCACTTTTTAGATAACTAGATCTACACTGTATGAAAAAAGTCTAATTTTACATTAATAAAAATCTAGAGTCGTTTTACTTGATTTCTGGCGATGTTTTGCGACTTTTGAAACTTGGTTTTTGGGTATTTTAGTTTTGACTCGGTCCTTTGACGTTTGTACGTCAACGTCGGGAGTTGTTTGGTTGTTCTTGCATGCGTGGACCATAAGTTATAACCTATGTATGTTTCGTTTGCAATATCGGTTTTCGGACTTGATTTTGATGTCGATACGATATGCGTTGAATTGTAGGTACCTTCACATGGATTTTCGGGAAGACAAGGAGAGCGTGGCATCATCAACTTTAGCAAGCAAGGATCAAGATGAGTAGATATATATCTACGGGGGAAGTCGGGTGGATGGCGTATAGCACCCCCGCAATAGTAGAATATGGTATTACTATATTAGTAAATTTGGATGCGATATTTGGATACTCAGCAAATAGGGTATTTAGAAGACCTTAGCTTAGATTAGGTCGATCTAGGAAGACCTATCCATAGGATGATTACCTTGGTGGCGGATCGTAGGTTATATATAGACACACACGCGCACACACACACCAGCACCATTACCGATGATGCGTATGTTCCACGTACACTTGCTTGCCGGCTCACACACATCATCATCAGTAATTGCCATGTCATGTACACTTTAGAAAACGTCACTTCATTGGTATAACCTGCTAGCTGGTAGTTTCAACATATTATTAGTATTCTTGCTCTCATATGCTAGTTTAGATATTGCATTCCTTACTTAGATACCCCATGCATTTATATATTCATTCTGTTATGCAATATTGTGGGCTTTATGTCGATATTCACTTCTTATTAACTCTTGATTTTGGGATTTTAGATTTTCCATGAGATTTCTGGATTTGGGAGAAAACAGCAAGAATTTTATAAATTCATTATCATTTTAAAAATGCAAGTTGCGGTTTTCTCGTGATATGATGTATATAGCGTCCACCATGAGTTTTCCTGATTGAGTTGGTTTTCGAGACCCGAATCGAGGAGTGGGATGAACCGTTTCGGGTACATGGTGGACCCGGTAAGGTACCCCGGGGAAAGAAACTCGAGCTGTAGATGATGAGCTTGGCAGAGGAAGACTACCTACTGGTGATATTTGGCGCGGCGGATATCCAGAGGATACCGACCGTAGTCGTGAGATTGGATGATATGGGCCGATCCGGACTGACGGAGCCCCGGATTTGAGGATTTTGTGTCGATATTTGACATGGATTTCTGTCGATTTCATTGATGATTCTCCAGTTTTTATACTAAAATCTTACTGAGATAAGAACACAGCTTTCTCATACAGATATATTCTGATTTCATTCTTGATGTATTCATACATCATATATATGACATGTTGCTACTTGAGGCACTGACATGAGTACTTGGTATTACACTTATACTTAGATTATTACCCTTACCACTACTAGATGTTTCAGTGTTATATTTGAGTATGTTACTGTATGACCTAGGAGATCGTCATACATGCGATTTCTACTCGGTGATGTCTTCTACTCGCGAGTTGGCAACTCACCCCCGTTGTGTCACAGTTTTCTTGCAGGTTCGGCCGTACAGGTTCCGTTGCGGCATGTTGGCACATCATTTCTTTAGGGTGATTGCCTGGTGGGTGGGTTCACTTGCATCATTACCACCGTTGCACATGTACTTTATATTTGTTGTATCTAGTTAAAGCTCCATCAACCAGAATTGTATATTTAGTAATCTTAGATAACCACGGTTTGTATATTCTTTCGGCCTTAGAGTCGCGCTCTTGTATTCTTTATTGTTGGGATTTTCTTAATGATACTTCGTTTTCTCGCTTTCTTTCTGAGTTTTGATCCTCGCCCTTCGGCGTTGTATATTTATATTATCTTGCGTAGTTGTTTCCGCCAATTGGCGAAGAGTTAGCTCCCGCTTGGGGATGCCTTATATATTATTGCTTGTATTCATTTTTGGGTTAAAAATTACAAAGGAGGTGCTGCCCGAATTTCAAACGACAAAAAGGGTTTTCAAGTAAGATACAAATATAGCGTTTTCATATATTACTATTTATGTACATATAAGAATAAGTTTTATTTTAGTAAACCTTATTTCAAAACTGCACCTCCATTATTTTTCCCCTAAAAAGGTTTAGATTTCTGGGCTTTTGGCTTACTTGAATTATGTGGGGTCCTATAGACTTCACGTGATTCAAGTGCCAGCCACGTGCCTTTTCCGGATCGTGACAGTAACTGATGTGATCATTACCTACTGCTGGCGTATTGACGAGTCTTTAGAGTCCCACACAGAATTTTTCTAGTTCAAGCGAAACGAAGTAGGGCACATATGCCGATATGTGCGGGGGGCTTGATTAAATATGAGTATGTGATACCGTATTCTAATGTGGCGGTTATTTGATATCAGTTAGGTTATATGTGATATAACCGAATTATTGAATTAAGTGTTGATTTGATAATGTGATATACAGATAAATGATATTAGCCAGTTATATGTGATATAACCGGATTATTAAATCAAGTGTTAATTTAATAATTTGATATATATTTATATTTGATATAATTATATGTTAACTAATATTATTGCTCTGTAACGTTCTAGAAAATCGTTTAGGTTAATCGGTAATATAACCCGTGTTTTCTGTAAAACTTAGTTACCATTATTTTTCCATATAGACTTAAACATACCTATTTTAGCTATGTAATTGCTAGTATTTGGTATTTAATAAGTCACTTATAAATTTGCTAGTTTACTTAAATATTTTTCTAAATTTATTTTTTTTAAATATTGTTTTAAGCTTTCATATATACACTAAATTGTGATAATTACAAATTAGAATGGGTTAATTAAACATTAGTGGACCATAACAACTTAAAACCTAGTTTGTAACATATTCCTTTTTCTAAAAATTTTCTCCATAGTTCTAGATAATTCTAGGAAGAAATTAATTAGAAAATAAAATAGAATGGAAAAGATTGATTTTTGGTACATTAAATGAGTTTGGGGGAATGTTTCTACACACACACATACCCACTCACTTCTCTCTTTCCCTCAAGCTGGCCGAGCCTAGGCTGCCTCTCCCCATTTTTCTCCACCTCAATTACACTTCAAAAATCCTCAAAATTTCCATCAAAAATCCACACAACTTCTTACTAATTCATAGTTAAAGTTTCATCCAAAAGTTCTTGACCTAATCTTGCTTGGATCATGAAGCACGAAACCATTTTGGAAGGCTAGTTTGCAAGTTAGATCTATAAAACTTTGAGGTATAAATCTTAACCCAATGGTTAATTTATTGGTTAATTGCTTTAATCTAAATTCTTTAAGTGTTAATTTGGTTCCAATTGCAAGTTTGAGATTTTCAAGAGAAGGGTTTGGGTTCAAGTTACAATTTTTATCAATTGATTATGGTTGCAATGTGTAGTTTAACATCTTAAGACTTGCAAAATCTAACCTAGTTGTTAATTTGCTAATTGTTACTTTTAAATTGCCTTAATTAACTATTCTTGCAAACTAATTTCATGATTTATGTAAATAGATGAGATTAAAATTTAGTTAACAATTGTGTAGCCTAATTAAGATATTAAGTGAACATTGTGGCCATTAGTTTTGCTAAAATATCTAGATTTGCACTAAAATGGTTAATTGTTGCTTACTAGGTTTTGGGAATAAATAGATTTTAATTAAGTTTGAGGTTGGAATGATCTATAACCTATTCCCTAAAATATTTAGTGTGTTGTGAATGCGCGATTGGTGCGATCGAGTTCTAGGCTTGGCGATTATCACGCATAGCGGCCCCAGTTGTGGTTTGTGGCGTTGTCACGAGCGCGTTTGTGCACCAAGTGCCTGCGCGTCTAGATTAGTGCACGTTGGTTGTCTTGTATCGTTTGTGTCCGCGACTGTTTATATATCTATCTTCTTATTTACTTGTGTGTGATTCTAAGATCGGGTGCAGAGATGTCGGACGTGGCACGGAAAGGAAAGGCTGTGATTGGATCTGATTAGCCGAGGTGTCCCGGTGAGTAGATGTACACATCTATGGGGGGATCGTCTGGATGGCGCGAGGCGCCCAATAGTTTAGGATTACTAGTAGTACTTTCATTTATATGCGTAGTTTCCTAGTTATTCATCACATTGCATTACATCATCTTATATATATATATATATGATATTATCTTACAGGACACTTGCACCATTACCATTGGTTCATGCTGCACGTGCACTATTCAGGCGAACACGCATGCCTTTAGTATTTGCTATGCCATGAACACTTTAGAACTTGTTTAAATCAGTATCTAAAACATTTGCATCATATATGATATGTAAACTGGTGGTTGTATATTCATTTCATCAGGATGGGTACGTAAGATTGCTAGTCATATGTATATAACTCATTGCATCATCATTCATACATAGTTTTCTAGTCATGTATCGCATCGCATGTTATCGATATCATAGACATCCATTACCACCGACATGTTTACGTATTGTAATTCTTCTTGAGGATTTCAGTACTTATAAGATTTCTGGATTTTGGGAAAAACCGCAAGAATTTTATAAACTTATTATCCTTTTAAAAATGCAAGTTGCGGTTTTCTCGTGATATGATGTATGTGTCTTTCACAATGAGTTTTCCGGATTTCTGTTGGTTTTCGACACCCGATTCGAGGAGTAGGATGAACCGTCTCGGGTTCATGGTGGGCCCGGTATGGTACCCCGAGGCAAGAAGCTCGAGTTGTAAACGATGAGCCTGGCAGGAAAAGACTACCTACCGGTGATGTCTGGCGCGGCGTATATCCGGAGGATATCGACCGTAGTCGTGAGATTTGATGAGATGGGCCGATCCGGATTGACGGAGCCCGAGACATTGAGATATCGAGATATTGAGACATTAAGATATCAAGATATACATATATTATGTCGATGCTTGACACGGATTTTCTGTTGATTTCATTGATGATACTTCGATTTATTGCACAAAGTTTTTTTCTAAGATAAGAATAAAGATTTTCCCATACCAGACATGTTCAGGTTTCATGTTTGATTATGAATTCATGCTAGTACATCGTATCATATTGATATATATAGGTTGTGACGCAATTGCGTGCATGCTTACGATAGCCTTATTAGATGTTACTTACTACTCACAAGTTGGCAACTCACCCCCGTTGTGCCACAGTATTCTTGCAGGTCCGACCCGTCAGCATAGTAGTGGCGGGTGTGTTAACTTCCTCTACTCCATTTGCATTGACCTATGGTTTGCTTGTAGGTAGGTTGCGAGGATATTTGGTTCCCACTTTGTGTATTATTATTGTATCTAGTATACTCCATCTATCTTAACTACCGTTTTCCACCGATAATACATTGGACTTAGATGATGAGCTTGTGAGATTTGTATGTATTCTATTTCTGGTGTCGATGCTCACTTGAGCCGACAGGACATTTTATTTTCTTCGTGCTTTTATTCACTTATTGGCTCTATTATGATATATATTACATGTGGTTGTGATTCCGTATTTAGCGAAGAGCGAGCTCCCGCTTGGGGATGCCTTTATTCTTTAGTTGTATATATTCATGTGTTTTACCCGTTTAGGGCCAGTATTTACAAAGGAAACTCTGCCGAAATTTTCGGGAAAACTTGATATTTTAAAATGTTTTAATGTGACTTTATTTTTCTAAAATCACTTTTTAGTTAATTTTTTCCTTCACTTTACTTCTTTAAATGGTTTAGATTTCTGGGTTTTAGCTTACTTAAATTACGCTACGCCTTTAGACATTTCGTAATTTAAGTGTCAGTCACGTTATGTACGTTCGGGTTATGACAAAGTTGGTATCAGAGTGCCCCAACCATCAATCCATGGCTAAACGCGGAACAAAAACTTTTAAAAACCTGCGCTAACGGAACTATAATCGATGAATCCTACCATTAACCCTATAATAATTCTATGAAAAGAGTTTAGAGAGGTTATACCGATCGATCCGTGTCCTTCGGTCTTCAACCTCTGTCCCAAGCTCCTCACGGCTTCCTCGATCAAGTTTGGTCTCCGGTCTCCCTCGTCGAAGATAATCCATGTCGAGGATTAGTAATACGGGCTCCCGCCTCAAAACCGAAGCAACTCGATTATCTAGTTTGCTAACCTAGATAGCCAAGATAAAGTAGAGATTGTGTGTGAATATTTTGTCTCAAAACACCCAAGGATTCTCAACTCATGAGAGGAATTGGGTGGAGGTTAAAGAAGTTGCCATGAGGTGAAGAAAGTGTGAGGCAAAGCTTGGCAAAAGAAAAAAAATGGCAAGTGAAGAAAAAGTCTCTGCCATTTTCTTGAGTTGAGTTGTGTGGTATTTATGTTAGTAACTAAAGAAAAACCCTCACCCAAAAATATCTGCCTTGCTTCCACAAATATCTCACAACCAAACCAAAAAGGTATCAAGCATGGCACATGCCACAATCAATGCATCAAAGCCAAAACTCACACTCACAATCCAAAACTTACACTCACTCATTTCACCATTATCAAACATTAAAACTAAATGTTTAATAAAGATAAAGAAATGGCATATTCTAGAGTAATCTCGTAACGAATTACAAGAATACCCCTCATCCGTATATACATACCCGCATCCGTATTCCGACTGAATACGAATACAACGAGACGAAAATAATCCAACAATATAATATTAGGATCCGGCTTAAACCAAAGCCCACTAGTATTATCCGTCCGATCATGATCCGTACACAAGTATACGTATATGATCGAACCCTGCCATAAAACCATACGACCTCTACAACGTTTCGCCCGAACCGGTGAAACCCTGTGTGTGGGACTCTAAAGACTCATCAATACGCTGGCAGTGGGTTTAACCACAAGCACGTCAGTGGCACTAGCTGTACGTAACGGCTATCCAGGTATTGAGCGAAAGGGAGGCCGACGAGCAAAGTCATCATGAAACCCTACTGAGTCTGACAGTGACAATATTCGTACAGTCCGGTCCGTTCGTCTATGAGTATCGTATATCGAGTCTAGGGGGTGGATAAAGTCAGACCCCTAATAACTTGACATTCAGTGTCAGTATGAAACCTATCACCAACTGAGAAACTACCGATCCTAGATCGGTAATTCTCGTTTATCCTGGCCGAGGATTTCTGGTGATGGCCATCTGTGCACAACGCGACATCAACCCCCAATACCGAGAGAGACGAATCCCCTGACGATCCGCTCACTGCCTCCATGTGGCTCGGGACTGTACCCAACTAAAACCTGTTTGCACGCCTGCTTTGAGCCGTGGTAGGGTAGTAATCAAAGCACAGTGGGAACTCATATGAGACAAATGACGATCTCAGATCGATAGACTAACCTGTACACATGTCACCGGGGGACTGCTATCTGACAATAGGTATAATGTTAGTTATATGTATGCCCTAGAGGCCATTATTGTACATACGTTGTATATTGTAGTGGATGCTTGGACATATATAGGGAGGACTTTCTTACTCGACATGATAGTATGCTATCTGGTTACTCTTTATCTTAACATGTACTCTGATTGTCTCTATGTCACATATTGATAAAGCCCTTAGGATGAGTACTTGACTACCAGGACTATGATGCAGATCATACTAGTGGGGACAGTGTAGTCGCCAAGTACATCCTTCAATTGTTCCTAGTCGTAGGAGTACCGAAACAGGGCATCGATACTCCAGAGTAGACTAGCGTATGCGCTTCTTGACCCATATGATGGGCGATGGATGATCCCTTATCCATTGGTGTTTGACATCAAAGAAGGTATACGGGTGCTCAGTGGAGATTGGGTACACTGGACGGACTCGCCGAGAACTCCCAGATGGTATTATACCTCACGTCAGATGGCAGTTCTCTGGTGACACTGGTACAGGTTAGTCTGTAGACCCGAGATCGTCATAGAGTCTTGTGTGATTCCCACTGTGCTTTGATTTCTATCATACCACGTCCAAGAGGACGTGCAAAAAGATGGCTTTTGGGTACAGTCCCGAATCACATGGAGGCAATGAGCGATAGGAGGGGTTTCGTCTCTCCCGGTATAGGGAGTTGATGTTGCGCTGTGTTCGATTGGCTATAACTGGAAATCCCTGGCCAGGGTTGCTGAGATTTACTGGTAAGTGTTATCAGTAATTTCTCGAACTGTTATAGACCTCATATCTACATGACTTATCAAGCTGCCGGGGTCAGACATTTACCACCCCTAGGCGAGATATGCGATATATCAGACGAAGAGACCGGACTGTACGGGAGTGTTACTGATTGGATTCACGGGAGAAAGTACAGGCTTGCTTGTTGATCTTCCGATCACTCAATACCTGGGTGGCTATTACGTTTAGTTGACCGCTTGCAGCTTGTGAGTGTTTGATATGATCATCACCTACTGCCGGCGTATTGACGATTCTTTAAAGTCCAACACAGAGGTTTCCTGGCTCGGGCAAAACGGAGTAGGAGCACATATGTGATATGTGCGGGACCGAGAACAATACGTGTATGTGATACCGTATTAGATTCTCGCGATATGAGATATCGGCCGGGTATATGTGATATAGCTGGGTTATCGGATCAAGTGTTGATTCGATGAACTGATACAGATTATATTAGTCGGTTATTTGTGAAATAATAGGATTATCGGATCAAGTGTTGATTCGATAATTTAATGTATAATTATATATTTGATATATTAAATTACATTAACTAATATTAGCTCACTTAAAGATTCTTTTTCTCACTCGGGTAATACATTGATATATATGTGATATATGTTAATTGTATTATTTTATTTTGTTATAAAATATATTATATATGTGATATATAATATTGTAACAAGTTAAGGTTACAAATGAAACATGTTTTGTGGAGTTTAAACATGGTTAGGGTTTGGATTAGGGTTAAACCTTCTTGAAGCTTCTAGAAGTTTTGCTTTTGTTTTTAACTAAAGATATTTTCTAAAGATATTTTGTAGATATTTGTTTAACCCAACCCAACCCTTTAACCTTAGTTAAATCTCTATAAGGGTTACTTCTTCTCACTTATACCATGGTTGCATTTCTAACCTCACACTTGAGTTATTCATTATTCATCACAAAAGGATTTTGATGATTCTTCTTCTTCTTCCTTAGTGAAAAGCTTTCTAGCTTTTTCCTTTGTGATAAAAATGAGTGAGATTAAGAAAACAAATGAGAGCTAAATTCCTACTTCATCATCCTCATCTATTCTAGCCACTTAGATTAGGGTGTTTGCTTTGCTAATACTTGTTTAGCAAAGCAAGAGCTTGGGTTTGAGTTTCTTCAAGGTAGATCATCTTTGTTATCGAAGATCGGAAGTAAGCTTGCATCTTTCTTTTGTGGAGCCTCTCTAGAGTCCGGATACTCAGTGATCGCAGCGAAGGGACCTCAATACGGAGCTTTAGAAGTGAAGGAACGGACTACAAAGGTTGTAATCCCTAACTCTTAGAGGTAAAGTTGTTTACTTGCTTTGTTTCGCCTAATCTCTAGTCTAAGATCTTGGTTAGGGTTTTTCGGCACGTCTAAAATTTAAATCGGGCATGGTTGATGCCTTATAGACCCTTGTGATAGTGCCTAGTAACCCTACAGTGGTATCAGAGCCAAGCTAGAGCATTAGGTGATGTGTAGGCGAAGTTTAAAGTCCGATCGAACTCCGAATACCCGATAAAACCTAGTTTCTGGAAAAAAATTCAAAAGTTGACATTTTTCATATTAAAAATACTCAGAAAAATAAGCAGGGAAATCTAAGAATTACTGTGAAGTACGGACACTCAACTCCTTCATTAGATCGCGGAACCGCGGCCAAACCACGCGTTTGGCGGCGGTTCCGCGGCCAAAATTTTGAGTTGGGGGCTACTGCTTCAGGTATTCATTATTAGGTCCTTTTTCATAGTTCTGGGAATTTTTAATTCTACTCAAGTGTTGAGTTTTCTGGGATGTATTGGGAACTCATAGATTCGATCGGATTGTTTAACTTCGTTTTGTTTTTCCGGGTAATTTAGAACGTGTTAAAAAGTTCGAACGGATATCAATAACTCACTTTTTCCCGACCCGGAAAATTTCTAAGTGTTGGATTTTTCCTTAGTTAAAGAACGTTCTAAGTCGTGCAAGTAACGCGGTGGACCCTCTAGAAGAACAGAAACCTTAACTCGATTATGTGACCGTCTGAACCTCCTCTAAACCTTAGGGTTTGGGGCAGTACGGCGTTGCCATATGTGAGGCGTTGGTTTGACCCTTCTACGGCTGGACCATTGGTACTGTGGCATGTGATGGATACTTTTTGAACTCCGCTCAAGTGTTGAGCTATTTAGGAAATCTTGGGTGTTTGTTTATTCGATCGGAAAGTTTAACATTGTCTATTTATCTGGAATATGATACAATATTTGGAATCCATAAGTAGTTATGAGATAACTAATTTGAATGTTATAAATCTAGCAGTTTAGTCTCATTTGATCGGTTGCCATGGGATTTTGATGTGATCAAAAGTCCTTCCCAATCACATAGCGTACGCGGATACTCGCCGGGTAAACTTAATATATAGCCACGCCCCATAGCCCCGACCAAGTGACTGTAGGAGAACCCTATCGCCAAAAGCATCCGTTCGGGTGCTCGCGGCAGCGGTGTTCCTCCTTAGTGCACTTTGTCGACGGCATCCGGGGATGCGGCCGTCTACTAAAGTTTGCGACGAGCATTCAATCAGGATGTCGGGAATCTTGTTGAATTGCCCGACTTGATATTGAAAAGTGTTTTCGATATCGAGACTAAATTGCGGGGTTTATAATTGTTAGGCATGCGATGTCTAAGGAATTCATTTGGTTAGGTATGAGATGTCTAAGAAGGTTGCGGATTCCAACTGTTTTAGTTTTACACTTTCTTTTCTGCGACCGTAAGTGTAATATGTGGTGTATCGCCGGTTTTGTTGCTATACATCAACGACAATTGGGATACGCATATTTACTTACGTTGATGATATGTGATATTATGTGTTGCTGTGATATGTTATATTGGATCGTCGCGTTTTGAATAGCCGGGGGTTTTATGTGAGATGAGATTTTTTTCTTTTTCATTCATGTAAAATTCATTTGTATATAATATTCTTTTATTGGGGCACTTCCGGGCTGAGGATGATGTCACCTTTATATATCATTTACTTTTCCGCATTAGGTAGACCCAAGGCGGGGAGCACAAGTAACCGGGTTCTAGGGTCCAGTAGGAGACCATCTCGAGGAGTTGAGACTCGGTCTCCTAACCCTAGAATTGGCAGTGTTGCTTGCCGCTCTCGTAGGGGTCTAGGGATGTGGGTTTGGCTATTCATCACGATCGTGGAATCCGCGTTTTATACAGGCTCGCATAAAACACGGAAATCCTAGTATATCCAATATTTCATATGTTATCTGCTGCTGCAATGTTCTGTGATGAGATCATATTACTGCTTGAGACGAATGTTTATATTATATATATGAGATATATGTTATATTGCTGATTTCATTTCAAATGTGATGCTTGTGAAGCATAATAAAATGGGACTTCATTAATGAGATTAATGAAACTAAAAGAAACCTAAAGATGTTGTAGAAACTTGTCTCTAAAACTGGTAGCTCTAGTTCTTGTTTTGCATAGTGGTATTCCTTGTAGAATATCCAGCACCTTATTCGATAAGGAAAGAGCCGAGATCCCTTCACCGGGAGTGACCTTTTTAGCGAAACTAGCAGATGCTACAAACTCGGTTTGTCTTTTGATTGTTTCTATAGTTTTTTCTTTGCATAGTGGTATTTATGAAATATCCTGCACCTTATTCGATAAGGAAAGAGCCGACGATCCCTTCATCGGGAGTGACCTTTTTAGCAAAACTAGAAAAGGCCTCAAAAACATTCCATTTAAAATTACTCGATTCTACAACGATATCAAGTTCATTACGCAAAGGGTTTTCTTAAAAACCTGTCGTACCCCTCCGTTATTTCAGATAAGTACTATTTAGTATTCGTGCTACGTTTGTTGACTATATTAAGGTATAGTGTGTGGTAGCTGATTAGTGCTTATCTGTATAAGCATATGATGCGATTGGATTAGGGTAGTCGTGCGACTTTGTTGACTATGTTAAGGGTCGTGCGGGTGGGTTTAATTCAATCGGGAAATGACGGGTTGAACTTGACTAGCACTTATGATTTGTTGACTATGTTAAGCTCATATAGCTGCTAGGGGTAAAACATTATTGGGAATTTCAAGTGTTGAAATTTGCAATGAGATTGCATACCTTCTATAAGATAGTTGGATTCCAATACCCGCTGCGAGTAAGAGTTACTCCTGGGATAGTTTTACACATTACAATTAGCCGATCAAGTTGGTGTCTAGAAAGGTGTCAACGGGGCTATGCCTCTGGAAAAATGAGGTTTACTTTAATTAGGTCAATACGAAAACATGGGGAACCTCCCTCAAAATACCGGCACTGGCCTGGCTGAAAGATTGGCGAACTTGTAGCGTGTAATTAATCCCGGCTAGTCTTTCCTTTTAGGGTTTGAAGGAAGATTTGACTAAAACAGTGGGAGACATCCTGATTAGATATATTAATAACCAATCTAATCTTGCAAGAGCAAACGCTGAGTGTTTTCTTCTATCTCTCTCCAGGTAGCGAATATGTCATGCCTTAAATCAAGATAATAATACGGATGTATTGACCGAACCCGCTTATTATACTGCGCTAAGGAACGTTGGTCCCGCTCCAACTTATAATTGTTATAAGACAGAGCAGGAAATAGGGGATTACCAGAATTCCTGTGCCACCCAAACGAAGAAAGTGCATGTTGATGCATCTTCTTCGGGTGTGTTCATTACCGAGAACTGTTTCTCAGTATCCTTTACGTCTTGGGTTTGAGATACCGAATCAGGATCCCGCAAATGTAATTGTTACATGGGCTACAAATAGGTAGAGAACTGAGAACGGGTGATAAGTTTCAAGAGTTGGAAATGATGCAAGTGTTGCAGCCAAGTCTGTAGGCAGTTATCACCCTGTATTACCAGAATACATTGATTCTGAACGAATGTTATTAGATACAGAACCTGATATACAACATCATATCAGTCTCTTTATTAGTAAAGAAGGATATAATTTTATATTGTTGGATAATGTTTTGAACATTTCCTATATCAAGAGTTGATCGGATCAGGCACGTTATCTAAAAGCATAGACGTTCTAAATTAAACCACAGTTCTTAACGTACAGAACACACACAAGAGAAAGAGTTCAGAAATGAACGAATCCTTCTTGAGGCATTGTAAACTAGGTCATATCAATGCGACCCGACTAGCTGAAGTTATATAAAGATGCATATTTAAATTAGTTTGAATTTACATCTTATGAAACTTGCCGGTCATGTCACAAAGATAAGATGACCATAGCTCTATTTTTTGGAAACAGAGAACAAGTTAGTGAACTCTTGGGATTGATACATGCTGATGTATGAAGGTCCCCTGTCTACACATGCTAAGACCGGTTCTTTGTACTTCATTACATTCACTGATTATCTCTCAAGATCCAGACATATGTTCCTGTTGAAATACAAGTCTGGAACTTTTGAGAAATTCAATGAATATAAGTTAGAAGTAGAGAACCAAAAACTGGGTATAAGTATTATTTCCTTTGATGTGATCAAGGAGGAGAATACTTGAGCACGGAATTCCTGGATTATTCTAAAGGAGAATGAGATTGTCTCTCAGTATTACTCCTCCGTATACACCACAATACGTCGGTGTATTGGGGCGTAGCAATTACACCCTATGTGATATGGTGTGCTCTATGATAAGTACTACTGAGTAGCCTATTTTCTTTTGGGGTTATGCACTTGAGAAGTTGCATACCTATTGAATAGGGTTCCAACCAAATCAGATGCCTAACACTCCATATGTGATATGGTATGGGAAGAGCCCATCTCTTAAAGATGTTAAGATTTGGGGTTGTCCGGCCTATGTTTAAAAGCAAAATCCGGACAAGCTCGAGGCAAGGTCAGTTTTATGGAAGTTTGTTGGATATCCCAAGCATTCGCAAGGGAATATCTTCTACCACACCGAGGAACAAAAGTTGTTTTATTTCTCGGCCCGCCACATTTTGTGAAAAAGGGAATTTCTTGTGAAGAAATTAAGTGGTCATGAGGTAGAACTGGAAGGAGTTCCAGCTATACAAAATGCAGCTGATGATTTGGTAAACCCGGAGGATTCAATAGTTTCCAACGAACCTCAGCCTCTCCGCCGATCTGGTAGGGTTCCTCATCCACCTGAGAAATACTTCGGTTTCTCTATGACAGTGGGAGAGAGGATTGCATCATGAGATGATGACCCAACTAGTTTCGAGCAGGCTATCAGGAGTAGGTGACTCTGTGAGAATGGCTAGATGCTTAGTGATCTGAGATGGAATCCTTATACACCAACAAAGTATGGACTTTGGTTGCTTTATCTGAAGGGTTAAATCCCCATCAGGAGCAACTATATCTTGAGAAGATTACTTGGTGTACATGGAAAAGTTGAGACTTTCAAAGCTATGCTTAAGTCCATCCAGATCCTACTTGCCACGGCTACATACCATGACTACGATATCTGGCGGTTGGGTGTCATGACTGCTTTTCTAAATATTGATTTGGAAGAAAGCGTCTATAAGTACACAGCCAGAGGGCTTCGTAGACGGTGGGAGCAGCGGAAACGTGAGCATGATTGGAACGTCTGTTTTGATGTGGTAGTCAAAGAGTTTGACTTCATCAAAATGGTAGATGAACCTTGTATAAACAAAAAGATAGTAGAGAGTATGGTGGTGATCCTCGTAGAGTGCATGGATGACATACTCTTGATAGGGAAGGAGTTTCCTATGCTACGCTCGGTCAATCTCCTCTTATCACAAAGATTCTCTATATAAGATCAAGGTGATACCTCCTAAATCCTGAGTTATGGATCTATGAGATAGATCTAATTGGATGTTAGGATTCTCACTAGTTGTAGGGAGATGGTATCAATCGATCTTGGGAAGAATCACTGGAAAGGTTTCAGGGTGATAAGGACGACTGAATGTCAGTCACAGACATTGTCTTTACCCTCAGTGGAGGGACGGTATGTTGGAAGAGTTCCAAGCTAGATACCGTAACTTACTAAACGATTAAAGGAAAGATACATCGTTACCAAAGATGCTACCAAAGAGAAAGTTTGGATATATATGAGTTCATGAGATGAATCTCGTTTCTACCATTGTGTGACAATGGAGTTGTGGCTTAGGCCTAGGAACCCCCGTCCCATCAGAAATCCAGACATATTCTTAGGCAGTATCGCCTGATCATGGAGATGATTGATCTCCAGGGAGATCAAGGTTAGGAGAGTAGACACAGAGCACAACAACGCGGATCCACTCACAAAGGCCTATTTCCCAGTGGAGACTTTTATGGGATGGTTGAGTATGAGATACTTCAACCACAGCTGATTGTTAGGTATGAGATACTACAACAGATGGCCCTAGTGCAAGTGGGAGATTGTTAGTTATATGTATGCCCTAGAGGCCATTACTGTACATACGTTGTATATTATAGTGGATGCTTGGACATATATAGGGAGGACTTTCTTGCTCGACATGATAGTATGCTATCTGGTTACTCTTTATCTTAACATGTACTCTGATTGTCTCTATGTCACATGTTGATAAAGCCCTTAGGATGAGTACTTGACTACCAGGACTATCATGCAAATCATACTAGTGGGGACAGTGTAGTCGCCAAGTACATTCTTCAATTGTTCCTAGTCATAGGAGTACCGAGACAGGGCATCGATATTCCAGAGTAGACTAGCGTATGCGCTTCTTGACCCATATAATGGGCGATGGATGATCCCATATCCATTGGTGTTTGACATCAGAGAAGGTATACGGGTGCTCAGTGGAGACTGGGTACACTGGACGGACTCGCCGAGAACTCCCAGATGGTATTATACCTTACGTCAGATGGCAGTTCTCTGGTGACACTGGTACAGGTTAGTCTGTAGACCCAAGATCGTCATAGAGTCTTGTGTGATTCCTACTGTGCTTTGATTTCCATCATACCACATCTAAGAGGTCATGCAAAAAGGTGGCTTTTGGGTACAGTCCCGAATCACATGGAAGCAATGAGCGATAGGAGGGGTTTCGTCTCTCCCGGTATAGGGAGTTGATGTTGCGCTGTGTTCGATTCGCTATAACTGGAAATCCCTGGCCAGGGTTGCTGAGATTTACTGGTAAGTGTTATTAGTAGTTTCTCGAACTGTTATAGAGCTCATATCGACACGACTTATCACGCGGCTGGGGTCTGACGTTTACCACCCCTAGGCAAGATATGCAACATATCAGACGAAGAGACCGGACTGTACGGGAGTGTTATTGATTGAATTTACGGGAGAAAGTATAGGCTTGCTTGTTGATCTTCTGATCGCTCAATACCTAGGTGGCTGTTACGTTTAACTGACCGCTTGCAGCTTGTGGGTGTTTGATATGATCATCACCTACTGCCGGCATATTGACGATTCTTTAGAGTCCTACACAGAGGTTTCCTGGCTCGGGCAAAACGGAGTAAGAGCACATATGTGATATGTGCGGGACCGAGAACAATACGTGTATGTGATACCGTATTAGATTCTCGCGATATGAGATATCGGCCGGGTATATGTGATATAGCCGAGTCATCGGATCAAGTGTTGATTCGATGAACCGATATAGATTATATTAGTCGGCTATTTGTGAAATAGCCGGATTATCGGATCAAGTGTTGATTCGATAATTTAATGTATAATTATATATTTGATATATTAAATTACATTAACTAATATTAGCTCACTTAAGGATTCTTTTTCTCACTCGGGTAATACATTGATATATATGTGACATATGTTAATTGTTTTATTTTATTTTGTTACAAAATATATTATATATGTGATATATAATATTGTAACAAATTAAGGTTACAAATGCAACATGTTTTGTGGAGTTTAAACATGGTTAGGGTTTGGATTAGGGTTAAACCTTCTTGAAGCTTCTAGAAGCTTTGCTTTTGTTTTTAACTAAAGATATTTTCTAAAGATATTTTGTAGATATTTGTTTAACCCAACCCAACCCTTTAACCTTAGTTAAATATCTATAAGGGTTACTTCTTCTCACTTATACCATGGTTGCATTTCTAACCTCACACTTGAGTTATTCATTATTCATCACAAAAGGATTTTGATGATTCTTCTTCTTCTTCCTTGGTGAAAAGCTTTCTAGCTTTTTCCTTTTTGATAAAAATGAGTGAGATTAAGAAAATAAATGAAAGCTAAATTCCTACTTCATCATCCTTATCTATTCTAGCCACTTAGATTAGGGTGTTTGCTTTGCTAATACTTGATTAGCAAAGCAAGAGCTTGGGTTTGAGTTTCTTTAAGGTAGATCATCTTTGTTATCGAAGATCGGAAGCAAGCTTGCATCTTTCTTTTATGGAGCCTCTCTAGAGTCCGGATACTCGGTGATCACAGCGAAGGGACCTCAACACGGAGCTTTAGAAATGAAGGAACGGACTACAAAGGTTGTAATCCCTAACTCTTAGAAGTAAAGTTATTTACTTGCTTTGTTTCGTCTAATCTCTAGTCTAAGATCTTGGTTAGGGTTGTTCGGCACGTCTAAAATTTAAATCGGGCATGGTTGATGCCTTATAGACCCTTGTGACAGTGCCTAGTAACCCTACATATAATACCAACTAGCATGTTCCCGGCGAGTCCGTCCGGTGTACTCATAACCCAATGACCACCTGTATATATCTTAGGTGAACCAACTAACACCAATGGCTTGTGAGACCGGCCACCGCCTCTCGTCGGGGCCTCGATCCGTATACACTAGTCTACTCTTGAAGTATCGATACCCAGTCTTGAAACTCCCACGACTAGGGACAGTTTAAGGATGTGCTTATAGACCGCCCAACTCTCACGTATATAATCGCCATCATACTGCTGGTAGTCAAGCAAGAATCTTATGGGCTCTATCAACATGTAATAGTGATCTGTAATTTCACCTGAAGCATGTACATGATGATAAAGACAAACCAAATAGCATACTATCATCTCGAGTAAGACTGTTCTACCGGTATAGGTCATCCCTCAATCATTGCAATCACGTGCCTGTGATCCAATAATTGACTTGAGGGCACTATAGCTAACAACTGCACGGTGCTCACGCAAGAAACGCATGCAAGCGAGGGCGGAATATAGAATAAATTTTTTTCTAACACCATGAAATTATAGTCTAGAATAACCATCATGCATGCAATTGTAAACACAAATCAAAATAGTTAAGCTAAGAGTTTAAGTGTTACAACCTTTGTAGTGTGATTCACACTAGTATGTGTGACAAACCTAACTTCTTTCATTCCTCATTGGATCAAGCTTGAACTCCTTCACTTTGCTTGAATGAATTAGTTAGAAAACCTCTTCTTGGCCAAAGATGATCCATTTGAAGATGAACTTGCTCCAATCCACTATTCTAACTACTTAGAGTAGAAGTTGTCTTAATCTTTTGCTATGAGATTAAGGGAAGGATGTGAGAAACTTTTCCCTTAAGGAATTTTAAGAAAGAATAATCAAAAGAGCTTTAAGAGAGAGGAGATGAGAGAAATGAAGGATACCATGCAATTTCTCTCTCTTCTCTCCTTTTTGTTCTCTCCCTTCTCTCATGACACATAAGAGAAGGTGCAGAGACAAGTGGCATACTCTATGCCTACTCACCCTCTCCACTAACCTAAAAATAGTTATGAAAAGAATAATATTTATCATGTATGTGTCATGCATATCAATGTATGCATTATACTAAAAACTTGTTAACATAACATGTTATATATGATGTGTTTCATAAAAATGTCAATTTAGCATGAATAAGCTATATTAAACTTAGTCTAACCAGGTTTAATTATGATAAATACATTTAGCCAACATTCGGCATAGATAAGTTCTTTTCATTACAATATAGATTGCTGTATTTCTTTTTTTTTTTTATTAAACTTGTATATCACATATACATTTTAATCAAAACTCGAAACTACGTATCAGCATACGTAAATCGATTTCCCGATACTACGTATAAATATATGTAAATTGTATTTCTCGCATCATTTACTGGATAAGAACATCTTCTGTGTGAGACTCTAAAGGCTCAACAATATGCTGGCAGTGAGATAGGATTTCATAAATTCGATCCGAAACACTTTCAGTCTCACAAGCTCGACAGTGACGCTAGCTTCATGTGAAGGCTACCCAGATATATGTGAAAGCTAACTCACCAAACTAGTCAAAACTTGTCCATGACAATTACCATGCAGTCCGGTCTCTTCGTTAGAACATGTCGCATATTGAGTTTAGGTTATGGTGAACTGTCCAACCCCAATAACTCAATAAGTCATGTTGATATCAACTCATAGCCATAGAGATACAACCGGTAACTCTTATCAGTTTATCACATCCGTTTTGGACATGGACTTCTGGCTATAGTTATATCACACATTATACGACATCAACTCCCTGTACCGGGAGAGACAAATCCCATCTCGATCGCTCACTACCTTCGTGTGCTTCATGACTATACCTAACGAAAACCTGTATGCACAACTCCGTAGAGCCATGGTTGGGTAGAAATCAAAATATAGTTGTTCCATACACAAGACTCTATGATGATCTTAGGTCAAAGGACTATCATGTACCATTGTCACATGAGAACTGCTATCTGACAGTTAGGTATGATACCAAATAGAAGTTCTCGACGAGTCCGTTCAATGAAATCATTTTTCAATGAGCACCTGTAAACAATCCCCCGGTGTCAAACACTAATGATTGTGGGACCATCAATCGCCCTCTAACCGGGTCAAGTATAGTATACACTAGTCTACACTAGAGTGCGATGTCCTGTCTAGATGCTCCTACTGTTGGGGTCAAAAATTGCACCCCTTGCCGAGATCAAAAATTCAAAGTTAAAGTCAACACCCAAGCATGTGGGACTGAGCCCAACAAACCTGGGCCCAAACCCAAATAAGTGGGCCCGAGCCTAGACCTGTCCAAGTTTAAGCATGGGGCCAGCCCCCATGCCAAGAAAGAAAAAAAGAAAAGAATTAAAATGTAATAAATAGATGTAATATGTGATAAATAGGAATAACGCAAGAAAAATGAGCAAAAAACCAATTTTGTAAAGCCCAAGAGCTAAAGTGTGAAAATTTAAAGAAATAGGCAAAAAGCCAATTTTATAAAGCCTAAGAACTAATATGCAAAATGTAATGGGTATTTAAACCCAACCATATGATGAAATATTAAGTTTTTCTCTTCCCGTAAATGTTCTAGGGTTTGAGCCTCCATCAAAGAAAGAGGCAAGTCTCTTTCTTCTTCATCTTATTCATTATAGAGAGAGAGAGAGAGAAAGCCCTGGGTCTCTCTCATCTCCTTCATCTCTTTCTCCCTTAATACAATTTATCAAAAGAGAATCCATTTCTTTTGGAAAACTTCTTCTTAAGAACTCAAGATCCAAGACCCAAAACCAAAAAAAAGGAGAGACCTTTCTTCATAGAACTTGAAGAACAAGAGAAAAGAAGCACTCTTGGTATGGCTTTCACCCCGAGAAAGAATATTTGAACAAAACGAACTTGGTGAAAGTCCATAGCTTTCACCACTTTGGCATCGGATCTCCTGTGAGATCCATGGGAATATGGATCGCAACCCATGTTCCCCTTCAAATCATGAACACGGGATACACCCGTGTTCAGCCTTGGGATCCCTGTTTTAGGACCCTCTCTAGGTTCCCTGTTCCAAAACACCCATAAAAGGGGTTCCCACCTTTAGGACCCCTCAAAATGGGTTCCCTGTTTCGGGACCCCCCAAACGGGCTCCTGCCGTCGGGACCCCCCAAAAAGGGGCTCCCGACGTCAGGACCCCCTAAAGGGTCCATTGCCTTCGGGACCCCCAAGGGGGTCTCCCTTCGTCAGGACCTCCCGAAAGGAGGTCTCTCGCTGTCGGGACCCCCCCCCAAAAGGGTCCCCTGCTTTGGGATCCCTCCCTAAAGAGATCCCTCGCCTTCAGAACCCCATTTAATGAGTTCCTGCCTTCGGGACCCTCTAAAGGAGCCCTGATATGTGTAATTTATTGCATATTTTATATCCATACTTTGTTTCATTCTTATATATTTAATGTTGCACAAGGTGTTTTTTGTTAATAAATGTAGATTATAGGGTCTCAAATGCAAAATAACGGAAAAGACAAAGTTATGTGCTTTTTACGTAATCAAGTTAATAAAAGATATGATATAAAGGACGAGTTAAAATATCAAACAAATGTCCAAAGGAGTCAACACAGCAGAAGATAGCACCAGACCAAGACTGAGGCCAAGTGGGTCCCATAGTGGTGAGGTTCAGCAGGCCTAGGGTGTAACATTTTGAAAATTTGGAAATAAATAAAATTAATTAATTAATTAATAAAATGTTAATTTAAAAAGTTATTAAAACAAAATAGGACATTTTCTTAAGTAATATGTAAAAAAAATTAAATTAAAAGTTTAATGTGTAACATTAATAAATTACAAGGGTTTTAAGGTGAAATTTAGCTTCATTTTAATTAGAAAGGTGTTATATAATAACAAAGGTAGTGAATGGTTTTTGTGTAAAAATTTAGGAAAAATATGCAAATTAGAATTGTTAAGGGTGTAAGTGAAAGAGGGGTTAAATAAGGTTTTAGTTTAGAATTTTATCACAAGATAAATAAATTTGGAATGAATGCAAAGCCACCTTCTTCTTGCATGCACCCTTCATGCACAACACCTCCTCTTTGCATGAGAGTGGCACACCCATGTTGTAGACACCTCCTCCTATACCTCACTCTTCCCTCTACCATATATATTAGGTGTTCAGATCAATTAATCAAATTAAACTTCTAAAATTTCAAAACCTAAGAGAAAGAAAACACTTAGAACTCACAAAAAGAAATAAAAGAAAAGAGAAGTGAAGAAGACTAGGCTAAGAATTTCCACCACCAAGCTAGGAGCTAAGGATTTGGGTGTCTTGGAGGAAGCCTTTCAACCATCCTCAGTAGGTAAAATACTTAACTCAGTAGATTGTAGCTCTGTAGTTGTAAAAAATTTAGGAATCGAATATCGAAAAATCGTATTTTAGGAAAAACTTAATTCTGTGTTAATCTGCTATAGTTTAGGTGAAAATAAACTTAACCAAACAGTGTATAAATCTTATAAACTGACCTAGAACAAACCCTAGGAGTACGAACCAAGGGGCTCGAATTTTGGCCGGCGAGATTAAAGGCAGATCCGGCATCGCCGGATTTTTGGTGGACTTTGGGGTTTTGGGTTTTAGGGTAGATCTCTATATAGGTGTTGGGGTATTTTGGTATTGTTTATTTAAGTCAAATTAACAGTATATAAAATCTGGGAACTAATATCAGAAAAGGTATCAAAGTTCTAAAATACGACACGATAAATTCGTAACGCGTTTAAGTTTCTGTTGCAAACAGCGAGGGGTTAAAATCTAGTTATTATAAAGGTTTGATAGTATAAAATAGTCAAATGTAATATAAGAAGTACGTAAGAATTTGTATTTTTATATTCGCCGTATCGGAGTTAGCCGTTTCCTTATACAAGTAAATTTCGATGTTAGATTCAAATACGGGAACTTCGGAGACCGCAAGGAAAGGAAAATGATTGGTGATTTCTGAGTAGTTTACGACGTATTCCGGTGAGTAGACTAAACATCTACCGGGGGATCTTGTAAAGATGGCGTAATACTCCCGTAGTTAGGTTTAAATACCAGTTTTGCTTTTGTATGTTAAATTTATCATATGCATTCTGAAATCTATATATATACCTCCAGGATTAATACTTGTTAGAACACTGCACCATTATCGACGAGTTATGCCGCACATACACATATCTACATGTTACACTAGACCTCGTCGATATTAATATGCCACTTCACACTTAGAAATTATTCTGTTAAAAATGATTCTTATCATACCTTAAGTATCAATAGTCGTAGTAAGTAGCATATATGACATCATATTTTGTTTTCAAGTATTAGTTGTTGATATAAGATGCATTTGTATTATTGAGGATTTATGATTTTAAGTTTTCATATACTATTACGAAAAATCAGTGATTTTCATGATTATGTGTCACGTCCACCATGAGATGTCGTTTTTATGATTTGGTTTTTTTCCGGACCGAGTTGGGGGTCATACGGTTATGGATTTACAATTTTATCCAGACTTAGTTGGTGGGCATACAGTTGGATATATGGTGGACACGGTCGAGACCAAGGGGCAGGATAGCCGCACTTTAGGCGGGGAGCCTAACGAGAATACTCGAATCCAGAGACAGTTATGAACACGGCGGATATCTAGATGATACCGACCAGTGTTATTGATTACAGGATCGTTTGAGGAATGATGCCTGATGAAACAGTGAAGATTTGTGTCGATGATTAGACACGGAAAAATGAACATGATTTGGAAAATAATTGATGAGATTTCGGTTTTGATTCATACATGGAGTATTACATATTCATTCCTCCACCTGTTATCATGCATCACATTCACTACTATTGAAATTAGTTCTAGTTCGTCATATTTATATTATCAACCGTTATATGTTAGTTATATTCACAGAGTTGGCAACTCACCCCTGTTGTGCCACAGTTCCTTGCATGGGTAGAGTGAACGGTTAGCTGCAGTGCAGATCCACTTATCATCTTTTATCGCATCTTTTGCTAGGTGGGTTATCTATGTAGTAACCTTCTTTTTTGGTATTGTATATTGAATCTAGAAAATCTCCATCAGACCCTGTATAATGGCTTAGAATGATATATGGTTATATGTATATTATTTCGACAGATGAGATCGTTTAGTTGTATTAAATGATATTTCTTTTATTTATGTCTGAGATTCTTCTTTGCTGTCGTATTATGAGTATGTATTGATTTCCACTGTTAGTATCGTTGCTCCCAACTAGGGATGCAAAAAAGTTAAACACTTTATAACTGCTTTTATTATAAATGTAATAGGAAATTACTGTTAAGATCCTGAATACTTAAAATCTGTGATTTTTACTTAAACAAATTAAATTTTCCTAAAATTCCGCAAAAAGGGTTTTTGATCTTGGTTTTTGGCTTACTCAGGTTGTGTAGATATCTTTAGATATTATACAATCTAAGTGCCGGTCACATCCAAACTTTGGGTCATGACAAAGTTGGTATCATAGCTAAGGATTAACCTTACGGAATCGAGTAGTGAGTTAAGCTAAGTCGACTTGAGTTCGTTACGTCGGATGACTTTTGGTGTGATGGAGTAGGTGAATTAGGATGAGTGAAGTACCGTACGTATGTTCCGCGGCATATTTACGCTATGACACTCAGCCTAAGTAACCTTAGGAGATGTTTGTTCGCACTTCTTTCCTTAATTCCATGTATCTTGTGATTCGATTGCAATGTCCTTATCAATCCTATTTCTTAATCCAGCCGCTATGTCATCAATGACTACGGGGACTCAGAGTACCGCTGTTCGAGATGAGATTGGCCGAATGACCCCGAATGATCTGGGCAGACCTGGGCAGTAAGCCTATCTTTCATGAACCGATTGATCCACCCTATATTAATCGTATAGCTAGGATGGAGACAAATGTTCAAGAGATGCGCCGAATGATCGGATCCTTGCTGGAGATTAGTCGAGCACCGAGATCGACCACTACTCCACGTACGGGTGTTCAGAGACCGAGGCAAATTTGTAATAATACATCAGCACCAAGACGTGTTCGTAGAGGCCGTGGTAGATTCTGTGTAGATCAGTTCTATCACTTATACCCATATGTTCAGCAGCCCATGCAAAGATGTTTCAGGTGTGGGTGTCTGTATCACTTTATTAGGGATTGTCCTGTAAGGCGATAGGGTGAGGCATCGATCTCACATGTGACTCCACCTCCTTCACCACCTCCTCTGAGCACATTATCTCCTACACCTGTTGTTGTTCCACGCCAGATCAACGCCCAAAGAGGCCGTGGTCGTGACGATATAATTCGAGAGGACGAGGAGGTCGAGGATAAATTCATTCTAGGCCGCAGTTTTGGTCGAGATAGGACTCTGGGCCAGATGTTCAGTTCGTATTCCGTTGAGCAGAAACCCCCATCTACCTGTTTTAGTTGTGGACGTCCAGGGCATTTTGCTAGGAATTGTAGATTCTAAGGAAGGACGTCAGGATGCTAGTAGGGACTAGGCTAGGGTCTTTACTTGACTCCGCAGGATGTCCAGACATTCAATGCAGTCGTAACAGGTATTCTTTCAGTATGTTCCTTAAACACGCATATTCTAATTGATTATGTTTCTACGCATTCATACGTATTTGCACACTTTGCACTTTCTCTGGGAAGAGAGTTGTCATTGTTAGAATTATCGCTAGTTGTGATTATTCCTGTAGGAGATTCTTTTATAGCTCGACATGTATTCAGGTCACGTTCAGTACGTATTAGTGATAGGGATTCTTTAGTTGATCTGATTCTCCTGGATATCTTAGATTTTGATATACTTCTTAGTATGGGTTGGTTGGCCGCTTGTCATGCTTATGTAGATTATCGGGGGGAAAGCAGTCAGATTTTGTTTTCCTGGTATACCGATCCTTGTTGTGCAGGGAGACTGTAATGTAACTCCTGCCAACATGATTTCTGCTCTTTGTGCGGGACGACTCTTGAAGAAGGGTTGTCATGGGTTCTTAGCATTTGTTCAAGACATAGGAGTCGCTGAAGTCCCGTTGGACCAAGTTCCGATCGCACGAGAATTTCCGGATGTGTTTCCTGATGAATTACCAGGATTACCGCCCGATCGCGATATCGAATTTTGCATTGACTTGATTCCGGGTGCGGGCCCTATTTCTATACCACCCTATCGGATGGCCCCGACGGGGTTGAAGGAACTCAAAAGCCAGTTGCAAGAGTTGTTAGATAGAGGGCTTGTTCGTCCAAGTGTATCACTGTGGGGAGCTCTTGTCTTGTTTGTTAAGAAGAAGGATGGTAGAATGAGACTGTGCATAGACTACAGACAGCTGAATCAAGTTACTGTGCGAAATAGGTATCCACTACCTCGTATCGATGACTTGTTCGATCAGCTGCAGGGAGCTGGCTACTTCTCAAGGATTGATTTGCGGTCAGGGTATCACCAGTTAAGGGTTCGGAAGGATGACATTCCGAAGACTGCCCTTCGCACACGATATGGGCATTACGAATTTCTGGTGATGTCGTTTGGACTCACCAATGCCCCAGCAGCTTTCATGGATTTGATGAACCGTATTTTCAGGCCATTACTTGATCAGTTTATTATAGTATTCATTGATGATATTCTTGTTTATTCCCGAAGTCGGGAGGAGCACGAGCAGCATTTGCGCATCACGTTGCAGACCTTGAAGGAGCATCAGCTGTTTGCTAAATTCTCTAAGTGTGCTTTCTGGCTGGATAGAGTAAATTTCTTGGGTCACGTAGTTACAAGAGATGGGATACGTGTGGACCCAAAGAAGATCGAAGCGGTACAGCACTGGCCTAGACCTATGTCAGTTATATAGGTTTGAAGTTTCTTGGATCTGGCCGGTTATTACCGACGCTTTATGCAGGATTTTCTCGGATCGCTGCACTGTTGACTGGATTGACTAGGAAAGAAGTTCCATTTCTTTGGACAGATGCATGTGAGCAGAGTTTCCAGCAGTTGAAGACTCGATTGACGACTGCACCAGTCTTATCTTTACCTTATGGATCTGGTGGTTTTGTTGTGTATTGTGATGCTTCTCGAGTAGGTTTAGGCTGTGTGTTGATGTAGCAGGGCAGGGTTGTAGCTTATGCTTCTCGACAGCTGAAGAGGCACGAGCAGAACTACCCGACTCATGATTTGGAGATGGCTGTTGTAGTTTTCATACTGAAGATTTAGAGGCATTACTTGTATGGAAAGTCGTGACAGATTTTTACAGATCATAAGAGCTTGAAGTATATTTTCAGCAGAGGGATCTGAATCTAAGGCGGCGTAGATGGATAGAACTCATGAAGGATTACGATTGTGAGATCTTGTATCATTCAGGCAAAGCGAATGTTGTAGCAGATGCTTTGAGACAGAGGCCTGGAGGTAGCTTATCTCATGTGCGCACCTTGCAGAGACAGTCTTCTACAGACGGACAGATTCTATGTGATAGTCGTGTACGGTTTGAGTTCACATCGAGAGGAGGACAGTTAGCACATGTTTGCAACCATCCTCAGTTATTGGATCATATTCGAGAGACACAGCCCGCGGATACTCGTATGTCGGAGATTATGGATCAGGTTAGGCAGGGTAAAGAATTTGAGTTCATGATAGATGACCGTGGAGTATTACGTTTCGGGACTCGTCTTTGTGTGCCAGATTTTAATGGACTGAGACGTGAGATCTTAGAGGAGGCCCATCGGTCATCACACAGTATTCATCCTGGTTCCACTAAGATGTATCATGACTTGAAGGATGTTTATTGGCGGGAAGAAATGAAGAGGGATGTTGCGGAGTTTGTTTTGAGATGCTTGACTTGTCAACAAGTCAAGGTCCAGCACCAGAGGCCGGCAGGAGAGTTGCAGCCCTTACCCACTCCAGAGTGCAAATGGGAACATATTTCCATAGATTTCGTTGTGGGTCTACCCAGGACTAGCAGAGGGTATGATTCTATCTGGGTGATTGTAGATAGATTGATAAAGGCAGCTCACTTTCTACTGGTGAAGACGACGTATGGGTTTGCGCAGTATGCTCAGATTTATATCGACGAGATTGTACGATTGCATGGAGTTCCGACGTGCATAGTGTCAGATAGGGGTACCTAGTTTACCAGCAGGCTATGGCAGAAATTTCAAGAAGCTCTTGGTACACGATTGAGTTTTAGTACAGCTTTCCACCCATAGACAGATGGTCAGTCAGAGCGGACCATTCAGACTCTAGAAGATATGCTTCAAGCGTGCAGCCTTGATTTCAGTGGTAGTTGGGATCATCACTTACCTTTGATAGAATTCTCGTACAACAACAGTTTTCACGAGACGATCCAGATGGCACCCTTTGAAACTTTGTATAAGAGGAAATGTCGATCACCCGTTTGCTGGACGGAACTGAGCGAGAGAAGCATTTTGGGACCGCAGATAGTACATGAGACTACAGAAAAGATTCAGTTGATACAGGACAAAATGAGAGCGGCCCAGTGCAGACAGAAATCATATGCAGATCGACGACGTCGTAGACTCGAGTTTGAAATGGGAGATCATGTGTTCCTTCATGTATCTCCGATGAAAGGTGTGATGCGTTTTGGGAAAAAGGGGAAGCTCAACCCCAGATATGTCGGACCTTATGAGATTCTGGAGAGAGTGGGTGCTGTGGCTTATCGTTTAACACTTCCACCGAGTTTCCCCGATGTGCATCCAGTGTTTCACGTGTCTATGCTTCGTAAGTATCTTCACGATCCTTCTCACGCAATCCAGCATCAGACCTTACAGCTTGAGCCGGATTTATCCTACACAGTGCCGCCAGTAGTTATTCTTGACCGGCAGGCAAAGAAACTGAGATCAAGGGTACTTCCATCTGTAAAGGTTATTTGGCGAGGAACGAATCGCGAGGAGATTATTTGGGAGACCGAGGATGCGATGCGAAAGAAATTTTCATATCTTTTCGAAGGTACGTCTAGTTAAGTTTTAAATTCGGGGACCGAATTTTCTTAAGGGGGAAATATTGTAACATTTTGAAAATTTGGAAATAAATAAAATTAATTGATTAATTAATAAAATGTTAATTTAAAAAGTTATTAAAACAAAATAGGACATTTTCTTAAGTAATATGTAAAATAAATTAAATTAAAAGTTTAGTGTGTAACATTAATAAATTACAAGGGTTTTAAGGTGAAATTTAGCTTCATTTTAATTAGAAAGGTGTTATATAATAACAAAGGTAGTGAAGGGTTTTTGTGTAAAAATTTAGGAAAAATGTGCAAATTAGAATTGTTAAGGGTGTAAGTGAAAGAGGGGTTAAATAAGGTTTTAGTTCAAAATTTTATCACAAGATAAATAAATTTGGAATTATAATGCAAAGCCACCTCCTTTTTGCATGCACCCTTCATGCACAACACCTCCTCCTTGCATGAGAGTGGCACATCCTTATTGTTGACACCTCCTCCAACATCTCACTCTTCCATTTACCATATATATTAGGTGTTCAGATCAATTAATCAAATTAAACTTCTAAAATTTCAAAACCTAAGAGAAAAAAAAACAGTTAGAATTCACAAAAAGAAATAAAAGAAAAGAGAAGTAAAGAAGAAGAACTAGGCTAAGGATTTCCACCACCAAGCTAGGAGCTGAGGATTTGGGTGTCTTGGAGGAATCCTTTCAACCACCCTCAGTAGGTAAAATTCTTAACTCAGTAGATTGTAGCTCTGTAGTTGTAAAAAATTTAGGAATCGAATATCGAAATATCGTATTTTAGGGAAAACTTAACTCTGTGTTAATCTGCTATAGTTTAGGTGAAAATAAACATAACCAAACAGTATATAAATCTTATAAACTGGACCTAGAACAAACCCTAGGAGTACGGACCAAGGAGCTCGGATTTTGGCCGGCGAGATTAAAGGCAGATCCGGCGTCGCCGGATTTTTGGTGGACTTTGGGGTTTTTGGTTTTAGGGTAGATCTCTGTATAGGTGTTGGGGTATTTTGGTATTGTTTATTTAAGTCAAATTAACAGTATATAAAATCTGGGAACTAATATCAGAAAAGGTATCAAAGTTCTAAAATACGACACGGTAAATTCGTAACGGGTTTAAGTTTCTGTTGCAAACAGCGAAGGGTTAAAATCCAGTTATTATAAAGGTTTAATAGTTTAAAATAGTCGTATGTAATATAATTAGTACGTAAGAATTTGTATTTTTATATTCGCCGTATCGGAGTTAGTCGTTTCCTTATACAAGTAAATTTCGATGTTAGATTCAAATACGGGAACTTCGGAGACCGCAAGGAAAGGAAAAGGATTGGCGATTTCTGAGTAGTTTACGACGTATTCCGGTGAGTAGACTAAATATCTACCGGGGGATCTTGTAAAGATGGCGTAATACGCCCGTAGTTAGGTTTAAATACCAATTTTGCTTTTGTATGTTAAATTTATCATATGCATTCTGAAATCTATATATATACCTCCAGGATTAATACTTATTAGAACACTGCACCATTATCGACAAATTATGCCGCACATGCACATATCTATATGTCATACTACACCTCGTCGATATTAACATGCCACTTCACACTTAGAAATTATTCTGTTAAAAATAATTCTTATCATATATTAAGTATCAATAGTCATAGTAACTAGCATATATGACATCATATTTCGTATTCAAGTATTACTAGTTGATATAAGAGGCATTTGTATTATTGAGGATTTATGATTTTAAGTTTTCATATACTATTACGAAAAATCAGTGGTTTTCATGATTATGTATCACGTCCACCATGAGATGTCGTTTTCATGATTTGGTTTTATTTCGGACCGAGTTGGGGGTCATACGGTTACAGATTTACAATTTTATCCAGACTGAGTTGGTGGACATACAGTTGGATACATGGTAGACCCGTCGAGACCCAAGGACAGGATAACCGCACTTTAGGCGGGGAGCCTAACGAGAATACTCGATTCCGGAGACAGTTATGAACACGGCGGATATCTAGATGATACCAACCGGTGTTATTGATTACAGGATCGTTCGAGAAATGATGACTGATGAAACACCAAAGATTTGTGTCGATGATTAGACACGGAGAAATGAACATGATTTGGAAAATAATTGATGAGATTTCGGTTTTGATTCATACATGGAGTATTACATATTCATTCCTCCACCTGTTATCATGCATCGCATTCACTACTGTTGAAATTAGTTCTACTTCGTCATATTTACATTAACAGCCGTTATATGTTAGTTATATTCACTTAGTTGGTAACTCACCCCCGTTGTACTACAATTCCTTGCAGGGGTAGAGTGGATGGTTAGCCGCAGTGCAGATCCACTTATCAGCTTTTATCGCATCTTTTGTTAGGTGGGTTACCTATGTAGTAACCTTCTCTTTTGGTATTGTATATTGAATCTAGAATATCTCCATCAGACCCTATATAATGACTTAGAACGATATATGGTTATATGTATATTATTTCGACAGATGAGATCGTTTAGTTGTATTAAATGATATTTTTTTTATTTATGTCTGAGATTCTTCTTTGATGTCGTATTATGAGTATGTATTGATTTCCACTGTTAGTATCGTTGCTCCCAACTAGGGATGCAACCAAGTTAAACACTTTATAACTGCTTTTATTATAAATATAATAGGAAATTATTGTTAAGATCTTAAATACTTAAAATCTGTGATTTTTACTTAAACAAATTAAATTTTCCTAAAATTCCGCAAAAAGGGCTTTTGATCTTGTTTTTGGCATACTCAGGTTGTGTAGTTATCTTTAGATATTATACAATCTAAGTGTCGGTCACATCCAAAGTTTGGGTCGTGACATAGGGCACCGAACGTCGGCCCAATCATCATGATTTGGTCCTGGATTTTTACGTACGACTCATGGATTTATATTTTAGGGTTTTTATCTCTTGTAATCGGCAGAGAGCCTATAAACACTGCTGTGTATTTATTTTAGGTTTTTTAATCTCTGGATAAGACTTTTCAAGCCGTCAAGGGTTTGTTTGGAGGAGATCAACAAGTTTGTAAGGGGTTTTATTTTTAATTATGAATTTTATTTGCAATTTTTTCTTTTTAATTATGTGTAACTAATTTCTTATGCACTTAAGTTGATGAATCTAAGTAGGTTATGCTTAGGGTATTCATAACGAGTTTTTCTATGTGCTTTATTGATTGATCTTAATTTGCATGATATGATCTCTTATTTTTTTTACTTTCTTTGATAAATTATGATGCAATTTCTTATAATTTATTCTTAGCTAGTGCAATACGCTTTTAATCCTTGTCATTCTAATTTAGGTTTAATAAAAATTAGATTTTTATGATTTAGAAGTGGTTGCATCCCTTTCGCTTGAACTCTCCATTGCATGGTTTTATCGGATAGTTCTTCTAAAAAATTCCATGTATCGTCTTCTTACTTCATCATGAAGTCTCTATGGCACATCGATTCTATCATAAACTTAGACTCTAGCCTATCGTACACTACTTGACACAACTCCCACTTTGCAATCCCATGGTGTGGGCATTTAATTAGGAGGTCTTTAAAACATTCAAAATATTTCCAAAAATATTTCCCCGGTTTTTGAGTAAAAGTTCTAATTTCATTTCTGAATTTAGCCATTTTAAAATGAGGGTAGAACTTTTTTAGGAAAGTTTTAGTAAATTCCTCCCAAGCGCGGATAGTGTTTGTAGGTACGCTGTCCAGCCAATGTTTAGTTTTATCAGTTAGGGCAAAAGGAATAAGTATAAGTTTAACCGCGTCTGTTTTTAACTGCTTTAATTTAAATAGTTGGCATAGATCCTCAAATTCCCTGATAAATACGTAAGCACCTTCCGATTCTAAACCGAGGAATTTAGGAAGTGAGTTGACAAAATTAGATTTAATCTCATAAATCACCGGCGGTTAGTTGTAAGATTATGCAAGATGGTAAAGAAGTACGCACAGGATAACATCTATCCTGTAGCATAGGTGTGGTGGGGATAACATCACCCATTTTTAATATATTTTTATTTTTATAATAAGAATGCAGAAAAGTAAATACAGATTTCTATTGCAGAACATATTTTATGTGTCTCTAAATTTTACCGCAAGTATACAGTAATTCTATTGCAGCTCTTACAAATCGTCTACAGAGAGGCGTTGAGAATTCTAATTAATTATAAAACAAATTAAAATAAAAAGTTAATATTATTAAACTAAAATAAAAGTGTATAAAAGAAAAGTGCAAATTAAATGGAAAAAATGGGTTTTAAATATTAAAGCGAGCCTAGGGTGTCGAATTATCTTTACTATCATGGTTGGCTTATATGAATTCTATTCTTTTTCTAAATCGCATGCTTAAATTCGTTACTATTAATTATATAAAAGTATAGAGTAATCTAATTTATCAATGAAATATCAATCAACGAAATCATAAATTATACGTTTAGAGATATGCCCTAACAAAGAATTTAAACACATTGTTCCAATTAACCTAACAATATTTAGATTTACCCTAAATTAAACCCATAAGTCATTAATTTATGAATTAATTTGATTTATCAGAATGATCTAGATTACTCTATATTAATTAGGTTGAATCAACTTTGATCAAAACACCATCTTACCTTCTCTAATTAGCTTTTTAGGTTGTCAATCTATCATTAAACTAATTTGTTTAATGGTGATACCGCCTTTCCTTAAATAAGTTTCTAAAGCGTCAATCTATCTTAAACGTGTCTAGTTTATTAGTATGATATCAAAAAAATATAATTTTGAGCAAAGAAACTTATCAATAAAAGAATATAGAAATTAAAACTATACAACCATAATAACTAGTATAATTTTAATCCTAGATAGCAATTTAGCTACTCATGATATAAGAAAAAGAAATCAGAAAATAAAAAAAATTCATACAAAAAATAACTTACAAAACTTGATCTCTCCTAAATAATCCCTAATTTAAAAGCTAACGGAGAGATGAAATACTAATGAATTATACATCAGAATATATAGGCTCTCTGGAAAATCTAAGAGCGAGTTACAAAAGATACGTAAAGATACAAAATTCCTTAAAAATTTGATCCCCTAACTCTACCAAAAACCGGCCCGTTTCATGCCAAATTCAGCCCTAGGCAAAATTTTGCCATTTTAAGTCCCCGGATTTTTGGTGTAGCTCAATATCAATCTTGTGAATCTTTTTCCACACATTATTTTTGACAATTTACTCCCTTACTCTGTTTTTAGCTTAAAGAAGTCCACATCTAACCCACGTAGTCCGTCTTTTGCGTACTTTTCCCTTTTAGCCCTGTAATATGCAATATTGTACAAAACATACCCGGAACAATATAAAATAGGCAAACTTAAGATAAATATGGCTATATAAATATGCATTAAAATGCACCAATTAAGGGTTATATGCATGTATGTAAAATATGTGCAAAAGAGAAGTAGAAATAAATGAATATTGTGTTTTATTCGTTTTATTCATTTCATTCATAATTTTACATGTTTCTAATGTAAATTACATCTAGATTACAAATTAAATGTAAACTACGCGTCGAAGCTTCAATTTAAAAGTTTAAAGCTATGCTTAGGGGTATTTTAGTTCAAATTGACGTATATGCATGGGCACTACCGAATATGGAAGCCACATCATGGCCAAATTGATAAAAGTGATGCCACTCCATGTGGGGTCACCAATCTATCCAAGAAACATGATATGTTTTATGCACAGAGTGTAGATTAGGAGCCTCCCGATGTCGGAAGGGGTCCCGACTAGTCGGGAGGGGGTCCCGACCATAAGCCAGAAAGCCTTTGTGAAGGCTTTCTATAGCTAAATTTGGTCAGGATGGGGGAGTTCTTTTCATAGAGCTTCTCAACAATGAAAGTTCATTGTGTTGAACTTTCTCCACAACATAAAAAAGATATTTTTAAAATCATTTTTTATGAATTTTATGCAAATATGAACACATAGGTTATGTTCAAAGGACATAATATGATGTTTAATCTAAAGAATACAATATTTTAACATTTTATTGCATTACTAAGATATGATTTAGATATCTCTTAAGTATGAACTTGTTTTTTGTTTTTTGCCTATTCATGCAAATATATGTATATATGTAGGTGTATATTCAGATAACCATGAAGACTCCTTTTAACACCTTGTTTAGTTCTTTAAGGAAATAGGATTATCAATCCTATTTTATGTATGTGATGGGAATAGGATGGCATAATTCTTTTATATGCAGAACATGGAATGGTTTATGTTCAAGGTTCAGTTCATTTTTGTCAAGAACATGAATATTTATGTTCTAAAAGTTATCTTCTTCTTCATTGAAGAAATGAACAAACTTATAGCCATGGCCATCAAGCTCTTCTCATTATAGAGGAAAACTTGTAGAAGTTTTCATGGTTCTTTTTTTTTATCTCTATTCATAGGGGGGAGAGAGGCCCAAAGAGGATATAAGAAGAGGAGAAGAATGGAGATTCCATTCCTGCATATCTCACCTTCTTCTTCTTCTAGCACCAAGAATGTCACGCCTCACGCCCCAGTATGAATGGTATTATCCGCTCTAGGCAAAACCGCACGGTTTTGTCCTTTCTAAAGTGAACCAGGCTCGAGAAGGGGTCATTTCCTAAGAGGTCACCAATCCTAAGATTTCCCTATCCTGAGTGCCGGTTCATCCCAAAAGGCGCCTCCGTATTGTAGGGTGGTATCATTACATTTGTAATATAGTTTTCACTCTTTCGTCCTGTGTTGCGAGGACCTAGTCCCATTGTTCTTCAGTAGGTAGCCCCACAGAGGATGCAGGGTCCTATGGGGATTCCCTTTGGTCTAATTCAACAATAGAGAGTCGGTGTGGTAAGAGGTGGCTCCCATCCCTTAGCGTGGCACTTTGTTCCGTGTGTAAGGATCGCGTGTAATGACAAAGAACGAGGGAAACATAGCAAATTTTCTCACTAAGTCTATGTAACATTTCAGAAAAATAAAATATTATTTTTGGAAATTTTTATAATTAAATAATAAGTTTTATGAATATTTTAATAAATTGGTATAATTATATACCGACAATTTGGAAAATAATTGTGAAATTATAAGAATTATTGAAATATTGGTGTTTATGTGATATGAATAATTATTGATTTTCAAAATACTCATTTGTAAATAGATTAAATGCTAATCGCAATTAAAAATCACTAATCACGCATTAAACTTGAATTGTGCACATGACATGCACCATGTCATATTACACTTTTTTTTTACATTTTCTATCATGGCTTTTCTTTGGTTTTGATGCATGGTTTGTTTTTTTTAAATGAGAAGAAAAGAAAATAAAATAAAAGAAAAAGGAACATGAGAAAGAGAGAGAGAGAGCTCTAGAATTTTCCAAAACCTTTTGACTTGGCTCATGGTCATCTCTTCACCATCTTCATTATTTTTTTCTCTCATCGCCCATGGTTGTGCCCTCTCTCCCTTCCCCTCTACCTCTTCACTCCACCACTCAAACCACATCAAAACACATACTTCACTTCACAAAAAACATTCACAAGCTCATTACAAACATGATTGGGTGATCAAGTGATGATTTTGAAGACTTAGGGCAACTCAAGAAAATTCTTGAGTTGCCAAATGAGGTAATTCTTGCACTATTAGAATAGTATTCCATTTCCTTTAACATCTAATTAAGTTTAGAATCGATATGGTGTAGTTTAGAGAACTTTGAAATTTTCAAGTTAGGCTTTTGAGGAAATTTTGAGTTGTGAAGTGAAATTGAGGCTTAGTAGTGACCCAAAACCCCTGTGATGTTTGATTAAAGACCAAAACCTGAGAGTTAACCCCTAATTCACAAACTTAGAAACCCCGACATCGGAAAATTTTGAGAATTCTGATGCTATTTAGGAATCTGGAGTGACTCGGGGACCTGGAAAATTATTCAGCGAAGACTGAGTGATGTGCAGGTGATATGGATCATTCCCTGAAGACCCGAGCCCCTAACCCCAAACCAAGGCCGCAAATTTAATGTTCCTGGCCACAATTTGCGGCCAGGGTAGGGTGATTTTCCTCCGTGTTTGGTTGATGGCTCCATTTGCTATAAATTAGACCTTTCCCCTATGCAAAATTTGCTAATTTCACCTTAGGAAAAATCTGGAGTATGTTTTCTGAGATTCTGTTTTGATTTCGTGATTTTTATTATAACTTGAAATTTGATATTTATGTTTTGTCTCGATCGATTGGCATTTGTACGCCGATGTCGAGAGTTATTTGGTTCTTCTTGCATGCGTAGTCCGAAGGTTCTAACCTATAATCGATTCGCATGCCGTTTTGGTTTTCGTATGCCATTTCAGTTTTCTTTCATAATTTCGATTTACGATACCATATTTTATATGTAGGCACCCTCACGTGGATTTCGAGAGACGGGAAGAGCATGACGACATCGACTTCGGCAAGCACGGATGTAGGTGAGTAGATGTATATCTATGGGGGAAATCTGGTGGATGGCGTATAGGACCTCCGCAAACGTAGTATAAGGTTATTACATATTATTATTATGAGTTGGACGTAACCTCGGATTCTTGACTAGTAGGGTACTATTGAAGACGTTAAGTAGGATTAGATTGAATTAGAAAGACTTAACCCAAGGATGATTGTCTTGGAGACAATTCATAGGTTTCATGTAGACACACACACATGCATACACACATACATTGGACTTGGTGTATATGTATGTATGTATGTATGTATGTATATATATATATATATATGAATATATTTAGGTTTCTATATATATATATATATATATATAACATAAACACGGGATATGAAGATGTTATATGATACATGGGGATGAGTCGATATGACTGGGCATGATGCCGTGAAATATTGGATATATGATCGAATTATGACATGAGATGTGTTACGATATTAGCGGATCGTTGGGCAATGAGAATATATAATATATTTATATATAAACGATAAAATGTGTTGATGACACTGAAATGTATGAGACTCTAGAATAGAACCCAGACTGTAATATGTGACTTAATCATAGTATGATATATGACATGATATTTTAATGGATCATTTGGTGATGTGTATTCACACAGGCGATGATATATGTTTGATGATATTGGAATGTATGCGATTGTAGTATAGTACCTTTAATCATGATATTTGTTTGATGATGATACTATACGAACGATGATGTATATGCGATAGTTGACCCGTACCCCGATTTTGGGATACCGTACGATAGAGTTTACCGTATGAAGTGTAGATATGATAATTGATCCGCACTCTTGACTCGAGGAAGTCTTACCATGTACGTGACGCTATTAAGGCTGGATCGCCGACTACTAGAGATATCGGCTCAGACTTTAGGAGGATTCTTCTTACCTTTCGACTAGTCTCTTTAGTTTAGTCTCTTAGTTGGTTAGGTAGGTGTTAGTTTAGGCTCGATTCATACTTATTTTCAAAACTAACGAATCGTGTGCATTTTTAAAAGATAGCCTGACGAGTACTACGGATTTTTCAAAGGACATATTTTTTCTTAAAAACCCCCGTAGCCCCTACTTTTCTAAAAACCTCGATTCGTGCTTTTTCAATTAACAAACTATATGACTCGTAATTAGTAGGTATACTCTAAATTGTGCGTTTACTATATATTCACCATTATATTTATGTTGTATTCATCGCATTACATGTTCATACTTATGTTTCCTTGCTAATATGAAACGCTGCTTGTTGGGACACCGGCACCATTACCGATGATGTGCATGTTCCACGTACACTTATTTGCCGGATCACACACATCATCATCGATAATTGCCATGTCACGTACACTTTAGAACATATTATTTTTATTGATATAATCAGCTAAATGCTAGCTCCAACATAATATGTACGATTACTCTCATGTGCTAGTTTAAACATTGCATATATTACTTAGACACTTCATGCATTTACATATTCTTAATATTATGCAGTATTGTGGGCTTATGTCGATACTCATTATTTATTTACTTATGATTCTTGGGATTTCGGATTTTCTATGAGATTTCTGGATTTTGGGGGAAAACCGCAATAATTTCATAACTTATTATTATTTTAAAATGCAAAACTGCAGTTTTATCATGATGTGATGTGTGTGCTATCCACCATGAGTTTTCTCGGTTCTTGAGCAGTATCATATACCCGATTCGAGGAGGGGGATGCACTGTCTACGGGTACATGGTGGGCCTGGTATGGTACCCCGGGGCAAGAAGATCGCAGATGATGGCGTTGAGCCCGGTAGAGGAGCACTACCTACCGGTTATTTGTGACGCGGCGGATATTCGGAGGATACCGACCGTAATCGGGTGATTTGATGATATGGGTCGATCCGGACGGCCGGAGCCCGAGATATTGAGATTTGAGATACAGAGATATGAGATTTGAGATATAGAGATATGAGATTGAGATACAGAGATATGAGATATCGAGACTTTGAGATTTACATACTTTGTGTCGATGCTTGACATAGGTTTCCATGGATTTTATTGATGATACTACAGTTATTTCAGAAGAATTTTACTGAAATAAAAATACATATTTTCTTATATCAGATTATCCAGATTTCTTGGTGGGTTGCTTCATTCATGATGCATTCATACATCATATGCATACATATGACATATTGCTACTTAGTGGCACTGACACGAGCACTGAGTATTACACTTATGCATAGCGTATTACCCTATCACTACTAGTTGTCTAGGGTTATGTTAAGTATATTATTATGACCTATGAGATCGTCGTGCATGCGATTTCTGCCGCAGATGTCTTTTACTCACGAGTTGGTAACTCACCCCCATTGTGCCAAATTTTCTTTCAGGTTCAGATGTACAGGTTTCCTTGGCGGCTTGTTGGCACACCACTCATTCAGGGCGATTACTTGGTAGGTTGGTTTACTTGTATCGTGACTGCCGTTGTACTTGTATTTATTTCAGTTGTATCTAGTAAGCTCCATCAACCAGACTTCTATTATTTGATAGACATAGAAGACCAGTTGTTTATTCTTTTGACCTTAGAGTCGCGCTTGTATTATGATGGTTTTCTGATGGTTATTTGGTTTCTTTTGAGTTTTGATCATCGCCTTTCGGCGTTGTATATTATATTACTTGCGTGGTTGTGACCGCCATTTGGCGAAGAGCTAGCTCTCGCTTGGGGATGCCTTTATTATTGCTTTATGTATATATATTCTTGTCTGTACCCGTCTGGGGCCAGTTTTTACAAATGAGACTCTGCCGAAATTTTCGAGAAAATATGATTTTTTTTAAACATGTTTTTCTACACTTCTTCTTTTAAATGGTTTAGATTCTGGGTTTTGGCTTACTTAGATTACGTTACGCCTTTAGACGTTTCGTAATTTAAGTGTCGGTCACGTTCCGTACTTTCGGGTCGTGACAAAGTTGGTATCAGGGCGCTAGGTTTAACCTTTGTCCGAGTCTAGGTTGACCTTAGTTGATAGAGTAGGTGACTTAGGTAGAGTGACGTACCGTGGGTATGATCCGCGGTATACTTACGATACGCTACTCCACTTAAGAAACCTTAGGATGTATATTTCTTTGCACCATATTCTATTCGTTCCTATGATCTATCTTCATCATTGTCGGAAGGTGGTTTCTGTTACCACGGTTGCACGAGCAGAGAGAGCTACGGCTAGAATGTGATGACCGTTAGGGTATCGTTTATTCTTAAGGATCGAGGCATTGTTTAGCTTGCGGACGAAGGGTATTCACATGTCGTCTAGGTGAAGTTAAAAAGTTCGAACGAACGTCAGAAACCCATTTTCCTAAGTTTAAGGTATTCGGAAGAACATGCAGGTATTCTATGGACCCTCTAGAAGAATGAAATCCTAACTTGACATAATGATCATGAGAACGCCGTTGAACCTTAGAGTTTGTGGCAGTTCCGCGGTGCCATTAGTGAGGCTTGGGTTTGCCCTTCTACGGCTGGTCCGCAGATGCTGTGGTATGTACTGGATATTTTTAAACTGTACTTGAGTGTTGAGCTCTCGGGGAATTATGGGACTTTGATGAATCGATCGAAAAGTTTAACGTAGTCCAGATATCATGTGATGGGATACATTAATTGGGAGACTCTAGATATGAGTATAGCCGTTTGTAGCGCCGTTCTTACAACTACGAAGAGACGAGTTCGAATCAGTTGATACCAAAGAAAGGAGGCGCACATCGACGATAGTGTTTACGATTTGCGATTTGATGATTTGAATTTCATATTTCTGATTGTTTGGATTTTGGTATTCTGAGGATTTCGTTTTATGATTGGTGTTTCCTATGTGCACATTATTGCACTCTATGCGAGTTCCTTGTATCATTTGTATTGATGTTCATTTCTTGCATACCCAGTGCAATTGATTTTGGTGTTTATAAATTCTGAGATATTGAATTGATTTCATGCATATGAGTTGCACCTGCTTTGATTAATGCTTTTGGTACGCTTTTCATGTACCTTTAGTACCTTGATTTGATTTTGTGCATGCTAATGCATACGTTTATGAGCTTATGCACTGCGGTATACCTGAGTTGGATTGATGTTTATTGTATACCGTTGATTTTGATTGTGATATTTGATATTTGTTTTCGTGCACCATATGCACTTGCTTGAGATTTTTGCGCACACTTGGACACTTGATGCGATTTTGTGCACACCAGATGCACTGAATCGGGGTTTTGTGCAGATTAGATGCACCTGGTATTGTTGTCGTGCATGCCCGTTGCACTTGACGGATGTTTTTGCTGCACACCCATTGCACTCAGTTTTGTTTCTGTGCATAGTCATGGCATCTATATTCGATTTCGATCTTCGTGCACACCGGACGCACGTGGTATTTTTATGCTGTAATTGGGATTGATTTCATTTTGAGCTGTACGTTTTTATGATATTTACTATTTGGTTTAGTAACCGAGCAGGACTGTTTGGAGGACAGTACCTAAATATGTTTTTGCATGCGTTGATATTTACCGAAGGGATTTCCAAAATGAGCTATAGTCTCAATATTTTCTTATGTGTCTAGGATGACACGAAACATTTTACAAAGGGAACCCTTCAAAATTACTTCCAAAAACAAATGGCGGGACGTGTATGTTAAACAAAGGATATGTATATACGTATAGCTATTTTCTTATAAATAAACGCCCGCTACTTGTGCTGTGGTACGCGCATCGCACGGTGGTTCGAAAAGGGTTTCGAGTATATTTCTATTTGGATGTTTCGATGATTTTACCACGATGTGTACTATGTACAAGTTATAGTTTTAGTATATTATATTGGTTTTTCGTATTGGATTTGGCCATTTATTTTCACCTTAACTCTAATGATTGTATACCGCTTGATGGAGTTTTGACCTTGAGTATTTATACTCATTTTTCATGCGTATACATTGCGCTAAGATATGTTTATGGTATTTATGATTTCGGAGCCCCGACGACTTGAGTGTTTTGCTGAAATATTTTAGAATTTGGGGGAAGTTTTAAATTTAAATTCGGGAACCGAATTTATTTAAGGGGGGAAAATTGTAACATTTCAGAAAAATAAAATATTATTTTTGGTAATTTTTATAATTAAATAATAAATATTATGAATATTTTAATAAATTGGTGTAATTATATACCGATAATTTCGAAAATAATTGGGAAATTATAAGAATTATTGAAATATTGGTGTTTATGTGATATGAATAATTATTGATTTTCAAAATACTCATTTGTAAATAGATTAAATGCTAATCGCGATTAAAAATCATTAATCGTGCATTAAGCTTAAATTGTGCACACGACATGCACCATGTCATATTACACTTTTTTTTATATATTTTCTATCATGGCTTTTCTTTAGTTTTGATGCATGGTTTGTTTTTTTTTTGAATGAGAAGAAAAGAAAAGAAAAGAAAAGAAAAAGGAACATGAGAGAGAGAGAGAGAGAGCGCTCTAGAATTTTCCAAGACCATTTGACTTGGCTCATGGTCATCTCTTCACCATCTTCATCATTTTTTTTCTCTCATCACCCATGGCTGTGCCCTCTCTCCCTTCTCCTCTATCTCTTCACTTCACCACTCAAACCACATCAAAACACATACTCCACTTCACAAAAAACATTCACAAGCTCATTACAAACATGATTGGGTGATCAAGTGATGATTTTGAAGACTTGGGGAAACTCAAGAAAGTTCTTGAGTTGCCAAATGAGGTAATTCTTGCACCATTAGAATAGTATTCCATTTCCTTTAACATCTAAATAAGTTTAGAATCGATATGGTGTAGTTTAGAGAACTTTGAAAATTTCAAGTTAGGCTTTTGAGGAAATTTTGAGTTGTCAAGCGAAATTGAGGCTTAGTAGTGACCCCAAACCCCTGTGACATTTGATTAAAGACCAAAACCTGAGAGTTAACCCCCAATTCACAAACTTAGAAACCCCGACATCGGAAAATTTTGAGAATTCTGATGCTATTTAGGAATCTGGAGTGACTCGGGGACCTGGAAAATTATTCAGCGAAGACCAAGAGATGTGAAGGTGATATGGATCATTCCCTGAAGACCCGAGCCCCTAACCCCAAACCAAGGCTACGAATTTAATGTTCCTGGCCGAAATTTGCGGCCAGGGTAGGGTGATTTTCCTTCATGTTTGGTTCATGGCTCCATTTGCTATAAATTAGACATTTCCCCTATGCAAAATTTGCTAATTTCACTTTTGGAAAAATCTAGAGCATGTTTTCTAAGATTCTGTTTTGATTTCGTGATTTTTATTATAACTTGAACTTTGGTATTTATGTTTTGTCTCGATCGATTGGCGTTCATATGCCGATGTCGAGGCTTATTTGGTTCTTCTTGCATGCTTAGTCCGTAGGTTCTAACCTATAAGCGATTCGCATGCCGTTTTGGTTTTCTTTCGTAATTTTGATTTATGATACCATATGTTTATATGTAGGAACCCTCACATGGATTTCGAGAGACGGGAAGAGCATGACGACATCGATTTTCGCAAGCAAGGATATAGGTGAGTAGATGTATATCTACGGGGGAAATCGGGTGGATGGCGTATAGCACCCCCGTAAACATAGTATAAGGTTATTACATATTATTATTATGAGTCGGACGTGACCTCGGATTCTTGAATAGTAGGGTACTATTGAAGACTTTAAGTAGGATTAGATTAAATTAGAAAGACTTAACTGTAAGTCCATGTCGCGCACCTCACGGGATCGCGGGGAGGCGAAATAGGTGAAAAACAATTTTCAAAAGATCGCTGCACGGACTTGGACTCCAAGACCGGTGCCAAACCCTAACTAGCAAACTAAAAGTTAGGTTAACTTAACATACATAAGTTTATACCTTACGATTCCGGTCCTTTGGGTCTTCATTCCTCGTTGTCCTTCTTCTGGTTGTTGACTCCGTGGATCGTTTGGATCGCCGCTCCCTCATCGGACTCCTCAAATCCATGATGATCCACCCGAGAAGATGAGCATCGAACTCCTACCTCAGCCGAGGCAACTAGGGCATCAAGGTCGCTACCCATGATGTCGTAGAGGATGTAGAGATGTGTAGATGGATTGTAATGTCTATGCTTGCCCTTAGATCACTCAACACATGAGTTCACTAGAGCTTTGAGGAAGAAGGTGACCTTGGAGAAAAAGCTAGTGAGGAAAGAGAATGAAGAATGGAGTTAGCTCTCTACCTTTTTCTTTCAACTGAACCATATTGATAATTCATATTATAAATCAATATCAATTATCACATATATGGTTCAAGTAACAAAAAATGAGTCATGGGCTAAAAAGTCACCATGTGTCATGTGAAGCTATGTCCATCTTCATGCAATTTCCACCTCATTCTCCTATGTCATAATGCTTTTTCATTTAAACCAAAATGAATAATAACAATATGACATGTTACCTTCTAGAAGCATCATTGACCAATTTAAAAAAATGCCCCTCGTCCGTACATACGTACCCGTATCCATATTCCGAAAAATGCGGATACAAAAAAGACGAAAACAATCCATTAGTACAATACTAGGATCCGGCTTAAACCAAAGCCCGCTAGTATTGTCCGTCCGAATCATCATGCTCGCTCAAGTACACGCACGTGACCGAACCCTGCCGTAAAACCATACGACCTCTACATCTTTTGTCTGATGCTAGAAAACCCTCTATGTGGGACTCTAATGACTCGACACTACGCTGGCAGTGGGTTTAACCACAGGTCGCAAGCGGCACTAGCTGTACGTAACGACCCCCAGGTATATGTCGATGAGAAGGCTGATGAGAATAACTCATCCGAACTCCAACTGAGCCTATCTGTGACAATCTCCGTACAGTCCGGTCTATTCGTCTAAGAGTATCGCATATCGGGCCTAGGGGGCGGTAAACGTCAGACCCCTAATATCGGTATAAGTCGTGTCATAGTGTAGCCCATTACACCCTAAGAAACTACTGGAGTACCTACCAGTAAATCTCGCTTGCCCTGGCCAGGGACTTCGTGTAATAGCTTTCCAACACAGCGCGATATCAACCCCCAATACCGGGAGAGACGAATCCTATCTAACCGCCACTGCCTCCAAGTTCTTCGGGACTGTACCCAACTACTACCAGTTTGCACGACTCCTTTGAGCCGTGGTAGGGTAGTAATCAAACTACAGTGGAAACACACTCGAGGAGAAGTGTCACGCCCCGCTTCCCAGAGTACGCAAGATTGGGCACGTGACACAGCCAACCATGCTACCTGTGGGTAGGAAGTATCCATCCACAGTCACATTACGGTTGTAAGGCTATCAAGAACAAGATAATAAGCTAAACTAATACATGTCCAAATCCATAATAATGAGAATCAATAAGCAATAAGTGCGGAAGCAATGATCCAATATGATAATAGAAAGGTACGTCCCATAATGCGGGACCGCACCCAGAAATAAAATGCAATAAACCACTAACCACTATAGAACTCAAATCAGCCTGCTGGCTGAAGTACTCCTGCTCGGTCGTCGACAGTGGTACGGAATCTGGGCCATGCAAAACCCAGACGTCAGCGCGTCATGACATCAAGTATATAGTATAAACATGGTAATAAGCAGTGCAGGTATGAACATGAATAAAGCAGTACAATAACAGAGCAGGGTAAAGTGCAATGGTGTCCAAACTGTCCTATCAGGTTTTCTACTCTATAGTCTTTGAAACCAATTGATGAATCGTCGATGTAACTCAATAGTATCCCGTGCGTGCCCGGGACCACGGTCATGACCCTCGGGGCTGAATCCGAGACGTGCCGCTAAGCAGTAAAAGGTAGCAAGATGGACGAGTGATGTCAGCATCACCACTCCGGAGCTGGCCAAGCCCGTAAGACTGATCAGAACAAGTATCGAACTGTTGAGTTACAAGTCGGTTTCACCTTTGATTTCCCCATACCCCAAGCTATGTATGTCAGGTCGGGTATTCAGTAGTCAAGGACTAATGCCAACACAAAAATCAAGTAGAAGTAGGTCTGTCTGGATCGACAGCAGGAATGGTCAGGTTTGTCGGCATTAGGCATGAAATCATGAGACAAGTAATGTCATGGTACAACAGGATGAGTCGGTATGTATGTATATGTCAGGTGTAGCAGGGTCAGGTCAATATGTCGTGCAATCGGGTAAGTGCTCACAACAGGTATACAATCAATAATGAACAGCAGCAGGAAACAGTAATTAACCACAATATTCCATATAACCACAGTGATGGTTGCATTCTCTTATTAACAGGTTCAATCATCTTAGGGTGCAATCGCCACAAGGTGAAGCAATATCCACAATTATGAATTAAGGAAACTACATGAAATTATACTAAATATAATAATTGTCTCATGAATGATTTAACAGTTTAAACAGATATGATTCAGTCGTTTTATTTAGTTGAAATATGGGTTGATGTGGGTTGATTAATTACGAGGAACTGTTGTAACGATTCCAGATTAAGATAACTGCAATAATATGATATCCATTTCCATCATTAAGTCGTTTTATAGTATGAATTCAAATGCGTGGCAAGACTAGATCTCGTACACTAGCATGTTAGAGCAAGTATTCAGATACTTGCCTCGGAACAAGGGTCGAGATGCAGGCGGCCTGATGCACAAGTCACGATACGGTGTGAACGGCGCGACACGGTACTGGGTCCAGGCGCGATCTGCTGCGCGGTACGGACGCGATCTGCGGCGCGGTCTGGTGCACGATACGGACGCGATCTGCGGCGCGGTCTGGTGCGCGATACGGACGCGATCTGCAGCGCGATCTGGTGCACGGTACGGGCGCGATACGGTCACGGTCTGCAGCGCGGTCTGGTGCGCGATACGGACGCGATCTGCAGCGCGATCTGGTGCACGGTACGGGTGCGATACGGTCACGGTCTGCAGCGCGATCTGGTGCACGGTACGGGTCGAGTCCAAACACGAACAGCGGGATCACACGGACCAGGGTACTTCGCTGGAGCGTCGGGTTCGCCAAGACGGCACGGTCGGATTCCGGCAACAGCAAAAGTAGCGAAGTTAGCAATTACGATATGATACACGCAAACAACGACCAGCGAGTGGGATTGTACCAAAAGGGAGGACAAGGAAAACTTACAGAGAAGAATCAGGGTGCAACCGCGATGGCTCGACGGCACTGGAACGCCGGCGAGGCAGCGACGGCGGCTGCGAAGGCTTGAACAGCCTCGGGGGCTCGCGGGAGAGGATGTTGCGACGAGTAGAGGAGGGGTGGTCGGCTCTGGTGGTCGAGGGGGAAGGGAGGTGGCCGGAGGTGGCGTCGACGAGGGTCGACGGCGCGGTTCCCGGCGACCCGGGGTAGGTGCAGGGTCGGGATGCAGGTTGGTGGTGGTCCAGCGAGGAGAGGAGGGAGGTGATGACGAGGTAGCATCGAGGAGGGAAGGAGGAGGATCTTGGTGTCGGCGGCGGTGAGAAGCGGTGGCGACGGCGCATCCTGCGTGCTGGCGTGGCGTCGGGGTTGTGTTACAGGCCCGGGAAGATGGGAGGAGAGGAGGAAGGAAGGGTAGGAGGGTGCGGCTAGGTTGAGGGTGCTGACGGCGACGGCGAGGTCGCGGTGGCGATGGTTGGCTGCGCGAGTACGAGAGCTAGGGTTAGGGTTTCGTGGTATGTTTCTCATGGTGGAGGAAGGAGGAGGCGGCTGCGTAGTTTTTTGAAAATAGGAGGAGAGAGAGAGAGAGAGATTGAAGAGAGATTGATGAGGAGAGAGAGAGAGATAGGGAAAAGGGTAGGTGGGGCCCACGAGCTCAATTGGGAGCTCGTGATTGGCTGTTCACGAGGTGAGGAAAGATTCGAGGGGATTAAACTGTTAAGGAAATTTATTCGTATATACTTTATTGGTTAAGGTATTAAATTTAAATGGGCCATTTTGGCGCGAAATGAAACATTTCCAAATCGCGCCCGGGTTGCGCCCAAATGTTCCAAATTCAAATTATAGGATTTTAAGCGGGTTCCAAATTTTGAAAAGAGGTGTTTAATGATTAAAATGCATGCCCCCAAGTCGGACACTTGCACGCGCGCGTAGTCGTCCAAACTTGCCCGTTTAGCCAAACGGAACGGAATCTCGACACGCGGACGCTACCACGCGACTAGTGGCGACGAGTAGGCCAACATGGACACTTTAAATTTCATTTTAGGAGTTAAGATTTGTTATGTGCCAAAATGACTTAACCGGTTAAAATTTAGCAATAAACACCAGAAAATCTGGAAAATTGGAATGAGCAGTATACAACCCTCAACTAGTAATATTAATAGTATTATTGGGCTCGGGTGTTACATCATACCCAACTACAAAAAGAATTTCGTCCTCGAAATTCCAAGAATACAAGATAGCTAACTACTGGAAAAGGTGAGGGAATTTCTGTCGGATCTCGTCTTCTCGTTCCCAAGTGGTTACTCCATGCGATCGGTTACCCCAAGAACTAGCGCAAGAGGGATAACCTTGTTCTTAAGAACCTTTTCTCTTCGATCCTTGATTTCAACTGGTCGCTCCTCAAAAGTCAGGTCCTCCCGAACGGTCAACTCCGAATGATCCAAGACATGAGTCTCATCACGAACATACTTCCGTAGTTGAGACACATGAAACACATCGTGAACTCCTGCTAAAGACTGTGGTAACGCCAACCGGTACGATACTTCTCCAACACGCTCCAATATCTCGAAGGGTCCAACGAAACGAGGACTAAGCTTTCCCCGACTTCCAAATCGAATCACCCCTCTAGTCGGTGATATCTTCAGGAATACCAAATCACCCACGGCGAACTCTAGAGGTCTTCTTGACGTGTCGGCCCAACTCTTCTGTCTGTCTTGAGCTGCCTTCATATGCTTCCTGATTGTATTCACCTTCTCGACTGTCTGTACCACCAAATCTGGTCCTAGTAACCTTCGTTCACCAACATCATCCCAACAAACAGGTGAACGGCACTTACGACCATACAGTGCTTCAAACGGGGCCATCTGAATAGTTGCTTGGAAGCTATTGTTGTATGAAAACTCCACCAGGTGTAGATGATCTTCCCAAGAACCTTTGAAGTCCAACATGCAAGCCCTCAACATATCTTCAAGGGTCTGGATCGTTCTCTCTGATTGCCCATCAGTCTGAGGATGATAAGCTGTGCTAAACTTCAATCGAGTCCCCAAACTTTCTTGTAAACTCCTCCAAAAGTGCGACAGGAACCGAGTGTCCCGATCGGACACGATGCTTACCGGTACTCCATGCAATCTGACAATCTCCTGCATGTACCGCTCTGCCAAAGTCTCTGTCGATTGACCAACCCGAAAAGGAATAAAGTGAGCTGCTTTGGTCAACCGATCGACAATCACCCATACAGCATTGTTGCCCTTTGGACTCCGCGGTAAAGCCGTCACGAAATCTATGGTTATATGTTCCCACTTCCACTGAGGAATCGGAAGTGGTTGCAACAAACCAGCAACCCTTTGGTGTTCAGCCTTGACTTGCTGACACACCAAGCACTTAGCCACGAAGCGAGCAATTTCCCGTTTCATACCTTCCCACCAGAAATGCTGTCGAATATCTCGGTACATCTTTGTCCCTCCTGGATGTACAGAGTAAGCTGAACTGTGTGCCTCCTTCATGAGCTCTTCACGCACATCTCCTTTTGGCACACACACACGGCTACCATATCTCAACGAACCATCTTCATGGATCAGTAAATCGGTTCGTAGTCCGGCTCCAACCTGCTCTCGAAACTTCTGCAGTCTAGGATCCTGCGATTGTGCCGCTTTAATCTTCTCAACTAAGGACGACTGTACTTGCAACTGCATCAACTGTCCTGTAGCATGTGGTAGCACAACCTCCAAGTCAAATCTCTGACAATCCGCACTGATCTCCCTCTGTGCGGTCAACACCTGAATTGCTGGTAACCGACTCAGCGCATCCGGCACGACGTTGACCTTCCCCGGATGGTACTTAAGATCGAGGTCATAGTCAGCCATCAGCTCCAACCATCTGCGTTGCCTCATGTTCAACTCCTTCTGAGTGAACACATATTTCAACTCTTGTGATCTGTAAAGACTTCGACTCTCTCGCCCAATAGGTAGTGTCTCCAAATCTTCAGGGCGAAGATCACGGCTGCAAGCTCTAAGTCATGAGTCGGATAGTTCTTCTCGTGAGTCTTCAGTTGTCTCGATGCGTAGGCGACGACTTTCCCATTCTGCATCAGAACACATCCCAGTCCCTTTCCGGATGCGTCGCTATGAATCACCAGTCCTCCTGAATCATCCGGTATGGTTAGGATAGGGGCGGTTATCAACTTCTGCTTCGGTACCTCCTTACACGTGAGCTTGGTTAACGACTCAGCTAGACGAGCGAAGTTCTCCACAAATCTTCTGTAGTAACCGGCGAGTCCAAGAAAACTTCTCATCTTCGCAACATTCTTTGGAATAGGCCAATCTCGAACTGCTGCAATCTTCTCGGGATCGACGGCGATTCCATCGCCCGACACGACATGCCCCAAAAACTTCACTTCTTCCAACCAGAGTTCACACTTACTCATCTTCGCAATAACTTCTCTTGTCTCAGCGTTTGCATTGCGATCCTTCTTCTTCACTAAAAGAACTGGAGCTCTCAAGGCGAGTTGCTGCTTCGAATCCAACCCTTCGCAAGTAATCCACCAACTTGCTTCTTAACTCCTTCCAATTCCACTGGTGCCATTGGATAGTAAGCTTTAGACACTGGTGCTGCCCCAGGACTAAGGTCAATCGTGAACTCCAAGTCTCGCTTCGGCGGTAAGCCCGATATACCTTCAAACATACCCATAAGGTCACGAACAACTGCCGGCTCTTCTTTATCATCAACTTCTATAGCTGCAAGAACACGGTTTGTCGGCTTAGTCCTAAACTCGACTGGCCCGACAGAACTACTTCCTTACCGCAACTGCTGTCTACATCGTTGGCCGCGAAAGGTCCAGCGAGACTACTGAGTCTCGTCCATTCTGCTGCATGCACGTCCACGGTTGCTCCATTCTGCCTTAGTCCGATGAACTTCTCTTCCATTTCCTCCGCGCAGTCCGCAGAAGGACTTCTCCCGTAAACTCTTAGAGAAATCCGCCCACTGCCTGACTTGGGCAAGCGGTTCTCCTCCACAAGCCACCACTCTCGGCGTAAACCACTAGTTGAATGCGCACCACATCAACTCCTTTGTCCTCTGGAATCTGTGCCGCAATCAGCAAATTCTCCGTGCTGACTAGCCACTGCTCGGCTGGCAACGGCTCCTCCAGACCAGTGAAAGTAGATGGACCCAAAAGTCTGAAATCTGCTACAGTCCCTACTCGTTCGACTGGTCTAGTTCCATCGTTGTTTACAGACTGCTGAACGATCTGCAAACCTTCCTGAAACGAATCTGCTATTGCTGGATCAGCTCAGTCTGTCTCTTTGATTTCCAGCATTCCTCTTATCACTCCAAGCATGGCGGCTTCGTTCGCACACCTCTGGTACGTCTTCAACCTCTTACCTGTCATAATCCTGAACTCAAAACACCCAATATTAGCATGATGATAGATTCTGAATATGGATCAAGGCTAGAACTCCAAGATACTTAAATAGAGTGCTGCATTGTAGCTATGCCGCGGTATCATAGCCGCAATTACTTAACTCCACTCAAGTCGCCCAAGTCCTAGGGATAACAAGAAATCAAGTTTCCGAGTCGACATGCAAAGTAAGTTTGTACGTCGTAAAAGATATAATCAGGAAGAATGTGATTCAAGAATGGTAAAATGGTCAATGTGGCTGGACATGTTTCCTAAACACGGGTATTATGATTCGTGTATCGGGTGCAATACCCAACTACAAAGAATCAACCCAATTAACCTATAGCTCTGATACCAAAAAAAAACCATGTCACGCCCCGCTTCCCAGAGTACGCAAGATTGGGCACGTGACACAGCCAACCATGCTACCTGTGGGTAGGAAGTATCCATCCACAGTCACATTACGGTTGTAAGGCTATCAAGAACAAGATAATAAGCTAAACTAATACATGTCCAAATCCATAATAATGAGAATCAATAAGCAATAAGTGCGGAAGCAATGATCCAATATGATAATAGAAAGGTACGTCCCATAATGCGGGACCGCACCCGGAAATAAAATGCAATAAACCACTAACCACTATAGAACTCAAATCAGCCTGCTGGCTGAACTACTCCTGCTCGGTCGTCGACAGTGGTACGGAATCTGGGCCATGCAAAACCCAGACGTCAGCGCGTCATGACATCAAGTATATAGTATAAACATGGTAATAAGCAGTGCAGGTATGAACATGAATAAAGCAGTACAATAACAGAGCAGGGTAAAGTGCAATGGTGTCCAAACTGTCCTATCAGGTTTTCTACTCTATAGTCTTTGAAACCAATTGATGAATCGTCGATGTAACTCAATAGTATCCCGTGCGTGCCCGGGACCACGGTCATGACCCTCGGGGCTGAATCCGAGACGTGCCGCTAAGCAGTAAAAGGTAGCAAGATGGACGAGTGATGTCAGCATCACCACTCCGGAGCTGGCCAAGCCCGTAAGACTGATCAGAACAAGTATCGAACTGTTGAGTTACAAGTCGGTTTCACCTTTGATTTCCCCATACCCCCAAGCTATGTATGTCAGGTCGGGTATTCAGTAGTCAAGGACTAATGCCAACACAAAAATCAAGTAGAAGTAGGTCTGTCTGGATCGACAGCAGGAATGGTCAGGTTTGTCGGCATTAGGCATGAAATCATGAGACAAGTAATGTCATGGTACAACAGGATGAGTCGGTATGTATGTATATGTCAGGTGTAGCAGGGTCAGGTCAATATGTCGTGCAATCGGGTAAGTGCTCACAACAGGTATACAATCAATAATGAACAGCAGCAGGAAACAGTAATTAACCACAATATTCCATATAACCACAGTGATGGTTGCATTCTCTTATTAACAGGTTCAATCATCTTAGGGTGCAATCGCCACAAGGTGAAGCAATATCCACAATTATGAATTAAGGAAACTACATGAAATTATACTAAATATAATAATTGTCTCATGAATGATTTAACAGTTTAAACAGATATGATTCAGTCGTTTTATTTAGTTGAAATATGGGTTGATGTGGGTTGATTAATTACGAGGAACTGTTGTAACGATTCCAGATTAAGATAACTGCAATAATATGATATCCATTTCCATCATTAAGTCGTTTTATAGTATGAATTCAAATGCGTGGCAAGACTAGATCTCGCACACTAGCATGTTAGAGCAAGTATTCAGATACTTGCCTCGGAACAAGGGTCGAGATGCAGGCGGCCTGATGCACAAGTCACGATACGGTGTGAACGGCGCGACACGGTACTGGGTCCAGGCGCGATCTGCTGCGCGGTACGGACGCGATCTGCGGCGCGGTCTGGTGCGCGATACGGACGCGATCTGCAGCGCGATCTGGTGCACGGTACGGGCGCGATACGGTTACGGTCTGCAGCGCGGTCTGGTGCGCGATACGGACGCGATCTGCAGCGCAATCTGGTGCACGGTACGGGGGCGATACGGTCACGGTCTGCAGCGCGATCTGGTGCACGGTACGGGCGCGATACGGTCACGGTCTGCAGCGCGATCTGGTGCACGGTACGGGTCGAGTCCAAACACGAACAGCGGGATCACACGGACCAGGGTACTTCGCTGGAGCGTCGGGTTCGCCAAGACGGCACGGTCGGATTCCGGCAACAGCAAAAGTAGCGAAGTTAGCAATTACGATATGATACACGCAAACAACGACCAGCGAGGGGGATTGTACCAAAAGGGAGGACAAGGAAAACTTACAGAGAAGAATCAGGGTGCAACCGCGATGGCTCGACGGCACTGGAACGCCGGCGAGGCAGCGACGGCGGCTGCGAAGGCTTGAACAGCCTCGGGGGCTCGCGGGAGAGGATGTTGCGACGAGTAGAGGAGGGGTGGTCGGCTCTGGTGGTCGAGGGGGAAGGGAGGTGGCCGGAGGTGGCGTCGACGAGGGTCGACGGCGCGGTTCCCGGCGACCCGGGGTAGGTGCAGGGTCGGGCTGCAGGTTGGTGGTGGTCCAGCGAGGAGAGGAGGGAGGTGATGACGAGGTAGCATCGAGGAGGGAAGGAGGAGGATCTTGGTGTCGGCGGCGGTGAGAAGCGGCGGCGACGGCGCATCCTGCGTGCTGGCGTGGCGTCAGGGTTGTGTTACAGGCCCGGGAAGATGGGAGGAGAGGAGGAAGGAAGGGTAGGAGGGTGCGGCTAGGTTGAGGGTGCTGACGGCTACGGCGAGGTCGCGGTGGCGATGGTGGGCTGCGCGAGTACGAGAGCTAGGGTTAGGGTTTCGTGGGATGTTTCTCGTGGTGGAGGAAGGAGGAGGCGGCTGCGTAGTTTTTTGAAAATAGGAGGAGAGAGAGAGAGAGAGAGAGATTGAAGAGAGATTGATGAGGAGAGAGAGAGAGATAGGGAAAAGGGTAGGTGGGGCCCACGAGCTCAATTGGGAGCTCGTGATTGGCTGTTCACGAGGTGAGGAAAGATTCGAGGGGATTAAACTGTTAAGGAAATTTATTCGTATATACTTTATTGGTTAAGGTATTAAATTTAAATGGGCCATTTTGGCGCGAAATGAAACATTTCCAAATCGCGCCCGGGTTGCGCCCAAATGTTCCAAATTCAAATTATAGGATTTTAAGCGGGTTCCAAATTTTGAAAAGAGGTGTTTAATGATTAAAATGCATGCCCCCAAGTCGGACACTTGCACGCACGCGTAGTCGTCCAAACTTGCCCGTTTAGCCAAACGGAACGGAATCTCGACACGCGGACGCTACCACGCGACTAGTGGCGACGAGTAGGCCAACATGGACACTTTAAATTTCATTTTAGGTGTTAAGATTTGTTATGTGCTAAAATGACTTAACCGGTTAAAATTTAGCAATAAACACCAGAAAATCAGGAAAATTGGAATGAGCAGTATACAACCCTCAACTAGTAATATTAATAGTATTATTGGGCTCGGGTGTTACAAGAAGTGGCAGTGTCAAGTCGACGGACTAAGCTGTACTCATGTCACCTGGGAACTGCTATCTGACGATAGGTATATTACCAACCAGCAGTTCCCAATGAGTCTTGTCCGGTGTACTCATAACCTAATGAGCACCTGCATACTTTCTCAAGTACGACGTAGTAATGGCTGTGGGAAAGACCATTTCCCTACTGGGATGAGAAGCATATACACTAGTCTACTCTGGAGTATCGATGCCCTGTATCGATAATCCTACGACTAGGGATCTGTATAAGGATATACTTGTAGACTACCCAGCCCCCACTAGTGTGACTTCCATCACAACGCTGGTAATCAAGCAATGATCCTAAGGGCTCTACTAATATATATAAGCGATATGTTAAAAGAAACACATGTACATATTGAAGTAGAAACAAACCAGGTAGCATACTACCATTTTGAGCAAGATTGTCAATACAACTGTGAATATCCCAAGCTTCCATTAAGTAATATACAAACCAGTATGATACAATAATGGCCTTTAGGGCATATACACAAACAATCTCCCACTTGCTCTAAGGCCATATAATGGCATATTGCAGACCGAAGGTCTCGAATAGCCTCTCGAACACTATTTGAGAGATGGTCCTGGTGAGTGGATCTGCAGTGTTGTTCTTCATATCTACTCTCCTTACCTCGATCTCCTGGAGAAAAGCTATCTCCCTGATCAGGTGTTACCGCCTTAAGATGTGTCAGGATCACTGATGGGACTTCGGTTCTTTCCCTAAAGCTATAGCACCGATTGTTGTCGCAATACAAAAGTATAGGAAGAACAATGGAAAGAACCACCTTAAGTTCAATTAAGAACTTCCTTATCCAGACTGTCTCTTTTACGGTGTCACAAGCAATGATTCTACTCTATTTCCATTGTCAAGTCAGCAACGGTGTTCTGCTTGGAGCTCTTCCAACAGACCGTCCCTCTACTGAGGATAAAGCTATAACTCGATATGGATTTAGAGTCATTCTTATCACTCTGGAAGCTGGAGTCAGCAAAGGCCTCGATCTGGAGGTCCAAACTGCCGTACACCATGAACATCTCCTTAGTCCTTTTCAGGCACTTGAGAATGTTCAATACTGCTTCCCAGTACTTCTCCCCTGGGTTTGACTGATACCAGCTTAACATGCTTTCACTGCGTAAGAAACATCTGGTCTCGTATACAACATCGCGTATACTATAGAGCCTACCGCATTACCGTAGGGTATAATCGATATGCGAGCCTTTTCCAAATCAGTCTTGGTAGACATCTCTTTGGAAAAGGTGATTCCGTGACAAGTCGGTAGACTACCGAGCTTTAGAATCTTTCATACTAAAATATTTTCAGTATGACGTTGGTGTACCTTGACTTTGAAAAAGTCACACTATCCACTCTGATCTATTACGATAGATCTGGATCCCCAGAATGTAGTTGGTATCACCCAGGTTTCTCATGGAGAACCCCTGTGACAAGAATCTTTTGACTGATAATAATATATATATATATACACCTGGTTCATCTGGATTATTGATAAAGTCGAATTCTTTGACTTTCTCATTAAAAACAAATGTTCCAACTCCGCGATACCTGCTTTAGTCCATAGACTTAAGCATCTTGCACACATACTTGCTGCTCCCACTCTGATTGAAAACCCTCTGGCTGAACCCTATACATGCACTTCCAAATTCTGAAAAAGCCATCTATACGTTCATCTGCCAGAACTTACAGTCATGGAAGACAACAATGTCAAGAAGGATCTGAATGGATTTGAGCATAGCTACTGAATAAAAAGGTTTCATCATAGTCCAAACCAGGTCTTTGATGGAAAGAACCATTTACAACAAGTCTAGCCTTATAGGTTTTAACCTGTCCATTTACACCAATCTTCTTTCTGAAAATCCATTTGCAGCCTATGGGTCTTACCCCTTCTGGAGCAAAGTTCAAAGTCTATACTTTGTTGGTGTATATGGACTCCATTTTGGTCCATTTTGCATCTAGCCATTTTACCGAGTCTCTGCTCTAAATGGCATACTGGAAGCTAGTTGGCACATCATTGTCAATGATGCAATCCTCTCTATCCCCGTCTATGAGAAAACCTCAGTTTCTCTCGGGCGGATGAGACTGCCTACTACTTCCTCGGAGTGGCGTAAGTATGTCCGGTTCTTTTGAATCTTCTGGTTCTACCTTACTTTTAGTAATAGTTTGTGGTTCTGGAATTTCTTCCAGTTCTATTGCGCTCCTACTATTTCCTTTTAAAAAGGTTAATTTTCCAAAAAGTGGGCATTCTGAGAAACAACAATCTTTTGTTCTTTCGCGAAAATAGAAAAAATACCCCTGGAGTCCTTTGGGTATCCCACAAACTTAAACAGTACTGACTGTGCCTCGAACTTGTCCATATACTGCTTTTTTACAAACGCTGGACATCCCTAAATCTTCAGGTACTGAAGATAGGGTTTCTTCCCAATCCATATCTGATATGGTGTGGTAGGCACAGTCTTAGTATGAACCATTTTCAAAAAGATATGTAGCTAATCCTAGTGCATAACTTCAGAAGGATGACGATAACTCAGTGTTACTCATTATGGAACGAACCATATCCAATAGGGTTGTGTTCCGTCTCTCCGATATACCATAATGTTGTGATGTGTATGGAGGAGTAAGCTGAGAGAGATTTCTTTTCTCCTTTTAGGTAATCCAGGAACTTGGTAATTAAGTATCACTACCTTGATCAGATCTCAGTGAGTTGATACTTGTGCCTGTTTGTTTTTCTTCTTTATTCTTGTATTCCCGGAATTTCTCAAAAGTCTCGGATTTATGCTTCAATACAAAGACATGTCCTAACCCAGAGAAATGACCCGAAAAAGTAATGAAAATAGGAATAACCACTTCGTGCTTATATAGACATTGGACCTACACAATGCTGTGTATGAGTCCTAAGAGCTCGCTCGTCCTTACTCCGTGTCCAGTGAACAGAGTCTTTGTCATCTTCCTATGAGACATGATTGACTAGTTACATAAGACTGATATTCGAACGGATTCAAACATCCCTCTATATATAACTACGTCAACCTTGTTTTAATGATGTGACCCTGTCTATAATGCTATAAGAAAGTCCTATTTGATTCTGGAGACTTTTTTATATGTGTGTTTTGGACGTTTGAAAACATGAGCTTGATCTAATACCTATATACTGTTATCTAATGTACCTGACCCAATCAATACTTTGATTTAGGTGGATGTGGATTACATCGCTTACATATATAAATCATATCCTTCTTTATAATGTAAAGATACAGATATAAAATTTACAATCTTGACTAGGTACATATAAACAGTTACGCAGAATCAATAACTGCTCACTTGTCAATTCTAGATGATATTCCTCTACGGATACAGCATCCTTGTTCATTCCGTTAGCACCTCAGAGAGTCATATCACCAGCCCTGATAACTCTACGGTTTCTCAAAGTCTATGAAGAATGAGATCCTGATCTGGTATCATGTATCCAGGAAGTGGAGTTAATTGACAGACTGTTTTCAAACACTAACACATCCGAAGCTGAAGCCACAACATGCTTCGGATCCTGGATTCTGGCTTTCCAAGCCCTGCATCCCTTCTGCCAATGCCCTTTCCCGTGACGATAGGAACATCCCTCCTTTACTACCGTTAGCCAGAAACTTTTGCCCTTCCCTTTTCTTCTACTTTACTAACACCGCTTATCAGCTTTTCGGAGGCCTTCTTCTTCTCACCCTTGGGTTTTACCTTGGATCTAGAAGAGGAATATTCCCCAATAAGTAGAGCAGGTGTCTCCCTAGTTTCCTTGAGGGTTCCCACAACTGGAAGTATAACTTTCTTCCCCTGGGCATAAGTAGAAGGTAGGGACTGTAGAAGCAAGTCATCACTCGACTTGTTCTCCAACGTGGTCTCCAGGTCCGTGAGTTGTTCAATATAGCTAATCATTGTAAGGACGTGGTCCCCTACAGATGATCCGACAGCCAACCTCACTTGAAGCAATTCTTTCGAGATCTCATATCTTGCGATACGAGATTACTCTCCATATAAAATTTTGTTATGGAGGAAGATAGAAGAAAAGTCTATCTTCTCGTGTTCCTGCTGGTATTCACCATTAACTGAGGGCAACACGAGGCACTTGGCATTCGCACAGTCTTTTCCTTTTGTCCTACGGATATCATCCATGACATTGGAAACTGGACCTGGGATGGCAGTGGCGTGAGTAGTAATGAGGTGGTCCAGTTTGTCATAAGTAATGGATATCTGGACAAACCTTTGCTAGTTTTTTAGAGTAAAACTCAGTCATGTTATTATCTAACTGTAACCTAATCTGGTCACCTGGTTGCTGCAATTAGGAGAGAGAGAAGAAACACTTTAGCATGATACTCTTGCAAGTTTAGATTGGTTTTTAATTTATCTAAACAGGATGGCTCCTACTGTTTCTTGAATCCTCCTCAAACCATAAAGGAGGAATTAGTCAGGATTAATCTCACCCTTCAATACTTGCTTAACCGTTTAGCCAGGCTAGTGTTGGTACTTCGAGAGAGGTTTTCCAACGTTTTCGCGAAGTTCCTTAATTACAAATCCTCTTTTCCCTGGAGGCATTTCCCCACTAACACTGTTCTAGACACCTACTTGGTTTATAGCATTGATTGTGATAGTGAAAAGATCTCCCGAGGAGTAGCATATACTCACAGTAGGATCGGGATCCAAATATCATTGTGTGATAAAGCTGAAGGAATCCTACCAAAATTATCACACTCCAAATGGTATGCAGTACTAGCAAGTTTCAGTTTCTTTAGAAACTCCCGATGTAGATTTCTGTCCCATGCTCTTATGACCTTGACGAAGGCCAACATATCATAAGTCACATGTCAAGTTCTACCCGTCATTCTCCAGGTTAATTTGGACCCACCCGTACATAACCTTGACGAAGGCCAAAATGGCAGTGCGACTGTCCCAAACCAACGCATCTATCTATGCTACAGATAAATATTTAGTAGCTACCAATCACTATGCATTGGCGAAGGTCAAAATACATAGCTTGAATACTACTGAACATTTAACTGAAATGACGGAGGGCTACGAATGGTTTTGGTAAAACCGTGAACGTAGTGAACTTGATATAATCGAAGGAACCTGATAGATTTTAAAAGGAGTGGTTTAAACTCCGCATTTAAAAGTTTGCTGTTTTAAAATAACCGAGTGGTTTTTAAAATTTGTTCCAACGATTCAGCTTTGGTTTGTTTGCTTTGCATTAATGTAATGCGTCCCATCAATTACACCTATCATCACAGAAAAAGACGAAAATACAATGTCTACTTATGTCATCCGCATTCTCCACTAGGCCCCGTCTTACACCGTTAGGTTACATAACTAACGCCAGAGCGGGGGCTGGACTAGCGCGGATGCAAAACATAAGTAGCGTCTAATATATACCATATATAATAATAACATTCGTCTGATGCAATAATAGGCATTCCAGTCACAGATGAACATATTGGATATGCTAGGAATATCGCATTTTGTTTAAGCCTGTAATGAAAGACGGATTCCGCGGTCGTGATGAATAGCCAAACCCCACCCCAGACCCCTACGGGTATGGCAAACTACCAGCCAAATTCCAGAAGTGAAGCAGCCGCCCTCAACAAAGTGAGTAGGTCACTTGGCACTTCAAAGAACCCGGTAGTTTGTGTACCCCACCTTGGGTTTATCCTAGGAGCAGAAAACAGTAAAAGGAAAATAATACAACGGTGGCTACAACCTCAACCCGGATGTGCCCCACAAAATAATATTACATCAATTTTACAATTTACATGAATGAAAGATAAAAAAACGCTCATCTCACATTCCCGGCTATTCATCATTGACGATCCAACAAGTTCATATATACAAACCAACAAATATGTGCAACTTCAAACTAACAGACATATAGCAATTAGATGAAATTTAAAACACATATAAACATTACAGAAGAACCGGTTAGCCAAGTACAATTAGAATTTCGATCGAAAAACATTTTCCGTAACCACCCCAAATGCAAACCAGCATTCAGAAACATACTGGGTAGAAACCAAATATTCCAGAGAACTAAACACCCAAAGAAAGAAATAACAGAAGAAGAATGGCCTAAATCGGCCTCGACTCGGCCGCGACTCCGCGGTGGATCGGCCCGATCCGCCGCGGTTCCGCGGTCGTATTGGCGATTCAAGGGACCATTTTTCTTCAGCCATCTTAGAAAACCCTGCACGTATTTTTAGTACACCTGAAATAATTTTTACAGCACTTTTAAAATTCGACAGAATGTAGGGTTTTCGATGTTTTGTTTTCCAGTTTTTTCGATGATCAAAGTTCTAAAGCTTGCTAACAAACTAGTTTGGGTTTAGTAGGCTCTGATACCACTGTAAGTCCATGTCGCGAACCCCACAGAATCGTGGAGAGGCGGAATAGGTGAAAAATAATTTTTAAAAGATCGCGGCACGGACTTGGACTCCAGGATCGGTGCTAAACCCTAACTAGCAAACTAAAAGTGAGGTTAACTTAAAGTACAGAAGTTTATACCTCACGATTCCGGTCCTTCGGGTCTTCATTCCTCGCTATACTTCTTCTGGTTGTTGACTCCGTGGATCGTTTGGATCGCCTCTCCCTCATCGGACTCCTCAAATCCATGATGATCCACTCGAGGAGATGTGCATCGTACTTCTACCTCAACGGAGGCAACTAAGGCATCAAGGTCGCTACCCATGATGTTGTAGAGGATGTAGAGATGTGTAGATAGATTGTAATATCTATGCTTGCCCTTAGATCACTCAACATATGAGTTCACTTGAGCTTTGAGGAAGAAGGTGACCTTGGAGAAAAAGCTAGTAAGGAAAGAGAATGAAGAATGGAGTTAGCTCTCTACCTTTTTCTTTCAACTGAACTATATTGATAATTCATATTATAAATCAATATCAATTATCACATATATGGTTCAAGTAACAAAAAATGAGTCATGGGCTAAAAAGTCACCATGTGTCATGTGAAGCTATGTCCATCTTCATGCAATTTCCACCTCATTCTCCTATGTCATAATGCATTTTCATTTAAACCAAAATGAATAATAACAATATGACATGTTACCTTCTAGAAGCATCTTTGACCAATTTACAAAAATTCCCCTCGTCCGTACATATGGACCCGTATCCGTATTCCGAAAAATGCGGATACAAAAAAGACGAAAACAATCTATCAGTACAATACTAAGATCAGGCTTAAACCAAAGCCCGCTAGTATTGTCCGTCTGAATCATCATGTGCGAACAAGTACACGCACGTGACCGAACCCTGCCGTAAAACCATACGACCTCTACATCTTTTGTCTGATGCAGGGAAACCCTCTGTGTGGGACTCTAAAGACTCGACACTACGCTGGCAGTGAGTTTAACTACAGGTCGCAAGCAGCACTAGCTGTACGTAACGACCCCAAGGTATATGTCGATGAGAAGGATGATGAGAATAACTCATCCGAACTCCAACTGAGCCTATCTGTGACAATCTCCGTACAGTCCGGTCTGTTCGTCTAAGAGTATCGCATATCGGGCCTAGGGGGCGATAAACGTCAGACCCCTAATAGCGGTATAAGTCATGTCGGAGTGTAGCCCATTACACCCCGAGAAACTACTGGAGTACCTACTTGTAAATCTCACTTGTCCTGGCCAGGGACTTTGTGTAATGGCTCTCCAACACAGCGCGATATCAACCCCCAATACCAGGAGAGACGAATCCTATCTAACCGCCACTGCCTCCAAGTGCTTCGGGACTGTACCCAACTACTACCTGTTTGCACGTCTCCTTTGAGTCGTGGTAGGGTAGTAATCAAAGTACAGTGGGAACACACTCGAGGCGAAGTGGCAGCGTCAAGTCGACGGACTAAGTTGTACTCATGTCACCTCGGAACTGCTATCTGACAATAGGTATATTACCAACCAGCAGTTCCCAACGAGCCCTATCCGGTGTACTCATAACCTAATGAGCACCTGCATACTATCTCCAGTACAATGTACAAATGGCTGTGGGACAGACCATTTCCCTACTGGGATGAGAAGTGTATACACTAGTCTACTCTAGAGTATCGATGCCCTGTATCGATAATCCTACGAGTAGGGACCTATAAATGGATGTACTTATAGACTACCCAGCCCCCACTAGTGTGACTTCGATCACAACGCTGGTAATCAAGCAATTATCCTAAGGGCTCTACTAATATGTATAAGCGATATGTTAAAAGAAACACATGTACATATTGAAGTAGAAACAAACCAGGTAGCATACTACCATTTTGAGCAAGATTGTCAATACAACTGTGAATATCCCAAGCTTCCTTAAGTAATATACAAACCAGTATGATACAATAATGGCCTCTAGGGCATATACACTAACAATCTCCCACTTGCACTAAGGCCATATAATGGCATATTGCAGACCGAAGGTCTCGAATAGTCTCTCGAACACTATCTGAGAGATGGTCCTGGTGAGTGGATCTGCAGTGTTGTTCTTCGTATCTACTCTCCTTACCTCGATCTCCTGGAGAAAAGCTATCTCCCTGATCAGGTGTTACTGCCTTAAGATGTGTCAGGATCACTGATGGGACTTGGGTTCTTTCCCTAAAGCTATAGAGCCGATTGTTGTCGCAATACAAAAGTATAGGAAGAAAATGGAAAGAACTGTAGGGTTCCTAGGCACACTCAAGAGGTTCCACAAGGCATCAACCATGCCAATTTCAAATTTTTCCGGTGCCGAGAAACCCTAACTAGATCGTTAACTAGAGATTAGGCAATAACAAATGCGAGCAAACAACTTTACTCTAAAGTGAACGGAAATACAACCTTTGTAGATCCGGTCCTCCACCTCCATAGCTCCGTGATGAAGTCCCTCCGCTGCGATCATCGGATCCCGGACTCTAGCGATGATTTCGTCGAAGAAATGATCGGGCTAGGTCGTCGACTTCGATGCCGAAGATGATCTACGTCGAGGCAACTCAAGATCAAGCTCCAACTTCACTAAGTCATGAAACTTGTGAAGAAAACACCCTATACTACATGGCAAGTGGTAGAGGATGAAGAAATAGGAAGTGGGTTCACTTTGAATTTGGATTTCTCACTTGGAATCATCACTTGACATTTTTGTAGAAAGCTTTTCTTTCTTCATCTTGAAGAAGAAGAAGAAGAATGAAAAAGAAATATATAATCATTAAAACAAAATCAAGTGATGGTTATCATTTTGTAACCATGGGTGAGTGTAGAGAATAAACTAGGGTTAAGTTGAATGGTTAGGTTAAAGGAAAGAAACAAAATGGTCAAGCTTTCAAACCTTCATGAAGTTTCAACAAAAGAACAAAACAAGCCACCATTTCATTTATCTTTCCAAAAGAATAAATAAATAAATAAATAAAAACCTAACCATTTACTTAAACATGGTTTAATCAACACAAACCCAAGTTTACATGTATCATCAAACATGATACAAACTAGTGCACAAACATATATCATATATACAATGTGCACATTCAAGTGAGATAATCAATCTTAAGTGAACAAATACCAGTTAATGCAAAGTAATATATCAAATATATAATTATACATTAAATCATTAAATCAACACTTGATTTAACGATCCGGTCATATCGCATATGACCGACTAATATCCAATGTATCGACTTATCGAATCAATCCTTGATTCGATAACTAGGTTATATCACATACAACCAATCGATACATTCATCTCGAGAATAGAATACGGTATCACATACACGCATTATTTTCGGTCCCGCACATATCTCATATGCGCTCCTATTTCGTTTTGCTTGAGCCAGGAAACCTCTGTGTAGGACTCTAAAGACTCGTCAATACGCCGGCAGCAGGTGATGATCATATCAAACACCCACAAGACGCAAGCGGTCTGCTAAACGTAACGGCCACCCAGGTATTGAGTGATCAGAAGATCGACGAGCAAGCCCGCTCACACTCCTGTGAATCCAACCAGTAACACTTACCGTACAGTCCGGTCTGTTCGCCTGATATGTCGCATATCTCGTCTAGGGGTGGTAAACGTCAGACCCCAGCAGCTCGATATGTCATGTCGATTTGAGGTCTATAACAGTTTGAGAAACTACTGGTAACACTTACAAGTAAATATCAGCAACCCTGGCCAGGGATTTCCGGTTATAGCCAATCGAACATAGCGCAACATCAACTCCCTATACCGGGAGAGACGAATCCCCTCCTATCGCTCATTGCCTTCTTGTGATTCGGGACTGTACCTAAAAACCACCGTTTTGCATGCCCTCTTGGACGTGGTAAGGTGGAAATCAAAGCACAGTTGGAATCACACAAGACTCTATGACGATCTCGGGTCAACAGACTATTCTGTACCAGTGTCACCAGAGAACTGCCATCTGACGTGAGGTATAATACCATCTGGGAGTTCTCGGCGAGTCCGTCCAGTGTACCCAGTCCCCACTGAGCACCCGTATATCATCTCTGATGTCAAACACCAATGGATATGGGATCATCCATCGCCCATCTGTATGGGTCGAGAAGGTATACGCTAGTCTACTCTGGTATATCGATGCCCCGTCTCGATACACCCACGACTAGGGACATTGAAGGATGTACTTATGGACTACCATGTCTCCACTAGTATGATCCGCATCATAGTCCAGGTAGTCAAGTACACATCCTAAGGGCTTTACCAACATGTAACAGAGAGACAATCAGTGTACACGTTAAAGTAAAGAGCAACCAGATAGCATACTATCATGTCGAGCAAGAAAGTCCTCTCTATATATGTCCCAGCATCCACTACAATATACATCCTATGTACAGTAATGGCCTCTAGGGCATACATATAACTAACAATCACCCACTTGCACTAGGGCCATCTGTAGCAGTGGTTGCAGTATCTCATACTCAACCATCCTATAAAAGTCTCTCTCTGGGAAAAGGCCTTTGTGAGTGGATCCGCCGTGTTATCCTCTGAGTCTGTTCTCCTAACCTCGATCACCCTGGGGATCAACCATCTCCATGATCAGGCGATACTGCCTTAGAATAAGTCTGGATCACTGATGGGACGGACGTTCCTTGGCATAAGCCACAACTCCATTGTCACACAATGGGAGGAACTGAGTTCATCTCATGAACTAATATACACCCAGACAGCCTCTTTGGTAGCATCTTAAGTAGCGATGTATCCAGCCTTAATCGTCTAGTATGCCATAGTTTCTAGCTTGGAACTCTTCCAACATACCGTCCCTTTACTGAGGGTAAAGACAATGCCTGCGACTGACATTCAGTCGTCTTTATCACCCTGGAACCTTTCCAGTGATTCTCCTCAGGATCAATTGATACCATCTCACTACATCTAGTGAGTATCCTAACATCCTATTAAATTTATCTCATAGATGAAAACACAGGATTTAGGAGGTATCACTTTGATCCTATATGGAGAATCCTTGTGATAAGCGGAGATTGACCGAGCGTAGCATAGGAAACTCCTTCCTTATCAAGAGTATGTCATCCACGTACTCTACGAGGATCACGACCATACTCCCTACTACCCTTTTTGTATATACAAGGTTCATCTACCATTTTGATGATGTCAAACTGTTTGACTAACACATCAAAACAGACGTTCCAACTCCACGATACCTGCTTTAGCACATAAAACATCTTGCTCGCGTTTCCGTTGCTCCCATTATCTACGAGGCCCTCTGGCTGTGTACTTATAGACGCACTCTTCTAAAATATCACTTAGAAAAGCAGTCATGGCACCCAACCGCCAGATATCGTAGTCATGGTATGTAGCCGTGGCAAGTAAGATCTGGATGGACTTAAGCATAACTACTTAGAAAAGGTTTCATCATAATCCATACCTGGTCAATGATGCAAACTTTTAACAAGTCTAGCTTTGAAAGTCTCAACTTTTCCATGTACACCAAGTAATCTTCTCAAGATATACTTGCTTCTGATGGGGATTTAACCCTTCAGATATAGCAGCCAAAGTCCATACTTTGCTGGTGTATAAGGATTCCATCTCAGATCGCTAAGCATCCAGCCATTCTTACAGAGTCCCACTCCTGATGGCCAGCTCGAAACTAGTTGGGTCATCATCTCATGATGCAATCCTCGCTCCCACTGTCATAGAGAAACCGAAGTATCTCTCAGGTGGGTGAGGAACCCTACTAGATCGGCGAAGAGGCTGAGGTTCGTTGGAATCTACTGAATCCTTTGGTTCTGTCAAATCATCAGCTGCAGTTTGTATAGCTGGAACATTTCGAGTTCTACATAACAGACCTTGCCTCGAGCTTGTCCGGATTTTGCTTTTAGACATAGGCCGGTCAACCCCAAATCTTAACTAGCTTAAGACATGGGCTCTTCCCATACCATATCTCATATGGAGTGGTAGGCTGTGATCTGATTCGAACCTAATTCAATAGGTATGCAGCTTCTCAAGTGCATAACCCCCAAAAGGAAATTAGAAACTCAGTAGTACTCATCATAGAGCACACCATATCACATAGGGTGTTATTGCTCCGCCCCGATATACTATCGTGCTATGGTGTATACGGAGGAGTAATGCTGAGAGAGAATCTCATTCTCCATTAGAATAGTCCAAGAATTCTATGCACAAGTATTCTCCTCCCTGATCACATCAAAGGACATAATACTTATACCCGTATTGGTTCTCTACTTCTAGCTTATATTCTGTGAATATCTCAAAAGGTTCGGACTTGTGTTTCAACAGGAACATATGTCTGAATCTTGAGAGATTATCAGAGAATGTAACGAAGTACAAAGAACCGGTCCTGGCATATGTAGACAGGGGACCTTACATACATCAACATGTATCATCCCAAGAGTTCATCAACTCTTTCTCTGTTTCCTATAAACAGAGCTATGGTCATCTTATCTTTGCGACATGACTGGCAAGTTTCACAAGATGTAAATTCAAACTGATTTAAATATGCATCTAAATGTAACTTCAGCTAGTCGGGTCGCATTGATATGACCTAGTCTACAATGCCTCAAGAAGGATTCGTTCATTTCTGAACTCTACCTCTTGTGTGTGTGTTTCGTATACTAAGAACTGTAGTTTGATTTAGAACATATATGTTTTTAGACAACGTGCCTAAATCGATCAACTTTTGAAATAGGAAATGTTCAAAACATCATCCAACAATACAAAATTATATCCTTTCTTTACTAATAAAGAGACTGATATGATTTTGTATATCAGGTTCGGTATCTAATAACATTCGTTCAGAATCAATGTATTGGTAATACAGGGTGACAGTGACCAACAGACTTGGCTGCAACACTTGCCCCGTTTTCTGCCTCATGAAACTTATCACCCGATCTCAGTTCTCTACCTTTCTGTAGCCCATGTAACTGATTACATATCTGGGATCCTGTTCCGGTATCAGATACCCAGGACGCAGAGGATACCGAGAAACAGTTCTGTGTAATGAACACACCCGAAGGAGAAGCATCATATGCACTTTCTTCGTTTGGGCGGCATAGGAATTCTGGTATTCCCCTATTTCCTGCTCTGTCTTATAACAATTATAAGTTGGAGCGGGACCAACGTTCCCCAGCTCAGTATAAAAAGCGGGTTCGGTCAATACATCCGTATTATTATCTTGATTAAGGCGTGACATGGTCGCTACCAGGAGAGAGAGAGAAGAAAACACTCAGCGTATGCTCTTGCAAGATTAGATTGGTTATATATTTTATCTAATCAGGATGGCCCCCACCGTTTTTATCAAATCTTCCTTCAAACCCTAAAAGGAAAGACTAGCCGGGATTAATTACATGCTATAAGTTCGCCAATCTTTCAGCCAGGCCAGTGTCGGTACTTTGAGGGAGGTCCCCCGTGCTTTCGCATGAACCTAATTAATGTAAACCTCGTTTTCCCAGAGGCGTAACCCCGTTGACACTTTTCTAGACACCTACTTGATCGGCTAATTGTAATGTGTAAAACTCTCCCAGGAGTAACTCTTACTCGCAGCGGGTATCGGGATCCAACTATCTCATAGAAGGTATGCAATCTCATTGCAAATTTCAACACTTGAAATTCCCGATAATATTTTGCCCCTAGCGTGCTATGACCTTGACGCATGCCAAACAACCCATAGTCCGCTAGTAAAGTTCAACCCGTACATTTCTTGATTGAATTAAACCCACTCGCACGACCCTTGACGCATGCCAAACAACGCCGTGCGAATATCCTAATCCAATCGCATCGTATGCTAGCAGATAAGCACTAGTTAGCTACCGTACACTACGCCTTGACGCTTACCAAACAACCGCAGCACGAATACTAACTAGTACTTATCTGAAATGACGGAGGGCTACGACAGGTTTTTCTGAAAACCTATTGCGTAATGAACTTGATATCGTTGTAGAATCAAATGATTTTAAAATGGAGTGCTTTTGAGGCTTTCCTAGTTATGCTAAAGGGGTCACTCCCGGTGAAGGGATCGTCGGCCCTTTCCTCGTCGAATGAGGTGCAGGATATATCATATATACCTCTGTGTAAAGCAAAAACTATAGAAGCAATCAAAAGACAAACCGAGGGGTGTAGCATCTGCCAGTTATTGCTAAAGGAGTCACTCCCGGTGAAGGGATCTCGGTCCTTTCCTTATCGAATAAGGTGCAGGATGTTTTACAAGGAACACCGCGATGCAAATCAAGAACTGTAGCTACCTATTTTATTTAAAAATTCGATTCCACAACATCTTAGGTTTCTTTTCTTTCATTAATCACATTAATGAAGTCCCATCATTTAAGTACCTAAACATCACAGATAAATACGACGTACACTTATGCCATCCGCATTCGCCTCGATGTCCTCTCGTGCACCGTTAGGTTAGGTAACTAACGGCAGAGCAAGGCAGGGCTAGCACGGGTGTAAAACATAAGTAACGTCTATATAATATATCATATATACTATATACTGTATCTATCACAGAACATCAAATGATCACATCACAGATATCGCAACAGAAAGTATCATACGAAATATTGGATATATTAGGACGTCCGTGTTTTCAATACGAGCCAGTATAAAACACGGATTCCACGGTCGCGATGAATAGCCTAACCCATACCCCTAGACCCCTACGAGAGCGGCAAGCAACCCTACCAATTCTAGAGTTAGGAGACCCGGACTCGACTCCTCGAGTTGGTCTCCCACTGGACTCCAGAACCCGGTTACTTGTGCCTTCCTCCTTGGGTCTATCCTAGTGAGGAAAAGTAAATAATATACAAAGGGTGACATCTTCCGCAACCTGGAAGTGCCCCAATAAAAGAATATTACATACAAGTTTTTACATGAATGAAAATGAAAAACACTCATCTCACATAAAAAAAACCCCGGCTATTCAAACACGACGATCCAATATAACATATCCAGCAATACATAATATCACGTGTCATCAACGTAAGTAAATATGCGCATCCCAATTGTCGTTGACATATAGCAACGAAACCGGCGATATCACATATTACACTTACGGTCGCAGAAAAGAAAGTGTAAAACTACAACAGTTGGAATCCGCAAACTCTTTAGACATCGCATGCCTAATCAAATGAATTATATACTTAGACATCGCATGCCTAACAATTATAAACCCCACATTTTAGTCTCATTATCGAAAACTCTTTTCAATATCAAGTCGAGCAATTCAACAAGATTCCCGACATCCTGATCGAATGCTCGTCGCAAACTTTAGTAGGCGGCCGCACCGCCAACGCCGTCAACGAAGTGCACCAAGGCGGAACACCGCTGCCGCGAGCACCCGAACAGATGCTTTCGGCGACGGGGTTCTCCTACAGTCACTTGGTCGGGGCTATGGGGTGTAGCTGTCTATTAAGTTTACCCGGGGAGTATCCGCGTACGCTACGTGATTGCGACGGACTTTTGATCACATCAAAATTCCGTGGCAACCGATCAAGTGAGACTAAACTGCTATGTTTATAACATTCAAATCAGTTATCTCATAACTACATGTGGATTCCAAATATTGTATCACATTCCAGATAAATAGAAAATGTTAAACTTTCCGATCGAACAATCAAACACCCAAGTTTTCCCGAAACAGATCAACACATGAAATAAGTTTAAAAACATTCATTTCATGCCTCAGTACCAATGGTCCAGCCGTAGAAGGGTCAAGCAAAGCCTCACATATGGCACGCCGTACTGCCCCAAACCCTAAGGTTCAAAGGGCAGTTCAAGACGGTCACATAATCGAGTTAAGGTTTGTTGTCTTCTAGAGGGTCCATCGCGTTACCTGCACTACTTAGAACATTCTTAAACTACGGAAAAAACCAACACTTGGAAATTTCCCGGTAGGGGAAAAAGTGGGTATTTATATCCGGTCGAACTTTTTAACAGTTTCTAAAATATCCGAAAAAAAATAAACGAAGTTAAATTATCCGATCAAATTAACGAGTCCCCAATAAAACCCTAGAAAATTCAACACTTGAGTGGAATTAAAAAATTCCCATAAAAAATTGCAAAGAAAGGACCTAAGAATAAATATATGAAATTTCAGGGACTAAGTCCAAATTTTGGCCGCGGAACCGCCGCCAAACCCATGGTTTTGCCGCGGTTCCGCGGTCAAATTATTGACTTAGTGGACCGTACTTCACAGTAATTCTTAGTTTTTCCTGCTTGTTTTTCTGAGAATTTGTAATTCACAAAAATCCACTGTTTTGAAAAATATACAGAGAAGGATTTTGTCGGGGTTTACGGGTTCGATCGGACTTCTAACTTCGTCTACACTTCTCCTAAAGCTCTAGCTAGGCTCTGATACCACTGTAGGGTTCCTAGGCACACTCAAGAGCTTCCACAAGGCATCAACCATGCCAATTTCAAATTTTTTCGGTGCCGAGAAACCCTAACTAGATCGTTAACTAGAGATTAGGCGATAACAAATGCGAGCAAACAACTTTACTCTAAAGTGAACGGAAATACAACCTTTGTAGATCCGGTCCTCCACCTCCATAGCTCCGTGATGAAGTCCCTCCGCTGCGATCATCGGATCCCGGACTCTAGCGATGGTTTCGTCGAAGAAATGATCGGGCTAGGTCGTCGACTTCGATGCCGAAGATGATCTACGTCGAGGCAACTCAAGATCAAGCTCCAACTTCACCAAGTCATGAAACTTGTGAAGAAAACACCCTATACTACATGGTAAGTGGTAGAGGATGAAGAAATAGAAAGTGGGTTCACTTTGAATTTGGATTTCTCACTTGGAATCATCACTTGACATTTTTGTAGAAAGCTTTTCTTTCTTCATCTTGAAGAAGAAGAAGAAGAATGAAAAAGAAATATATAATCATTAAAACAAAATCAAGTGATGGTTATCATTTTGTAACCATGGGTGAGTGTAGAGAATAAACTAGGGTTAAGTTGAATGGTTAGGTTAAAGGAAAGAAACAAAATGGTCAAGCTTTCAAACCTTCATGAAGTTTCAACAAAAGAACAAAACAAGCCACCATTTCATTTATCTTTCCAAAAGAATAAATAAATAAATAAATAAAAACCTAACCATTTACTTAAACATGGTTTAATCAACACAAACCCAAGTTTACATGTATCATCAAACATGATACAAACTAGTGCACAAACATATATCATATATACAATGTGCACATTCAAGTGAGATAATCAATCTTAAGTGAACAAATACTAGTTAATGCAAAGTAATATATCAAATAGATAATTATACATTAAATCATTAAATCAACACTTGATTTAACGATCCGGTCATATCGCATATGACCGACTAATATCCAATGTATCGACTTATCGAATCAATCCTTGATTCGATAACTAGGTTATATCGCATACAACCAATCGATACATTCATCGCGAGAATAGAATACGGTATCACATACACGCATTATTTTCGGTCCCGCACATATCTTATATGCGCTCCTATTTCGTTTTGCTTGAGCCAGGAAACCTCTGTGTAGGACTCTAAAGACTCGTCAATACGCCGGCAGCAGGTGATGATCATATCAAACACCCACAAGCCGCAAGCGGTCTGCTAAACGTAACGGCCACCCGGGTATTGAGCGATCAGAAGATCGACGAGCAAGCCCGCTCACACTCCTGTGAATCCAACCAGTAACACTTACCGTACAGTCCGGTCTGTTCGCCTGATATGTCGCATATCTCGCCTAGGGGTGGTAAACGTCAGACCCCAGCAGCTCGATAAGTCATGTCAATTTGAGGTCTATAACAGTTTGAGAAACTTCTGGTAACACTTACCAGTAAATATCTGCAACCCTGGCCAGGGATTTCCAGTTATAGCCAATCGAACACAGCGCAACATCAACTCCCTATACCGGGAGAGACGAATCCCCTCCTATCGCTCATTGCCTTCTTGTGATTCGGGACTGTACCCAAAAACCACCGTTTTGCATGCCCTCTTGGACGTGGTAAGGTGGAAATCAAAGCACAGTGGGAATCACATAAGACTCTATGACGATCTCGGGTCAACAGACTACTATGTACCAGTATCACCAGAGAACTGCCATCTGACGTGAGGTATAATACCATCTGGGAGTTCTCGGCGAGTCCGTCCAGTGTACCCAGACTCCACTGAGCACCCGTATATCATCTCTGATGTCAAACACCAATGGATATGGGATCATCCATCGCCCATCTGTATGGGTCGAGAAGGTACACGCTAGTCTACTCTGGTATATCGATGCCCCATCTCGATACACCCACGACTAGGGACTTTGAAGGATGTATTTATGGACTACCATGTCCCCACTAGTATGATCCGCATCATAGTCCAGGTAGTCAAGTACACATCCTAAGGGCTTTACCAACATATAACAGAGAGACATCAGTGTACACGTTAAAGTAAAGAGCAACCGGATAGCATACTATCATGTCGAGCAAGAAAGTCCTCCCTATATATGTCCCAGCATCCACTACAATATACATCATATGTACAGTAATGGCCTCTAGGGCATACATATAACTAACAAGAACCACCTTAAGTTCAATTAAGAACTTCCTTAACCAGACTGTCTCTTTTACAGTGTCACAAGCAGCGATTCTACTCCGTTTCCATTGTCAAGTCAGCAACGGTGTTCTGCTTGGAGCTCTTCCAACAGACCGTCCCTCTACTGAGGATAAAGCTATAACTCGATATGGATTTGGAGTTATTCTTATCACTGTGGAAGCTGGAGTCAGCAAAGGCCTCGATCTGGAGGTCCAAACTGCCGTACACCATGAACATATCTTTAGTCCTTTTCAGGCACTTGAGAATGTTCAATACTGCTTCCCAGTACTTCTCCCCTGAGTTTGACAGATACCGGCTTAACTCGCTTTCGTTGTGTAAGCAACATCTGGTCTGGTATACAACATCGCGTATATTATAGAGCCTAATGCATTAGTGTAGGGTATAATCGATATGCGAGCCTTTTCCAAATCAGTCTTAGTAGACATCTCTTTGGAAAAGGTGATTCCGTGATAAGTCGGTAGACTACCATGCTTTAGAATCTTTCATACTAAAATATTTTCAGTATGGCGTTGGTGTACCTTGACTTTGAAAAAGTCCTACTATCCACTCTGATCTATTACGATAGATCTGGATCTACAGAATGTAGTTGGTATCACCCAGGTTTCTCATGGAGAACCTCTGTGACAAGATTCTTTTGACTGATAATAATATATATATATATATATATATATATATATATATATACACCTGGTTCATCTGGATTATTGATAAAGTCGAATTCTTTGACTTTCTCATTAAAAACAAATGTTCCAACTCCGCGATGCCTGCTTTAGTCCATAGACTTAAGCATCTTGCACACAAACCTGCTGCTCCCACTCTGATTGAAAACCCTCTGACTGAACCCTATAGATGCACTCTTCCAAATACTGAAAAAGCCATCTATACGTTCATCTGCCAGAACTTACAATCTTGGAAGACAATAATGTCAAGACGGATCCGAATGGATTTGAGCATAGCTACTGAATAAAAAGGTTTCATCATAGTCCAAACCAGGTCTTTAATCGAAAGAACCCTTTACAACAAGTCTAGCATTATAGGTTTTAACCTATCCATTTACACCAATTTTCTTTCTGAAGATCCATTTGCAGCCTATGGGTCTTACCCCTTCTGGAGCAAAGTTCAAAGTCTATACTTTGTTGGTGTATATGGACTCCATTTAGGTCCATTTTGCATCTAGCCATTTTACCGAGTCTCTGCTCCAAATGGCATACTGGAAGCTAGTTGGCACATCATTGTCAATGATGCAATCCTCTCTATCCCCGTCTGTGAGCTAATAAATTCCAACCCACATAGGGTTGGTTTGTTGGCGTGTACGTATTTTGGTACCCTTAAATCCATCAGGGTATAAAACTATAGCTGCAAACAAATATACATCATATTCACATGATTCATATTAAATAATCAAAACAAATTTACCAACAATATATAATATGAAATATGAAATTTATACTTTGCATACAAATACAATACTACTCTCTATAATAGTTTGCATATGCTTATAGCGAGAAAGATATGACACCCAGGCTGCTATGCAGCGTCCGACTTTGAAGAGAGCTTATTCATGACACCCTCCTTTTTCATGTCGTGCATGTAAGTAGAAGCTCGTGCTCGTGCCGCAAACTTGAGGCCAAAGAGGAATACAAAACAAAAATTTTCAAAGACAAGAGCACAAACTTTATGACCTAGAATCGAATCCAAACACTAAACTAGTCACAAAGAAGGAGTTTAACTAAACTGTTAGTGGTTAGCTACCCTTGTAGTCATGTCCTTCATCTTCTCATGTCCTTCATCTTCTTTCCACTTCTTAAGCTCCTAAGTCTACCGGGAGTGAGCTTGGGAATCGGTCTTCCTTGTCGAAGATGATCCACCCAAAGGAACCCTAGCTCAGGCTCTAACTTCATACTAATGATCAAACTGAAGCAATTAGTGATCAAAACTTGCTAGGAATTGATCGCTAGGATGCAGTGGCTAATCTCTAAATGTTCTCTCTTTTTCTTTTTCCATTCTCAACTTTTAAAAAACCAAGAGAGGAGGAAGATGAAGCAAAGGGTGAAGCTCATCTAAATGAGCAAGAATCAAGCATGGCTAAAGATAATCATACCCTCTTCATATTATTTTCTTTTCTTTTATGTTTTGAATGGGTGGAATTGTGACTCACCATAATGAGTCACAAGTCCACACCATTCCAACATATACAAGAAGAGATAAAAGGAGAAGAGTGCCACCTCAAGTGTACACATATACTTGTATGTGTGTGTATGTGTGTGTGTGTAAATACACTAATATAAGTATATACTACAAATACGTACATCTGTATTCGTATCAAAATATATACACCCATATTCATATAAAATACAAATACTTGTATTTATATTAAGAGACAAATACCCGCATTAATATTAAGACACAAATACACGTATTTATACCAATAATCGTATTCGTATAAATACTGTATTCTGTCAAAATACAAATACCATAAAAGAGAGATACTAAAAAAGATATATAATACTAGCTCACGTTTCATCCAAATATGATAATCTGGTAATCTTTCAAACTGGCTAGTATTAACAAAATATTCGATTAAAAGTACACGTACAAAAACACGTATTTAATTGAACCTAAGTACATATCAAAATGCGTACACTATATCGTTTTGTCTGAGCTAGGAAACCCTATGTATGGGACTCTAAAGACTTGATAATACGCTGGCAGTAGGTTTAACCATAATCATGTTAGTGGCACTAGCTGTACATAACGGCTACCTAGGTATTTAACGAAAGGAACGTTGATAAGCAAACTCGTCTGTATCCTTACCGAGCCTAAAAGTGACAATCTCCGTATAGTCCGGTCTGTTCGTCTAAGAGTATCGCATATTGAGTCTTGGGGATGGATAACGTCAGACCTCTAATAACGCGATAAGTTGTATCGGTGTGAAATCCATCACCCACTGAGAAACTACTGATCCAAATCAGTAAATCTCGTCCGTCTTGGCCAAAGATTTCTGGTGATGGCCACCTATGCACTGTGCAACATTTACCTCCAATACTGGGAGAAACGAATCCCTGACGACTCGCTCACTGCCTCTATGTGGCTTGGGACTGTACCCAACTAAAACCTATTTGCATAACTCAGTAGAGCCATAGTAGGATAGTAATCAAAGCACAGTGGGAACTCACACGAGACAAATAATGATCTCAGGTTGACAGACTAACCTGTACTCATGTCACCAAAGAACTTCTATCTGACAATAGGTATAATACCATCTAGCATATTCCCGGCGAGTCCGTCCAGTGTAACTTATAACCCAATGAGTACTTGTATACAATCTTTAATGACTACCTAACACCAATGGCTGTGAGACCGGCCATCGCTCCTCATCGGGGCCAAGAGATGTATACACTAGTCTACTCTGGAATATCGATGCCCAGTCTCAATATTTCCATGACTATGGACATTTAAGGATTTTCTTATAGACTACCCAGTTCTTATAAGTGTGATCGCAACAAAAACCCTGGTAGTCAAGCATAAATCTTATGGGCTCTATCAACATGTAATAGTGATCCGTAATACCACATAATACATGTACATGATGATAAAGATAAACCAGATAGCATACTATCATCTCGAGTAAGACTGTTTTACCCATATAGGACCTCCCTCAATTATCATAATCACCTGCCTGCAATTACAATAATTGTCTTGAGAGCGCTATAGCCAACAATCTCCCACTTGCACTTAAGGCTAATTATTATGGTGTCGCATACTCACCGTCCGTGTGCTACCGAACACCGTTCGAGAAATAGACTCGGTGGGTGGATCCGCTTCAATGTTTCTATCTTTATCTCTCTATATCTCAACATCGCGGAGAACGACTATCTCTCAAAATGAACGATACCTGTCTTAGAACTTTTCTGGATATCTGATGGAACCAAGTTTATAAATGAACTCAAAATCCAACAAACTTCTTAGACTGTATCTTCCCCTAAATTTAATCAGTATCCTGCATCATGCCTACCTCGGTATTCGCTTGGATCACTATCCAACATACTGCCCCACAAAAGAGGGTAAATTTTAATTCTGACAGTCTCTCTGTCATCCAGGTTACCTTGGAAGCCTGAAATGATAACCGCCTCCAAAAGAAGGCTGCCGTTACCATATACCAAGAACATTCTTTTATATTCATAACTGCTTCCTAATGTTTCTACAGAGTTGGATTAATATTTGCTAATTGCAGCTAGTGCAAAAGTATTATATGGTATGGCACTTCACATCTCATGATTGATTCAGTTGCCTAAGCAAGTGATATGTCAATCATGCAAATTTCTCTCATTATCAGTCTAGAAGACATCTCTTTAAAGAGAGTGATTCCATCACCTTCGCGTATACCACTACTCCAGGAGTCATCTATTCTAAAACACTTTGGAATAGAGTCAAAGTGACCGAATTGGGACACTTCCCAAATCTAGATCTAAAACTATAGATCTAGTTATCAGAATATTTGAAATTTTATCTAGATTCTTTGTGAAGAAATATTTATGACAACCACAGTTTACCGATCGTAGTATAGGAACAACACTTCGTATCAGGAGTATGTCATCCATAAATCAGGACGGTACTCCCCACTCAACTTTCTTACCAGGTCTGTCTGTTATTCTTGATGAAGTCAAACACTCTGACTGTCACACAAAGAATAGATGACCCATCTCCGCTCTCCTTTCTTCAGTCTATAAATACCATGCTTCCGCCACTCCCACTGACCACAACAACCCTCTGACAAATTCATATACACGTGCACTTGTAAATTCAATTTAGAATGACGTTATAGTCATCCACCTGCCATGTACCATAGTCTAGGACAGCGGTAGTGATAAGTTTGGGTCATCAAAACCTCCTTGTCACCGTCTTTGAGGAAACTGGAGTACCACTTGGATGGTTGAGATTACCCACTTAATTTGCAGAGTGGCTAAATGGATTGTCGAGTCTAATTGGATCCTTAGGTTCTAATAAATATTCAATAACAGTTTGTGTTTCTGGAATCACTTCCAGTTCAACCATACTCCCACTAATATTTTCTGAAAAGAATTCATTTTACTAAAAAGGTAGCGAGTCAAGAACAATATAACTATTGATCCTGCAAATGGTAGAATTTTAACTCTCATCAAAGCCCGGGAAAACCCACAAATTGCCACTACTAAAACGTGTTTAGAGTTTATTCGGATTCTGGTTTTAAGAATAAGCCGAACAACTCCATATAGCTTAACATCGTTAAGATATGAATTCATTCTATATCCAATATAGAAACAAATGCACTAATTTAATTGGAACTAGATTCAAATAGTATGCAGCTGTTTCCAGTGCACAACCAAAGAGGAAAATGCCATACAACATTACTCATCAAGGAGAGCACCTATAGATGAGTAATCTAAGAAATAATATAATTCTCAAAATTACTATGACAGAATACCTAGCATAAGCATCTACATCTTCGATTACCTCGAAGAATCCTGATACTTCAAATGCATGGTTCTCTATTTTATTCTTATACCTATAACTTCTTAAAATTTGGACCATATATTTCAATGAAATGCGTGTCTAAAACCAGAGAAATCATAAGTAAATAGAATATAGTATGAGTACCAATCCCTTGTCCTAATGGACATCGGACAATATACAATATTTTGTTTAAGTCCTCCGAGTTTAATAACTCAAACCCTGAGTGTCGTAGGTTGAGAACTGTATTATGGAATTACACCATTATTGAATGTACCTTACCAAATCATCAACTGATATAGGTAAATGTTATAAACATAATTTCAAAAGGTTATATCTCACTTTATTAAATAAACGTACAGATATATCAGTTTGAAATTGGTTCATAACAATGGATATTCAAAACCAAATATTTTTCGTTAGGCAAAACCCAGGTGATTTCTTCAAAATTTTATCAACTACAAAGAATTATGATATCGATGATCTAATCACCCAATTTGCAATATTCTACTCCCACTCAGCATCTGTAACGCCATACAGATGTGAGAATCATGTCCGCTAAATACATACCCTAAAGTCATAATTTAATTGGGAAAACAGTTTTCAATTAACAGCGCACAGAAAAACTGAAACATGAAAATGTTTCGAGGGGGTGGCCCGGTATTCCTAGTAATGCCTCTTCCAATACCAGACTCATGACATTAATTGCAATTTCCATTGCCCTTAGTTCAATCCCTTTATATGTCTTTACTTCATACCTTCTTTACATCATACTTAGGCAAATTGGTTTTCTTCTTTCCCTACCTTTCGACACCAATCTAAGGTTTGGAAGAAGACTATCCAATAAGCGTAATAGGTGTACTCTCATAATACTAGGAGCCTTTGCAAACTGAGAGAAGGTAAAGAGAAAAGACAACCGAATTATCCTATTCAATTTCCCCAGAACCGGAATCCATCCTCAAACTAAAATAAATTTATACGAGTTCGTATGCAACTATACAAGATGGATTTATCCAATCTATATGGATCTTCATAGTGATACAGAATATTCTGGAGAAAGCAAAGGGTAAAGAAGGAGTGGCATGGATATATATGACTTTGTCGTGAATCATGATAAAACAAAACCAGGTTTGTAAAAGGTTTGGTCAACTTGGTTTACGGGTTTTAGTTTAAGGTCATTCATGGTCGGTGCCAAAGAGAGAGAAAAGAACCACTCAGCATGCACTCTATCAAGATTAAATTGGTTAATCACTTCATCTAATCAAATGGCTTCCACCGTTTCCTCGAATTCTCCTTCAAACCCTAAAAGAAGAACTAGTCAGGAACATTTACACCTTACTGTAAGGTTAGTATAGCACCCTATGAAGTGTTTTGAAGCATCACATGACCCAAAGTTATATTTTTTAAGGTGCTAAACTAACAAGCAAGTGGATCGATCCTAGAAAATTAGGGTTATTAAACTTTAAGCTAGTAAAGTTAAGGGTTTGAAGGCTACAACCTTTGTAGCTCCCCTTTGCTGGACTCCTTGGTCTCTAAGGTGTTGAACGAAGGTCCTTTTGATGTCCCCTTGTATCCACGACGATCCACCACGGAGCACTCCGTCCAAGCTCGCAATTTCGACAAACCGAAATGAACACTCTAAACAAAGCGGCTAAGCTTGTGTAGAATGATGTTGTGGTTGGGTTTCTCACTTCAAAAACCTTTCTTTTGTTGTATTTCACTCACTAGAAAAGACTAGAGAAGAAAAGATGAAGGAAGATGAAGATGGTGGCTAATATTAACAAGAGATAAAAGATAACCCTTGAGTTAAGAAGAAAAAGAAATGAATATCACTATATATATTTATTTTCTTCTTGACTCCAACCATGATTAAATGATGGATAGTTAGTTTAACTTGGGTTTTAAATGATAAAGAGAAAGATAACCATAGGTTAGTGGTAGTTGAGCATGGTTAGGTCAATGGAAGAATGTGGAAGCATGAATGATTATCCTTTCTTTTTCATTTTCTTTTTAAAACCAAAATTAAATAATTATCCATTGTTTAATCTATGGTGTGAGGCTTATATTGCCACCATTTCCATATATAATCAACCATGATGGTTTGATGTATGTATGTGTACATGTATGCACATTTACATGTGCATGAAACTAGAAAAGAAGAAAGAAACACATGCATGCATGCATACATCCATCAAACCCTAGAAAGGTTTTAAGTGAGAAAACTAATGGTTAAATGATAAATCAACACTTGATTTATCAATCCGGTCATATCTCATATGACCCCACCAAAAGCAGTTCACCCGATCAATGTTCGGTATCATATACGCACATTTCAATCGGGTGCATGCGCATATCGCATATGCGCACCACAACGTTTCGCCTGGACTGGGTAACTCCTCTGTGGGACTCTAAGACTCGTCAATACGCCGGCAGAGGGTAATGATCATATCAAGTGCCCTCAAGCCGCAAGCGGTCAGCTAAACGTAACGGCCACCCGGGTATTGAGCGATCAGAAGACAACAAGCGAACCTGCTACAACTCCCGTCGAGCCATTCGGCAACACTACCGTACAGTCCGGTCTCTTCGTCAGATATGCTGCATATCGAGCCTAGGGATGGTCACGTCGACCCTAATAACTCAATAAGTCGTTTCGGTGAATGGTCTATAACAAATCGAGAAACTACTGATAACACTTATCAGCAAATCTCAGCAGCCCTGGCCAGGGACTTGCTGTTATAACCAGTCGAGCACAGCACAGCATCAACTCCCAATACCGGGAGAGACGAAACCCCTCCTATCGCTCATCGTCTTCGTGTGTCTCGGGACTGTACCCAACGGCCACCTGTTTGCACGACTCAGTAGAGCCGTGGTAGGGTGGCAATCAAAGTGCAGTGGGAGAACACACAAGACTCCATGACGATCTCGGGTCTACAGACTAACCTGTACCAGTGTCACCTGAGAACTGCTATCCGACGATAGATATAATTCCATATAGGAGTTCTCGGTGAGTCCGTCCAGTGTACCCAGTCACCACTGAGCACCCGTATATGATCTTGATGTCAAACATCGATGAATGTGGGAACATCCATCGCCCATCGTATGGGTCTAGTATCATATACGCTAGTCTACTCTGGTATATCGATGCCCCGTCTCGATATACCTACGACTAGGGACGTTCCAGGATATGCTTATAGACTACAGATGTCCCACTAGTATGATCTCCATCATAATCAGAGTAGTCAAGCCGATATCCTCAGGGCTTTATCAGCATGTATGAATGAATAAAAGCATGATCAAATCAACATGTCAGATAAAGAAGAACCAGATAGCATACTATCATGTCGAGCAAGAATGCAAACTGAATATATATACATGTATAGATACATCAACTATCACATAATGGCCTTTAGGGCATATATATATCCAACAATCTCCCACTCGCACTAAGGCCAGTTATTGGCGTATCTCATACCCAACATCTCAAAAAGTCGCTCATGCTGCGGCTGAGGGAGAGCCTTGGTGAATGGATCCGCGGCGTTGTTCTTTGTGTCTACTCTCTTAATCTCGATCTCGCGGCGATCTACAATCTCCCGGATCAAATGAAAGCGCCTCAGGATATGTCTGGACCGCTGATGGGATCTGGGCTCCTTGGCTAACGCCATTGCCCCATTATTGTCACAATACAAAGGTATTGGATCAATAATGGTTGGAACTACTCCTAGCTCCGAGACGAACTTCTTCATCCAGACGGCTTCCTTGGCGGCATCATTTGCAGCAATGTACTCAGCTTCCATCGTAGAGTCTGCAACGGTATCTTGTTTGGAACTCTTCCAACTTACCGCCCCTCCATTGAGGGTAAATACAAACCCTGAGATAGATTTGCTGTCATCCTTATCGCTCTGGAAGCTCGAATCGGTAAAGGCCTCCATTTGGAGATCATTATTACCATACACCAAGAACAATTCTTTAGTCCTTCGTAAGTACTTAAGAATGTTCTTCACAGCTGTCCAGTGGTTCTCCCCTGGGTTGGATTGATACCTGCTTACAACACTAAGTGCATAAGCTACATCTGGGCGTGTACATAACATCGCATACATTATAGATCCTACTGCCGAAGCATAAGGTATAATGCTCATGCGAGCTCTCTCTTCATCGGTCTTTGGACAAGAATCCTTGGAGAGAGTGACTCCATGGCAAGCGGGTAAGGCACCCCGCTTGGAGTCTTCCATACTAAACCTCTTTAGGATGGTGTTGATGTACCTGGTTTGGGACAGTCCCAATAACTTTTTGGATCTATCTCTATAGATCCTTATGCCCAGGATGTATGTGGCATCACCCAGGTCCTTCATGGAGAACCTCAGTGATAAGAATGATTTGACCGACTGTAGCATAGGAATATCATTTCCTATCAGAAGAATGTCATCTACGTACAATACGAGGAATGTGACAGCTCTTCCTACAGCCTTCCTATAAACACAAGGTTCATCTGGATTTTTGATGAAATCAAACTCTTTGATAACATCATCGAAACAGATGTTCCAACTCCGAGATGCCTGCTTTAACCCATATATGGATTTAAGCAATCTACATGCTTTCTCGCTGCTCCCACTGTCAATGAAGCCCTCTGGCCGATCCATATAAACACATTCTTCTAAATCTCCATTTAGAAATGCTGTTTTAACGTCCATCTGCCAGATTTCATAGTCGTAGTGAGCAGCAATAGCAAGTAGGATCCGAATGGATTTAAGCATGGCTACGGGCGAAAAAGTTTCTTCATAGTCCAGACCTGGTCTTTGACGAAAACCTTTCGCCACAAGTCTTGCCTTATAGGTCTCTACCTGCCCATCCACACCAATCTTTCTTTTAAAGATCCATTTGCACCCTACAGGTTTTACCCCAGGGGGTACAACGTCCAAAGTCCATACTTTATTGGTGTACATAGACTCCATTTCGGATCTCATGACATCCAGCCACTTCACAGAGTCACTACTCGTGATGGCTTGCTGAAAACTGGTAGGATCATCATCTTCCATGATACAGTCTTCTCTGTCACCATCAATGAGGAAACCGTAGTACCTCTCCGGTGGGCGAGAAGTCCTACCAGACCTACGGAGTGGCTGAGGTTCTTCAGTTTCTGCTGCAACAGTTGGTTCAACCAAATCGTCATTTGTAGTTTGTGTCTCTAGAACCTCTTCTAGATCCACCACTTTGCCATCATCTTTATCTGTGAAAAACTCTTTTTCCAAGAATGTGGCATGTTGAGAAACAAACACTTTTTGTTCCTCTTTGTGGTAGAACAGATATCCATAAGAATTCTTTGGATATCCTACAAAGTTACACATGACTGACCGTGTCTCGAGTTTGTCCGGATTCTGCTTTTTAACATAGGCCGGACAACCCCAAATCTTAATTCTCTTAAGAGATGGTCTCTTCCCATGCCATATCTCATATGGCGTGGTAGACATGGCTTTGGTTGGAACCCTGTTTAGTAGAAACGCTGCAGTCTCCAATGCATGCCCCCAAAACAAGACTGGTAACTCAGTGTCACTCATCATGGACCGGACCATATCTAATAGGGTCCTATTCCGTCGTTCTGACACACCGTTGTGCTGTGGTGTGTAAGGAGGAGTGAGCTGAGAGAGAATCCCATTCTCTTTTAGGAAGTTTGCAAATTCTGTACTGAGATACTCTCCACCTCGATCTGATCGAAGCATCTTAATACTCAAGCCGGTTTGTTTTTCTACTTCTTGTTTATATTCAATGAATTTCTCGAAAGCGTCGGACTTGTGCTTTAATAAAAATACATGACCGAATCTTGAGAAATCATCAGTGAATGTAATGAAGTATGAAAAACCGCCTCTAGCTTGTGTAGACATAGGCCCACATTCATCACTATGTATGAGGCCCAGGAGCTGAGTAGCTCTTTCTCCGTGTCCGGTAAACGGAGTTTTGGTCATTTTACCCTTGATACAAGACTGGCAAGTCGCATAAGATTTATATTCAAAAGGATTTAAATATCCATCTTTGTGTAACTTGTTTAGTTTTGTTTCGTTAATATGACCAAGTCTACAATGCCAAAGAAAAGCTTCATTTAATTCTGAAAGTTTTCTTTTATTAGTGTGTTGTATACTGAAAACTGTGTGTTGATTTAGGACATATATTCCGTTATTAAGCGTACCATACCCAACCAACATTTGATTTAGGTGAATGTTCATAACATTGTTCTGCAACACAAAATTATATCCTTCATTGTCCAACAAAGAAACGGATATTATATTACATAGCATACTTGGTACAAAATAACATGGATTCAAAATCAAAATACATCCAGATGGCAACCCCAAGTGATACTCTCCCACTGCGACTGTATGTACATTGGAACCATTTCCAACGCGGAGAGTATGGTCACCTGTCTTCAAGACCTTGCTATTTCTCAGCCCCTGCATAGAATTGCAAATGTGAGAACCTGAACCGGTATCCAATACCCAGGAAGCAGAGTTTATAGAAAAACAGTTTTCAGTCACAAACGCACCTGAAGCAGAAGCATCACCATGCTTCTTCTTGAGACTTAGGTACTCCGTGCAATTGCGCTTCCAATGTCCTGTCTTGTGGCAATGAAAACACTCGCCTTTCCCTGGGTCTCCAGCCGTGGACTTTCCCTTTCCCTTCACCTTTTTGACTCCACCCTTAGGATTAGTGGGTTTCTTCTTTTTCTTTCCCTTGGCCTTAGCTTTTGGGCGAGAAGAAGAAGACTGTCCAATGGTCATAATGGGAGTCTTTGCTGACTTCATAGTGCCCTCTGCACTCCTTAACATATTAAGGAGTTCAGGGAGGTCCTTCTCCATGCCGTGCATGTTGAAGTTCACTATGAACTGAGCAAAGGTGGAGGGGAGGGACTGCAGAATAATATCTATATATTGTTCATTGTCCATTGTCCATCCCAGGTCCTCAAGCTCTTCTATAAAAGCTATCATCTTCAATACATGGTCTCCTACTGGTGTGCCAGGGGCTATTCGCATCTGAAACAGTTTCCTTGATGCTTCGTATCGTAATACGCGGGATTGCTCCCCATACAACTCCTTTGTATGGAGCAATATACCGTGAATATCCATGTCCTCGTGCTGCTTTTGATGTGTATTGTCCATCGATGCAAGCGCGAGGCATGTGGCTGTGGCACAGTCAGCGTCCCATGTCTTGCGGACTTCAATGTCCGCAACTGAGGATTTTGGGCCTGGGACGGGCGGGGCTGAAGCCGTGAGGACATATGATACTTTATCATAAGTCAAGGCGATCTTCAGATTCCTTAGCCAGTCTTTATAGTTGGTCCCATTCAGTTTGTTCTTATCTAGTAGAAGCTTAAGTCCAGTCATTGGTATCTGCCATTAAGAGAGAGAAAAGAATACACTCAGCGAAAGCTCTTGCACAGATTAGATTGGTTTATTATCTTGTCTAATCGATGTTTCCCACTGCTTTTGATCAAGTTTTTCTTTCAAACCTTAAAAAGAAAAACTAGCCAGGATTAATTACAGTCTACAACTTCGCTAACCGTTCAGCCAGGCCAGTGTCGGTACTTTGAGGGAGGTTCCCCGTGCTTTCGCACGGACCTAATTAGAGTAAACCTCGTTTTCCCAGAGGCGGAGCCCCGTTAACACCTTTCTAGACACCTAATGAGTTAGCTAATTGTAAACTGTAAAACTCTCCTAGGAGCAACTATTGCCCACAGTGGGATCGGGATCCAACCATCATATGGAAGGTATGCAATCTCATTGCAAATTTCAACACTTGAAATTCCCGATGTGGTTTTTACCCCTAATACTCGTGACCTTGGCTAAGGTCAACAAATCACGAGCACTAGTCAAGCTCAACCCGTCATTTCTTGATTAATTAGACCCGTTCACATGACCCTTGGCTAAGGTCAACAAAGTCATATGCCCCTCCTAATTAATCTGCATCATATGCGTTTGTAGGAAGACATCACTTAGCTACCGTACACTACGCCTTGGCTAAGGTCAACAAACGTAGCACGAATACTAAGTACTCTACTTCCTAAAATGACGGAGGGTTGCGGATGATTTTTAAGAAAATCTTTAACGCTTTGAGCTTGATATCGTTGTAGAATCAAAAGGTTTTCAAAAGGAGTGGCTTAAGCTCCGCAGTTTTGAAATATAGCTTTTTCATAAATAGCCGAGTAGTTTTTAAATCCGATTCTACAACATCTTTTAGGTTTATTTTCTTTACATTAATCACATTAATGTAATCCCATCATTTAAGTCCTTAAGCCAATCATAGAAAAGAAACGAAAATAACACGTACGCTTATGCCATCCGCATTCGCCGCAATGTTCCGTTATGCACCGTTAGGTTACTTAACTAACGGCATACCGGGACGGGACTAGCGCGGGTGTAAAACATAAGCAACGTCTACTATATATCATATATATAATATGTCATTCGTCTCAGATATCACAGAACACAGGCAGCAGAAATATAGATATAACGTGGGATATACTAGGACGTCCGTATTTAGTATTTAGCCAGAATAGAAAATACGGATTCCACAGTCGCGATGAATAGCCAAGCCCACACCCTGGACCCCTACGAGAGCGGCAAGTGACCCTACCAATCCTGGAGTTTAGGAGACCCGGTCTCGACTCCTCGAGATGGCCTCCCACTGAACCCCAGAACCCGGTCACCTGTGCTCTCCTCCTTGGGTCCATCCTAATGCGGAAAAGTAAATAATATACAACACTGGTGACACAACCGCAACCTGGAAGTGCCCCAAATAAAAGAATATTACATTACATTTGAATTTACATGAATGAAAATATAAAACTCTCATCTCACAAAAACCCCCCGGCTATTCGATCGCGACAATCCTGCACATCATATCTCAGCAACACATAATATCACATATCATCAACGTAAGTAAGTATGCGTACCCCGATTGTCGTTGATGTATAGCAACGAAACCGGCGATATCTAACATACTACACTTACGGTCACAGAAAAGAAAGTGTAAAACTACAATATTTGGAATCCAGATTCTCTTTAGACATCATAAATGCGAAATATCACATATTTCGTATTTCATGCCTAAACCATATGAATTCCACATATTGTATCACATTCCAGACAAACAGACAGTATTAAAGTTTTCGAACGAATAATCAAGCACCCAAGATTCACTAAAGCTCAACACTTGAGCAGGGTTCAAAAAATCTGGAGTGTAACACAGTAGCGGCGGTCCAGCCGTAGACGGGTCAAGCCAACGCCTCACATGTGGCACGCCGTACTGCCCCAAACCCTAGGGTTCAAAGGGCAGTTCGAGACGGTCACATAATCGAGTTAAGGTTTGTTTTCTTCTAGAGGGACCACCGCAAAAAGACTTGCACGTATCTCCAAACTATTTAAACCCCGTGAATAGTGAGTAAATGATACTCGTTCAAACACTTCAATACTTTCTAATTTACCCGGAAAAGCTACGAAATGAAAATCCCGATCGAATCGATGAATCCAAAAACATCTCCAGAAATTTTCAAAACTTTATTCAGTTTAAAAATACCCAAAAAAATATACATGCAGAAACTTGAATTACTGTAGAAACAGTATCCCCTAATTCAAACATAAGGCCGCGGAACAGCGGCCTAAGCAAGCTTAGGCCGCGTTTCCGCGGCTATAATCACTGTTCATGGGATTATTTTTCTGCCGTAATTCTTATATTTTCCTGCTATGATTTTTACATATTTTTAATTCTGCAAATTGTCAAAATTTAGAAAATTTCCAGAGAGCACCCAAAAATACGGTATTTTTGTCCGATCGGGGTTTTCACTTCGTAAAAACGTCGCCTAATGTTCTAGGTCGGCTCTGATACCAATGTAAGGTTAGTATAGCACCCTATGAAGTGTTTTGAAGCATCACATGACCCAAAGTTATATTTTTTTAAGGTGCTAAACTAACAAGCAAGTGGATCGATCCTAGAAAATTAGGGTTATTAAACTTTAAGCTAGTAAAGTTAAGGGTTTGAAGGCTACAACCTTTGTAGCTCCCCTTCGCTGGACTCCTTGGTCTCTAAGGTGTTGAACGAAGGTCCTTTTGATGTCCCCTTGTATCCACGACGATCCACCACGGAGCACTCCGTCCAAGCTCGCAATTTCGACAAACCGAAATGAACACTCTAAACAAAGCGGCTAAGCTTGTGTAGAATGATGTTGTGGTTGGGTTTCTCACTTCAAAAACCTTTCTTTTGTTGTATTTCACTCACTAGAAAAGACTAGAGAAGAAAAGATGAAGGAAGATGAAGATGGTGGCTAATATTAACAAGAGATAAAAGATAACCCTTGAGTTAAGAAGAAAAAGAAATGAATATCACTATATATATTTATTTTCTTCTTGACTCCAACCATGATTAAATGATGGATAGTTAGTTTAACTTGGGTTTTAAATGATAAAGAGAAAGATAACCATAGGTTAGTGGTAGTTGAGTATGGTTAGGTCAATGGAAGAATGTGGAAGCATGAATGATTATCCTTTCTTTTTCATTTTCTTTTTAAAACCAAAATTAAATAATTATCCATTGTTTAATCTATGGTGTGAGGCTTATATTGCCACCATTTCCATATATAATCAACCATGATGGTTTGATGTATGTATGTGTACATGTATGCACATTTACATGTGCATGAAACTAGAAAAGAAGAAAGAAACACATGCATGCATGCATACATCCATCAAACCCTAGAAAGGTTTTAAGTGAGAAAACTAATGGTTAAATGATAAATCAACACTTGATTTATCAATCCGGTCATATCTCATATGACCCCACCAAAAGCAGTTCACCCGATCAATGTTCGGTATCATATACGCACATTTCAATCGGGTGCATGCGCATATCGCATATGCGCACCACAACGTTTCGCCTGGACTGGGTAACTCCTCTGTGGGACTCTAAGACTCGTCAATACGCCGGCAGAGGGTAATGATCATATCAAGTGCCCTCAAGCCGCAAGCGGTCAGCTAAACGTAACGGCCACCCGGGTATTGAGCGATCAGAAGACAACAAGCGAACCTGCTACAACTCCCGTCGAGCCATCCGGCAACACTACCGTACAGTCCGGTCTCTTCGTCAGATATGCTGCATATCGAGCCTAGGGATGGTCACGTCGACCCCAATAACTCAATAAGTCGTGTCGGTGAATGGTCTATAACAAATCGAGAAACTACTGATAACACTTATCAGCAAATCTCAGCAGCCCTGGCCAGGGACTTGCTGTTATAACCAGTCGAGCACAGCACAGCATCAACTCCCAATACCGGGAGAGACGAAACCCCTCCTATCGCTCATCGTCTTCGTGTGTCTCAGGACTGTACCCAACGGCCACCTGTTTGCACGACTCAGTAGAGCCGTGGTAGGGTGGCAATCAAAGTGCAGTGGGAGAACACACAAGACTCCATGACGATCTCGGGTCTACAGACTAACCTGTACCAGTGTCACCTGAGAACTGCTATCCGACGATAGATATAATTCCATATAGGAGTTCTCGGTGAGTCCGTCCAGTGTACCCAGTCACCACTGAGCACCCGTATATGATCTTGATGTCAAACATCGATGAATGTGGGAACATCCATCGCCCATCGTATGGGTCTAGTATCATATACGCTAGTCTACTCTGGTATATCGATGCCCCGTCTCGATATACCTACGACTAGGGACGTTCCAGGATATGCTTATAGACTACAGATGTCCCACTAGTATGATCTCCATCATAATCAGAGTAGTCAAGCCGATATCCTCAGGGCTTTATCAGCATGTATGAATGAATAAAAGCATGATCAAATCAACATGTCAGATAAAGAAGAACCAGATAGCATACTATCATGTCGAGCAAGAATGCAAACTGAATATATATACATGTATAGATACATCAACTATCACATAATAGCCTTTAGGGCATACATATATCCAACACTTACAAGTTCGCAAACCGTTTAGCCAGGCCAGTGTTGGTACTCCGAGGGAGGCTCCCTGTGCTTTCGGACAGACCCAATTAAATAACCCCATTTCCGCAGAGGCATAACCTTGTTAACACTTTCTAAACACCTAATATGTTAGCTAATTGTGAAGCGAAAATCTCCCGAGAAGTAATACCTACTTATCAGTAGGAATCGGGACCCAACTATCATTACGTGATAACTTTGATGGAAGCCGACCAAAATCACCACACTCCAGAAGGTATGCGCAAACTTGGGAAGTTTCCCTAATATTTGAAACTCTCGATATGGTTTTTACCCCTAACAACTTCATGGTCTTGATAGAGACCAACATGCCATAAGTCGCTAGCCAAGTTCAACCCATCATTATCCATGATTGATTTAGACCTACCCGCACATGCTCTTGATAGAGACCAACGTGACTATGCGGCTGTCCTAGATAATCACATATCCATGCTATAGACAAGCATCACCTAGCTACCATACACTATGCCTTGATAGAAACCAACGTACAGAACACGAATATTATGAGCTACTTATCTGAAATGACGGAGAGCTATGGTTGGTTTTTGGCGAAAAAACTTTAATGTAATGAACTTGATATCGTTGAAGGAACTCGAGTGGCTTTGAAAAGGAGCGGTTTAGGATTCGCTTTTAAAATGAGTGGTTTTGAAGAAAACTGAGTAGTTTTTAAAATTGGTTCTGACAACATCAATTAGGTTTGTTTTCCTTGCATTAAACCAATAATGCGATCCCATCAATTAAGTTCCTATGCATCACAGAAACAACCAAAATAGAATGTACGTATATGCCACCTGCATTCGCCATGGGGTCCGGAGACTTCATTGTAAGGTTATTTAACTTACGGCAGTGCATGAGCAAGGCTAGCGCGGGGGAAAAATATATACAATATATATATATATATATATATCATCACATTTAGGTAATAAACATCATAGGCATGCGATAATCAAGATAGAATAGTCGATAAACAAGGAGTCATGTGTTTCGTTTGAGCCGCAAACGAAAACCAACGTTCCTTAATCGTGTGGATAGCTCGAACATCACCTGAACTAAAGACCCTTACGAGCGCAGCAAGTTGCCCGTCAATTCTAAAAGTGAGGCAACCATCACTCAATAACATGAGTGGGTCACCCGGCATTTCAAGGAATCCGGTAACTTGAGCACTCTACCATTGGTCTATCCTAAACCCTTACAAATGCGGTGAATAGCCCGCCAATTCTATAGCGAGGTGGTTTGATCTCATCACTATGAGAAGACCACCTAGCATACTCTAGAACTCGACTACTCGAGCACTTCTCCGTGGGTTATCCTAATATAAGAATGAATGAATATACAATAGTAATATCGTCCTCAACTCGGTCGTGTTCCAATCAAAGAATATACAACAAGCGGTAACAATAACCATAATCTGGCTGCTCCCCCCGAATAAACAAATACGCGTTCAATTCTATGATGAGGGGATATCCACCATGTCTTTCCGTCTAATCCATCACAAGATATATAACAACAGCATAAGCACGTGTTTGCAATCCCATCAATTAGAAGACATTTACAAACACATATACCAGGATACAAACATAAACGATGATAAAATTTCGATCGAAAACAGTCTTGAATTTCCCATATGCATAAACAGTACAAAACAAAATCTGGGGAAAAAAGATGTATACCAAATATCTAGTTTCTACAATTCCAAGCAACTGACAAAATTTAGGAATAAACAGAGAAAATTAGGCCGCCAAACTCAGCCAAATCTCAGCCAAAACTTGTCTATTTCTCTTTGGATTTTGTTCCAACTTTTCTTTCTTAAAAAGTAGTCCACTGACATACACAAAAAAAAATTCAGGTTCCATTTTGAAATGGACAGAAACTTGGAATTCGAAACTAAATACGGAAAAAATTTCGGTTTCGAAACTAAAACATCATCTAATCTATTTCTAGTGTTTGGTTTGGCTATGATACCATGTAAGTAGAAGCTCATGCTCATGCAGTAAACTTGCGGCCAAGGCGTAATACAAAACAAAATTTTCAAAAACAAGAGCACGAACTCTACGACCTAAAATCGAATCCAAATACTAAACTAGTCACAAAGAAGGAGTTTAACTACTCGGTTAGTGGTTGGCTACCCTTGTAGTTGTGTCATTCATTTTCTTTCCACTTCTTAAGCTCCTAGGTCTATCGGGAACGAGCTTGGGAGTCGGTCTTTCTTGTCGAAGATGATCCACCTGAAGGAACCTTAGCTTAGGCTCTAGCTTCACACCAATATTCAAAATGAAGCAACTAGTGATCAAAACTAGTTAGGAATTGATCACAAGGATATATTATGGCTAATCTCTAAGTTTTATCTCTTTTTCATTTTCCATACTCAACTTTCAAAAAACCAAGAGAGAAGGAAGAAGACGCAAAGGGTGAAACTTATCAAAATGAGCAAGCACCAAGCATGGCTAAAGATAATCATTCCCTTTTCATATTCTTTTCTTTTCTTTTATGCTTTGAATGGGTAGAATTGTGACTCACCATGGTGAGTCACAAGTCCGTACCATTCCAACATATTCAAGACTAGATAAGAAGAGAAAAGTGTCAGCTCAAGTGTACACATATACATATGTATGTGTATAAATACACTAATAAAAGTATATGCTACAAATACATACACCCGTATTCGAATCAAAATACATACACCCGTATTCGTATAAGATACGAATACTCGTATTTGTATTAAGATAAAAATACCCGTATTTGTATTAAGACAGAAATACATATATTTATACAAATACCCGTATTCATATAAATATCGTATCCTGTCAAAATACAAATACTGTAAAAGAGAGATACTAAAAGAGATAGATAATACTAGCTCACATTTCATCCAAAGTGATAATCTGGCTATCTTTCAAACTAGCTAGTATTAACAAAATGTTCGATTAAAAGTACGTGTACAAAAACACGTATTTAATCGAACCTAAGTACGTATCAAAATACATACACTATATTGTTTCTCCTGAGCTTGGAAACCCTCTGTGTAGGGCTTTAAAGACCCGGCAATACACTGGCAGTGTGTTTAACCACAAGCACGTCAGGGTCACCAGATGTAAGTAACGGCTACCCAGGTATTGAACGAAAGAAAGATCGACAAGCAAACTCTTTCGTATTCCTACTGAGCCTGAAAGTGACAATCTCCGTATATTTCGGTCTGTTCGTCTGAGAGTATCACATATCAAGTCTAGGGGGTTGATAAAGTCAAACCCCTAATAACACGATAAGTCGTGTCAGTGTGAAGCCCATCACCTACCGAGAAATTACTGATCCAAATCAGTAAATCTCTTCTATCTTGGCCAAGAATTTCTGGTGCTGGCCATCCGTGCACTGCGCGACATCTACCCTCAATACTGGGAGAGACTAATCCCTGATGACTCGCTCACTGCCTTCATGTAGCTTAGAACTGTACCCAACTAAAACCTGTTTGCATGACTTAGTAGAGCCGTGGTTGGATAGTAATCAAAGCACAGTGGGAACTCATATGAGACAAATGACGATCTCAGGTCGAAAGACTAACCTGTACTCATGTCACCAGAGAATTGCTACAAGACAATAGGTATAATACCATTTAGAATATTCCCGGTGAGTTCGTCCAATGTAACTTACAGCCCAATGAGCACCTGTATACAATCTTTGGTGACTAACTAACACCAATGGCTGTGAGACCGGCCATCGCCCCTCGTTGGGGTTAAGAAATTTATTCATTAGTCTACTTTGGAATATCGATGCCCAGTCTCGATATTTCTATGACTATGGACATTTAAGAATTTGCTTATAGAATACCCAGTTCTCACAAGTGTGATCGCCACAATAACCTTGATAGTCAAGTATGAATCCTATGGGCTTTATCAACATGTAATAGTGACCAGAAATACCACATAATACATGTACATGATGATAAAGATAAACCAGTTAGCATACCATCATCTCGAATAAGACTGGTTTACCCGTATAGGACCTCCCACAATCATTATAATCGCCTGCCTGCAATTACAATAGATGCCTTGAGGGCACTATAGCCAACAGTGCACTGCTCGAACCCAGTTCACATTCGGCGCTACTGATAGCTTGACTTAAGGAAAAGTGTCTCTAGGCACAATGGAGGATATGACACTCATCCAAATAAGGAAAGCTGATAAAGAATCTGCAACGCCATAAAGTCATCCATCACACTTTAAGATATGTTCTTTAGAGTCCCCTTTAAAGCAGTCTCTAAAGACTTTATCAAAGTACGGGTTTTGCAATGCTTCTCCCTTTCGGCACTTTCACCTTTTTGTATCTTTAAATACTTCATTCAAAGCCGGGTGATTCCACGGTGTAACGTTTTGAAAATCGTTTAGGTGAAATTTTGGATAATCGGTAAAATAACCGGGGTTTTCCATTAAAAAAACAGGAAATAATCATTTCAACATAGACTTAAATATACCTATTCTAACTATGTGATTGCTAGTATTTGGTATTTAATGGGTCACTTATAAAATTTCTAGTTTACTAAAATATTTTTCGAAATTAATTTTTTCAAATATTATTATAAGCTTTTATTTATACACTTAATTAGTGGTAATTACAAATTGGAATGGGTTAAATATACAAATGTGAACCATGTCAACTTAGATGCAAGTTTGTAACATGCTCTTCTCTTCTTAATTTGTTTCCATGTTTCGAAAGTTTTCTAGGATTAATTAGAGAAGAAAAAATTAATATATTATTGAAAAGACTTAAAGATGTAATTAATTTGCAGATGTTTCTATACTAACCCACACACCCACACCTCACTCTCTCCCTCTCTCCCCATGTGGCCATGCCCCCCCCCCCGGCATCCCCAAAATTTGTCACCCATTTTTCCATCTCATTCCCACTTCAAAAATTAATTGAAATGAAATATTGGTGTTTGATGTGTGTGTGTGGGGGGGGGGGGTAAGGTTACCTCTCTCTCACTCACACACCCCTCTTTCTTTCACTCATCCTCACTTTCTCCCCCTCACCAGTTTCGGCCAGCAACCCCTCACCCCTTTCCTTCATCTTTTTCCAACTCAAAAAAGCCCCAAAAATCCATCAAAAATCCAATAAAAACCATACAAACTCACACAAACTCCAAATCTAAGCTTTACCCATTATTCTTTGGCCTATCTAGTTTGGATCTTGGAGAAAAGTTGGCACTTTGGAGGCTATGATTTGCATGTTTGATCTCTTGATCTTGAGGTATAAAGCTTCATCCAAACTTGTTACTTGTTAATTGTATGTTTAAATCTAATTTTTAGTTGATATTAATATAACCTTAATTTCAAAACGAAATTTTTGAAAGAAGGGTATGAGATTTAATCAGAGCTTATGTAACTTGATTATTCTTAAATGTGTAGTTTAACACTTTAAAACATGTAAAATCTAAGTTAGTTGCTAATTTGCTAATTGTTAATTTAAAAATTGTCCAAATTGAGCTATTTTGCAAACTAGAATTTTGGGTTAAAGAAAATTAGTGAGATTAAAATATGGTTATGGTTTATGTGACTTAGATAAGATATTTAGTGAATATTGTAGCCACTAAAATTGTTAAAAATATCAAGTTTTGTACTAAAATGATTAAAAGGGGCTTGCTAGGTTTTTCGATCTAAATCGATTTAATTAATTTTGAGATTTTGATGAGTTATAACTTATTTTATATAATAGTTAGTGAGTTGTGAAACCACGATTGGTATGTTTAGATTTTATCTCGATCAATTGGCGTTTGTACGCCGATATCGAGGGTTATTTGGTTCTTTTGCATGAGCAGGTCATAGGTTTTAACCTATGCGCGTTTCGTGTGCCGTTTTGGTTTTTATCCGCGGTTTTGGTTTATGATTTTATATGTTTATATATAGGTAGCTCTCACGTGGACTTCGGACGATGAAAAAGAGGATGGCGACATCGACATCAGCAAGCGAGAATCAAGGTGAGTAGATGTATATCTACGAGGGAAGTCGAGTGGATGGCGTATAGCACCCCCGCAATTTCGTCGAGTAAGATGTGGATATGATATACAGATATATATGTTATTGCGAGATACGAAGACTTAGAAAGAAAGGTTTTAGGAGACCACGGATTCGGAATTTGTGTAATCTGGATGAAGTGCTTTTAATCTAGTTCTTAGTCGCGAGATCATAAAGTATAGGTTGACACACACACATGCATACACACGGGTTACGATTGGGTGTATATGGGTATATGTAGATATATGCATATATGTGGATGCGTTGGTATACATACATACATACATACATATATACATACATACATGCATACATACATACACACACACATACATACATACATACACACACACACACACACGGATGATGAACCAGTACAGGATACTTGGGGATGAGTCGATATGATCGGGCATGATGCCGTGAGAGTTGTGCTATGTGATCGGGTAATGATATGAGATATGACATGATATTTTAATGGATCGTTTGGGCGATGTGTATTTATATCCGATAAATGTGTGATGACATTAGAATGTATGAGAATTTAGAACAGTACCCTTGATCATGAGATTGTTCGATGATGATTCCATATGAATGAGGATGTATATATGATAGTTGACCCGTACCCCGATTTTGGGATGTCGTACGATAGATTTTACCGTACGAGGTATAGATATGATGATTGATCCGCACTCTTGACTCGAGAAAGTTGTACTTGTACGTGACGTATTGAGGCTGGATCGCCGACTACTAGAGATATCGACTCGGACTTTAGGTGAATTTTTCTTACCCTTTCGGCCAATTCTTTAGTTTAGTCCCTTAGTTGGTTAGGTAGATGTTAGTTAGGCTCGAGTCATACTTCCTTTCAAACTAACGAATCGTGCACATTTTTAAAGACATCCTGAGGGATACTACGGATTTTTCAAAGGACATATCTTTTCTATAAAACCCCGTAGCCCCTACTTTTCTAAAACCACGATTCGTGCTATTTCAAACAACAAACTATATGACTCGTAATTAGATATGTATATTCTAATGTGCATTTTCTACACATTCACCGTTATGTTCATGTTGTATCCATCGCATTGTATGCTTATATATGTGTTTTCTTTAATAATTATAAAACCTGTCTGTTAGGACACCAGCACCATTACCGATGATGCGCATATTTCACATACACTTGCTTACCGGCTCACACACATCATCATCGGTAATTGCCATGCCATGTACATTTTAGAACATATTACTTCATTGATATAACCAGCTAACTGCTAGTTCCAACATAATATTGGTGTGATTGCTCTCATGCGCTAGTTCAGATATTGCATTCTTTATTTAGATACTTCATGCATTCATATATTCATTTGATTATGGAATATTGTAGGTTTTATGCCGGTATTCATGCTTATTGACTCTTGATTTCGGGATTTCGGATTCTCTATGAGATTTTTGGATTTTGGGTAAAACCGCAAGAAATTTATAAACCTATTATCATTGTTTTAAAAATAGAAATTTGCGGTTTTCTCGTGATCTGATGTGTGTGGAGTCCACCATGAGTTTTCTCGGTTCTTGAGCTGTATCATATACCTGATTCGAGGAGGGGGATACACCGTCTGCGGATACATGGTAGACCCGGTGCGGTACCTCAGGGCAAGAAGATCGCACAGATGACGTTGAGCCCAGCAGGGGAGCACTACCGACCGGTTATTGTATGGTTATTATTGTTATTTTTTATGCGGCCGATATCCGGAGGATACCGACCGTAGTCAAGAAATTTGATGATATAGGCCGATCCAGACTGCCGGAGTCCGAGATATTGAGACGTTGAGATTTGAGATATTGAGATATTGAGATATTCAGACTTTAAGATATACATATTTTGTGTCGATACTTGACACGGATTTTCTGTCAATTTCACTGATGGTGTTTCAGTTATTATACAAATTTTACTAAGATAAAAACACATATTTTCTTTTATCCGATTATCCAGATTGCTTGGTGGATTGTTTCATTCATGATGCATTCATATTAGATATATGACTTGTTGCTGTTTAGTGGCACTGGCACGAGCACTGAGTATTACATTTATGCATAGATTATTATCCTTTCACTATTAGATGCTTCAGTGTTATATATATTGAGGATATTATTATTGTTTTGACCTAGAAGATCGTCTTTCATACGATTTCTACCTGGTGATGTCTTCTACTCACGAGTTGACAACTTACCCCCATTGTGCAATAGTTTCTTGCAGGTTTAGCCGTACAGGTTTCCATGGCGGTTTGCTGGCACACCACTTCCTTCCGGGTGATTGCTTGGTTGGTGGGTTCACTTGCATCGTGACCGCCGTTGTATTTTTATTTATTTCAGTTGTATCTAGTAAGCTCCATCAACCAGGCTTGTATTATTTGATAGACTTAGAAGACCAGTTGTGTATTCTTTCGACCTTAGAATCGCGCTCTTGTAGTATTATGATTTTCTCTGGTTTTCTTGTGGATATTGGTTTCTTTTTTTTTGAGTTTGATCCTCGCCCTATGGCGTTGTATATACTATGGCTTGCGTAGTTGTGTCTGCCAATTGGCGAAGAGCCAGCTCCCGCTTGGGAGTGCCTTTTTATTATTGCTTGTGTATATTATTCATGTTTGTACCCGTTTGGGGCCAGTTTTTACAAAGGAGACTCTGCCGAAATTTTCGGGAAAATATGATGTTGCTTTTAAACAATTTTTCCTTCACTTTTTTTTCTTAAATGGTTCAGATTTATGGGCTTCAGCTTACTTAGATTACGTTACGCCTCTAGGCATTTCGTAAATTAAGTGTCGGTCACATTCCGTACCTTCGGGTCGTGACAAAGTTGGTATCAGAGTATTAGATTTTACCTTCTAAGTGTAGGATGACCCTTGGTTATGGAGTAGGTGACTTACGTAGAGTGACGTACCATGTGTATGTTCTGCGTCATACTTACGATACGCTACTTTGCTTAAGAAGCCTTAGGTTGTACATTTTCTTCTACCATATTCTATTCGTTCCTATGATCTATCCTCATCGATGTTGGATGGTGGTTTCTGTTACCACGGTCGCACGGGCAAAGAGAGCTGCGGTTAGAGTTGCGGTCAGCATGAGCGTTTAGATATGTCGTTTACCATGTTTTCTTATGGACGCGATTGTTTGATATCTGCACCAGATGATCGGGCCACTGCTAGAGACCGGCTAGAATGTGATGACCGTTAATGTATCTTCTATTCTTAAGGACCGAGGCATTGTTTACCGTGCGGACGAAGGGTATTCACATGTCGTTTAGGCGAAGTTAAAAGGTTCGAACGAATGTTAGAAACCCATTTTCCCAAGTTTAAGGTATTCGGAAAAAAACATGCAAGTAATTCTATTGACCCTCTAGAAGAATGAAACCCTAACTAGACATAATGACCATAAGAACGCTTTTGAATTTTAGGGTTTGCAGCAGTTCCGCGGTGCCATTAGTGAGGCTTGGGTTTGCCCTTCTAAGGCTGGTCCCTAGGTACTGTGGCATGTACTTGATATTATTAAATTGTACTCAAGTGTTGAGCTCTCGGGGAATTTTTGGACTTCGATGAATCGATCGAAAAGTTTAACGTAGTCCAGATATCATGAGATGGGATACATTAGTTGGGAGACTCTAGATATGAGTATAACCATTATAGCATAGTCCATACAGCTACGAAGAGACGAGTCCGAATCAGTCGACATTAGAGAAAAGTGGAGTAAGAGGTTCGTACGAAATTTCGACGAGGTGACGTTCCACTCCGTTGACATCAGAGATGTGATACAAATGAGAGGCGTTGAATATGGATATATCTTCTAGAAGGAGATGTGATGAGTATGCAGCCATTCCGGAATAAGAAATGGATTTAGTAAATGGCCATAACTTCCGAGCAGTTTAGCAGAAACGAGATTTGGGAGAGACCCCGACAAGATCTTTCTGGAATACTACACGAGAAGATTTGGACCCAGGATCGGTCGCATTACGCACACCCGGTAGGCCAGAGTTTGGCAGCATCGACGAGACATGTTATGAGTGACCATGATGGTTGGACAGAGATCTTATAGAGGATGTGCCAGAGCAGAACTGTTTCCGTCATCGTTCCACATTGGGCCGTTGAGCCAGGGAGCTATATAACCAGCAATTCGCAGTGAGAGATGAGAGCCTAAAGGCACGAGACGTCAGGCCCTGAACAAGAGGCAAGTGGATATCTTGCTCTGCTAGCTGTGGATGCACCGACACCTTCTCGACTTTGAAGGAAGGACACATCGACGACAGTATTTATGATTTGTGATTTGGTGATTCGAATATCACATTTCCGTTGTTTGGATTCTGGTGATTTAAGGATTTCGTTTTATGATTGGTATTTCCTATATGCACATTCATTACACTCGATTAGTGTTCCATGTATCAGTTGTATTGATGTTCGTTCTGTGCATACCCATTGCACTTGATTTCGATTTTATACATTCTGAGATACTGATTTGATTTTGTATATATGGGTTGCACATGATTTTGGGCTTATGCTTTCGGTATAGTTTTCATCACTTTTCGTACTTCGATTTGGTCTTGTGCACACTTATGCATGTAGTTGTGAGTTTATCTATCGCGGTATACTTGATTTTGATTCGGTGTATATCGTATACCGCTGATTTCGATTTTGAAATTCGATATATGTTTTCGTGCACCATGTGCACTTGGTTGAGATTCTTACGCACACTTGGCATACTTGATGCTATTTTGTGCACACCAGATGTACTAAATCGGGATTTGTGCAGATTAGATGCACCTGATATTATTGTCGTGCATGCCCGTTGCACTTGACAAGATGTTTTTGGTGCACACCCGTTGCACTCAGTTTTTTTTTTTTGTGCATATTCGTGGCATCTGTATTTGCTTTCGATTTTCGTACGCACCGGACGCACGTAGTATTTAGTATGCTGTATTTGAGACTGATTTCATTTTGAGAATCCTATTTTTTATATATACTATAGGGTATAGTAACCGAGCAGGACTGTTCTGAGAACAGTACCTAGGTGTTTTTTCATGCATTGATAGTTACCGAAGGGATTTCTAAAAAGGAGCTATAGTCTCAATATTTTCTTATGTGTCTGAGATGACACGAAACATTTTACATAGGAAACCCTTCTAAATTATTTTCAAAAGGCGGGACGTGTATGTTAAATAAAAGATATATATGTATAGATATTTTTCCTTAAAATGAACATCCGCTAGTTGTGGTGTGATACGCGCATCATACAGCGACTTGAAAAAGGTTTGGCATACTTTTCTTTCAGATGTTTTGACGAGTTTACAACGATGCGTACTATGTACATGTTATAGGTTTGATGTATACCATGTTGGTTTACGTATTGGACTTGGACATTGGTCTCTTCACCATGACTCGGATGATTGCGTTATGCTTGACGGAGTTTTGATTTTGAGTTATGTACTCGTTTTTCATGCGCATGCATGGCGCTAAGATGTGTTTTAAGAATTGATGATTTCGGAGCCCCAATGATTTGAGTGCTTTACTGAAATGTTTTAGTATTTGGGGGAGTTTTAATTTAAATTCGGGGACCGAATTTCTTTATGGGGGGAAGATTGTAACGTTTTGAAAATCGTTTAGGTGAAATTTCGGATAATTGGTAAAATAACTGGGGTTTTCCGTAAAAAAAACACAGGAAATAATCATTTTTCAACATAGACTTAAATATATCTATTCTAGCTATGTAATTGCTAGTATTTGGTATTTAATAGATCACTTATAAAATTTCTAGTTTACTAAAATATTTTTCGAAATTAATTATTTCAAATATTATTATAAGCTTTTATTTATACACTTAATTAGTGGTAATTACAAATTAGAATGGATTAAATATACAAATGTGAACCATGTCAACTTAGATGCAAGTTTGTAACACGTTCTTCCCTTCTTAATTTGTTTCCATGTTTCTAGAGTTTTCTAGGATTAATTAGAGAAGAAAAAATTAATCTATTATTGAAAAGACATAAATATGTAATTAATTTGGAGATGTTTCTATACTAACCCACACACCCACACCTCACTCTCTCCCTCTTTTCCCAATGTGGTCGAGCCCCCCCCTTGGCAGCCCCAAAATTTGTCACCCATTTTTCCATCTCATTCCCACTTCAAAACTTAATTGAAATGAAAGATTGATGTTTGATATGTGTGTGGGGGGTAAGGTTGTTGGATATAATGCCCTCGAATTCAATTATTAGATTGCGGGTACGTGATTTCAATGATTGAGGGAGGACCTATACCGGTAGGACAGTCTTACTCGAGATGATAGTATACTATCTGGTTTGTCTTTATCATCATGTACATGTTGATAGAGCACATAGGATTCTTGCTTGACAGCCAGCAGTATGATGGCGATCATATACGTGGGAGCTGGGGTCTATAAGAGCATCCTTAATGTGTCCCTAGTCGTAGGAGTTTCGAGACTGGGCATCGATACTCTAGAGTAAACTAGTGTATACAGTTCGAGACCCCGACGAGGGGCGGTGGCCGGTCTCACAAGCCACTGGTGTCAGTTAGTTCACCTAAGATGTATACATGTGCTCATTCGATTATGAGTACAGCGGACAGGACTCGTCGGGAACCTGCTAGTTGGTATTATACCTATTGTCAGATAACAGTTCCCAGGTGACATGTGTACAGGTTAGTCTGTCGACCTGAGATCGTCATTTGTCTCGTGTGAGTTCCCACTGTGCTTTGATTACTACCCTACCACGGCTCAAAGAAGTGCAAACAGGTTTTAGTTAGGTACAGTCCCGAGCCATATGGAGGCAGTGAGCGGATCTTCGGGGATTCGTCTCTCCCGGTATTGGGGGTTGATGTCGCGCAGTGCACAGGTGGCCATCACCAGAAAACCATGGCCAAGCTAGTTGAGAATTACTGATCTAGGATCAGTAGTTTCTCAGGTGGTGATGGGTTTCATACCGACACGAATTATCACATTATTAGGGGTCTGACTTTATTCACCCCCAAGAATCGATATGCGATACTCTTAGACGAACAGACCGGACTGTATGGATATTGTCACTGTTAGGCTCAGTAGGGTTTCTAGATGAGTTCGCTCGTCAGCTTCCCTTCCGATTAATACATGGGCAACCGTTATGTACAGCTAGTACCACTGACGTGCTTGTGGTTAAACCCACTGCAAGTGTATTGATGAGCCATTAGAGTCCTCCACAGAAAGTTTCCCAAGTTCGGGCGAAACGTTGTAGAGGTCGTATGGTTTTATGGCAGGGTTCGAACATACACGTGCACTTGTGCATGTGTTATGGTTCGGACAGATAATACTAGTGGGTTTTGATTTAAGCCGGATCCTAGTATTATATTGTGTAGGAATATTTTTGTCTCGTTGCATTCGTATTCGGTCGGAATACAAATGCGGGTATGTATATACAGTTGTGGGGTAATCCTGTAATTCGATACGGGCTTATTTTTTAAGTTGCCAGTTTCTCTTCACCAGCTTAAACATTAGCTTTAATGTTTATTTTGCGAAATTTGTTAGCTATCCTTTTTTGGCCAAATTTTCTTTCATTTCCTTGTGGCCGAAATTGATGGGGAATGGCCTTGTTTTGTTTTTTGGGTGAGTCATGGGCATGGCTACATTTTGAACCATTCCTTCGTTGGCCGAGCACTATTTGAGGGGGTGAGGTGGCTGCCTAGTGTGTGTGTGTGATGGCCATTCTTTTGTGGTTGATTAAATTAATCCTTCACATTTTTACTCACCACTTCATGTCTCATGCCCCCCCAACCCTTTCACAGTGAAGGAATTCCTTTCAATTTTTGTGGCCGGCCCCACTTGTTTGTGTGCACATTTTTTTTGGAGTGTGCTGGCAATTTTTTAATGGGGGATTAATTTATATATACCACATAACTTCCTTAAAATTGTGAGAGCCCCATTTTCCTTCACTGGCCGAGCACTTCTTATGTGAGGATTTTTTTCTTTGCTAAAATCATGCTCACATTTCTCATTCTCACCAAATGGCAAACTTCATTTACCTTCGTCCGATTCATCGAGTGCCTTGAGACAAAATATTCTACACTCTCTCTACTTCAATCTTGGACATGTCGGCTAGCAAACTTCATATCCGAGTTGCTTCAATTCGAAGCGGGAGCCCGTATAAAGATTCGTTGACGTGGTGCCACATTGATGAGGAGACCGGAGAGCGGATTTCATCGGGGCAGCTGCAACAAGCTAGGGGAGGGGGTTGAAGACCGAAGGACACGGATCGATCGGTATAATCTCTGAACTCTCTTTTTAGATTGCTAGTTAACGATTAATGGTACAATCCGGGTGATTGGTTGCAGTAGAGCCAAGTTATAAAATTTTTGTTCCGCATTTGGCCTCGGATTGACGGCCGGGGTGCTGCCGTAACCCAACATGGTATCAGAGCCACCCATTAACCGTAAACTAGCTTGTTTAGACAATGTTAAAGTATCGAAGCCGAAACAAAACCCAAACACTGCCCCTGCACATTCCAGTCTCTGTTGTTTCTAAAGTGTCTTTAAAAAATTATTTAAACATGTGCAGAAGACTACTGACATAACCACAAAACCACATCCCAAAAATGAGACCCCTTCGCCGGAATTCGGGCGAGCCCCAGGCTAGAATTTCGGATGTCGCCGGCCCCTTTATGGCCTAAGGGTTTGGATTTTTGGGTGTTGTCTGGTCTTTGTAATCTTGGTGCTGTGGTATTGTTTGCTCAGCCTAATTTAGATATGGTGTTATCAGCTTGTTTGGGGCTATTCAGAGGTTATTTCGAAATCGTTATTTTCTAACATTGTTTAAAGTTTGCAGTACTTTACATTTCTATCTGTGACCGTGAATGTCATTTGATCGGTAAATCTTGTCTAATTGCTATAGTCCTTTTAGACGGATTTGCAAACGTGACATTCACGTTGATGTTCTGTGTTGTGCTGTGATATTGCGGATTTGTCGTGGTGGATATCTTGGTGCAATATTAGTGCTTTTTAGTTATATTTGTACATTTGATATCGTGGGGTGAGCGTCCGACATGTGGACTACCGTCACTGCCTGTTTGTATATTATTCTTTTGGGGCACGACGGGGTTGAGGTCGATGTACCCTTTGTATATATTTTCTTTTCTGTACTAGGATTACCCCGCGGTGGGGTGCACGGATAGCCGGGTTCTAGAGGGTAACGGGCCCGCATATCATGACGTTGAGACGGAGGGGGCTTCACTCTAGAATTGGCGGGCTATTCGCCGCACTCATAGGGGGTATAGGTTGACCCAAGGTGGGGTGCTCAAGTTACCGGACTCCGTGAAGTGCTGGGTGGTCCATTCACTTTATTGAAGGGGGCTGCCTCGCTTCAGGTTTTGGCGGGTAACTTGCCACACCTGTAGGAGTTTAGGTTTCATTGCACAGGCTATCCACACGACCAGAGGAACGTCGGATTCCTTTTGCGGCTCAAAGGAAACCCGGGGCTCCCAGATTATCTGTATTGTTCTGTGACACTTATTACTTTTCTGTGATGTTGCATTTATCATGCCTGGAGCGATTATTATATATTGATATATATACTAGTAGATGTTGTATATGTTTTACACCCGCGCTAGTCCAGTCCCCGCTCTGTTGTTATTTAAGTAACCTAACGGGTGATGACGGGACCTAGTGGTGAATGCGGATGGCATATACGTACATTTTATTTTCGTTCTTTTCTGGTGTGATTTATTGATGGGACTGCATTCATTCTTATCAATGCAAGGATAAAACAAACCTATTTGATGTTGTTGGTACCAATTTTTCGAAAACTGTTATTACAAGGACGTTTCCTTTTGCTTTGCACAGTGGTATTCAGTTTGGAATATCCTGCACCTCATTCGACGAGGTAAGGGCCGAGATCCCTTCATCGGGAGTGACCCCTTGGGCAGAAGTTTGCGTCAGGGTAATAACTTCACTATAGTCGATTACTTTTTACTTTGCATCGTGGTATTCATTTTGGAATATCTTGCACCTCATTCTACGAGGAAAGAGCCGAGATCCCTTCACCGGGAGTGACCTCATTAGCAAAGGTTTTCGCCACTATATTTTTATAAAACCACTTGGATTCCATCAACGATATCAGGTTCATTATGCTAAAGGTTTTGCGCCAAAAACCAGTCGTAGCCCTCCGTTATTTCTTACAAGTAGTGCTTAGTATTCGTGCTGCGTTTGTTGACTCCGTCAAGGCGTAGTGTACGGTAGCTAAGTGGTGCTTGTTTGTTACATGGATATGCGATTGGTTAGGACAGTCGTACGGCCTTGTTGACTCTGTCAAGGGCACGTATGGGTGGGTTTAATGCAATCAAGATAATGATGGGTTGAACTTGACTAGGACTCTTTGATTTGTTGACTCCGTCAAGGTCACTTGGGTCCTAGGGGTAAAAATCATATCGGGAGTTTCAAACATATAGGAAACTTGTCAGGCTTGCGCATACCTTCTGGAGTGTGGTGACTTGAGTGGCTTCCATCAAGTTATCATGCGATAATAGTTGGATCCCGATTCCCACTGATGAGTAGGATTACTCCTCGGGTGATTCCGACTAATTCTCCTTTTAGGTTTGGAAGAGAATTCGAGAATACAGTGGGAGACATTCAGGTTAGAGTGCACGCAGAGTATTTCCTTTCTCTCTCTCTCTCTCTTTGACTGCGACCATGACCCGACCCTAGACTATAACTCAGTGACCAAGTTAACCGAACTTTCTTAAAACACTAGCTTTTGGATTGTCTGAGTTACATACATCATTGCCACTCCTTCTTTTACCCTTTGGGTTTCTCCAGAACACCCCGTATTACTACGAACATCCACTTCTATTGGATAAATCCATCGTGTGGTACGAACTCGAAGGAACTTGTTCTAGATTCGAGGATGGATTCTGGTTCTGGTGAGATTGAATAGGATTATTCAGTTGTCTTTTCCTTTTACCTTCTCTCAGGTTGTGAGGACTCCTAGGATTAGGAGACGGTACACCTATTACGCTTATTGGATAGTTTTATTCCAAATCATAGGCAAGTGCCGAAAGGTAGGGAATGAAGAAAACCAATTAGCCTAAGTGTGGTGTACATAAGGTAATGAGTAAAGACAAATAAAGGGATTAGAAAGAGGGTAAAGTAAATTGCGACTGCTATTCACGACCAAACCAAGTCTTTCAACGCCACTCCTAGTTCACCTTTGTATTTCTCCAGAACACCCCGTATTACTATGAACATCCAATCCTATTCGATAAATCCATCGTATGGTTATATACGAACTCGAAGGAACATTTTCGAGGATGGATTCTGGTTCAGGAGAAATAGAATAAGGATTATTCAGTTGTCTTTTATCCTTACCTTCTCTCAAGTTGCGTGTACTCCTAGGATTAGGAGCGTACATCTATTATGCTTATTGGATAGTCTTCTTCCAAACCATAGGCTAGTGCCGAACGGTAGGGAAGGAAGAAACCCATTTAAGCCTAACGAAGGTGTACAGAAGGTAACGACCAAAGACAAATAAAGGGATTTGGAGAGATGGCAAAGAAATATACGGTTACAGACGTGAATCTGATAATGGAAGAGGCATTACTACGAATACTCGGATACCCCTTCAAAACATTTTCATGTTTTAGTTTCACTGTGCATTGTTAATAGAAAACTGATTTCCCAATTAGACCCTTACTCCAGGGTATGTATTTACCAGGTTTGATTCTCACATCTGTATGGTTTCACAGATGATGAGTGGGAGTAAGTTATTGGGAATTAGGTGATCATCCTCATTATATCGGAATTCGTTGTAATTAGTGATATTTGAGAAAACCGCCTGGGTACAGTTTTCAACCTACGACGCACAGGGTTTGAGTTATTCAACTCAGCGGACTTGTACAAAGTATTGTATGTTGTCCAGTGTCCATTAGGAAAAAGGGGTTGGTCCTCATACTATATTCTGTTTACTTGTGACTTCTCAAGTTTTGGACAAGTGTTTCATAGAAATACAAGGTCCAAGTTTGAGAAGTTATATGTACAAGAATAAAGTAGAGAACCAAGTGTCGCAAGTATCGGGATTCTTCAAGCTGATCGAAGATGTAGATACTTGTATGAGGTATTCAGTTGATAGTAATGGTTTTGAGAAACTTGTTTCTCTTTCAGGTTACTCATAATTGAACATACTCCTAAGTTAAGTAATGCTAATCGGCCTCTCTCCATTTACTTGACATGCACTGGAGACAGCTGCATGATTTGAATCTGGTTCCAATTAAATTAGTGCCTTTGTTTCTATATTAGATATATATAGAATCAATTTATATCTTAACGATGTTAAGGTATAGGGAGTCGTCCGGCTGATGCTTAAAACCAGAATCCGGATAAACTCAAGGCACGTTTCAGTAATGGCTGTTTGTGGGTTATCCCGGGCTTTGACGAGGGTTAACTTTCTACCATCAGAAAGATCAATATTTATATTGTTCTTGACTCACCACAGTTTTAGTAAAATGGACTTTTTCAGAAAACGGTAGTGGGAGTATGGTAGAACTGGAATAGATTCCAGAACCGCAAACGATTACTGAAAATTTAATAGGACATGAAGATTTAATCAGGTTTGACATTCCATTGACCACTCTGCAGATATGGTGGGTAACCTCAGACACCCGAGAGGTACTCTGGTATTCTCAAGGACGGTGACAGGGAGGTTCTTGTTTACCCAAACTTGACACTACTGTTGTTCCAGACTATGAGACCCGACAGGAGCATGAGTATAGAGTCGTTCTAAACTAGCTTTAGGAGTGCACGTGTATATGACTCTGCCAGAGGGTTGTTGTAGTCAGTAGGAGTAGTGGAAGCACAGTGGACAAGTAGCTTGTTTCTATTTATAGACTAAAGCAGATATAGCGGAGATAGATCATCTATTTTTGATGTGACAGTCATAGATTTTTGACTTCATCAGAATAAGAGATGGATCTGTTAAGAATGTAGTAAGGTGTGATGTCATGGTATTTGGATGACATACACTTGTAGGAAGTAATATTCCTATACTACTATCGGTTATACTGTGGTTGTCACACAGTGGTTTCTCCACAAAGGATATGGATATTATATCAGGCATTCTGGTTATTAGATCTATGGTTTTAGATCTAGATTTGGGAAGTGTCCCGATCTGGGTACTTAGACAGTATTCTAAAGGTATTTTAGAATGGACGACTCCTGGCACGGTAGTATACTAGCAGGTGATGGAGTCACCCTCTCTGAAGGTGTCTTACAGACTAAAGGGGAGAGAGATGTTCATGATTGGTATATCACTTGCTTAGGCAATTGAGTCAATCATGAGATGTCAAGTACCATACCAGATGTTGTTTTTGCACTAGATGCAATAATTTGATATTAATCCAATCCTAGAGAAAAGTTCGGAAGCAGTTTTAGAACATAAGTGGATGTTCTAGGGATTTGATAACGGCAGTATCCTTCTGGAGATGGTATCATTCCAGGCTTTCAAGGTGACCTGGATGACAGAGTGACTGTCTGAGTTATAGTTTTCCCTCTGACGAGGGGCAGTATTTTGGACAGGTGGTCCAAGCGGATACTGAGGGAAGCATGGCGCAGGATACTGATTAATTTCAGTTGATGATACAGTCTAAGAAGTTTGCTGGATTTGGAGTTCATTTGTGAAATGGGTACCATCAGATATCCAGACATATTCTAGGACAGGTATTACTTAATTCGGGAGATGGCTTTCTCCGCGAACTTGAGATAAAGAGAGACATAGAAAGAAACATCAGGGCGGATCCATTCACTGAGGCTATTTCTCGAACGCAATAGTTTTACAAACGAGATTTGTGAAACTGATTAGTAGAGGAGTTGGGTGTTCGGTATCACACGGGCTGTGAGTATACGACATCGCAATAATTAGCCTTGAGTGCAAGTGGGAGATTGTTGGATATAGTTCCCTCGAAGTCAATTATTGGATCGCGGGTACGTGATTGCAATGATTAAGGGAGGACCTATACCAGTAGGACAGTCTTACTCGAGATGATAGTATGCTATCTGGTTTGTCTTTATCATCATGTACATGTTGATAGAGCCCATAAGATTCTTGCTTGACAGCCAGCGGTATGATGGCGATCATATACGTGGGAGCTGGGGTCTATAAGCACATTCTTAATGTGTCCCTAGTCGTGGGAGTTTCGAGACTGGGCATCGATACTCCAGAGTAGACTAGTGTATACAGTTCGAGACCCTGACGAGGGGCGGTGGCCGGTCTCACAAGCCACTGGTGTCAATTAGTTCACCTAAGATGTATACAGGTGCTCATTCGGTTATGAGTACACCGGACAGGACTCTCCGGGAACCTGCTAATTTGTATTATACCTATTATCAGATAGCAGTTCCCAGGTAACATGTGTACAGGTTAGTCTGTCGACCTGAGATCGTTATTTGTCTCATGTGAGTTCCTAATGTGCTTTGATTACTACCCTACAACGGCTCAAAAGAGTCGTGCAAACAGGTTTTAGTTGGGTACAGTCCCGAGCCACATGGAGGCAGTGAGCGAATCGTCGGAGATTCGTCTCTCCTGGTATTGGGGGTTGATATCGCGCAGTGCATGGGTAGCCATCACCAGAAAACCTTAGCCAAGGTAGTTGGAATTACTGATTTAGGATCAGTAGTTTCTCAGGTGGTAATGAGTTTCATACCGACACGAATTATCGCGTTATTAGGGGTCTGATTTTATCCACCCCCTAGACTCGATATGCGATACTCTTAGATGAACAGACCGGACTGTACGAATATTGTCACTGTCAGGCTCAGTAGGGTTTCTGGATGAGTTCGCTCGTCAGCTTCCCTTCCGATCAATACATGGGCAACCGTTATGTACAGCTAGTACCACTGATATGCTTGTGATTAAACCCGCTGCCAGTATATTGATGAGTCATTAGAGTCCCCCACAGAAAGTTTCCCAAGTTCGGGCAAAACGTTGTAGAGGCCGTATGGTTTTATGGCAGGGTTTGAACATACACGTGCACTTGTGCATGTGTAATGGTTCGGACAGATAATACTAGTGGGTTTTGGTTTAAGCCGGATCCTAGTGTTATATTGTGTAGGAATATTTTTATCTCGTTGCATTCTTATTCGGTCGGAATACAAATGCGGGTATGTATATACAGTTGTGGGGTAATCCTGTAATTCGTTTCGGGATTACTTTTGAAATTGCCAGTTTTTCTTCACTCGCTTAAACATTAGCTTTAATGTTTATTTTGCGGAATTTGTTAGCTATTCTTTTTTGGCCAAATTTTCTTTCATTTCCTTGTGGCCGAAATTGATGGGGAATGGGCTTGTTTTGTATTTTGGGTGAGTTATGGACATGGCTACATTTTGAACCATTTCTTCATTGGCCGAGCACTATTTGAGGCGGTGAGGTGGCTGCCTAGTGTGTGTGTGTGATGGCCATTCTTTTATGGTTGATTAAATTAATCCTTCACATTTTTACTCACCACTTCATGTCTCATGCTTTCCCCCCATTCCTTTCACAGTGAAGGAATTCCCTTCATTTTTTGTGCCCGGCCCCATTTGTTTGTGTGCACATTTTTTTTGGAGTGTGCTAGCAATTTTTTGATGGGGGATTAATTTATATATACCTCATCACTTCCTTAAAAATGTGAGAGCCCTATTTTCCTTCACTGGCCGAGCACTTCTTATGTGAGGATTTTTTTTTCTTTGTTAAATCATGCTCACATTTCTCATTCTCACCAAATGGCAACTTCATTTACCTTCGTTCGATTCATCGGGTTCCTTGAGACTAACTATTCTACACTCTCTCTACTTCAATCTTGGACATGTCGGCCAGCAAACTTCATGTCCGAGTTGCTTCAGTTCGAAGCGGGAGCCCGTATAAAGATTCGTTGACGTGGTGTCATTTTAACGAGGAGACCGGAGAGCGGATTTCATCGGGCAGCCGCAACAAGCTAGGGGAGGGGATTGAAGACCGAAGGACACGGATCGATCGGTATAATCTCTGAACTCTCTTTTTAGATTGCTAGTTAACGGTTAATGGTACGATCCGGATGATTGGTTGCAGTAGCGCCAAGTTATAAAATTTTTGTTCCGCATTTAGGCTCGGATTGACGGTCGGGACGCTGCTGTAACCCAACAAAGGTTACCTCTCTCTCACTCACACACCCCTCTCTCTTTCACTCACCCTCACTTTCTCCCCCTCACCAGTTTCGGTCAGCAGCCCCTCACCCCTTTCCTTCATCTTTTTCCAACTCAAAAAAGCCCCAAAAATCCATCAAAAATCCAAGAAAAACCATACAAACTCACACAAACTTCAAATCCAAGCTTTACCCATTATTCTTTGGCCTATCTAGTTTAGATCTTGGTGAAAAGTTGGCACTTTGGAGGCTATGATTTGCATGTTTGATCTCTTGATCTTGAGTTATAAAGCTTCATCCAAACTTGTTACTTGTTAATTGTATGTTTAAATCTAATTTTTAGTTGATATTAATATAACCTTAATTTCAAAAAGAAATTTTTGAAAGAAGGATATGAGATTTAATTACAGTTTATGTAACTTGATTATTCTTAAATGTGTAGTTTAACACTTTAAAACATGTAAAATCTAAGTTAGTTACTAGTTTTCTAATTGATATTTTAAAAATTGTCCAAATTGAACTATTTTGCAAACTAGAATTTTGGGTTAATGAAAATTAGTGAGATTAAAATATGGTTATGGTTTGTGTGACTTAGATAAGATATTTAGTGAATATTGTAGCCACTAAAATTGTTAAAACATCAAGTTTTGTACTAAAATGATTAAAAGGGGCTTACTAGGTTTTTCGATCTAAATCAATTTGATTAATTTTGAGGTTTTGATGAGTTATAACTTATTTCATATAATAGTTAGTGAGTTGTGAAACCACAATTGGTACGTTTGGGTTTTATCTCGATCTATTAGCGTTTGTACGCCGATATCGAGGGTTATTTGGTTTTTTTGCATGAGCAGGTAATAGGTTTTAACCTATGCGCGTTTCGTATGCCGTTTTTGTTTTTATCCGCGATTTCGGTTTACGATCTTATATGTTTATATATAAGTACCTCTCATGTGGACTTCGGACAGGTAACATCGACTTCGGCAAGCGAGGATCAAGGTGAGTAGATGTATATCTACGGGAAGTCGGGTAGATGGCGTATAGCACCCCCGCAATTTCGTCGAGTAGGATGTGGTTATGATATAGAGAAATATATGTTATTACAAGATACGAAGACTTAGCAAGAAAGGTTTTAGGAGACCACGGATTCGGAATTTGTGTAATCTGGATGAAGTGATTTTAATCTAGTACTTAGTCGCGATACCATAGAGTATAGGTTGACACACACACACATGCACACACACAGGTTACGATTGGGTGTATATGGGTATATGTAGATATATATGTTGGGTTTTCCTAGCACCTACTGTAGAGTATGGAAGTATCACACATGCCACTTTAAAAATTATAGAGGTGCTTAAGCAAACAATGTAAGGATCTTTAACTAGAAGTCTAGGGTAACATCTAAAGTATCACATACTATAAACATATTATCACTAAGTAAAAGAAATACAACCTTTGTAGTCATCTTGTAATGACTCCTAGGATCGTTGAGAGTTTGAAAAAGCTTGCAAGTAAGCTCCTTTGTCCACGATGATCCACCCGAAGTCCACTTTGTCCAAGCTCCTAGCTCCACTTGATCAAAAAAGAAGATGAAGCTAAACACTCTAAACTAATTGGCTAGATTAGAGTAGAATGATGAGATGGTTTGTTATCTCTAATTAAAACGCTTTCTTTTTTATACCCTCACTCTATGGAAAACTCAAGAGAGCTTGGAGAATGAGGAAGAAGATGAAGGCAACTCAAGAGCCTAAGATAATATCAAGGATAATGAATAATGAGAATAGAAAATAACATATATATTTTCTTGTTCTCATCTCAAACCATGGTAACAAATATCTAGATATTATTGTAAATGAGTTAAAAGCCAAAAGGAAAACTAATCCAAGGTTAAAAGTTTGGTGAAGTATGGTTTACTTTAGAAAAGTGTAGAAAGATAACCATGGATTGATTTTTCCTTTTCTTTTCTTTTAACTTAAATATAAATGTATGTATGTATGTATGTATCTATATATATATATATATATATATATATATATATATATATATATATATATAAGTTCCATGTGAGTCTTGTATTGCCATCAAGGGTGTATCATCAACCATGATACTATGTATGCATGAATGTGTCCATGCACATCAACATGTGCATACATGCATGCATACATCATATAAAAAGAAATGGGTTTAATAAAGAAATTAAACTAAAAGTCAAATGTTAAATCAATACTTGCCGGTCATATCACATACGACCCGACCAATAGAAAAATGCCCGACTAAAATACGGTATCACATGCACGTATTTAATCGGGTCCCCGTGCATATCTCATATGCACACCACATCGTTTCACTCGGGCTAAGAAACTCTTGTGTGGGACTCTAAGACTCGTCAATACGCCGGCAGGGGGTGATGATCATATCAAACACCCATGAGCCGCAAGCGGTCAGCTAAACGTAATGGTCACCTGGGAATTGAGTGATCAGAAGAAAACCAGCAAAGCTGTCAAAACTCCCATCGAGCCAACTGGCAACACTTACCGTACAGTTCGGTCTCTTCGTCAGATATGTTACATATCGAGTCTAGGCATGGTATCGTCGACCCCAATAACTCAATAAGTCATGCTGATGTATGGCTCATAACAGATCGAGAAACTACTGATAACACTTATCAGTTAATCTCAGCAGCCCTGACCAGGGACTTCCTGTTATAGCAAATCGAGCATAGCACAACATTAACTCCCAATACCGGGAGAGACGAAAACCCCTCCTATCTCTCATTGCCTCCATGTGCCTCGGAACTCTACCCAAAGACCACATGTTTGCATGACTCAGTAGAGCCGTGGTAGGGTGGAGATCAAAGTACAGTGGGAGGACACACAAGACTCTATGACGATCTCGGGTCTACAGACTAACCTGTACCAGTGTCACCTGAGAACTGCTATCCGACGATAGATATAATACCAAATAGGATTTCTTGGCGAGTCCATTCAGTGTACCCAGTCACCACTAGGCACCTGTTCATATTATAATATTGCATTATTATATTCCCCAGTCCTAGTCATTTTACAAATAAACGGGTGCTTTTGACCCATGTCTGCTACTTAGTTGCAGGTTACAGATTCTCGGGACAGAAATAGTGAAAAAGACATAAGATGATACAAAAGTGAGACTACGACAAATAATTGGAAGAATCTTGATCGTGCCCACATCTTGAGGAACATTGAAGATCAATTAACAAGTTCACAAAGAACAAAGGCAGTGCAAGGTTCAAGACTTCATCACGAAGCAACAGTAAAAGTCCACTACAATTATTCACTATGGAGATCTGGAAGAAACCTAGAAGCCAAACTGAGAAAAGAACTAAAGAAATATGAATACAAAACCACCCAGAACAAAACTAGAAAAATTCAGCCTCTGATACCTCTACTTGGCCGCGGAACCGCGGCCAAACAGGCCCTATGGCCGCGGTTACGCGGTTGGGTTCTGCCCGTGTCGGTGGAATTTTGGTGGCGGTGCGTGGATCGTTGAATAGGTCTTTTTCTTAGGGGGTATTTTTGTAAAAGCAGATATGCGAGTCAATTGTAACCCTAGGGTTCCTATCCTCTATAAATAGGAACTCTAAATCTTGTATAAGGTCATGTCTCTTTTCATTTCATAAATTCAGATCTGTACTGTGTTAATATTTGGAGAGAGCCATCAATAAAAATTAGTAAGTTCTTTTATTTTCATTGCCTTAGTTTACTTTTAATTTAGAATGTTCTTAAATTCCCTAATGAGCGAGTAGTCTCCTCGCTTGTTAGGGTTAGCTTTAGGGAAAGGTTTGAGAGATGAACTCTCTCACCCCTTTCTTGCCCCCATCACACATAATAATTAGAACTCCATGCATACACGCACACACCGCTCCCTGCGGCACCTTACCCCTCGAGGTAACGGTGATACCGTAGTATAAAGGACCGGTTGTGTATGTTTTCCATGGAGGTTAGGGTAAGGATCGATAAAGGAAGGACAAGAACCTAGAGGAAGAAACACAATTTCTTCCCGATGGTACTAATCTCTTTTATTGATAATTACCATAACACCTAATAGATCTAAAATAGGGCATTGAAAACGGTGAGAAAACCTTCAATCTCCTAACTTACCCTAGACCTAACCTTAGCAAGACTTTGATCTAGATAATCTTAGTATAAATCAATTTAGGTTTTAGAAATAATCAATCCGAAACCCATCGGAATTAACTTGTTTGAGCGATTAGGAAAACACAAAATCCCTGTTGACCGACCCGTACTCACCGGCTAGCTACCAAGCGACGCTGTTCTTGATTGTGGTTTAGAAATATTTTTGACACAGAATCAAATGGCGTCGTTGCCGTGGATGGCGTAGTATTTCCTTTTTGCAATTTCGGGTTGATATAAATTAAAAATCATAAAAACAGAAAATATAAAAATAAATATAAAAATTTTATCATTCTTTTATTGTTTGAAGGGTTTCTTGTGTGAATCTTTGTAGGATCAACGGATCTGGAAAAATCCAGAGTGCGAAACAGAAAACGGGAGATCCGAACAGAAGGGGATTTCAAAAACAGAACAACATACAAAGTCTTGGGATCTGAACCCTCCACCCGACAGCGAAACCGCCGCCGCATCCTGTCTCCGACCGCGTAACCGCGGCTTACCTGTGACGTCATCGCGTGGGAAAAATTCTCGGGAACCGTGCCGCCTTTTCAGCCGCGGAACCGCCGCCGAACGTCGCTTCTGACCGCGGAAGCGCCGCGCATGGGTGACGTCAGCATCTGGAAAAAGCGCTGTAATCTTTCTGATCTCCTCTTCTGCAAATCCCGATATATCTTTTGTCAAATCTCCTACAGGATTCTTTGCGCTTAAAAAAAATCTCCCCCCTTCCAATAACAAATCTTGTGCAGGATTCTTTGCGCCGCGCTTAAAATAAAAAAAAATTGATTGTAAGTAATTTTTTCTGTTTTGCATATCTTTAATCGGACTTTAAGGAGCTTGAGACCAATCCAGATTGGGTGGGGATTTCATCACCCTTCCCAGGACCCCAGAAATCATAAAAGGCATTTGCATTGACCATATTTAATTAAAAAAATACTAGACTCAGCCCTAAGGACGTCGCGCTCAATAGGATAGAGGACTAGTTGTAGGCATCGGCCGTTGATCCTAACCTGACTTTGCGGTGTCTAGGTAAGTGTGTCTAAGACGAGTGGTTACTTAATTAGGGCCACTACTTGTAGTGGAGAGCCTCCCACTCACCTGGCACTTACCTGGCCGCAATTGGCGGTGAAGAGGCGGTTTGAGGTCCTATTTCTAGCCCTTTGGAACAGTTAGGAGCTGTCTAGCAGACCTAGGTGACCCTAGATCTAGGCCTGATTGTGCAATTTTGGTTGATCTAAAGTGTGTCTAAGCCCTTTATCGAAAATCTTTTTTGCAAAAAGTTCCAAATAAAAAAAAAGGAAAAAGAAATTTTTTTATAAAAACTTGCAACTTGTCGCTTAAAATCCGTGCACCCACCACCACCCACTTTCTTCTCATTGACATTTTCTTACCCCTACATTCTGTTTTTCACCTTTTTGACTACACTACCTCTTTAATGTATGTCACTTTGGACTAGAGACACTAGCGCCCGATTAGTCCTTATTTCGTTGGTACCGACCGACGAAGCTTTCAACTCCGAAGTCGAAATTCCTTCCATTTCCTTACCTCCACCTTCAAATTCTTTTTCCAAAGGTATGTCGGGATATAATTCCAACAACAGCTTACCCACGGGACTGATTCCACCTTCGTTAGGTGTGAATAACCCGAATCACCCGCCTGTTGTAGCGCCCCAACGAATTGCGCTCCAGGATCTCTTCTACCCTGTCCGCACCTCCTTACCTACCTGTCTTTCACTCCCACCGGTAAATAGGGACAATTTTGAGATAAAACCCCACTTCATCAACATGCTGCCAAAATTTCACGGATTGGAATCCGAAGATGCCTACATCTTCATAAACAAATTCCAAAACGTTTGCGCAATGATGAAAACAACCCAATTATCAGATGATGTTATAAGGCTAAGGGTCATTCCTTTCACCTTATGTGACTTAGCCGAGAAGTGGTTATGCAGCACAACATCACATTCAATTAGAAATTGGGACGAGTTTGTTAAAGCTTTTCTTAAAAAGTTTTATCCTCATCACAAGACCGCGAGAATTCGCAATGAGATTATACAATTTTCCCAGCTTCCTTCCGAACCATTTTGGAAGTGTTTTGAAAGATTCAAAGACCTACTGGTTCAATGCCCTCACCATGGGATTGAAAATTGGCAACTTTACCAAACATTATACGAGGGATTGAACCCGGCAAGGAAGCAGTTGCAAGAAACCATTTGTCAAGGTCACTTTCTAACCAAATCTAGTGAGGAAGCGTGGCAGTTTCTCGAGGATCTTGCTGAACAAACACTTCAGTGGGAAAGCACCAAGACCACCTCATCTTCTTCTATTGGTCAATCTAGGGCAGGCATACATCAATTAGATATGTCGATTGCTATGAAGGCCGAGATGGCCGCACTTACGAAAAAGCTAGAAGCCATTGAGACCAAAATCTCCTCGTCTTCTCCTACCCTGTTTTACCCCAACGAACTGTTTGTGCTTGTTGTTCGGATCCATCACACCTTACCGAAGAGTGTCCTTACAATCCACCTGTTCAAGGACAAGATCAAGTCAATGCTGCCTTTTAGCAACGACAAAGAAATGATCCTTACTCTTCGACTTCTAATCCGGGTTGGAGGAGTCACCCAAATTTTGCTTGGAATCAAAATCAACAATTCCAAGGAAACAACAACTTTCAAAGGCCTCCTCCTCCACAACAACAAGCACTCCAACAAACTCAATACCAGCAATCTTTCCAACCACAACCTTATCCAAATCAAACGAACAATTTTGTTCAACCAAATGATGATAAGGTTATCTCGCTAGAAAAAAGTCTAGATGCGTTTCTCAAACAATCTACAGAATCCCCAGCAAGTTTGGAAAATTCCATCCAGTCTATGGTGCACAACAATGCTTCATACGATCAAAGCATCAAATCTATTGAGGCACAAATTGCACAACTAACTGCTGCGTTGAGTGAGAGAGAAAAGGGAAAGCTTCCATCTCAACCATTGCCAAATCCCGGTCACACACACAACGCACATGAATATCAAAATCATAATGTAAATGTGGTGACCACGTTGAGATCTGGAAGAGTGTTGCAAAATAACGTGGGTATTAGTGATGACACCCCCGCCGGTGGTTCTTCTTCTCCTTCTTCTTCTTCTTCTTCTTCTTCTTCGTTAGAGCCTATTCTCTATTCTTTAAAAGGCTCTTCTTCTTCTAATCCGAACGGACCCACTTCTCACTTCATGAACACACCCACACTGGGATCCGTTTATACTCCACATTCTACTCTACAGACATTGGACTCAACAGATTTTCAAAATGCTCCATTTCCAAACAGGTTGAGTCCCAATAAACCAACTCCCCAAATGAAGAAGATTGTGGAGTTATTAAAACAGGTTAGCATAAATATACCTCTCTTGGATGCAATCCAACAAGTCCCTTCGTACGCGAAAATCTTAAAGGGCTTATGCTCCTTGAAGAGAAAGTCTCAAATACCCAAGAAAGTGCTAGTGGCTAGTATAGTGAGCAATGCTATTAACCAACCTCAATCCTTACCCCAAAAACGAAAGGACCACGGCTGTCCTACGATTTCAATAACAATTGGGGATAAGAAAATCAATCAAGCACTTTTAGATCTTGGGTCTAGTGTTAACCTGCTTCCCTACTCCGTGTACGAGCAATTAGGGGTTGGAGAGTTGAAACCCACTCGTTGTACTCTCCAAATAGCTGATCGATCAATCACCCATCCTAGGGATGAGCTAGAGGATGTGTTGATCAAAGTTAGGGACTTTATATTCCCCGTTGATTTTATTTTTATGGATACACAACCTGTTGCTAACCCACGGAACCAAATTCCGGTGATCCTCGGTCGACCATTTTTGGCCACTTCCAATACCGTAATAAATTTTCGTAATGGCTCCATGACTCTATCCTTCGGGAAGACGTCTAGTGAGTTCAATATTTACAAGTTAGGGAGTCTGCCCCCCGTGCCTAAAACTAGTACACGAGAAGTTTGCTCTATTCACGAAATCACGCAGGAGGACTGCGAGCTTGAAAGATTTCTGTTTGATGAAAACAGTATTGACGCCACTAGTGCGTCCCTCCTTGAATCTACCACAGTTGACACAACCGATATTGATTATGAATGTTTCACTTTTTCGGATGATTTTGACGACTCACCGCCCGAATATGAGTCTTTTGAATTTTTGGATGAGTTAGTTGAACCATCCGAATCGGTTGTTTGCACTGATTTCGAACCTATGTTGGAGTCCTTTGAGTTCGAGGTAGATTCCCCAATTTTACCTATGATTGTTTCGCCTCCGAAACTCGAACTAAAGCCCTTGCCGTCTCACCTTAAATCTGTTGGAGATAGTGCCCTCAGAGTCAATTATTGGATCACAGGCACGTGATTGCAATGATTGAGGGAGGACCTATCCCAGTAGGACAGTCTTACTCAAGATGATAGTATGCTATCTGGTTTATCTTTATCATCGTGTACTGCTTTAGGTGACCTTACGAGTCGTTATTGCACGTTGATAGAGCCCCTAGGATTCTTGCTTGACTACCTGCAGTATGAGGGCGATCATATAAGTGAGAGCTGGAGTCTATAAGCACATCCTTAAAAGGTCCCTAGTTGTGGGAGTTTCGAGACAGGGCATCGATTCTCCAGAGTAGACTAGTGTATACAGTCGAGACCCCGACGAGGGGCGGTGGCCGGTCTCACAAGCCACTGGTGTCAGTTGGTTCACCTAAGATGTATACAGATGCTCATTGGGTTTTGAGTACACCGGACAGGACTCGCCGGGAACCTGCTAGTTGGTATTATACCTGACGTCAGATAGCAGTTCCCTGGTGACATGTGTACAGGTTAGTTCATCGACCTGAGATCATCATTTGTCTCGTGTGAGTTCCCACTGTGCTTTGATTGCTACCCTACCACGCTCAAAGGAGACGTGCAAACAGGTTTTAGTTGGGTACAATCCCGAGCCACATGGAGGCAGTGAGCGGATCTGCAGGGGTTCGTCTCTCCCGGTATTGGGAGTGAGGTCGCGCTGTGTCTAGGAGAGCCAGTACATGAAAAGTCCTTGGCCAAGGCAGGAGATTTACTGGTAGGTATTCCAGTAGTATCTCAGGGTGTTCTGGGCTACACTTCGACACGACTTGTACCGCTTTTGGGGGTCTGACTTTTACCAACCCCCTAGGCCCGTCATGCGATGCTCATAGACGAACAGACCGGACTGTACGGATATTGTCACTGACAGGCTCAGTAGGGTGTCAGGATGAGTTCGCTCATCGACGTCCCTTTTGGTCAGTACCTGGTAGCCCGTTACGTATTGGCTTATACCTCTGACGTGCTAGTGGTTAAATCCACAGCCATAGTATTGACGAGACTTTAGAGTCCACCACACACAATTACTCAAGTTTCGGGCGAAACGCTGTAGAGGCCGTATGGAGATATGGCAGGGTTCGATCAGATACGTGCGGTATTGCACGGATCGTGATCGGACGGATTTTACTAGCCGGCTTTGGCTTAAGCCGGATCCTAGTATTAGATAGTGTAGATTTTGTCTCTTTGCATTTGTGTTCAGTGGGAATACAAGTGCGGGCATGTATATGCAGTAGCGGGGTTTTCCTGTAATTTATTACGGGATCAGTTTTCTGAAGTTGCCAGTTTGCATTCCGTTCCGGCTGGTTTTCCTTTAATCCTTCACGGCCGGATTTTCTGATGGAGGGGGTTATTTGCAGTTTTGCAAATAACTTATTGTGGAGGGGTTTCTTGCATTTTGTGGCATCATGATGGTTCTTTAATCATTAGATTCCATTTGCATCTTATCCTTTGATTAGAATGGATTAGAGTTGATTTGAATGGAAATGACATTGTTATCATTGCTTTTTTGATATGGTCACCCCTTTTGCTTTTACTACCATCACCTCCCTTCTTGTTATTGATTCATTCCCTCCGCCATTTCATTGTAGGGAGAGGCCGGCCACATTTGGAGAAGGAATGAGAGAGAGTTTCATTTGGTATGTGGCATATTTTCCTTCATCTCATTTCTTGCTAGGAAAAATGAAAGCACCATTTTTCCTTATCTTCATTCCTCCACATCCATGGCAACTTCACCCCAAGAGACAACCATTCTACACTAAACCTACAGTACCCTTGGACGCGTCGGCTAGCCAACTTCGCGCCCGAGTTGCCTCGGTCCAGAGGTGGGAGCCCGTAAAAGATTCCGGCTACGTGGTGCCCGTTTCGACGAGGAGGCGACAACCGGAGAATTGGCGAGGAGATCGGAGTGGAGGCGAAGACCGAAGGACACGGATCGCTTGGTATAGCTTCTCTCCTCTCTTTTAGTTTGCTAGTAGCTAGGTTAATGGCCCGATCCGGGTGAAAAGTGCGCGGTGGTGCCGGTTTGCTAGTTTGCAAAGTTTTTGTTTCCGCGTTTCCGGCGTCGAATCGACGGCCGGGGCGCCGCCGCGGACTTACAATGGTATCAGAGCCACGCCATTAATCTTTCCTAGCTTGTTCTAGTGTGTTTACATGTTCGATCGAACGGATTTTCCGAAAACCCATTTTCGTTTGCACAGTTTTCTGTCGAAACTTTTTTGGCTCCAAAATTTTTTCAGTACATTGCAGTGACATGTGCAGGGAATTCTAAGCATTCTGTGAAAATTTGGTAGCGTGATCTCACTATTCCACCGCGGAACCGCGGCGAAACCCACGTATTTGCGGTGGTTCCGCGGCCATTTTTACTATTCATTGGACCAAATTTTTTCAGTGAGCTCCTGGGTTGAAAATGGGGTTTTTTGGAATATTCTTTTTGGGCATAGACTCTCTTTAAGTGCTACAGTAATGCTTGGGGCCCACTTCGATAAATTTGATCGATCGAAAAGTTTAAACACATTAGTTCACAGTATTTACATTATATCTGCGACCGTAAATGTCACTTGATCGGTAAATCCTGTCTAACTGCTATAGCCCGGTTAGACGGATTTGCGAACGTGACATTCACGTTGATGTTCTGTGTTGTGCTGTGATGTTGCGGATCGGTCGTGGGGGATAGCCTGGATGCAATGTTAGTACAGTTCTGTTTTATATGTACATTTTATATTGCAGGGCGAGCGTCCGACGTGTGGACTGCCGTCACTGCCTGTTTGTATTATTCTTTTGGGGAACGACCAGGTCGAGGTTGATATACCCGTTGTATGTATATTTTTACTTTCTGTACTAGGATTACCCCGCGGAGGGGTGCACGGATAGCCGGGTTCTAGAGGGCAACAAGCCTGCATCTCATGGCGTTGAGACGGAGGGGGCTTTACTCTAGAATTGGCGGGCTATTCGCCGCACTCGTAGGGGGTACAGGTTGACCCAGGAGGGGTGCCCAAGTTACCGGATTCCGTAAAGTGCTGGGTGGTCCATTCACGTTGCTGAAGGGGGCTGCCTCGCTTCAGGTTTTGGCGGGTAACTTGCCGCGCCCGTAGGGGTCTAGGATTTTCATTGCACAGGCTATCCACACGACCAAGGGGAACGTCGGGTTTCAGCAGCGGCTCTGTGAAACCCGGGGATCCCAGATATCTGTATTATTCTGTGATGCTGTACATTTCTGTGATGTTGCATTTTATCACGCCTTGAGCGAAAATTATATATTATATATATACTAGTAGATGTTGTGTTAGTTGTATGTATGCCCTAGAGGCCAGTATTGTACAGATGATGTATATTATATTGGATGCTTGGACATATATAGAGATGACTTTCTTGCTCGATATGATAGTATGCTATCTGGTTACTCTTTATCTTAACATGTACACTTGTCTCTTTAAACTGTCTTATAGTTACATGTTGGTAAAGCCCTTAGGATGAGTACTTGACTACCTGGACTATGATGCAGATCATACTAGTGGGGACATGGTAGTCCATAAGTACATCCTTCAAGGTCCCTAGTCGTGGGTGTATCGAGACGGGACATCGATATACCAGTGTAGAATAGCGTATACGCTTCTCGACCCATGAGATGGGCGATGGATGATCCCATATCCATTGGTGTTTGACATCAGAGATGGTATACGGGTGCTCAGTGGAGACTGGGTACACCGGACGGACTCGCCGAGAACTCCCAGATGGTATTATACCTCACGTCAGATGGCAGTTCTCAGGTGACACTTGTACAGGTTAGTCTGTAGACCCGAGATCGTCATAGATTCTTGTGTGATTCCCACTGTGCTTTGATCTCCACCTTACCACGTCCATGAGGGCGTGCAAAACGGTGGTCTTTGGGTACAGTCCCGAGTCACATGGAGGCAATGAGCGATAGGAGGGGTTTCGTCTCTCCCGGTATTGGGGGTTGATGTTGCGCTGTGCTCGATTGGCCGTAACAGGGAAGTCCCTGGCCAGGGCTGATCAGAGATTTGCTGGTAAGTGTTACCAGTAGTTTCTCGACCCGTTATGAGCCTCACATCGGCACGACTTATCGGTTATTGGGGTCTGACGTTTACCACCCCTAGACTTGATATGCGACATATCAAACGAACAGACCGGACTGTATGGTAAGTGTTACTGGTTTGATTCTCAGGAGTGTGAGCGGGCTAGCTCGTCGATCTTCTGATCGCTTAATACCCGGGTGGCCGTTACGTTTAGCAGACCGCTTGCGGCCTGTGGATGCTTGATATGATCATCATCTGCTGCCGGCGTATTGACGAGTCTTTAGAGTCCTACACAGAGGTTTCCTGGCTCAAGCGAAACAAAATAGGAGCGCATATGAGATATGTGCAGGACCGAGAATAATGCGTGTATGTGATACCGTATTTCATTCTCGCGATGGATGTATCGATTGGTTATATTCGATATAACCTAGATATCGAATCAAGGATTGATTCGATAAGCCGTTACATAGGATACTAGTCGGTTATATGCGATATGACCGGATCGTTAAATCAAATGTTGATTTAATGATTTAATGTATAATTATATATTTGATATATTACTTTGCATTAGCTAGTATTAGTTCACTTTAAATGGATTTTCTCACTTGATGTGCAAGTTGTATATGTGATATACTTTTGTGCACATGTTTGTATCATGTTTGATGATGCTTGCTCATTTGGTTAAGTGTATAGAATTAAACCATGGTTAAGTTGATGATTAGGGTTTTTCTTTTTCATTTATTTATTTATTTGTTTATTTATTTATTTGGAAAAGATAAAGATGAGAATGGTGGCTTTCTTTATTTCTTATTGAAGCTTCATGAAGCTTTGACTTAGTCACAATTCTTGTCTCATGCTTAACCCTAACCATTTGAACTAACCCTAGTTCATTCTCTACACTTAACTATGGTTAAGATTATGATAAGTTTTCATTTTCTTTTTCATTTTAGAAGACTTATCATATTCTTTCTTCTTCTTCATCATCTTCTTCTTCAAGAAAAGCTTAAGTCCATCAATGGCAACTTGAGCAAAAGTGAGAGAAATCCAATTCTAAAGTGAACCCACCTCCTATTTCTTCACCCTCTACCTCTTGCCAAGTAGTATAGGGTGTTTTCTTCACAAGTTTCACAACTTGGTGAAGTTGGAGCTTGAACTTGTGATGCCTCGACGTAGATCATCTTCGGCACGATGCCGACGACCTAGCTCGTCCTTTTCTCCGATGAAGCCGACGATTGAGTTCGGGATTCGAGATGGACAGCGAGAGGACGCCTACGTGGAGCTAAGGAAGTGGAGAAACGGATCTACAAAGGTTGTAGCCTCTCTCCTTTAGTTAAATCGTTAATTTGTTTAATGTTTCGCCTAGAATTCTAGTCGACGATCCGTATTAGGGTTTCTCGGCACCCATAATTTTTGAAATTGGCATGGTTGATACCTTGTGAGACCTCTTTAGTGTGCTTAGGAACCCTTCAATAGTATCAGAGCCTAGCTAGAGCCTTAGGCGATGTGTAGACGACGTTTGAAACCCGATCGAACCGAAACCCTAATTCCCGATGTGCTCTCTGGACTTTTTTCAAAAACTGGGATTTTTATAGATTAAAATTGCTTAAAAAATTCAGCAGGGAATTCTAAGAATTACGGTGCAAAATTTTTCAAATGAACAGTATAGTGTGCGGCGGAACCGCGGCAGAAGCATGGCTTCTGCGGCGGTTCCGCGGCGTGATGATGACGTCAGCCCTCCTCCTTTGCACAGTAATTATTATTTCACAGTGCTGAGTTTTCTGGGAATTTTTAAATTGACTCAAGAGTTGAGTGTTCTGGGGTTGCATTGGGAATCGAAGATTTGATCGGATTATCAAGTTTTGTCTATGTGTTTTTCCAGTTAATTTTTGAATATGTTAAAAAGTTCGACCGGATATAAATTCCCAACTTTTCCCCTGCAAGAAAATTTCCAAGTGTTGGATTTTTCTGTGGTTTAAGGATGTTCTGAGTAGTGCAAGTAACGCGATGGTCCCTCTAGAAGACAACAAACCTTAGCTCGATTATGTGACCGTCTTGAACTGCCCTTTGAACCTTAGGGTTTGGGGAAGTACGGCGTGCCACATGTGAGGCGTTGGCTTGACCCTTCTACGGCTGGACCGTTGGTACTGAGGCATGAAGTGAATGTCTTTGAACTTGTCTCACGTGTTGATCGGTTTCGGGAAAACTTGGGTGTTCGAATGTTTGATCGGAAAGTTTAGTATTTTCTATTTATCCGGAATGGGATACAATAATTGGAATTCACAAACAGTTATGAGATAACTGAATGAATGTTATAAATCTAGCGGTTTAGTTTCATTTGATATTGAAAAGAGTTTTCGATAATGAGACTAAAATGCGGGGTTTATAACTGTTAGGCATGTGATGTCTAAGTATTTCATTTGATTAGGCATGCGATGTCTAAAGAGGTTGCAGATTCCAACTATTGTAGTTTTACACTTTCTTTTCTGTGACCGTAAGTGTAATATGTGATATCGCCGGTTTCGTTGCTATATATCAACGACAATTGGGATGCGCATATTTACTTACGTTGATGACATGTGATGTTATGTGTTGCTGGATATGTTATATTGGATCGTCGTGTTTGAATAGCCGGGGTTTTTTTATGTGAGATGAGTGTTTTTCATTTTCATTCATGTAAAAACTTGTATGTAATATTCTTTTATTTGGGACACTTCCAGGTTGCGGAAGATGTCACCCTTTCTATATTATTTACTTTTCCGCATTAGGATAGACCCAAGGAGGGGAGCACAAGTAACCGGGTTCTAGGGTTCAGTAGGAGACCATCTCGAGGAGTCGAGTCCCGGTCTCCTAACCCTAGAATTGGTAGGATTGCTTGCCGCTCTCGTAGGGGTCTAGGGGTGTGGGATTGGCTATTCATCACGACCGTGGAATCCGTTTTTTATACTGGCTCGTATTGAAAACACGGACGTCCTAGTATATCCAATGTTTCATATGTTTCTTCTGCTGCTTTATCTGTGATGTGATCATGTGATGTTCTGTAATAGATATAGTATATAGTATATATGATATATTATATAGACGTTACTTATGTTTTACACCTGCGCTAGCCCTGCCCTGCTCTGTCGTTAGTTACCTAACCTAACGGTGCACGAGGGGACATCGAGGCGAATGCGGATGGCATAAGTGTACGTCGTATTTATCTGTGATGTTTAGGTGACTTAAATGATGGGACTTCATTAATGTGATTAATGAATGAAAAGAAACCTAAGATGTTGTAGAATCAAATTTTAAACAAAATAGGTAGCTACAGTTCTTGCTTTGCATAGCGGTATATATGATATACCCTGCACCTTATTCGATGAGGAAAGGACCGAGATCCCTTCACCGGGAGTGACTCCTTTAGCAATAACTGGCAGATGCTACACACTCGGTTTGATTTTTGATTGCTTCTATAGTTTCTGCTTTGCACAGTGATATATATGATATATCCCGCACCTCATTCGACGAGGAAAGGGCCGACGATCCCTTCACCGGGAGTGACCTCTTTAGCAAAACTAGAAAAGCCTCAAAATCACTCCATTTCAAAACTTCATTTGATTCTACAACGATATCAAGTTCATTACGCAATAGGTTTTCAGAAAAACCTGTCGTAGCCCTCCGTCATTTCAGATAAGTTACATATAGTATTCGTACTACATTTGTTGGCTTTCGTCAAGGTGTAGTGTGCGGTAGCTATGTGCTGTTTATCTGCTGCATATGATGCGACTGGATTAGGGTAGTCGTACGGCTTTGTTGGCTTTCGTCAAGGGTCGTGCGGGTGGGTTTAATTCAGTCAAGAAATGTACGGGTTGAACTTGACTAGCGGGCTGTGGTTTGTTGGCTTTCGTCAAGGTCATAGCACGCTAGGGGCAAAAGCATTATCGGGAATTTCAAGTGTTGAAATTTGCAATGAGATTGCATACCTTCTATAAGATAGTTGGATCCCGATACCCACTGCGAGTAAGAGTTACTCCTGGGAGAGTTTTACACACTACAATTAGCCGATCAAGTAGGTGTCTAGAAAGGTGTTAACGAGGTTACGCCTCTGGGAAAACGAGGTTTACTTTAATTAGGTCCGTGCGAAAGCACGGGGAACCTCCCTCAAAGTACCGACACTGGCCTGGCTGAAAGATCGACGAAGTTGTAGGGTGTAATTAAATCCCGGCTAGTCTTTCCTTTTAGGGTTTGAAGGAAGATTTGATAAAAACCAGTGGGAGCCATCCTGATTAGATAAGATAATAACCAATCTGATCTTGCAAGAGCTTACGCTAAAGTGTTTTCTTCTCTCTCTCTCCAGGTAGCGACCATTTCATGCCCTAATAAAGATAATAATATAGATGTATTGACCGAACCCGCATGTTATACTGTGCTGGAGAACGTTGGTTCCGTTCTTACCTATAAGAGTTATAGGACTGAACAGGATATAGGGGAATACCAGGATTCCCATGCCACCCGAATGAAGAAAGTACATGATGATGCATTTTCTTCGGGTGTGTTCGTTACAGAGAACTGTTTCTCCATTTGCTCTACGTCCTGGGTATTAGATACCGGGTCAGGATCCCATATATGTAATCAGTTACATGGGCTTAGGAAAGGTAGAGAACTTGGAGAAGGTGATAAAGACATTAGAGTTGGAAATGGTGCAATTGTTGCAGCTAAGACTGTCGGGGAATATCACCTTGCATTACCAACTGGTAATACATTGGTTCTGAGCGAATGCTATTACATGCCGAACCTGATATGCAATATTATATCGGTTTCTTTGTTGAGTAAAGAGGGATATAATTTTGTATTACAGGATAATGTTATGAACATTTTCCGTAACCAAAAGTTGGTTGGATCAGGCACGTTATGCAATGGCATTTATGTTCTAAATCAATCAATAGTTCTGAGCATAACAAACACACACAAGAGGAAGAGTTCAGAACTGAACGAATCCTTCTTGTGGCATTGTAGACTAGGTCACATCAATGCGACACGACTGGCTAAGTTGCATAAGGATGGATATTTGAAACCATTCGAATTTTCATCTTATGACACTTGCCAGTCATGTCTCAAAGGCAAGATGACCAAAACTCCGTTTACGGGACACGGAGAAAGAGTTACGGAACTCTTGGGACTAGTACATAGTGATGTATGCGGTCCAATGTCTACACATGCCAGGGATGGTTCTTCATACTTCATTACATTCACTGGCGATCTCTCAAGATACGGACATGTGTACTTGATAAGACACAAGTCTGAAGCTTTTGAGAAATTTAGAGAATATAAACAAGAAGCCGAGAACCAAACCGGAAAAAGTATTAACCGGAAAAAGTATTAAAATCCTTCGATCAGATCGAGGAGGAGAATACTTGAGCAATGAATTCCTGGACTTCCTAAAAGAGAATGGGATTCTCTCTCAGCTGACTCCTCCATATACACCACAGCACAATGGTGTATCAGAACGGAGGAACCGCACCCTATTAGATATGGTGCGCTCTATGATGAGCACAGCTGAGTTACCTATTTCCTTCTGGGGGTATGCGATTGAGACAGCCATACATCTATTGAATATGATCCCAACCAAATCTGTGCCTACCACTCCATATGAGATATGGAAAGGAAAGAGACCATGTCTTAACTATGTTAAGATATGGGTTTGTCCAGCCTATGTCAAACGACAAAATCCGGACAAACTCGAGGCACGTTCTGTTCTATGCAAATTTATAGGATATCCCAAGAATTCACAAGGGTATATCTTCTACCACCCTGAGGAACAAAGAGTGTTTGTTTCTCGGCATGCTACCTTTTTAGAAAAGGAATTTCTTGAAAAAGAGATTAGTGGTCATGAGGTAGAACTGGAAGAGGTTCCAGCTACAAAAGCTACAACAGAAGATTTGGTAGAACCAGAGGATTCAGTAGTACCCGACGAACCCCAGCCTCTCCGCCGATCTAGTAGGGTTCCTCACCAACCTGAGAGATACTACGGTTTTCTCATTGATGGTGGGAGCGAGGATTGCATCATGGAGGATGATGACCCAACTAGCTTCGAGCAGGCCATCACGAGTAGGGACTCAGTGAAATGGCTGGATGCAATGCGGTCCGAGATGGAATCCATGTACACCAACAAAGTATGGACTTTGGATGTTGCTCCTGAAGGGGTAAAACCCATCGGGAGCAAGTGGATCTTCAAGAAAAAACTTGGTTTAGATGGGAAAGTGGAGACTTTCAAAGCTAGACTTGTAGCAAAGGGTTTTCGTCAAAGACCAGGTGTGGACTATGACGAAACCTTTTCTCCAGTGGCTATGCTTAAATCCATCCGGATCATGCTTGCCATCGCTGCATATCATGATTACGAAATCTGGCAAATGGATGTTAAGACCGCCTTTATAAATGGTGATTTAGAAGAGTGCGTGTACATGACTCAGCCAGAGGGCTTCGTAGACAGTGGGAGCAGCGGCAAGGTGTGCAAGCTGCTTAAATCCATTTATGGATTAAAGCAAGCATCGCGGAGTTGGAACATCTGCTTTGATGTCGTTATCAAAGAGTTTGATTTCGTCAAAAACCCAGATGAACCTTGTATTTACAAGAAGGTGGCAGGGAGTAAGGTTGTCTTTCTCGTATTGTACGTGGACGACATACTCTTGATAGGAAAGATATTCCTATGCTGCAATCGGTCAAGCTCTTCTTATCACAAAGATTCTCGATGAAAGATCTTGGTGATGCCTCCTGCATATTGGGAATTAGGATCTATAGAGATAGATCCAAACGGATATTGGGATTGTCCTAATCCAGGTACATTGACACCATACTAAAAGGGTTTAGTATGGAAGATTCCAAGCGTGGGAACTTGCCCACGATCTCTGGAGTCACTCTCTCCAAAGAGATGTCTCCCAAGACTGATTTGGAGAGAGCTCGCATGCAAGGGATACCCTATGCTTCGGCTGTAGGCTCTATCATGTACGCGATGTTATGTACCAGACCCGATGTAGCATACTCACTGAGTATAGTGAGCAGGTATCAAGCTGATCCTGGAGAGAATCACTGGACAGCTGTGAAGAGCATTCTCAAGTACTTACGAAGGACTAAAGAGATGCTCTTGGTGTATGGTAACGGAGAACTCCAAGTGGAGTCCTTTACCGATTCGAGCTTCCAGAGTGATAAGGACGACTCTAAGTCGCAGTCGGGCTTTGTCTTTACCCTTTACGGAGGGGCGGTTAGCTGGAAGAGTTCCAAGCAGGAAACCGTGGCAGACTCGACGATGGAGGCTGAATACATCGCTGCCAACGATGCTGCCAAAGAGGCTGTCTGGATCAAGAAGTTCATTACTGAACTTGGAGTGGTTCCATCCATTGAGCATCCAATACCTTTGTATTGCGATAACAATGGAGCGGTGGCTTTGGCCAAGGAACCCAGGTCCCATCAGCGATCCAGGCATATTCTGAGGCGGTATCACCTGATCCGGGAGATAGTTGATCGCCGGGAGATCGAGGTCAGGAGAGTTGACACGAAGAACAACACGGTGTTGGAGATAGTGCCCTCAGAGTCAATTATTGGATCACAGGCACGTGATTGCAATGATTGAGGGGAGGACCTGTCCCAGTAGGACAGTCTTACTCGAGATGATAGTATGCTATCTGGTTTACCTTTATCATCGTGTACTGCTTTAGGTGACCTGACACGTCGCTATTACACGTTGATAGAGCCCCTAGGATTCTTGCTTGACCACCAGCAGTATGAGGGCGATCATATAAGTGGGAGCTGGGGGTCTACAAGCACATCCTTAAATGGTCCCTAGTCGTTGGAGTTTCGAGACAGGGCATCGATACTCCATTAGTAGACTAGTGTATACAGTCGAGACCCCGACGAGGGGCGGTGGCCGGTCTCACAAGCCACTGGTGTCAGTAGGTTCACCTAAGATGTATACAGGTGCTCATTGGGTTATGAGTACACCGGACAGGACTCGCCGGGAACCTGCTAGTTGGGCATATACCAGACGTCAGATAGCAGTTCCCAGGTGACAGGTGTACAGGTTAGTTCATCGACCTGGGATCGTCATTTGTCTCGTGTGAGTTCCCACTGTACTTTGATTACTACCCTACCACGGCTCAAAGGAGTCGTGCAAACAGGTTTTAGTTGGGTACAGTCCCGAGCCACATGGAGGCAGTGAGCGGATCTGCAGGGGTTCGTCTCTCCCGGTATTGGGGGTGAGGTCGTGCTGTGTCTAGGAGAGCCAGAACATGAAAAGTCCTTGGCCAAGGCAGGAGATTTGCTGGTAGGTATTCCAGTAGTATCTCAGGGTGTTCTGGGCTACACTCCGACACGACTTGTACCGCTTTTGGGGGTCTGACTTTTACCAACCCCCTAGGCCCGCCATGCGATACTCATAGACGAACGGACCGGACTGTACGGATATTGTCACTGACAGGCTCAGTAGGGTGTCAGGATGAGTTCGCTCATCGACGTCCCTTTTGGTCAATTTCTGGTGGCCCGTCATGTATGGCTAATACCTCTGACGTGCTAGTGGTTAAATCCACAGCCATAGTATTGACGAGTCTTTAGAGTCCACCACACACACAGTTACTCAAGTTTCGGGCGAAACGCTGTAGAGGCCGTATGGAGATATGGCAGGGTTCGATCAGATACGTGCGGTATTGCACGGATCATGATCGGACAGTTTTTACTAGCCGGCTTTGGCTTAAGCCGGATACTAGTATTAGATAGTGTAGTTTTGTCTCTTTGCATTTGTGTTCAGTTGGAATACAAATGCGGGCATGTATTTGCAGTAGCGGGGTTTTCCTGTAATTTATTACGGGATCGGTTTTCTGAAGTTGCCAGTTTGCATTCCGTTCCGACCGGTTTTCCTTCATTCCTTCTCGGTCGGACTTTCTTAGTGGAAGGTGTTAATTGCAAGTTTGCAATTAACACTTAGTGGAGGGGCTTTCTTGCTTATTTGTGGCATGATGAGACTTGCTTCATGATGAGATTCTTTTTTAATCTCATCACTTGCTTTTCTTGTGAAAGGTGGTGAAGGGATTGAAATGAGAAATGAGTTTGACCATTTTTCCATATTGTTGATATATTCTTCTTCTTGCATTTTTCTCTCTCCAATCTCATTCTAGAGAGAGAGGGCCGGCCATTCTTGAGGGAGAGAGATGAGAGGATCATTTTTCTAGTGGTGGAAATTCTTAATCTCATTTCATGCTTTTATGCTTGCAAAAATCCCAAGCTTCTCTCATTTCATTCATTCTCCTCCTCAAATCCCTCCATCAAGGCAACTTCCATAAACCCTAAAGAGACAACTCACTACACTATTCTATAGCAAGCCTTGGACGAGTCGGCTAGCCAACTTCGCGCCCGAGTTGCCTCGGTCAAGAGGCGGGAGCCCGTAAAAGATTCCGGCTACGTGGTGCCCTTTCCGACGAGCGAGGAGGTGACGGAGATTCCGCGGGAGATCGGAGCGGAGACGAAGACCGAAGGACACGGATCGCTTGGTATAGCATCTCTACTCTTTTCTTTTTGCTAGCTAGCTAGGTTAATGGCCCGATCCGGGTAAAAAGTCCGCGGTGGTGCCGTTTTGCAAAGTTCGCAAAGTTTTTGTTTTCCGCGTTTCCGGCGTCGGATCGACGGCCGGGGCGCCCCCGCGGGCTTACAATGGTATCAGAGCCACGCCGTTAACCTACCTAGCTTGCTCTAGTATGTTTAGTGCTCGATCGAACGAAAATCCCCAAAAACCGTATTTTGTGCACATGTGTTCTCTGTTAAAATTTTTTGAGCTCCTAAAATTTTTCAGGTTGTTTCAGAGGCATGTACAAGCAATTATAAGAATTCTGGGAAAATACGATCCAATGATTCTTCACTTCGACCGCGGAAGGGCGGCCAAACCCTCTGTTTGGCCGCGCTTCCGCGGCGGATAGGAGGAATCTTGGCACCATATTTTCCCAGTAAGCTTATGTGTTGAAAATAGGGCATTTGGGACATTTTCTTTGGGCCCAGATTTTCTGTAAGTGCTACAGTAGTGTGTGGGGCCCACTTTGATAAATTTGTTCGATCGGATATTTTAAACATGCTAGTTCACAGTTTTTACATTATATCTGCGACCGTGAATGTCACTTGATCGGTAAATCCCGTCTAACTGCTATAGCCCGGTTAGACGGATTTGCGAACGTGACTTTCACGTTGATGTTCTGTGATTGTACTGTGTTGTTGCGGATCGGTCGTGGGGGATAGCCTGGATGCAGTGGTAGTACAGTTTTGTTTTATATGTACATTTGATATTGCGGGGCGAGCGTCCGACATGTGGACTGCCGTCACTGCCTGTTTGTATTATTCTTTTGGGGCACGACCTGGTTGCGGTCGATGTACCCGTTGTATGTATATTTTATTTTCTGTACTAGGATTACCCCGCGGAGGGGTGCACGGATAGCCGGGTTCTAGAGGGCAACAAGCCCGCATCTCATGGCGTTGAGACGGAGGGGGCTTTACTCTAGAATTGGCGGGCTATTCGCCGCACTCGTAGGGGGTATAGGGTTGACCCAGGAGGGGTGCCCAAGTTACCGGATTCCGTGAAGTGCTGGGTGGTCCATTCACGTTGCTGAAGGGGGCTGCCTCGCTTCAGGTTTTGGCGGGTGACTTGCCGCGCCCGTAGGGGTCTAGGATTTCATTGCACAGGCTATCCACACGACCAGGGGAACGTCGGGTTTCAGCGGCTCTGTGAAACCCGGGGATCCCAGATATCTGTATTGATCTGTGTTGCTATACATTTCTGTGTTGCATTTTATCACGCCATGAGCGAAAATTATATATTATATATATATTAGTAGATGTTGTATATGTTTTTCATCCGCGCTAGTCCAGTCCCCGCTCTGTCGTTAGTTAGCTAACCTAACGAGTGATGACGGGACCCAGTGGCGAATGCAGATGGCATATACGTACATCAGTATATTTTCGTTCTTTGTGGTGTGATCAATTGATGGGACTGCGTTGATTCGGATCAATGCAAGTTAAACAAACCTAATCTGATGTTGTTGGAACACTTTTTCAAAAAGCTGTTATTGCAAGGGCGTTCACTTTTGTTTTGCACCGTGGTATTCAGTTGGAATATCCTGCTCCTCAGTCGACGAGGCAAGGGCCGAGATCCCTTCACCGGGAGTGACCCCTTGGACAAAAGTTTACGTCAGGGCATTAACTTCACTATAGCCGATTGCTTTTGCTTTGCACCGTGGTATTCAGTTGGAATATCCTGCACCTCATTCTACGGGAAAAGAGCCGAGATCCCTTCACCGGGAGTGACCTCTTTAGCAAAGGTTGTCGTCACTATATTTTCTAAAAAGCTATCCGTTCCTTCAACGATATCAAGTTCACTACGTTAAAGGTTTTCGCCAGAAACCATTCGTAGCCCTCCGTCGTTTCATATGGGTAGTCAATAGTATTCAAGCTGTGTTTGTTGGCCTTAGTCAAGGCACAGTGTTTGGTAGCTATTGGGTATTCATATGCTGCATAGATAGATGCGTTGGTTTGGGACAGTCGTATAGCCTTGTTGGCCTTAGTCAGGGCTTGTATGGGTGGGTTCAAATCAACCTGGACAATGACGGGTAGAACTTGACATGTGACTTATGATTTGTTGGCCTTAGTCAAGGTCATAAGAGCATGGGGTAAAAATCCACATCGGGAGTTTCAAAAGTACTGAAACTTGCCAGATATGCGCATACCTTCTGGAGTGTGATAACGTGAGCGGATTCCGTCACGTTATCATGCGATGAGAGTTGGATCCCGATTCCCACTGATGAGTTGGTTTACTCCTCGGGTTATCCCGGCTGATTCTTCTTTCAGGTTTGGGGAAGAATTTGACGTTACAGTGGGAGGTTTCCAGATTAGATAAATTGGTAACCATTCTGATCTAGGTTAGAGTGCACGCTGAGTGTTTCTTTTCTCTCTCTCTCTGGCAGCGACCATTGACCCGACCCTTGACTATGACTCAGTGACCAAGTTGACCGAACCTACTTAACACTGGCTTTTGGATTGTCAGAGTTGCAGACCTCTTTGCCACTCCTACTTTTACCCTTTTCTCCGGGACACCCCGTATTACTACGAACGTCCACTTCCATTGGACAAAACCATCGTATGGTTATATACGAACTCGAAGGACTTCGAGGATGGTTTCCGGTTCTGGAGAAAACGAATAGGACTATTCAGTTGTCTTTTCCTTTTACCTTCTCTCAGGTTGCGAGTACTCCTTGGTTTAGGAGTAGTACACCTATTACGCAAATTGGATAGTCTTCTTCCAGACCCTAGGCTGGTGCCGACCGGTAGGGAATGAAGAAAGCCAATTAGCCTAAACGGTGTACAGAAGGTATTAAGTTCAGACAAAGCCAGGGATTAGTAAGAGGGCAAAGTAAATTGCGACTGCTATTCACGACCAAACCATGTACTTCTTTGTCAATCCTAAATCACCTATGAATTAAGTTCATTCGGTTGTCTTTTATCCTCACCTTCTCTCGCATTGCGAGTGTTCCTAGGATCAGGACAGTACACCCATTATGCTTATTGGATAATCTTCTTCCAAACCATAGGCTGGTGCCGAACGGTAGGGAAGGAAGAAAACCATTTGGCCTAAAGGGGTGTACAGAAGGTAATGACTAAAGACATGTAAAGGGATTTGGAGAGATGGCAAAGAATTATACGGTTATAGTTGTGAATCTGGATAATGGAAGAGGCATTACTAGGAATACCAGGATACCCCATCGAAACATTGCAATGTTTCAGTTTCACTGTGTACTGTTAAAAGAAAACTGATTTCCCAATTAGACACTTGCTCCAGGGTATGTATTTACCAGGTATGAGTCTCACGTCTGTATGGTTTTACAGATGATGAGTGGGAGTAAGTTATTGGAAATTAGGTGACCTTTCTCATTATATCGGGATTCATGATATTTGAGGAAGCCACCTGGGTTGTTTGCCGGTCGGCAAATATTTGGTTTTGAATATCCGTTGTTGTGCACCAATTTCAAATTGATATATCTGTACGTCTATTTTTATAGAGTGAGACATATCTTTTTTTGAAATTATGTCTATGACATTTACCTATACCAGTGGATGGTTAGGTAAGGAGCATTGAACAGCGGTGTAATTCTTCTTAACCAAAAGTACAGTTTTCAACCTACGACACACAGTGAATGAGTCACTAGACTCAGGGGACTTATACAGAGTATTGTATATTGTCCAGTGTCCATTAGGACGGAGGGGTTGGTCCTCGTACTATATTCTGTTTACTTATGACTTCTCTAGTTCTTAGACATGTGTTTCGTAGAAACACAGGGTCTAAGTTTTGAGGAGTTATAGGTATATGAATACAGTAGAGAACCAGGTATCGCAAGTATCGGGATTCTTCAAGGTGATCGAAGATGTAGATACTTGTGTATGGTATTCAGTTGATAGTAATGATTAAGAGAACTTGCTTCTCTTTCAGGTTACTCATAATTGGAAGTACTCCTAAGTTGAGTAACGCTGATCGGCCTCTCTTCCATTTACTTGACATGCACTGGAGACAGCTGCATGAGTTGAATCTGGTTCAATTAAATCAGTGCCTCTGGTTCTTGGATATAGAACAGTTCATATCTTGACATTGTTAAGATACGGGGAGTTGTCCGGCTTATGCTTAAAACCAGACACTGGACAACTCAAGGCACGTTTCAGTAGTGGCTGTTTGTGGGTTGACCCGGGCTATGACGAGGGTTGACTTTCTACCATCTGGAAGATCAATAGTGATATTGTTCTTGACTCGCCACAGTTTTATCAAAAATGGATTTTTTCAGAAAAACAGTAGTGGGAGTATGGTAGAACTGGAAGTGATTCCAGAACCGCAAACGATTACTGAAGATTTGATTAGAACCTAAAGATTCAATCTGGTTTGACATTCCATTGGCCACTCCGCAAATACGGTGGGTAACCTCAGGCACTCGAGAGGTACTTCGGTATGCTCAAGGACGGTGGCAGGGAGGTTCTTGTTTACCCACACTTGCCATTGCTGTTGTTCCAGGCTGCGAGACCTGGCGGGAGGATGAGTATAGCGTCATTCTAAACTAGCTTTAGAAGTGTACGCCTATATGACTCTGCCAGAGGGTTGTCGTAGTCAGTGGGAGCAGCGGAAGCATTGGTGGACATCAAGCTTATGTCTATTTATAGACTATAGCAGATATTGCGGAGATAGATCATCTATTTCTGATGTGACAGTCATAGGTTTGACTTCATCAGAATAGGGGATGGATCTGTTAAGAAGGTTGTAGAGTGAGATGTCCTGGTATTTGATGACATACACAGAGTAGGAAGTGATATTCCTATACTACGATCGGTTATACTTTGGTCGTCACACAGTAGTTTCTCCACATAGGACTTGGATATTATATCAGACATTCTGGTTGCTAGATCTATGGTTTTAGATCTAGATTTGGGTGGTTTCCCAATCTGGGTACTTTGACCGCATTCTATGAGTATTTAGAATGGACGACTCCTGGCACGGTAGTGTACCTGCAGGTAATGGAGTCACCCTCTCTAAAGGTGTCTTACAGACTAAAGGGGAGAGGGACACGCATGATTGACAGATCACTTGCTTAGGCAACTGAGTTAATCATGAGATGTCAAGTACCACACCAGATGTTGTTCTTGCAGTAGATGCAATAAGTTGATATTGATCCAATCCTGGAGAAACAATCGGAAGCAGTTTTAGAACACAAGTTGATGTTCTAAGGAATTGATAACGACAGCCTCCTTTAGGAGACGGTTATTATTCCAGGCTTCCAAGGTGACCTGGATGGCAGAGTGGCTGTCAGAGTTATAGTTTTCCCTTTGACGAGGGGCAGTATTTTGGACAGGTGGTCCAGGTGGATACTGAGGGAAGGCATGGCGCAGGATACTGATTAAGTTCAGTTGACGATACAGTCCAAGAAGTTTGGATTTGGAGTTCATTTATGAACTAGGTCCCATCAGACATCCAGACATTCTAAGACAGGTATTGCTCATTTCGGGAGATGGCTTTCTCCGCGAACTTGAGATTTAGAGAGACATAGAAAGAAACATCAAAGCGGATCCACTCACTGAGGCTATTCCTCAAACGCAATAGTTTTGCAAACGAGCTTTGTGAGACTGACTAGTAGAGGAGTTGGGTGTTCGGTATCACACGGGCTGTGAGTATGCGACATCGCAATAAATAGCCTTGAGTGCAAGTGGGAGATTGTTGGAGATAGTGCCCTCAGAGTCAATTATTGGATCACAGGCACGTGATTGCAATGATTGAGGGGAGGACCTGTCCCAGTAGGACAGTCTTACTCGAGATGATAGTATGCTATCTGGTTTACCTTTATCATCGTGTACTGCTTTAGGTGACCTGACACGTCGCTATTACACGTTGATAGAGCCCCTAGGATTCTTGCTTGACCACCAGCAGTATGAGGGCGATCATATAAGTGGGAGCTGGGGGTCTACAAGCACATCCTTAAATGGTCCCTAGTCGTTGGAGTTTCGAGACAGGGCATCGATACTCCATTAGTAGACTAGTGTATACAGTCGAGACCCCGACGAGGGGCGGTGGCCGGTCTCACAAGCCACTGGTGTCAGTAGGTTCACCTAAGATGTATACAGGTGCTCATTGGGTTATGAGTACACCGGACAGGACTCGCCGGGAACCTGCTAGTTGGGTATATACCAGACGTCAGATAGCAGTTCCCAGGTGACAGGTGTACAGGTTAGTTCATCGACCTGGGATCGTCATTTGTCTCGTGTGAGTTCCCACTGTACTTTGATTACTACCCTACCACGGCTCAAAGGAGTCGTGCAAACAGGTTTTAGTTGGGTACAGTCCCGAGCCACATGGAGGCAGTGAGCGGATCTGCAGGGGTTCGTCTCTCCCGGTATTGGGGGTGAGGTCGTGCTGTGTCTAGGAGAGCCAGAACATGAAAAGTCCTTGGCCAAGGCAGGAGATTTGCTGGTAGGTATTCCAGTAGTATCTCAGGGTGTTCTGGGCTACACTCCGACACGACTTGTACCGCTTTTGGGGGTCTGACTTTTACCAACCCCCTAGGCCCGCCATGCGATACTCATAGACGAACGGACCGGACTGTACGGATATTGTCACTGACAGGCTCAGTAGGGTGTCAGGATGAGTTCGCTCATCGACGTCCCTTTTGGTCAATTTCTGGTGGCCCGTCATGTATGGCTAATACCTCTGACGTGCTAGTGGTTAAATCCACAGCCATAGTATTGACGAGTCTTTAGAGTCCACCACACACACAGTTACTCAAGTTTCGGGCGAAACGCTGTAGAGGCCGTATGGAGATATGGCAGGGTTCGATCAGATACGTGCGGTATTGCACGGATCATGATCGGACAGTTTTTACTAGCCGGCTTTGGCTTAAGCCGGATACTAGTATTAGATAGTGTAGTTTTGTCTCTTTGCATTTGTGTTCAGTTGGAATACAAATGCGGGCATGTATTTGCAGTAGCGGGGTTTTCCTGTAATTTATTACGGGATCGGTTTTCTGAAGTTGCCAGTTTGCATTCCGTTCCGACCGGTTTTCCTTCATTCCTTCTCGGTCGGACTTTCTTAGTGGAAGGTGTTAATTGCAAGTTTGCAATTAACACTTAGTGGAGGGGCTTTCTTGCTTATTTGTGGCATGATGAGACTTGCTTCATGATGAGATTCTTTTTTAATCTCATCACTTGCTTTTCTTGTGAAAGGTGGTGAAGGGATTGAAATGAGAAATGAGTTTGACCATTTTTCCATATTGTTGATATATTCTTCTTCTTGCATTTTTCTCTCTCCAATCTCATTCTATAGAGAGAGGGCCGGCCATTCTTGAGGGAGAGAGATGAGAGGATCATTTTTCTAGTGGTGGAAATTCTTAATCTCATTTCATGCTTTTATGCTTGCAAAAATCCCAAGCTTCTCTCATTTCATTCATTCTCCTCCTCAAATCCCTCCATCAAGGCAACTTCCATAAACCCTAAAGAGACAACTCACTACACTATTCTATAGCAAGCCTTGGACGCGTCGGCTAGCCAACTTCGCGCCCGAGTTGCCTCGGTCAAGAGGCGGGAGCCCGTAAAAGATTCCGGCTACGTGGTGCCCTTTCCGACGAGCGAGGAGGTGACGGAGATTCCGCGGGAGATCGGAGCGGAGACGAAGACCGAAGGACACGGATCGCTTGGTATAGCATCTCTACTCTTTTCTTTTTGCTAGCTAGCTAGGTTAATGGCCCGATCCGGGTAAAAAGTCCGCGGTGGTGCCGTTTTGCAAAGTTCGCAAAGTTTTTGTTTTCCGCGTTTCCGGCGTCGGATCGACGGCCGGGGCGCCCCCGCGGGCTTACACACGGCGGATCCACTCACGAAGGCCATTCCCCAGATACAGTTTGAGAGACTCTTCGGGATGCTCGGTATGTGATACTACAGCAGCTGGCCCTAGTGCAAGTGGGAGATTGTTAGTTGTATGTATGCCCTAGAGGCCAGTATTGTACAGATGATGTATATTATATTGGATATTTGGACATATATAGAGATGACTTTCTTGCTCGATATGATAGTATGCTATCTGGTTACTCTTTATCTTAACATGTACACTTGTCTCTTTAAACTGTCTTAGAGTTACATGTTGGTAAAGCCCTTAGGATGAGTACTTGACTACCTAGACTATGATACAGATCATACTAGTGGGGACATGGTAGTCCATAAGTACATCCTTCAAGGTCCCTAGTCGTGGGTGTATCGAGACGGGGCATCGATATACCAGTGTAGACTAGCGTATACGCTTCTCGACCCATGAGATGGGCGATGGATGATCCCATATCCATTGGTGTTTGACATCAGAGATGGTATACGGGTGCTCAGTGGAGACTGGGTACACTGGACGGACTCGCCGAGAACTCCCAGATGGTATTATACCTCACGTCAGATGGCAGTTCTCAGGTGACACTTGTACAGGTTAGTCTGTAGACCCGAGATCGTCATAGAGTCTTGTGTGATTCCCACTGTGCTTTGATCTCCACCTTACCACGTCCATGAGGGCGTGCAAAACGGTGGTCTTTGGGTACAGTCCCGAGTCACATGGAGGCAATGAGCGATAGGACGGGTTTTGTCTCTCCCGGTATTGGGGGTTGATGTTGCGCTGTGCTCGATTGGCCGTAACAGGGAAGTCCCTGGCCAGGGCTGATCAGAGATTTGCTGGTAAGTGTTACCAGTAGTTTCTCGACCCGTTATGAGCCTCACATCGGCACGACTTATCGGTTATTGGGGTCTGACGTTTACCACCCCTAGACTTGATATGCGACATATCAAACGAACAAACCGGACTGTATGGTAAGTGTTACTGGTTGGATTCTCAGGAGTGTGAGCGGGCTAGCTCGTCGATCTTCTGATCGCTTAATACCCGGGTGGCCGTTACGTTTAGCAGACTGCTTGCGGCCTGTGGGTGCTTGATATGATTATCATCTGCTGCCGGCGTATTGACGAGTCTTTAGAGTCCTACACAGAGGTTTCCTGGCTCAAGCGAAACGAAATAGGAGCGCATATGAGATATGTGCAGGACCGAGAATAATGCGTGTATGTGATACCATATTTCATTCTCTCGATGGATGTATCGATTGGTTATATTTGATATAACCTAGATATCGAATCAAGGATTGATTCGATAAGCCGATACATAGGATACTAGTCGGTTATATGCGATATGACCGGATCGTTAAATCAAATGTTGATTTAATGATTTAATGTATAATTATATATTTGATATATTACTTTGCATTAGCTAGTATTAGTTCACTTTAAATGGATTTTCTCACTTGATGTGCAAGTTGTATATGTGATATACTTTTGTGCACATGTTTGTATCATGTTTGATGATGCTTGCTCATTTGGTTAAGTGTATAGAATTAAACCATGGTTAAGTTGATGATTAGGGTTTTTCTTTTTCATTTATTTATTTATTTGTTTATTTATTTATTTGGAAAAGATAAAGATGAGAATGGTGGCTTTCTTTGTTTCTTATTGAAGCTTCATGAAGCTTTGACTTAGTCACCATTCTTGTCTCATGCTTAACCCTAACCATTTGAACTAACCCTAGTTCATTCTCTACACTTAACTATGGTTAAGATTATGATAAGTTTTCATTTTCTTTTTCATTTTAGAAGACTTATCATATTCTTTCTTCTTCATCATCATCTTCTTCTTCAAGAAAAGCTTAAGTCCATCAATGGCAACTTGAGCAAAAGTGAGAGAAATCCAATTCTAAAGTGAACCCACCTCCTATTTCTTCACCCTCTACCTCTTGCCAAGTAGTATAGGGTGTTTTCTTCACAAGTTTCACAACTTGGTGAAGTTGGAGCTTGAACTTGTGATACCTCGACGTAGATCATCTTCGGCATGAAGCCGACGACCTAGCTCGCCCTTTTCTCCGATGAAGCCGACGATTGAGTTCGGGATTCGAGATGGACAGCGAGAGGACACCTACGTGGAGCTAAGGAAGTGGAGAAACGGATCTACAAAGGTTGTAGCCTCTCTCCTTTAGTTAAATCGTTAACTTGTTTAATGTTTCGCCTAGAATTCTAGTCAACGATCCGTATTAGGGTTTCTCGGCACCCATAATTTTTGAAATTGGTATGGTTGATGCCTTGTGAGACCTCTTTAGTGTGCTTAGGAACCCTTCATGTTGTATATGTTTTGCATCCGCGCTAGTCCAGTCCCCGCTCTGTCGTTAGTTAAGTAACCTAACGGGTGATGATGGGACCCAGTGGCGAATGCGGATGGCATATACGTACATCATTATTTTCGTTCTTTTTGTGGTGTGATCAATTGATGGGACTGCGTTGATTCAGATCAATGCAAGATAAACAAACCTATTTGATGTTGTTGGAACACTTTTTCAAAAAGCTGTTATTGCAAGGGCGTTCTCTTTTGCTTTGCATCGTGGTATTCAGTTGGAATATCCTGCTCCTCAGTCGACGAGGCAAGGGCCGAGATCCCTTCACCGGGAGTGACCCCTTGGACAAAAGTTTGCGTCAGGGCAATAACTTCATTATAGCCGATTACTTTTGCTTTGCATCGTGGTATTCAGTTGGAATATCCTGCACCTCATTCTACGGGGAAAGAGCCGAGATCCCTTCACCGGGAGTGACCTCTTTAGCAAAGGTTTTCGTCACTATATTTTTACAAAGCTATCCGTTCCTTCGACGATATCAAGTTCATTACGTTAAAGGTTTTCGCCAGAAACCATTCGTAGCCCTCCGTCATTTCAGTTAAATATTCGGTAGTATTCAAACTATGTATTTTGACCTCACGCCAAGGCATAGTGTTTGGTAGCTGCCGGGTATTTATCTGTTGCATAGATAGATGCATTGGTTTGGGACAGTCGTACTACTATTTTGGTCTACGTCAAGAGTATGTACGGGTGGGTTCAAATTAACCTGGACAATGACGGGTAGAACTTGACATGTGACTTATGATATTTTGACCTCACGCCAAGGTCATAAGAGCATGGAGAAAAAATCCACATCGGGAGTTTCAAAAGAACTGAAACTTGCCAGATATGCGCATACCTTCTATAGTGTGATAACGTGAGCGGATTCCATCACGTTATCATGCGATGAGAGTTGGATCCCGATTCCCACTGATGAGTTGGTTTACTCCTCGGGTGATCCCGGCTAATTCTTCTTTCAGGCTTGGGGAAGAATTTGACGTAACAATGGGAGGTTTCCAGATTAGATAAAGTGATAACCATTCTGATCTAGGTTAGAGTGTACGCTGAGTGTTTCTTTTCTCTCTCTCTTTGGCAGCGACCATTGACCCGACCCTAGACTATGACTCAGTGGCCAAGTTGACCGAACCTTCTTAACACTGGCTTTTGGATTGTCAGAGTTGCAAACCTCATTGCCACTCCTACTTTTACCCTTTTCTCCAGGACACCCAGTATTACTACGAACGTCCACTTCCATTGGACAAAACCATCGTATGGTTATATACGAACTCGAAGGAATTCGAGGATGGTTTCTGGTTCTGGAGAAAATGAATAGGACTATTCAGTTGTCTTTTCCTTTTTTCCTTCTCTCAGGTTGCGAGTACTCCTTGGTTTAGGAGTAGTACACCTATTACGCAAATTGGATAGTCTTCTTCCAAACCATAGGCAGGTGCCGACCGGTAGGGAATGAAGAAAACCAATTAGCCTAACGGTGGTGTACAGAAGGTATTAAGTTAAGACAAAGAAAGGGATTAGTAAGAGGGCAAAGTAAATTGCGACTGCTATTCACGACCAAACTAAATATTTCTTCGCCAATCCTAGATCACCTTTTTATTTCTCCAGGACACTCCGTATCACTACGAAGATCCCAAGTTTATTGGATAATCCATCGTATGGTTATATACGAACTCGAAAGGAACTTGTTCCAGTTCGGGGATGGATCCTGGTTCAGGAGAAATAGGAATAAGGTTTATTCGGTTGTCTTTTATCTTCACCTTCTCTCGCATTGCGAGTGCTCCTAGGATTAGGACAGTACACCCATTATGCTTATTGGATAGTCTTCTTCCAAACCATAGGCTGGTGCCGAACGGTAGGGAAGGAAGAAAACCATTTGGCCTAAAAGGGTGTGCAGAAGGTAATGACTAAAGACATATAAAGGGATTTGGAGAGGTGGCAAAGAGATATACGGTTACAGTTGTGAATCTGGATAATGGAAGAGGCATTACTAGGAATACCCAGATACCCCATTGAAACATTTCAATGTTTCAATTTCACTGTGTATTGTTAAAAGAAAACTGATTTCCTAATTAAACACTTGCTCCAGGGTATGTATTTACCAGGTTTGATTCTCACATCTGTATGGTTTTACAGATGATGAATGGGAGTAAGTTATTGGGAATTAGGTGATCATCCTCATTATATCGGGATTCGTTGTAATTGGTGATATTTGAGGATGTCACCTGGGTTGTTTGCCGGACGGCAAATATTTGGTTTTGAATATCCGTTGTTGTGCACCAATTTCAAATTGATATATCTGTACGTCTATTTTTATAGAGTGAGATATACCTTTTTGAAATTATGTCTATGACATTTACCTATATCAGTGGATGGTTAGGTAAGGAGCATTGAACAGCGGTGTAATTCTTCATAACCATAGTACAGTTTTCAACCTACGACATACAGTGAATGAGTTGTTAGACTCAGGGACTTATACAGAGTATTGTATATTGTCCAGTGTCCATTAGGACAGAGGGGTTGGTCCTCGTACTATATTCTGTTTACTTTTAACTTCTCTAGTTCTTAGACATGTGTTTCGTAAAAACACAGGGTCTGAGTTTTGAGGAGTTATTGGTATAAGAATAGAGTAGAGAACCAGGTATTGCAAGTATCAGAATTCTTCAAGGTGATCGAAGATGTAGATACTTGTGTATGCTATTCAGTTGATAGTAATGGTTAAGAGAACTTGCTTCTCTTTCAGGTTACTCTTAATTGGAAGTACTCCTAAGTTGAGTAACGCTGATCGGCCTCCTTCCATTTACTTGACATGCACTGGAGACAGTTGCATGATTTGAATCTGGTTCAATTAAATCAGTTCCTCTGTTTCTGTATTGGATATAGAACAGTACATATCTTGACATTGTTAAGATACGGGGAGTTGTCCGGCTTATGCTTAAAACCAGACTCCGGATAACTCAAGGCACGTTTCTGTAATGGCTGTTTGTGGGTTGACCCGGGCTATGACGAGGGTTGACTTTCTACCATCTTGAAGATCAATAGTGATATTGTTCTTAACTCGCCACAGTTTTAACAAAAATGGATTTTTTCAGAAAACAGTAGTGGGAGTATGGTAGAACTGGAAGTGATTCCAGAACCGCAAACGATTACTGAAGATTTGATAAGAACCTAAAGATTCAATCTGGTTTGACATTCGATTGGCCACTCCGCAGATAAAGTGGGTAACCTCAGGCGCTCGAGAGGTACTTCGGTATGCTCAAGGACGGTGGCAGGGAGGTTCTTGTTTACCCAGACTTGCTATTGCTGTTGTTCCAGACTGTGAGACCCGGCAAGGGGATGAGTATAGCGTCGTTCTGAACTAGCTTTAGAAGTGTACGTCTATATGACTCTGCCAGAGGGTTGTCGTAGTCAGTGGGAGCAGCGGAAGCATTGGTGGACATCAGGCTTATGTCTATTTATAGACTAAAGCAGATATAGCGGAGATAGATCATCTATTTCTGATGTGACAGTCATAGGTTTGACTTCATCAGAATAAGGGATGGATCTGTTAAGAAGGTAGTAGGGTGTGATGTCCTGGTATTTGATGACATACACAGAGTAAGAAGTGATATTCCTATACTACAATCGGTTATACTTTGGTCGTCACACACTAGTTTCTCTACATTGGACTTGGATATTATATCAGACATTCTGGTCACTAGATCTATAGTTTTAGATCTAGATTTGGGTAGTTTCCCAATCAGGGTACTTAGACAGCATTCTAAGAGTATTTAGAATGGACGACTCCTGGCATGGTGGTGTACCTGCAGGTAATGGAGTCACCCTCTCTAAAGGTGTCTTACAGACTAAATGGGAGAAGGATGTGCATGATTGGCAGATCACTTGCTTATGCGATTGAGTCAATCATGAGATGTCAAGTACCACACCAGATGTTGTTCTTGCAGTAGGTGCAATAAGTTGATATTAATCCAATTCTGGAGAAACGATCGGAAGCAGTTTTAGGACATAAGTTGATGTTCTAAGGATATGATAACAGCATTCTCCTTCGGGAGACAGTTATCATTCCAGGCTTCCAAGGTGACCTGGATGGCAAAGTGGCTGTCAGAGTTATAGTTTTCTCTCTGACGAGGGGCAGTAGTTTGGACAGCTGGTCCAAGCAGATACTGAGGGAAGGCATGGCGCAGGATACTGATTAAGTTCAGTTGACGATACAGTCTAAGAAGTTTGGATTTGGAGTTCACTTATGAGCTAGGTCCCATCAGACATCCAGACACATTCTAAGACAGGTATTGCTCATTTCGGGAGATGGCTTTCTCCGCGAACTTGAGATATAGAGAGACATAGAAAAAAAAAAACACAAGAGCGGATCCACTCACTGAGGCTATTTCTCGAATGCAATAGTTTCGCAAACGAGCTTTGTGAGACTGACTAGTAGAGGAGTTGGGTGTTCGGTATCACACGGGCTGTGAGTATGCGACATCGTAATAATTAGCCTTGAGTGCAAGTGGGAGATTGTTGGAGATAGTGCCCTCAGAGTCAATTATTGGATCACAGGCACGTGATTGCAATGATTGAGGGAGGACCTATCCCAGTAGGACAGTCTTACTCAAGATGATAGTATGCAATCTGGTTTACCTTTATCATCGTGTACTGCTTTAGGTGACCTTACGAGTCGTTATTGCACGTTGATAGAGCCCCTAGGATTCTTGCTTGACTACCAACAGTATGAGGGCGATCATATAAGTGAGAGCTGGAGTCTATAAGCACATCCTTAAAAGGTCCCTAGTCGTGAGAGTTTCGAGACAGGGCATCGATTCTCCAGAGTAGACTAGTGTATACAGTCGAGACCCCGACGAGGGGCGGTGGCCGGTCTCACAAGCCACTGGTGTCAGTTGGTTCACCTAAGATGTATACAGGTGCTCATTAGGTTATGAGTACACCGGACAGGACTCGCCGGGAACCTGCTAGTTGGTATTATACCTGACGTCAGATAGCAGTTCCCTGGTGACATGTGTACAGGTTAGTTCATCGACCTGAGATCGTCATTTGCCTCGTGTGAGTTCCCACTGTGCTTTGATTACTACCCTACCACGCTCAAAGGAGACGTGCAAACAGGTTTTAGTTAGGTACAGTCCCGAGCCACATGGAGGCAGTGAGCGGATCTGCAGGGGTTCGTCTCTCCCGGTATTGGGAGTGAGGTCGCGCTGTGTCTAGGAGAGCCAGTACATGAAAAGTCCTTGGCCAAGGCAGGTGATTTACTGGTAGGTATTCCAGTAGTATCTCAGGGTGTTCTGGGCTACACTCCGACACGACTTGTACCGCTTTTGGGGGTCTGACTTTTACCAACCCCCTAGGCCCGCCATGCGATGCTCATAGACAAACGGACCGGACTGTACGGATATTGTCACTGACAGGCTCAGTAGGGTGTCAGGATGAGTTCGCTCATCGACGTCCCTTTTGGTCAGTACCTGGTAGCCCGTTACGTATTGGCTTATACCTCTGACGTGCTAGTGGTTAAATCCACAGCCATAGTATTGACGAGTCTTTAGAGTCCACCACACACAGTTACTCAAGTTTCGGGCGAAACGCTGTAGAGGCCGTATGGAGATATGGCAGGGTTCGATCAGATACGTGCGGTATTGCACGGATCGTGATCGGACGGATTTTACTAGCCGGCTTTGGCTTAAGCCGGATCCTAGTATTAGATAGTGTAGATTTTGTCTCTTTGCATTTGTGTTCAATAGGAATACAAATGCGGGCATGTATATGCAGTAGCGGGGTTTTCCTGTAATTTATTACGGGATCAGTTTTCTGAAGTTGCCAGTTTGCATTCCGTTCCGGCTGGTTTTCCTTTGATCCTTCACGGCCGGATTTTCTGATGGAGGGGGTTATTTGCAGTTTTGCAAATAACTTATTGTGGAGGGGTTTCTTGCAATTTGTGGCATCATGATGGTTCTTTAATCATTAGATTCCATTTGCATCTTATCCTTTGATTAGAATGGATTAGAGTTGATTTGAATGGAAATGACATTGTTATCATTGCTTTTTTGATATGGTCACCCCTTTTGCTTTTACTACCATCACCTCCCTTCTTGTTATTGATTCATTCCCTCCGCCATTTCATTGTATGGAGAGGCCGGCCACATTTGTAGAAGGAATGAGAGAGAGTTTCATTTGGTATGTGGCATATTTTCCTTCATCTCATTTCTTGCTAGGAAAAATGAAAGCACCATTTTTCCTTATCTTCATTCCTCCACATCCATGGCAACTTCACCCCAAGAGACAACCATTCTACACTAAACCTACAGTACCCTTGGACGCGTCGGCTAGCCAACTTCGCGCCCGAGTTGCCTCGGTCCAGAGGTGGGAGCCCGTAAAAGATTCCGGCTACGTGGTGCCCGTTTCGACGAGGAGGCGACGACCGGAGAATCGGCGAGGAGATCGGAGTGGAGGCGAAGACCGAAGGACACGGATCGATTGGTATAGCTTCTCTACTCTCTTTTAGTTTGCTAGTAGCTAGGTTAATGGCCCGATCCGGGTGAAAAGTGCGCGGTGGTGCCGGTTTGCTAGTTTGCAAAGTTTTTGTTTCCGCGTTTCCGGCGTCGGATCGACGGCCGGGGCGCCACCGTTAACTTACAAAATCTACTTACCTAGGTGAGAATGAGACCTTTCCCGTTATCATATCGGCCTCTCTAGCCCTCGAGCAAGAGAAAGCCCTTTTAATGGTCTTACAAGATAGGCGGCAAGCTTTCGGTTGGACTATGGCGGACATCGAGAAGATTAGTTCCCTCATAATTGGATATCATATGAATATGATGGATGATGCCAAGTCGATAAAGGATCCACAGAAGCGTCTTGGGGATAGTGTGGTTAGTCAACCTCCTCCTTTAGAAGTTGAACCACCCCCTTTTCTTTTAATAAGCTACGAGAATGCCAATATTCCACTGATTGCTGATCATTCACATTCTCGTTTTGATTCATCACCACCTCCTATCCATTCACTTCCACACTTTCCATACCACCACTTCTATCTTCCCCAATTCTTTCTGGATCGGTACAACATGTTCTTCCACCAACCGATACTCTATACAGATAAATTTTTCGACTGGTTGGTGTTGACGTTTGGTCTTTGCAAAGTTTGGAAATGATGTTTAACATTGTTTCAATGAAGTTTGGGGGGGCCTTTCTGTATATATATTTTTGTTTTTCTTTTAACAATAAATTTTTTTTATAAATAAATAAACAGGGGAGTGCCGACATTTTGACCCTCTTGGTGTAGCATGACAGTGAGGACACTGTCAAGTTTAAGTTTGGGGGTATGCTCGGTAAGCCTTCTTCCTTCGCATTCATATGTACATATTTTTGCATTTGCATACTTATATTTAAAACCCATAAAAAATTGAAAAAATTGAAAAAATTATAAAAATGAAAGTATTCAATTTTGGCCATAATTGACTTAAGTTTGACAAAAAGGTTAACTAGCTAGGAACAACTAGATCCTAGACTTAGTAAATTAAAAACCCTAAAAATAACTTTTCTTAAAGTTTAACGGTAGAAAATATATGCCTTTGTAGTTTATTTAGAAATAGGCAAATTTTGAGTTCACTTCTAGGGCTAAGTTAAAACAAGGGAAACGTATTGATGTTTTTATTAAAGTATAAGTTTGAAAAACAATTCCTAGCTTAAGTCTAAATTCTGAAAATATATACCGTACAAATTGCACAAATACGCACCTTGAAACTTGGAATAGTAGAAGAGACCTTGAAATGCTCTTGTCTAAAGTCCTTAGTATGAAGAAAAAAAATACAAGTGTGAATAATGAGATAATAAAAAAATGAACACTAGTTTTTGTGATTACTTAAGGCTGGAAAAATAGAAAAATATTTAAAGAGGGTGCTTCATCACCTAGTGCCTTAGACCAACTGGTTTGGGAGTCACTGCTAAAGCCTTAAGTGTTGCAAGACTAGGAATTACGCTTAAATGTGCAAACACATCTTGTAATCGGTTGTTGGTACCTCAAGAAGTATTAACAGTCGCATGAAGGATGTGTGAGCGAAATTCATCTAAAAATTCACCTATTAAAAAGTGCTTTGGACAACGGACAAGAGTATGATTGCTTGATTTGAATTTCCAAGTGTAGGGGTGATATATACACACACATAGGGGTATATGATTGGGATTTAGATAAGTGATATGAATGAAGAATAAGAATTATATCTTTAATAGAGATGATAAAAATTCCTAAGTTGGATTAAACCCTAGAAGGAAAACTTAAGAGATGCCGAAAGCTAAGTAAGTCTACAGAATATATATAATCTTAAGTTAAATGATAAGGAAGCGTGAAGAATATGGGTGGATAATTTATGAGTCGAAAATAATAGAATTCCTTGTTAGAAAACCTAATTGGAGAATAAAAGTCAATGAGCCTAATTGATAGGATTTTTTGGGTAGTATCCGCTGAAAACCCTCAGGAGACAACACTCCTCCTACTAGGGACACCTAGAGGTTTAACGGCTTGTTGCACGAGCTCAGTGCAATCGCGTTTCCCTGCGAAAGTGAGGTTAGGTTTTTGTTGAGAATAAAAACTAGGTTTGCTTGAGGACGAGCAAAAGATAAGTTTGGGAGTATTTGTTCATATTATAATATTGCATTATTATATTCCCCAGTCCTAGTCATTTTACAAATAAACAGGTGCTTTTGACTCATGCCAGCTACTTAGTTGCAGGTTACAGATTCTCGGGACAGAAATAGTGAAAAGGACATAAGATGATACAAAAGTAAGACTACGATAAATAATTGGAAGAATCTTGATCATGCCCACATCTTGAGGAACATTGAAGATCAATTAACAAGTTCACAAAGAACAAAGGCAGTGCAAGGTTCAAGACTTCGTCACGAAGCAACGGTAAAAGTCCACTACAATTATTCACTGTGGAGATCTGGAAGAAACCTGGAAGCCAAACTGAGAAAAGAACCAAAGAAATAGGAAGACAAAACCACCCAGAACAAAACCAGAAAAATTCATCCTTTGATGCCTCTACTTGGCTGCAGAACCGCGGCCAAACAGGCCCTATGGCCGCGGTTCCGCGACCGGGTTCTGCCCGTGTCGGTGGAATTTTGGTGGCGGTGCGCGGATCGTTGAATAGGCCTTTTTCTTAGGGGGTATTTTTGTAAAATCAGATATGCGAGTCAATTGTAACCCTATGGTTCCAATCCTCTATAAATAGGAACTCTAAATCTTGTATGAGGTCATGCCTCTTTTCATTTCATAAATTCAGATATGTACTGTGTTGATGTTTGGAGAGAGCCATCAATAAAAATTAGTAAGTTCTTTTATTTTTCATTGCCTAAGTTTACTTTTAATTTAGAATGTTCTTAAATTCCCTAATGAGCGAGTAGTCTCCTCGCTTGTTAGGGTTAGTTTTAGGGAAAGGTTTGAGAGATGAACTCTCTCACCCCTTTCTTGCCCCATCACACATAATAATTAGAACTCCATGCATACACGCACACACCGCTCCCTGCGGCACCTTACCCCTCGAGGTAACGGTGATACCGTAGTATAAAGGACTGGTTGTGTATGTTTTCCATGGAGGTTAGGGTAAGGATCGATAAAGGAAGGACAAGAACCTAGAGTAAGAAACACCGTTTCTTCCCGATGGTACTAATCCCTTTTATTGATAATTACCATAACACCTAATAGATCTAAAATAGGGCATTGAAAGCGGTGAGGAAACCTTCAATCTCCCAACTTACCCTAGACCTAACCCTAGAAAAACTTAGATCTAGATAATCTTAGTATAAATCAATTTAGGTTTTAGAAATAATCAATCCGACACCCATCGGAATTAACTCGTTTGAGCGATTAGGAAAACACAAAATCCCTGTGGACCGACCCGTACTCACCGGCCAGCTACCAAGCGACGCCGTTCTTGATTGCGGTTTAGAAATATTTTTGACACACGAATCAGCACCCGCATACAATCTTTTGTGTCAGCACACCAGATGGATAAGGGATCATCCATCGCCTATCATATAGGACAAGAATGGCATACGCTAGTCTACTCTAGAATATCGATGCCCCGTCTCAATACACCCACGACTAGGAACAGTTCAAGGATATGCGTATAAAATACAAGTGTCCCACTAGTATGATCTGCATCATAGTCACAGTAGTCAAGCAATTATCCTATGGGCTTTATCAACATGTGCATATGAATAAAAGTATGATCAAGTCAACATGTCAGATAAAGTAAACCAGATAGCATACTATCATGTCGAGCAAGAAAGTAATCTATATGTACCTGTCCAAGCATCCACTATACATATAATGGCCTCTAGGACATACATATATCCAACAATCTTCCACTTGCACTAAGGCCAATATTGGCGTATCTCATACCCAACATCTCAAAAAGTCGCTCATGCTGCAACTGTAGAAGGGCCTTGGTGAGTGGATCCGTGGTTTTATTCTTTATATCTACTCTCTGAATCTCGATCTCGTGGCGATCTACTATCTCCCGGATCAAATGATATCGCCTTAGGATGTGTCTGGACTTTTGATGGGACCTTGGTTCTTTGGCTAACGCCATAACCCTATTATTATCAAAATACAATGGTATTGGATCAACAATGGTTGGAACTACTCTTAGTTCCGCGATGAACTTTCTCATCCAGACGGTTTCCTTGGCAGCATCATTTACAGCAATATACTCAGCTTCTATCGTGGAGTCTGCAACGGTATCCTGTTTTGAACTCTTCCAACTAACCGCCCCTCCATTGAGGGTAAATACAAACCCTGAGATAGATTCGCTGTCATCCTTATCACTTTGGAAGCTGGAATCGGTAAACGCCTCTATTTGGAGATCCCCATTACCATACACCAAGAACAATTCTTTAGTCCTTCGTAAGTATTTAAGAATGTTCTTCACTGCTATCCAATGTTTCTCCCCTGGGTTTGATTGATACCTGCTTACTACAGCTAGTGCATAAGCTACATAAGGGCGTATACATAACATCACATACATTATAGATCCTACGGCTGAAGCGTAGGGTATAATGCTCATGCGAGCTCTCTCTTCATCAGTCTTCGGATAGAAGTCCTTGGAGAGAGTGATTCCATGACAAGCGGGAAAGGCACCACGCTTGGAATCTTCCATACTAAACCTTTTTAGGATGGTATCAATGTACTTTGATTGGGACAATCCTAATAACCTCTTGGATCTATCTCTATTGGATCTATCTCTATAGATCCTAATGCTCAAAATGCACGAGGCATCACCCAGGTCCTTCATGGAGAACCTTTGTGATAAGAATAGTTTGACCGATTGTAGCATAGGAATATCATTTCCTATCAAGAGAATGTCATCCACGTACAATACGAGGAATGTGACAATATTCCCTAAAATCTTCTTATAAATGCATGGTTCATCTATATTTTTGATAAAATCAAACTCTTTGATTGTATCATCAAAAAAGATGTTCCAGCTCCGTGAGGCCTGCTTTAATCCATAAATGGATTTAAGCAATCTATATACTTTCCCGCTGCTCCCACTGTCAATGAAGACCTCTGGCTGATCCATATAAACGTATTCTTTTAAATCACTATTTAGAAATGCAGTTTTAACGTCCATCTGCCAGATTTCATAATCATAGTGAGCAGCAATAGCAAGTAGGATCCGAATGGATTTAAGCATTGCTACTGGAGAGAAGGTTTCATCATAGTCCAATCCTGGTCTTCGACGAAAACCTTTCGCTACAAGCCTTGCTTTAAAGGTCTCTACCTGTCCATCTACACCAATCTTTCTCTTAAAGATCCATTTGCACCCAACGGGTTTTATCCCAGGAGGTGTAACATCCAAATTCCATACTTTGTTGGTGTACATGGACTCCATTTCGAATCTCATGGCTTCCAGCCACTTCACTGAGTCACCACTCGTGATAGCTTGCTGAAAACTAGTAGGGTCATCATCATCCATCTTGCAATCTTCTCTATCACCATCAATGATAAACCCATAGTATCTCTCTGGTGGGCGAGAAGTTCTACTAGATCTCTGGAGCGGCTAAGGTTCTTGAAGTTCTACTGCAACATCAGTTTCAACCAATTCGTCCTGAGTAATTTGTGTCTCTAGAATCTCTTCTAGTTCTACCGCATTTCTATCAGTACTATCTGTAAAGATTTCATTTTCCAAAAATCTGGCATGTTGAGAAACATACACCTTTTGTTCCTTCTTGTGGTAGAATAGATATCCATACGAATGTTTTGGATATCCCACAAATTTACACATAACCGATCGTGTCTCGAGTTTGTCTGGATTCTGCTTTGTAACAAAAGCCGGACAACCTCAAATCCTAACTCTTTTAAGAGATGGTCTCTTTCCACTCCATATCTCATATGGAGTGGTAGATACGGTCTTGGTTGGAACCCTGTTTAACAGATACATTGTTGTCTCCAATGTATGTCCCCAAAAGGAAAGCGGTAACTCAGCATCACACATCATGGACCGTACCATATCTAATAGGGTACGATTCCTCCGTTCTGACAGACCGTTGTGCTGTGGTGTGTAAGGAGAAGTGAGCTGAGAGAGAATCCCATTCTTTTTTAAGAAGTCTGAAAACTCTGTACTTAAATACTCTCCACCTCGATCTGATCGAAGTTTCTTGATGGTCAAGCCTGTTTATTTTTCTACTTCAAGTTTGTACTCATTAAATTTCTCGAAAGCTTCGGATTTGTGCTTTAATAAAAACACGTGTCCGAATCTTGAGAAATCATCAGTAAAAGTAATGAAGTATGAAAACCGCCTCTAGCATGTGTAGACATTGGTCCGCATACATCACTATGTATGAGGCTTAAGAGTTCCACAGCTCTTTCTCCGTGTCCGGTAAATGGAGTTTTGGTCATTTTACCTTTGATAAAGGAATGGCAAGTCGCATAAGATTTATATTCAAAAGGATTCAAATATCCATCTTTATATAGCTTGCTTAGTCTTGTTTCATTAATATGACCAAGTCTACAATGCCAAAGAAAAACTTCATTTATATCTGAAAATTTTCTTTTATTAGTATGTTGTATATTGAAAATTGTATGTTGGTTCAGGACGTAAATACCGTTATTCAGTGTACCATACCCAATCAACTCTTGATTTAAGTTAATGTTCATAACATTATTCTGCAACACAAAATGATATCCTTCATTGTCCAACAAAGAAACGTATATTATATTACATGCATACTTGGTACAAAATAACAAGGGTTCAAAACCATAATACAACCCGAAAGCAACCCCAGATGATACTCTCCTACGAATACAGCATATACATTGGAACCATTTCCAACCCGCAGAGTATGGTCTCCAGTCTTCAAAACTCTACTGTTTCTCAATCCCTGCATACAATTGCAGATGTGAGAACCAGAACCGGTATCTAATACCTAATATGCAGAGTTAATTGAAAAACAGTTCTCAGTTACAAACACACCTGAAGCGGAAGCATCAGCATGCTTCTTCTTCTTGAGATCAGCAAGATACAAAGCACAGTTGCATTTCCAGTGTCCCGACTTGTGGCAGTAAAAACATTCTCCTTTTCCACTTCCCACGGCCCCGAATTTGTCTTTCCCCTTCGCCTTTTTAACTCCAGCTTTCGGTTTGTTAGGTTTCTTCTTCTTCTTTCCCTTGGCCTTGGCTTTTGGGATGGAAGAGGAAGATGGCCCAGCAAACAGAGCGGGAGTCTTCGCTGTTTTCAGCGTGTTCTCTGCACTTCTCAACATATTGAGAAGTTCAGGCAATGATTTCTCCAAATCGTTCATATTGAAATTCACTATGAACGGAGCAAAGGCGGGGGGGAGAGACTGCTGAACAATATCTGTATATTGCTCATTATCCATAGTCCATCCCAGTTCCTCAAGTTCTTCTATAAGACCAATCATCTTCAGGACATAGTCTCCTACTGATGCGCTGGGGGCCATCCGCATCTGAAACAACTTTCGAGATGTCTCGTATCGCAAAGTATGAGATTGCTCTTCATACAACTCCTTTGTATGAAAAAAGATGGATTGCACATCCATCTTATCGTGCTGTTTCTGATGGATACTGTCCATAGAAGCAAGCGCGAGAGACTTGGCCATGTTGCAATCAATATCCCATATTTTTCGGATCTCCCTATCCGAAACAGATGATTCAGGTCCTGGAAAGGGTGGAGCTTTGGTAGTGAGGACATACGATACTTTATCATATGTGAGTGCAATGTTCAAGTTACTCAACCATTCTTTATAATTCGGTCCAGTCAGTTTGTTTTTCTCTAAAAGATGCTTAAGTCCCGTCATCGGTATCTGCCATTAGGAGAGAGAAAAGAATACACTCAGCGAAATGCTCTAACAAAGAATTAGATTGGTTATTATCTTATCTAATCGATGTCTCCCACTGCTTTATCAAAATTTCTTTCAAAACCTGAAAAGAAAACTAGCCAGGATTAATTACATTCTATAGTTTCGCTAACCGGTCAGCCAGGCCAGTGTCGGTACTTTGAGGGAGGTTCCCCGTGCTTTCGCACAGATCTAATTAAAATAAACCTCGTTTTCCCAGAGGTCAAACCCCGTTGACACCTTTCTAGACACATACTGGATTAGCTAATTGTAAAGTGCAAAACTCTCATGGGAGTAACTCTTACTCACAATGGGATCGGGATCCAACTATCATATAGATGGTATGCAATCTCATTGCAAAATTCAACTCTTGAAACACCCGATATGGTTTTTACCCCTAGTTACTTATGACCTTGGTTATGGTCAACATATCATAAGCACTAGTCAAGTTCTACCTGTCATTTTGAGATTAACTAGACCCACCCATATGACCCTTGATTATGATCAACATAATCACATGAATGTCTTAACTGATCGCATCATATGCTTTGTAGGAAGACATCACTTAGCTACCGTACACTACGCCTTGACTATGATCAACATACGTAGCACGAATACTAAGTACTCTGCTTCCTAAAATGACGGAGGGTTGTGGATGGTTTTTATGAAAACCTTTAATACTTTGAACTTGATCTCGTTGTAGAATCAAAACGGTTTAGAAAAGGAGTGGCTTAAGCTCCGCATCTTTTGAAACATGCATTTTTCACAAAAAGGCCGAATGTGTTTCAAATCCGATTCTACAACATCTTTAGATTTCTTTTTCTTTACATTAATCTTATTAATGTAGTCCCATCATTTAAGTTCCTAAGCCATCACAGAAAAGAAACGAAAATAGAACGTACACTTGTACCATCCACATTCGCTACAGTGTCCCGTTATGCACCGTTAAGTTACTTAACTAACGGCATAGCGAGGCGGGACTAGCGCGGGTGTAAAATATAAGCAACGTTTATTATATATCATATATATAATAATAATCCATTCATCTCAGATACTAAGTAATCACATTACAGAATATCAACAGCAAAAGCATATATGAAAATAAAAAAGGATATCTAGGAGGTTCGTATTTTGTATTCAGCCAACAATAGAAAATACGGATTCCACGGACGCGATGAATAGCCAAGCCCACACCCCTAGACCCCTATAAGAGCGACAAGTGACCATACCAATTCTAGAGTTTAGGAGACCCGGTCTCGACTCCTCGAGATGGCCTCCCACTGAACCCTAGAACCCGGTCACTTGTGTTCTCCACCTTGGGTCTATCCTAATGCGGAAAAGTAAATAATATACAATAATGGTGACATCATCCTCAACCCGGAAGTGCCCCAAAAAAAGAATATTACATACAATTAACTTTTACGAGAATGAAAATGAACACTCTCATCTCACATAAAACCTCCGGCTATTCGATCACGACAATCCTGCACATCATATCTCAGCAACACTTAATATCTCATATCATCAACGTAACCAAGTATTCGTATCCCGATTGTCGTTGATGTATAGCAACGAAAACAGCGATACACTACATACTACACTTACGGTCACAGGAAAGAAAGTGAAAAACAAAAATTGCAATTATCACAATCTCATATATCAAGACGATGTTTAACATTTCGATCGAATCAACATACACCCACAATTTACCCCGAGAGCTCAACACTTGAGCAAAGTTATAAATACTCAAAAACGCGCCACAGCATCTATGGTCCAGCCGTAGAAAGGGTTAACCAACGCCTCACCTATGACACCACGGAACTACGGCAAACCCTAAGGTTCGATCGCGGTTCCGTGGGCATAGAATCGAGTTAAGGTTATTATATTCTTCTAGAGGGCCCATAAGATACTTGCATGACTATTGAATATAAAGTTAACTTAAGAAAATCATAACACTTGGAAATTTCAGCAGGTCAAGTTGTGGGGTTTTGAAGTTCGTTCGAACTGCTAAACATTGTCAAGATTACCAATACAGTGTTAGAATTTACGACTACGAAACACTACGAATTGGCCCCTAATCAAAATAATCATCACATGAAAATTTAGGCTAAGTAAACAATACCTGAAACCCCCAATTTAAGACAGAAGAGCACTGCAGAAATACGGAGCAGAATTGGGGATGGGGGTCGAGCAGGCCGGTCCAGGCATGAAAGTGCTCGGCCAAAATCCGAGCACTCCCCTCCGTATTTTCCCTGTGTTCTTATAATGTCCCAAATAGTGTTCTGCAGTTGTTTAAAAAATTTTAAAACAACTTTTTAAAAAATTTACAGAGAGCAAAAACTAGGGTTTCACATATCGTGTTTTCGGAGTCGATTTCGTTTTCGTAATAGTTCTAATACCGTGTCTAGAATTCTAGCTTGGCTCTGATACCATTGTTGGGTTTCCCTAGCACCTACTGTAGAGTATGGAAGCATCACACATGCCACTTTAAAAATTATAGAGGTGCTTAAGCAAACAAAGCAAAGATCTTTAACTAGAAGTCTAGGGTAACATCTAAAGTATCACATACTATAAACATATTATCACTAAGTGAAAGAAATACAACCTTTGTAGTCCTTTTATAATGACTCCTAGGATCGTTGAGAGTTTGAAAAAGCTTGCAAGTAAGCTCCTTTGTCCACGATGATCCACCCGAAGTCCACTTTGTCCAAGCTCCTAGCACCACTTGATTAAGATGAAGCTAAATACTCTAAACTAATTGGTTAGATTAGAGTAGAATGATGAGGTGGTCTGTTTTCTATAATCAAAACCCTTTCTTTTTTATACCCTCACTCTATGGAAAACTCAAGAGAGCTTGGAGAATGAGGAGGAAGATAAAGGCAACTCAAGAGCTCAAGATAATATCAAAGATAATGAATAATGAGAATAGAAAATAACATATATATTTTCTTGTTCTCATCTCAAACCATGGTAACAAATATCTAGATATTATTGTAAATGAGTTAAAAGCCAAAAGGAAAACTAATCAAAGGTTAAAAGTTTGGTGAAATATGGTTTACTTTGGAAGAGTGTAGAAAGATAACCATGGATTGATTTTTCCTTTTCTTTGCTTTTAACTTAAATACAAATGTGTGTGTGTGTGTGTGTGTGTGTATAAGTTCCATGTGAGTCTTGTATTACCATCAAGGGTGTATCATCAACCATGATACTATGTATGCATGTATGTGTCCATGCACATCAACATGTGCATACATGCATGCATACATCATATAAAAAGAAATGGGTTTAATAAAGAAATTAAACTAAAAGTCAAATGTTAAATCAATACTTGATTTAACAAACCGGTCATATCACATACGACCCGACCAATAGAAAAACGCCCGACTAAAATACGGTATCGCATGCACGTATTTAATCGGGTCCCCGTGCATATCTCATATGCACACCACATCGTTTCACTTGGGCTAGGAAACTCCTGTATGGAACTCTAAGACTCTTCAATACGCCGGCAGTGAGTGATGGTCATATCAAACACCCACCAGCCGCAAGCGGTCAGCTAAACGTAACAGCCACCCGGGTATTGAGCGATCAGAAGAAAACCAGCAAAGCTGTCAAAACTCCGGTCGAGCCAACTGGCAACACTTACCGTATTGTATGGTCTTTTCTTCAGATATGTTGCATATCGAGTCTAGGGATGGTATCGTCGACCCCAATAACTCAATAAGTCATGCTGGTGTATGGCTCATAACAGATCAAGAAACTACTGATAACACTTATCAGTAAATCTCAGCAGCCCTGGCCAGGGACTTCCTGTTATAGCCAATCGAGCATAGCACAATATTAACTCCCAATACCGGGAGAGACGAAAACCCCTCATATCGCTCATTGCCTCCATGTGCTTCTGGACTGTACCCAAAGACCACCTGTTTGCACGACTCGGTAGAGCCGTGGTAGGGTGGAGATCAAAGTACAGTGGGAGGACACACAAGACTCTATGACGATCTCGGGTCTACAGACTAACCTGTACCAGTGTCACCTGAGAAATACAATCCAACGATAGATATAATACCATATAGGAGTTCTCGGCGAGTCTGTTCAGTGTACCCAGTCACCATTGGGTACCCGCATACAATCTTTGGTGTCAGCACACCAAATGGATAAGGGATCATCCATCGTCCATTATATGGGACAAGAATGGCATACGCTAGTCTACTCTGGAATATCGATGCCCCGTCTCGATACACCCACGACTAGGAATAGTTCAAGGATATGCTTATAAACTACAAGTGTCCCATTAGTATGATCTGCATCATAGTCAAAGCAATTATCCTATGGGCTTTATCAACATGTGCATATGAATAAAAGTATGATCAAGTCAACATGTCAGATAAAGTAAACCAGATAGCATACTATCATGTTGAGAAAGAAAGTAATCTATATATACATGTCCAAGCATCCACTATACATATAATGGCCTCTAGGGCATACATATATCCAACAATATACATATATGTGGATGCGTTGGTGTGTATGTGTGTGTGTATACATATATCTATACACGGATGATGAGCCAGTACAGGATACTTGGGGATGAGTCGATATGATCGGGCATGATGCCGTAAGAGTTGTGCTATGTGATCGGGTTATGATATGAGATATGACATGATATTTTAATGGATCGTTTAGGCGATGTGTATTTATATCCGATAAATGTGTGATGACATTGGAACATATGAGACTTTAGAACAGTACCCTTGATCATGAGATTGTTCGATGATGATTCCATATGAATAAGGATGTATATATGATAGTTGACCCGTACCCCGATTTTGGGATACCGTACGATGGATTTTACCGTACGAGATATAGATATGATAATTGATCTGCACTCTTGACTTGAGGAAGTCGTACTTGTACGTGACATATTGAGGCTGGATCGCCGACTACTAGAGATATCGACTCGAACTTTAGGAGGATTTTTCTTACCCTTTCAGCCAGTTCTTTAGTTTAGTCCCTTAGTTGGTTAGGTAGATGTTAGTTAGGCTCGAGTCATACTTCCTTTCAAACTAACTAGTCGTGCGCATTTTTTAAGACAGCCTGAGGGATACTACAGATTTTTCAAAGGACATATCTTTTCTATAAAACCCCGTAGCCCCTACTTTTCTAAAACCACGATTCGTGCTATTTCAAACAACAGACTATATAACTCGTAATTAGATATGTATATTCTAATGTGCGTTTTCTACACATTCACCGTTATGTTCATGTTGTATCCATCGCATTGTATGCTTATATATGTATTTTCTTTAATAATTATAAACCCTGCCTGTTAGGATACCAACACCATTACCGATGATATGCATGTTTCACATACACTTGCTTGCCGGCTCACACACATCATCATCGGTAATTGCCATGTCACGTACACTTTAGAACATATTACTTCATTAATATAACCAGCTAACTGCTAGTTCCAACATAATATTGGTGTGATTGCTCTCATGCGCTAGTTCAGATATTGCATTCTTTATTTAGATACTTCATGCATTCATATATTCATTTGATTATGGAATATTGTGGGATTTATGCCGGTATTCATGCTTATTGACTTTTGATTTCGGGATTTCGGATTCTCTATGAGATTTCTGAATTTTGGAGAAAACTGCAAGAAATTTATAAACCTATTATCATTGTTGTAAAAATAGAAATTTGTGGTTTTCTCGTGATATGATGTGTGTGGCGTCCACCATGAGTTTTCTCGATTCTTGAGCTGTATTATATACCCGATTCGAGTCGGGGGATGCACCGTCTGCGGGTACATGGTGGACCTGGTGTGGTACTTCGGGGCAAGAAGATCGCACAGATGGCTTTGAGCCCGGCAGGGGAGCACTACGGACCGGTTACTGTATGGTTATTATTGTTATTTCTGATGCGGTGGATATGCGGAGGATACCGACCGTAGTCGAGAAATTTGATGATATGGGCCGATCCGGACTGCCGGAGCCCAAGATATTGAGACGTTGAGATTTGAGATACAGAGATATTGAGATATTGAGACTTTGAGATATACATATTTTGTGTCGATGCTTGACACGGATTTTATGTCGATTCCACTGATGGTGTTTCAGTTATTATACAAATTTTACTAAGATAAAACACATATTTTCTTATATCCGATTATCCAAATTGCTTGGTGGATTGTTTCATTCATGATGCATTCATACATCAGATATATGACTTGTTGCTGTTTAGTAGCACTGGCACGAGCAATGAGTATTACACTTATGCATAGATTATTATCCTGTCACTATTATATGCTTCAGTGTTATATATATTGAGGATATTATTATTGTTTTGACCTAGGAGATCGTCTTTCATATGATTTCTACCTGGTCATGTCTTCTACTCACGAGTTAGCAACTCACCCTCGTTGTGCCACAGTTTCTTGCAAGTTTAGCCGTACAGGTTTCCATAGCAGTTTGCTGGCACACCACTTCCTTTCGGGTGATTGCTTGGTAGGTGGGTTCACTTACATCGTGACCGCCGTTGTACTTTTATTTATTTCAGTTGTATCTAGTAAGCTCCATCAACCAGACTTGTATTTTATTTGATAGACTTAGAAGACCGGTTGTGTATTCTTTCGACCTTAGAATCACGCTCTTGTATTATTATGATTTTCTTTGGTTTTCTTGTGGATATTGGTTTCTTTTTTTTGAGTTTGATCCTCGCCCTTTGGCGTTGTATATACTATGGCTTGCGTGGTTATGTCCGTCAATTGGCGAAGAGCTAGCTCCCGCTTGGGGATGCCTTTTTATTATTGCTTGTGTATATTATTTATGTTTGTACCCGTTTGGGTCTAGTATTTACAGAGGAGACTCTGCCAAAATTTTTGGGAAAATATGGTGTTGCTTTTAAACAAGTTTTCCTTCACTTTTTTTTATCTTAAATGGTTTAGATTTCTGGGTTTCGGCCTACTTAGATTATGTTACGCCTCTAGACGTTTCGTAAATTAAGTGCCGGTCACGTTCCGTACCTTCGGATCGTGACATGTGGTTAGGCAGGACATGTTCAATTGAATTAGGAAAGCCGGTGTGCTGGCTAACCCAATCTACAAGGAATTTATAAGAGGCAATATATCATTTCGAAAATTTTAAAGGTTATTTTAGAATTTAATTGCTAATATAATGAGTTTTATAAACATGATAATTTGCTTTAATTGGTTTTCATAAACTAGTGTTAATATTTATACTTATGCAAATTATTATGACTAAAACTATGTTTTTCTTTTCTAATTACCACTTAAGGTAGCATGACAAGTTTAACCAGGGTTTAATATTTCATTTGTGGGTTTATTTTAAATTGGTGAGAGAAAAAGAGAGAGGGAAACATGGAAGGATTTTGAGGAGATACGCATGGGGCTCAATATTTTATAGGAGAAAGAAGGAGGGAGAGGGGCATGGGCTCACCCATGCCCATTTTCACCATCCGATTTTTTCCTCATCTCATTTTCAGCTTCATTCCTTCTTCTTCCTCCTCCCTCTCCAAAACCTCCTCCACCCTCACCCTCATTATCCAAGCCATAGAAACCCTCCAGACTTAGCTTTTTCCCCATCCAAACAGCCTTCTCTCTCAATATTCTTCACTTGAAGCCATCACCAATATTGTAGTGGCCTCCATCCAAGCTTGGGTTTCCAATTCCATCCTAAAGAGGTAAAAAAAAACCATTTTTACAAGATCTTTTGTGAAACTTGCCATGAAAATATAGTTTCTAGCTAAAGATCACCTTTTATGGTTTTTGATCTTTCAAACTTGGTTTTTAAAGTGTGCTACTAGTTATAGTGAAGCTAGTGTGATCTTCTTGGTATTTACAACTTTTTGGGGTTAGTTGAAGGTATTTTGATGCAAGAGTTTTGAGTTTTAAGGTTTTAAGGATTTTTCAATTTTCACAAATTTCGTGTCTGAAGATTTCTTCTATAGACATCTGTGCTCCAAGGAATCAGACATCTGCACCTTGCTCAGACGTCTGGTCTCAAGTCTCTGGTTGGATTTAAATTGTTCACCAGACGTCTGGGATCCAAAGCTTCAGACGTCTATCCCCTTTTCAGACGTCTGTCTAGGAGTCTCGGGTTGTATTTTGAGTTGATAGTTAGACGTCTGGGATTTTATTCTTCAGACGTCTGCTGTTCACTTTGCTTGATTGCTTTGCTTTTTAACTTATAAAATTTATTTCTACTTTTTGATTCAATCTTTTTATTTTTTGAACGTCGTTCTGGAGGGTAGTTCTACGTAGTTAGCACACGTTAATCATAGGTTTCAAGCTATGTGCACTTAGCTAGTTGATATCGATTACGGTTTAGACTCTTCTACGATTTCGTAATTGTTTCGATTTATAAGATTGATCATGGAGACTTCCGATGCGGCAAGTAAAGGAAAGGCTATCATGGGCTTTGGCTAGCATAAGCCGCATCATGTTGAGAAGATTAGCATCTATAAGTAGGAACTCAGGTGGATGGAGTTTAGCACCCACGACTACCAGAAACTCTATAAAACTTCATATCGATTTTAATCTCATGCTTCTGCATTTCTATTGTAATGCTATATGTTGCCTATACTTGTTAGAAATTCCATGTTGGTCAATACTTGCTAGAATTACCATGATTGTTTATATTTGTTAGAAATGCCATGTTGGTCAATACTTGCTAGAATTACCATGATTTGTTTATACTTGTTAGGAATGCCATGTCATATATTCCAATTACCATGCTTATATGTACACATTTGATAGAACACTGCACAAATACTAATGATTGCCATGTTGCACAATCAAAGACCCGTATATTATACTACACATCATAAGTACTGCCATGACACCGTAGAATTGCCATGTTTAGTTGTATTACAATATTTCATGTTAGTATTAATTGCTACTTACCATATTTCATTATTCAAATGCTATTGTCCTATATATTCACGTGTTGTAGTTGCCAACTATTGCAAGAATGAATCATTCATTATTGATATCATAGAATTGATATTTTCTATGGATTTGAGAAACCGTGGATATGTTTTTACAAAACTTGATACGTTTTCAAAAGTACGGTTTTTTCTTGATATGATAATTTTGTTGGATATGTATGCCCTGGAGGCCATTATTGTATATGTATACATGTGGATGCTTGGACATATATATGTACAGGACAATCTTACTCGATATGATAGTATGTTATTTGGTTTTTCTTTATCTTAACATGTGCATATATTTTACTTGTTATTACGTATCATTTATACATATTGATAAAGCCCGTAGGATTATTGCTTGACTACCGATGTTATGATGGCGATCATACATATGGGGGCTTGGAGTTCATAAGCACGTCCTTAAAATGTCCCTAGTCATAGAAGTATCGATATAGGGCATCGATATTCTGGAGCAGACTAGTGTATACGTTTCTAGACCCCGACGAGGGGCGATGGTTGGTCCCATAGCCATTGGTTTTTCGCACCTAAGATCGTATACAAGTTCTCAATGGGATTGAGTACACTGAACGGACTCGCTGAGAACTTCTAGATGGTACTATACCTATCGTCATATAGCAGTTCTCAGGTGACATGAGTACAAGTTAGTTTTCAGACCTGAGATCGTCATTTTCTCATGTGAGTTCCCACCGTACTTAGATTATTACCTTACCACGGCTCATCTGAGTCGAGCAAACAGGTTTCAGTTAGGTACAGTCCCGAGCCACATAAAGGTAGTAAGCGATTGTTGGTGATTCGTCTCTCCCGGTATAGAAAGTCGATGTCGCGCTGTGTTCGATTGGTCAGCACCAAAAGAGCTTGGCCAAGACAGTTGGGATTTACTGATAGTCAGATCAGTAGTTTCCCAGATTGGTCTTGAGCCACATTGGCACTAATTATCGGGATATTAGGGTCTGACGTTGACCACCCCTTAGACCCGGTATGCGATACTCTCAGAAAAAGAAATCAGACTATACAGAGATTGTCACAGATAGGCTCAGTAGGATCCGGATGAGTTTGCTCGTCGGCCTTCTTTTTCGACAGGTACTCGGGTAGCCGTTACGTACAGCTAGTGCCGCTGACATGCTTGTGGTTATGGATTTATCGAATAACTCACTACCGGCGTACTATCGAGTCTTTAGAGTCCCACACAGAGGGTTTCCCTGTTTCAGGCGAAATGATGTAGTTGTTGTATTTTGATACGTGTAGGGTTCCGATCGAATGATTATACTAGTTACCCGGACTTTCGATCGGGATACGTATAGGGTTTCAATCGAATAATTGTACTAGTTACCCGGACTTTCAATCGGAAGGTTGATAATACTAGCCGGCTTATGATTGAGCCGGATTATTAATTCAGGTATTGATTTGATAATTTATGTATATATATTTCGATATGTATATAGTACTATTATGTTCTTTGTATTATTCTATCTGTTTGGATATTCGTATTTTGTTACGAATACGGGTATATATATATATACGGTAGAGTGTATTCCGTATTTATACGGAAATCATTCTAGAAGGTGGTCACCTCATTTTAGTTTTATTCATTTATTTTAAGTGGAAAATGAGGTGTAAAGGTAGTGAGGTGAGTATGGTGAGAACCAGGCTTCAATAGTGTCGAAAAATGAATTGAATATTCATTTGTGCAAACTATTCAAGCATGGTTATATTTTAATATTGAAAAAATGTTTTTACAAAACTATGGTTCATGTTTTTCTCTCATGGATGAAATCAATTTTCACCATTTGCTTCTCTCTCCTCACTAGCCTTTCTTGAGCTCCTCCTCCTACTTCTTGATCTTCCTCTCTATAATATCATGTGTTAAGAATCAAGAATGGAAGAGAGAGAGATATACACTAAGAACAACTCACTATATCCTAGACACTCTAATTAGCAACGTAGAGTCCCTAGTTGCTCCACTAGATTTTTAGTGTGGAGCTAGAGCCATGAACCACATCCCTCTGGCGGATCATCTTCGACGGAGGAAGACCAGCGGTCAAGCTCGATCAAGGAGACCTCAAGGAGCTAAGGACGAGGGTAGAAGATTGAAGGACATGGATCTTTTGCTAAAACAACTCTATCACAGTAGCTAATCTCTTTATAGCGTGCTAGTTTCATGTTTGGTTTCGATTCTAAATAGTTGTTTCTAGCGCCAAGTTTTAAACACCAAAATTTTTTGTTCCACAATGGCCGCGGTTAGCGGCTAGGGTGCTAGGAACCCCAACCTGGTATCAAAGCCACCCAAACATGAGAAACTAGTAGTAGATGATGCATTAGTTTCAAAACCGAAAAATTCCGATTTCAAAACCCACTCTCTGTTCTGAAATTTTTTGGTCTCTGAAATTTTTTAAAACAATTGCAGAGACTTACTCTATGTACATGACACACGATGAAAACGAGCCCATTCCACCAAGTTTTGGCCGGCCAAAACCCCAAATTTCCCGTTTCTGCCTTTTCAATATTCATTTATGGTCCTTGTTTTCATCCAATGTCTGAGGTTTTCTAAATTTCTGTTTTTGGACTTATTTTATTTGCTCATATTTCACTTAGTGTTGTGTTTGCTTTGGGGGAAACTTGGAAAGTTTCAAAACTTGAAATTTTGCATCGTTTATATCTGTGATGTTGTGTATGTGTTTTTTAAACATCGTCTATCTGCTATATGTCATTTAAACGGAGTTGCACATACTTGCTTATACTGCTGTGATGTTGTTATCTGTGATGGTTCATTCGGATTGTCGTGATGGATAGCTCCTAATGCAATGGTAGTTGTACAGCTTAGATTCATTTCTATATTCATTATTGTGGGGCGAGCATCCGACTTGTGGACTGCCGTTTCCGCCAGTTTGTATATTCTTTTATTGGGGCACGACCGGATTGAGGTCAATGTCACCATTGTATATATGTTTTTCTTTTCTGTACCAGGATTACCCCGTGGTGGAGTGCTCGAGTAGCCGAGTTCTAGAGGGCAACGGGCCCCCATCAAATGGCATTGAGACGGAGGAGGCCTTACTCTAGAATTGGCAGGCTATTCGCCGCACTCGTAGGGGGTATAGGATGATCCACGGAGGGGTGCTCGAGTTACCGGATTCCGTGAAGTGCTGGGTGGCCCATTCACTTTTTTTATTGGGGTTACCTCACTTCTAAGATTGGCGGGTAACTTGCCACGCTAATAGGGGTTTTGGTTCTTCATTGCATGGGCTATCCACATGACCGGGGAACGTCGGGTTTCATTTGCGGCTCAATTGAAACTCAGGGCTCCTACATTATCCGTTATTCTGTTTTATTTATCGTTTTTCTGTGATGTTACCTATATCATGCCTGGGACGAATGATTTTATATTTATATATACTAGTAGATGTTGTATATGTTTTGCACCCGCGCTAGTCCAGCCCCTGCTCTGCCGTTAGTTAAGTAACCTAACGGTGCATGATGGGGCCCCATGGCGAATGCTGATGGCATATACGTACATTGTATTTTCGTTCTTTTCTGGTGTGATAGGGATTAATTGATGGGACCACATTAATTTTGATTCATGCAAAGAAAAATAAATCTAAAAGATGTTGTCGGAACAAATTTCAAAAAACTATAGTCATATTCTTTCGCTTTGCATAGTGGTATTCATTTAGGAATATGCAGCATCTCGTTTGAGGAGGCAAGAGCCTAGATCCCTTCGCGGGGAGTGACCTCTTGAGTAAAAGTTTATACCGTAAATTACTCGGTTTTCTTCAAAACCACAAGTTTTCAAAAGCGGAGCCTAAACCACTCCTTTTCAAAACTACTTGGTTCTTTCAACGATATCAAGTTTATTACATTAAAGGTTTTCGCTAAAAACCATCCCTGGCCCTCTGTCATTTCCTATGAGCAGTACTTAGTATTCGTGCTACGATTGTTGACTCCGTCAAGGAGTAGTGTACGGTAGCTAAATGGTGCTTGTTTATAGCATTAGATGTGATTGGTTAGGACAATCGTGTAACCTTATTGACTCCGTCAAGGGTTATGCAGGTGAGTTTAATGCAATCAAGATAATGACGGGTTGAACTTGACTAGGACTTTTTGATTTGTTGACTCCGTCAAGGTCACTAGGGTCCTAGGTACAAAAACCACATCAGGGGTTTCAAATATACAGGAAACTTTCTAGTGTTGCATACCTTCTGGAGTGTGGTATTTAGAGTGGCTTCCATCTAAGTTATCACGCGATGATAGTTGAATCCCGATCCCATTGATGAGTAGGATTACTCTTGGGAAATATTTTTCACTTCACAATTAGTTAACCTATTAAGTGTCTAGAAAAGTGTTAACGGGGCTACGCCTTTGCCGAAACGAGGTTTATTCTAATTAGGTCCGTATAAGAGTATGGGGAATCTCCCTCGGAGTACCAACACCCACCTGGCTGAACGATTAGCGAACTTGTAAGGTGTTAATGATCGCAGCTAGTTCTCCTTTTAAAAGGTTTGAAGGAGAATTCAAGGAAACAGTGGGATGCATCCTGTTTAGATAAAACAATAACCAATCTAAACTTACAAGAGTGCACGCTGAGTATTTTCTTTTCTCTCTCTCCAGATAGTAACTATGTCACGCCTTAATCAAGATAATAAAATATATGACTTGACTGACTTGGATTCTTATTCGAGACTGGGGAATGTCAGTTTGGCTCTAACTTATGACAACAGTCACAAGTATAAGCAAGGGAAAGAGTATTGCATAAATTCTTTGATGGCCCTAATGAAGAAGATGCGTACTATTGCGTCTCCTACAGGTGTTCTTGTCATTGAGAGCTGTTTTTCGGTCAGTCCGACCTCCTGGGTACTAAATAGATCAGGATCTCATATCTGTAATTTATTGCAGGGATTGAGAAAAAGTAAGATGGTTGGACCTGATGATATGTCCCTCAGAGTAGGGAATGGAGTACAAATTGATGTTGTTGTTGTCGGTGAATATGACCTAGTATTGCCAAGCGGCAATACTATGATTTTGAACAACTGCTACTACATACCTTCCATAATTTGCAATATCTGTTAGTTATATGTATGCCCTAGAGGCCATTACTATACATAGGATGTATATTGTAGTGGATGCTGGGACATATATAGGGAGGACTTTCTTGCTCGACATGATAGTATGCTATCTGGTTGATCTTTACCTTAAAGTGTACACTGATAGTCTCTCTGTTACATGTTGAAAAAGCCCTTAGGATAAGTGCTTGACTACCTGGACTATGATGCGGATCATACTAGTGGGGACATGGTAGTCCATAAGTACATCCTTCAAAGTCCCTAGTCGTGGGTATATCGAGACGGGGCATCGATATACCAGAGTAGACTAGCGTATACCTTCTCGACCCATACAGATGGGCGATGGATGATCCCATATCCATCGGTGTTTGACATCAGAGATGATATACGGGTGCTCAGTGGAGACTGGGTACACTGGACGGACTCGCCGAGAACTCCCAGATGGTATTATACCTCACGTCAGATGGCAGTTCTCTGGTGACACTGGTACAGAGTAGTCTGTTGACCCGAGATCGTCATAGAGTCTTGTGTGGTTCCCACTGTGCTTTGATTTCCATCTTACCATGTCCAAGAGGGCGTGCAAAACGGTGGTTTTTGGGTACAGTCCCGAGTCACATGGAGGCAATGAGCGATAGGAGGGGATTCGTCTCTCCCGGTATAGGGAGTTGATGTTGCGCTGTGTTCGATTGGCTATAACAGGAAATCCCTGGCCAGGGATGCTGAGATTTTCTGGTAAGTGTTACCAGTAGTTTCTCGAACAGTTATAGACCTCATATCGACGCGACTTATCGAGCTATTGGGGTCTGACGTTTACCACCCCTAGGCAAGATATGCGACATATCAGACGATCAGACCGGACTGTACGGTAGTGTTACTGGTTGGATTCACTGGAGTGTGAGCGGGCTTGCTCGTCGATCTTCAGATCGCTCAATACCCGGGTGGCCGTTACGTTTAGCAGACCGCTTGCGGCTTGTGGATGTTTGATATGATCATCATCTGCTGCCGGCGTATTGACGAGTCTTTAGAGTCCTACATAGAGGTTTCCTGGCTCAAGCGAAACGAAATAGGAGCGCATATGAGATATGTGCGGGACCGAGAATAATGCGTGTATGTGATACCGTATTTCATTCTCGCGATCAATGTGTCGGATGGTTGTATGCGATATAACCTAGTTATCGATTCAAGCGTTGAATCGATAAGCCGATACATTGGATACCAGTCGGTTATGTGCGACATGACCGGATCGTTAAATCAAGTGTTGATTTAATGATTTAATGCATAATTGTATATTTGATATATTACTTTGCATTAACTAGTATCGGTTCACTTTAAAATGGATTTTCTCACTCGGGTGTGCGCATTGCATATGCGATATGATTTTGTGCACTTGCTTGTATCATGTTTGATGATGCATGCCAAACTTGGTTAAGTGTAAAGAATGAACCATGGTAATGAATGGGTTAGGGTTTTGATTTTTATTTATTCATTTATCTTTCTTATTTATTCTTTTTGGAAAAAGGAAAAAGGAAGATAAATGGCATATTTTGGATTTAGTTGAAGTTTCTTGAAACTTTGACTAAGTCTTCATTCTTGTCCTATACTTAACCCTAACCATTTTAACTAACCTAAGTTAATTCTCTACACTTAACTAGAGTTAAAAGTATGATAAGTATTGTTTTATTTTCTATTTTTAATTCAAGACTTATGATATCATTTCTTCTTCTTCTTCCTTGAACTCAAGAAGAAACCTTCACTTCATCAATGGTGGATTGATGAAATGAGTGAGAAATCCAATTCTAATGTCTACCCACTTCCTATTTCTTCATCCTCTACCTCTTGCCAAGTAGTAGAGTGTGTTTCCTTCACAAGTTTTCATGACTTGGTGAAGTTTGGAGCTTGATCTAGTGATGCTTCGACGTAGATCATCTTCGGCACGTCGTCGACGACCTAGCCCGTTCATTCTCCGATGAAGCCGACGCTAGAGCCCGGATTTGATTTGGACAGCGGAGAGGACCTCATCTCGGAGCCGTGGAGGTGGAGGACCGGATCTACAAAGGTTGTATTTCCGTATCTCTTAGTTAAGTGTTAACTAGTTTTCTTTTTCGCCTAGAAATCTAGCCAATGATCCGTAGTCGGGTTTCTCGGCACCGTTAAAATTTTAATTTGGCATGATCGATGCCTTGTGAGACCTCACTAGTGTGCCTAGGAACCCTACAGTGGTATCAGAGCCTAGCTAGAGCCTTAGGCGAAGTCTAGACGGATTTTGAAACCCGAACGAACCCGAAAACCCAAACCCAAAATGCTCTCTGTCCTTTTTCTAAAAACAGGGATTTTTCCAAATTAAAAATATGCAGAAAAATAAGCAGGGTTTTCTAAGAATTACGGTAAAAAATTTTGGTCGTAATTCCATCAAACAGCCGCGGAACCGCGGCCTTATCCCACGTGGCGCGGCGGTTCCGCGGCAACACTGTTGCATCGTTGACCAAAATTTGCACAGTAATTATTAGTTTGCTGTGCTGAGTTCTCTGGGTATTTTTAAATTTTATTCAACAGTTGAATTTTCTGGAGTTGTTTTGGGGATTCGGTGTTTCGATCGGGGTATCAAATTTTGTCTGTGTGGCTTTCCGGATAAATTTTTAGAATATGTTAAAAAGTTCGACCGGATATAAATACCCAATTTTTCCCCTGTCGGGAAATTTCCAAGTGTTGGATTTTTCCGTAGTTTAACGACGTTCTAAGTAGTGCAAGTAACGCGATGGACCCTCTAGAAGACAACAAACCTTAACTCGATTATGTGACCGTCTTGAACTGCCCTTTGAACCTTCGGGTTTGGGGCAGTACGGCGTGCCACATGTGAGGCGTTGGCTTGACCCTTCTACGGCTGGACCGTTGGTACTGAGGCACGAACGGAATGTTGTTAGACTTATTTCATGTGTTGAGCTGTATCGGGAAAACTTGGGTGTTAGATTGTTCGATCGAAAAGTTTAACATTTTCTGTTTATCTGGAATGGGATACAATAATTGGAATTCACAAAAGTTATGTGATAACTGAATGAATGTTATAAACGTAGCAGTTTAGTCTCACTTGATCGGTTGCCACGGAATTTTGATGTGATCAAAAGTCCGTCGCAATCACGTAGCGTACGCGGATACTCGCCGGGTAAACTTAATAGACAGCTTCACTCCATAGCCCCGACCAAGTGACTGTAGGAGAACCCCGTCGCCGAAAGCATCCATTCGGGTGCTCGCGGCAGCGGTGTTCCGCCTTGGTGCACTTCGTCGACGGTATCGGGGGTGCAGCCGCCTACTAAAGTTTGCGACGAGCATTCGATCAGGATATCGGGAATCTTGTTGAATTGCCCGACTTGATATTGAAAAGTGTTTTCAATGATGAGACTAAAATGCGGGGTTTATAATTGTTAGGCATGCGATGTTTAAGTAATTCATTTGGTCAGGCATGCGATGTCTGAGGTGGTTGCGGATTCCAACTGTTGTAGTTTTACACTTTCTTTTCTGTGACCGTAAGTGTAATATGTGATATCGCCGGTTTCGTTGCTATATGTCAACGACAATTGGGATGCGCATATTTACTTACGTTGTTGACATGTGATGTTATGTGTTGCTGGATATGTTATATTGGATCGTCGTGTTTGAATAGCCGGGGGGTTTTTATGTGAGATGAGTGTTTTTCATTTTCATTCATGTAAAAACTTGTATGTAATATTCTTTTATTGGGGCACTTCCAGGTTGCGGAAGATGTCACCGTTTGTATATTATTTACTTCTCCGCACTAGGATAGACCCAAGGAGGGGAGCACAAGTAACCGGGTTCTGGAGTCCAGTGGGAGACCAACTCGAGGAGTCGAGTCCGGGTCTCCTAACTCCAGAATTGGTAGGGTTGCTTGCCGCTCTCGTAGGGGTCTAGGGGTGTGGGTTTGGCTATTCATCGCGACCGTGGAATCCGTGTTTTATACTGGCTCGTATTGAAAACACGGACGTCCTAGTATATCCAATATTTCATATGATTCTTCTGCTGCGATATCTGTGATGTGATCATGTGATGTTCTGTGATAGATACAGTATATAGTATATATTATATATTATATAGGCGTTACTTATGTTTTACACCCGCGCTAGCCCTGCCCTGCTCTGCCGTTAGTTACCTAACCTAACGGTGCACAAGGGGACATCGAGGCGAATGCGGATGGCATAAGTGTACGTCGTATTTATCTGTGATGTTTAGGTACATAAATGATGGGACTTCATTAATGAGATTAATGAAATAAAAGAAACCTAAGATGTTGTAGAATCGAATTTCAAAATAAAACAGGTAGCTACAGTTCTTGCTTTGCACAGCGGTATATGTGATATATCCTGCACCTTATTCGATGAGGAAAGGACCGAGATCCCTTCACCGGGAGTGACTCCTTTAGCAATAACTGGCAGATGCTACACACTCGGTTTGTCTTTTGATTGCTTTTAAGTGTTTTTGCTTTGCACAGTGATATATATGATATATCCCGTACCTCATTCGACGAGGAAAGGACCGACGATCCCTTCATCGGGAGTGACTCCTTTAGCAAAACTAGAAAAGCCTCAAAAACACTCCATTTTAAAAATCATTTGATTCTACAACGATATCAAGTTCATTACGCAATAGGTTTTCAGAAAAACCTGTCGTAGCCCTCCGTCATTTCAGATAAGTACTAGTTAGTATTCGTGCTACGTTTGTTGACTATGTTAAGGCGTAGTGTGCGGTAGCTAATTAGTGCTTATCTGTATAAGCATATGATGTGATTGGATTAGGGTAGTCGTGCGACTTTGTTGACTATGTTAAGGGTCGTGCGGGTGGGTTTAATTCAATCGGGAAATGACGGGTTGAACTTGACTAGCACTTATGATTTGTTGACTATGTTAAGGTCATATAGCTGCTAGGGGCAAAATATTATCGGGAATTTCAAGTGTTGAAATTTGCAATGAGATTGCATACCTTCTATGAGATAGTTGGATCCCGATACCCGCTGCGAGTAAGTGTTACTCCTGGGAGAGTTTTACACATTACAATTAGCCGATCAAGTAGGTGTCTAGAAAGGTGTCAACAGGGTTACGCCTCTGGGAAAACGAGGTTTACATTAATTAGGTTCGTGCGAAAGCACGGGGGACCTTCCTCAAAGTACCGACACTGGCCTGGCTGAAAGATTGGCGAACTTGTAGTGTGTAATTAATCCCGGCTAGTCTTTCCTTTTAGGGTTTGAAGGAAGATTTGATAAAAAGCAGTGGGAGCCATCCTGATTAGATAACATAATAACCAATCTATTCTTGACAGAGCGCACGCTGAGTGTTTTCTTCTCTCTCTATCCAGGTAGCGACCATATCACGCCTTAATCAAGATAATAAAACGGAATATTGACCGAACCCGCTTGTTATACTGAGCTGGGGAACGTTGGTCCCGCTCCAACATATAATTATTATAAGACAGAGCATGAAATTGGGGATTACCAGAATTCCCGTGCCGCCCAAACGAAGAGAGTGCATGCTGATGCATCATCTTCGGGTGTGTTCATTATAGAGAACTGAGAACGGGTGATAAGTTTCATGAGGCAGAAAACGGGGCAAATGTTGCAGCCAAGTCTGTTGGTCACTGTCACCCTGTATTACCAATACACTGATTCTGAACGAATGTTATTAGATACCGAACCTGATATACAAAATCGTATCTATCTCTTTATTAGTAAAGAAATGATAAAATTTTGTATAGATGGATAATGTTTTGAACATTTCCTATATCAAAAGTTGATCGGTTCAGGCACGTTATCTAAAAGCATTGATGTTCTAAATCAAACTACGGTTCTAAGTATATGGAACACACACAAGAGGAATAGTTCAGAAATGAACGAATCCTTCTTGAGGCATTGTAGACTAGGTCATATCAATGTGACCCGACTAACTAGAGTTACATAAAGATGCATATTTAAATTAGTTTGAATTTACATCTTGTGAAACTCGCCAGTCATGTCACAAAGATAAGATGACCATAGCTCCGTTTACTGGAAACAGAGAAAGAGTTAGTGAACTCTTGGGATGATACATGTTGATGTATGTAGGTCCCCTGTCTACACATGCCAAGACCGGTTCTTATACTTCATTATATTCTCTGATAATCTCTCAAGATTCAGTCATATGTTCCTGTTGAAACATGAGTCCGAACCTTTTGAGATATTCACAGAATATAAGCGAGAAGTAGAGAACCAAAATACGGGTATAAGTATTATGTCCTTTGATGAGATCAAGGAGGAGAATACTTGTGCACGGAATTCCTGGACTATTCTAAAGGAGAATGAGATTCTCTCTCGGCATTACTCCTCCGAATACACCATAGCACGATGGTATATCGGGGCGGAGCAATCACACCCTATGTGATAAGGTGTGCTCTATGATGAGTACTACTGAGTTGCCTGTTTCCTTTTTGGGAGTTATGCACTTGAGAAGCTGCATACCTATTGAATAAGGTTCAAATCAAATCGGTTGCCTACCACTTCATATGTGATATGGAAAGGGAAGAGCCCATATCTTAAGTTAGTTAAGATTTGGGGTTGTCCGGGCTATGTCTAAAAGCATAATCCGAACAAGCTCGAGACAAGGTCAGTTATGTAGAACTGGAAAGGTTCCAGCTATACAAACTGCAGCTGATGATTTGATAGAACCAAAGGATTCAGTAGATACCAACGAACCCCAGCCTCTCCGCCGATCTAGTAGGGTTCCTCACCCACCTGAGAGATACTTCTGTTTCTCTATGACAGTGGGAGCGAGGATTGCATCATGAGATGATGACCCAACTAGTTTCGAGCTGGCCATCAGGAGTGAGACTTTGTAAGAATGGCTGGATGTTTAGCGATCTGAGATGGAATCCTTATACACCAACAAAGTATGGACTTTGGTTGCTATATCTGAAGGGTTAAATCCCCATCAGGAGCAAGTATATCTTGAGAAGATTACTTGGTGTACATGGAAAAGTTGAGACTTTCAAAGCTAGACTTGTTAAAGGTTTGCATCATTGACCAAGTGTGGATCATGATGAAACTTTTTCTAAGGATCTATGCTTAAGTCCATTCAGATCCTACTTGCCACGGCTACATACCATGACTACGATATCTGGTGGTTGGGTGTCATGACAGCTTTTCTAAATGATGTTTTAGAAGAGGGAGTCTATAAGTACACAGCCAGAGGGCCTCGTAGACAGTGGGAGCAGCGGAAACGTGTGCAAGATGCTTTATAGGATAAAGCAGGCATCGCGGAGTTGGAACATCTGTTTTGATGTGTTAGTCAAAGAGTTTGACATCATCAAAATGGTAGATGAACCTTGTATAAACAAAAAGGTAGTAGGGAGTATGGTGACGATCCTCGTTTTGTACGTGGATGACATACTCTTGATAGGGAAGGAGTTTCCTATGCTACGCTCGGTCGATCTCCGCTTATCACAAGGATTCTCCAATAGGATCAAAATGATACCTACTAAATCCTGGGTTTTGGATCTATGAGATAGATCTAAATGGATGTTAGAATTCTCACTAGATGTAGTGAGACGGTATCAACCGATCCTGGGGAGAATCACTGGAAGGGTTCCAGGGTGATAAAGACGACTGAATGTCAGTCACAGGCATTGTCTTTACCCTCAGTAAAGGGACGGAATGTTGTAAGAGTTCCAAGCTAGATACCGTGGCATACTAGACGATAAAGGCTGAATACATCGCTACTTAAGATGCTACCATAGAGACAGTCTGGGTGTATAATAGTTCATGAGATGAACTTCGTTCCTACCATTGTGAGACAATGGAGTTGTGGCTTATGCCAAGGAACACCCGTCCCATCAGTGACCCAGGCGTATTCTGAGGCCGCATCACCTGATCATGGAGATAGTTGATCTCCAGGGTGATCGAGGTAAGGAGAGTAGATTCTGAGGACAACACAGCGGATCCACTCACAAAGACCTGTTCCCAAAGAGAGATTTTTTTTATGGGATGGTTGAGTATGAGATACTGCAACCACTGCTACAGATGGCCCTAGTGCAAGTGGGAGATTGTTAGTTATATGTATGCCCTAGAGGCCATTACTATACATAGGATGTATATTGTAGTGGATGCTGGGACATATATAGGGAGGACTTTCTTGCTCGACAAGATAGTATGCTATCTGGTTGATCTTTACCTTAACGTGTACACTGATAGTCTCTCTGTTACATGTTGGTAAAGCCCTTAGGATAAGTGCTTGACTACCTGGACTATGATGCGGATCATACTAGTGGGGACATGGTAGTCCATAAGTACATCCTTCAAAGTCCCTAGTCGTGGGTATATCGAGACGGGGCATCGATATACCAGAGTAGACTAGCGTATACCTTCTCGACCCATACAGATGGGCGATGGATGATCCCATATCCATCGGTGTTTGACATCAGAGATGATATACGGGTGCTCAATGGAGACTGGGTACACTGGACGGACTCGCCGAGAACTCCCAGATGGTATTATACCTCACGTCAGATGGCAGTTTTCTGGTGACAATGGTACAGAGTAGTCTGTTGACCCGAGATCGTCATAGAGTCTTGTGTGGTTCCCACTGTGCTTTGATTTCCATCTTACCACGTCCAAGAGGGCGTGCAAAACGGTGGTTTTTGGGTACAGTCCCGAGTCACATGGAGGCAATGAGCGATAGGAGGGGATTCGTCTCTCCCGGTATAGGGAGTTGATGTTGCGCTGTGTTCGATTGGCTATAACAGGAAATCCCTGGCCAGGGTTGCTGAGATTTTCTGGTAAGTGTTACCAGTAGTTTCTCGAATAGTTATAGACCTCATATCGACGCGACTTATCGAGCTATTGGGGTCTGACGTTTACCACCCCTAGGCAAGATATGCGACATATCAGACGATCAGACCGGACTGTACGGTAGTGTTACTGGTTGGATTCACTGGAGTGTGAGCGGGCTTGCTCGTCGATCTTCAGATCGCTCAATACCCGGGTGGCCGTTACGTTTAGCAGACCGCTTGCGGCTTGTGGATGTTTGATATGATCATCATCTGCTGCCGGCGTATTGACGAGTCTTTAGAGTCCTACACAGAGGTTTCCTGGCTCAAGCGAAACGAAATAGGAGCGCATATGAGATATGTGCGGGACCGAGAATAATGCGTGTATGTGATACCGTATTTCATTCTCACGATCAATGTGTCGGATGGTTGTATGCGATATAACCTAGTTATCGATTCAAGCGTTGAATCGATAAGCCGATACATTGGATACCAGTCGGTTATGTGCGACATGACCGGATCGTTAAATCAAGTGTTGATTTAATGATTTAATGCATAATTGTATATTTGATATATTACTTTGCATTAACTAGTATCGGTTCACTTTAAAATGGATTTTCTCACTCGGGTGTGCGCATTGCATATGCGATATGATTTTGTGCACTTGCTTGTATCATGCTTGATGATGCATGCCAAACTTGGTTAAGTGTAAAGAATGAACCATGGTAATGAATGGGTTAGGGTTTTGATTTTTATTTATTCATTTATCTTTCTTATTTATTCTTTTTGGAAAAAGGAAAAAGGAAGATAAATGGTGGCATATTTTGGATTTAGTTGAAGTTTCTTGAAACTTTGACTAAGTCTTCATTCTTGTCCTATACTTAACCCTAACCATTTTAACTAACCTAAGTTAATTCTCTACACTTAACTAGAGTTAAAAGTATGATAAGTATTATTTTATTTTCTATTTTTAATTCAAGACTTATGATATCATTTCTTCTTCTTCTTCCTTGAACTCAAGAAGAAACCTTCACTTCATCAATGGTGGATTGATGAAATGAGTGAGAAATCCAATTCTAAAGTCTACCCACTTCCTATTTCTTCATCCTCTACCTCTTGCCAAGTAGTAGAGTGTGTTTCCTTCACAAGTTTTCATGACTTGGTGAAGTTTGGAGCTTGATCTAGTGATGCTTCGACGTAGATCATCTTCGGCACGTCGTCGACGACCTAGCCCGTTCATTCTCCGATGAAGCCGACGCTAGAGCCCGAATTTGATTTGGACAGCGGAGAGGACCTCATCTCGGAGCCGTGGAGGTGGAGGACCGGATCTACAAAGGTTGTATTTCCGTATCTCTTAGTTAAGTGTTAACTAGTTTTCTTTTTCGCCTAGAAATCTAGCCAATGATCCGTAGTCGGGTTTCTCGGCACCGTTAAAATTTTAATTTGGCATGATCGATGCCTTGTGAGACCTCACTAGTGTGCCTAGGAATCCTACAGTATCATATCAGTTTCTTTACTTGATAAAGATGGACATAAGTTTGTTCTAGATAGAAATATCATGAACATTTACCTTAATCTGGTATTGGTTGCAGAAGGTACACTGTGTAATGGTATCTATGTTCTAAAATCAAAATGCAGCTTTCATTATACAAAACACACGCATAAGGAAGAGTTCAGAAATGAACGAAACCTACTTGTGGTATTGTAGACTTGGTTATATCAATGAGAAAAGACTATCTAAATTACATAAGGATGGATATCTGAATCTGTCCGAATTTTCATCCTATGAAACTTGTCTGTCTTGTCTCAAAGGAAAGATAACTAAATCTTCGTTCACCGGAAATGGAGAAAGAGCAACAGAGCTCTTGTGACTCATACACAGTGATGTATGTGGTTCAATATCTATACATGCAAGGGGTGGGTTCTCATACTTCATAACATTCACTGACGATCTCTCCAGGTTCGGATATGTGTATCTTTTGAAACACAAATCTGAAGCTTTTGAGAAATTCAAAGAATACAGAAACGAAGTAGAGAACTAGACTGACAAAAGTATCAAGATCGTCTGATATGATAGAAAAGCGGAGTACTTAAGCATGTAATTCCTAGAATACCTAAAAGAGAATGGAATTCTCTCTCAGATTACTTCTCCGTATACACCACGGCACAACGGTGTATCGGAGCGGAGGAATCGTACCTTGTTGGATATGGTTCGCTCCATGATGAGTAGTGCTGAGTTGCCTCTTTCATTCTAGGGTTATGCACTTCAGACAGCAGTATACTTACTGAATTATGTTCCATCTAAATCTGTGCCTAAGACTTCATATGAAATATGGAGTGGAAGGAATTCATATCTTAAGCAGTTTAAGATATGGGGTTGTCCAGACTGTATGAAAACATAAAAATCGGACAAACTTGAAGCACGATCAGTTCTATGTAAGTTTGTGAGATTTCCTAAGAATTCACTAGGATATCCGTTCTACAACATTGAGGAACAGAAGGTGTTTGTATCTTGCCACGCCACCATTTTGGAAAGGGAATTTCTTGCAAAAGAAATTAGTGGGAGTACGGTAAAACCGGAAGAAATTCTTGATCCACAAACTGTAACTGAAGATTTTGTGGAACCGCTAGATTCAGTAGTCCCAGACGAACCTCAGCCACTCCACAGATCTAGTAAGATTTCTCATCCGCCCTAGAGATACTACAATTTTCTCATAGACGGGGATCGAGAAGATTGCATCTTGGAAGAAGATGAGCTTATTAGTTTCAAGCACGCCATTACCAGTAGGGACTCTGGTAAATGGCTGGATTTTATGCAATCCGAAATAGATTCCATGTACACCAATAAAGTTTGTACCTTGGATATTGATCCACCTGGGGCAAAACCCGTTAGATGCAAATGGATCTTCAAAAAGAAGATTGGTGTAGATGGACAGGTAGAAACCTATAAGGCTAGACTTGTTGCAAAAGGTTTTCGTCAAAGACCAGGTGTGGACTATGACGAAACCTTTTCTCCAGTGGCTATTCTCAAATCCATTCGGATCCTACCTGCCATTGCTAACTTCCATGACTATGAAATCTGGCAGATAGACGTAAAAATGGCTTTTCTAAATGGAAGTTTGAAAGAGTGCGTTTATATGGATCAGTCGGAGGGATTCGTAGACAGTGGGAGTAGCGAGAAAGTGTGCAAGTTGTTTAAATCCATTTATGGATTAAAGCAGTCATCGCGGAGCTGGAATATCTATTTTGATGAAACAATCAAGGAATTTGACTTCATCAAAAACGAGAATGAGCCTTGTATATATAAGAAGATTGTAGGACGAACTGTCGTGATCCTAGTTTTGTACATGGACGACATTCTTTTGATAGGAAATAACATTCCTATGCTACAATTAGTCAAGCTGTTCTTATCATAAAGGTTCTCCATGAAAGACCTGGGTGATGCCTCGTACATTCTGGGGATTAAGATCTACAGAGATAGATCCAAGAGGTTGTTGGGACTTTCACAGTCCAGGTACATAGAGTCTATACTAAAGAGATTTAGTATGGAAGATTCCAAGCACGGTAATATACTTGCATTGCATGGAATCACCCTCTCCAAAGAGATGTCTCCTAAAACTGACGAAGAGAGGGTTCATATGAGCATTATACCCTACGCTTCGGCGGTAGGATCTATAATGTATGCGATACTATGTACCAGACCAGATGTAGCTTACGCACTTAGCGTGGTGAGCCGGTATCAGTCGAACCTAGGAGAGAACCACTGGACAGCAGTAAAGAACATTCTTAAGTACCTGAGAAGGACCAGAGAACTGTTCCTGGTATTCGATAATGGGGACATCCAAGTGGAGTCCTTTACCGACTCGAGCTTCCAGAGTGACAAGGATGACAGCAAGTCTGTCTCGGGTTTTTTGTTTACCCTCAACAGAGGGGCGTTCTGTTGGAAGAGCTCTAAACAGGACACCGTTGAAGACTCGATGATGGAGGCTGGATACATTGCTGCCAACGATGCCGCAAAGGAAGTGGTCTGGATTAAGAAGTTCATTACTGAACTTGAGATGGTTCCATCTATTGTTAATCCAATACCTTTATATTGCGACAACAATGGAGCTATGGTTTTAGCGAAGGAACCATGGTCCCATCAGAAATCCAGACACATCTTGAGGCGGTATCACCTGATCAGGGAGATCATTGATCGCTAGAAGATCGAGGTGTGGAGAGTGGACACAAAAGAAAACACGGAGGATCCATTCACCAAGGCCCTTTCTCAAGCACAGTTCGAAAGACTATTTGAGATGTTGGGTATGCGATATGCCAACAACTGGCCCTAGTGCAAACGTTGGGTACTCGATATGCCAATATATAGCCTTAGTGCAAGTAGGAGATTGTTGGATATGTATGCCCTAAACGCCATTATTGTATATGTATACATGTGGATGCTTGGACATATGTATGTACAGGATGATCTTGCTCGATATGATAGTATGCTATTTGGTTTGTCTTTATCTTAACATGTGCATATAGTTTACTTGTTATTACTTATCATTTATACATGTTGATAAAGCCTGTAGGATTATTGTTTGACTACCGGCGTTATGATGGCGATCATACATGTGGGGGCTGGGTAGTCCATAAGCACATCCTTAAAATGTCCCTAGTCGTGGGAGTATCGAGACTGGGTATCGATATTCCAGAGTAGACTAGTGTATACGTTTCTAAACCTCAACGAGGGGCAATGGTTGGTCCCACAGCCATTGGTCTTTCGCACCTAAGATCGTATACAGGTGCTCACTGGGGGTGAGTACACTGGACGAACACGACGAGAACTTCTAGATGGTACTATACCTATCTTCAGATAGCATTTCTCAGGTGACATAAGTACAGGTTAGTTTTCAGATCTAAGATCATCATTTATCTCGTGTGAGTTCCCACTGTACTTAGATTACTACCCTTCCACAACTCTACTGAGTCGTGCAAACGGGTTTTAGTTGGGTACAGTCCCGAGCCACATGAAGGAAGTAAGTGATTGTTGGGGATTCGTCTCTCTCGGTATAGGGAGTCGATATCGCACTGTGTTCGATTAGCCAGCACCATAAGATCTTGTCCAAGGAAGTTGAGATTTACTGATAGTTAGATCAGTAGTTTTCTGGATTGGTCCTGAGCCACATCAGCATAAATTATCAGGTTATTAGGGTCTGACGTTTACCACCCCCTAGACCCGGTATGCGATACTCTCAGACGAAGAGACCGGACTGTATGGAGATTGTCACGGATAAGCTCAGTAGGGATCCGGATGAGTTTGCTCGTCGGCCTTCCTTTTCGACTGGTACCCGGGTAGCCGTTATGCACAGCTAGTGCCGCTGACATGCTTGTGGTTATGGATTTATCTAGTAACTCACTGTCGGCGTACTGTTGAGTCTTTAGAGTCCCACACAGAGGGATTCCCTGGTTCAGGCGAAATGATGTAGTAGCCGTATTTTGATACGTGTAGGGTTCCGATCGAATGATTGTACTAGTTACCCGCACTTTCGGTCGAGATACTATAGGGTTCCGATCGAATGATTATACTAGTTATCTGGACTTTCGATCGGACGGTTGATAATACTAACCGGCTTGGGATTGAGCTGGATTATTAAATCAGGTATTGATTTGATAATTTACGAATATATATATATATTTCAATATGTAATTTTTAGTATTATGTTCTTTGTGTTATTCTATCTCTTTGGGTGTTCGTATTTTGATACAAATACGGGTATGTATATAAGGTAGAGTGTATTCCGTATTTATACGGAAATCATTCAAGAAGGTGGACACCTCATTTTAGTTTTATTTATTTATTTTAATTGGAAAATGAGGTGTAAAGGTAGTGAGGTGAGTATGGTGAGAACCATGCTTCAATAGTGTTGACAAATGAATTGATTATTCATTTGTGCAAACGATTCAAGCATGGTTGTGTTTTAATATTGGAAAAATGTTTTTACAAAACTATGGTTCATGTTTTTCTCTCTCATGGATGAAATCAATTCTCACCATTTGCTTCACTCTCCTCACTAGCCTTTCTTGAGCTCCACCTCCTTCTTCTTGATCTTCCTATCTACAATCTTATATGTTGAGAATTAAGAGTGGAAGAGAGATAGATAAACACTAAGAACAACTCACTACATTCTAGATACTCTAGATTAGTAACCTAGAGTCCCTAGTTACTCCACTAGATTTTTAGTGTTGAGTTAGAGCCATGAACCACATCCCTCAGGTGGATCGTCTTCGACGGAGGAAGACTGGCGGTCAAGCTCGATCAAGAAGACCTCAAGGAGCTAAGGAAGAGGATAGAAGACTGAAGGACATGGATCTTTTGGTAAAACAACTCTATCACAGTAGCTAATCTCTATGTATCTTGCTAGTTTCATGTTTGGTTTCGATTCTAGATAGTTGTTTCTAGCGCCAAGTTTTAAACACCAAAATTTTTATTCCGCAACGGCCACAGTTAGCGGTTAGGGCGCTAGGAACCCCAACAGATTTGACGTCCACGATGATTTTTCTGGTATTCATGGTATGATATCTGAATCGAGACAGGGGGAGAAATCGATTACGGATACATGGTGGACCCGATACAGTACCTAGAGGCAAGAGGCCCATATAGAAAGGTGGTGAGCCTAGCGAGGATGAAGATGACCAGTGACAGTATTGAGACACGGCGGTTATCCAGAGGATACCGTCTGGTGTTATGATGAAACGATAAGAGGATTGATCCGTGGGACATCGCCTAATGAAAATGAGATTTTTAGTGTTGATGATTGAGACAGATTTATGATGATTTCTTTGATGATGTTGTTTTCATTTTTGTGATCCGGTTATGATGCGCATACATCTATTTTCATGCATATTATACACATACACACACACACCTTGTGATGTTTATTTCTACTCACGACTTGTCAACTCACCCCCGTTGTGCCGTAGTTTCTTACAGGACTAATCGCTCAAATATTTAGCGGCATTGTCGGCACTTCTTCTTTTGGGGTTTATCTCTTTTAGCTAGGTGGGTTATGAAGTGTAGTAACCGCCCTTGTATATATTTATCTTTGTATCTAGTTTCACTCTATCTACCATTTGTATATTCGTTGTACTTAGATCGAGTCAAGACTTAAATATTATTCTTTTGGATGTCGAACTCGTATAGAGTCGATTTGATGACATTTTATATATTGTTATGGCTATGTGCTTGTCTCATTCTTTGCCTTGAGAGTCGTATATTAACTGCATAGTTTGTGACTCCACTGTGTGAGCGTTGAGCTAGCTCCCGAGTGGGGATGCTTTTATATTCATCATTGTACAGGTTTTATTCAAAATTTACAAAGGAGGTGCTACCCAAATTTTATACGACGAAAATGTTTTCAAACGTTTTAAAACAAACTTTACTTACACTTTTAAATCAAACCGTCTTTCAAAACAAATTTCATTTCACTTTTATAAACCCTTTCGAAAACTTCACCACCATTATTTTTTCCAGAAGGTTTAGATCTTGGTTTTAGCTTATTTGGATTGCATCGACGTCCAAAGACGTCGCGTGATTTAAGTGCCGGTCACATGTCATTTCCGGATCGTGACAGGCACCTCCAAAAGAAAACTCCCCGGTATCTCGATCATAGCAAGAGATAAGTCTATATATGGTAGGTCTATCTTGAACAAAAGTTGTCATCTGCAGATAATGGCTAAACGTAGTTTTATTTAGCCTACATATGTGCAGCGCGTGAATGTGTGGCTTTAAACTGTCCATGAATCTGTTATGGCAAGCGATGTCAACATACGCCCGAATAACGGACGTATCTTCATACTTTCTTTTGCTGAAAAACAAAATTTAAAATTAAAACACAGCTATCAGTTATTTAAACTAAAAATTGCAGGCAACTGCTTAAATATTACCGGTAGCTTTTATAGATGTTATAAGCAGCTGCTTAGATATTGTAGGCAACTTTTATAGATATTACAGGTAATCGCTTAGATATTACAGTCAACTTTTATAAATGTTACAAGCAAGTGCTCATTTTCATGTATCATGCATCATCCAAGCACTTGACTGTAATATCAAATTATTTTCCTGTAATATCTTAGCAGCAACAAATAGCATGATCATGATGAGAAGTAATAAAAAGACATCTTAGATGTTAAAGCAACTGCTCATTTTCATGCATCATACATCATCTAAGCACTTCACTGTAATATCAAATCATTTGCATGTATTAGCAGCAAGTAGCTTGATCTTGATAAGAATTTAATTTAAAAATAGACATCTATAGATATTACAGGCAACTGTTTAAATGTTACAGACCCAAAAATCGACGAATGACGATATTGACAATTTTTAAGAAAATAACCAACTTTAAAATTCATGCAAGGTTCTAACTGTCTTTTCCTTGGATTTGTGACCTATTGAACTGTTGGAAATAGTGCCCTCAAGAAAATTATTGTAATTGCAGATAGACGATTATGATAATTGAGGGATGACCTATACGGGTAGAACAGTCTTACTCGAAATGATAGTATGCTATCTGGTTTGTCTTTATCATTGATGTGTATACGTTTTACTTGTTATTACGTGTCGCTAATATATAATGATGAAGCTCATGTTGGATATATGTATGCCCTAGAGGCTATTATTTGATAGTGGATGTATCTTTACATGTATATATATATTCGTAGGGCATTCTTGCTCGACATGATAGTATGCTATCTGGTTACTCTTTATCCTGACATGTTCACTTGATCATACTTTTATTCATTTGGTACATGTTGATAAAATCCTGAGGATATTTGCTTGACTACTGTGATTATGATGCAGATCATAATAATGGGACGTGTGTAATTTATAAGCATATCCTGAAATGTCCCTAGTCATGGGTGTATCGAGACGGGGCATCGATATTCCAGAGTAGACTAGCGTATACGATTCTTGACCCGTGTGATAGGCGATGGATGATCCTATATCCATTGGTGTTTGACACCAAGATTGTATACGGGTGCTCAGTGGAGACTGGGTACACTGGACGGACTCGCTGAGACTCCTATGTGGTATTATATCTGTCGTCAGATAGCAGTTCTCAGGTGACACTAGTACAGGTTAGTCTGTAGACCCGAGATCGTCATAAAGTCTTATGTGTTCTCCTACTGTACTTTGATTTCCACCCTACCACGGCTCTAATGAGTCATGCAAACAGGTGGCATTTGGGTACAGTCCCAAGACACATGGAGGCACTGAGCGATAGGAGGGGTTTCGTCTTCCCCGGTATTAGGGGTTAATGTTGCGCTGTGCTCGATTGGCTATATCAGCAAGTCCCTGGCCAGGGCTGATGAGATTTACTGATGAGTGTTATCAGTAGTTTCTCGATCTGTTATAGGCCATACATCGGCAGACTTATTAAGTTATTGGGGTCGACGATACCATCCCTAGACTCGATATGCAGCATATCTGATGAAGAGACCGGACTGTACGGTAAGTGTTACCGGTTGGCTCGACAGGAATTTTTACAGATTCGCTTGTTTTTCTTCTGATCACTCAATACCCAGGTGGCCGTTACGTTTAGTTGACCTCTTGCGGCTTGTGGGTGTTTGATATGATCATCACCTACTGCCGGCGTATTGACGAGTCTTAGAGTCCCACACAGGAGTTTCCTAGCTCAGGCAAAAGGATGTGAGGTGCATATGAGATATGCGTGGGAGCTCGATTAAATGCGTGTACTTGATACCGTAATTTAATCGAGCGTTTACTATTGGACAGGTCATATGTTATATGACCGGGTTATTAAATCAAATGTTGATTTAATATTAAGTCCATTAGCTTATTTATTAAAACCTATTTCTTTATGATGCATGCATGAGTGTATGTATATGTTGATATGGATGCACACATGCAAGCATACATGTGTCATGGTTGATGATACATTAGTGGTGGCAATGCAAGACTTATATGGTAACATATTTAGATATTTTGTTTATTTGAGAAAAGAAAAATAGCAACATAATCATGGTTGACTATTCAACTCTTTTGAGTTGACCCAAGTCAATGGTTTCATTTGCCCATGGTTTTGAAGCCTATGGTTTTACTTAACCTCAAATCACAAAATATCTAGATATTTTGTAACCATAGTTTAGCATGAGATAATTCACTTACTCTCTTGAGATTAGGTTGAGTTATTCATTATTCACTTGAGTCAAGTTTAAGCCATCTCCTTCTTCCTCTCTCCCCTCAAAGCTCTCTAGGGTTTAAAAAGAAAGAGAAGAAATTAAAAAGAAAAGGTTTTTAAGTGAGATCCAAACCCACATCACTAATCTACACTAGTCTTGCCCACTAGTATAGGTTGTTTGCATCACTTCTACTTTGTTCTAGTGAAGTAAGCAGCTTGAGCTAAGGGACTCCGTAGTGGATCGCCGTGGACAACGAAGGACTCAAGCGGACCCGTCCAGACACCGAGTTGATCTAAGGAGTCTAAGGAGGAGGTCTACAAAGGTTGTAATACTATCCTCTAAGTGTTAGAACACTAGATTTTGTATGTGATACTATTTTTGTTACCCTAAATTTCTAGTTTGATCCTAGGTTAGTTTACTTGGCACCCCAAAATTTTTATTGTAGCATGTTTGATGCAAGATAAACCCTTGGTATGGTGCTAGGTAAACCCAACAGTGGTATCAGAGCCAAGCTAGAAACTTAGACGATGTTAAATATATTACGAAACCGAAACAACTCCGAAATTTTTCAAATCTGGAACCTTGAAATGTGCTCTCTGTCGTTTTTTAAAAGGGCTCAAAAAATTTTTAGTAACTGCAGAAGTTTGTATGTGCTACACTGAGAACACCAGAGATTCCGTCCTGGCGGGGGGGGGGGAGGGGAGGAGGTTCTACCGGTTTTGAACCGGCCACCAAGCCAAAAATTCCGTCCTGGCCGGCCCCTTTGCCCAGAATTGTCCCGTTTTGCTTTGGTTCTCTGGTCTGTAGGTTTTGGGGTTTCTGGTGTTGTTTGTTTAGGCCAAATTTTCATGTGATGTTAATTTTGCTTAGGGGCTTATTCGGAGTGTTTTGTAGTCGTATGTTTTAACATTGTATTGGTAACTTGGACGACGTTTAACTGTTCGAACGAATATCACACACCACCTTATTACTCTCGCTGAAATTTTCCAAGTGTTGGAATTTTCCAAGTTAAAAATATTCGAATAATCATGCAAGTAATTCTATGGACCCTCTAGACGAACGTAACCCTAACTCGACATTATGACCATGGAACCGCGGCCAAACCTTAGGGTTTGCCGTAGTCCTGTGGCGCCATAAGTGAGGCAAGGGTTGATCCTTCTACGGCTGGTCCATAGACACTGTGGCACATTTTTGGGTATTTTAACTTTGCTCAAGTGTTGATCTCTCAGGATAATTTGTGGGTGTTTTTTGATTCGATCGAAACGTTTAACATTGTCTTGATATATGATACTTATTTCTGCGACCGTAAGTGTAGTATGTGGTGTATCGCCGGTTTCGTTGCTATATGTCGACGACAATTGGGGTACGCATACTTACTTACGTTGATGACATGTGATATTATGTGTTGATGTGATATAATGTATAGGATCGTCGTGATAGAATGGCCGAGGGTTTTATGTGAGATGAGAGTTTTCTTTTTCATTCATGTAAAATTCATTGTATGTAATATTCTTTTATTGGGGCACATCCGGGTTGAGGATAATGTTACCTTTGATGTATATTATTTACTTTTCCGCATTAGGATTGACCCAAGGTGGGGAGCATAAGTGACCGGGTTCTAGAGTCCAGTGGGAGGCCATCTCAAGAAGTCGATACCGGGTCTCCTAATTCTAGAATTGGTAGGGTCACTTGCCGCTATCGTAGGGGTCTTGGATGTGGTTTTGGCTATTCATAACGACCATGGAATCCGTATTTTCTATCGTTGGCTAAATACAAAATATGGAACTCCTAGCATATCCTATATTTTCATATATATGCTTCTGCTGTTGATATTCTGTGATGTGGTCACTTTATATGATGAGACGAATGGTATTATTATATATATGATATATAATAAGCGTTTCCTATATTTTACATCCGCGCTAGTCCCGCCCCGCTATGTCGTTAGTTAAGTAAACTAACGGTGCATAACGGGACACTGTGGCGAATGTGAATGGCATAAGCATACGTTCTATTTTCGTTTCTTTTCTGTGATGGCTTAAGAACTTAAATGATGTGACTACATTAATATGATTAATGTAAAGGAAAATAAACCTAAAAGATGTTGTAGAAACGAATTTGAAACCCACTCGGCTTTTTACGAAAAACCTACATTTCAAAATGCGGAGATTAAGCCACTCCTTTTGAAAACCATTTGATTCTACAATGATATCAAGTTCAAAGCGTTAAAGGTTTTCTTAAAAACCATCCACCACCCTCCATCATTTTAGGAAGTAGAGTACTTAGTATTCGTGCTACGTTTGTTGACCTTATCCAAGGCGTAGTGTACGGTTGCTAAGTGATGTCTTCCTACACAGCATATGATGCGATTAATTAGGACAGACATATGACTTTGTTGCCATGGCCAAGGGTCATGTGAATGGGTCTAATTAATCATGAAATGATGGGTAGAACTTGACTAGTGCTTCTGATTTGTTGACCATAGCCAAGGTCATGAATGCTAGGGGTAAAAACTATATCAGGAGTTTCAAAAGTTGGAATTTGAAATGAGATTGCATACCTTCCATATGATGGTTAGATCACGATCCCACTGTGAGCAAGAGTTTCTCCCAGGAGTGTTTTGAACTTTACAGTTAGCTAACTCATTAGGTGTCTAGAAAGGTGTCTACGGGGCTACGCCTCTGAGAAAATGAGGTTTATTTTAATTAGGTTCGTACGAAAGCACGGGGAACCTCCCTCAAAGTACCGACACTGGCCTAGCTGAACGGTTAGCGAAGTTGTAGAATGTAATTCCTGGCTAGTTTTCTTTTTAAGGTTTGAAGGAAAATTTGATAAAAGCAGTGGGAGACATCTATTAGATAAGATAATAACCAATCTGATCTTTGCAAGAGCTTTCCCTGAGTGTATTCTTTTCTCTCTCTTAATGGCAGATACCAATGACAGGACAAAAGGTTCTACTTGAGAAAAATAAACTGAATGTGACCAATTATAAAGACTGGCTGAGGAACATTAACATTGCTCTAACTTATGATAAGGTATCATATGTCCTCATAGCTCCAGCCCCACCCGTCCCAGGCCCTAAATCTTCAGTTGCAGATTGGGAGATCCGTAAAACCTAGGATATTGAATGTGCCATGGCCAAATTCCTCGCGCTTGCATCGATGGACAACACACATCAAAAGCAGCACAAGCAGATGGATGTTCAATCCATCTTTCTCCATACAAAAGAGTTGTATGGGGAGCAATCTCATGTCCTACGATACGAAGCATCGCGAAAGTTGTCTCAGATGTGGATGGCTCCTGGCACAACAGTAGGTAACCATGTTTTGAAGATGATAGCTCTTATTGATGAGCTTGAGGACCTCGGATGGACAATAGAGAATGAACAATATGTTGATATTGTTCTACAGTCTCTCCCCCCTGCCTTTGCTCAATTTGTAGTAAACTTCAACATGCAAAACATGGAGAAGTGGCTACCTGAACTTCTCAATATGTTGAGAAGTGCAGAGAGCACACTCAAAACAGTGAAGACTCCCACTTTGATTGCTGGGCCATCTTCCTCCTCTCGCCCATAGGCTAAGGCCAAGAGAAAGATGAAGAAGAAACCCACCAAACCTAGAGGTGGAGTTAAAAAGGCTAAGGGGAAAGACAAGTCCACGGCTGGGGAATCGGGGAAAGGGGAGTGTTATTACTGCCACAAAGCGGAACACTAGAACCACAACTGTGCTGAGTACTTAGATCTCAAGAAGAAGAAGCATGGTGATTCTTCCGCTTCAGGTGTGTTTGTGACAGAAAACTGTTTAACTCCACTTTTTGGGTATTGGATACCAGTTCAAGTTCTCACATCTGCAATTCTGTGCAGGGGCTGAGAAATAGCAGAGTTTTGAATACAGGTAACCATACTCCGGGTTGGAAATGGTTCCAATGTACATGCGGTTTCAGTGGGAGAGTATCACCTGGGGTTGCCATCGAGATGTATATTAGTTTTGAACCCATGTTATTATGTACCTAATGTAACAACCGAGTTCAATTATACCAATTTCTGTTGCCGTATGTGTTGTTTGTGGTGTTTATTTCATTTACCGTGTTTGGATGTGAATGGTAACTTACTTTACGGTCGACCCACTTGCTTGAGCTTGTTGTTTCATAGTTATAGAATATCTTAGCATCACGTATTTTACTTATAACAAATTAAGTCACGTAAAATAATTTAAAATACATAACATGGCCTGCATGATACCCCTAACCCTGTGGTAGCGTCCTTGCATCGTGTTCTCGTCACCGTTCAGTGAAACGGACGTGTTTGGATGGCTACGCGCACGTGCGTGCGTCCGTTCTTGGGGTATGCTTTTTCGTTACATAATCTTTCATTTTAAATTTTAGAACTTACTAATAATTTTCGTATTTCAAATCCAAAATTTTGGACCCGACCCGGGCGCATTTCTGAATTATTTTGTATCCCTCCAAATTCTAATTATTTAAATATTTTTTAAAATTCATTTAACCTATTTTATCAGCTAAGCTAACAGAAGAAAATATTTTTTTAGATGGAAATCTTTTTCCTTTCTTTCCCCAGCCAACGAAATTATTCTTTAAAATATTAAAATCTTTTATAAATTTTTTCCAAACCCAATTTCTTTTTCTGCGAGCCAATCAGAAATCCCCTCTCCTCTTCACTGGGCCTCACGAGCCTTCTCTCTCTTTCCCTTTCTTTCTCTCTCTCTCCTCTTTCTCTCTCCTCTCGCGCCTTTCTCTCTCTGCTCGCGATTACTGTGCGTTCCTCGAGTCGCGTCACCGCCGCGTGGATCCCGTCACCTCCCTCTTTCTATTTCTTCTTCTTCTTCTTCTTCTTCTTCTTCTTCTGTTCCTTTTAAAACCCATTGCAAACTAAACCCTAACCCTAGCCGCCTCCTCTGCCTCCTCGAACCTAACCTCGTCACCACCTCCATCTCATCTTCTTCTCCTCCTCCTCCTCGTCGTCATCTTCTTTTTCTTTTCCTCCATCGCGAGCACCCACAAAACCCTGCACACCCAAACCCTAGCTCCTCACTTTGCCGACCTCCACCGCCGACAATCCTCAACTCATCATCACTGTCACCACCATCTTCTCCTCTTCTCCTCTTCATTCTCTTCTCCTCCTTCTTTCCTTTTCTTCTTCTCTCATAAACCCCACAACCAACAGAACCCCAGCCTGAACCCTGCACCCTCGCCGGCACCTCACCGTCGGTGACCCCGACACCACCACCTCATCTCCCTGACCCCTGCGCACAACTCAGTGAGCAATCCCTTCTCCTTCTTCTTCTTTTTCCTCTTCCTTTCTCTTCTCTTCTCTTTCTTTGTTTTTCTTTTTGAATTCATGTTCACTGTTTTATAGATCGTCGGAATCCGGTCGTGCCGTCGACGATCCCGACGACCCAGCGAGGACATCTGACCCGTGCGATCCCATCATGCGTTATTTGGACTCATTCCGTGTACCGTGCGCGCGTCACGATTTTTCCCGCCGACGCGTGACGTTCCGTTTACCGCTTCGCAATCCGTCGAGGCAAGTGAAACTTGCTACATGCTATTTATAGTATTCCATATTTATTTGCATATATATATTAAGCATGAAGTTTGAATTTGGTGCCCTATATCACATTTTACCATCCGATGTCCGTTTATATCATTTTGAGTTAATTATGAAAACACACCCGGTTGCATGTTAGATTACAATATTGTATGCCCATGCCTATATTTTATAACATAATTCTTGGTCGCATAGCCATAGTACCCTTTAAATAGTGTATAACTGTTCAACACCCGTTTGCATCCATCTAACCTGTTTTATATATAATTGCATCCCTAGGCCATTTAATACATGTTAATGTGATTTTAATATTCCATATTCATTTAAATGTAAGATACTTAATGTTGGAACCATAACCCTGACTCTAATCGATAACCATACATCCTTATAGTTTAATCTGTACCTATTTGCATATCATATTACATGTTCCAATTTGTGGTTCTATTAAGTGCACATGCTTTTTTGTATACCCATGTGTATGCTAGTTGATTATGAGCACCCACATGATATCTTGTACACCCTGATATGACTTGTTACACCCGTTACTTGACACGACATGGTACCGTACAACTCTTGACATGACATGACACCTTTATACATTACCTGGCTTGACCTGATGTACCATGGTATTACCTATTACCTAATCTTGTGTCTAATGCCAACAAACCTGACCTGTTGTCCTTGCGGACCGTTCCTGTTGTCTATCCAGACAAACCTGTACCTGCCTGATCATGTGTTGGCATTAGCTCCAGATTATTTAAATACTTGACTTGAATACACAACCTGGGGGTATGGGGAAATCAATGATGAAACCTGACTTGTAACTCGACGGTTCGCTACTTTTACTGATCAGTTTTAGAGGCTGGGCCAGCTTTGGGATGATGCTGCTGACATCATCCATCGTTACCCACTACCTTTTCAGAGGCTAGGCCAGCCTTGGGATGATGCTGCAGACATCATTCATCATTACCCTTTTCCTTTAGTGTCTAGCGGCATGTCTCGGTTTCAGCCCGAGAATCTTCACCGTGATCCCGGGCACGCACGGGATACTATTGAGTTACATCGATGATTCATCAAGTTGATTTCAAAGACTTGAGAGTAGTTAATCCAATAGACTAGTTTAGATTACTCACTGCACACTACCTTCCACTACCCTGATCTATATTGCTATTATACCTGCTTTACCATTTATGATCATACTTGCATGTCTTGCTACCCTGTTATATATATTATTTCTTGATGTTATGACCGCTGACGTCTGGGTTTTGCATGGCCCAGATTCCGTACCTTTGCTGCAGTGCGAGCAGGAGTATTTCAGTCAGCAAGCTGAGCAGTGAGGACTCATTAGTAGTTAGTTCTTTTACTTTCAGTATTTTATTCCTGATGTGAGCCCGCATTATGGGACATACATTCCAGTTATTCTTGTATTGGATCTTTTGCTTCCGCATTATTTATTCTTGACTCATTTTATTTTAGCTTATGGACATGTGCTAGATAGTTTAGTATTGTTCTTGATATCTCTACAGCCGTAATGTGACTGTGGAAGGATAATTCCTATCCACAGGTAGCATGGTTGGCTATGTCACGTACCTACCATAGCGTACTCTGGGAAGCGGGGCGTGACACCTAATATGCTTTGTAATATAATATCTATTTCTTTGTTAGACAATGAAGAATATAATTTTTTATTGCAGAATAATGTTATGAACATTAACCTGAATCAAATGTTAGTTGGGTATGGTACACTTAATAACGGGATATACGTCCTAAATCAAAACACAGTTTTCAGCATACAACACACTAATAAAAGAAAATTTTCAGAAATAAATGAAGCTTTTCTTTGGCACTGTAGACTTGGTCATATTAATGAAACAAGACTAAACAAATTACATAAAAATGGATATTTAAATCCCTTTGAATATAAATCTTATGCGACTTGTCGGTTTTGTATCAAGGGTAAAATGACCAAAACTCCGTTTACAGGACACGGAGAAAGAGCTACCGAGCTCTTAGGCCTCATACATAGTGATGTATGCGGGCCAATGTCTATACAGGCTAGAGGCGGTTTTTCTTACTTCATAACTTTTACTGATGATTTCTCAAGGTTCGGTCATGTGTTTTTACTAAAGCATAAGTCTGAAGCTTTCGAGAAATTCACTAAGTACTAACTTAAAGTAGAAAAACAAACCGGATTGAGCATCAAGATACTTCGATCGGATCGAGGTGGAGAGTATCTCAGTACAAAGTTTTCAGATTTTCTAAAAAAGAATGAGATTCTCTTTCAGCTCACTCCTCCTTACACACCACAGCACAACGGTGTGTCAGAACAACGGATCAGACCCTATTAGATATGGTACGTTCCATGATGAGTGATACTGAGTTACCTGTATCATTTTGGGGGCATGCATTGGAGACTGCAACATTTCTGTTGAACAGGGTTCTAACCAAAACCGTGTCTACCACACCATATGAGATATGGCATGGGAAGAGACCATCTCTTAAACGAGTTAAGATTTAGGGTTGTCCGGCCTATGTCAAAAAGTAGAATCCGGACAAACTCGAGACACGGTCAGTCATGTGTAAGTTTGTGGGATATCCAAAGAATTCATATGGATATCTATTCTACCATAAGGAGGAACAAAAGATATTTGTCTCTCAGCATGCCACATTTTTAGAAAAAGAATTTTTTACAAATGATATAGAGGGCAATGTGGTAGACCTAGAAGAGGTTCTAGAGACACAAGTTACAAATGACGACTTAGTTGAGTCTGTTGTTGCAACAGAAACTGATGAACCTCAGCCACTCCGTAGATCTAGTAGGACTTCTCGCCCACCGGAGAGATACTACGGTTTCCTCATTGTTGGTGATAGAGAAGATTGCATCATAGAGGATGATGATCCTACTAGTTTTCAGCAAGCTATCACGAGTAGTGACTCTGTGAAGTGGCTGAATGCTATGAGATCTGAAATGGTGTTTATGTACACCAACAAAGTATGGACTTTGGACATTGTACCCTCTGGGGTAAAACCCGTAGGGTGCAAATGGATCTTTAAAAGAAAGATTGGTGTAGATGGGCAGGTGGAGACCTATAAGTCAAGACTTGTGGCGAAAGGATTTCGTCAAAGACCAGGTCTAGACTATGACGAAACTTTTTCTCCCGTAGCCATGCTTAAATCCGTCCGTATCCTACTTGCTATTGCTGCTCACTACGACTATGAAATCTGGCAGATAGACGTCAAAACTGCATTTCTAAATGGTGATTTAGAAGAATACATTTATATGGATCAACCATAGGGTTTCGTTGATAGTGGGAGCAGCAGGAAAGCATGTAGATTGCTTAAATCCATTTATGGATTAAAGCGGGCATCACGGAGTTGGACATCTGTTTTGATGATGTTATCAAAGAGTTTGATTTCATCAAAATCCAGATGAACCTTGTGTTTATAAGAAGACTGTACGAAGAACTGTCGCATTCCTCGTATTGTACGTAGATGACATTCTTCTGATAGGAAATGATGTTCCTATGCTACAGTCGGTCAAATCATTCTTATCAAAAAGGTTCTCAATGAAGGACCTGGGTGATGCCACGTACATATTGGGCATTCGGATCTATAGGGATAGATCCAAAAGGTTATTGGGATTGTCCCAAACCAGGTATATCAATACCATCCTAAAAAGGTTTAGTATGGAATACTCCAAGTGGGGTGCCTTACCCTCTTACCATGAAGTCACTCTCTCCAAGGACCTTTGTTCAAAAACTGATGAAGAGAGAGCTCGTATGAGCATTATTCCCTACGCTTCAGCCGTAGGATCTATAATGTATTCGATGTTGTGTACACGCCCTGATGTAGCTTATGTACTAGGTGTAGTAAGCATGTATCAATCCAATCTAGGGGAGAATCACTGGACAGCTGTGAAGAACATTCTTAAGTACTTGCGAAGGACTAAAGAATTTTTCTTGGTGTATGGTAATGGAGGCCTTTACCGATTCAAGCTTCCAGAGTAATAAGGACGACAGCAAATCTATCTCTAGGTTTGTATTTACCCTCAATTGAGGGGCGGTATTTTGGAAAAGTTCCAAACAGGATACTGTTTCAGACTCTATGATGGAAGCTGAGTACATTGCTGCAAATGATGCCGCCAAAGAAGCCGTCTGGATGAGTAAGTTCATCTCGGAGCTAGGAGTAGTCCCAACCATTATTGATCCAATACTATTGTATTGTGATAATAATGGAGCTATGGCGTTGGCCAAGGAGCCCAGGTCCCATCAACGATCCAGATACATCCTTAAGCGATATCATCTGATCCGGGAGATAGTTGATCGCCGCGAGATCGAGATTCGAAGAGTAGATACAAAGAATAACACCGCGGATCCACTCACCAAGGCCCTCCCTCAGCCGCAGCATGAGCAATTTCTTGAGATGTTGGGTATGAGATATGCCAATAATTGGCCTTAGTGCGAGTGGGAGATTGTTGGATATACGTATGCCTTAGAGGCCATTATTTGATAGTGGATGTATCTTTACATGTGTGTGTGTGTGTATTCAGAGGATATTCTTGCTCGACATGATAGTATGCTATCTGGTTACTCATTATCCTGACATGTTCACTTGATCATGCTTTTATTCATTTGGTACATGAGGATATTTGCTTGACTACTGTGATTATGATGCAGATCATACTAGTGGGACGTGTGTAGTTTATAAGCATATCCTGAAATGTCCCTAGTCATGGTTGTATCGAGACAGGGCATCGATATTCCAGAGTAGACTAGCGTATACGATTCTTGACCCATATGATAGGCAATGGATGATCCCATATCCATTGGTGTTTGACACCAAGATTGTATACGGGTACTCAGTGGAGACTAGGTACACTGGACAGACTTGTTGAGAACTCCTATGTGGTATTATATCTATCGTCGGATAGCAATTCTTAGGTGACACTAGTATAGGTTAGTCTGTAGACCCGAGATCGTCATAAAGTCTTGTGTGTTCTCCCACTATACTTTGATTTCCACCCTACCAAGGCTCTACTGAGTCATGCAAACAAGTGGCTTTGGGGTACAGTCCTGAGACACATGGAGGCAATGAGCAATAGGAGGGGTTTCATCTCTTCCGGTATTAGGGGTTGATGTTGCGCTGTACTCGATTGGCTATATCAGCAAGTCCCTGTTCAGGGCTGATGAGATGTACTGATAAGTGTTATCAGTAGTTTCTCGATCTGTTATAGGCCATACATCGGCATGACTTATTGAGTTATTGGGGTCGACGATACCATTCCTAGACTCGATATGCAGCATATCTGACGAAGAGACCGGACTGTATGATAAGTGTTACTGGTTGTCTCGACAGGAGTTTTTACAGGTTCGTTTGTTTTTCTTCTGATCGCTCAATACCCGGGTGGCCGTTACGTTTAGCTGACCGCTTGCGGCATGTGGGTGTTTAATATGAACATCACCTACTGCCAGCGTATTAACGAGTCTTAGAGTCCCACACAGGAGTTTCCTAGCTCAGGCGAAAGATGTGGGGTGCATATGAGATATGCGCGGGAACTCGATTAAATGCGTGTACTTGTTACCGTAATTTAATCGGGCGTTTACTATTGGACGGGTCGTATGTGATATCACCGGGTTATTAAATCAAGTGTTGATTTAATATTAAGTCCATTAGCTCATTTATTAAAACCTATTTCTTTATGATGCATGCATGAGTGTATGTATATGTTGATATGGATGCACACATGCAAGCATACATGTGTCATGGTTGATGATACATTGGTGGTGGCAATGCAAGACTTACATGGTAACATATTTAGATATTTTGTTTATTTGAGAAAAAGAAAATGGCAACATAATGATGGTTGACTATTCAACTCTTTTGAGTTAACCCAAGTCAATGGTTTCATTTGCCTATGATTTTGTAGCCCATGGTTTTGCTTAAGCTTAAGTCACAAAATAACCAGATATTTTGTAACTATAGTTTAGCATGAGATAATTCACTTACTCTCTTGAGATTGGGTTAAGTTATTCATTATTCACTTGAGTCAAGCTTGAGCCATTTCCTTCTTCCTCTCTCTCCTTAAAACTCTCTAGGGTTTAAAAAGAAAGAGAAGAAATTAAAAAGAAAAGGTTTTTAAGTGAGATCCAAACCCGCATCATTAATCTACACTAGTCTTGCCCACTAGTATAGGTTGTTTGCATCACTTCTACTTTGTTGTAGTGAAGCAAGGAGCTTGAGCCAAGAGACTCAGCGGTGGATCGTCGTGGACAATGAAGGACTCAAGCGGACCCGTCCAAACACCGAGTTGATCTAAGGAGTCTAAGGAGGAGGTCTACAAAGGTTGTAATACTATCCTCTTAGTGTTAGAACACCAGATTTTGTATGTGATACTTTTTTTGTTACCCTTAATTTCTAATTTGATCCTAGGTTAGTTTACTTAGCACCCCAAAATTTTTATTGCAGCATGTTTGATGCAAGATAAACCCTTGGTATGGTCCTAAGTAAACCCAACAACTCGTAGGATTCTTTCTTGACTACCAACATTATGATGGTGATCATATACATGAGAATTGGGTAGTCCATAAGCACATCCTTAAATGTCCCTAGTCGAGAGAATATCGAGACTGGACGTCGAAATTTCGAAGTAGACTAATGTATACGTTTCTGGACCCCGACATGGGGCGGTGGACGGTCTCACAAGCCATTGGTATTGTGTCACCTAAGATAGTATACAGGTGCTTACTGGAGGTAAGTACACCGGACAGACTCATGGAGAACTTCTAGATAGTATTATATCTATCGTCAGATAGAAATTCTCTAGTGGCATGAGTACAGGTTATTCTTTTGACCTGATATCGTCCTTTGTCTCGTATGAGTTCCCACTGTACTTAGATTACTATCCTACCACGGCTTAAAGGAGTCGTGCAAATATGTTTTAGTTGGGTACAGTCCCGAGCCACATGGAGGCGGTAAGCGATTATCATGGATTCATCTCTCCTGGTATTAGGAGTCAATGTCACGCTATGTTCGAATGGCTATCACCATAAGTCCTTGGCCATAGTGGATGAGATTTACTAATGGGAATCATTAGTTTCTCGGTCGGTGATGAGCTTAACTCTGGCACGACTTATTGGGTTATTAGGGGTCTGACGTTATCCATCCCGAGAATCCGGTATACGATACTCTTAGACGAAAAGACCGAACTGTACGAAAATTGTCACATTCAGGCTCAGTAGGGTATGGACGGACTTGATTGTCAACCTCCCTTTCGGCATATACCTGGGTAGCCGTTACGTACAGTTAGTGCTGCTGACGTGCTTGTGCTTATGGATTTATCCAATAACTCACCGCCAGCGTATTGTCGAATCTATAGAGTCCCACACAGAGAGTTTTCCTGATGCAGGCGATATGATATAGATGACATATGTTGATAAATACATTAGTCCTATTAAATACGTGTACATGCAACACGGACCTTAATCAGACGTTTGATAATACTAGCCGGCTTAGAATTAAGACGGATTATTAAATCAATTTTGATTTAATAATTTATGAATATATATTTTTAATATATATATTCTCGTATTATGTTCACTATTCATTTTCCCTCTGTTGGATATTCATAATTTTATACGGATACACGTATATATATTTCGATATGTATACCGGGTTGTATTCCGTATTTATACGAAATACTTCTAGATGGAGGATACCCCATTATTTGAATTTCTTTTAAGAAATTTAATTGGAAATAAGGTGGAGGGTGATGTGGCTTTGAGTATGGTTGTGGGAATGTAGAGAGAGATGGACTTCATTTGTTTATGTTAGAAAATGTTTGTGATATTTTTATGGTTGTAAAAAATTATGAAACCATTACATTCTCTCATTCACCCCTTAGCTCATTTGTGTTATGGCTACTTCTTCACCTTCCTCCTCCTTCTTGCATGCTCTATTGAGCTTGAGTTTGAGGGTGAAAATGATAGTGGAAAATTTCTACATCCCCACTCTACATTTCTAGCAAGCTTGGAGCGTCGGTTGTTTCACTAGGTAAGGCTGGAGCATGGATCGGTTCCCTTGGATGAATCATTTTCGGTAAGGCCGGTCGCCTCCCAAGCTTGTTCCAGACGACCTACGAGGAGCTTGGAGGGGTCTTCCACGATTAGGTGGACATACATCAAAGGTTATAATCCCTAAACCTTACATGCTTAGTTGCTAGTTTAGTGTTTGAAATGCTCGCTAGGGATTAGTTTCTGGTGCACCTCTTAAAATTTTTGTTTTTTCGGTTCCGCATCGGCTACGGTTGTAGCGGAAATGGCACTAGGAGCTTTCATGAACACAGTCTGATAGTGATGAAATGCTTCTCGTGATGGAGATCGATAGGGCGGCTCTAGGTGGACGATGATAAGACGGTGAAGGGACGGGGGAGAGGATAATTAACGACGATGTTAGGGTTAAGGTTTTCAAGAACGAGAAGCAAGTTAGGGCGGCAGTCGGGCCAGTGACTTAGAAAGGCGAGGTGGGGCTACCGAGGTGACGATGAAAGTCGACGATGATGGCGATGGCAGTGACGACGATAGCAATGGCGACAACGAGGAGATATGAGAGAGAGAGAGAGAGAGAGAGAGAGAGAGGAAGAGAAATTTGAATGTGGGGATTTGAGAAGGAGTGTTTTCGTCACTCCACAAATTAAATCAACACAGGCCTACTTTGTAACGGGCCAAAGGGTGTTTTGACAACCCACTCCCTATTTCAAAAGTACTGGAGACTTTAAAACTTTTTTGGACGGGGCAGGGTGTTTTTCAACAATTTACCCAAATATTATTGGTTTCTCTTGAAAAAAAATAAAAAATATTGCAATTTTCTTTATTAGTTACTATAATTGGCCATATGATCAAAGATGGATTAAGAAAATAGAAATGAATCTGAAAAAATCCTTTTTCATGAGTTCATTATCTAGTTAGCTTTTAAGCAAAATTTGAGTCGTGAAATTTTAACATCAATTTTAAAGTAATTATAATTTCTATAAGCAAATATAAAGTAATTATTGTTTTTTGAGACAATATTTTTTCATTATGTTTGAAAAAACAATATGATATTTTTATTTATTTTTGTAACTTAGATACAAATATCATTGTTTCTCTTCTTTTTTTTCCCCGAAATTCCTATTTATCATAGCCATAAAACCCAAGAATCGATTAAGAGAATACAAAAAGAACCAAGGGCAAAAGTGGAAAAATAGTGTTTTGGCAAAATGATAGTTTGATTTTCAAAAAAAATCCTTTGACAAACCCATCTTTTGTTAGTTATATGTATGCCCTAGAGGCCATTACTGTACATTGGATGTATATTGTAGTGGATGCTTGGACATATATAGTGAGGACTTTCTCGCTCGACATGATAGTATGCTATCTGGTTACTCTTTACCTTAACGTGTATACTGATTGTCTCTCTATTACATGTTGGTAAAGCCCTTAGGATGTGTACTTGACTACCTGGACTATGATGCGGATCATACTAGTGGGGACATGGTAGTCCATAAGTGCATCCTTCAAAGTCCCTAGTCGTGGGTGTATCGAGACGGGGCATCGATATACCAGAGTAGACTAGCGTGTACCTTCTCGACCCATACAGATGGGCGATGGATGATCCCATATCCATTGGTGTTTGACATCAGAGGAGATATACGGGTGCTCAGTAGAGACTGGGTACACTGGACGGACTCGCCGAGAACTCCCAATTGGTATTATACCTTACGTCAGATGGCAGTTCTCTGGTGACACTGGTACAGAGTAGTCTGTTGACCCGAGATCGTCATAGAGTCTTGTGTGGTTCCCACTGTGCTTTGATTTCCATCTTACCACGTCCAAGAGGGCGTGAAAAACGGTGGCTTTTGGGTACAGTCCCGAATCACATGGAGGCAATGAGCGATAGGAGGGAATTCGTCTCTCCCGGTATTGGGAGTTGATGTTGCGCTCTGTTCGATTGGCTATAACCGGAAATCCCTGTCCAGGGTTGCTGAGATTTACTGGTAAGTGTTACCAGTAGTTTCTCGAATTTTTATAGACCTCATATCGACACGACTTATCGAGCTATTGGGGTCTGACGTTTACCACCCCTAGGCGAGATATGCAACATATCAGACGACGAGACCGGACTGTACGGTAGTGTTACTGGTTGGATTCACTGGAGTGTGAGCGGGCTTGCTCGTCGATCTTCTGATCGCTCAATACCCGGGTGGCCGTTACGTTTAGCAGACCACTTGCGGCTTGTGGGTGTTTGATATGATCATCATCTGCTACCGGCGTATTGACGAGTCTTTAGAGTCCTACACAGAAGTTTCCTGGCTCAAGCGGAACGAAATAGGAGCGCACATGAGATATGTGCAGGACCGAGAATAATGCGTGTATGTGATACCGTATTTCATTCTCGCGATGGATGTATCGATTGGTTATATTCGATATAACCTAGATATCGAATCAAGGATTGATTCGATAAACCGATACATAGCATACTAGTCGGTTATATGCGATATGACCGGATCGTTAAATCAAGTGTTGATTTAATGATTTAATGTATAATTATATATTTGATATATTACTTTGCATTAACTAGTATTGGTTCACTTTAAATGGATTTTCTCGCTCGGAAGTGCACATTGTATATGTGATATGCTTTTTGTGCACTTGATTGTGTCATGTTTGATGATACATGTTAACTTGGATTTGTGTAAAAATTAAACCATGGTTGTGAGAGTGGTTAGGGTTTTGTTTATTCACTAATTATCTATTTATTCATTTATTCATTCATTTTGGCAAAAGAAAATAAATGGTGGCTTGCTTTGTTTTACATTGAAGCTTCATGAAGCTTTGAAAAAGTCCACCATTTTTGTTTCATGCCTAACCTAACCATTCACTTAACCTTGGTTCATTCTCTACACTTAACCATGGTAACTATTATGATAAGAATGAATGGGATTATCTTTTCAAGTTAATCTTTTTATTCTATCATAATATTAGCTTCTTCTTCTTCATCTTCTTCAATGAAGAAAGCTTGACTCCATCAATGGTGATTGATGAAAAAGAGTGAGAAATCCAATTCTAAAGTCTACCCACTTCCTATTTCTTCATCCTCTACCTCTTGCCAAGCAGTATAGGGTATTTTCTTCACAAGTTTCATGACTTGGTGAAGTGGGAGCTTGATCTTGTGATGCCTCGACGTAGATCATCTTCGGCATCGAAGTCATCGACCTAGCCCGCCCATTTCTCCGATGAAGCCGACGCTAGAGCCCGAGTTTCCATTTGGACAGCGAGGAGACTTCATTGCGGAGCTATGGAGGTGGAGAACCGGATCTACAAAGGTTGTATTTCCGTTCTCTTAGTTAAAGTAGTTAACTAGTTGCTTTGTCGCCTAGAATTCTAGCTAACGATCCGTATTAGGGTTTCTCGGCACCCGTAAAATTTGAAATTGGCATGGTTGATGCCTTGTGAGACCTCATTAGTGTGCCTAGGAACCCCACAGTGGTATCAGAGCCTAACTAGAGCCTTAGGCGAAGCGTAGACGAAGTTTGAAACCCGAACGAACCCGAAACCCTAAACCAAACATGCTCTCTGGACTTTTTCTAAAAACTGGGTTTTTTCCAGATTAAAAATGCTTAAAAAATTCAGCAGGGAATTATAAGAATTACGGCGCAAAAATTTTCTCATGATCCCTCTAATGAGCGGCGGAACCGCGGCATAAGCCTACCTTATGCGGCGGTTCCGCGGCGAGGTGATGACGTCACCTTCCCTTTGTTGCACAGTAATTCCTATTTTATTATGCTGGATTTTCTGGGAATTTTTAATATTTATTCAAGAGTTGAATTTTCTGGGTTGTTTTGGGGATTCGAATGTTCGATCGGATTATCAAATTTTGTCTGTGTGTTTTCCAGATGATTTTTGAATATGTTAAAAAGTTCGACCGGATATAAATACCCAACTTTTCCCATGTCCGGAAATTTCCAAGTGTTGGATTTTTCCGAGGTTTAAAGACGTTCTAAGTAGTGCAAGTAACGCGATGGTCCCTCTAGAAGACAACAAACCTTAACTCGATTATGTGACCGTCTTGAACTGCCCTTTGAACCTTCGGGTTTGGGGCAGTACGGCGTGCCACATGTGAGGCATTGGCTTGACCCTTCTACGGCTGGACCGTTGGTACTGAGGCACGAACTGAATGCTGTTAGACTTATTTCATGTGTTGAGCTGTATCGGGAAAACTTGGGTGTTCGATTGTTCGATCGAAAAGTTTAGCGTTTTCTATTTATCCAGAATGTAATACAATAATTGGAATTCACAAGTAGTTATGAGATAACGGAATGAATATTATAAACATAGCAGTTTAGTCTCACTTGATCGGTTGCCACGGAGTTTTGATGTGATCAAAAATCCGTCGCAATCACGTAGCGTACGTGGATACTCACCGGGTAAACTTAATAGACAGCCTCACTCCATAGCCCCGTCCAAGTGACTGTAGGAGAACCCCGTCGCCGAAAGCATCCGTTCGGGTGCTCGCGGTAGCGGTGTTCCGCCTTGGTGCACTTCGTCGACGGCGTCGGGGGTGCGGCCGCCTACTGAAGTTTGCGACGAGCATTCGATCAGATTGTCGGGAATCCTGTTGAATTGCCCGACTTGATATTGAAAAGTGTTTTCGATAATGAGACTAAAATGCGGGGTTTATAATTGTTAGGCATGCGATGTCTAAGTAATTCATTTGGTTAGGCATGCGATGTCTAAAAAGATTGCGGATTCCAACTGTTGTAGTTTTACACTTTCTTTTCTGTGACCGTAAGTGTAATATGTGATATCGCCGGTTTCGTTGCTATATGTCAACGACAATTGGGATGGACATATTTACTTACGTTGATGACATGTGATGTTATGTGTTGCTGGATATGTTATATTGGATCGTCGTGATTGAATAGCCGAGGGTTTTTATGTGAGATGAGTGTGTTTCATTTTCATTCATGTAAAAACTTGTATGTAATATTCTTTTATTGGGGCACTTCCAGGTTGCGGAAGTTGTCACCGTTGTTGTATATTATTTACTTTTCCGCACTAGGATAGACCCAAGGAGGGGAGCACAAGTAACCGGGTTCTGGAGTCCAGTGGGAGACCAACTCGAGGAGTCGAGTCCGGGTCTCCTAACTCTAGAATTGGTAGGGTTGCTTGCCGCTCTCGTAGGGGTCTAGGGGTGTGGCTTTGGCTATTCATCGCGACCGTGGAATCCGTATTTTATACTGGCTCGTATTGAAAACACGGACGTCCTAGTATATCCAATATTTCATATGTTTCTTCTGCTGCGATATCTGTGATGTGATCATGTGATGTTCTATGATAGATACAGTATATAGTATATATGATATATTATATAGGCGTTACTTATGTTTTACACCCGCGCTAGCCTTGCCCTGCTCTGCCGTTAGTTACCTAACCTAACGGTGCACGAGGGGACATCGAGGCGAATGCGGATGGCATAAGTGTACGTCGTATTTATATGTGATGTTTAGGTAATTTAAATGATGGGACTTCATTAATGTGATTAATGAAATAAAAGAAACCTAAGATGTTGTAGAATCGAATTTCAAAATAAAAAGGGGTAGCTACAGTTCTTGCTTTGCACAGAGGTATATATGATATATCCTGCACCTTATTCGATGAGGAAAGGACCGAGATCCTTTCACCGGTAGTGACTCCTTTAGCAATAACTGGCAGATGCTACACACTCGGTTTGTCTTTTGATTGCTTTTAAGAGTTCTGCTTTTCACAGTGATATATATGATATATCCCGCACCTTATTCGATGAGGAAAGGACCGACGATCCCTTCACCAGGAGTGACTCCTTTAGCAAAACTATAAAAGCCTCAAAAACACTCCATTTTAAAATCATTTGATTCTACAACGATATCAAGTTCATTACGCAATAGGTTTTTAGGAAAACCTGTCATAGCCCTCCGTCATTTCAGATAAGTTGTATATAGTATTCGTGCTGCATTTGTTGGCTTTCGTCAAGGTGCAGTGTGCGGTAGCTATATGCTGCTTATCTGCTGCATACGATGCGATTGGATTAGGGTAGTCGTGCGGCTTTGTTGGCTTTCGTCAAGGGTCGTGCGGGTAGGTTTAATTCGATCAAGAAATGTACGGGTTGAACTTGACTAGTGGGCTATGGTTTGTTGGCTTTCGTCAAGGTCATAGCACGTTAGGGGCAAAATATCATCGGGAATTTCAAGTGTTGAAATTTGCAATGAGATTGCATACCTTCTATGAGATAGTTGGATCCCGATGCCCACTGCGAGTAATTGTTACTCCTGGGAGAGTTTTACACATTACAATTAGCCGATCAAGTAGGTGTCTAGAAAGGTGTTAACGAGGTTACGCCTCTGGGAAAACGAGGTTTACATTAATTAGGTTCGTGCGAAAGCACGGGGGACCTCCCTCAAAGTACCGACACTGGCCTGGCTGAAAGATTGGCGAACTTGTAGTGTGTAATTAATCCCGGCTAGTCTTTCCTTTTAGGGTTTGAAGGAAGATTTGATAAAAAGCAGTGGGAGCCATCCTGATTGGATAAAATAATAACCAATCTATTCTTGCAAGAGCGCACGCTGAGTGTTTTCTTCTCTCTCTCTCCAGGTAGCGACCATATCACGCCTTAATCAAGATAATAATACGGATATTTGACCGAACCCGCTTGTTATACTGAGCTGGGGAACGTTGGTCCCGCTCCAACTTATAATTGTTATAAGACAGAGCAGGAAATTGGGGATTACCAGAATTCCCGTGCCGCCCAAACGAAGAGAGTGCATGCTGATGCATCATCTTCGGGTGTGTTCGTTACAATGAACTGTTTCTCAAATGTCCTCTACGTCCTGGGCATTTGATACCGGATCAGGATCCCAGATATGTAATCTATTACATAGGGCTACAGATAGGTAGAGAACTGAGAACGGGTGATAAGTTTCATGAGGCAGAAAACGGGGCAAGTGTTGCAGCCAAGTCTGTTGGTCACTGTCACCCTGTATTACCAATACATTGATTCTGAACAAATGCTATTAGATACCGAACCTGATATACAAAATCATATCAGTCTCTTTATTAGTAAAGAAATGATAAAATTTTGTATTGCTGGATAATGTTTTGAACATTTCCTATATCAAAAGTTGATCGGATCAGGCACGTTATCTAAAAGCGTTGATGTTCTAAATCAAACTACAGTTCTTAAGTATACGGAACACACACAAGAGGAAGAGTTCAGAAATGAACAAATCCTTCTTGAGGTATTGTAGACTAGGTCATATCAATGCGACCCGACTAGCTTAAGTTACATATAGATGCATATTTAAATCAGTTTGAATTTACATCTTGTGAAACTTGCCAGTCATGTCACAGAGATAAGATGACCATATCTCCATTTACTGGAAACAGAGAAATAGTTAGTAAACTCTTGGGATGATACATGTTGATGTATGTAAGGTCCCCTGTCTACACATGCCAGGACCGGTTCTTTATACTTCATTACATTCTCTGATGATCTTTCGAGATTCAGACCTATGTTCCTGTTGAAACACAAGTCCGAACCTTTTGAGAAACTCACAGAATATAAGTTGGAAGTAGAGAACCAAAATACGGGTATAAGTATTATGTCCTTTGATGCGATCACGGAGGAGAATACTTGAGCACAGAATTCCTGGACTATTCTAAAGGAGAATGAGATTCTCTCTCAGCATTACTCCTCCGTATAAACTATAGCACGATTGTATATCGGGGCGGAGCAATAGCACCCTATGAGATTGAAAGGTTCCTAGGCACACAATAGAGGTCTAACAAGGCATCAACCATGCCAATTTCAAATTTTATTGGTGCCGAGAAACCCTAATACGGATCGTAGACTAGAATTCTAGGCGAAAAACAAATCTAGTTAACACTTTAACTAAAGGAGAGAGACTACAACCTTTGTAGATCCGTTTCTCCACTTCCTAAGCTCCACGTAGGCTTCCTCTCGCTGTCCTATTTGGATCTCGGACTCTCGTATCAGCTTCATCGAAGAAATGAGCGGAATAGGTCGTCGGCTTCGTGCCGAAGATGATCTACGTCGAGGTTGCACAAGTTCAAGCTCCAACTTCACCAAGTTGAGAAACTTGTGAAGAAAACACCCAAAACAACTTGGCAAGAGGTAGAGGGTGAAGAAATAGGAGGTGGGTTCACTTTAGAATTGGATTTCTCACTTTGGAACTCAAGATGCCATTGATGGCATCAAGCTTTTTCTCTTGAAGATGAAGAAGAAGAAGTAGATAGAATATGATAAGTGTGTTATAAAAAGAATAATAAAATCAATACTTATCATCTTCTAACCTTGGTTAAGTGTAGAGAATAAACCATGGTCAAATGAGAATGGTTAGGGTTAAGGATGATGACAAAATGGTCACTTTAGTCAAAGCTTCATGAAGCTTCATGAAGCTTCATGAAAGAAACCATTTTGTTATCATTTATTTATCAAAAAAGAATAGATAAATAAATAAGTAAATTAATAAAAACCCTAACTATTATCATAACCATGGTTTAAGTCTTAACACAAAACCAAACTACATGCATCATCAAACATGACACAAAGTAGTGCACAAAAGTATATCTCATATACAACTTGTGAACTACAAGTGAGAAAATCCTATTAAAGTGAACCAATACCAGTTAATGCAAAGTAATATATCAAATATATAATTATACATTAAATCATTAAATCAACACTTGATTCAATAATCCGGTCATGTCGCACATAACCGACTAGTATCCAATGTATCGATTTATCGAATCAATCTACGATTCGATAACTAGGTTATATCGTATATAACCAATCGAAACATTCATCGCGAGAATGAAATGCGGTATCACATACACGCATTATTCTCGGTCCCGCACATATCTCATATGCGCTCCTATTTCGTTTCGCTTGAGCCAGGAAACCTCTGTGTAGGACTCTAAAGACTCGTCAATACGCCGGTAGCAGATGATGATCATATCAAGCATCCACAAGCCGCAAGCGGTCTGCTAAACGTAACGGCCATCCGGGTATTGAGCGATCAGAAGATCGACGAGCTAGCCCGCTCACACTCCTGTGAATCCAACCAGTAACACTTACCGTACAGTCCGGTCTGTTCGTCTGATATGTCGCATATCAAGTCTAAGGGTGGTAAACGTCAGACCCCAATAACCGATAAGTCGTGCGGATGTGAGGCTCATAACGGGTCGAGAAACTACTGGTAACACTTACCAGCAAATCTCTGATCAGCCCTGGCCAGGGACTTCCCTGTTACGGCCAATCGAGCACAGCGCAACATCAACCCCCAATACCGGGAGAAACGAAACCCCTCCTATCGCTCATTGCCTCCATGTGACTCGGGACTGTGCCCAAAGACCACCGTTTTGTACGCCCTCATGGATGTGGTAAGGTGGAGATCAAAGCACAGTGGGAATCACACAAGACTCTATGACGTTCTCGGGTCTACAGACTAACCTGCACAAGTGTCACCTGAGAACTGCCATCTGACGTGAGGTATAATACCATCTGGGAGTTCTCGGCGAGTCCGTCCAGTGTACCCAGTCTCCACTGAGCACCCGTATACGATCTCTGATGTCAAACACCAATGGATATGGGATCATCCATCGCCCATCTCATGGGTCGAGAAGCGTATACGCTAGTCTACTCTGGTATATCGATGCCCCGTCTCGATACACACACGACTAGGGACCTTGAAGGATGTACTTATGGACTACCATGTCCCCACTAGTATGATCTGCATCATAGTCCAGGTAGTCAAGTACACATCCTAAGGGCTTTACCAACATGTAACTATATGACAGTTTAAAGAGACAAGTGTACATGTTAAGATAAAGAGTAGCAGATAGCATACTATCATATCGAGAAAGAAAGTCATCTCTATATATGTCCAAGCATCCAATATAATATACATCATCTGTACAATACTGGCCTCTAGGGCATACATACAACTAACAATCTCCCACTTGCACTAGGGCCAGCTGCTGTAGTATCGCATACCGAGCATCCCGAAGAGTCTCTCAAACTGTATCTGGGGAATGGCCTTCGTTAGTGGATCCTCCGTGTTGTTCTTCGTGTCAACTCTCCTGACCTCGATCTCCCGGCGATCAACTATCTCCCGGATCAGGTGATACCGCCTCAGAATATGCCTGGATCGCTGATGGGACCTGGGTTCCTTGGCCAAAGCCACCGCTCCATTGTTATCACAATACAAAGGTATTGGATGCTCAATAGATGGAACCACTCCAAGTTCAGTAATGAACTTCTTGATCCAGACAGCCTCTTTGGCAGCATCGTTGGCAGCGATGTATTCAGCCTCCATCGTCGAGTCTGCCACGGTTTCCTGCTTGGAACTCTTCCAGCTAACCGCCCCTCCGTAAAGGGTAAAGACAAAACCCGACTGCGACTTAGAGTCGTCCTTATCACTCTGGAAGCTCGAATCGGTAAAGGACTCTACTTGGAGTTCTCCGTTACCATACGCCAAGAGCATCTCTTTAGTCCTTCGTAAGTACTTGAGAATGCTCTTCACAGCTGTCCAGTGACTCTCTCCAGGATCAGCTTGATACCTGCTCACTATACTTAGTGAGTATGCTACATCGGGTCTAGTACATAGCATCGCATACATGATAGAGCCTACTGCCGAAGCATAGGGTATCCCTTGCATGCGAGCTCTCTCCAAATCAGTCTTGGGAGACATCTCTTTGGAGAGAGTGACTCCAAAGATCATGGGCAAGTTCCCACGCTTGGATTCTTCCATACTAAACCTCTTTAGTATGGTGTCAATGTACCTGGATTGGGACAATCCCAATATCCGTTTGGATCTATCTCTATAAATCCTGATTCCCAATATGCAAGAGGCATCACCAAGATCTTTCATCGAGAATCTTTGTGATAAGAAGAGCTTGACCGAATGCAGCATAGGAATATCATTTCCTATCAAGAGTATGTCGTCCACGTACAATACGAGGAAGACAACCTTACTCTCTGCTACCTTCCTGTAGATACAAGGTTCATCTGGGTTTTTGACGAAATCAAACTCTTTGATAACGACGTCAAAGCAGATGTTCCAACTCCGCGATGCTTGCTTTAATCCATAAATGGATTTAAGCAGCTTGCACACCTTGCCGCTGCTCCCACTGTCTACGAAGCCCTCTGGCTGAGTCATGTACACGCACTCTTCTAAATCACCATTTAGAAAGGCGGTCTTAACATCCATTTGCCAGATTTCATAATCATGGTATGCTGCGATGGCAAGCATGATCCGGATGGATTTAAGCATAGCCACTGGAGAAAAGGTTTCTTCATAGTCCACACCTGGTCTTTGGCGAAAACCTTTTGCAACAATTCTAGTTTTGAAAGTCTCCACTTTCCCATCTACACCAAGTTTTTTCTTGAAGATCCATTTGCTCCCAATTGGTTTTACCCCTTCAGGAGCAACTTCCAAAGTCCATACTTTGTTGGTGTACATGGAATCCATCTCGGACCGCATAGCATCCAGCCATTTCACTGAGTCCCCACTCGTGATGGCCTGCTCGAAGCTAGTTGGGTCATCATCCTCCATGATGCAATCCTCGCTTCCACCGTCAATGAGAAAACCGTAGTATCTCTCAGGTGGACGAGATACCCTACTAGATCGGCGGAGAGGCTGGGGTTCGTTGAGTTCTGTTGATTCCTCCGGTTCTACCAAGTCTTCTGTTACAGTTTGTGTTGCTGGAACCTCTTCCAGTTCTATCTCAATGCTACTTGTCTGTTTCATAAGAAAACTCTTTTCTAAGAAAGTGGCATGTCGAGAAACAAACACTTTTTGTTCCTCGGAGTGGTAGAAGATATACCCTCGCGAATGTTTGGGATATCCAACAAACTTACATAGAACAGATCTTGCCTCGAGCTTGTCCGGATTTTGTGTTTTAACATAGGCCGGACAACCCCATATCTGAATAAAATTAAGACATGGTCTTTTGCCATTCCATATCTCATATGGAGTGGTAGGCACTGATTTGGTTGGAACTCTATTCAATAGGTATGCAGCAGTCTCCAGTGCATATCCCCAGAAGGAAATAGGTAACTCAGCTGCACTCATCATAGAGCGTACCATATCTAATAGGGTGCGATTTCTCCGCTCCGATACACCGTTGTGCTGTGGTGTATAAGGAGGAGTAAGCTGAGAGAGAATCCCATTCTCTTTTAGATAATCTCTGAATTCGTTACTTAAGTATTCTCCTCCTCGATCAGATCGAAGGATCTTAATATTTTTGCCCGTTTGGTTCTCTACTTCTTGTTTATATTCTCTAAATTTCTCAAAAGCTTCTGATTTGTGTTTCATCAGGAACACATATCCGAATCTTGAGAGATCGTCAGTGAATGTAACGAAGTACGAAGAACCATTCCTGGCATGGGTAGACATGGGACCGCATACATCACTATGTACCAGTCCTAAGAGTTCAGTAACTCTTTCTCCGTGTCCACTAAACGGAGCTTTGGTCATTTTTCCTTTGAGACATGAATGGCAAGTATCATAAGATGATAATTCGAACGGATTCAAATAACCATCCTTATGTAACTTAGCCAGTCGTGTCGCATTGATATGACCAAGTCTACAATGCCACAAGTAGGATTCATTCATTTCTGAACTTTTCCTCTTGTGTGTGTTTTTTATATTGAGGACTGTATTTTGATTTAGAATGAATATGCCATTATGTAACGAGCCTGATGCAATCAACTTTTGATCTAGGAATATGTTCATAACATTATCCTGTACTACAAAATTATATCCTTCTTTACTTAATAAAGAAACTGATATAATGTTGCACATCATGTTCGGTATATAATAGCACCCATTCAGGACTAGTGTATCACTACTTGGTAATACTAGGTGATATTCGCCAACTGCTTTGGCTGCAACATTTGCACCGTTCCCTACTTGAACGGAATGATCACCTTTTCCCAGTTCTCTACCTTTTCGCAGCCCATGTAACATCTTACATATGTGGGATCCTGATCCGGTATCTAATACCAGGACGTAGGGTGAACTAAGAAACAGTTCTCAATGACAAACACACCCGAAGATGATGCATCAACATGCATGTTCTCCGTTTGGGCGGTGTGAGAATCCAGATATTCTCCTGTTTCCTGTTCATTCTTATAACACTTATAAGATAGAACGGGTTCAACGTTCCCCAGCACAGTATAACATGCGGGTTCGGTCAATACATCCATATTATTATCTTCATTAGGGCATGAAATGGTCGCTACCTGGAGAGAGAGAGAAGAAAACACTTTAGCGTATGCTCGTGCAAGATCAGATTGGTTATTATCTTATCTAATCAGGATGGCTCCCACTGCTTTTTATCAAATCTTCCTTCAAACCCTAAAAGGAAAGACTAGCCGGGATTAATTACACACTACAAGTTCGCCAATCTTTCAGCCAGGCCAGTGTCGGTACTTTGAGGGAGGTCCCCCGTGCTTTCGCACGAACCTAATTAATGTAAACCTCGTTTTCCCAGAGGCGTAACCTCGTTAACACCTTTCTAGACACCTACTTGATCGGCTAATTGTAATGTGTAAAACTCTCCCAGGAGTAACTCTTACTCGCAGCGGGTATCGGGATCCAACTATCTCATAGAAGGTATGCAATCTTATTGCAAATTTCAACACTTGAAATTCCCGATAATTTTTTGCCCCTAGCGTCCTATGACCTTGACGGAGGCCAAACAACCCATAGTCCGCTAGTCAAGTTCAACCCGTCATTTCCTGATTGAATCAAACCCACCCGCACGACCCTTGACGGAGGCCAAACAACGCCGTACGAATACCCTAATCCAATCGTATCATATGCTAGCAGATAAGCACTAGTTAGCTACCGTACACTGCGCCTTGACGGAGGCCAAACTACCGCAGCACGAATACTAACTAGTAGTTATCTGAAATGACGGAGGGCTACACAGGTTTTTCATAAAAACCATAAGCGTAAAGAACTTGATATCGTTGTAGAATCAAATGAAGTTTTGAAATGGAGTGATTTTGAGGCTTTTCTAGTTTTGCTAAAGGAGTCACTCCCGGTGAAGGGATCTCGGTCCTTTCCTCGTCGAATGAGGTGCGGGATATATCATATATATCGCTGTGCAAAGCAAAAAACTCTTAAAAGCAATCAAAGCCAAACCGAGTGTGTAGCATCTGCCAGTTATTGCTAAAGGAGTCACTCCCGGTGAAGGGATCTCGGTCCTTTCCTCATCGAATAAGGTGCAGGATATATCACATATACCGCTATGCAAAGCAAGAACTGTAGCTACCTGTTTTATTTAAAATTTGATTCTACAACATCTTAGGTTTCTTTTCTTTCATTAATCACATTAATGAAGTCACATCATTTAAATACCTAAACATCACAGATAGATATGACATACACTTATGCCATCCGCATTCGCCTCGATGTCCCCTCGTGCACCGTTAGGTTAGGTAACTAACGACAGAGCAGGACAGGGCTAGTGCGGGTGCAAAACATAAGTAACGTCTATATAATATATTATATATACTATATACAGTATCCATCACAGAACATCACATGATCACATCACAGATATCGCAGCAGAAGAAACATATGAAACATTGGATATACTAGGACGTCCGTGTTTTCAATACGAGCCAGTATAAAACACGGATTCCACGGTCGTGATGAATAGCCAATCCCACAAACCTAGACCCCTACGAGAGCGGCAAGCAACCCTACCAATTCTAGGGTTAGGAGACCCGGACTCGACTCCTCGAGTTGGTCTCCCACTGGACCCCAGAACCCGGTTACTTGTGCTCCCCTCCTGGGTCTATCCTAATGCGGAAAAGTAAATAATATACAAAAGGTGACGACTTCCGCTACCTGGAAGTGCCCTAAATAAAAGAATATTACATACAAGTTTTTACATGAATGAAAATGAAAAACACTCATCTCACATAAAAACCCCCGGCTATTCAAACACGACGATCCAATATAACATATCCAGCAACACATAACATCACATGTCATCAACGTAAGTAAGTATGCATACCCCAATTGTCGTTGACGTATAGCAACGAAACCGGCGATATCACATATTACACTTACGGTCACAGAAAAGAATGTGTAAAACTACAACAATTGGAATCCGCAACCTCTTTAGACATCGCATGCCTAATCAAAATGAAATACTTAGACATCACATGCCTAACAGTTATAAATCCCGCATTTTAGTCTCATTATCGAAAACTCTTTTCAATATCATGTGGGACTAAATTGCTAGATTTATAACATTCATTCAGTTATCTCATAACTGTTTGTGAATTCCAATTATTGTATCACATTCCAGATAAACAGAAAATGTTAAACTTTCCGATCGAACAGTCGAATACCCAAGTTTTCCCGATACAGCTCAACACATGAAATAAGTCTAACAACATTCAGTTCGTGCCTCAGTACCAACGGTCCAGCCGTAGAAGGGTCAAGCCAACGCCTCACATGTGGCACGCCGTACTGCCCCAAACCCGAAGGTTCAAAGGGCAGTTCAAGACGGTCACATAATCGAGTTAAGGTTTGTTGTCTTCTAGAGGGTCCATCGCGTTGCTTGCACTACTTAGAACGTCGTTAAACTACGGAAAAATCCAACACTTGGAAATTTCCCGACAGGGGAAAAGTTGGGTATTTATATCCGGTCGAACTTTTTAACAAATTCAAAAATTATCCGGAAAAACACAAAGACGAAGTTTGATAATCCGGTCGAAACACCGAAGCTCTAAAACACCCAAGAAAATTCAACTCTTGAATAAATATTAAAAATACCCATGAAACTCAGCTGCAGAAACTATGAATTACTGTGCAGAGGAGGATGGCTGACGTCATTCATTAGCCGCGGAACCGCCGCCTGAGCTGGCTTAGGCCGCGGTTCCGCCGCACATTACACTGTTCATTGAATAAAAATTGCACCGTAATTCTTAGAATTCCCTGCTGAATTTTTTAAGCATTTTTAATATTGAAAAATCCCAGATTTTAGAAAAAGTCCAGAGAGCACTTGGGTTTTAGGGTTTCGGGTTCGTTCGGGTTTCAAACGTCGTCTTGACTTCGCCTAAGGCTCTAGCTTGGCTCTGATACTAGTGAAAGGTTCCTAGGCACACAATAGAGGTCTAACAAGGCATCAACCATGCCAATTTCAAATTTTATTGGTGCCGAGAAACCCTAATACGGATCGTAGACTAGAATTCTAGGCGAAAAACAAATCTAGTTAACACTTTAACTAAAGGAGAGAGACTACAACCTTTGTAGATCCGTTTCTCCACTTCCTAAGCTCCACGTAGGCGTCCTCTCGCTGTCCTACTTGGATCTCGGACTCTCGCATCGGCTTCATCGAAGAAATGAGCGGAATAGGTCGTCGGCTTCGTGCCGAAGATGATCTACGTCGAGGTTGCACAAGTTCAAGCTCCAACTTCACCAAGTTGAGAAACTTGTGAAGAAAACACCCAAAACAACTTGGCAAGAGGTAGAGGGTGAAGAAATACGAGGTGGGTTCACTTTAGAATTGGATTTCTCACTTTGGAACTCAAGATGCCATTGATGGCATCAAGCTTTTTCTCTTGAAGATGAAGAAGAAGAAGTAGATAGAATATGATAAGTGTGTTATAAAAAGAATAATAAAATCAATACTTATCATCTTCTAACCTTGGTTAAGTGTAGAGAATAAACCATGGTCAAATGAGAATGGTTAGGGTTAAGGATGATGACAAAATGGTCATTTTAGTCAAAGCTTCATGAAGCTTCATGAAAGAAACCATTTTGTTATCATTTATTTATCAAAAAAGAATAGATAAATAAATAAGTAAATTAATAAAAACCCTAACTATTATCATAACCATGGTTTAAGTCTTAACACAAAACCAAACTACATGCATCATCAAACATGACACAAAGTAGTGCACAAAAGTATATCTCATATACAACTTGTGAACTACAAGTGAGAAAATCCTATTAAAGTGAACCAATACCAGTTAATGCAAAGTAATATATCAAATATATAATTATAGATTAAATCATTAAATCAACACTTGATTCAATGATCCGGTCATGTCGCACATAACCGACTAGTATCCAATGTATCGATTTATCGAATCAATCTACGATTCGATAACTAGGTTATATCGTATATAACCAATCGAAACATTCATCGCAAGAATGAAATGCGGTATCACATACACGCATTATTCTCGGTCCCGCACATATCTCATATGCGCTCCTATTTCGTTTCGCTTGAGCCAGGAAACCTCTGTGTAGGACTCTAAAGACTCGTCAATACGCCGGTAGCAGATGATGATCATATCAAGCATCCACAAGCCGCAAGCGGTCTGCTAAACGTAACGGCCATCCGGGTATTGAGCGATCAGAAGATCGACGAGCTAGCCCGCTCACACTCCTGTGAATCCAACCAGTAACACTTACCGTACAGTCCGGTCTGTTCGTCTGATATGTCGCATATCAAGTCTAGGGGTGGTAAACGTCAGACCCCAATAAACGATAAGTCGTGCCGATGTGAGGCTCATAACGGGTCGAGAAACTACTGGTAACACTTACCAGCAAATCTTTGATCAGCCCTGGCCAGGGACTTTCCTGTTACGGCCAATCGAGCACAGCGCAACATCAACCCCCAATACCGGGAGAGACGAAACCCCTCCTATCGCTCATTGCCTCCATGTGACTCGGGACTGTGCCCAAAGACTACCGTTTTGCACGCCCTCATGGACGTGGTAAGGTGGAGATCAAAGCACAGTGGGAATCACACAAGACTCTATGACGATCTCGGGTCTACTGACTAACCTGCACAAGTGTCACCTGAGAACTGCCATCTGACGTGAGGTATAATACCATCTGGGAGTTCTCGGCGAGTCCGTCCAGTGTACCCAGTCTCCACTGAGCACCCGTATACGATCTCTGATGTCAAACACCAATGGATATGGGATCATCCATCGCCCATCTCATGGGTCGAGAAGCGTATACGCTAGTCTACTCTGGTATATCGATGCCCCGTCTCGATACACACACGACTAGGGACCTTGAAGGATGTACTTATGGACTACCATGTCCCCACTAGTATGATCTGCATCATAGTCCAGGTAGTCAAGTACACATCCTAAGGGCTTTACCAACATGTAACTATATGACAGTTTAAAGAGACAAGTGTACATGTTAAGATAAAGAGTAACCAGATAGCATACTATCATATCGAGCAAGAAAGTCATCTCTATATATGTACAAGCATCCAATATAATATACCTCATCTGTACAATACTGGCCTCTAGGGCATACATACAACTAACAGAGATATGGTGTGCTCTATGATGAGTACTACTGAGTTACCTTTTTCCTTTTGGGAGTTATACACTTATGAAGTTGCATACCTATTGAATAGGGTTCGAATCAAATCAGTTGCCTACCACTTCATATGTGATATGGAATGGAAAGAGCCCATCTCTTAAGCTAGTTAAGATTTGGGGTTGTCCGGTCTATGTCTAAAAGCAAAATCCGGACAAGCTCGAGGCAAGGTCAGTAATGTAGAACTGGAAATGTTCCAGCTATACAAACTGCAGCTGATGATTTGATAGAACCAAAGGATTCAATAGTTACCAACGAACCTCAGCCTCTCCGCCGATCTAGTAGGGTTCCTCACCCACCTGAGAGATACTACGGTTCCTCTATGACAGTGGGAGCGAGGATTGCATCATGAGATGATGACCCAACTAGTTTCGAGCAGGCCATCAGGAGTAGGACTCTGTAAGAATGGATGGATGCTTAGCGATCTGAGATGGAATCCTTATACACCAACAAAGTATGGACTTTGGTTGCTATATCTGAAGGGTTAAATCCCTATCAGGAGCAAGTATATCTTGAGAAGATTACTTGGTGTAGATGGAAAAGTTGAGACTTTCAAAGCTAGACTTGTTAAAGCTTTTCGTCATCGACCAGGCGTGGATAATGATGAAACCTTTTCAAGTGGCTATGCTTAAGTCCATCCAGATCCTACTTGCCACGGCTACATACCATGACTACGATATCTGGCGGTTGGGTGTCATGACTGCTTTTCTAAATGATGTTTTAGAAGAGAGAGTCTATAAGTACACAGTCAGAGGGCTTCGTAAATAGTGGGAGCAGCGGAAACGTGTACAAGATGCTTTATAAGATAAAGCAGGTATCGCGGAGTTGGAACGTCTGTTTTGATGTGGTAGTCAAAGAGTTTGACATCATCAAAATGGTAGATGAACCTTGTATAAACAAAAAGGTAGTAGGGAGTATGGTGGTGATCCTCATAGAGTACGTGGATGACATACTCTTGATAGGGAAGGAGTTTCCTATGCTACGCTCGGTCAATCTCCGCTTCTCACAATGATTCTCCATATAGGATCAAAGTGATGCCTCCTAAATCCTGGGTTTTGGATCTATAAGATAGATCTAATTGGATGTTAGGATTCTCACTAGTTGTAGTGAGATGGTATCAAACGATCCTGGGGAGAATCACTGGAAGGGTTCCAGGGTGATAAAGACGACTGAAAGTCAGTCGCAGGCATTGTCTTTACCCTCAGTAAAGGGATGGTATGTTGGAAGAGTTCCAAGCTAGATACCGTGGCATACTAGACGATAAAGGCTCGATACATCGCTACTTAAGATGCTACCAAAGAGGCAGTCTGGATGTATATTTGTTCATGAGATGAACTTAGTTCCTCCCATTGTGTGACAATGGAGTTGTGGCTTATGCCAAGGAACACCCGTCCCATCAGTGATCCAGACATATTCTAAGGCAGTGTCACCTGATCATGGAGATGGTTGATCTCCAAGGTGATCGAGGTTAGGAGAGCAGACTCAGAGGACAACACATCGGATCCACTCACGAAGGCCTATTCCCAGAGAGAGATTTTTATGGGATGGTTGAGTATGAGATACTGCAACCACTGCTACAGATGGCCCTAGTGCAAGTGGGAGATTGTTAGTTATATGTATGCCCTAGAGGCCATTACTGTACATTGGATGTATATTGTAGTGGATGCTTGGACATATATAGTGAGGACTTTCTCGCTCGACATGATAGTATGCTATCTGGTTACTCTTTACCTTAACGTGTATACTGATTGTCTCTCTATTACATGTTGGTAAAGCCCTTAGGATGTGTACTTGACTACCTGGACTATGATGCGGATCATACTAGTGGGGACATGGTAGTCCATAAGTGCATCCTTCAAAGTCCCTAGTCGTGGGTGTATCGAGACGGGGCATCGATATACCAGAGTAGACTAGCGTGTACCTTCTCGACCCATACAGATGGGCGATGGATGATCCCATATCCATTGGTGTTTGACATCAGAGGAGATATACGGGTGCTCAGTAGAGACTGGGTACACAGGACGGACTCGCCGAGAACTCCCAGATGGTATTATACCTTACGTCAGATGGAAGTTCTCTGGTGACACTGGTACAGAGTAGTCTGTTGACCCGAGATCATCATAGAGTCTTGTGTGGTTCCCACTGTGCTTTGATTTCCATCTTACCACGTCCAAGAGGGCGTGCAAAACGGTGGCTTTTGGGTACAGTCCCGAATCACATAGAGGCAAGGAGCAATAGGAGGGGATTCGTCTCTCCCGGTATTGGAAGTTGATGTTGCGCTGTGTTCGATTGGCTATAACCGGAAATCCCTGGCCAGGGTTGCTGAGATTTACTGTTAAGTGTTACCAGTAGTTTCTCGAATTGTTATAGACCTCATATCGACACGACTTATCGAGCTATTGGGGTCTGACGTTTACCACCCCTAGGCGAGATATGCGACATATCAGACGACGAGACCGGACTGTACGGTAGTGTTACTGGTTGGATTCACTGGAGTGTGAGCGGGCTTGCTCGTCGATCTTCTGATCGCTCAATACCCGGGTGGCCGTTACGTTTAGCAGACCGCTTGCGGCTTGTGGGTGTTTGATATGATCATCATCTGCTACCGGCGTATTGACGAGTCTTTAGAGTCCTACACAGAGGTTTCCTGGCTCAAGCGAAATGAAATAGGAGCGCATATGAGATATGTGCAGGACCGAGAATAATGCGTGCATGTGATACCGTATTTCATTCTCGTGATGGATGTATCGATTGGTTATATTCGATATAACCTAGATATCGAATCAAGGATTGATTCGATAAACCGATACATAGCATACTAGTCGGTTATATGCGATATGACCGGATCGTTAAATCAAGTGTTGATTTAATGATTTAATGTATAATTATATATTTGATATATTACTTTGCATTAACTAGTATTGGTTCACTTTAAATGGATTTTCTCGCTTGGAAGTGCACATTGTATATGTGATATGCTTTTTGTGCACTTGATTGTGTCATGTTTGATGATACATGTTAACTTGGATTTGTGTAAAGATTAAACCATGGTTGTGAGAGTGGTTAGGGTTTTGTTTATTCACTTATTATCTATTTATTCATTTATTCATTCATTTTGGCAAAAGAAAAGAAATGGTGGCTTGCTTTGTTTTACATTGAAGCTTCATGAAGCTTTGAAAAAGTCCACCATTTTTGTTTCATGCCTAACCTAACCATTCACTTAACCTTGGTTCATTCTCTACACTTAACCATGGTAACTATTATGATAAGAATGAATGGGATTATCTTTTCAAGTTAATCTTTTTATTCTATCATAATATTAGCTTCTTCTTCTTCATCTTCTTCAATGAAGAAAGCTTGACTTCATCAATGGTGATTGATGAAAAAGAGTGAGAAATCCAATTCTAAAGTCTACCCACTTCCTATTTCTTCATCCTCTACCTCTTGCCAAGTAGTATAGGGTGTTTTCTTTACAAGTTTCATGACTTGGTGAAGTGGGAGCTTGATCTTGTGATGCCTCGACGTAGATCATCTTCGGCATCGAAGTCGACGACCTAGCCCGTCCATTTCTCCGATGAAGCCGACGCTAGAGCCCGGGTTTCCATTTGGACAGCGAGGAGACTTCATTGCGGAGCTATGGAGGTGGAGAACCGGATCTACAAAGGTTGTATTTCCGTTCTCTTAGTTAAAGTAGTTAACTAGTTGCTTTGTCGCCTAGAATTCTAGCTAACGATCCGTATTAGGATTTCTCGGCACCCGTAAAATTTAAAATTGGCATGGTTGATGCCTTGTGAGACCTCATTAGTGTGCCTAGGAACCCCACATCTTTGCGTTAGTAGATTGATAGATAGAGCAATAACTCAGTTGGTATAGGTACTTCCACTCTTGGGGTTCGCGAACCCCAAGAACTAAGAGAGGAAGTGGACACAAATTAACATTTTTGGGGCAAATTCGTGTGTCCCCTGAGTGCATGGATCTGTTGTGTGTATAGGTTATGGCTCAAGGGCCAGCGGAAAAAAAAATTAAACAAAGTGGACACAAGTTCTTTTTTATTCTTTTCCCCTCTCCCAAAATAAAGGTCTTTTATGGTTTCAAGAATCATCTAAAATCTACACACTATACATTAGAATTTCCAAATTTATCCCTAAAATAAATCCCTCAAATATGTTTAAAATTTAAGAAAAATCTTTTCTAGGACTTGTCGAGAAATTCCAGCAGGTCCTTAAATGGGCTTTCAGATTCATGTAAATCTTTTTTGCACACTCTATTTGCACAAATCTCAATACACATCCAAAAGCTTGCAAAGGGCTTACCCTTGTAAGTTTTTTCCAAATTTCATATATCATTTATGAATTTGTTTTTATGCTAGTTAAAGTTTCAAAAAATTTAATGAAGAGATATATATGGGGTTAAAGTAGGAATTTGTTATTTATTAGATTTTACGATTCAGCTTAGTCAAGGACTTCTTAATAAATGTGCAAAGGAAGAAAAAAAAATTGTAGAAAAAGGGAGGGAATAAAAATTAGATGTGAGGAAAATGAAATTCACAGTGATAATTTATAGGCTTAATTACCAAAAAACCTATCCGTTTCCACCACTTTCAAAAAACTATCCTGAAGTTTCAAAATCGATGATAACTATCCTTTTTAACAGTCAATGACGATCAACATCCAAACATATTAGTTATGACCATTTTACCCTCATACTAAATCTAATTAATTATCTTAAATATTTATTAATTAAATTATTAATAATTATAGTAATTAGGATTAGGGTTAGATGACGGGACAAACGGAGCAAGGCGGCGGTGACGGCGAGAAGGAGGTGGTGGCAGAGAGGAGGATGAGGTAATGATGATTATGGAGATGGCGGCGGAGGGAGAAGATGAAGAAGATGATGATGATGATGGCGTTGGTGGCTGCGAGAGGGGTCGAGGGGGTCGGGGGAGGATGGTGAAGGGGTCGGAAAGGATAGGGAAGGAGGATGAAGAAGATGTTGATGAGATGGCGGGGGCGGCGCAGGGGAGATCGGGGAGGGGAGGGGAGGTCGTGATAAGGTGGGGGGAGGAAGGGAAGCAGTGGGAGGAGGCGGGAGGCGGTGGATCATGATGAGGTTGAAAAAGAAGATGATGATGATGATGATCATGGGTTCGACGGCCCAGGGAAAGGGAAGGAGTGGGGAAGGCTGCGGGTAGGAGGTTGGCGGCGTGAAGAAGGGGAGTAGGTCGATTAAGAGGGTGCGGCTTACGGCGGCTAGGGTTAGGATTATGCCTTGATGAAGATGAAGTTTAAGTGTAGTTTAGGAATTAATTTTTTTTTTGATAAAATGGCTATTTGCTTATGTGGCGCCATTAAGGCTGACATGGCGCTGTAAAAATGGATAGTTATTGATGATGCTCTATATTGGGAATGCCTCAGATCAGGACACGAGGCAGATGAAGTGTCCCAGAACTCAGAAGAAAGGGCCCACAGGGACCGACCAGGCCACCCCTGTGCCTAACCTGCAAGCGCAAGCTGGCTCTCCTCAGAGCCCCTGGAAATTGGCATCCTCGGCCTTTCAGCTCGTCCCGAGCTGCCACAGGACCAAGACTCCTCGGCCCTCTCGCTCGTTCCCGAGCTCCCCAGCCGAGGCCATCTTCCTCGGTCCTCCAACCGACCAACAGTACCGCTCACAGACGCAACCGCCGCTCCGCAAATCTCGCCATGCGCAGATTCTCCGCCAGCAACATCCCACGTTCCACGCCATCACGATCCCCATTAACGGGCGATCCGCTCTTTACGCGAGCGTGACGTCGGGAGCGTAACCGCCGACGAGATTCTCGCGCCTTCTACTGCGTGCTGCCGCCACTATAAAAAACCCCATCACAGAGGGGTCAAGTAAGCCATTTTTTACACTTTTATGCCGTTACTCTGCTCGGATCTCATCACTAACTTGAGCGTCGGAGGGTCCTTGGTGGTACCAAACCACCCCGGAGCTTCTTTGCAGGTACTCGGCAACAGCTTCCCCATCTCACCTCTTCCTCCAAAAACCCATTGAGACCCACACACAACAGGGGATCCCCTCCAGAATCCACCGGGAGATCGACGGAAGACAACATCTGAAAGAGATCTGAAAAGGACCTCCATCAGTTATCCTCGATTTTGAAATTTTAGGGTAGTTTGTTGAAAATGGTGGAAACTTTAGGATAGTTTTTGGTAATTAAGCCTAATTTATATCCTAACATACAATGATTATGACATTCTAATCATACTTTGATGTTTGATTATTATTTAATTTTATGTGACACAAGATTTGCCATATTTACGGTGATGCTACATATCTCATTTTCCTTGTTGATATAATATTTGAAATGTTAGTCATTTTCATACTGTAGTTTACTTTTCAAACTACCAAATTAACATTAACACCATATAAAACAATTGAGCTTAGGCACCCCTCCCTCATGGTTTTATTTGTATGAGCTCCCGACATTTCTACCGACCCAGATTATTTTATATTAATTAATCTCAATCACTCATTCAAATTTTAGTGAACAAACGAATATTAAAGAGTAAAAATAAAATGGGAAAAAAGTAATATAGTTAAGAATAGCGACATTAGGAGCTCTAATCCTATGGAATTTTGATCATGATTTCTTTTTTAATCACTCAAAATTGGTTGTTTGTATTCTAATTCTTAACATTAATCCAAAGGCTTTGAAAATTTCAATTAAGACTATTCCTGAGGATAAAAAAAATTGGCTCGCTCCTCTTAGCTAATTTTTTTAACTTGAGGCCACCCCTCCCCTTCCCTGCCCTTCTTTTCTTATCCAGAAATTTCTTCTTCTTCTTTTAAATATTTTTTTCACTTTGATTAAAAAAAAATCTCAACTGCTATTTTCTTCTCTATATTATCTCTTACACTCTCTAACTTTTTTCTCCTATCTATTTTCTTGAATTAAGATACGAGATTTTGAGATGGGTTGATGGTAAAACAAATGGTGAATTAGAAAAAAAAAAGAATTATGAGAGAAGATTCTCATATTGGTTTGAAATTGGAAAAGAGATAGATTAATTGTGGAATTAGTAAAAAAGGAATTTGAAAAAGAATAAAATATGGGTTTAAACTTTTTTAAAATCAATGGGTTGAAAATTGATAAAATAAACATGATGATGGGTTGTGAAAATTAAAAAGAAAATTGAAGAAGAAGAAGATGATATGTTGTGGTAAATTGAGGGGTACAAGGAAGATAACAATGGTTTATGAGAATTGGAATAAAAATTGAGAAATAAGATGATGAATTATGGGATTGAAGAAAAATTAAGATGGATGATAATGATTTATAAAATTGATTTAAAAAAAAAGTATTGGAAGAGAATATGTTATGGAATTGGTAAAATATTGAGTTGAACGATGATGGGATATGAAATTGAAAGAAAAAAATTGAGTTAGAAGATAATGGATTGAGAGATCTAAAAAATTTGAAGGAGATAAAAATATCATTTTGGGTATACTTAATTTCTATATAATAAAATATACTTTATTATGAAAACTTATCTTTTACCAGCCAAACAAGTTTTGATATAAAAACCCTCTGGATTATTTTACCAAAAGGAATGCATATGTATTCCAAAACAATTTTATCCTAAATGAAATCCGAAGAATTTTTATTCCAAGTATCTCACGTCTAAAAGAGTTAATTTGATTGAAGAAGTTTTTAAACTTGCTTTCATGTATAGATCAAAATGATCTTCTTCTTTTTCTTTTTTTTTTGGAACCAAAAGGAAGTAAGCATTCCATTAATTAAATGGAAAGTTTAAGGAAACCCGCATAAAAGAAAGAAAAAGCAAATGAAGAAAGACAAATTACATGAAACACCACTCACTATCCTACACAAATATTTTAGCACATTTGTTAACTAAACAATTTCGATCATATGGCATATGTGTCTTCTCCGTGCTTTTTAACTAGCCTTTGTTGGCTATAGTGTCCTCAAACCTATTATTGTAATCAAAATTAGACGATTCTGATAATTAAAGGAGGTAGACCATTCTTGTTCGATATGATAGTATACTATATGATTTGTCTTTATCATATATGTGTATATGTTTTTTACGTATTGTTAATATATAATGATAAAGCATGCAGGATCTTTACTTCACTACCAGAGTTATGATGACAATCATACTATTAAGAGCTGGGTAGTCCATAAGCACATCCTTAAATGTCCCTAATAGTGAGAGTATCGAGACTGGGTATTGATATTCCAGAATAGACTAGTATATACATTTCTAGTCCCCGACGAGAGACGGTGGCATGTCTCATAACCATTTATATGCTGCACTTAAAATTGTATACAGGTGCTCACTAGAGGTGAGTGCACCGGACGGACTTGCCGATAACTTTTAGATGATACTATATCTATTGTCGGATAGCAGTTCTCAGTTGACATGAGTACATGTAGTCTGTTGATATGAGATTATCATTTGTAACACCCTAATATGTTTATACAATATGACTTGATATTTTAAGTCTTCTTTTATAATTCTTTTATTTTATCTTTTGGTTTGAAAATGATTCGAATAATAGGAGTCGTTACCTGACCCGACTAACATGTTTAGAACCCAATATAGTGCAATATTGTATCTGAGATTTACCAATGAAGTGTATTTATGTGAATCGAGAATCGTACCCACATCATATATATTTAGATTTTAATATTTTTATATATCTAAAGTTATGAATAAAATAATTTTGTTGCTACCTAACATTGCATGGTAAATCACCTCATATCTCATTTCACTCTTATCTTTTATATGCAAATCCTAAAATATAAGTTAACAAAAATTTGAACAATTTTTATATCTTTAATTAAAACTTCATATATGTTTATTTAAATTTTACTTAGGGGCATATGTATTTAATATTGGAATATTGTATTGTGGTTTAAGATGTTACATAAAGGTATATCTTTCGAAAATATACTTTTTGAGATTTTCGGGTAAAAGTTTAGTGACAATTGAGATTATCTACAAATTATAATATATAAATCTATAATACATATACTATATATATATATATATATATATATATATATATATATATATATATTTATAACCTTTTTTAATTATAAAAACTCTCTCTCTCTCGTCGTACTCTCTCTTCTCGTTCTTCTTCTTCTTTCTCGCCTGAGCCCTAATCCGCGCCCTCGCCATCCCGTCGCCGTCCCCACCTCGTCGTCATCGTCACCACCCCCTTCAAGCTTACCTCCTTTTCGTTGTCATCGCCACCTTCTCTTCTCGAGACCTCACCAGAGATCCCTCAACCGTGCACCCATCGTTTCACCTCCGATGTCCCTTTTGAGACGCGGTCGCCTAAACTCTACACCACCACCGTCACCATCCTCGTCAACCCTTCTCCTCCACGAAAGACTCGGCACCATCCACACCATCACCGCTGGCAACACCTTCTTCTTCTTCTTCTTTTCTCTTTTCAATCACTTAACCTCCTCATTTCTGGCTTCATCGTCGCCGTCGAAGATGTTCCATCTCCTCGTCGCCAACCCAGCGACCTCTGATCTTCGCCTTGCACTGACCCAAAACCCAGAGCTCATCCCCGACACCATCTTCTTCATCTCCTTCTCTTTCTTTTCTTCTTTTAAAGTTCAAAACCTCGACTTTGTTCCGTCATCGGCGAACCCCGACTCGTCGCCTTCGACCCTGAACACCAGACTCTGAGAATTCCACAGAGCATCAGCGGTTACCCCAGAGCATTACGCAATCGTTTATGGCCACAGTCGTATCTACGTCATGTTTTCGAACGTCGCCGTCGTTCGGAATATCTGTATTTCATCGTGAGTGTATCAATTGAGGGAAGTTCTTAAACTTACGACATTTTTTTACCTATACCAATTTTATACAATTATTTATAGCATACGCATCATGTTATTTAGCAAGTAACATCAATTTACAATAGTATAGCATTAATCCGTATCTTTTATCTGGAAGCATACTAGTCCATTATAGTTAATTATAATTCTATTGTAGTTCGCAGACGTGAATATTACTACACACAGGTTTATACATAGCAAATTAGTTAATTAATTAATTCTACATTTTAAAATAAAATATATTGGTTATTCCCATATTGTTTAAATTAACTGGTTATTGTTTTCCATCTAGTATTTATCACGTTAAAACACTGCTCGACATGTTCATGACGCGTTGCAAGATCTATTACTTGGGTTATTACCAATGCTGATTATACTGAATTGTTGTGACTTGTTGTCTAAATAGACAAGACCTATACCTGATTGATCTTATGTTGGCATTAGGTAGATATTGTTAATACCTGACTTGAACACGAAACCTGGGGAAAGGGGAAAATTAATAATGTAACCAAAACGTGACTCAAGAGAATATTATTATTATTTGCCGTGATTCGGGGCGTGAACGGAATAATTATTGTTTATTATGCCGTGGTCCCGTGGGGGTATGAACGGGATATATTGTGTCGTGGTCCCGTGGGAGTATAAACGGGATATCTACTATTGAGTTAAGATGAGAATTATATTAATTGATTTCAAAGACTTGTAAAACAGATAACCTAGAAGTACAGATTTAGGATACACGTGACATACCTATAGCTCGCTGTTTTATACCTACGATGATTATTTATACTCATGTTTCATCATAGTTTTTATCGTTATTGATATTTATGACGCACTGACATCTGGGTATTGCATGGCTCAGTTCCTTTGACCTTGTCGCAGGAAGATGAGGAGTATTTTAACAAGCAAGCTGAGCAGTGAGGAGCTTGATGATTAGTTTTAGAGATGTTTAGTTTATTTTATTTCTGTAGTTTAAATTTATCGATGTGATCCCATAAGAGAAGTGTTTAGGATATTATTTCTTTATTGGATCTATATTCATTTCCGCTATATATTTCTTGACTTTTATCTACCATGGAAGATGGACATGTGTTAGTTAGATTTTATTTACTATTCTTGATATCTGATTGACAGCCGTAATATGACTATAGAGGGATCTTTCCGAACAATAAGTAGCATGGTTGGATTTATCACGTGCTGTATTTACGTATTTTAGGAAGCGGGGCGTGACAAGGTTTTGTTGGTATCAGAGACATAGGTTTTAGGATTAGTCGGGTTTGGTTCTTTTGTAGTTAGGTATTAGACCCAATACACTAATTAGGAAACCCAGAATTAGGAACATGTACTACCACATTACTACCTACCAGTCTTGAATCTATAGTTATCGATATCTTGTTTATTGAATCATGTTTGGCGTTAGTAATCCCCTTCAGTGTTTTTAGCCTCAGAATTATGGCAGATAAGGATTTACGGTCATACCAGAGGCGTGTAGATAACGACGCATTACTAGGAGTGGTACGTGGTATGTTGGAAACCAAGAGCGTCAAATTGAGCTGGATCAGCGGCAGGCCGAGGCTTTCTAAGAGAGTCTGAGGACTGTCCAGCAGTCTGTTGTCACAGCAACTGTAGGACAGCAGCTTCCAGACCAACACAGCGTGAGGGCACGGTGGTGGACTTCAGGAAGCTTGGTCCGTCCACCTTTACAGGATTAGAAGAGCCATTACCAGCGGAGCAGTGGCTAGTTGATACAGAGAACCTGCTTGTTGCCGTGCAGATTCCAGATAAGAAAAGGGTGGATATTATACGCATCCAATTAGTAGATTACGCTCGTGAGTAGTGGCTTATCGAGGAGACCCGTCTGACCAAGCCGATCAGCTGGGCGAATTTTTTGTGAAGTTTCTTAGAGATGTTCTTTCCGCAATCTGCCAGGGAGGAAATGGAGGAGAAGTTCATTAGCTTGAAGTAGAATAGCGGATCCGTTGATACTCATGCGGCTGAATGGATCCGACTCAGTCGATTTGCAGGGCCCTTAGTTGCTAATGAAGAAGATAGGGAAAGGCGGTTTATGTGTAGTCTGGATGTAGAGATTCAGAGACACATCATATTCTTGGGATTGACTACTTTCTCCTAAGTTCTCAAGGCGGCAAGGGAGCAGCAGAGTTTATCGGTAAAAGCAAAGGGTAATCTACAGTAAGAGGTTCCAGTGCGGAAGACTGCGTTTACACCAACCAGAGCTTCTGTACGTACAGGCATTCTGGTGAACAAGAAGGAGGAGGTACCTATGAAGAGGACCTTTGTTTCAACACAGAAGAAGGATATGATTTGTGATTACTGCCAACGACCGAGTCATTACCGGAGGGAAAGCTAGATGAGGCTTGGGCAGTGTCTGATTTGCGGGGCGGCTGATCATCGGATTAATACTTTTCCATCTAGAGTTCAGTTGAAAGGTGATATTCCGAGAACGCAACAGAAGCAGATAACTCACAGGCCTAATCAGGCACGGGCCTTCACCTTGACGGCCGAGGTGGCCAAAGCTTCAAACAATGTTGTCTTAAGTATTCTACTTGTTTATAGTTTTCCCGCATTGGCATTGTTCGATTCTGTTGCATTCTATTGCTTTATGTCGTCCAAGTTTATTAGTGCACACTCTGTCCCACACACGGCTCTATCTAGTTCTTGGGACAAATACACCGGGAATGGGAGAATTATATCTAGTAGTGAGTGCAAAACTTGCTCGATTGTCATTTGCGGACGGGAGTTATTTGCGGATTTCTTAGTGATTGATACGGGCAGCTATGATGTGGTCCTGGGAATGGATTTTCATGGCATTTTCCATGCTCACATTGATTGCAGGGCGAAGAAAGTGATCTTACGGATTCTCGTACATCCGGAGTTCATATTTGTTAGTGTATATGCCCTAGAGGCCATTACTGTATCATACTGGTTTGTATATTACTTAATGGATGCTTGGGATATTCACCTTGTATATACAATCTTGCTCAAAATAGTAGTATGCTACTTGGTTTGTTTCTACTTCAATGTGTACATGTGTTTATTTTTGTATATCGCCTATACACATTAGTAGAGCCCTTAGGATCTTTGCTTGATTACCAGCGATGTGATGGCCGTCACACTAGTGGGGCTGGGTAATCTATAAGCACATCCTTATGCAGGTCCCTGGTCGCAGGACTATCGAGACAGGGCATCGATACTCCGGAGTAGACCAGCGCATGCGCTTCTCATCCCAGTGTGGGAGACGGTCTGTCCCACAGCCGTCAGTACGTCGTACTTGAGATAGTATGCGGGTGCTCGTTAGGTTACGGGTACACTGGACAGGACTCGTCGGGAACTGACTAGTTGGTATTATACCTATCGTCAGTTATCAGTTCCCAGGTGACATGAGTACAGCTTAGTCCGCTGACTTGACACTGTCACTTCGCCTCGGGTGTGTTCCCACTGTACTTTGATCACTACCCTACCACGGCTCAAAGGAGTCGTGCAAACAGGTGGTGGTTGGGTGCAGTCCCGAAGCACTTGGAGGCAGTGACGGTTAGACAGGATTCGTCTCTCCCGGTATTGGGGTTGACATCGCGCTGTGTCTAGGAGAGCCATTACACGAGTAGTCCCTGGCCAGGGCAAACGAGATATACTGGTAGGTTTCCAGTGTTATCTCAGGGTGTATTAGGCTTCACTCCGGCACGACTTGTACCGCTATTGGGGGACTGACGTTTACCGCCCCCTAGGCCCGCCATGCGATGTATCAGACGAACAGACCGGACTGTACGGAGAATGTCACACTCAGGCTCAGTAGGAGTTCAGATGGGTTTCGCCTCGTCGGTCTTCTTGTCGGCATTACCTGGGGACCGTTACGCACAGCTAGTGCCGCTTGCGGTCTGTGGTTAAACCCACTGCCAGCGTAGTGTCGAGTCTTTAGAGTCCCACACAGAAAGCTTTTCGCCTTTAGGCAAAAGAGTAGAGGTCGCATGGTATTGCGACAGGTCGCATGGTTTTGCGACAGGGTTCGGTCACATCCGTGCACTTATGCACGTACAGTGTCCGGACAGTTTACACTAGCGGGCTTTGGTTTAAGCCAGATCCTAGTGTACCTTATGGGATTGGATTTATCCAGTTTGCATTCGTGTTCCTCGGAACGCGGATGCGGGTGTGTATGCACAGTTGACAGGGAGGCAGAGGCTGCGGATTCTCATTAGGGTTGTTGACAGTTGACCGTTGACTATTTGACTTTATGCTCAACCCTAATGAGAATATGATATGTGATTAACTATTATATTAATTAAGTATTATGGTGATATGGTTGTTGACTTGTTGACTTTTGTTGACTTGTTGACTTTGTTGACTTGTTGACTTTTGTTGACTTGTTGACCGGTTGACTAGGCTTGACTAGTTGACCATCATGATAACCATGGTTATCATTTCATGCCAAAGACTTTTACTTGCTTGTTCATTTGAGTAAAATGAGTGCATGACATGATAAGGTTATGGTTGCTTCAAACCATCACATAAGACTTTTTTGATATGATGAGTTATGATCACTTTGGATTATGAGAGGGTGAGAGACAAAATACTTGCTCATTCTTTCTTGCTCATTCTCTCTCTTGTTCTTGAGCTCTCCTCTTGCTCTCACCCTCAACCTCTTGCTCCCTCTCTTGATCTATGGTTCTCTTGTCTCATGAGTTGAGAATCAAGAACCATAGATAAAATCCCATTCTATTTCCTCTCTACTCATTCTAGTTCACTAGGTTTAGCAAACCAAGTGAACTAGTTTCTTCAAAGAACGAAGAAGGAGCTAAAGGTTGGAGCTTTCAAGTGGATCTATCTTCGGCGTACGGAGACAACGAGAAGGAGCCTTCGAACCACCATCGGAGCTTGAAGAGAAGGAGTTCAAGTTTAGGTATAACCATCTTCATCCGAGTAGCTAAATATCTTTAGCTTAGTATGCTAGTTTTAGTTTAGGTAAAGATCCCGACCTAGCTTAGTCCATGTTGCCTCTTGCGTTAAAATTTTGATTTTATACCGTTTCCGCCTCCCCGTAAGAACCGGGGGTCGCAACGTGGACTTACAGTGGTATCAGAGCCTAACTAAACTTAAACTAGCTTGGTAGTGAAGTGTAACGAAGTTCGGAACCGAAAAAAATCCAAAAACCAAACTTTTACAAAAACTGAGTTTCTGTTGAAATTTTTTTGGCTCAAAATGAAAAACTTTACACTTGTAAATTCGGCTCAGGGTTTTGTGTGAACACCCAAGAAAAACGATACAGTAATTCGTCCAAACCGCCGCCCTTCCGCCGCGAGAGCTAGGCATCCGCCGCGGAACCGCCGCGCTTTGTCGTCTTCTGTGCATCGTTTTTCGTGCAGTGTGTGTCTGTGGTGGTTTTGGGATTTTTGATATATATTATATGTGCCCAGATTTTCCAGAAAAGATATTTCCTTTTGGGGTCCTATAATTCCGTATTTTTTCCGAACTTCACTGCACTTTGACTATGATGGTTATATCTGTGATGTTTGCATGTATTGAACGTCGGCCAATCGCTATAAGTCGATTGGTCGGGGTTATACATGATCTGTAATGTGCTGGAATGTGTATATAAATATGTTGGATTGTCGCGGGTGAATAGCCGGGGGTTGTGAGACGAGAGTTTTCTTTTCTTGCAATTCATGTAAATTTGTAAATTGATGTAATAATTATTTGTATGGCCACACAACCGGGTCGGGGTTGTAGCCGTCATTGTATAATTTCTTTTTACTGTTTTTGCTCCTAGGATAGACCCATGGAGGGGTGCACAAACTACCGGGTATGCCGAAGTGTCGAGTGGCCTACTCATGGAGATGAGGGAGGTTGCTACGCTTCGGGTACTTGGCGGGTAGTTTGCCGCACCCGTAGGGGTCTTGGGTGGGGTTTTGGCTATTCACCGCGACCGTGTAATCTGTTTTTGTTACAGGCTCGTACAAATTACAGATTCCTAGTATATCCAATGTATTTATTTGTGATCTGAAATGTTTATCATTGCAGTATATCTATATATGATATTATTTAGGCGTTGCTTATGTTTTACAGACGCGCTAGCCCAGCCCCCGCTCTGTCGTTAGTTAAGTAACCTAACGGGTAATGACGGGGCCCCGTGGCGAATGCGAATGGCATAAGCGTACGTCATATTTTGGTTGTTTTCTGCAATGGTAGGATTAAATGATGGGACGCATTAAAAGAACTAATGCAAGAATATCACGCATTAAAAGAACTAATGCAAGATAATAAACCAAGTTAAAGTCGTTGGAACACTTTCGAAAAACCACTCGGTTCTTTTCAAAAACAACTTTTAAATGCGGAGCTTGAGCCACTCCTTTTAAAAGCTATCTCGTTCCATCGACCAAATCAAGTTCACTACGTTCACGGTTTTGCCAAAACCATTCGTAGCCCTCCGTCGTTTCGTATGAATATTCAATAGTATTCAAGCTGTGTTTGTTGACCTTCGTCAAGGCATAGTGATTGGTAGCTATTGGGTATTCATATGTAGCATAGATAGATGCGTTGGTTTGGGACATTCGCATTACCTTGTTGACCTTCGTCAAGGGTATATACGGATGGATTCAAATTAACCTGGATAATGACGGGCAGAGCTTGACATGTGACTTATGATTTGTTGACCTTCGTCAAGGTCATAAGAGCATGGGGCAAAAATCCACATCGGGAGTTTCATAAGTACTGAAACTTGCTAGATTTGCATACCATTTGGAGTGTGATGATTCTGGTAGGATTCCTTCAGTTTCGTCACGCGATGATATTTGGATCCCGATCCTACTGTGAGTATATGCTACTCCTCGGGAAATTTCTCACTTAACGATCAATGCTATAAACCTAGTAGGTGCCTAGAAAGGTGTTAGCGGGGCTACGCCCCCAGGAAAAAGAGGTTCTCTAATTAAGGAACTTCGCGAAAGCGTTGGAAAACCTCCCTCGAAGTACCGACACCGGCCTGGCTGAACGGTTAAGCAAGTATTGTACGGTGGGATTGATCTTGACTAATTCTTCCTTTATGGTTTGAGGAGGGATTCGAGAAACAGTGGGAGCCATCCTGTTTAGACAAACTAAAAACCACTCTAAACTTGCAAGAGCATCATGCTGAGTGTTTCTTCTTCTCTCTCCTAATTGCAGCGACCAATCAACATGACTGGACTTAAGTTACTCCTAGATAAAAACAAACTGACAGGGCCAAACTACAAAGATTGGCTCAGGAATGTCAAGATAGCAATCACTTATGACAAGCTGGGGTATCTTCTTACCACCAAAGCTCCCCCTGTCCCTGGTCCAACTTCCAGCGTCGCGGATAAGGAAATCCGCAAGACTTGGGAGATTGATAGCGCGAAGGCCAAGTGCCTCCTGCTTGCCTCGATGGACAACGAACATCAGAGGAGGCATGAGAATATGGACATGGAGTCCATATTGCTCCATACAAAAGAACTGTATGGAGAGCAATCACGTATCGCAAGATACGAAGCGTCGAAAAAGTTATTTTCGACAAGAATGGCCGTCGGATCATCAGTAGCCGAGCACGTGCTAAAGATGATCGGCTTCATTGAGGAGCTCGCTGACCTAGGGATCACATTGGAGAGTGAGCTATATACGGATATAGTTCTCCAGTCCCTTCCTTCCACTTACGCCCAGTTTATACTGAACTTCAACTTACAAGAAAAAGAGGTTGAACTTTCAGAGCTCCTCAACATGCTGAGGAGCGCAGAGGGCACCCTACAGAAAGGTAGGGATACATCCACTTTGTTTGTAGGAGGATCATCTTCTTCTAGGTCCAAGGCGAAAGCCAAGGGAAAGAAGAAGAAGGCCCCCGCCAAACCAAGGGGCGGTGTTAGTAAAGTGGATACGAAGGGAAAAGCAAAAGCAATAAAGATAGCGGGGAAGCTTGTGGATAAGGAAGAATGCTTCTATTGTCATAAGAAAGGACACTGGAAGAATGATTGCAGGGCCTGGAAGGCCAGAACACAGGAATTGAAGCAGGTTGCAGCTTCAGCTTCAGGTGTGTATGTTATTGAAAACTGTCTTTCAATAAACTCTACTTCCTGGGTATTGGATACCGGATCAGGATCTCATATCTGTAATTCTTTGCAGGCGTTGAGAAACCGTAGGGTTTTGAAGGCAGGTGACATGACCCTCAGAGTTGCAAACGGAGCTAGCATGGATGCTAAAGCCGTGGGGGACTATCACCTGGGAATGTCAGATGGACATGTTTTGGTTTTGCGTAATTGCTTTTTTGTACCCAACGCAACTTGTAATATCATTTCTGTATCTTTAGTTTCTAAAGAAGGTTATGAATTTGCGTTTGTAAGTAATGTTGTAAACATTCACCTTAATCAAGTTTTGATTGGTTCAGGTACATTGAGTAATGGTGTATACGTGTTAAACCAACCACAGATTTTTAATGTCCAGAATACACACAAAAGAAAGTCTCCAGAACTAAATCAGACTTTCTTATGGCATTGTAGATTGGGTCACATCAATGAGAGAAGGTTGACTAAGTTACATACAGAAGGATATTTGAATGCGTTCGAATATCAATCGTATGCCACTTGTCAATCTTGTCTCAAAGGAAAGATGACAAAGACTCCATTTACTGGACAAGGAGTAAGAGCGAGCGAGCTCTTGGGACTCGTACACAGTGACGTGTGCGGTCCAATGTCTACACATGCCCGAAGCGGACATTCTTACTTCATTACTTTTACGGATGACTTCTCAAGGTACGGTTATGTCTTCTTAATGAAACATAAGTCCGAGGCCTTTGGAAAATTCCAGGAGTATAAGAATGAAGTAGAGAAACAGACCGGCAAAAGTATTAAGATTCTAAGATCGGATCGAGGTGGAGAATACTTATGTGCCGAATTCCTGAATTACTTAAAAGAGAATGGTATTCTCTCTCAGCTTACTCCTCCATACACTCCGCAACATAATGGTGTATCGGAGAGACGGAACCGAACCCTATTGGATATGGTTCGGTCCATGATGAGTAACGCTGAGTTACCGCGATCATTCTGGGGATATGCACTAGAAGCAGCTGCGTATCTCTTGAACAAGGCTCCCACCAAGACTGTGCCTACCACCCCATATGAGATGTGGACTGGGAAGAAACCCTGTCTTAAGTATCTCAAGGTATGGGGATGTCCAGCTTTTGTAAAGAAGCAGCATGCGGACAAGCTTGAGGCACGTTCAGTACAGTGTAAGTTTGTGGGATACCCAAGGAACTCCAGGGGGTATCTTTTCTATTCCGCTGAGGAACAAAAGGTTTTTGTTTCTCAGCATGCCCGCTTCTTAGAAACTGAGTTTTTGGAAACCCAGATAAGTGGGAGCACAATAGAACTGGAAGAAGTTCCAGAACCACAGACTGTTACTGAAAGCTTAGTGGAACCAGAGGGTTCAACAGAACAGGACATTCCTGCGCCACTCCGCAGGAGTAGTAGGCAGTCTCATCCGCCCGAGAGATACTACGGTTTTCTCATAGACGGGGATAGAGAGGATTGCATCATAGATTATGATGAGCCTACTAGCTTCCAGCAGGCCGTTCAGAGCGTTGACTCAGTGAAATGGCTGGATGCAATGCTGACCGAAATGGAGTCCATGTACACCAACAAGGTATGGACGTTGGACATTGCTCCAGACGGGGTAAAACCCGTAGGATGCAAGTGGATCTTCAAAAGGAAGATTGGTGTAGATGGACAGGTTGAGACCTATAAAGCTAGGCTGGTAGCAAAGGGTTTTCGTCAAAGACCTGGCTTGGACTACGACGAAACCTTTTCTCCAGTAGCCATGCTGAAATCCATTCGGATCCTTCTTGCCATTGCTGCCTTCCACGATTATGAGATCTGGCAAATGGACGTAAAGACAGCTTTTCTAAATGGAAATTTAGAGGAGTGTGTCTATATGGACCAGCCAGAGGGTTTCATTCAGAGTGGGAGCAGCGGAAAGGTGTGCAAGTTGCTTAAGTCCATCTATGGACTAAAGCAGGCATCGCGGAGTTGGAACATCTGCTTTGATGAGACGGTCAAAGAATTTGGCTTTATCAAAAATCCAGATGAACCATGCATCTATAGTAGATTTGTAGCGAGAACTGTAGTATTCCTCGTTTTATACGTGGATGACATTCTCTTAATAGGAAATGACATTCCTATGCTACAATCTGTCAAGGGGTTCTTGTCACACAGGTTCTCCATGAAAGACCTGGGTGATGCCTCATACATTCTGGGTATCCGGATCTACCGTGACAGATCCAAGAGGATATTAGGACTTTCACAGTCCAGGTACATCGACACCATACTGAAGAGGTTCAGTATGGAAGATTCCAAGCGCGGTAACCTACCGGCTTGTCACGGGATCACCCTCTCTAAAGAGATGTCTCCCAAGACTGATTTGGAGAGGGATCGCATGTCTATTATACCCTACGCTTCTGCGGTAGGCTCTATAATGTATGCGATGTTGTGTACCAGACCGGATGTAGCTTATGCACTGAGTGTGGTAAGCCGGTATCAGTCTAACCCTGGGGAGAAACACTGGATAGCGGTAAAGAACATTCTCAAGTACCTGAGAAGGACTAAGGAGATGTTCTTGGTGTATGGCGGAAAAGACCTCCAGATCGAGGCCTTTGCTGACTCCAGCTTCCAGAGTGACAAGGATGATTCCAAGTCCATGTCGGGTTTTGTCTTTACCCTCAATGGAGGGGCGGTGTGTTGGAAGAGTTCCAAACAGGAAACCGTTGCAGACTCGACGATGGAAGCGGAATACATCGCTGCATCTGATGCCGCAAAAGAAGCTGTCTGGATGAGGAAGTTCTTGAAAGAACTTCAGGTGGTTCCGTCCATTGTTGATCCAATACCTCTGTATTGCGACAACAACGGGGCTATAGCTTTAGCGAAGGAACCCAGGTCCCATCAGAGATCCAGGCACATCTTAAGGCGGTATCACCTGATCAGGGAGATCGTAGATCGCCAGGAGATCGAGGTTCGGAGAGTCGCTTCAGAAGATAACACTGCTGATCCATTCACCAAGGCCCTGCCCCAGACTCAGTTCGAGCGGCTGATCGAGATGATAGGTCTTCGATACGCCAGTACATGGCCTTAGTGCAAGTGGGAGATTGTTAGTGTATATGCCCTAGAGGCCATTACTGTATCATACTGGTTTGTATATTACTTAATGGATGCTTGGGATATTCACCTTGTATATACAATCTTGCTCAAAATAGTAGTATGCTACTTGGTTTGTTTCTACTTCAATGTGTACATGTGTTTATTTTTGTATATCGCCTATACACATTAGTAGAGCCCTTAGGATCTTTGCTTGATTACCAGCGATGTGATGGCCGTCACACTAGTGGGGCTGGGTAATCTATAAGCACATCCTTATGCAGGTCCCTGGTCGCAGGACTATCGAGACAGGGCATCGATACTCCGGAGTAGACCAGCGCATGCGCTTCTCATCCCAGTGTGGGAGACGGTCTGTCCCACAGCCGTCAGTACGTCGTACTTGAGATAGTATGCGGGTGCTCGTTAGGTTACGGGTACACTGGACAGGACTCGTCGGGAACTGACTAGTTGGTATTATACCTATCGTCAGTTATCAGTTCCCAGGTGACATGAGTACAGCTTAGTCCGCTGACTTGACACTGTCACTTCGCCTCGGGTGTGTTCCCACTGTACTTTGATCACTACCCTACCACGGCTCAAAGGAGTCGTGCAAACAGGTGGTGGTTGGGTGCAGTCCCGAAGCACTTGGAGGCAGTGACGGTTAGACAGGATTCGTCTCTCCCGGTATTGGGGTTGACATCGCGCTGTGTCTAGGAGAGCCATTACACGAGTAGTCCCTGGCCAGGGCAAACGAGATATACTGGTAGGTTTCCAGTGTTATCTCAGGGTGTATTGGGCTTCACTCCGGCACGACTTGTACCGCTATTGGGGGACTGACGTTTACCGCCCCCTAGGCCCGCCATGCGATGTATCAGACGAACAGACCGGACTGTACGGAGAATGTCACACTCAGGCTCAGTAGGAGTTCAGATGGATTTCGCCTCGTCGGTCTTCTTGTCGGCATTACCTGGGGACCGTTACGCACAGCTAGTGCCGCTTGCGGTCTGTGGTTAAACCCACTGCCAGCGTAGTGTCGAGTCTTTAGAGTCCCACACAGAAAGCTTTTCGCCTTTAGGCAAAAGAGTAGAGGTCGCATGGTATTGCGACAGGTCGCATGGTTTTGCGACAGGGTTCGGTCACATCCGTGCACTTGTGCACGTACAGTGTCCGGACAGTTTACACTAGCGGGCTTTGGTTTAAGCCAGATCCTAGTGTACCTTATGGGATTGGATTTATCCAGTTTGCATTCGTGTTCCTCGGAACGCGGATGCGGGTGTGTATGCACAGTTGACAGGGAGGCAGAGGCTGCGGATTCTCATTAGGGTTGTTGACTGTTGACCGTTGACTATTTGACTTTATGCTCAACCCTAATGAGAATATGATATGTGATTAACTATTATATTAATTAAGTATTATGGTGATATGGTTGTTGACTTGTTGACTTTTGTTGACTTGTTGACTTTGTTGACTTGTTGACTTTTGTTGACTTGTTGACCGGTTGACTAGGCTTGACTAGTTGACCATCATGATAACCATGGTTATCATTTCATGCCAAAGACTTTTACTTGCTTGTTCATTTGAGTAAAATGAGTGCATGACATGATAAGGTTATGGTTGCTTCAAACCATCACATAAGACTTTTTTGATATGATGAGTTATGATCACTTTGGATTATGAGAGGGTGAGAGACAAAATACTTGCTCATTCTTTCTTGCTCATTCTCTCTCTTGTTCTTGAGCTCTCCTCTTGCTCTCACCCTCAACCTCTTGCTCCCTCTCTTGATCTATGGTTCTCTTGTCTCATGAGTTGAGAATCAAGAACCATAGATAAAATCCCATTCTATTTCCTCTCTACTCATTCTAGTTCACTAGGTTTAGCAAACCAAGTGAACTAGTTTCTTCAAAGAACGAAGAAGGAGCTAAAGGTTGGAGCTTTCAAGTGGATCTATCTTCGGCGTACGGAGACAACGAGAAGGAGCCTTCGAACCACCATCGGAGCTTGAAGAGAAGGAGTTCAAGTTTAGGTATAACCATCTTCATCCGAGTAGCTAAATATCTTTAGCTTAGTATGCTAGTTTTAGTTTAGGTAAAGATCCCGACCTAGCTTAGTCCATGTTGCCTCTTGCGTTAAAATTTTGATTTTATACCGTTTCCGCCTCCCCGTAAGAACCGGGGGTCGCAACGTGGACTTACAATATTCTTGGGAGGTAGCAGATCTGTTGGGCTATGCCGACAAGTGCTATTCTTTCGTCAATGGAAGTAAATAAGGAAGAAGCACCAGCAGTAGTTTGGGATTTCATGGATGTGTTCGAGGAAATCTCGGGTTTATCACAAAAATGAGATATGGAGTTCGTGATTGATCTTATTCCTGGAGCAGCACCGATTTCAAAGGCTTACTATCCGATGGCACTGGTGGAACTAGAAGAAGTAAAGATACAAGTTACCAAATTACTAGAGAAGGGTTGGATTCACAGTAGCGGTTCACTGTGGGGTGCCCTAGTTCTACTAGTCAAGAAGAAAGATGGCACGCGAAAGATGTGCATCGACTATCGGGAGTTAAATCAGGTGATTATTAAGAACAAGTATCCAATCTCTCGCATAGACGAATTATTCGATCAACTCAGTGGTGTGAGGGTATTCTCGAAGTTGGATTTACGATCAGGGTATCATCAAGTTCGGGTGAAAGAAGAAGACAATTGCAAGATGACGTTTCGAACCCGATATGGGCATTACGAGTATTTAGTGATGCCATTTGGAGTTACTAACTCATCAGTAATTTTCACCAACTTGATGAACCGAATCTTTTCACCGTATTTGGATCAGTTCGTAGCGATGTTTATTGACGATATTTTGGTCTATTCGAGAAGCAAAGAAGAGCATGAAGAACACTTAAGAATCGCACTGCAAACATTGAGACAGGAAAAACTTTATGCTAAGATGATCAAGTGCGAGTTTTAGCCTGAAGAGGTGAAGTTTTTGGGTTATATTGTATCCGGAGATGGAATTGCAGTCGACCCCGAAAAGATTGCAGCTATTCATGATTGGGCTATTCCAAAGAATGTGAGGGAGATCAGAAGTTTCCTTGAGCTCGCTGGATATTATAGAAGGTTTGTGGAGAACTTCACCCGGATAGAAGAACTACTAACCAAGCTAACACGTAAGGAAGTACCGTTCGTGTGGACTGAGAAGTGTGCGTCAGCTTTTGAAGTGCTGAAACAAAGATTGACAACCGCTCCTATTCTGACAGTACCAGATGGTTCCGGAGGACTAGTTATTCACAGTGACGCATCTGGGAAAAGGTTGGGATATGTTCTGATGCACATGGGAAGGTTATAGCGTATGCGTCAAGGTAATTGAAGACCCATAAGAAAAACTACCCAACTCATGATTTAGATCTAGCAGCAGTGATCTTCGTGCTAAAGATTTGGGGACACTACTTATTAAGAGAAAGAGTTAAAGTGTTTACGGATCTCAAGAGCCTAAATCACGTGTTTGTAAGTCTACGGTAGCGCCCCGGCCGTCTGTTCGAGGCCAAAATGCGGAAACGAAAACTTTTTCGAAACTTGAAACCGGCTCTATCGCAGACTTTAATCCCAGATTGAACCATTAACCTATAACTAGCAACCAGAGAAGGGTTAGAAAAGCTATACCGATCGATCCGTATCCTTCGGTCTTTGGCCACCAACCCAAGCTCCTCGCGGTATCTCCGATCTCCGGTCTCCTCATCGGAAAGGGCACCACATCTTCGAGTCTTTTTACGGGCTCCCGCTTTATCCGAAACAACTCGGGCATGAAGTTCGCTAGCCGACGTGTCCAAGGCAAAGTAGAGAATGTGTGTGACAACTTTGTCTTTTGCATCCATTGCATGGATGGAGGTTGAAGATGAAGCCATCAATGGAGGTTATGAGCTAGAGGAAGAAGAAGAAGAACAAGCCTTTTTCTTTTATGTTATCCATAAAAATGAGAGAGGCCAAGCAAAATAATACAAGAGCAAACATTATCATGGATGCCCTTCTATCTCTTCCCCTCATTTCAAACCACAAATCAATCACATAATATGACATTAGCACAAGAAAAGAGACCATGAGTCACTAATGAAGTCTATGTCACATTAAATGCTCAAAATGATGATTTAGCTCACAATTTCCATTTGTAAATATTAATCCAAATGTTTACAACAATAAAAAGATAAGGCAATATCTAAAGTAAACTCATGAGGGATCACAAGGATACCCCTCACCTGTATATACATACCTGCATCCGCATTCCAAATGAATGCGAATGCGATGAGACTAAAGTAATCCAACAAATCTAATACTAGGATCCGGCTTAAACCAAAGCCCACTCGTATGATCCGCCCGATCATGATCCGTGCACTACTGCACGTATATGATCGAACCCTGCCATATATCATACGACCTCTACAACGTTTCGCCCAAAACTTGAAAACTGTCTGTGGGGGACTCTAAAGACTCGTCAATACCTTGGTTGTGGATTTAACCACTAGCACGTCAGAGGTACTAGCTGTACGTAACGGGCTACCAGGTATTGACCAAAAGGGAGGTCGATGAGCGAACTCATCCTGACATCCTACTGAGCCTGTCAGTGACAATATCCGTACAGTCTGGTCCGTTCGTCTATGAGTATCGCATGGCGGGCTTAGGGGGTTGGTAAAAGTCAGACCCCCAAAAGCGGTACAAGTCGTGTCGGAGTGTAGCCCAGAACACCCTGAGATACTACTGGAATACCTACCAGTAAATCTCCTGCCTTGGCCAAGAACTTCGTGTAATGGCTCTCCTAAACACAGCGCGATCTCACCCCTAATACTGGGAGAGACGAAACCCCTACCGATCCGCTCACTGCCTCCATGTGGCTCGGGACTGTACCCAACTAAAACCTGTTTGCACGCCTCCTTTGAGCCGTGGGAGGGTGGTAATCAAAGCACAGTGGGAACTCACACGAGACAAATGACGATCTCAGGTCGATGAACTAACCTGTACACATGTCACCAGGGAACTGCTATCTGACGTCAGGTATAATACCAACTATCATGTTCCCGGCGAGTCCTGTCCGGTGTACTCACAACCCAATGAGCACCTGTATACATCTTAGGTGAACCAACTTACACCAATGTCTTGTGAGACCAACCACCGCCCCTCGTCGGGGTCTCGACTGTATACACTAGTATACTAATGGAGTATCGATGCCAAGTCTCGAAACTCCCACGACTAGGGACCACTTTAAGGATGCGCTTATAGACCCCAGCTCCCATGTATATGATCGCCATCATACTGCTGGCCGTCAAGCAAGAATCCTATGGGCTCTATCAACGTGCAATAGTGACCTGTAATGTCACCGAAAGCATATACACGATGATAAAGATAAACTAGATAGCATACTATCATATCGAGTAAGACTGTTCTACCGGCATAGGTCCTCCCTCAATCATTGCAATTACGTGCCTGTGATCCAATAATTGACTCTGAGGGCACTATATCCAACAATCTCCTACTTGCGCTCAAGGCTAATTATTGCGATGTCGCATACTCACAGCCCGTGTGATACCGAACACCCAACTCCTCTGCTAATCAGTCTCACAAAGCCCGTTTGCGAAACTATTGCGTTCGAGGAATAGCCTCAGTGAGTGGATCCGCTCTGATGTTTCTTTCTATGTCTCTCTTTTTCTCAAGTTCGCGGAGAAAGCCATCTCCCGAAATGAGCAATACCTGTCTTAGAATATGTCTGGATATCTGATGGGACTTAGTTCATAAATGAACTCCAAATCCAAATTTCTTAGACTGTATCGTCAACTGAAATTAATCAGTATCCTGCGCCACACCTCCCTCAGTATCCTCTTGGACCACCTGTCCAAAATACCGCCCCTCGTCAGAGGGAAAACTATAACTCTGACAGCCATTCTGTCATCCAGGTCACCTTGGAAGCCTGGAATGATAACTGTCACCCGAAGGAGGCTGCCGTTATAATTTCCCTAGAACATCCACTTATGTTCTAAAACTGCTTCCGAACGTTTCTCCAGGATAGGATTAATATCAACTTATTGCATCTAATGCAAAAAAACAACGTCTGGTGTGGTACTTGACATGTCATGATTGACTCAATTGCCTAAGTAAGTGATCTGTCAATCATGCACATCCCTTACCCCTTTAGTCTGTAAGACACCTTCAGAGAGGGTGACTCCATCACCTGCAGGTACACTACCGTGCCAGGAGTCGTCCATTTTAAAACACCTTTAGAATACTGTCTAAGTACCCAGATTCGGAAACTACCCAAATCTTGATCTAAAACCATAAATCTAGTAACCGGAATGTCTGATATTATATCTATATCTTATATGGAGAAACCACTGTGTGACAACCAAATTATAACCGATCGTAGTATAGGAATTTAACTTCCAACTCTGTGTATATCATCCAAGTACCAGGACATCACACCCTACTACCTTCTTAACAGATCCATCCTCTATTCTGATGAAGTCAAACCTATGACTGTCACATAAGAAATAGATGATCTATCTCTGCTATATCCGCTTTAGTCCATAAATAGACACAAGCTACTTGTCCACTATGCTTCCGCTGCTCCTACTGACTACGACAACCTTCTGGCAGAGTCATATACACGTATACTTCTAAAGCTAGTTTAGAACGACGCTATACTCATCCTCCTGCCGGGCCTCACAGTCTAGAACAATAGCAATGGCAAGTCTGGGTAAACAAGAACCTCCCTGTCACCGTCCTTGAGGCTACCGGAGTACCTCTCGGGTGCCTGAGGTTACCCACCATATCTGCGGAGTGGCTAAAGGAATGTCAAACCCGATTGAATCTTTAGGTTCTTATCAAATTTTCAGTAATCATTTGCGGTTCTGGAATCACTTCCAGTTCTACCATACCCCCACTACTGTTTTCTGAAAAAATCCATTTTTATCAAAACTGTGGCGAGTCCAGAACAATATCACTATTGATCTTCCAGATGGTAGAAAGTCAACCCTCGTCATAACCCGGGTCAACCCACAAACAGCCATTACAGATACGTGCCTTGAGTTATCCAGAGTCTGGTTTTAAGCATAAGCCGGACAACTCTCTGTACCTTAACATTGTTAAGATATGAACTATTCTATATCCAATATAGAAACAGAGGCACTGATTTAATTGGAACCAGATTCAAATCATGCAGCTCTCTCCAGTGCATGTCAACTAAATGGAGAGAGGCCGATCAGTATTACTCAACTTAGGAGTGCATCCAATTATGAGTAACCTGAAAGAGAAGCAAGTTTTAATAATTATTACTATCAACTGAATACCATATACAAGTATCTACATCTTCGATCACCTTGAAGAATCCTGATACTTGCAACGCTTGGTTCTCTACTTTATTCTTATACCTATAACTTCTCAAAACTTAGACCTTGCATTCCTACGAAACACATGTCTAAGAACTAGAGAAGTCACAAGTAAACAGAATATAGTACGAGTACCAACCCCTCTGTCCTCATGGACACTGGACAACATACAATACTCTGTATAAGTCCCCTGAGTCTAATAACTTATTCCCTGTGTGTCGTAGGTTGAAAACTGTACTTATGGTTAAGAAGAATTACACCGCTGTTTAATGCTCCTTACCTAACCATCCACTGATATAGGTAAATGTCACGGACATAATTTCAAAAAGTTATATCTCACTTTATAAAAATAAACGTACAGATATATCAATTTGAAATTGGTGCATAACAACAGATATTCAAAACCAAATATTTGCCGTCCGGCAAACAACCCAGGCGATTTCCTCAAATATCATCAATTACAACGAATCCCGATATAATGAGAATGATCACCCAATTTCCAATAACTTACTCCCACTCATCATCTGTAAAACCATATAGATGTGAGAATCATACCTGGTAAATACATACCCTAGAGTAAGGGCTAATTGGAAAATCAGTTTTCTTTTAACAATACACAGTGAAACTGAAATATATAAATGTTTCGAAGGGGTATCCGGGTATTCCTAGTAATGCCTCTTCCATTATCAGATTCACAACTGTAACCGTATATTTCTTTACCATCTCTCCAAATCCCTTTATATGTCTTTAGTCATTACCTTCTGTACACCCCTTTAGGCTAAATGGTTTTCTTCCCTCCCTACTGTTCGGCACCAGCCTATGGTTTGGAAGAAGACTATCCAATAAGCATAATGCGTGTACTGTCCTAATCCTAGGAGCACTCGCAACCCGAGAGAAGGTAAAAATAAAAAAACAACTGAATAAAACCTTATTCCTATTTCTCCTGAACCAGAATCCATCCCCGAACTGGAACAAGTTCCTTCGAGTTCGTATATAATCATACGATGGAGTATCCAAATAACTGTGGATCTTCGTAGTGATACGGATGTTCTGGAGAAATACAAAGGTGAAGTAGGAGTGGCGATGAAATACTTGGTTTGGTCGTGAATAGTAGTCGCAGTTTACTTTGCCCTCTTTCTAATCCATTTATTTGTCTTAACTTATTACCTTCTGTACGCCATCGTTAGGCTAATTGGTTTTCTTCAATCCCTACCGTTCGGCACCTGCCTATGGTTTGGAAGAAGACTATACAATTAGCGTAACAGGTGTACTGTCCTAATCCAAGGAGTACTCGCAATCTGAGAGAAGGTAAAAGGAAAAGACAACTGAATAGTCCTATTCATTTTCTCCAGAACTCGAAACCATCCTCGAATCTGGAACAAGTTCCTTCGAGTTCGTATATAACCATACGATGGTTTTATCCAATGGAAGTGGATGTTCGTAGTAACACGGGGTGTTCTGGAGAAAAGGGTAAAAGAAGGAGTGGCAATGAGGTATGCAACTCAGACAATCCAAAAGCCATTGTTTTAAGAAGGTTCGGTTAACTTGGTCACTGAGTCATAGTCTAGAGTCGGGCCATGGTCGCTGCCAAAGAGAGAGAGAAAAAAAACACTCTGCGTGCACTCTAACCTAGATCAGAATGGTTATCAATTTATCTAATCAGGAAACCTCCCACTGTATCGTCAAATTCTCCTCCAAACCTGAAAGAAGAATTAGTCGGGATCACCCGAGGAGTAAACCAACTCATCATTGGGAATCGGAATCCAACTATCATCGCATGATAACGTGATGGAATCCACTCACGTTACCACACTCTAGAAGGTATGCGCATATCTGGCAAGTTTCAGTTTCTTTAGAAACTCCCGATGTGATTTTTACCCCATGCTCTTATGACCTTGACGAAGGTCAACAAATCATAAGTCACATGTCAAGTTCTACCCGTCATTGTCTAGGTTAATTTGAACCCACCCGTACAAGCCCTTGACGAAGGTCAACAAGGCTATACGACTGTCCCAAACCAACGCATTTATCTATGCAACAGAAAGGTAACAAGCAGCTACCATTCACTATGCCTTGACGAAGGTCAACAAATATAGCATGAATACTAAGTTCTACCCGTTTGAAATGACGGAGGGCTACGAATGGTTTTTGGCGAAAAACCTTTAATGTAATAAACTTGATATCGTTGAAGGAACCGGATAGCTTTTTATAAAAATATAGTGGCAAAAACCTTTGCTAAAGAGATCACTCCCGGTGAAGGGATCTCGGCTCTTTCCCCGTAGAATGAGGTGCAGGATATTCCAACTGAATACCACGATTGAAAGCAAAAAGTAATCGACTATAGTGAAGTTATTACCCTGATGAAAACTTCTGTCCAAGGGGTCACTCCCGGTGAAGGGATCTCGGCCCTTGCCTCGTCGACTGAGGTGCTGGATATTCATAACCGAATACCACTGTGCAAAACAAAAGAGAACGTCCTTGCAATAACAGCTTTTTGAAAAATGTTCCAACAATACCAGAATAGGTTTGTTTAGCTTGCATTGATCCGAATCAATGCAGTCCCATCAATTAATCACACCACAAAAGAACGAAAATATGATGTACGTATATGCCATCCGCATTCGCCACTGGGTCCCGTCATCACCTGTTAGGTTACTTAACTAACGATAGAGCGGGGACTGGATTAGCGCGGGTGTAAAACATATGCAACATCTACTAGTATATATATTAATATATAATAATCTCTCAAGGCGTGATAAAATGCAACATCACAGAAATGTAATAAGTATCACAGAACAATACAGATAATCTGGGATCCCCGGGTTTCATAGAGCCGCTACTGAAACCCGACGTTCCCCTGGTCATGTGGATAGTCTGTGCAATGAAATCCTAGACCCCTACGGGCGCGGCAAGTTACCCGCCAAAACCTGAAGCGAGGCAGCCCCCTTCAACAACGTGAATGGACCACCCAGTACTTCACGGAATCCGGTAACTTGAGCACCCCTTCTTGGGTTAACCTGTACCCCCTACGAGTGCGGCGAATAGCCCGCCAATTTTAGAGTGAAGCCCCCTCTGTCTCAAAGCCATGAGATGCGGGCCCGTTTCCCTCTAGAACCCGGTTATCCGTGCACCCCACCGTGGGGTAATCCTAGTACAGAAAGTAAAATATATATACAACGGGTGCATCGAGCTCAGCCCGGTCATGCCCTAAAAGAATAATATACAAACAGACAGTGACGACAGTCCACATGTCGGACACTTGCCCCGCAATATCAAATGTACAAATACAACCAAATTGTACTACCATTGCATCCAGACTATCCACCACGACAAATCCGCAACATCACAGAACAACACAGAACATCAACGTGAATGTCACGTTCGCAAACCCGTCTAAAAGAACTATAGCAATTAGACAAGATTTACCGATCAAATGATATTCATGGTCGCAGATATAAAGTAAGCACTGTGAACTAACACATTTAAAATTTTCGATCGACAAAATTTCCCGAAGTGGGCCCCAAGCACAATTTCCAGTACTCAAAATAATCTGGGCCAAAACTAAAAATACCAGAAACCCCAATTCCAACTCAGAGACCACTGTAGAAATTTTGGTGCCCTAATGCTATAGTAGTGCGGCAGAACCGCGGCCAAAACAAGGGTCATGCCGCGGTTCCGCGGCGCTACAGAGAGCTCAGGCTACGAAATTTCTGCAGTGTTCTAAGAAAAGCCTGCCTGATTTTCTGCAATACTCAAAATAATTTTTTGACGCCAAAAAAAATTTTGACAGAAACTGCACAAATTGGAATCGCGGTTTTGGAAATTTCGTTCGATCGAAATTCAAAACATGTTAGAGTAAGCTAGTAAAGGTTAATGGCGTGGCTCTGATACCATGTAAGTCTACGGTAGCGCCCCGGCCGTCTGTTCGAGGCCAAAATGCGGAAACGAAAACTTTTTCTATACTTGAAACCGGCGCTATCGCAGACTTTAATCCCGTATCGAACCATTAACCTATAACTAGCAACTAGAGAAGGGTTAGAAAAGCTATACCGATCGATCTGTGTCCTTCGGTCTTTGGCCACCAACCCAAGCTCCTCGCGGCATCTCCGATCTCCGGTCTCCTCGTCGAAAAGGGCACCATATCTTCGAGTCTTTTTACGGGCTCCCGCTTCATCCGAAGCAACTCGGGCACGAAGTTCGCTAGCCGACGTGTCTAAGGCGAAGTAGAGAATGTGTGTGACAACTTTGTCTCTTGCATCCATTGCATGGATGGAGGTTGAAGATGAAGCCATCAATGGAGGTTGTGAGCTAGAGGAAGAAGAAGAAGAACAAGCCCTTTTCTTTTGTGTTATCCATAAAAATGAGATAGGCTAAGCAAAATAATACAAGAGCAAACATTATCATTGCTTCCCTTCTCTCTCTTCCCCTCATTTCAAACCACAAATCAATCACATAATGTGATATTAGCACAAGAAAAGAGACCATGAGTCACTAATGAAGTCTTTGTCACATTAAATGCTCAAAATGATGATTTAAGCTCACAATTTTCCATTTGTAAACATTAATCCAAATGTTTACAACAATAAAAAGATACGGCAATATCTAAAGTAAACTCGTGACGGATCACAATGATACCCTCACCTGTATATACATACCTGCATCCGCTTTCCGACTGATTGCGAATGCGATGAGACTAAAGTAATCCAACAAATTTAATACTAGGATCCGGTTTAAACCAAAGCCCACTAGTATGATCTGCCCAATCATGATCCATGCACTACTACACGTATATGATCGAACCCTGCCATATATCATACGGCCTCTACAACGTTTCGCCCGAAACATGAAAACTGTCTGTGGGGGACTTTAAAGACTCGTTAATATCTTGGCTGTGGATTTAACCACTAGCACGTCAGAGGTACTAGCTGTTCGTAACGGGCTAGCAGGTATTGACCAAAAGGGAGGTCGATGAGCGAACTCATCCTGACACCCTACTGAGCCTGTCAGTGACAATATCCGTACAGTCCGGTCCGTTCGTCTATGAGTATCGCATGGCGGGCCTAGGGGGTTAGTAAAAGTCAGACCCCCAAAAGCGGTACAAGTCGTATCGGAGTGTGGCCCAGAACACCCTGAGATACTACTGGAATACCTACCAGTAAATCTCCTGCCTTGGCCAAGGACTTCGTGTAATGGCTCTCCTAGACACAGCGCGATCTTACCCCCAATACCGGGAGAGATGAAATCCCTGCCGATCCGCTCACTACCTCCATATGGCTCGGGACTGTACCCAACTAAAACCTGTTTGCATGACTCCTTTGAGCCGTGGTAGGGTAGTAATCAAAGCACAGTGGGAACTCACACGAGACAAATGACGATCTCAAGTCGATGAACTAACCTGTACACATGTCACCAGGGAACTGCTATATGACGTCAGGTATAATACCAACTAGCATGTTCCCGGCGAGTCCTGTCCGGTGTACTCATAACCCAATGAGCACTTGTATACATCTTAGGTGAACCAACTGATACCAATGGCTTGTGAGACCGGATACCGCCCCTCGTCGGGGTCTCGACTGTATGCACTAGTCTACTAATGGAGTATCGATGCCCAGTCTCGAAACTCCCACGACTAGGGACTACTTTAAGGATGTGCTTATAGACCCCAGCTCCCACGTATATGATCGCCATCATACTGCTGGCCGTCAAGAAAGAATCCTATGGGCTCTATCAACGTGCAATAGTGACCTGTAATGTCACCTAAAGCATGTACACGATGATAAAGATAAACCAGATAGCATACTATCATCTCGAGTAAGACTGTCTTACCGGCATAGGTCCTCCCTCAATCATTGCAATCACGTGCCTGTGATCCAATAATTGACTCTGAGGGCACTATATCCAACAGTGTTCACACAGAAATAGCTCAATATGAAGCAGCGTAGATGGTTAAAGCTGATGCCTGACTGTGATCTTGACCTAAAGTATCATCTGGAAAAAGTTAATGTAGTGCCTGACGCTTTAAGTTGGTTGCCAGTGATACGGATGTTGACTATATAGAGAGATTATTGCTGGTCTTCAGAGGTTCAAGTTGGAGATTGTACTACCAGATTCTTCGGGACAGATGATGCAGTTGCATGTACAGTCATCCTTGATCGATAGTATTAAGGTAGCACAGTCGCATGACCCTGGATTTCAGAAGTTTTGAGGAAAAGTGGAAGCGGGAGTTCGAACAGATTTGTTAATTCATGAAGATGGCTCGTTAAGGTATGGAAGTAGTTTATATGTGCCTAAAAGAGATGTTCGTGAAGAAGTTATGAAGGAGGCTCACAGTTCCGCATATTCAGTACATCCGGGAGGCACGAAGATGTACAGAGATTTGCGACAACATTTCTAGTTGGAAGGCATAAAAAGGGAGATTGCTCGCTACGTATCGAAATGCTTGGTGTATCAGAAAGTTAAGGATGAACATCAAAGGGTAGCTGGTTTGTTGCAACCACTTCCGATTTCTCAATAGAAGTGTGACCATATAACTATGGATTTCATGACAGCCTTACCACAGAGTCCGAAGGGAAATAACGCAGTTTGGATGATTGTCGAACGATATGACCAAGGCAGATCATTTCATACCATTTCAAGTTGGTCAGTCGACGGAGGCTTTGGCAGAGTGGTACATGCAGGAGATTGTGAGATTGCATGGAGTATGAGTTAGTATCGTTTTTGATCGGGATACTCGGTTCTTATCACACTTTTGGAGGAGTCTACAGGAGAGTTTGGGAACTAGTTTGAAGTTTAGTTTGGCTTATAATCCTCAGACAGATGGACAATCCGAGAGTACGATCCAAACTCTTGAAGATATGTTGAGAGCGTGTATGTTAGACTTCAAGGGTTCGTGGGAGGATCATTTGTATTTAGTAGAGTTTTCTTACAATATCATCTTTCAGGCGACTATACAGATGGCTCCATTTGAAGCATTGTACGATCATAAGTGTCGCTCACCTGTCTGTTGGGACGATGTTGGAGAAAGAAGATTATTGGGACCTGACTCATTGTACAAACTGTGGAGAAGGTTAACTTGATCTGCGATCATATGAAGGTGGCACAGGATCGACATAAAAGTTGGGCTGATACTGGAAGAAGACCTTTGGAGTTTGCTGTTGGTGACTTTGTATTCTTGAAGATATCACCGACTAGGGGAGTAATCCGATTTGGTAGTTGAGGCAACTTTAGTTCTTGATTCGTGGGGCCTTTCGATATCATTGAGCGTGTTGGAGAGGTAGCTTATGATTGGTTTTACCATCATCCTTGGTAGGTGTTCATGACATGTTTCATGTTTCACAACTCCGCAAATATGTTCGAGATGAGATGCACGTTCTTGATCACTCGAAACTGACAGTAAGAGAAGATTTAACTTATGAAGTGCGACCAATGGCTATCCTGGATCGATGAGAAAAGACTCTCAAAAATAAATTAATCCCTCTAGTACTCGTTTCGTGGAGAAATGTTCGCATGGAGAATTTACTTGGAAACATGAAGATAAGAATCGAAAAAAGTTTCTATATCTTTTTCATTGGATCCTTATCTTCTTGGCTTTTCCTGTTCCGTGAATTTTGAGGCCGAAATTCTTTGTAGTTAGGTATATTGTAACACCCTAGTATGTTTATACAATATGACTTGGTATTTTAAGTCTTATTTTATATTTCTTTTATTTTATCTTTTGGATTGCAAATGATTCGAATAGTAGTAGTCGTTATCCGACCCGACCTGCATATTTAGAACCCAGTATGGTGCAAGATTGTATCTAAGATTTACCAGTGAAGTGTATCTATGTGAATCTAGAATCATACCAACATCATATATATTTAGATCTTAATATATTTATATATCTAAAGTTATGAATAAAATAATTATGTTGCTACCTGACATTACATGGTAAATCACCTCATAACTTATTTCACTCTTATCTTTTATATGCAAATCCTAAAATATAAGTTAACAAAATATTTAATAATCTTTAAATCTTTAATCAAATATTTATATATCTTTATTTAAATTTTACTTGTGGGCATATGTATTTAATATTGGAATATTGTATTGTGGTTTAAGATCCTACGTATGGGTATATCTTTCGAAAATATACTTTTAGAGATTTTTGGGTAAAAGTTCAATAACAATTGAGATTATCTACAAATTATAATATATAAATCAATAATACATATACTATATATATATTATTATAAACTTTTTTAATTATAAAAACACTCTCTCTCTCGTCGTACTCTCTCTCTCTTCTCATTAATCTTCTTCTTTCTCGCCCGAGCCCTAACCCTCGCTTTCGCTACCCCGATGCCATCCCCACCTCATCGTCATCATAACCATGCCCTTCACCCTTACCTCCTCTTCGTCGTCATCACCACCTTCTATTCCCGAGATCTCGCCTGAGATACCTCGACCGAGCACCCACCGTTTCACCTCCGACGTTCCCTTTCCGACGCAGTCGCCTGAACCCTACACCACCACTCTCACCATCTTCGTTACCCCTTCTCCTCTACGCAAGACCCAGCACCACCCATACCATCACCACTGGCAACACCCTCTTCTTCTTCTTTTCTCTTTCCGATCACCTAACCTCCTCGTTTCTAGCTTCATCATCGCTGTCGAAGATGTTCCATCTCCTTGTCGTCGACCTAGCGACCTCTGATCTTCGCCTCATAGTGACCCAGAACCCAGAGCTTATCCCCGACACCTTCTTCTTCATCTCCTTCTCTTTCTTTTCTTCTTTTAAAGTTCAAAACCCCGAATTCGTTCCGTCGGCGGTGAACCCCGACTTATCGCCGTCGCTTTCGACCCTGAACACCAGACTCTGGGAATTCCATGGAGCATCAGCGGTTACCCCAGAGAATTACGCAGTCTTTTATGGCCACGGTCGTATCTACGTCATGTTTTCGAACGTCGCTATCATTCGGAAAATCCATATTTTTTCGTGAGTGTATCAATCGAGGCAAGGTCCTAAACTTTCGACATGCAATTTTACCTATACCAATTTTATACAATTATTTATAATATACACATCATGTTATTTAGCAAGTAACATCAATTTACAATAGTATAGCATTAATCCGTATCTTTTATCTGGTTGCATGCTAGTTCGTTATAGTTAATTATAATTCCATTGTAGTTCGCAGACGTGAATATTACTACACACAGGTTTATACATAGCAAATTAGTTAATTAATTCTATATTTTAAAATAAAATACATTGGTTATTCCTACACTGTTTAAATTAACTGGTTATTGTTTTCCATCTTGTATTTATCACGTTAAAACACTGCTCGAAATGTTCATGACGCGTTACAAGACATGTTACTTGGATTATTACCAATGTCGATTATACTGAATTGTTATGACTTGTTGTCTAGATAGACAAGACCTGTACCTGATTGATCCTGTATTGGTATTAGGTAGATATTGTTAATACCTGACTTGAACACGAAATCTGCGAAAAAGGGGAAATCAAGAATGTAACCAAAATGTAACTCAAGAGGATATTATTATTATTTGCCGTGATTCCGGGCGTGAACGGAATAATCATTGTTTATTGTGCCATGGTCCCGTGGGGGTATGAATGGAATATATTGTGTTGTAGTCGCGTGGGGGTATGAATGGGATATATTCTGTTGAGTTACAATGAGAATTATATTAATTGATTTCAAAGACTTATAAAATAGATAACGTAGAAGTACAAACTTTAGGATACACGTGACATACCTATAACTCACTGTTTTATAGCTGCGATGATTATTTATACTCATGTTTCATCATAGTTTTTATTGTTATTGATATTTATGACGCACTGACGTCTGGGTTTTGCATGGCCCAGTTCTTTTGACCTTATCGCAGGAAGATCAGGGGTATTTTAACAAGCAAACTGAGCGGAGAGGAGTTCGATGATTAGTTTTAAATATGTTTAGTTTATTTTATTTCTGTAGTTTAAATTTATTGATGTGATCCCATAAGGGACGTGTTTAGGATATTATTTCTTTATTGAATCTATATTCGTTTCTGCTATATACATTTCTTGACTTTTATCTATCATGGCAGATGGACATGTGTTAGTTAGATTTTAATTACTATTCTTGATATCTGATTGACAGCCGTAATATGACTATGGAGGGATCTTTCCTAGCCATAGGTAGCTTGGTTGGGTTTGTCACGTACCGTATTTACGTATTTTGGAAAGCGGGACGTGACATCATTTGTCTAGCTTAAGTTCCCACTGTACTTAGATTACTTCCCTACCACGGCTCTACTGAGTCGTGCAAAACAGATTTAGGTTGGGTATAGTCCCGAGCTACATGGAGGTAGTGAACGATCGTCAGGGATTCGTCTCTCCTGATATAGAGAGTTGATGTCGCGCTGTGTTCGGTTGTCCATCACCATAAGTCCCAAGCCAGGGCGGATGAGATTTACTGATTGGAGATCAGTAGTTTCTCGGTCAGTAATGGGCTTGACACTGGTACGAATTATCGGGTTAATAGGGGTCTGACGTTATCCACTACTCTAGTCCCGGTATACGATACTCTTAAACGAAGAGACCGAACTGTATGGAGATTGTCACTTACAGGCTCAATAGGGGTACAGATGAGCTTTCTTATTGACTTCCTTTCGTTCAATGCCTGAGTAGCCGTTACGTACAGCTAGTGCCGCTGATGTGCTTATTGTTAAACCCACTGCCGGCGTATTGTCGAGCCTTAAAAGTCCCACACAGAGCGTTTCCCGGTTCAGAAGAAATGATATAGTGTGTGCGTATTTTGATACGTACTCAGGTTCAATTAAATACGTGTATTTAGTACACGTATTTTAATCGAACGTTTTGATGATACTAGCAGGTTTGAAAGATAGCCGGATCATTGTGAGCTACTATTAAATTTCTCATTATCTCTCTTTTGGGTATTTGTATTTTTATATAAATATGGTATTTTTATCTCAATACGAATACGGGTATTCGTATTTTGATACGAATATAGGTATATGTATTTGTTGCATATTTGGTTATAAGTATATATTATATATATTTATATGTGTGTGTACATATACACATTATTTTCTCATTCTTTGGAGATGGTAGTGGATGAGTGTGGGCTAGTGACTCACTAGGTGGGTCACTAAACATCCCCTTCTACATGATTACAAAAAGAAGAAGAAAGAAAAAGAAAAGGGTTGAATGTTTTCATCCTTCTTATGCACTTCTTCATTTTGAGCTTCTACAAAGAGAGAGAAATGCAAACAGAGAATTTGAGATTTCTAGACTACATCACTCTCACAATCAATTCCTAGCAAGTTTTGTTTATGAGTTGCTTCACTTAAGGTTTTTGATGTGAAGCTAAAACTTGAATTGGATTTTCTCGAGTGGATCTGTTAGGTTACGGCAGCGTCCTGACCATCAAACCGTGGTCAAAAGCGGAACAAAAATTATCTAAACTTGCGCTACCATTACCCGATGCCCGGATCTACCCTAAACCCTATACTAGCAAGCATATATAAAGAAGTTAGAATGGTTATCCGTGTTCTTCGGTCTTCAACCATCATCCAAAGCTCCTAGAGGTTGCGGATCGAGTTTGGTTTCCGGTCTTCCTTCATCTATGATGATCCACTTGAGGGAAACGATGCAAGCTTCAGTCTCGCCAAGCGAGGCAACCGACGCTCCAAGGTTGCTAGCAATGGAGAGTGGAGGTGTAGGAATGTGTCACTAAAATTTTTCTCTCATCACAATGCTCAAAAGAGCAACTCAAGAAGATGAAGGAGGTGAGAAAACATATAGCATGAACAACTAAAGAATTGTGCTAAGTATTTTCTCCAAGTGAGAATGAATGAGTGAAGAATGCAAGTAAAGAAATCAAGTGGAGAAGAAAATGAGCAAGCCCCCTCAGGTGTGATGGCAGCCCCCACTTTTTCCAATTATTCAATGAAAAATACCTCCATCAATTTTCCAATAAACAATTGCATGCCATACCTCTCTACATGCCATGACCCATGCTCATGCCAACTCATCCTCCACCTCATTTCCATGATTGATTTTCTAAAAAGAAAATCAATAATGAGGTGACCATCTTCTAGAAGCTATTCCGTATAAATACAGAATACTTTCCGGTACACGTATCGAAATACATATACGCATATTCGTACAAAAATACGAATAGCCAAGATAGAAAATGAGTAGTGAACAATAATACTAGAATACATATATATAAAGACATATATATAAATTATTAAATCAAAACCTGATTTAATAATCCGGCTTGATCCTAAGTCGCTAGTATTATCAACCGTCCAATTAAAGTCTGTGCAGATATTTAATCGAACACCTGTATGTACCAACTTACATCATCTACACCATATCTCCTGACCATAAAAAAACCCTCTGTGTGGGACTCTAAAAACTCGTCAATACGCTGACAGTGGATTTAACCACAAGCACGTCAGCGGCACTAGCTGTACGTAATGGCCACCCAGGTATTGAGCGAAAGGAAGGTCGATGAGCAAACTCATCCAAACCCCTACTGAGCCTGACAGTAACAATATCCGTACAGTCCGGTCCGTTCGTCTATGAGTATCGCATATTGAGTCTAGGGGGTGGATAAAGTCAGACCCCTAATAACGCGATAATTCGTGTCGGTATGAAATCCATCACCACCTGAGAAACTACTGATCCTAGATCAGTAATTCTCGACTAGCTTGGCCAAGAATTTCTGGTGATGGCCATCCTGCATTGTGCGACATCAACCCCCAATACCGGGAGAGACGAATCCCCAACGATCCGGTCACTGCCTCCATGCGGCTCGGGACTGTACCCAACTAAAACCTGTTTGCACGACTCCTTTGAGCCGTGGTAGGGTAGTAATCAAAGAACAGTGGGAACTCACACGAGACAAATGATGATCTCAGGTCGACAGACTAACCAGTACACATGTCATCAGGGAACTTCCATATGACAATTGGTATAGTACCAATTAGCAGGTTCCCGGCGAGTCCGTCCAGTGTACTCATAACCAAATGAGCACCTGTATACTATCTTAGGTGAACAAACTAACACCAATGGCTTGTGAGACCTGGTCACCGCCCCTCGTCGGGGTCTCGATCAGTATACACTAGTTTACACTGGAGTATCGATGCCCAGTCTCGATACTCCTACGACTAGGGACATTTAAGGATGTGCTTATAGACCCCCAGCTCCCATATATATGATCGCCATCATAATGCTGGTAGTCAAACAAGAATCCTATGGGTTCTATCAATATGTAATAGTGATGATAAAGACAAACCAGATAGCATACTATTATCTCGAGTAAGACTGTTCTACCGATATAGGTCCTCCTTCAATCATTATAATCACCTAACTGCGATTACGATAATTGCCTTGAGGGCACTATAGCCAACAGGATCATCTTCGACAAGAAAGATCGGCTTGCAAGCATATTCCCGATGTCTACGGAGCTAAGTTAGAGCCTATAGAGTGATGAAGGGGTCTTCCTGTCACGACCCGGAATTTGGCACGTGACCGGCACGAGAATTACCTGAAGTCTATAAGACCCCGCCGTAATTCAAGTAAGCCAAAGCCCAGAAATCTAAACCTTTTTGTGGAAAATAATGGAGGTGTGGTTTTGAAATATCGGCATAATGAATTCAAGCCTTCTTTTAAAAGTATAAACAATATCATATGAAAATGCAACATATTACATACTATCTTTGAAAACATTTTTGTCCTTCAAATTTTGGGCAGCACCTCCCTTGTATATTTTGATTCAAAACCATATACAAGAAATAATATAGGCATCCCCAACCGGAAACTAGCTCTTCGCCAATTGGCGGAATCATAACCACGCAATAAAGCATATATATATATATATATATATATATATATATATATATATATGCATACATACATACAACGCCCTACGGCGAAGATCAAACACAGAAAGAATATAAGTAAAACCAAGACATTATCCAGCTCAGATAAAAGACAATACACCCATCTCACTCTAAGTCTCGAGAATATACAAGTCTGTGTCTAGGTCTACCAAATATACAAAGTCTGGTTTCTGGTTGATAGAGCTTTAACTAGATACAACAGAAATAAATAGGTGCAAGGGTGGTCATGATCCAAATGTGTATCCCACCTACCAAAGCAAAACACCTTGAAGAAAACTGTATGCCAGCAACCTATTACTGATCCGAGCGGTCAAACCTGCAAGAAAACTGTGACACAACTGTTAGTTGTATGTATGCCCTAGAGGTCAGTATTGTACAGATGATGTATATTATATTGGATGCTTGGACATATATAGAGATGACTTTCTTGCTCGATATGATAGTATGCTATCTGGTTGCTCTTTATCTTAACATGTACACTAGTCTCTTTATACTGTCTTATAGTTACATGTTGGTAAAGCCCTTAGGATGTGTACTTGACTACCTGGATTATGATGCAGATCATACTAGTGGGGACATGGTAGTCCATAAGTACATCCTTCAAGGTCCCTAGTCGTGGGTGTATCGAGACGGGGCATCGATATACCAGAGTAGACTAGCGTGTACGCTTCTCGACCCATGAGATGGGCGATGGATGATCCCATATCCATTGGTGTTTGACATCAGAGATGGTATACGGGTGCTCAGTGGAGACTGGGTACACTGGACGGACTCGCCGAGAACTCCCAGATGGTATTATACCTCACGTCAGATGGCAGTTCTCAGGTGACACTTGTGCAGGTTAGTCTGTAGACCCAAGATCGTCATAGAGTCTTGTGTGATTCCCACTGTGCTTTGATCTCCACCTTACCACGTCCATGAGGGCGTGCAAAACGGTGGTCTTTGGGTACAGTCCCGAGTCACATGGAGGCAATGAGCGATAGGAGGGGTTTCGTCTCTCCCGGTATTGGGGGTTGATGTTGCGCTGTGCTCGATTGGCCGTAACAGGGAAGTCCCTGGCCAGGGCTGATCAGAGATTTGTTGGTAAGTGTTACCAGTAGTTTCTCGACCCGTTATGAGCCTCATATCGACACGACTTATCGAGCTATTGGGGTCTGACGTTTACCACCCCTAGGTGAGATATGCGACATATCAGACGATCAGACCGGACTGTACGGTAAGTGTTACTGGTTGGATTCACAGGAGTGTGAGCGGGCTAGCTCGTCGATCTTCTGATCGCTCAATACCCGGATGGCCGTTACGTTTAGCAGACCGCTTGCGGCTTGTGGGTGCTTGATATGATCATCATCTGCTACCCGGCGTATTGACGAGTCTTTAGAGTTCTACACAGAGGTTTCCTGGCTCAAGCGAAACGAAATAGGAGCGCATATGAGATATGTGCGGGACCGAGAATAATACCAGTATGTGATACTGTATTCGATTCTCGCGATTTGTAACATTGATCGGTTATATGAGTTATAGCCGGGTTATCGGATCAAGTGTTGATTCGGTAAGTTGTTACTATTGATATTAGTCGGTTATATGCGATGTGACCGGGTCGTTAAATCAAGTGTTGATTTAATGATTTAATGTATAATTATATATTTGATATATTACTTTACATTAACTAATATAGGTTCACTTTAAATGTATTTTCTCACTTGATGTGCATGATGTATATGTGATATACTTTTGTGCACTTGTATGTATCATATTTGATGATGCATGTTTATATGGTTAAGTATAAAGAATAAAACCATGGTTAAGTAGATAATTAGGGTTTTGTTTTAATCACTCATTTATTTATCCATTCCTTTTTATTTAAATAATTTTATGAAAACAAAATGGTTTTCTTTTTGTCATGAAGCTTGATGAAGCTTCATGAAGGTTTGACTCAAAGACCATTTTGTCTTCATGTTAAACCCTAACTATTCCCACTTACCATGGTTTGCTCTCTACACTTAACCTTAGTTTGATTATGATAAGTATTGTTTTTCTTTTCATTTTAAAAGAGACTTATCATAATTCTAGCTCATCTTCTTCTTCATCTTCAAGTTTGAAACCTTGAGGCCATCAATGGCAACTTGAGCTTGAGAGTGAGAAATCCAATTCTAAAGAGAACCCACCTCCTATTTCTTCATCCTCTACCTCTTGCCAAGTAGTAGAGTGTGTTTTCTTCACAAGTTTCATCACTTTGTGAAGTGGGAGCTTGATCTAGCGATGCCTCGACGTAGATCATCTTCGGCATCGTCGTCGATGACCAAGCCCGTTCATTCTCCGATGAAGCCGACGCTAGAGCCCGGGGTTCGACTTGGACATCGAGGAGACTTCGTTACGGAGCCGTGGAGGTGGACATCCGGATCTACAAAGGTTGTAATTTCCAGATTCTAGTAGTTTTAACTAGTTTACTTTTCGCCTAGATTTCTAGCAACGATCCGTTAACTAGGGTTTCTCGGCACCATATTTTTGTAAAATGGAATGGTTGATGCCTTGTGAGACCTCTAATGTGTGCCTAGGAACCCTACAGTGGTATCAGAGCCTAGCTAGAGCCTTAGGCGAAGTCTAGATGGCGTTTGAAGCCCGAACGAACCTGAAACCCCAAACCAAACATGCTCTCTGTCCTTTTTCTAAAATCGGGGATTTTTCCACATTAAAAATATGCAGAAAAATCAGCAGGCTAATCTAAGAGTTACTGTGAATTTCGATGGACTAATTCCATCAAAGAGCCGCGGATCCGCGGCACGAGCATGGCTCGTGCGGCGGATGCGCGGCGCCTTTGTCGTTTTGTGCATTTTAATTTTCACAGTAATTCTCATTTTTCTGTGGTGGTTTTCCTGGGAATTTTTAATATTTATTCAAGAGTTGAATTTTCCAGGGTTGTTTTGGGGATTCGGTATTTCGATCGGATTATCAAATTTCGTCTTTTGTGTATTTCCGGATAATTTTCAGAATATGTTAAAAAGTTCGACCGGATATAAATACCCAATTTTTCCCCTGTCGGGAAATTTCCAAGTGTTGGATTTTTCCGTAGTTTAACGACGTTCTAAGTAGTGCAAGTAACGCGATGGACCCTCTAGAAGACAACAAACCTTAACTCGATTATGTGACCGTCTTGAACTGCCCTTTGAACCTTCGGGTTTAGGGCAGTACGGCGTGCCACATATGAGGCGTTGGCTTGACCCTTCTACGGCTGGACCGTCGGTACTGAGGCACGAACTGAATGTTGTTAGACTTATTTCATGTGTTGAGCTGTATCGGGAAAACTTGGGTATTCGACTGTTCGATCGGAAAGTTTAACATTTTCTGTTTATCTGGAATGTGATACAATATTGGAATTCACAAACAGTTATGTGATAACTGAATGAATGTTATAAATCTAGCGGTTTAGTTTCACTTTATATTGAAAAGTGTTTTCGATAATGAGACTAAAATGCGGGGTTTATAACTGTTAGGCATGTGATGTCTAAGTATTTCATTTGATTAGGCATGTGATGTCTAAAGAAGTTGCGGATTCCAATTGTTGTAGTTTTACACTTTCTTTTCTGTGACCGTAAGTGTAGTATGTTCATATCGCCGGTTTCGTTGCTATACGTCAACGACAATTGGGGTATGCATACTTACTTACGTTGATGGCATGTGATGTTATGTGTTGCTGGATATGTTATATTGGATCGTCGTGTTCGAATAGCCAGGGGTTTTTTTTATGTGAGATGAGTGTCTTTCATTTTCATTCATGTAAAAAATTGTATGTAATATTCTTTTATTTGGGGCACTTCCAGGTAGCGGAAGTTGTCACCTTTTGTATATTATTTACTTTTCCGCATTAGGATAGACCCAAGGAGGGGAGCACAAGTAACCGGGTTCTGGGGTCCAGTAGGAGACCAACTCGAGGGGTCGAGTCCGGGTCTCCTAACCCTAGAATTGGCAGGGTTGCTTGCCGCTCTCGTAGGGGTCTAAGGGTGTGGGATTGGCTATTCATCACGACCGTGGAATCCGTGTTTTATACTGGCTCGTATTGAAAACACGGACGTCCTAGTATATCCAATATTTCATATGTTTATTCTGCTGCGATATCTGTGTTGTGACTCTGTGATGGATATAGTATATAGTATATATGATATATTATATAGACGTTACTTATGTTTTACACCCGCGCTAGCCCTGCCCTGCTCTGTCGTTAGTTACCTAACCTAACGGTGCACGAGGGGACATCGAGGCGAATGCGGATGGCATAAGTGTACGTCATATCTATCTGTGATGTTTAGGTATTTAAAAGATGGGACTTCATTAATGTGATTAATGAAAGATAAGAAACCTAAGATGTTGTGGAATCGAATTTTAAAATAAAACAGGTAGCTACAGTTTTTGCTTTGCACAGCGGTATATATGATATACCCTGCACCTTATTCGATGAGGAAAGGACCGAGATCCCTTCACCGGGAGTGACTCCTTTAGCAATAACTGGCAGATGCTACACACTCGGTTTGCTTTTGACTGCTTTTGGGTTTTTGCTTTGCACAACTATATATATGATATATCCTGCACCTCATTCGATGAGGAAAGGACCGAGATCCCTTCACCGGGAGTGACTCCTTTAGCAAAACTAGAAAAACCTCAAAATCACTCCATTTCAAAACTTCATTTGATTCTACAACGATATCAAGTTCATTACGCAATAGGTTTTCAGAAAAACCTGGCGTAGCCCTCCGTCATTTCAGATGAGTAGTAGTTAGTATTCGTGCTACGTTTGTTGGCCTGCGTCAAGGTGTAGTGTGCGGTAGCTAACTAGTATTTATCTGCTTATGCATATGATGCAGATTGGATTAGGGTAGTCGTGCGACTTTGTTGGCCTGCGTCAAGGGTCGTACGGGTGGGTTTAATTCGATCAGGAAATGACGGGTTGAACTTGACTAGCGCACTATGGTTTGTTGGCCTGCGTCAAGGTCATAGCACGCTAGGGGCAAAATATTATCGGGAATTTCAAGTGTTGAAATTTGCAATGAGATTGCATACCTTCTATGAGATAGTTGGATCCCGATACCCACTGCGAGTAAGAGTTACTCCTGGGAGAGTTTTACACATTGCAATTAGCTGATCAAGTAGGTGTCTAGAAAGGTGTCAACGGGGTTACGCCTCTGGGAAAACGAGGTTTACATTAATTAGGTTCGTGCGAAAGCACGGGGGACCTCCCTCAAAGTACCGACACTGGCCTGGCTGAAAGATTGGCGAACTTGTAGTGTGTAATTAATCCCGGCTAGTCTTTCCTTTTAGGGTTTGGAGGAAGATTTGATAAAAAGCAGTGGGAGCCATCCTGATTAGATAAGATAATAACCAATCTGATCTTGCACGAGCATACGCTAAAGTGTTTTCTTCTCTCTCTCCCAAGGTAGCGACCATTTCATGCCCTAATGAAGATAATAATATGGATGTATTGACCGAACCCGCATGTTTTATTGTGCTGGGGAACGTTGGTTCCGTTCTTTCTTATAAGAGTTATAGGAATGAACAGGATATAGGGGAATACCAGGATTCCCATGCCACCCGAATGAAGAATGTACATGTTGATGCATTTTCTTCGGGTGTGTTCGTTACTGAGAACTGTTTCTCCATTTGCTCTACGTCCTGGGTATTAGATACCGGGTCAGGATCCCATATATGTAATCAGTTACATGGGCTTAGGAAAAGTAGAGAACTTGGAGAAGGTGATAAAGACATTAGAGTTGGAAATGGTGCAATTGTTGCAGCTAAGACTGTCGGGGAATATCACCATGTATTACCAACTGGTAATACATTGGTTCTGAACGAATGCTATTACATGCCGAACCTGATATGCAACATTATATCGGTTTCTTTATTAAGTAAAGAGGGATATAATTTTGTATTACTGGACAATGTTATGAACATTTTCCGTAACCAAAAGTTGGTTGGATCAGGCACGTTGTGCAATGGCATTTATGTTCTAAATCAATCAACAGTTCTGAGCATAACAAACACACACAAGAGGAAGAGTTCAGAACTGAATGAATCCTTCTTGTGGCATTGTAGACTGGGTCACATCAATGTGACACGACTAGCTAAGTTGCATAAAGATGGATATTTAAATCCGTTTGAATTTTCATCTTATGACACTTGCCAGTCATGTCTCAAAGGCAAGATGACCAAAACTCCGTTTACGGGACACGGAGAAAGAGTTACCGAACTCTTGGGACTGATACATAGTGATGTATGCGGTCCCATGTCTACACATGCCAGGGATGGTTCTTCATACTTCATTACATTCACTGACGATCTCTCTAGGTTCGGGTATGTGTTCCTGATGAAACACAAATCAGAAGCTTTTGAGAAATTTAGGGAATATAAGCAAGAAGTTGAGAACCAAACCGGAAAAAGTGTTAAAATCCTACGATCTGATCGAGGAGGAGAATACTTAAGCAATGAATTCCTGGACTTCCTAAAAGAGAATGGGATTCTCTCTCAGCTGACTCCTCCATATACACCACAGCACAACGGTGTATCAGAACGGAGGAACCGCACCCTATTAGATATGGTGCGCTCTATGATGAGCACAGCTGAGTTACCTATTTCCTTCTGGGGATATGCACTGGAAACAGCTGCAGACCTATTGAATATGGTTCCCACCAAAACCGTGCCGACCACTCCATATGAGATATGGAAAGGAAAGAGACCATGTATTAATTATGTTAAGATATGGCGTTGTTCGGCCTATGTAAAAACGCAAAATCCGGACAAACTCGCGGCAAGGTCCATTCTGTGTAAGTTTATTGGATATCCCAAACATTCGCGAGGGTATATCTTCTACCACCCTGAGGAACAAAGAGTCTTTGTTTCTCGGCATGCCACCTTTTTAGAAAAGGAATTTCTTGAAAAAGAGATTAGTGGTCATGAGGTAGAACTGGAAGAAGTTCCAGCTGCAGAAGCTACAACAGAAGATCTGGTGGAACCAGAGGATTCCGTAGTTCCCGATGAACCCCAGCCACTCCGCCGATCTAGTAGGGTTCCTCGCCAACCTGAGAGATACTACGGTTTTCTCATGGACGGTGGGAGCGAGGATTGCATCATGGAGAATGATGACCCAACTAGCTTCGAGCAGGCCATCACGAGTAGGGACTCAGTGAAATGGCTGGATGCTATGCGGTCCGAGATGGAATCCATGTACACCAACAAAGTATGGACTTTGGACGTTGCTCCTGAAGGGGTAAAACCCATTGGGAGCAAGTGGATCTTCAAGAAGAAACTTGGTGTAGATGGGAAAGTGGAGACTTTCAAAGCTAGACTTGTAGCAAAGGGTTTTCGTCAAAGACCAGGTGTGGACTATGACGAGACCTTTTCTCCAGTGGCTATGCTTAAATCCATCCGGATCATGCTTGCCATCGCTGCATATCATGATTACGAAATCTGGCAAATGGATGTTAAGACCGCCTTTCTAAACGGTGATTTAGAAGAGTTCGTGTACATGACTCAGCCAGAGGGCTTCGTAGACAGTGGGAGCAGCGGGAAGGTGTGCAAGCTGCTTAAATCCATTTATGGATTAAAGCAAGCATCGCGGAGTTGGAACATCTGTTTTGACGTCGTTATCAAAGAGTTTGATTTCGTCAAAAATCTAGATGAACCTTGTATCTACAAGAAGGTGGCAGAGAGTAAGGTTGTCTTCCTCGTATTGTACGTGGACGACATACTCTTGATAGGAAATGATATTCCTATGCTGCAATCGGTCAAGCTCTTCTTATCACAAAGATTCTCAATGAAAGATCTTGGTGATGCCTCCTGCATATTGGGAATTAGGATCTATAGAGATAGATCCAAAAAGATTTTGGGATTGTCCCAATCCAGGTACATTGACACCATACTAAAGAGGTTTAGTATGGAAGAGTCCAAGCGTGGGAACTTGCCCACGATCTCTGGAGTCACTCTCTCCAAAGAGATGTCTCCCAAGACTGATTTGGAGAGAGCTCGCATGCAAGGGATACCCTATGCTTCGGCAGTAGGCTCTATCATGTATGCGATGCTATGTACCAGACCCGATGTAGCATACTCACTAAGTGTAGTGAGCAGGTATCAAGCTGATCCTGGAGAGAGTCACTGGACAGCTGTGAAGAGCATTCTCAAGTACTTACGAAGGACTAGAGATATGTTCTTGGTGTATGGTAATGGAGAGCTCCAAGTGGAGTCCTTTACCGATTCGAGCTTCCAGAGTGATAAGGACGACTCTAAGTCGCAGTCGGGCTTTGTCTTTACCCTTTACGGAGGGGCGGTTAGCTGGAAGAGTTCCAAGCAGGAAACCGTGGCAGACTCGACGATGGAGGCTGAATACATCGCTGCCAACGATGCTGCTAAAGAGGCTGTCTGGATCAAGAAGTTCATTGCTGAACTTGGAGTGGTTCCATCCATTGAGCATCCAATACCTTTGTATTGCGATAACAATGGAGCAGTGGCTTTGGCCAAGGAACCTAGGTCCCATCAGCGATCCAGGCATATTCTGAGGCGGTATCACCTGATCCGGGAGATAGTTGATCGCCGGGAGATCGAGGTCAGGAGGGTTGACACGAAGAACAACACGGCGGATCCACTCACGAAGGCCATTCCCCAGATACAGTTTGAGAGACTCTTCGGGATGCTCGGTATGCGATACTACAGCAGCTGGCCCTAGTGCAAGTGGGAGATTGTTAGTTGTATGTATGCCCTAGAGGCCAGTATTGTACAGATGATGTATATTATATTGGATGCTTGGACATATATTGAGATGACTTTCTTGCTCGATATGATAGTATGCTATATGGTTGCTCTTTATCTTAACATGTACACTAGTCTCTTTATACTGTCTTATAGTTACATGTTGGTAAAGCCCTTAGGATGTGTACTTGACTACCTGGATTATGATGCAGATCATACTAGTGGGGACATGGTAGTCCATAGGTACATCCTTCAAGGTCCCTAGTCATGGGTGTATCGAGACGGGGCATCGATATACCAGAGTAGACAAGCGTGTACGCTTCTCGACCCATGAGATGGGCGATGGATGATCCCATATCCATTGGTGTTTGACATCAGAGATGGTATACGGGTGCTCAGTGGAGACTGGGTATACTGGACGGACTCGCCGAGAACTCCCAGATGGTATTATACCTCACGTCAGATGGCAGTTCTCAGGTGACACTTATGCAGGTTAGTCTGTAGACCCGAGATCATCATAGAGTCTTGTGTGATTCCCACCGTGCTTTGATCTCCACCTTACCACGTCCATGAGGGCGTGCAAAACGGTGGTCTTTGGGTACAGTCCCGAGTCACATGGAGGCAATGAGCGATAGGAGGGGTTTCGTCTCTCCCGGTATTGGGGGTTGATGTTGCGCTGTGCTCGATTGGCCGTAACAGGGAAGTCCCTGGCCAGGGCTGATCAGAGATTTGCTGGTAAGTGTTACCAGTAGTTTCTCGACCCGTTATGAGCCTCATATCGACACGACTTATCGAGCTATTGGGGTCTGACGTTTACCACCCCTAGGTGAGATATGCGACATATCAGACGATCAGACCGGACTGTACGGTAAGTGTTACTGGTTGGATTCACAGGAGTGTGAGCGGGCTAGCTCGTCGATCTTCTGATCGCTCAATACCCGGATGGCCGTTACGTTTAGCAGACCGCTTGAGGCTTGTGGGTGCTTGATATGATCATCATCTGCTACCGGCGTATTGACGAGTCTTTAGAGTCCTACACAGAGGTTTCCTGGCTCAAGCGAAACGAAATAGGAGCGCATATGAGATATGTGCGGGACCGAGAATAATACCAGTATGTGATACTGTATTCGATTCTCGCGATTTGTAACATTGATCGGTTATATACGTTATAGCCGGGTTATCGGATCAAGTGTTGATTCGGTAAGTTGTTACTATTGATATTAGTCGGTTATATGCGATGTGACCGGGTCGTTAAATCAAGTGTTGATTTAATGATTTAATGTATAATTATATATTTGATATATTACTTTACATTAACTAATATAGGTTCACTTTAAATGGATTTTCTCACTTGATGTGCATGATGTATATGTGATATACTTTTGTGCACTTGTATGTATCATATTTGATGATGCATGTTTATATGGTTAAGTATAAAGAATAAAACCATGGTTAAGTAGATAATTAGGGTTTTGTTTTAATCACTCATTTATTTATCCATTCCTTTTTATTTAAATAATTTTATGAAAACAAAATGGTTTTCTTTTTGTCATGAAGCTTGATGAAGCTTCATGAAGGTTTGACTCAAAGACCATTTTGTCTTCATGTTAAACCCTAACTATTCCCACTTACCATGGTTTGATCTCTACACTTAACCTTAGTTTGATTATGATAAGTATTGTTTTTCTTTTCATTTTAAAAGAGACTTATCATAATTCTAGCTCATCTTCTTCTTCATCTTCAAGTTTGAAACCTTGAGGCCATCAATGGCAACTTGAGCTTGAGAGTGAGAAATCCAATTCTAAAGAGAACCCACCTCCTATTTCTTCATCCTCTACCTCTTGCCAAGTAGTAGAGTGTGTTTTCTTCACAAGTTTCATCACTTTGTGAAGTGGGAGCTTGATCTAGCGATGCCTCGACGTAGATCATCTTCGGCATCGTCGTCGATGACCAAGCCCGTTCATTCTCCGATGAAGCCGACGCTAGAGCCCGGGGTTCGACTTGGACAGCGAGGAGACTTCGTTACGGAGCCGTGGAGGTGGACATCCGGATCTACAAAGGTTGTAATTTCCAGATTCTAGTAGTTTTAACTAGTTTACTTTTCGCCTAGATTTCTAGCAACGATCCGTTAACTAGGGTTTCTCGGCACCATATTTTTGTAAAATGGAATGGTTGATGCCTTGTGAGACCTCTAATGTGTGCCTAGGAACCCTACAGTGGTATCAGAGCCTAGCTAGAGCCTTAGGCGAAGTCTAGATGGCGTTTGAAGCCCGAACGAACCTGAAACCCCAAACCAAACATGCTCTCTGTCCTTTTTCTAAAATCGGGGATTTTTCCACATTAAAAATATGCAGAAAAATCAGCAGGCTAATCTAAGAGTTACTGTGAATTTCGATGGACTAATTCCATCAAAGAGCCGCGGATCCGCGGCACGAGCATGGCTCGTGCGGCGGATGCGCGGCGCCTTTGTCGTTTTGTGCATTTTAATTTTCACAGTAATTCTCATTTTTCTGTGGTGGTTTTCCTGGGAATTTTTAATATTTATTCAAGAGTTGAATTTTCCAGGGTTGTTTTGGGGATTCGGTATTTCGATCGGATTATCAAATTTCGTCTTTTGTGTATTTCCGGATAATTTTCAGAATATGTTAAAAAGTTCGACCGGATATAAATACCCAATTTTTCCCCTGTCGGGAAATTTCCAAGTGTTGGATTTTTCCGTAGTTTAACGACGTTCTAAGTAGTGCAAGTAACGCGATGGACCCTCTAGAAGACAACAAACCTTAACTCGATTATGTGACCGTCTTGAACTGCCCTTTGAACCTTCGGGTTTGGGGCAGTACGGCGTGCCACATGTGAGGCGTTGGCTTGACCCTTCTACGGCTGGACCGTCGGTACTGAGGCACAAACTGAATGTTGTTAGACTTATTTCATGTGTTGAGCTGTATCGGGAAAACTTGGGTATTCGACTGTTCGATCGGAAAGTTTAACATTTTCTGTTTATCTGGAATGTGATACAATAATTGGAATTCACAAACAGTTATGTGATAACTGAATGAATGTTATAAATCTAGCGGTTTAGTTTCACTTTATATTGAAAAGTGTTTTCGATAATGAGACTAAAATGCGGGGTTTATAACTGTTAGGCATGTGATGTCTAAGTATTTCATTTGATTAGGCATGTGATGTCTAAAGAAGTTGCGGATTCCAATTGTTGTAGTTTTACACTTTCTTTTCTGTGACCGTAAGTGTAGTATGTTCATATCGCCGGTTTCGTTGCTATACGTCAACGACAATTGGGGTATGCATACTTACTTACGTTGATGGCATGTGATGTTATGTGTTGCTGGATATGTTATATTGGATCGTCGTGTTCGAATAACCGGGGGTTTTTTTATGTGAGATGAGTGTCTTTCATTTTCATTCATGTAAAAACTTGTATGTAATATTCTTTTATTTGGGGCACTTCCAGGTAGCGGAAGTTGTCACCTTTTGTATATTATTTACTTTTCCGCATTAGGATAGACCCAAGGAGGGGAGCACAAGTAACCGGGTTCTGGGGTCCAGTAGGAGACCAACTCGAGGGGTCGAGTCCGGGTCTCCTAACCCTAGAATTGGCAGGGTTGCTTGCCGCTCTCGTAGGGGTCTAAGGGTGTGGGATTGGCTATTCATCACGACCGTGGAATCCGTGTTTTATACTGGCTCGTATTGAAAACACGGACGTCCTAGTATATCCAATATTTCATATGTTTATTCTGCTGCGATATCTGTGTTGTGACTCTGTGATGGATATAGTATATAGTATATATGATATATTATATAGACGTTACTTATGTTTTATACCCGCGCTAGCCCTGCCCTGCTCTGTCGTTAGTTACCTAACTTAACGGTGCACGAGGGGACATCGAGGCGAATGCGGATGGCATAAGTGTACGTCATATCTATCTGTGATGTTTAGGTATTTAAATGATGGGACTTCATTAATGTGCTTAATGAAAGATAAGAAACCTAAGATGTTGTGGAATCGAATTTTAAAATAAAACAGGTAGCTACAGTTTTTGCTTTGCACAGCGGTATATATGATATACCCTGCACCTTATTCGATGAGGAAAGGACCGAGATCCCTTCACCGGGAGTGACTCCTTTAGCAATAACTGGCAGATGCTACACACTCGGTTTGCTTTTGACTGCTTTTGGGTTTTTTCTTTGCACAGCGATATATATGATATATCCCGTACCTCATTCGATGAGGAAAGGACCGAGATCCCTTCACCGGGAGTGACTCCTTTAGCAAAACTAGAAAAACCTCAAAATCACTCCATTTCAAAACTTCATTTGATTCTACAACGATATCAAGTTCATTACGCAATAGGTTTTCAGAAAAACCTGGCGTAGCCCTCCGTCATTTCAGATGATTAGTAGTTAGTATTCGTGCTACGTTTGTTGGCCTGCGTCAAGGTGTAGTGTGCGGTAGCTAACTAGTATTTATCTGCTTATGCATATGATGCAGATTGGATTAGGGTAGTCGTGCGACTTTGTTGGTCTGCGTCATGGGTCGTACGGGTGGGTTTAATTCGATCAGGAAATGACGGGTTGAACTTGACTAGCGCACTATGGTTTGTTGGCCTGCGTCAAGGTCATAGCACGCTAGGGGCAAAATATTATCGGGAATTTCAAGTGTTGAAATTTGCAATGAGATTGCATACCTTCTATGAGATAGTTGGATCCCGATACCCACTGCGAGTAAGAGTTACTCCTGGGAGAGTTTTACACATTGCAATTAGCTGATCAAGTAGGTGTCTAGAAAGGTGTCAACGGGGTTACGCCTCTGGGAAAACGAGGTTTACATTAATTAGGTTCGTGCGAAAGCACAGGGGACCTCCCTCAAAGTACCGACACTGGCCTGGCTGAAAGATTGGCGAACTTGTAGTATGTAATTAATCCCGGCTAGTCTTTCCTTTTAGGGTTTGGAGGAAGATTTGATAAAAAGCAGTGGGAGCCATCCTGATTAGATAAGATAATAACCAATCTGATCTTGCACGAGCATACGCTAAAGTGTTTTCTTCTCTCTCTCTCCAGGTAGCGACCATTTCATGCCCTAATGAAGATAATAATATGGATGTATTGACCGAACCCGCATGTTTTACTGTGCTGGGGAACGTTGGTTCCGTTCTTTCTTATAAGAGTTATAGGAATGAACAGGATATAGGGGAATACCAGGATTCCCATGCCACCCGAATGAAGAAAGTACATGTTGATGCATTTTCTTCGGGTGTGTTCATTACTGAGAACTGTTTCTCCATTTGCTCTACGTCCTGGGTATTAGATACCGGGTCAGGATCCCATATATGTAATCAGTTACATGGGCTTAGGAAAAGTAGAGAACTTGGAGAAGGTGATAAAGACATTAGAGTTGGAAATGGTGCAATTGTTGCAGCTAAAACTGTCGGGGAATATCACCTTGTATTACCAACTGGTAATACATTGGTTCTGAACGAATGCTATTACATACCGAACCTGATATGCAACATTATATCGGTTTCTTTATTAAGTAAAGAGGGATATAATTTTGTATTACAGGACAATGTTATGAACATTTTCCGTAACCAAAAGTTGGTTGGATCAGGCACGTTGTGCAATGGCATTTATGTTCTAAATCAATCAACAGTTCTGAGCATAACAAACACACACAAGAGGAAGAGTTCAGAACTGAACGAATCCTTCTTGTGGCATTGTAGACTGGGTCACATTAATGTAACACGACTAGCTAAGTTGCATAAAGATGGATATTTAAATCCGTTTGAATTTTCATCTTATGACACTTGCCAGTCATGTCTCAAAGGCAAGATGACCAAAACTCCGTTTACGGGACACGGAGAAAGAGTTACCGAACTCTTGGGACTGATACATAGTGATGTATGCGGTCCCATGTCTACACATGCCAGGGATGGTTCTTCATACTTCATTACATTCACTGACGATCTCTCTAGGTTCGGGTATGTGTTCCTGATGAAACACAAATCAGAAGCTTTTGAGAAATTTAGGGAATATAAGCAAGAAGTTGAGAACCAAACCGGAAAAAATATTAAAATCCTACGATCTGATCGAGGAGGAGAATACTTAAGCAATGAATTCCTGGACTTCCTAAAAGAGAATGGGATTCTCTCTCAGCTGACTCCTCCATATACACCACAGCACAACGGTGTATCAGAACGGAGGAACCGCACCCTATTAGATATGGTGCGCTCTATGATGAGCACAGCTGAGTTACCTATTTCTTTCTGGGGATATGCACTGGAAACAGCTGCAGACCTATTGAATATGGTTCCCACCAAAACCGTGCCGACCACTCCATATGAGATATGGAAAGGAAAGAGACCATGTCTTAATTATGTTAAGATATGGGGTTGTCCGGCCTATGTAAAAACGCAAAATCCGGACAAACTCGCGGCAAGGTCCATTCTGTGTAAGTTTATTGGATATCCCAAACATTCGCGAGGGTATATCTTCTACCACCCTGAGGAACAAAGAGTGTTTGTTTCTCGGCATGCCACCTTTTTAGAAAAGGAATTTCTTGAAAAAGAGATTAGTGGTCATGAGGTAGAACTGGAAGAAGTTCCAGCTGCAGAAGCTACAACAGAAGATCTGGTGGAACCAGAGGATTCCGTAGTTCCCGATGAACCCCAGCCACTCCGCCGATCTAGTAGGGTTCCTCGCCAACCTGAGAGATACTACGGTTTTCTCATGGACGGTGGGAGCGAGGATTGCATCATGGAGGATGATGACCCAACTAGCTTCGAGCAGGCCATCACGAGTAGGGACTCAGTGAAATGGCTGGATGCTATGCGGTCCGAGATGGAATCCATGTACACCAACAAAGTATGGACTTTGGACGTTGCTCCTGAAGGGGTAAAACCCATTGGGAGCAAGTGGATCTTCAAGAAGAAACTTGGTGTAGATGGGAAAGTGGAGACTTTCAAAGCTAGACTTGTAGCAAAGGGTTTTCGTCAAAGACCAGGTGTGGACTATGACGAGACCTTTTCTCCAGTGGCTATGCTTAAATCCATCCGGATCATGCTTGCCATCGCTGCATATCATGATTACGAAATCTGGCAAATGGATGTTAAGACCGCCTTTCTAAACGGTGATTTAGAAGAGTGCGTGTACATGACTCAGCCAGAGGGCTTCGTAGACAGTGGGAGCAGCGGGAAGGTGTGCAAGCTGCTTAAATCCATTTATGGATTAAAGAAAGCATCGCGGAGTTGGAACATCTGTTTTGACGTCGTTATCAAAGAGTTTGATTTCGTCAAAAATCTAGATGAACCTTGTATCTACAAGAAGGTGGCAGAGAGTAAAGTTGTCTTCCTCGTATTGTACGTGGACGACATACTCTTGATAGGAAATGATATTCCTATGCTGCAATCGGTCAAGCTCTTCTTATCACAAAGATTCTCAATGAAAGATCTTGGTGATGCCTCCTGCATATTGGGAATTAGGATCTATAGAGATAGATCCAAAAAGATTTTGGGATTGTCCCAATCCAGGTACATTGACACCATACTAAAGAGGTTTAGTATGGAAGAGTCCAAGCGTGGGAACTTGCCCACGATCTCTGGAGTCACTCTCTCCAAAGAGATGTCTCCCAAGACTGATTTGGAGAGAGCTCGCATGCAAGGGATACCCTATGCTTCGGCAGTAGGCTCTATCATGTATGCGATGCTATGTACCAGACCCGATGTAGCATACTCACTAAGTGTAGTGAGCAGGTATCAAGCTGATCCTGGAGAGAGTCACTGGACAGCTGTGAAGAGCATTCTCAAGTACTTACGAAGGACTAGAGATATGTTCTTGGTGTATGGTAACGGAGAGCTCCAAGTGGAGTCCTTTACCGATTCGAGCTTCCAGAGTGATAAGGACGACTCTAAGTCGCAGTAGGGCATTGTCTTTACCCTTTACGGAGGGGCGGTTAGCTGGAAGTGTTCCAAGCAGGAAACCGTGGCAGACTCGACGATGGAGGCTGAATACATCGCTGCCAACGATGCTGCTAAAGAGGCTGTCTGGATCAAGAAGTTCATTGCTGAACTTGGAGTGGTTCCATCCATTGAGCATCCAATACCTTTGTATTGCGATAACAATGGAGCAGTGGCCTTGGCCAAGGAACCCAGGTCCCATCAGCGATCCAGGCATATTCTGAGGCGGTATCACCTGATCCGGGAGATAGTTGATCGCCGGGAGATCGAGGTCAGGAGGGTTGACACGAAGAACAACACGGCGGATCCACTCACGAAGGCCATTCCCCAGATACAGTTTGAGAGACTCTTCGGGATGCTCGGTATGCGATACTACAGCAGCTGGCCCTAGTGCAAGTGGGAGATTGTTAGTTGTATGTATGCCCTAGAGGCCAGTATTGTACAGATGATGTATATTATATTGGATGCTTGGACATATATAGAGATAACTTTCTTGCTCGATATGATAGTATGCTATCTGGTTGCTCTTTATCTTAACATGTACACTAGTCTCTTTATACTGTCTTATAGTTACATGTTGGTAAAGCCCTTAGGATGTGTACTTGACTACCTGGATTATGATGCAGATCATACTAGTGGGGACATGGTAGTCCATAAGTACATCCTTCAAGGTCCCTAGTCGTGGGTGTATCGAGACGGGGCATCGATATACCAGAGTAGAATAGGGTGTACGCTTCTCGACCCATGAGATGGGCGATGGATGATCCCATATCCATTGGTGTTTGACATCAGAGATGGTATACGGGTGCTCAGTGGAGACTGGGTACACTGGACGGACTCGCCGAGAACTCCCAGATGGTATTATACCTCACGTCAGATGGCAGTTCTCAGGTGACACTTATGCAGGTTAGTCTGTAGACCCGAGATCGTCATAGAGTCTTGTGTGATTCCCACCGTGCTTTGATCTCCACCTTACCACGTCCATGAGGGCGTGCAAAACGGTGGTCTTTGGGTACAGTCCCGAGTCACATGGAGGCAATGAGCGATAGGAGGGGTTTCGTCTCTCCCGGTATTGGGGGTTGATGTTGCGCTGTGCTCGATTGGCCGTAACAGGGAAGTCCCTGGCCAGGGCTGATCAGAGATTTGCTGGTAAGTGTTACCAGTAGTTTCTCGACCCGTTATGAGCCTCATATCGACACGACTTATCGAGCTATTGGGGTCTGACGTTTACCACCCCTAGGTGAGATATGCGACATATCAGACGATCAGACCGGACTGTACGGTAAGTGTTACTGGTTGGATTCACAGGAGTGTGAGCGGGCTAGCTCGTCGATCTTCTGATCGCTCAATACCCGGATGGCCGTTACGTTTAGCAGACCGCTTGAGGCTTGTGGGTGCTTGATATGATCATCATCTGCTACCGGCGTATTGACGAGTCTTTAGAGTCCTACACAGAGGTTTCCTGGCTCAAGCGAAACGAAATAGGAGCGCATATGAGATATGTGCGGGACCGAGAATAATACCAGTATGTGATACTGTATTCGATTCTCGCGATTTGTAACATTGATCGGTTATATGCGTTATAGCCGGGTTATCGGATCAAGTGTTGATTCGGTAAGTTGTTACTATTGATATTAGTCGGTTATATGCGATGTGACCGGGTCGTTAAATCAAGTGTTGATTTAATGATTTAATGTATAATTATATATTTGATATATTACTTTACATTAACTAATATAGGTTCACTTTAAATGGATTTTCTCACTTGATGTGCATGATGTATATGTGATATACTTTTGTGCACTTGTATGTATCATATTTGATGATGCATGTTTATATGGTTAAGTATAAAGAATAAAACCATGGTTAAGTAGATAATTAGGGTTTTGTTTTAATCACTCATTTATTTATCCATTCCTTTTTATTTAAATAATTTTATGAAAACAAAATGGTTTTCTTTTTGTCATGAAGCTTGATGAAGCTTCATGAAGGTTTGACTCAAAGACCATTTTGTCTTCATGTTAAACCCTAACTATTCCCACTTACCATGGTTTGCTCTGTACACTTAACCTTAGTTTGATTATGATAAGTATTGTTTTTTTTTTCATTTTAAAAAAGACTTATCATAATTCTAGCTCATCTTCTTCTTCATCTTCAAGTTTGAAACCTTGAGGCCATCAATGGCAACTTGAGCTTGAGAGTGAGAAATCCAATTCTAAAGAGAACCCACCTCCTATTTCTTCATCCTCTACCTCTTGCCAAGTAGTAGAGTGTGTTTTCTTCACAAGTTTCATCACTTTGTGAAGTGGGAGCTTGATCTAGCGATGCCTCGACATAGATCATCTTCGGCATCGTCGTCGATGACCAAGCCCATTCATTCTCCGATGAAGCCGACGCTAGAGCCCGGGGTTCGACTTGGACAGCGAGGAGACTTCGTTGCGGAGCCGTGGAGGTGGACATCCGGATCTACAAAGGTTGTAATTTCCAGATTCTAGTAGTTAAGTGTTAACTAGTTTACTTTTCGCCTAGATTTCTAGCAACGTTCCGTTAACTAGGGTTTCTCGGCACCATATTTTTGTAAAATGGCATGGTTGATGCCTTGTGAGACCTCTACTGTGTGCCTAGGAACCCTACAACAACGAGGGTGAGTTGCCAACTCATGAGTAAAAAATATCAGCAGGTAGAAATCGAATGGACAACGATCCCTAGGTCCTACTGTAACATAAAGGTAATACTATGTGGTATCCAGGGTGATCATGTATACATTTGTGTAAAATAATGATGTCATGCCAGTATCAGTATATGTATCAAGTTATCTGAGTCATATGCATATATGTATGCGAATATCCAACGCATGTCCATCAACGACACATCAACATCATAAAATATGAGTGTCCAGCATCGACACTCGAAATATCATAAAAACCCGTGTCCAGTATCGATACGTAAATCCTCATATCTCGGGCTCCGTCTTATCAGATTGGCCCTCATATCCATCTGATCTTACGACTCCGGTCGGTATCCTCCAGATATTTGCCGAGCCCAAACTATCACCTGTCGGTAGTGCTCCACTGCCAGGCTTAACGCCTTTCTATATGATGTTCTTGCCCTGGAGTACCGCACCGGGTACACCATATTCCCGCAGATGGTGCCCCCTCACTCCTCGAATCGGGTAACTCATAGCTTAGAACTGAGAAAACTCATGGTGGACGCCACAAATCATATCACGAGAAATCGATTTTTTAAAACAATCATAAGTCTTTTGAAATATATCAACGGTTCTCAAATCCAGAGATCTCATGAAAACAACATCTCAATGCATGTAACCATAAAGTGCAGTATATGCAAGCAAAGAACAGTACTGTAAGTATCTCAAGTGTTATCTTGTAAGCATGTCATGTGATAATTACTGAGCAATGATTATACTTTTACAGTTTAATAGCAATACAGTGATGTAACAGTTCTACTGTGTGAGTGGCATGACAATTACCGATGATGAGTGTGTGAGTCGGCAATCTGTGTATACGTAACATGCACATCATCGGTAATAGTGCATGTGTACTAGCAGACATAGCCATATAAAGATAAGTGATAGGAATATAGTACGTATGTCATGAGGAATAAAACAGCATAAACATGAACGGTATAACCATCGTACATCATTCTCGAGTCAAAGGTGCGGATCAATCATCCTGTAAATCATATCGCGTACGGTATAATCCATCGTACGGTGTCATCAAATCAGATTAAGGATCTATCGTTTTATATATAAACAAGGGTACGGATCTATGTTCTCGTACATTCTATCATCTCTTATTCTTATATATATATAACTCAATCTCATATCAACATATCCACTCATGCCATCTTTTCATCATGTCATCTCGTACTCAATCTTATGATTATATCCGTAAGTTTATAAGCATAGGTTTCCCAAAATATATTCTATATATCGGTTCTTCTATTACTATAGTTTCGGGGTGCTATACGCCATCTGTTTAGTCGAAAATATTGCACATTTGATGAAACATTTTCCTTACTTTTGTTAAATAGTTAAAGTTGTTTATCGTAAATATGGAACATATGTGGGTTTATCTGCAGAATACTCTTTACCATATGTTTATACACTATACTTAACATTATAAAAGAAAATATATGCATATAATATTTATATGATATTTTGATAATTTAAATATGCATATCATATCAAATATTCCTAATCAATATTCTTAAAATATTGCATCATATATAAAATGATTAGGATAATATCTCAAATATAACAAATATTACTAATACTATGAATTGAGATATTATGCAGATTTAGCTCAGGTATGGAGATCGAGATATCCGAGATATCAGGAATAAAATCTGCCGATAAAGTTGAATCAAATCGTAAATGGCAGAGACTCAGAGAAGATTTAAAAAAACCAGACATCACAACAATCTCCGCGTGTCAACATGAGGCAGCACAAGATTTTTGATACCCTGATCTCACCAACATACCGCCCAACCGCGGCCAAATCACTACATTTGCGGCGGATCCGTGGCCATATTGTGACCGTTGGATCTAGGATTTTTGGGGGTGATCACAACAACAAATCCTAACACATAGGATCTAGGGTTTCTGCTTCTAGTGCTATTTAAAGGACCAAGAGTTTCATATAAAAATTATCTATCTAATCTCGAAATAGATCAATAAAAGTATCACCTAATAGATCAATCCGAAGCGATCAAGAAGTCCACAGCGATCTACGAATCCAGGAGATCAATCGACGCATCATCTACTTCCAACGAGAATAGAGATCGGGAGCATAAACTAGGGTTCTTGTACTCTAAATTCGACGGATTTGTAAATGATAGTTGATTAATAAATAGGTAGATTTTTAGTTTAATTATTTGCATCTTACTTTCTGCATTTAATTTCCGCAGCACTTTCTGCATTTACATTATGATCGCCTTCTTCATCTTCTCTTCTATCTCAACTATGCGTGAGTAATTCCTCGCTTAATAGGGTTCGTAGAATTATGGTAGATCAATGGATGATAAAATCTCTTAACTCTTTTTACATCTTTTAAAGTTTATAAACTTTAGCAAAGTAATTGTTAACATCCTAATCGGGCGCGCTATCAATTTATTAATAGTCTCGACCGTGATTTGAGATTAGATTAAAAATTGTTTTGGTAAAGGCTAGACATGAATAGAGGTCAATGAAAAGATAAGGATTAAGAGTGGGAACCCTATTCCGTCCAAAAACCCTAATCTTCATTCACCACTATCAATCTAGTTTTAAATCTATTAAAAGATAAAAGGAGTCATCTTTAATTAATCATCCATTACAACTAAATTCTATGAACCCTACAAGCCACTTCTTTATAACTTCTACATCCGTGTTCAACATAAATCTAAAAACTATTCTCCATATTTTCAATCAACTCATCTAAAGCAAGTAACAGGTTCGACGTTTCCCTGAGGACGACCCGTACTCTTCTCGGCTAGCTACAAGCGACACCGTTATTGATTGCGGTTACTTTATTCACAAAACACTCTTTAAAAGCAGATCAATCAAATAGCACCGTTGCCGGGGAAACGGCTGTAATTTTTTTTCTTTCTATTCGTGTTGAATTTTTATAAAATCCAGAAAATATATTATAAAAGAGAACCAAAACCGCAACTTGCATATTTAATGATTATCGTGTGAATTTTGCAAGGGTATCTGGAGTCACTAGAGCGAGAAAATAGAGATTCAGAAATTTTCATCAAAGCCTAGAGGAGAAAAGGGGTGCACTGAAGAAACATTGTCAAAAGAATCCACTTTTCCGTGGCGGAACCGCGGCAATTGGTGCGTTTGGCCGCGGTTGGGCGGCGACTCTGTGGTGTTGTGCCCCAAAAATCTTCTGGTATATTCCTTATATCTTCCTCTCTCCTATGAAAATCCAATAATTTGAATTTTTTGCAGGATTTTTTCCAAAAAGCGTCGCTCAAAAATCTTTTTGCGTGTTTTGATATTGGTTTGTTTGTGCATATTTTTAAAATGAATTTTAAGAGGCAAAACTAAAATTCAGATTAAGTGGGGATTTCATCACCCTTCCCAAGCCCCACAAATCACAAAACAAGCATCCATATAACCCTATATTAATTAAAAAATATCTATACTAAGACTTTAAGGACCATCGCGCTCAATTAGGACAGAGGAGGGTCGTGGATAATCTATCGCTTATCTGTATTCCTCTTATGGTGTCTAGGCAAGTGTGACTAAGGAAAGTGGTTACTTAATTAGGCCCGCTATTTTTGGTGATTCATATAGCGGATACCTCCCACTTACCCGACACTTACCTGGCCACAAGAGTGATAAAGAGGTGGTAGAGGATTGATCCTGTGGCTTGTCCTTTGGAAGACTAGGAGTAGTCTAGTGCTTAATCTAGATGACCTTAGTTCTAGGGTTGATTGTGCATTTTGTGATTTGTTGAGTCAAGCCACACGTCCGACACTTTTTCAAAACAAACTATTTTAAAATCGTTCTCATACACACTGCCACATGCGCTAAACCCGCTTAGTGCATAATCGGCTGGACACAGGATTCTAGTGCCCGTCTTGTCCGCATTCTTCTATCGACTCCGAAGTCGGTATTTCTTCATCTTCTATTTCCTCTCCACCCACCAGATCGACCGAGGTGGACGGTTCTCCATCAAATTTTACCAACACACCCCTGCCACCGCCTGTAGGTGCACAGAATCCACCACGCATGTCTCTTCAAGAAAGATGCTACCCGATACGTGGTCTCTTTCCTACTTGTCTATCTATTCCACCAGCTAATAGGGATAATTTCAAAATTAACCCACACTTCATCAACCTGTTGCCCAAATTTCACGGGCTTGAATCCGAAGACGCATACCTTTTTATAACCAAATTCGAAAACGTATGTGCAATGATGGGCACTACACAACTTGCTGTGGATGCTATGAGATTACGTCTTCTCCCTTTTACCTTGTGCGATCTAGCAGAAAAATGGTTTTATAACACTGTCGCACACTCTATTGCTAAATGGGATGAATTCGTTATAGCATTTCTTTAAATAATTTATCCAAATCATAAGACCACCCATGTTCGAAACGAGATTAACCAGTTTACCCAACTTCCCAAAGAACCATTTTGGAAATGCTTTGAATAGTTTAAAGATCTTCTTTTATAATGCCCTCATCACGGAATCAATAGATGGGATCTTTGCCGAATTATATATGAGGGTGTTAATCCTGCGACAAAACATATGCTTGAAACCATTTGTCAATGCCATTTCATGTTTAAAGACGATAGTGAAGCTTGGCAATTTTTGTAAGTTCTTGCCGAACAAACTTTATAGTGGGAAAGCGTTAGACCAACTTCATCTACGGCAGGTATCCATCAGCTCGATATTTCCATCGCAGTGAAAGCCGAAATGGCCGCGATGCAAAAGAAACTCGAAGCTATAGAAACCAAAGTCTCTTCAGCTTCCCTAAACCAAGTTACGCTTCCCAAAACCGTGTGTGGTTGCTGTTCTAACCCATCACATTTCACGAAAGAATGTCCTTTGAATCCTCTGTTTCAAGGTCATGAACAAACTAATGCTGCTTTTCAGCAACAACCTAGAAACGATTCTTATTCTTCCACATACAATCAGGGATGGAGGAATCATCCTAATTTTGCTTGGAACCAAAACCAAACTCAAAATCAAAACCAGTTCCTAAGCAATTATCAAAGGCCTCTCCCACAGCAATAGCAGCCACCACAACAAAATCAGCACCCCTTTCAACCGCAACCTTTTCAAAACCCGGCCAACAATTTTGAATCTTATAATATTTCAACGGCCAGTATCGATAAAACCTCTGCGCTCGAACGTAACTTAGAAACATTCATTAAACAAGCCATGTAAACGATGGCTAATTTAACGTCTTCTATCTAAATATTAGTGCAACACACTGCTTCCCACAATGAAAGCATAAAATCGATAGAAGCACAACTTGCACAGTTAAATGCCGCGATGAGCGAGAGAGAAAGAAAAACTTCCATCTCAACCTCTACCAAATCCTGGCCACTCACAAAGTCATAATGTGTGTCCCGTAACCACGTTGAGATTGGGAAGAGTGCTGAATAACCAAATGGGTGAACATGTTGATGTTGACGATACCTCGGCTTCTACTTCTAATCCCTCTTCGTTTAATCCAATAACTTATTTCGAGCGTATCTCCATTTTCCACTAGGCTCGAACCCTCAGCCCATTTTCTTGAGTCAACCTCAAACAATCCCAACTCCAATTCTGGGATCCATTCCATCCCCACAAACTTCTCCACAAAAGTTGGACCAACCCTTATTGATAAAGTTCCTTTTCCACATAGGTTAAGGGCCAACAAACTAAGTCCACAAATGGAGAAGATTGTGGAAATTTTTAAGTAAGTTAACATAAACATTCCTCTCCTAGATGCTATCCAACAAGTTTCGTCCTATGCGAAAATTCTAAAGGACTTGTGCACTAGGAAAAGGAAAATTCAAGTGTCTAAAAAAGTTTTTCTAGCAAGTAATGTGAGTACTGCTTTTACCCAACAAATACCCAAGAAACGAAAGGACCCCGGGAGTGCTACAATATCTATTGCTATTGGGGGTAAAAGCATCAGTCGTGCTCTATTTGACCTTGGCGCTAGTGTTAACTTGCTCCCATATTCTGTCTATAAGCAGCTAGGTATTAAAGAGTTGAAACATGCACACTGCACTCTCCAGATGGCCGATCGATCTATCACCCAACATAGGGGTGATCTAGAGGACGTGTTAATCAAAGTGAGGGAATTTATATTCCTTGTAGACTTTATTGTTTTAGATACACAGTCTGTGGCGAACCCACGAAACCAAATTCCGGTGATTCTCGGTCGGCCTTTTCTAGCAACTTCCAATGCTGTAATTAATTATCGTAACGGTTCTATGAACTTATCCTTCAGGAAGATGACAATTGAGCTTAATATTTACAAGCTAGAAAATCAACCATCTGAACCTTCTGCTCATCTAATCGATATCTGTTCTGTCAATGAGATAGCTTCCGACAGCTGCGAAGTTGAGGGACTTTGCGACAATGATCTCGACGACACTAGTGTATAATTATTTGATCTAGCAAATTACTATACTAGTGAGGAGACCTTTGACGAGTCCACCCCCGAGTTCGAATCCTTTGACTCGTCATCGCAAAAGTAAGTTAAGCTTTCCGAGTCAATATCCTATGCTAGTTATGAACCTCTTAGGGAGTCCGAGTATAATTCCCCTACCCTACCTTCTATCGTCTCTCCGTCGACACTAGATCTCAAACCGTTAGCTTCTCATCTTAGATATTCATATTTAGGTGAGAATGAGTCTTTACCCATGATCATATTCGCTTCTCTACCTTTAGAGCAAGAGAGAGCTCTTTTGTCGGTCTTAAGATCAAATCGGCAAGCTTTTGGTTGGACAATGGCGGACATCAAAGAGCTTAATACTTACTCGTTTCGGAGTCCATAGTTTATTCACTCAGTTCAGAGTCTCTAGTTTATGTACTCATTCGGAGTTTGTAGTTTATTCACTCGTTTCAGTGTTTCTGGTTTATGGACTCATTTCAGAGTTTGTTTAGTTTATGGACCCATTTCGGAGTTTGTTTAGTTTATGGACTCATTTCGGAGTTTGTTTAGCTTACCTCCCTTGGGTTTACAGGCAAACTTATCCTGACGTTATATATAGATAACCCATGCTCCTTGCTGTTAGTGTATATGCCCTAGAGGCCATTACTGTATCATACTAGTTTGTATATTATTTAATGGAAGCTTGGGATATTCACCTTGTATATACAATCTTGCTCAAAATAGTAGTATGCTACTTGGTTTGTTTCTACTTCAATGTGTACATGTGTTTATTTTATTATATCACCTATACGCATTAGTGGAGCCCTTAGGATCTTTGCTTGATTACCAGCGTTGTGATGGCAGTCACACTAATGGGGGCTGGGTAATCTATAAGCACATCCTTATGCAGGTCCCTAGTCGCAGGACTATCGAGACAGGGCATCGATACTCCGGAGTAGACTAGCGCATGCGCTTCTCATCCCAGTGTGGGAGACGGTCTGTCCCACAGCCGTCAGTACGTCGTACTGGAGATAGTATGCGGGTGCTCGTTGGGTTACGAGTACACTGGACAGGACTCGTCGGGAACTGACTAGTTGGTATTATGCCTATCGTCAGTTATCAGTTCCCAGGTGACATGAGTACAGCTTAGTCCGCTGACTTGACACTGTCACTTCGCCTCGAGTGTGTTCCCACTGTACTTTGATTACTACCCTACCACGGCTCAAAGGAGTCGTGCAAACAGGTGGTAGTTGGGTGCAGTCCCGAAGCACTGGGAGGCAGTGACGGTTAGACAGGATTCGTCTCTCCCGGTATTGGGGGTTGACATCGCGCTGTGTCTAGGAGAGCCATTACACGAGTAGTCCCTGGCCAGGGCAAGCGAGATATACTGGTAGGCTTCCAGTGTTATCTCAGGGTGTATTGGGCTTCACTCCGACACGACTTGTACCGCTATTAGGGGACTGACGTTTACCGCCCCCCTAGGCCCGCCATGCGATGTATAAGACGAACAGACCGGACTGTACGGAGAATGTCACATTCAGGCTCAGTAGGAGTTCAGATGGGTTTCGCCTCGTCAGTCTTCTTGTCGGCATCTACCTGGGGACCGTTACGTACAGCTAGTGCCGCTTGCGGTCTGTGGTTAAACCCACTGCCAGCGTAGTGTCGAGTCTTTAGAGTCCCACACAGAAAGCTATTCGCCTTTAGGCAAAAGAGTAGAGGTCGCATGGTTTTGCGACAGGTCGCATGGTTTTGCGACAGGGTTCGGTCACATCCGTGCACTTGTGCACGTACAGTGTCCGGACAGTTCACACTAGCGGGCTTTGGTTTAAGCCAGATCCTAGTGTACCTTTTGGGATTGGTTTTATTTAGTATGCATTCGTGTTCCTCGGAACGCGGATGCGGGTGTGTATGCACAGTTGACGGAGAGACAGAGGCAGAGGATTCTCATTAGGGTTGTTGACCGTTGACAGTTGACTATTGACTTTTTGTTCAACCCTAATGAGAATATGATATGTGATTAACAATTATATTAATTAAGTATTATGGTGACATGGTTGTTGAGGGATTGACTTTATTGACTTGTTGACTTTTGTTGACTTTGTTGACCGGTTGACTAGGCTTGACTAGTTGACCATCATGATAACTATAGCTATCATTTCATGGCAAAGACTTTTGCTTGCTTGCTCTTTTGTGCAAAATGAGTGCATGAAATGATATGGCTATGGTTGCTTAAACCATCACATAATACTTGATTGATATGAGGTGTTATGATGGTTTTGGATTATGAGAGCCAAATGAGAAAAGTCTTCTCTCATTCTTTCATGCTCATTCTCTCTCTTGTTCTTGAGCTCTCATCTCCTCCTCTTGCTCTCCCTCTCTTGACTCTATGGTTCACTTGTCTCATGAGTTGAGAACCAAGAACCATAGATAAAATCCCATACAAACTCTTCTCTACTCACTCTAGTTCACAAGGTTTAGCAAACCGAGTGAACTAGTTTCTTCAAAGTTCGAAGAAGGAGCCAAAGGTTGAAGCTTTCAGGTGGATCTATTTTCGGCGCAAGGAGACGACGGGGAGAAGCCGATTCGGACGACCATCGAAGCTTGAAGACGAAGGAGTTCGAGAAAAGGAAAGGTATAACCCCCTAACCGAGTAGTTAGCAACTCGTAGTTAGGTTGTTAGTTAGATGTTTAACAAAGATCCGGGTTTTAAGTCCATGTTACCACCTCTAAGAAAATCATTTTTTATCAAATACCGCTTGCCCGAAAGTACCGGAAGAGGTAGCATGGACTTACAGTGGTATCAGAGCCTAGTTAAACTCTATCTAACATGTTAGCAAAGTAGCTAGATGATCGATCAAAGAAAAGTCACGAACGAACCCGAAATTGTCTAGTTTCTGCCGATTTTTATTCTGTTCAAAAGTTGATAAATTTCATCTTAAAAATCGGCTCAGGCTTTTTATAGAATAACCACAAAATTTGGTCCCACGAACCGTTCAAAGCGCCGCGGAAACGCGGCGGGAGCACGCTCCCGCCGCGGTTCCGCGGCCGAGTTGACTCGGCCGAGGTCCAAATTTGGTGCAGTGTATTTCTGGGGTTGTTTTGGGATTTTTGGAATATGTATTTTCTGCCCAGATTTTCCAGAACGAAAATTTTGTATTTGGGGCCTGTAAATCCGTATTTTTGATCGAACTTCTAAAAGACTTAAGCTGACGGGTTTTTCTGTGATGTGATATTTGTATTGAACGTCTACTAATCGCTTTATGTCGATTAGTGGGGGTTATACAAATCTGTGATCTGTAATGTCATTGGAATGTGTATATGAATTCATTGGATTGTCGCGGGTGAATAGCCGGGGGTTGTGAGACGAGAGTTTTCTTTTCTTTCAATTCATGTAAATTTGTAAATTGATGTAATAATTATTTGTATGGCCGCACAACCGGGTCGGGGTTGTAGCCGTCATTGTATAATTTCTTTTTACTGTTTTTGCTCCTAGGATAGACCCATAGAGGGGGTGCACAAACTACCGGGTACGCCGAAATGCCGAGTGGCCTACTCACGGAGTTGAGGGAGGTTGCTTCGCTTCGGGTACTTGGCGGGTAGTTTGCCGCACCCATTGGGGTCTTGGGTGGGGTATTGGCTATTCACCGCGACCGTGTAATCTGCTTTTTCGTTACAGGCTCGTACGAATTGCGGATTCCTAGTATATCCAATGTGTTCATCTGTGATCTGAAATGGCTATCATTGCAGTATATCTATATATGATATTATTTAGGCGTTGCTTATGTTTTACAGCCGCGCTAGCCCAGCCCCCGCTCTGTCGTTAGTTAAGTAACCTAACGGGTAATGACGGGGCCCCGTGGCGAATGCGAATGGCATAAGCGTACGTTATATTTTGGTTGTTTTCTGCAATGGTAGGATTAAATGATGGGACGCATTAAAAGAACTAATGCAAGAATATCACGCATTAAATGAACTAATGCAAGAAAATAAACCAAGTTAAATTCGTTGGAACACTTTCGAAAAACCACTCGGTTCTTTTCAAAACTAACTTTTAAATGCGGAGCTTGAGCCACTCCTTTTAAAAGCTATCCCGTTCCATCGATTATATCAAGTTCACTGCGTTCACGGTTTAGCCAAAACCATTCGTAGCCCTCCATCATTTCAGTTAAATATTCGGTAGTATTCAAGCTATGTATTTTGACCTCACGCCAAGGCATAGTGATTGGTAGCTGCCGGATATTTATCTGTAGCATAGATAGAATGCGTTGGTTTGGGACAGCCGTACTGCCATTTTGGCCTACGTCAAGGGTAGGTACGGGTGGGTTCAAATTAACCTAGATAATGATGGGAAGAACTTGACATGTGACTTATGACATTTTGACCTCACGCCAAGGTCATAAGAGCATGGGGCAAAAATCCACATCGGGAGTTTCATAAGTACTGAAACTTGCTAGAGTTGCATACCATTTGGAGTGATGATTCTGGTAGGATTCCTTCAGTTTCGTCACGCGATGATATTTGGATCCCTATCCTACTGTGAGTATATGCTACTCCTCGGGAAATTTCTCACTTAACGATCAATGCTATAAACCAAGTAGGTGTCTAGAAAGGTGTTAGCGGGGCTACGCCCCCAGGGAAAAGAGGTTATTTAATTAAGGAACTTCGCGAAAGTGTTGGAAAACCTCCCTCGAAGTACCAACACTGGCCTGGCTAAACGGTTAAGCAAGTATTGTACGCTGAGATTGACCCTGACTAATTCTTCCTTTTTGGTTTGAGGAGGGATTCGAGAAACAGTGGGAGCCATCCTGTTTAGACAAATTAAAAACCATTCTAAACTTGCAAGAGTATCATGCTGAGTGTTTCTTCTCTCTCCTAATTGCAGCGACCAATCGACATGACTGGACTTAAGTTACTCATAGATAAAAACATACTGACAGGGCCAAACTATAAAGATTGGCTCAGGAATGTCAAGATGGCAATCACTTACGACAAGCTGGGGTATCTTCTTACCACCAAAGCTCCCCCTGTCCCAGGTCCCAAAACCAGCGTCGCGGATAAGGAAATCTGTAAGACCTGGGAACTAGACTGCGCGAAGGCCAAGTGCCTCGTGCTTGCCTCTATGGACAATGAACATCAGAGGAGGCACGAGAATATGGACCTGGAATCCATATTTCTTCATACAAAAGAATTGTATGGAGAGCAATCTCGTATCGCAAGATACAAAGTGTCGAAGAAGTTATTTTCGGCAAGAATGGCCGTCGGATCATCGGTAGCGGAACACGTGCTTAAGATGTGGCTACATTGAGGAGCTCGCGGACCTTGGGACCACGTTGGAGAATGAGCTCTATATGGACTTGATTCTCCAGTCCCTTCCTTCCACTTACGCCCAGTTCATACTGAACTTCAACTTACAAGAAAAGGAAGTTGAACTTTCAGAACTCCTCAACATGTTGAGGAGCGCAGAGGGCACCCTACAGAAAGGTAGGGAAACATCCACTTTGTTTGTAGGAGGATCTTCTTCTTCTAGGTCCAAGGCGAAAGCCAAGGGAAAGAAGAAGAGAGCCCCCGCCAAACCAAGGGGCGGTGTTAGTAAAGTGGATACGAAGGGAAAGGTAAAAGCAACAAAGAAAGCGGGAAAGCTTGTGGATAAGGAAGAATGCTTTGTTAGTTATATGTATGCCCTAGAGGCCATTACTGTACATTGGATGTATATTGTAGTGGATGCTGGGACATATATAGGGAGGACTTTCTTGCTCGACATGATAGTATGCTATCTGGTTGCTCTTTACCTTAACGTGTATACTGATTGTCTCTCTATTACATGTTGGTAAAGCCCTTAGGATGTGTACTTGACTACCTGGACTATGATGCGGATCATACTAGTGGGGACATGGTAGTCCATAAGTACATCCTTGAAAGTCCCTAGTCGTGGGTGTATCGAGACGGGGCATCGATATTCCAGAGTAGACTAGCGTGTACCTTCTCGACCCATATAGATGGGCGATGGATGATCCCATATCCATCGGTGTTTGACATCAGAGACGATATACGGGTGCTCAGTAGAGACTGGGTACACTGGACGGACTCGCCGAGAACTCCCAGATAGTATTATACCTCACGTCAGATGGCAGTTCTCTGGTGACACTGGTACAGAGTAGTCTGTTGACCCGAGATCGTCATAGAGTCTTGTGTGGTTCCCACTGTGCTTTGATTTCCATCTTACCACGTCCAAGAGGGCATGCAAAACGGTGGTTTTTGGGTACAGTCCCGAGTCACATGGAGGCAATGAGCGATAGGAGGGGATTCGTCTCTCCCGGTATAGGGAGTTGATGTTGCGCTGTGTTCGATTGGCTATAACAGGAAATCCCTGGCCAGGGTTGCTGAGATTTACTGGTAAGTGTTACCAGCAGTATCTCGAATTGTTATAGACCTCATATCGACACGACTTATCGAGCTATTGGGGTCTGATGTTTACCACCCCTAGGCGAGATATGCGACATATCAGACGATCAGACCGGACTGTACGGTAGTGTTACTGGTTGGATTCACTGGAGTGTGAGCGGGCTTGCTCGTCGATCTTCTGATCGCTCAATACCCGGGTGGCCGTTACGTTTAGCAGACCGCTTGCGGCTTGCGGGTGTTTGATATGATCATCATCTGCTGCCGGCGTATTGACGAGTCTTTAGAGTCCTACACAGAGGTTTCCTGGCTCAAGCGAAACGAAATAGGAGCGCATATGAGATATGTGCGGGACCGAGAATAATGCGTGTATGTGATACCGTATTCCATTCTCGCGATAAATGTATCGATTGGTTGTATGCGATATAACCTAGTTATCGATTCAAGGATTGATTCGATAAGCCGATACATTGGATACTAGTCGGTTATGTGCGACATGACCGGATCATTGAATCAAGTGTTGATTTAATGATTTAATGTATAATTATATATTTGATATATTACTTTGCATTAACTAGTATTGGTTCACTTTAAATGGATTTTCTCACTTGAAGTTCACATGTTGTATATGTGATATACTTTTGTGCACTTGATTGTATCATGTTTGATGATACATGTTTACTTGAGTTTGTGTAAAGATTAAACCATGGTTATTTAAATGGTTAGGGTTTTGTTTTTCATATCTATTTATTCATTTATTTATTTATTTTCTTTTTGGAAAAAGAAATGAGAAGAATGGTGGCTTTCTTTGTTTGTATTTGAAGATTCATGAAGCTTTGACTTTGTCCACCATTCTTATCTCATGCTTAACCCTAACCATTTGATTTAACCCTAGTTTATTCTCTACACTTGACCATGGTTGTATGATGATAAGTTTGGAATTTCTTTTCTTTTTTAAAAAAGTTCTTATCATATTCAACCTCTTCTTCTTCTTCATCTTGATGAAGAAAAACCTTCCTCCATCAATGGCAACTCTTGAAAAAGAGTGAGAAATCCAATTCTAAAGTGAACCCACTTCCTATTTCTTCATCCTCTACCTCTTGCCAAGTAGTAGAGTGTGTTTCCTTCACAAGATTTCTTGACTTGGTGAAGTTGGAGCTCGATCTAGCGATGCCTCGACGTAGATCATCTTCGGCACGTCGTCGATGACCTAGCCCGCTCTTTCTCCGATGAAGCCGACGCTAGAGCCCGGAATTTGTTTTGGACAGCGAGGGGACTTCATTGCGGAGGTATGGAGGTGGAGCACCGGATCTACAAAGGTTGTATTTCCGTTCCTTTAGTAAAATAGTTTTCTAGTTGCATCTTTCGCCTAGACATCTAGCCAACGATCCGTACACTAGGGTTTCTCGGCACCATAATTTTTGAAATTGGCATGGTTGATGCCTTGTGAGACCTCATTAGGGTGCCTAGGAACCCTACATGCTTCTATTGTCATAAGAAAGGACACTGGAAGAATGATTGCAGGGCTTGGATAGCCAGAACACAGGAATTGAAGCAGGTTGCGGCTTCAGCTTCAGGTGTGTATGTTATTGAAAACTGTCTTTCAATAAACTCTACTTCCTGGGTATTGGATACCGGATCAGGATCTCATATCTGTAATTCTTTGCAGGCGTTGAGAAACCGTAGGGTTTTGAAGGCAGGTGACATGACCCTCAAAGTTGCAAACGGAGCTAGCATGGATGCTAAGGCCGTGGGGGACTATCACCTGGGAATGTCAGATGGACATGTTTTGGTTTTGCGTAATTGCTTTTTTGTACCCAACGCAACTTGTAATATCATTTCTGTATCTTTGGTTTCTAAAGAAGGTTATGAATTTGCGTTTGTAAGCAATGTTGTAAACATTCACCTTAATCAAGTTCTGATTGGGTCAGATACATTGAGCAATGGTATATACGTATTAAACCAACCACAGATTTTCAATGTCCAGAATACACACAAAAGAAAGTCTCCGGAAATAAATCAGACTTTCTTATGGCATTGTAGACTGGGTCACATCAATGAGAGAAGGTTGATGAAGTTACATACAGAAGGATATTTGAATGCGTTCAAATATCAATCGTATGCCACTTGTCAATCCTGTCTCAAAGGAAAGATGACAAAGACTCTGTTCACTGGACATGGAGTAAGAGCGAGCGAGCTCTTGGGACTCGTACACAGCGACGTGTGCGGTCCAATGTCTACACATGCGCGAAGCGGTTATTCTTACTTCATTACTTTTACGGATGACTTTTCAAGGTACGGTTATGTCTTCTTAATGAAACATAAGTCCGAAGCCTTTGGGAAATTCCAGGAATATAAGAATGAAGTAGAAAAACAAACCGGCAAATGTATCAAGATCCTAAGATCGGATCGAGGTGGTGAATACTTAAGTGCCGATTTCCTGGACTATTTAAAAGAGAACGGAATTCTCTCTCAGCTTACTCCTCCATACACTCCGCAACATAATGGTGTATCGGAGAGACGAAACCGAACCCTATTGGATATGGTACGGTTCATGATGAGTAACGCTGAGTTACCGCGATCATTCTGGGGGTATGCGCTAGAATCAGCTGCATACCTTTTGAACCGAGTTCCCACTAAGACTGTGCCTACCACACCATATGAGTTATGGAGTGGGAAGAAACCCTATCTTCAATATCTGAAGATCTGGGGATGTCCAGCTTTTGTCAAAAAGCAGCATGCGGACAAACTCGAGGCACGCTCAGTACTGTGCAAGTTTGTGGGATACCCAAAGAACACCAGGGGGTATCTTTTCTATCACGCAGAGGAACAAAAAGTCCTTGTTTCTCGTAATGCCCACTTTGTAGAACACCGGTTCTTGGAAAAGGAAATTAGTGGGAGCGTAGTAGAACTGGAAGAAATTCCAGAACCACGAGCTATTACTGAAAGCTTAGTGGAACCAGAGGGTTCAAAAGAACAGGACATTCCTGCGCCGCTCCGCAGGAGTAGTAGGCAGTCTCATCCGCCCGAGAGATACTGGGGTTTTCTCATAGACGGGGATAGAGAGGATTGCATCATAGATTATGATGAGCCTACTAGCTTCCAGCAGGCCGTTCAGAGCGTTGACTCAGTAAAATGGCTGGATGCAATGCGGACCGAAATGGAGTCCATGTACACCAACAAAGTATGGACGTTGGACATTGCTCCAGACGGGGTAAAACCCGTAGGATGCAAGTGGATCTTCAAAAGGAAGATTGGTGTAGATGGACAGGTTGAGACCTATAAAGCTAGACTTGTTGCAAAGGGTTTCCGTCAAAGACCTGGCTTGGACTATGACGAAACCTTTTCTCGAGTGGCTATGCTGAAATCCATTTGGATCCTTCTTGCCATTGCTGCCTTCCACGATTATGAGATTTGGCAAATGGACGTAAAGACCGCTTTTCTTAATGGAAATTTAGAGGAGTGTGTCTATATGGACCAACCAGAAGGTTTCATTCAGAGTGGGAGCAGCGGAAAGATGTGCAATTTGCTTAAGTCCATCTATGGACTAAAGCAGGCATCGCGGAGTTGGAACATCTGTTTTGATGAGACGGTCAAGGAATTTGGCTTTATCAAAAATCCAGATGAACCATGCATCTATAGTAGATTTGTAGCGAGAACTGTAGTATTCCTCGTTTTATACGTGGATGACATTCTCTTAATAGGAAATGACATTCCTATGCTACAATCTGTCAAGGGGTTCTTGTCACACAGATTCTCCATGAAAGACCTGGGTGATACCTCATACATCCTGGGGATCCGGATCCATCGTGATAGATCCAAGAGGATATTAGGACTTTCACAGTCCAGGTACATCGACACCATACTGAAGAGATTCAGTATGGAAGATTCCAAGCGCGGTAACCTACCGGCTTGTCACGGGATCACCCTCTCTAAAGAGATGTCTCCCAAGACTGATTTGGAGAGGGATCGCATGTCTATTATACCCTACGCTTCTGCGGCAGGCTCTATAATGTATGCGATGTTGTGTACCAGACCGGATGTAGCTTATGCACTGAGTGTGATAAGCAGGTATCAGTCAAACCCTGGGGAGAAACACTGGATAGCGGTAAAGAACATTCTCAAGTATCTGAGAAGGACTAAGGAGATGTTTTTGGTGTATGGCGGAAAAGACCTCCAGATCGAGGCCTTTGCTGACTCCAGCTTCCAGAGTGACAAGGATGATTCCAAGTCCATGTCGGGTTTTGTCTTTACCCTCAATGGAGGGGCGGTGTGTTGGAAGAGTTTCAGACAGGAAACCGTTGCAGACTCGACGATGGAAGCGGAATACATCGCTGCATCTGATGCCGCAAAGGAAGCTGTCTGGATGAGGAAGTTCTTGAAAGAACTTCAGGTGGTTCCGTCCATTGTTGATCCAATACCTCTGTATTGCGACAACAACGGGGCTATAGCTTTAGCGAAGGAACCCAGGTCCCATCAGAGATCCAGACACATCTTGAGGCGGTATCACCTGATCAGGGAGATCGTGAATCGCCAGGAGATCGAGGTTCGGAGGGTTGCTTCAGAAGATAACACTGCAGATCCATTCACCAAGGCCTTGCCCCAGACTCAGTTCGAGCGGCTGATCGAGAAGATAGGTCTTCGATACGCCAGTACATGGCCTTAGTGCAAGTGGGAGATTGTTAGTGTATATGCCCTAGAGGCCATTACTGTATCATACTAGTTTGTATATTACTTAATGGAAGCTTGGGATATTCACCTTGTATATACAATCTTGCTCAAATAGTAGTATGCTACTTGGTTTGTTTCTACTTCAATGTGTACATGTGTTTATTTTATTATATCACCTATACGCATTAGTGGAGCCCTTAGGATCTATGCTTGATTACCAGCGTTGTGATGGCAGTCACACTAGTGGGGGCTGGGTAATCTATAAGCACATCTTTATGCAGGTCCCTAGTCGCAGGACTATCGAGACAGGGCATCGATACTCCGGAGTAGACTAGCGCATGCGCTTCTCATCCCAGTGTGGGAGACGGTCTGTCCCACAGCCGTCAGTACGTCGTACTGGAGATAGTATACGGGTGCTCGTTGGGTTACGAGTACACTGGACAGGACTCGTCGGGAACTGACTAGTTGGTATTATGCCTATCGTCAGTTATCAGTTCCCAGGTGACATGAGTACAGCTTAGTCCGCTGACTTGACACTGCCACTTCGCCTCGAGTGTGTTCCCACTGTACTTTGATTACTACCCTACCACGGCTCAAAGGAGTCGTGCAAACAGGTGGTAGTTGGGTGCAGTCCCGAAGCACTTGGAGGCAGTGACGGTTAGACAGGATTCGTCTCTCCCGGTATTAGGGGTTGACATCGCGCTGTGTCTAGGAGAGCCATTACACGAGTAGTCCCTGGCCAGGGCAAGCGAGATATACTGGTAGGCTTCCAGTGTTATCTCAGGATTTATTGGGCTTCACTCCGACACGACTTGTTCCGCTATTAGGGGACTGACGTTTACCGCCCCCCTAGGCCCGCCATGCGATGTATCAGACGAACAGACCGGACTGTACGGAGAATGTCACATTCAGGCTCAGTAGGAGATCAGATGGGTTTCGCCTCGTCAGTCTTCTTGTCGGCATCTACCTGGGGACCGTTACGCACAGCTAGTGCCGCTTGCGGTCTGTGGTTAAACCCACTGCCAGCGTAGTGTCGAGTATTTAGAGTCCCACACAGAAAGCTATTCTCCTTTAGGCAAAAGAGTAGAGGTCGCATGGTTTTGCGACAGGTCGCATGGTTTTGCGACAGGGTTCGGTCACATCCGTGCACTTGTGCACGTACAGTGTCCGGACAGTTCACACTAGCGGGCTTTGGTTTAAGCCAGATCCTAGTGTACCTTTTGGGATTGGTTTTATTTAGTATGCATTCGTGTTCCTCGGAACGCGGATGCGGGTGTGTATGCACAGTTGACGGAGAGACAGAGGCAGAGGATTCTCATTAGGGTTGTTGACCGTTGACAGTTGACTATTGACTTTTTGTTCAACCCTAATGAGAATATGATATGTGATTAACAATTATATTAATTAAGTATTATGGTGACATGGTTGTTGAGGGATTGACTTTGTTGACTTGTTGACTTTTGTTGACTTGTTGACTTTGTTGACCGGTTGACTAGGCTTGACTAGTTGACCATCATGATAACTATAGCTATCATTTCATGGCAAAGACTTTTGCTTGCTTGCTCTTTTGTACAAAATGAGTGCATGAAATGATATGGCTATGGTTGCTTAAACCATCACATAATACTTGATTGATATGAGGTGTTATGATGGTTTTGGATTATGAGAGCCAAATGAGAAAAGTCTTCTCTCATTCTTTCATGCTCATTCTCTCTCTTGTTCTTGAGCTCTCATCTCCTCCTCTTGCTCTCCCTCTCTTGACTCTATGGTTCACTTGTCTCATGAGTTGAGAACCAAGAACCATAGATAAAATCCCATACAAACTCTTCTCTACTCACTCTAGTTCACAAGGTTTAGCAAACCGAGTGAACTAGTTTCTTCAAAGTTTGAAGAAGGAGCCAAATGTTGAAGCTTTCAGGTGGATCTATCTTCGGCGCAAGGAGACGACGGGGAGAAGCCGATTCGGACGACCATCGAAGCTTGAAGACGAAGGAGTTCGAGAAAAGGAAAGGTATAACCCCCTAACCGAGTAGTTAGCAACTCATAGTTAGGTTGTTAGTTAGATATTTAACAAAGATCCGGGTTTTAAGTTCATGTTACCACCTCTAAGAAAATCGTTTTTTATCAAATTCCGCTTACCCGAAAGTACCGGGAGAGGTAGCATGGAATTACACTTGCAACAGAGGACCGTTAGGTTTTGTGGTACTAGGGCTTTGGTCCATGGTACTATCGCGTTGGCTGATATATTCTTCGATATGCGGTCTTTAAGCCGTTGTTCGAGTAGCCCCGTGACTTTCGTGTCTCTGATCCCTTCGATGGCTGGACAAGACGTCTTCAAGTAATCTCCTTAGGCTATATGACCGTTGGAAAAACAAGCATTAAGAATTTGCAACATCTCTTTTTTACTTGAGGCTTAATTTGGAGCCCTGATAAGTCATAACCACTCTGCGCTGGTGTGGGATGATTCCCGAAAGTCTTTTAGGCTTTATATAAGTTGTCGTCGAGACCCTGAATCTAGGAATTTGCCATTGCTTCATTTTCGTTTGATGATGCCATGCCGTTTCTTTGCTGAAGTATGGTAGACATCTGTAGGACCTCTATGCTGTATGTATTGCAGTTGAAGTCCGGAGCTAGGAATATGCCTTTGCTCTAATTTGATTTGGCTCGTTGGAGCTTTTGTCGACGTCGCATCTGCACCCTGATGGAATGAGAGGGAACGCCGAGGTAGTCTTTAGGTTGTATATAAACCGTCAAGACTTGGAGCTAGGAGTTTGTTATTGCTCCATATTGTTTTGGCTATTTGGAGCCTTTGTTGACATTGCGTCTGCTGTAACAAGAAGAATGTCAAGCTGGAGTTGGGATTTTGCCGTCACTCCTTTTTGATTTAGCTATTTGGAGCCTTTGTTGACATTGCTTCTGCTATAACGAGAAGCATGTCGAGCTGGAGCTGGGATTTTGCCGTCACTCCTTTTTGATTTGGCTCATTGGAGCCTTTATTAACGTCGCATCTGCACCCTGATAGAATGAGAATGTACGCCAGAGGAGTCTTTAGGTTGTGTGTCAATCGTCAAGATTTAGAGCTAGGAATTTCCATGGCTCCGTTTTGTTTCTACCCTAGGGCCTTTTGTTGATGTCGTGTCTGCATCCTTTCGGAATGAGAAGGTACGTCGGGTAGTATTTAGGTTGTTTATAGACCGTCAAGACTTGGAGCTAGGGTTTTGCCGTGACTCCACTTTTGATTTGACCCTTGAGTCTTTGTCGATGTCGTGTCTGCATCCTGATGGAATGGAAAGAAACATCGAGATTGTCTCTAGGTTGTATATGAACCGTCAAGACTTTAGCTAGGAATTTTCCACGGCTCCATTTTGTTTCGACCTTTGGTTCTTTGTTGACGTTGCGTCTGCATTGAGAAGGAATGTCAGGCTGATCTCCAGGCTGTAGATCTTGCTATCAAGATCTGGCTCTCCCTTTGACGGAGCCTGGTGAGAAAACATGGTTCCCCTTTTCATTTATGCCTATGGATTGTATATAGGGGTCGGTGTAGACTCACCTGCAGGGCAAAGAAAATTTCCTTTTATTTTATTTTATTTTTGATTTCCGCCATACTCTATCTTTTCAGCTTTTCATATCGCAAAAGTCGTGATTGCCCAATCATTTCGGCTTTTTATCCGCGGTGCCCAATCATTTCGGCTATATATTTTGTTTTTTTTACTATCTATTTTTTATTGCGAGTTGCCCAAACATTTTGGCTGTTTTATATGCACATTTTTTTGCTCACTGATTTTTATTGTGAGTTGCCTCATCATTTCGGCTATTTCATATGCATTTTTTTGCTCGCTATTGTTTTTTATTGCGAGTTTAGAATCTGATACCAACCTTGGCATCAACATCGCTACAACTGGAATATTGCCAGGAGAGAATCATCATGTGTCGTGAAAGATCTTGGAGTTTGACACCTATTTAGGCATCAGCATCGCTACCACTGGAATATTGCCAGGAGCGAATCATCATGTGCCTTTGTCGATTTGAACAAAGATGGCTTAGTAAACAGGGTTAGGATCCTGTCGACTAAGACTTTTCGACTTTTTGAGCCGTCAGGGTCTTATAAAGTTATTTCTCCCTACGAGTCGTGAGGATCTCATAGGTGTATTTTCTCCTTAGGAATCGTGGGGATTCCTGAGTGTGTGTTCTCACTTGCAAGTCATAAGGATCTTGCAAGAGTGTTTTCTCCTTATAAGTCGAGAGGGCTTGCAAGTGTCGTTCACCATATGGGGACATTTCGCACCATTGGTGGAACTAGGTGAGGGCTATATTTATTTGTTCCCGTGGATTGTATGCAAGAGACAATATTGGACCTCCTATAGGGCAACTTGGGGAATGTGATGGCTTAAGAACAGGTTTGGATCCCTGCAGCTTAAGTCTTTTGAATCCTATGAGCCGTGAGGGTCTCATAGGGGGAGTTCTCCTTACGAGTCAAGAGGATCTCATAATTGAAAATTTTACGAGATTGTGCCCTTCTGGGTTTTCACAAACTCGCCGGTAGCCCTGCTGTTTTTACTTATGACGCCCTTTCGGGTTTTTATCCGTGCCTATTTTGCTTCTGGACATACCCTTTTTTTAACGAGATCGCGCCCTTCCGGGTTTTCACAAACTCGCCGGTAGCCCTGCTGTTTTTACTCATGGCGCCTTTTCAGGTTTTCATCCGTGCCCATTTTGCTTGTGGACATACCCTTTTTTTGACCCATATGTTTGCCAATGGGACTTAGGGGTGACTTCACTACTGGAGTAGCTGTGTAGCCAGTGGGACTTAAGTTGCAGTTTTCGCCGTTGGGGCTTCGATTGCAATGTAGATCTTAAGGGTAGAGATTGCCATTTTGGAGACGACGTGCTAGTTTAGGGACATTCCGGTCCATTATCTCCATGTTTGAGGCAGATAATTTCTAGTTTAAGGACTTCTCGGTCCAATGTTGCCATATTTGAGGTGGGGTTTTATTTTAAGGACATCTCGATCCGTTGTCACCATTTTTGAGGCAAATTTTTAGTTTAAGGACATCTCGGTCAGTTGTCGCCATGTTTGAGGCGAATTTTTAGTTTAAGGACATCTCGGTATGTCGTCGCCATGTTTGAGGCGCCGTTTAGTTTAAGGACATCTCGGTCCGTAATCGTGATTTTTTAGGCGACGGAGATTCTTTGCATACTATTCTCAGAGTTTTTGACTCAGGAAGGTAGCGAGCGGATATGAGCGTCGTCATCTATCATTGACCTAAGTCATGATTCTCCAAGCATAGTATTTTTTAAGAAATCGGCCGTTTATTGGCCTGAAGGGTTTTTCGCGATGCATATCCATGAGAAGGTAGGCTCCACCTTGGTAAACTTTGTTTATGATGTACGGGCCTTCATAGTTCGGCTCGAATTTCCTCCGTTTTGCACGGTTGGGGATCATAGGTCTTTTAACGACTAGCACGAGTTCGCATTTGCAGAATGTTCTCGGCCTAGTCAGTTTTTCATATGACCGCGTCATCCTTGCCTTATAATCTTCTAGGTTTTGCTGCGCTATAAGGCGAGTTTCATTGATGGTAATTTCTTCAGGGATTTTTTTCTTTCCCTTTGTCTTTTTTGCTTGAACCCTTGTTTGTAGGTCCGAGGTTCTTTTTAAGCAACGTGCGGCTCCGCAGCTGAATATTCTCGCAGTTCTTCTCCTCCTCTTCTTTTTTCGAGGTGGAGTCCTTGAAGAGAGAGCTAAGGGTTATTTCGTCCTCAGAATCATTCCCGAAGGTAAGAATCTGCGGTTTATCCCCTTCCGAACTGTTATCAACCATATGACAGTTGTCAGTCGTTTTCTCACGTGCACTTGTCGAACTTTTTTGCTGTCGACGAGTTTCGCGCTTCATCCTCTTGAAGTGTTTTTGATGGGCACTATATCCTTGCCACCACTTCTTGAAGACACTGCATTCTTTGGTGGGATGAGTAACCCTCCGATAATATAAGCAGTAGTTTGGATGTGAATCCTCTCCGTCGAGGCATATGATCCCGGGTGAGCTTCTTATGAGAGGTGGCAACTTCATTCCCCTTGACAGGGATTTGGTGAATCGCTTCTCTGCTTTTATCCAGCTCTTATTTGTACCAGGTATGCTTCGGTTTGGTTGGAGTACTTTACGACTCATCCTCGCCGCAGCTTCTTCATCCTTACGCTGACGTTTAGCCTTTTCGTATATGGCTGTTTCACGTTCTCGGTCAGCTTTGCTTTTTGGAAAGGCTACATTTAAAAGCCTATCGATTGGGTCTTCCAACAGTTCCGGGGATTTTGGCTCTGATCCTGTCCTTAGTTCCTCTGTGTTGTATTCTGACACCGAGAGAGCTTCTTCGTCATTTAAGGACGAATGGGAAACCATATGGCTACTTGCTACATAGTCTTCGGTTTCTGATGAGTCAGTTTCCTCATCGTTGTCACTCTCTTCGTTCTCAAGAATATGCTTGAGAAACTTTTCGAGGGTGACGGGTGTCCGCGCCTTCTGGTTGTACTCCTCCAGTGCGTCAATGTACTTTTGTATGTTTGTGCGCTTTTCTTCATACTCGGCAGGCTGCACAAGCTTCTTGATCTTCTTCTTTTTCTTCGAAGACTTTGAAGGCTCGACATGGGGATTTTGCCCTTTATCGACAGTTTTCGGTATGGGTCGTGGTTTCAGCATCTCTTCAATGATTTTCGGTTCAAGTGGGCTTCTCCACCTGACTGGCGGACTTGCCTGGAGATCTTTCAGCATTCTTTTAGTTTTAGCTAAGAGAACGACTTCCCATGGAGCTTCTTCCATGAGCGAGCATGATGCCCCTGGTGCATCCACCTTTTTGGGAGTGTGCTTTTGTGGCGGGTTCACCATCCAGTTCTCAGACATCGCGAATTCCCCTATTGATACTGGTCCTCGACCCAGTTCTTGAATATGTAGTAATCCTCAATTGGGTGGCTCACCATTCTGTGATAGGAACAGTAGCTGGGATTGTTGACATCTCTAGGTTGTGGTGGACATCGTGGGTATGGCAATGTGATGAGTTTGTTACGCACTGCCAGCTCGAACAGTCTCCTCGTTTTGTCACGGGGAAACGAGTAGGCGCATCCTAACCATTCTTCCAGAGATAGGCGCGGACGCATGTAGTTTTGGCGAGCAACCGGTTTCAGGTCGATTATTGTTGAGTGTTGGCGACAAAGGCCGCTTTCCCTTTACCCTTGGCGTTTCGAGGGTCCTTATTTGAGGAGGAAGGCCCATAGCCCATCTGGTCCATTTAGGCCAGTTTATCAATCAAAGACTGGAATGTGGTTGGCTTGAAGAACGTCATGAACTGGGACACAGTTGTTTGCGGATCTAGGGTCCCGATGAACATGCCTACGGCGGGAGATTCTTCGATGCGCTGTTCGCATTTTTACCATAGTTTCTGCCATCGGATTGCATATTGGACCCAGGTTTCTCCTGACTTTACCCTGGCATTGATTAATGCCGTGATCGGGGTGCGCTCGTTTGTGCTGGCGAACCGCTGTGTGAACAACAGTTCCATTTCTGTGAATGTTTTCATGGAGTCATTTGGGAGATCCGAGCACCATTCAAAAACCGTTTCTGACAAGCTGCCAACGAACTGGCGAAGCAACAGTTTGTCGTCACCTCCAGTGTTGTCGCACAAAGCTCTGAACTGAGCGACATGCTGGTGTGGATTGAATGTCCCCTTGTACACATGGAATTTAGGGATAGTATATCCCGGTGGGTACTTGATTTGATCATACCAGCCTCGATACGGTCGCCCAATTCTGACGATTTGGCCAGCCGCATCATTCTCTTGATGAGCTCGCATTTGTTAAGTGATGGAATTATCAAAAGCAGCCTTAGAGATCGTTTCCTCCCTAGTTGTTGATAGAGCGGGAAGAGGGTTTGATGTTCCCCTCTGTCATCCTCAATAATTATCGGTGGATTTTCGGCTGGAGGTTCTGGATGGATCATTATTCCAACCATGTCTTAGAACCGAAGCACCATCTACTTTATGTTAGCAGCTTGTTCTGCGGCTTCCTTATCCTTCCTTTCAAGCACCCTTTGCAGGAACTCTGTATCGGTATCCTGCTCTTGACACTGTTAGTTATATGTATGCCCTAGAGGCCATTACTGTACATGAGATGTATATTGTAGTGGATGCTGGGACATATATAGGTAGGACTTTCTTGCTCGACATGATAGTACGCTATCTGGTTGCTCTTTATCTTAACATGTATACTTGCTGTCTCTCTATTACATGTTGATAAAGCCCTTAGGATGTGTGCTCGACTTCCAGGACTATGATGCAGATCATACTAGTGGGGCCTGGGTAGTCAATGAGTACATCCTTCAATGTTCCTAGTCATGGGAATATCGAGACGGGGCATCGATATTCCAGAGTAGACTAGCGTATATCTTCTCGATCCATGTGATGGGCGATGGATGATCCCATATCCATTGGTGTTTGACATCAGAGATGGTATGCGGGTGCTCAGTGATGACTGGGTACACTGAACGGACTCGTCGAGAACTCCCAGATGGTATTATACCTCACGTCAGATGGCAGTTCTCTGGTAACACTGGTACAACTTAGTCTGTTGACCCGAGATCGTCATAGTCTCGTGTGTCTCCCACTGTGCTTTGATTTCCACCCTACCACGACTCTACTGAGTCATGCAAACAGGTGGTTTTTGGGTACAGTCCCGATTCACATTGAGGCAATGAGCGATGGGAGGGGATTCGTTTCTCCCGGTATTGGGGGTTGATGTTGCGCTATGCTCGACTGGCCATAATTGGAAATCCCTGGCCAGGGTTGCACTGATTTACTGGTAAGTGTTATCAGTAGTTTCATGCTTGTTATGGACCTTACATCGGCATGACTTATCAAGCTACTGGGGTCTGACGTTTACCACCCCTAGGCGAGTTATGTGACATATCAGACGAACAGACCGGACTGTGCGGTAAGTGTTACTGATTGGATTCACAGGAGTGTGAGCAGGCTTGCTCGTTGATCTTCTGATAGATCAATACCCGGGTGGCCGTTATGTTTAGCAGACCGCTTGCGGCTTGTGGGTGATTGATATGATCACCACCTACTGTCGGCGTATTGACGAGTCTTTAGAGTCCTACACAGAGGTTTCCTGGCTCAAGCGAAACGAAATAGGAGCGCATATGAGATATGTGCGGGACCGAGAATAATACCAGTATGTGATACTGTATTCTATTCTTGCGATTTGTATCATCGGACGGTTATATGAGATATAGCCGGGTTACCGAATCAAGTGTTGATTCGATATATTGATACACTTGATATTAGTCGGTTATATGCGATATGACCGGATCATTAAATCAAGTATCGATTTAATGATTTAATGTATAATTATATATTTGATATATTACTTTACATTAACTAGTATTTGTTCACTTAAGATTGATTTTCTCACTTGATGTGCACAAGTTGTATATATGATATATGTTTGTGCACTAGTTTGTATCTTGATTGATGATACATGCAAACTTGGGTGTGTGTACGACTTACACCATGTTTAGGTTAATGGTTGGGGGTTTTATTTATTTTGTTTATTTTGGCAAAAACAAAATGGTGGCTTTCTTTGTTTTTTGCTTGAAGCTTCATGAAGCTTTTAAGCATCTTTGACAAAGTCTAACCATTTTGTTTTGCATGAAATTTTCACTAACCTAACCATTAACTTAAACTAGGGTTTAGTCTCTACAAAGGTTAACTCACCCATGGTTGCATTATGATATACTTCACTTGATTATTCATTTTAGTTAATTCATTTTATTCATTCTTATTCTTTTCTTCTTCTTCATCTTCTTCAAGTGAAGAAAAACCTTGCTAGAAAAATTTCAAGTGAAGAAAAAGAGTGAGAAATCCAAATCCAAAGTGAACCCACTTCCTATTTCTTCATCTTCTACCACTTGCCATGTAGTATAGGGTGTTCTCTTCACAAAGTTCATGACCAAGTGAAGATGGAGCTTGAGTTTGAGTCTCCTCGACGTAGATCATCTTCGGCTTCGAAGTCAACGACCTAGCCCGCTCATTTCTCCGAAGAAACCATCGCTAGGGTCCAGGATCCCGATGATCACAGCGAAGGGACGTCAACACGGTGCATTAGAAGTGAAGGACCGGATCTACAAAGGTTGTAATCCCTTTCACTTAGTAGTAAAGTAGTTTACTTGCTTTTAGTTTCGCCTAATCTCTAGTATACGATCTTGCATAGGGTTGTTCGGCACATAAAAATTTTGATTTTGGCATGGTAGATGCCTTGTAGAACCTTATGAGTATGCCTAGGAACCCTACAGTGGTATCAGAGCCTAGCTAAAGCTTTAGGCGAAATGTAGACAAAGTTAGAAACCCGATCGAACCCCGAAACCCTAATCAAAACCCTTCTCTGTACATTTTTTAAAACTGTGGATTTTTCCTAATTAAAAATACTCAAAAAATTCAGCAGGGTTTTCTAGGAATTACTGTGTAGCACGTGACCCCAGTTCAATTAAGGCACCATGGAACCGCGGCCGTACCTTAGGTGGCGCGGCGGTTCCGCGGCCATTTTGTAGCTTTATGCTACACTGTTTGCACAGTAATGTTCTTGTATAGTTCTTGTGTTTTCTGGGAATTTTTAATTTATACTCAAGTGTTGAGTTTTCTGGGTTGTATTGGGAGTTCGTTGATTCGATCGAAAAGTTTAACTTTGTCTGTGTTTTTTCGGGTAATTTAGAAAGTGTTAAAAAGTTCGACCGGATATCAATAACTCACTTTTTCCCCTGCCGGAAAATTTCCAAGTGTTGGATTTTTCCGTTGTTTAAGAACGTCTAAATCGTGCAAGTAACGCGATGGACCCTCTAGAAGACAACAAACCTTAACTCGATTATGTGATCGTCTTGAACTGCCTTTTGAATCTTAGGGTTTGGGGCAGTACGGCGTGCCACATGTGAGGCGGTGGCTTGACCCTTCTACGGCTGGACCGTTGGTACTATGGCATGAAATGGATGTTTTTTAAACTCCCCTCAAGTGTTGAGCTATCGAGAAAACTTGGGTGTTTTGATTATTCGATCGGAAAGTTCAACATTGTCTATTTATCTGGAATGTGATACAATATTTGGAATCCACAAATAGTTATGAGATAACTAATCTGAATGTTATAAATCTAGCAGTTTAGTCTCACTTGATCGGTTGCCATGGAATTTTGATATGATCAAAAGTCCGTCGCAATCACGTAGTGTATGCGGATACTCGCCGGGTAAACTTAACAGACAGCCACGCCCCATAGCCCCGACCAAGTGACTGTAGGAGAACCCCGTCGCCGAAAGCATCCGTTCGGGTGCTCGCGGCAGCGGTGTTCCGCCTTAGTGCACTTTGTCGACGGCATTCGGGGGTGCAGCCGTCTGCTAAAGTTTGCGACGAGCATTCGTTCAGGATGTCGGGAATCTTGTTGAATTGCTTGACTTGATATTGAAAAGTGTTTTCGATAATGAGACTAAAATGCGGGGTTTATAATCGTTAGGTATGCGATGTCTAAGAAGGTTGCGGATTCCAACTGTTGTAGTTTTACACTTTCTTTTCTGCAACCGTAAGTGTAATATGTAATATCGCCGGTTTCGTTGCTATATGTCAACGACAATTGGGATGGGCATATTTACTTACGTTGATGACATGTGATGTTATGTGTTGCTGGATATGTTATATTGGATCGTCGTGTTTGAATGGCTGGGTTTTTTTTTATGTGAGATGAGTTTTTTTCATTTTCATTCATGTAAAAAACTTGTATGTAATATTCTTTTATTGGGGCACTTCTGGGTTGAGGATGATGTCACCATTGTATATTATTTACTTTTCCGCATTAGGATAGACCCAAAGAGGGGAGCACAAGTAACTGGGTTCTAGGGTCCACTGGGAGACTATCTCGAGGAGTCGAGTCCGGGTCTCCTAACTCTAGAATTGGTAGGGTTGCTTGCCGCTCTCGTAGGGGTCTAGGGGTGTAGGATTGGCTATTCATCATGACCGTGGAATCCGTGTTTTATACAGGCTCAAAATAAAACACGGACGTCCTAGTATATCCAATATTTCATATGTTGTTTTCTGCTGCGTTGTCTGTGATGTGATCAAGTGATATGTTCTGATAGATATTGTATATAGTATATATGATATATTATATAGACGTTGCTTATGTTTTACACCCGCGCTAGCCCTGCCCCGCTCTGCCGTTAGTTACCTAACCTAACGGTGCAGACGAGATATCGAGGCGAATGCGGATGGCATAAGCGTACGTTGTATTTATCTGTGATGTTTAGGTGGACTTAAATGATGGGACATTCATTAATGAGATTAATGGAAGAAAATAAACCTAAAAGTGTAGGGTTCCTAGGCACTCTAATGAGGTCTCACAAGGCATCAACCATGCCAATTTCAAAAATTTTACAAGTGCCGAGAAACCCTAGACTAGATCGTTAACTAGATATATAGGCTATGCGATGCAACTAGTTAACATCTTAACTAAAAGAACGGAAATACAACCATTGTAGATCCGGTCCACCACTTCCTAAGCTCCGCGATGATGTCCCTCCGCTGTCTAAATCGGATTCCGGACTCTAGCATCGGCTTCATCGAAGAAATGGGCGGGCTTGGTCGTCGGCTTCGATGCCGAAGATGATCTACGTCGAGGCATCACTAGATCAAGCTCCCACTTCACCAAGTCATGAAACTTGTGAAGAAAACACCCTATACTACTTGGCAAGAGGTAGAGGATGAAGAAATAGGAAGTGGGTTCACTTTAGAATTGGATTTCTCACTCTTATTCTCAAGTTGCCATTGATGGTGGCATAGTTTCTTCATGTTGAAGATGAAGAAGAAGAAGAAAAGAATAGAATAGAAAATATGATAAGTATATTTTAAAAAAGAAAACAATATGATACTTATCATATATTCAACCATGGTTTAGTGTAGAGATTTAACTAAGGTTAGAAGAATGGTTAGGGTTAGACATGAGACAAGAATGGTGGACTTGTTCAAAGCTTCAAGAAGCTTCAACAAACAAACAAAACAAGCCACCATTCTTTTCTCTTTATCTTTTCCAAAAGAATGATAAATAAATAAATAGATAATAAGTGAATAAACAAAACCCTAACCACTCTCACAACCATGGTTTAATCTTTACACAAACCCAAGTGAGCATGTATCATCAAACATGATACAAACAAGTGCACAAAAGTATATCACATATACAACTTGTGTACATCAAGTGAGAAAATCCATTTAAAGTGAACAAATACTAGTTAATGTAAAGTAATATATCAAATATATAATTATACATTAAATCATTAAATCAACACTTGATTTAACGATCCGGTCATATCGCATATGACCGACTAATATCCAATGTATCGGCTTATCGAATCAATCCTCGATTCGATAACTAGGTTATATCGCATACAACCATTCGATACATTCATCGCGAGAATAGAATGCGGTATCACATACACGCATTATTCTCGATCCCGCACATATCTCATATGCGCTCCTATTTCGTTTCGCTTGAGCCGGGAAACCTCTGTGTAGGACTCTAAAGACTCGTCAATACGCCGGCAGCAGATGATGATCATATCAAACACCCACAAGCCGCAAGCGGTCTGCTAAACGTAATGGCCACCCGGGTATTAAGCGATCAGAAGATCGACGAGCAAGCCCGCTCACACTCCTGTGAATCCAACCAGTAACACTTACCGTACAGTCCGGTCTGATCGTCTGATATGTCGCATATCTTGCCTAGGGGTGGTAAACGTCAGACCCCAATAGCTCGATAAGTCGTGTCGATATGAGGTCTATAACAGTTTGAGAAACTACAGGTAACACTTACCAGTAAATCTCAGCAACCCTGGCCAGGGATTTCCGGTAATAGCCAATCGAACACAGCGCAACATCAACCCCCTATACCGGGAGAGACGAATCCCCTCCTATCGCTCATTGCCTCCATGTGACTCGGGACTGTACCCAAAAACCACCATTTTGCACGCCCTCTTGGACGTGGTAAGATGGAAATCAAAGCACAGTGTGAACCACACAAGACTCTATGACGATCTCGGGTCAACAGACTACTCTGTACCAGTGTCACCAGAGAACTGCCATCTGACGTAAGGTATATTACCATCTGGGAGTTCTCGGCGAGTCCGTCCAGTGTACCCAGTCTCCAATAAGCACCCGTATATCATCTCCGATGTCAAACAACAATGGATATGGGATCATCCATCGCCCATCTGTATGGGTCGAGAAGGTATACGCTAGTCTACTCTGGTATATCGATGCCCCGTCTCGATATACCCACGACTAGGGACTTTGAAGGATGTACTTATGGACTACCATGTCCCCACTAGTATGATCCGCATCATAGTCCAGGTAGTCAAGTACACATCCTAAGGGCTTTACCAACATGTAACAGAGAGACAATCAGTGTACACGTTAAGGTAAAGATCAAGCAGATAGCATACTATCATGTCGAGCAAGAAAGTCCTCCCTATATATGTCCAAGCATCCACTACAATATACATCCTATGTATAGTAATGGCCTCTAGGGCATACATATAACTAACAATCTCCCACTTGCACTAGGGCCATCTGATAGCAGTGGTTGTAGTATCTCATACCCAACCATCCCATAAAAGTCTCTCTCTGGGAAAAGGCCTTTGTGAGTGGATCCGCCGTGCTGTCCTCTGAGTCTACTCTCCTAACCTCGATCACCCTAGAGATCAACCATCTCCATGATCAGGTAATACTGCCTTAGAATATGTCTGGATCACTGATGGGACGGACGTTCCTTGGCATAAGCCACAACTCCATTGTCACACAATGGAAGGAACTAAGTTCATCTCATGAACTAATATACACCCAGACAGCCTGTTTGGTAGCATCTTAAGTAGCGATGTATCCAGCCTTAATCGTCTAGTATGCCACGGTATCTAGCTTGGAACTCTTCTAACATACCGTCCCTTTACTGAGGGTAAAGACAATGCCTGTGACTCACTTTCAGTCGTCCTTATCACCCTGGAACCCTTCCAGTGATTCTCCCCCGGATCGATTGATACCATCTCACTACAACTAGTGAGAATCCTAACATCCAATTAGATCTATCTCATAGATCCAAAACCCAGGATTTAGGAGGTATCATTTTGATCCTATATGGAGAATCATTGTGATAAGCGGAGATTGACCGAGCGTAGCATAGGAAACTCCTTCCCTATCAAGAGTATGTCATCCACGTACTCTACGAGGATCATCACTATACTCCCTACTACCTTTTTGTATATACAAGGTTCATCTACCATTTTGATGATGTCAAACCGTTTGACTACTACATCACAACAGATGTTCCAATTCCGCGATACCTGCTTTATCCTATAAAGCAACTTGCACACGTTTCCGCTGATCCCACTGTCTACGAAGCCCTCAGGCTGTGTACTTATAGACGCCCTTTTCTAAAACATCATTTAGAAAAGCAGTCATGACACCCAACCGCCAGATATCGTAGTCATGGTATGTAGCCGTGGCAAGTAGGATCTGGATGGACTTAAGCATAGCCATTGAAAAAGGATTCATCATTATCCACGCTTGGTCGATGATGAAAACCTTTAACATGTCTATCTTTGAAAGTCTCAACTTTTCCAAGTACACCAAGTAATCTTCTCAAGATATACTTGCTCCTGATGGGGATTTAACCCTTCAGATATAGCAACAAAAGTCCATACTTTGTTGGTGTACATGGATTCCATCTCAGATCGCTAAGCATCCAGCCATTCTTACAGAGTCCCACTCCTGATGACCAGCTCGAAACTAGTTGGGTCATCATCTCATGAGGCAATCCTTGCTCCCACTGTCATAGAGAAACCGAAGTATCTCTCAGGTGGGTGAGGAACCCTACTAGATCGGCGGAGAGGCTGAGGTTCGTTGGTAACTATTGAATCCTTTGGTTTTATCAAATCATCTGCTGTAGTTTATATAGCTGGAACATTTCCAGCTCTACATAACTTGCCTTGCCTCGAGCTTGTCCGGATTTTGCTTTTAGACATAGCCCGGACAACCCCAAATCTTAACCAAATTAAGATATGGGCTCTTCCCTTTCCATATCACATATGAAGTGGTAGGCAACTGATTTGATCGGAACCCTATTCAATAGGAATGCAGCTTCTCAAGTGCATAACTCCCAAAAGGAAATAGGAAACTCAGTAGTACTCATCATAGAGTACACCATATCACATAGGGTGCTATTGCTCCACCCCGATATACCATCGTGCTATGGTGTATACGGAGGAGTAATGCTGAGAGAGAATCTCATTCTCCTTTAGAATAGTCCAGGAATTCTGTGCTCAAGTATTCTCCTCCTTGATCTCATCAAAGGACATAATACTTATACCTGTATTGGTTCTCTACTTCAAACTTATATTCTGTGAATATCTCAAAAGGTTCTGACTAGTGTTTCAATAGGAACATATGTCTGAATCAAAAGAGATCATCAGAGAATGTAATGAAGTATAAAGAACCGGTCTTGGCAAGTGTAGACAGGGGACCTACATACATCAACATGTATCATCCCAAGAGTTCACTAACTCTTTCTCTGTTTCCAGTAAACGGAGCTATGGTCATCTTATCTCTGTGACATGACTGGCAAGTTTCACAAGATGTAAATTCAAACAGATTTAAATATGCATCTATGTGTAACTTCAGCTAGTCGGGTCGCATTGATATGACCTAGTCTACAATGCCTTAAGAAGGATCCGTTCATTTCTGAACTACTTCCTCTTGTGTGTGTTCTATATACTAAAGAGCTGTAGTTTGATTTAGAACATCAATGTTTTTAGATAACGTGCCTGAACCGATCAACTTTTGATATAGGAAATGTTCAAAACATTATCCAACTATACAAAATTATATCCTTTCTTTACTAATAAAGAGACTGATATGATTTTGTATATCAGGTTCGGTATTTAATAACATTCGTTCAGAATCAATGTATTGGTAATACAGGGTGACAGTGACCAACAGACTTGGCTGCAACACTTGCCCCGTTTTCTGCCTCATGTAACTTATCACCCATTCTCAGTTTTTCTACCCTTTTGCAGCCCTATGTAACAGATTACATATCTGGGATCCTGATCCGGTATCATATACCAAGGATGCGGAGGATACTGAGAAACAGTTCTTTGGAACGAACACGCCCGAAGATGATGCATCAGCATGCACTCTCTTCGTTTGGGCGGCACGGGAATTCTGGTAATCCCCAATTTCCCTCTCTGTCTTATAACAATCATAAGTTGGAGCGGGACCAACGTTCCCCAGCTAAGTATAACAAGCGGGTTCGGTCAATAATCCGTATTATTATCTTGATTAAGGCGTGATATGGTCGCTACCTGGAGAGAGAGAGAAGAAAACACTCAGCGTGCGCTCTTGCAAGAATAGATTGGTTATAATTTTATCTAATCAGGATGGCTCCCACTGTTTTAATCAAATCTTCCTTCAAACCCTAAAAGGAAAGACCAGCCGGGATTAATTACAAACTATAAGTTCACCAATCTTTCAGCCAGGCCAGTGTCGGTACTTTGAGGGAGGTCCCCCGTGCTTTCGCACGAACCTAATGAATGTAAACCTCGTTTTCCCAGAGGCGTAACTTCGTTAACACCTTTCTAGACACCTACTTGATCGGCTAATTGTAATGTGTAAAACTCTCCCAGGAGTAACTCTTACTCCCAGCGGGTATCGGGATCCAACTATCTCATAGAAGGTATGCAATCTCATTGCAAATTTCAACACTTGAAATTCCCGATAATTTTACCCCTAGCGTCCTATGACCTTGACGGAGGCCAAACTACCCATAGTCCGCTAGTCAAGTTCATCCCGTCATTTCCTGATTGAATTAAACCTATCCGCATGACCCTTGACGGAGGCCAAACAACGCCGTACGAATACCCTAATCCAATCGCATCATATGCTAGCAGATAAGCACTAGTTAGTTACCGTACACTACGCCTTGACGGAGGCCAAACTACCGCAGCACGAATACTAACTAGTACTTATCTGAAATGACGGAGGGCTACGACAGGTTTTTCTAAAAACCTATTGCGTAATGAACTTGATATCGTTGTAGGATCAAATGATTTTAAAATGGAGTGTTTTTGAGGCTTTTCTAGTTTTTCTAAAGGGGTCACTCCCGGTGAAGGGATCGTCGGCCCTTTCCTCGTCGAATGAGGTGCAGGATATATCATATATATCACTGTGCAAAGCAAAACTCTTAAAAGCAATCAAAAGACAAACCGAGTGTGTAGCATCTGCCAGTTATTGCTAAAGGAGTCACTCCCGGTGAAGGGATCTCGGTCCTTTCCTCATCGAATAAGGTGCAGGATATATCACATATACCGCTGTGCAAAGCAAGAACTGTAGCTACCCTTTTTATTTTTGAAATTCGATTCTACAACATCTTTAGGTTTCTTTTATTTCATTAATCACATTAATGAAGTCCCATCATTAAAGTACCTAAACATCACAGATAAATACGACGTACACTTATGCCATCCGCATTCGCCTCGATGTCCCCTCATGCACCGTTAGGTTAGGTAACTAACGGCAGAGCGGGGCAGGGCTAGCGCGGGTGTAAAACATAAGTAACATCTATATAATATATCATATATACTATATACAGTATCTATCACAGAACATATCACATGATCACATCACAGATATCGCAGCAGAAGAAACATATGAAATATTGGATATACTAGGACGTCCGTGTTTTCAATACGAGCCAGTATAAAACACGGATTCCACGGTCGCGATGAATAGCCAAACCCACACCCCTAGACCCCTTCGAGAGCGGCAAGCAACCCTACCAATTCTAGAGTTAGGAGACCCGGACTCGACTCCTCGAGTTGGTCTCCCACTGGACTCCAGAACCCGGTTACTTGTGCTCCCCTCCTTGGGTCTATCCTAGTGCGGAAAAGTAAATAATATACAAAAGGTGACATCTTCCGCAACCTGGAAGTACCCCAATAAAAGAATATTACATACAAGTTTTTACATGAATGAAAATGAAAAACACTCATCTCACATAAAAACCCCCGGCTATTCAAACACGACGATCCAATATAACATATCCAGCAACACATAACATCACATGTCATCAACGTAAGTAAATATGCGCATCCCAATTGTCGTTGACATATAGCAACGAAACCGGCGATATCACATATTACACTTACGGTCACAGAAAAGAAAGTGTCAAACTACAACAGTTGGAATCCGCAACCTGCATAGACATCGCATGCCTAATCAAATGAATTCCTTAGACATCGCATGCCTAACAGTTATAAACCCCGCATTTTAGTCTCATTATCGAAAACACTTTTCAATATCAAGTCGGGCAATTCAACAAGATTCCCGACATTATGATCGAATGCTCGTCGCAAACTTCAGTGGACGGCCGCACCCCCGACGCCGTCGACAAAGTGCACCAAGGCGGAACACCGCTGCCGCGAGCACCCGAACGGATGCTTTCAGCGACGGGGTTCTCCTACAGTCACTTGGTCGGGGCTATGGGGCGAGGCTGTCTATTAAGTTTACCCGGCGAGTATCCGCGTACGCTACGTGATTGCGACGGACTTTTGATCGCATCAAAATTCCGTGGCAACCGATCAAGAGAGACTAAACTGCTATGTTTATAACATTCATTCAGTTATCTCATAACTTGTTGTGAATTCCAATTGTTGTATCACAATCCGGATAAATAGAAAATGTTAAACTTTCCGATCGAACAATCGAACACCCAAGTTTTCCCGATACAGATCAACACATGAAATAAGTTTAAAAACATCCAGTTCATGCCTCAGTACCAACGGTCCAGCCGTAGAAGGGTCAAGCCAACGCCTCACATGTGGCACGCCGTACTGCCCCAAACCCGAAGGTTCAAAGGGCAGTTCAAGACGGTCACATAATCGAGTTAAGGTTTGTTGTCTTCTAGAGGGTCCATCGAGTTACTTGCACTACTTAGAACATCTTTAAACCACGGAAAAATCCAACACTTGGAAATTTTCCGGCAGTGGAAAAGTTGGGTATTTATATCCGGTCGAACTTTTTAACATATTCTAAAATTTACCCGGAAAACACATAGACAAAGTTCGATAATCCGATCGAATCTTTGATTCCCAATACAACCCCAGAATACTCATCTGTAGAGTCACAATAAAAATACCCAGAAAATATAGCATTCAATTATATGAATTACTGTGCAGAAATCATTAGACAAGGGGACAGTTTGGCCGCGGAACCGCCGCACATGCCAAGCATGTGCCGCGGTTCCGTGGTGGATTTATCGATTCAGACCCTCGTTTTTCACAGTAATTCAAATAAGACCCTGCTTATTTTTCTGCATATTTTTAATTGACAAAAAACCAAATTTTCAGAAAATTTCCAGAGAGCATTTTGGAAATGGGTTTCGAGTTCGATCGGGTTTCAAACATCGTCAAAGCATCGCCTAAGGCTCTAGCTAGGCTCTGATACCACTGTAGGGTTCCTAGGCACTCTAATGAGATCTCACAAGGCATCAACCATGCCAATTTCAAAAATTTTACAAGTGCCGAGAAACCCTAGACTAGATCGTTAACTAGATATATAGGCTATGCGATGCAACTAGTTAACATCTTAACTAAAAGAACGGAAATCCAACCTTTGTAGATCCGGTCCACCACTTCCTATGCTCCGCGATGATGTCCCTCAGCTGTCCAAATCGGATTCCGGACTCTAGCATCGGCTTCATCGAAGAAATGGGCAGGCTTGGTCGTCGGCTTCGATGCCGAAGATGATCTACGTCGAGGCATCACTAGATCAATCTCCCACTTCACCAAGTCATGAAACTTGTGAAGAAAACACCCTATACTACTTGGCAAGAGGTATAGGATGAAGAAATAGGAAGTGGGTTCACTTTAGAATTGGATTTCTCACTCTTATTCTCAAGTTGCCATTGATGGTGGCATAGTTTCTTCATGTTGAAGATGAAGAAGAAGAAGAAAAGAATAGAATAGAAAATATGATAAGTATATTTTAAAAAAGAAAACAATATGATACTTATCATATATTCAACCATGGTTTAGTGTAGAGATTTAACTAAGGTTAGAAGAATGGTTAGGGTTAGACATGAGACAAGAATGGTGGACTTGTTCAAAGCTTCAAGAAGCTTCAACAAACAAACAAAACAAGCCACCATTCTTTTCTCTTTATCTTTTCCAAAAGAATGATAAATAAATAAATAGATAATAAGTGAATAAACAAAACCCTAACCACTCTCACAACCATGGTTTAATCTTTACACAAACCCAAGTGAGCATGTATCATCAAACATGATACAAACAAGTGCACAAAAGTATATCACATATACAACTTGTGTACATCAAGTGAGAAAATCCATTTAAAGTGAACAAATACTAGTTAATGTAAAGTAATATATCAAATATATAATTATACATTAAATCATTAAATCAACACTTGATTTAACGATCCGGTCATATCGCATATGACCGACTAATATCCAATGTATCGGCTTATCGAATCAATCCTCGATTCGATAACTAGGTTATATCGCATACAACCATTCGATACATTCATCGCGAGAATAGAATGCGGTATCACATACACGCATTATTCTCGATCCCGCACATATCTCATATGCGCTCCTATTTCGTTTCGCTTGAGCCGGGAAACCTCTGTGTAGGACTCTAAAGACTCGTCAATACGCCGGCAGCAGATGATGATCATATCAAACACCCACAAGCCGCAAGCGGTCTGCTAAACGTAATGGCCACCCGGGTATTAAGCGATCAGAAGATCGACGAGCAAGCCTGCTCACACTCCTGTGAATCCAACCAGTAACACTTACCGTACAGTCCGGTCTGATCGTCTGATATGTCGCATATCTTGCCTAGGGGTGGTAAACGTCAGACCCCAATAGCTCGATAAGTCGTGTCGATATGAGGTCTATAACAGTTTGAGAAACTACAGGTAACACTTACCAGTAAATCTCAGCAACCCTGGCCAGGGATTTCCGGTTATAGCCAATCGAACACAGCGCAACATCAACCCCCTATACCGGGAGAGACGAATCCCCTCCTATCGCTCATTGCCTCCATGTGACTCGGGACTGTACCCAAAAACCACCATTTTGCACGCCCTCTTGGACGTGGTAAGATGGAAATCAAAGCACAGTGTGAACCACACAAGACTCTATGACGATCTCGGGTCAACAGACTACTCTGTACCAGTGTCACCAGAGAACTGCCATCTGACGTAAGGTATATTACCATCTGGGAGTTCTCGGCGAGTCCGTCCAGTGTACCCAGTCTCCAATAAGCACCCGTATATCATCTCCGATGTCAAACAACAATGGATATGGGATCATCCATCGCCCATCTGTATGGGTCGAGAAGGTATACGCTAGTCTACTCTGGTATATCGATGCCCCGTCTCGATATACCCACGACTAGGGACTTTGAAGGATGTACTTATGGACTACCATGTCCCCACTAGTATGATCCGCATCATAGTCCAGGTAGTCAAGTACACATCCTAAGGGCTTTACCAACATGTAACAGAGAGACAATCAGTGTACATGTTAAGGTAAAGATCAAGCAGATAGCATACTATCATGTCGAGCAAGAAAGTCCTCCCTATATATGTCCAAGCATCCACTACAATATACATCCTATGTATAGTAATGGCCTCTAGGGCATACATATAACTAACAAAAAGATGTTGTAGAATCGAATTTCAAAAAAATTAGGTAGCTCTAGTTATTGCTTTGCATAGCGGTGTTCCTTGTAGAACATCCGGCACCTTATTCGATAGGGAAAGAGCCGAGATCCCTTCACCGGGAATGACCTCTTTAGTAATAACTAGAAGATGCTACAACCTTCGGTTTGTCTTTTGATTGCTTTTCTAGTTCTTGTTTTGCATAGTGGTATTGTGAATATCCTGCACCTCATTCGACGAGGAAAGAGCCGAGATCCCTTCACCGGGAGTGACCTCTTTAGAGAAGCTAGTAAAAGCCTCAAAAGCACTCCATTTTTAAAACCATTTGATTCTGCAACGAGATCAAGTTCAAATCGTTAAAGGTTTTCATAAAAACCATCCGCAACCCTCCGTCATTTTAGGAAATAGAGTACTTAGTATTCGTGTTGTGTTTGTTGACCATAGTCAAGGCACAGTATACGGTAGCTAAGTGATGTCTTCCAACACCGTATATGATGCGATTAGTTAGGACAGTCGCGTGACTTTGTTGACCTTAGTTAAGGGTCATGTGGGTGGGTCTAATTAATCACGAAATGACGGGTAGAACTTGACTAGTGCTTATGATTTGTTGACCATAGTTAATGTCATAAGTGCTAGGGGTAAAAACCTTTATCGGGAGTTTCAAGTGTTGAAATTTGCAATGAGATTTCATACTTTCTATATGATAGTTGGATCCTGATACCCACTGCGAATAATTGTTACTCCTGGAAGAGTTTTGCACTTTACAATTAGCCGATTAAGTAGGTGTCTAGAAAGGTGTCAACGGGGTTACGTCCCTGGGAAAATGAGGTTTATTTTAATTAGGTCCGTGCGAAAGCACGGGGAACCTCCCTCAAAGTACCGGCACTGGTCTGGATGAAAGATTGGTGAACTTGTAGAGTGTAATTAATCCCGGCTAGTCTTTCCTTTTAAGGTTTGAAGGAAGATTTGATAAAAATAGTGGGAGCCATCCTGATTAGATAAAATATATAACCAATCTAATCTTGCAAGAGCGCACGCAGAGTGTTTTCTTCTCTCTCTTTCCAGGTAGCGACCATGTCACGTCTTAATCAAGATAATAATATGGATGTATTGACCGTACCCGCTTATTATACTGAGCTGGGGAACGTTGGTCCCGCTCCAACTTATAATTGTTATAAGACCGAGCAGGAAATAGGGGAATACCAGGATTCCTATGCCGCCCAAACGAAGAAAGTGCATGATGATGCATCTTATTCGGGTGTGTTCATTACAAAGAACTGTTTCTCTGTATCCTCTACGTCCTAGGTATGAGATACCGGATCAGGATCCCGCATATGTAATCTGTTACACGGGCTACAGAAAGGTAGAGAACTGAGAACGGGTGAAAAGTTTCATGAGACAGAAAACGGTGCAAGTGTTGCAGCCAAGTCTGTTGGTCACTATAACCCTGTATTTCCAAATACATTGATTCTGAACGAATGTTATTAGATACCGAACCTGATATACAACATCATATCAGTCTCTTTATTTACTAAAGAAGGATATAATTTTGTATTGTTGGATAATGTTTTGAACATTTCCTATATCAATAGTTGATCGGTTCAGGCACGTTATCTAAAAGCATATACATTCTAAATCAAACTACAGTTCCTTACATACAGAACACACACAAGAGGAAGCGTTCAGAAATGAACGAATCCTTCTTGAGGTATTGTAGACTAGGTCATATCAATGTGACCCAACTAGCTAAAGTTACATTTAGATGCATATTTAAATCAGTTTAAATTTACATCTTATGAAACTTGCCAGTCATGTCGCAAAGATAATATGACCATAGCTCTGTTTACTCGAAACAGAGAAAGAGTTAGTGAACTTTTGGGACTAATACATAGTGATGTATGAAGGTCCCCAGTCTACATATGTCAGGACTGATTCTTTGTACTTCCTTACATTCACTGATGATCTCTCAAGATTCGGACACATGTTCCTGTTGAAACACAAGTCCGAAACTTTTGAGATAATCACAGAATATAAGTTAGAAGTATAGAACCAAAAACGGGTATAAGTATTATGTCCTTTGATGTGATCAGGGAGGAGAATACTTGAGCACGGGATTCCTAGACTATTCTAAAGGAGAATGAGATTCTCTTTCAGCATTACTCCTCCGTATACACCACAGCACAATGGTGTATCGGGGCAGAGCAATCACACCCTATATGATATGGTGCGCTCTATGATGAGTACTGCTGAGTTACCTGTTTCTTTTTGGGGGTTATGCACTTAAGAAGCTGCATACCTATTGATTTAGGTTCGAATCAGATCACTGCCTACCACTCCATATGAGATATGGTACGGGAAGAGCCTATCTCTTAAGCAAGTTAAGATTTGGGGTTGTCCGGCCTATGTCAAAAGCAAAATCCGGACAAGCTCGAGGCAAGGTCAGTTCTGTGGAACTGGAAGGATTTTCAGCTATACAAACTACAGCTGATGATTTGATAGAACCAAAGGATTCAATGGTCCCCGACGAACCTCAGCCTCTCCGCCGATCTGGTAGGGTTCCTCATCCGCCTGAGAGATACTTCGGTTTCTCGATGACAGTGGGAGCGGGGATTGCATCATGAGATGATGACCCAACTAGTTTCGAGCAGGCCATTAAGAGTGGGGACTCTATAAGAATGGCTGGATGCTTAGCGATCTGAGATGGAATCCATGTACACCAACAAAGTATGGACTTTGGATGCTATATCTGAAGGGTTAAATCCACATCAGAAGCAAGTATATCTTGAGAAGATTACTTGGTGTAGATGGAAAAGTTGAGACTTTCAAAGCTAGACTTGTTAAAGTTTTTCGTCATCGACCAGGCGTGGATAATGATGAAACCTTTTCCAAGTGGCTATGCTTAAGTCCATCCGGATCCTACTTGCTATTGCTACGCACCATGACTACGATATCTGGTGGTTGGGTGTCATGACTATTTTTCTAAATACTGATTTAGAAGAGAATGTCTATAAGTACACAGCCAAAGGGTTTCGTAAACAGTGGGAGCAGCGAAAACGTGTGCAAGTTGCTTTACAGAATAAAGCAGGCATCGCGGAGTTGGAACGTCTATTTTGATGTGGTAGTCAAAGTGTTTGACTTCATCAAAATGGTAGATGAACCTTGTATATACAAAAGGGTAGTAGAGAGTAAGGTGGTCATCCTCGTATTGTACGTGGACATCATACTCTTGATAGGAAAAGAGTTTCCTATGCTACGCTCGGTCAATCTCCTCTTATCACATGGATTCTCCATATAGGATCAAAGTGATACCTCCTAAATCCTGGGTTTTGGATCTATGAGATAGATCTAAATGGATGTTAGGATTCTCACTAGGTGTAGTAAGATGGTATCAATGGATCCTGGGGAGAATCACTGGAAAGGTTCCAGGGTGATAAGGACGACTGAATGTCAGTCGCAGGCATTGCCTTTACCCTCAGTGGAGGGACGGTATGTTAGAAGAGTTCCAAGCTGAGATACCGTGGCAGACTAGACGATAAAGGCTGGTGACATCGCTATCAAAGATACTACCAAAGAGGCAGTTTGGGTGTATATTAGTTCATGAGATGAACTAGGTTCTTACCATTGTATGACAATGGAAGTGTGGCTTTGGCCCAGGAACCCCGGTCCCATCAGTGACCCAGACATATTCTGAGGCAGCATCACCTGATCATGGAGATAGTTGATCTCCAGCGTGATCGAGGTTAAGAGAGTAGACTCAGAGGACAACACGGCAGATCCATTCACAAAGGCCTTTTCCCAGAGAGAGACTTATATGGGATGGTTGAGTATGTGATACTGCAACCACTGCTACAGATGGCCCTAGTGCAAGTAGGAGATTGTTAGTTATATGTATGCCCTAGAGGCCATTACTGTACATGAGATGTATATTGTAGTGGATGCTGGGTCATATATAGGTAGGACTTTCTTGCTCGACATGATAGTACGCTATCTGGTTGCTCTTTATCTTATCATGTATACTTGCTGTCTCTCTATTACATGTTGATAAAGCCCTTAGGATGTATGCTCGACTTCCAGGACTATGATGCAGATCAAACTAGTGGGGCCTGGGTAGTCAATGAGTACATCCTTCAATGTTCCTAGTCGTGGGAATATCGAGACGGGGCATCGATATTCCAGAGTAGACTAGCGTATATCTTCTCGATCCATGTGATGGGCGACGGATGATCCTATATCCATTGGTGTTTGACATCAGAGATGGTATGCGGGTGCTCAGTAATGACTGGGTATACTGAACGGATTCGCCGAGAACTCCCAGATGGTATTATACCTCATGTCAGATGGCAGTTCTCTGGTGACACTGGTACAGCTTAGTCTGTTGACCCGAGATCGTCATAGAGTCTTATGTGTCTCCCACTGTGCTTTGATTTCCACCCTACCACGACTCTACTGAGTCGTGCAAACAGGTGGTTTTTGGGTACAGTCCTAATTCACATGGAGGCAATGAGCGATAGGAGGGGATTCGTCTCTCCCGGTATTGGGGGTTGATGTTGCGCTATGCTCGACTGGCCATAACTGGAAATCCCTGGCCAGGGTTGCACTGATTTACTGGTAAGTGTTATCAGTAGTTTCATGCTTGTTATGGACCTTACATCGGCATGACTTATCAAGCTACTGGGGTCTGACGTTTACCACCCCTAGACGAGATATGCGACATATCAGACGAACAGACCGGACTGTGCGGTAAGTGTTACTGATTGGATTCACAGGAGTGTGAGCAGGCTTGCTCGTTGATCTTCTGATCGATCAATACCCGGGTGGACGTTACGTTTAGCAGACCGCTTGCGGCTTGTGGGTGATTGATATGATTGTTCATCACAGAATACTGCATTTTATACCGCCCATTCTTACGCTCGGTTGTTTATAGGTAGGTGCTTTTAATCCGTGTTTGTTACATATTTGCAGGATACAGGTTCTCGGTTCTAAAATGGTGAAATTCATGGAAAACACGACAAAATCCGGGTTCCTGCCAACCACTGAGAAAACACGGTCTCCGCTCGTCATCCGTATGTTGCCAGATACCAGTTTAGGAAGACAAAATGTCAAATCAATGTCACCTTCATGCACAAGGCTCAATGGCAACAACAAGTTCCAAGAAATCTACGCGGAGCTCGAGGCAATCATGACAAAAGCATCCACAAAAGTCCACCTTTCCTCAACAGAAATTCTGGAAGAAATGTGAAAATATTTTCAGAAAATATATGTACCAGACAACAGGGGACAGCAGACCAGGGAAGCACAGAAAAACGGAGCACCCAATTTCTCTATACGGCCGTGGATCAGCGGCCAATAGGGGGTATTGGCCGTGGATCCGCAGCCATGTAGGCTCCTTGCTGGGTCAAATTTTGTGGGCAGTTTGGTACTTTCATCTTATGCCAGAATGTTGCCCTAGGTTTCCATTTCCCCGCCTATAAATACTCCAGAACTGAGCCAAGCCAAGGGGTCATTCTTTGTTCTTCTTTCTTTTTAGATTTTAGTCTTTTTCTTCTTCTTCTTCATTCTTTTTCCATGAAAATTGTAGTGAGAGCTTTTTGAGTGGGAGATCAATGAAGATGAGGGCTTTTTGTATCATTCTCTCTTGTTTCTTCTTCCCCTTGAGATTCTTGCTTTCTCTTGATCATTCAACCTCTTCATTGAGCTTGAATGGTTAAGGGTTAGTTATTGATCTCAAGAGTCGTATTCTTTCATGGAATTAGCACTTCATTTCACATGCGTTCTCTACCCTTCCCTTGATCTTGCAACCTCTTGATTGAGCTTGCAAGTTTAAGGGTTGGCTATTGATCACATGCTTGTCTTGAGTTCTAATTTCTTGTTTTTTTATTTGCTTATTTATTACTTGCTTTTTATTACCTTGCTTTACTTTCTTGCAATTTATATTCATGCACTTTAATTACTTGTTTGTAATCTTTTCTTTTCTTTGTTCTTTTCTTTTGCTCTCTTTTGTTCATTTTGTGAATGGTTGTAATTATTGTTGTTAAGATGAAATACGGTATTGTAAGTTAATATCTTCTTTCTCATTTCCTTTTCCCGTTATTTTCCATTGAACTCCGCCCAAACCATACGCAAGCGCTCCGTTAGGCACCCTACCCTAACAAGGTAACGATGATTCCTAACCGCGACCGGTTGCGTTCGGTTTGGCCGGAGGCGAAAGCAAGAGACAAGAACGGAAGGACAAGGGTAAATAAGCCGTATTCCACGAATACCGCGCTTAAATCCCCTAATCCACGTTGTTGCCGATTGCTTAGCTTCAATTGGTCAAGACTCGGCTCAAAGGTTTTGAGTACGAATTTCTTTAGCTTACAATTTCGTATCTTTTTCTTAACAACTTTATACTTGCAAATAATACACATAGGATAGAATCGAACAACTCATACACAAATTCTTTATTGACTCGTCTAAGAGAAGAACGGAAATAGAACCATCTCCCTGTGGATCGACCCGTGCTCAACCGGCTAGCTGCATAGCGACACCGTCTTGATTGCGGTTAACTTAAATTCTTTCAGTCAAATGGCGCCGTTGCCGGGGAGACGGTAGCGTATTTTCTTTCTCGTTATTCGGGTTAATATTCTTTTTGTATATATTTATAATAAAAAAAATAAAAATAAAAAATATTCTTTTTGTTTTTTTTGATCATTTTTGTGGGCAAGAGTGCAGATATTTGCAGATTTGCAAACTGCGATTGTGGGGAGCAAAGTGTACATTCAAGGTTAAGGTGATTACGAAGTACAGTGCCAAAGATCCGGGTAGTTTGACCCGCGCAAGCGAACTTTTTCAAGCTTACCGGATTTGATTCAACGGGGGTTTCCTAACCCAAAAACTTAACGGTACGTACTTTACTAACACCTTCTTCTTAAATCCGACGCATCCAATATACTATTCTTTGCAGGATTATTTGCAAGTTCGCTAACAAACGCTAAAAATTGACTAACCCGTATTTGTTGCAGTGCCGCGCTTAAACTAAAAAACGATTTTTTGATTCTTTATAGAATTTTTATTGAATTGCGCATTGCATCAATTAATACGGACTTAAGGGCAAGCGAACCCCACAATATACGGTAAAGGATTTCATCACCTTTTCCGTGGCCCACAAATCACGAACTTGAGCATAACGTTTACCCGCACAAAATTTAAAAGAAACTAGACTTTAAGCCTTAAGGACTTCGCGCTCACTAGGAGAAGTCAACTGTGTTTAGAACCTCGCTTAACGGTATATTGTTTACGGGGTGTCTAGGAAAGTGTAAATGGCGAAACCGCCAAAAGAGAAAGGGTTATTTAATTAAGGAACTTCGCGAAAGCGTTGGAAAACCTCCCCTTATCTCTGCACTTACCTGGCCTCGTGATCAGTGTATCTTGAGCCCGTTTCTCGGCACAGTTTTACTTCGACAATCAAGTTCTGGAGCAGGTCTAGTTGACCTAGGTGAACCCTAGAACGATTAGGTGTGTGGTATTTTTGTGTCGTGATTGTTTTTGTCCATATTCTTTTTGTGTGTATATTTCATTCTTCTGTTAATATATAAACTATAAAAAAAATATCACATTCTTTTCCCCCTCCTTTTCTCTACCTTTCTTTCTCTCTCTTCATATCATGGGTACCCCACCTCGAAAAACTCTTGCCGAACTTTGGTACCCCCAACCAGACATTACTTCTTACGGTTCTTGCTTTGGCCGAACTTCGAACGATCCATCCATACCAAAAATTTCATTGAGAGATCGGATAGACGCGTCTAGGACAAACAATTTGACTCCGCAATCAACTTCGTATCAACCATTTCAAACATTCACCCCTTCTTACGTTGATACCCCTTCTTCGAGTCATGTTGCAACTCCAAGACCTATGTCTATTGCAGAACGTATTGAACAATCTCGTAGCCGATCTTTCACTCCTGTCACCACTTCAAATTCTTGGGATCAACAATTTCATTCACCTTCTTATCCAAATGTTGATCCTACCCATGTCCAACCATTCAATTCCTACCAGTCCTACCCTACTTTTTCACCTTCCCTAGACATTGTTTCTGAACCGCCATTTGGGAATTTTCAGTATCCAAACAACTTTGAATTTTTTACTGAAACCCCTTCACAGCCAATGTCTAGTCTAGAACAGTCATTGGAAGACTTTAGGGTAGCGTCAAGCCAACAGATGATGGATTTGAATGCGTCCATGGCCGCTCTCATACAACCTACTGACCCGGTAGCTAGTTTCCAGCTAGCTCCAAATTTTCCAATGTATGATGAGGCGGTAGGACAGACTGTGAATTTGAGTGGAGAGAGTGAGTTGTACCCCCTTCCGAATCAAGCCTACCCGGTCCAAATTGAATCCCACAACTCCTGTGTTGAAAGTCTATCAAGTGTCCCAAATGAATTATCAATTGAAGATAGAATGTTTAATGAGTTGTGCGACTTTATAGTATTTGATTTGCCAGATTGTGAAGGGACCTTGCCAAGTGAAACCACACCCAAATCTTTTGACCTCTACACCTCCACTCTAGAATCTGAATTGATTGATATCCATGCTTTTGATGAGGTGTCTGAGAATATTGATTTTCACTTGATTAAGGATATTGACGCGGGGAATAATTTGGATGATGAACCCATAGATTTGGCTGAGTTCTTCTCTTCAAATCATCATCCCGAGTCATTAAATGTTTTTCCCGTACCCCATATGCGTCTTGATTTTGTTGAAAATTGCGTGGATGAGATAAATTTTGAGGAGAATATTGAGGATAGTACTGAGGATGAAACAGTTTTAATTGATGAGTCGGATTTTCCAATTCATCATATCCCTTCCACTGACTGTGTACACCCTCCTGAACCTTTAACCGATAACCTTCCTCAATCACTCCCCCCCACCCTTTCCATAGTTCCGACCTTGCAAGAACCCGTCTCACTTTCATTTCATTTGTCTGGTTTACCAAGTTCGGCGTACCCATGGTTTCTCACGAATCTTGAGGGATTTGACCCCATTTCCCGACGGGTAAATATATTAGCACAATCGCTTTTCACACATCGGTCATCACAAATTGTGCTAATCTATTCACTCCATTTGCACCCTCAAGTTTGTACTCCACTTCTTTTTCCCTTCCGCCATTCTTCTTCTGATATACCGAGACCGTATCCCGCTTCTATCTCCATACGGTCTCGCGTATTCTCCATTTCTTACCTCTTCACCTTCTTTCCCCAACCACTGCTTCACCATGATAAAATCTTTGAATGGTTGGTGTTAACTTTTGGCCTGTGTAAGGCCTTGTATAGCTTGATACTGTTCTTTCCCCCCTAATCCTGAACTTCAACGCTTAACAGTGGAAACACTGTTTTACTTAAGTTTGGGGGGGACACTTTTTGTATATATTTTTGTTTTCCTTTTTGTTTTGTATATAATTTGTTTTTAGGGAGCGCCGGCAATTTTGACCCTCTTGGTATAGCCTGACAGTGAGGGCACTGTCAAGTTTAAGTTTGGGGATGTGCTCGGTAAGCTTTCTTCCTTCACATTCATTTGTATATTTTGCATTTGCATACTTTATTAAAAACCCACAAAAAATCGAAAATTTTCCAAAAATATAAAAACTTTGTCGTCAAGTTAGCTAATAGGGTAACTTAGGTTTTTATTCTGAAAGTTTAGTTGATATGATAGAAATAACTAAATTCTAGGCTTAGGATTTGAAAACCCTAAGAATAACCCTCATTCTGTCTAACTTTGGTAAGTATACGTCCTTACAGTTTTTTTTTCAGAAATAGGTAATCTTGAGTTCAGTTCTTGAGTTAAGTCAAGATGAAGGGAAAGTATTGAAGCTTTACTGGAGGATAAGTCTGAAAAATAGTTTCTTTTCTTGAGTTCAAATTTAGAAAGTATATACCCTACAAACTGCACTTACACGCACCTTGAAACTTGGGATAGTAGAGGATACCTAGAAATACTCTTGCCTGAAAGCCTAGTATGAAAGAAAAAACGGTATTTAAAGCTAAACACCAAAAGAGCATATTGAAAAATATATCCGGTCTTGAAAAAGAAAAAAAGAAAAAGAAAAAGAAAAAGAAAAAAAAATAGAATAAAGACCAGGAAACTGCTATTTACGCTTTAATGTTCACACATTCAGTAATCGGCCGTTAGTGCCTCAAGAAGCATTAATAGTCGCATGAAAAGTGTGTGAGCAAATCCGTCCATCCTTAATGAAAAGAAGTAGTATTAGGTATTAGGGCAAGGGTATTATAGCTTGAATTGAATTCTTAAGTGTAGGGGTGCAAATATACACACACGTAGGGGTATACAATCGATGTTTGAATAAAAGATAGAAATAAAGAATAAGACTTGTGTTTTCTGTAAAGTTGATAAAAATCCCTGATTTGAGGCCTCACTTTAGAAGGGAAACTCAGGAGAACCAACATCTTTCTAAACTTTTTTGGAACGTATAAGACCTAAAGTTAAATAGATAGGAGGTGTGAAAAATAAGGGTTGGATATTTCTAACTTAGGATGATAGAATTTCTAACGTAAATACTGAACTGTAGGAGTAGAATCTATGTTAACTTATGACACTAGCTTGACGGGATTTTGTGGGTGTAATCCGCTGAAAACCTTCAGGAGACAACACTCCTCCTACTAGGGACACCTAGAGGTTTAACGGCTTGTTGCACGCGCTCAGTGCAATCGCGTTCCCTGCGAAAGTGCGGTTAGGATTTTATTTTTTGTGAATAATTGGTTTTGCTCGGGACGAGCAAAAGTTAAGTTTGGGGGTATTTGTTCATCACAGAATACTGCATTTTATACCGCCCATTCTTACGCTCGGTTGTTTATAGGTAGGTGCTTTAATCCGTGTTTGTTACATATTTGCAGGGTACAGGTTCTCGGTTCTAAAACGGTGAAATTCATGGAAAACACGACAAAATCCGGGTTCCTGCCAACCACTGAGAAAACACGGTCTCCGCTCGTCATCCGTATGTTGCCAGATACCAGTTTAGGAAGACAAAATGTCAAATCAATGTCACCTTCATGTACAAGGCTCAATGGCAACAACAAGTTCCAAGAAATCTACGCGGAGCTCGAGGCAATCATGACAAAAGCATCCACAAAAGTCCACCTTTCCTCAACAGAAATTCTGGAAGAAATGTGAAAGTATTTTCAGAAAATATATGTACCAGACAACAGGGGACAGCAGACCAGGGAAGCACAGAAAAACGGAGCACCCAATTCCTCTATACGGCCGCGGATCAGCGGCCAATAGGGGGTATTGGCTGCGGATCCGCGGCCATGTAGGCTCCTTGCTGGGTCAAATTTTGTGGGCAGTTTGGTACTTTCATCTTATGCCAGAATGTTGCCCTAGGTTTCCATTTCCCCGCCTATAAATACTCCAGAACTGAGCCAAGCCAAGGGGTCATTCTTTGTTCTTCTTTCTTTTTAGATTTTAGTCTTTTTCTTCTTCTTCTTCATTCTTTTTCCATGAAAATTGTAGTGAGAGCTTTTTGAGTGGGAGATCAATGAAGATGAGGGCTTTTTGTATCATTCTCTCTTGTTTCTTCTTCCCCTTGAGATTCTTGCTTTCTCTTGATCATTCAACCTCTTCATTGAGCTTGAATGGTTAAGGGTTAGTTATTGATCTCAAGGGTCGTATTCTTTCATGGAATTAGCACTTCATTTCACATGCGTTCTCTACCCTTCTCTTGATCTTGCAACCTCTTGATTGAGCTTGCAAGTTTAAGGGTTGGCTATTGATCACATGCTTGTCTTGAGTTCTAGTTTCTTGTTCTTTTTATTTGCTTATTTATTACTTGCTTTTTATTACCTTGCTTTACTTTCTTGCAATTTATATTCATGCACTTTAATTACTTGTTTGTAATCTTTTCTTTTCTTTGTTCTTTTCTTTTGCTCTCTTTTGTTCATTTTGTGAATGGTTGTAATTATTGTTGTTAAGATGAAATACGGTATTGTAAGTTAATATCTTCTTTCTCATTTCCTTTTCCCGTTATTTTCCATTGAACTCCGCCCAAACCATACGCAAGCGCTCCGTTAGGCACCCTACTCTAACAAGGTAACGGTGATTCCTAACCGCGACCGGTTGCGTTCGGTTTGGCCGGAGGCGAAAGCAAGAGACAAGAACGGAAGGACAAGGGTAAATAAGCCGTATTCCACGAATACCGCGCTTAAATCCCCTAATCCACGTTGTTGCCGATTGCTTAGCTTCAATTGGTCAAGACTCGGCTCAAAGGTTTTGAGTACGAATTTCTTTAGCTTACAATTTCGTATCTTTTTCTTAACAACTTTATACTTGCAAATAATACACATAGGATAGAATCGAACAACTCATACACAAATTCTTTATTGACTCGTCTAAGACAAGAACGGAAATAGAACCATCTCCCTGTGGATCGACCCGTGCTCAACCGGCTAGCTGCATAGCGACACCGTCTTGATTGCGGTTAACTTAAATTCTTACAGTCAATGATCACCACCTACTGCCGGCGTATTGACGAGTCTTTAGAGTCCTACACAGAGGTTTCCTGGCTCAAGCGAAACGAAATAGGAGCGCATATGAGATATGTGCGGGACCGAGAATAATACCAGTTTGTGATACTGTATTCTATTCTCGCGATTTGTATCATCGGACGGTTATATGAGATATAGCCGGGTTACCGAATCAAGTGTTGATTCGATATATTGATACACTTGATATTAGTCGGTTATATGCGATATGACCGGATCATTAAATCAAGTATCGATTTAATGATTTAATGTATAATTATATATTTGATATATTACTTTACATTAACTAGTATTTGTTCACTTAAGATTGATTTTCTCACTTGATGTGCACAAGTTGTATATATGATATATGTTTGTGCACTAGTTTGTATCATGATTGATGATACATGCAAACTTGGGTGTGTGTATGACTTAAACCATGTTTAGGTTAATGGTTGGGGTTTTTATTTATTTTGTTTATTTTGGCAAAAACAAAATGGTGTCTTTCTTTTTTTTTTGCTTGAAGCTTCATGAAGCTTTTAAGCATCTTTGACAAAGTCTAACCATTTTGTTTTGCATGAAATTTTCACTAACCTAACCATTAACTTAAACTAGGGTTTAGTCTCTACAAAGGTTAACTCACCCATGGTTGCATTATGATATACTTCACTTGATTATTCATTTTAGTTAATTCATTTTATTCATTCTTATTCTTTTCTTCTTCTTCATCTTCTTTAAGTGAAGAAAAACCTTGCTAGAAAAATTTCAAGTGAAGAAAAAGAGTGAGAAATCCAAATCCAAAGTGAACCCACTTCCTATTTCTTCATCCTCTACCACTTGCCATGTAGTATAGGGCGTTCTCTTCACAAAGTTCATGACCAAGTGAAGATGGAGCTTGAGTTTGAGTCTTCTCGACGTAGATCATCTTCGGCTTCGAAGTCAACGACCTAGCCCGCTCATTTCTCCGAAGAAACCATCGCTAGGGTCTGTGATCCCGATGATCGCAGCGAAGGGACGTCAACACGGAGCATTAGAAGTGAAGGACCGGATCTACAAAGGTTGTAATCCCTTTCACTTAGTAGTAAAGTAGTTTACTTGCTTTTAGTTTCACCTAATCTCTAGTATACGATCTTACATAGGGTTGTTCGGCACATAAAAATTTTGATTTTGGCATGGTAGATGCCTTGTAGAACCTCATGAGTGTGCCTATGAACCCTACAGACACTGTTCAGATGCCGATTTCGGCTTTCTTTCTGCCCATTAAGTGCTAACGTTTTGATCAGTATTTCCTGGAGCTTTTTTTGTTGCTCCTGAGCTTTTGTTAATGATCGAGTTTGTAGTCGATGATCCACGGAAGCACGACTTTCCTCCTTTCCGGAAGCTATTAAACTGTGTGTACGATCATGCCCCCAGACTTGGGGCTTTTGGTTTCCTCACCTTTGGAATTTTCTATAGGCGGTGGGATTTTCTCCGGCCTTATCCATTTGTAGGAGTTCGAAGTTTAAGGAGCCGTTATAACAGGCACCTGTGTAGAAAACGTCCGATGGAGGGGTAGCCTTTCTCCTGCCGAATCTTCATTTTTTTCAGTCTTCGAGAGTAGTTTTCATCGATCACAGAGTCCTGGACTTTTTGCCAGACTCTGTGAATTTTGGAGGAGAGCCACTGATGGGGCCGCTCCTGCTTTTCTTGCACAGGGACCTCAACAGGAGGAGGCAATTTCTTCAGTACCGCTGTGGGGGAGTTTTTGCCCATCCTCTTCAGCGGTTCAAAGCTGTTCTTGGTGTAGGGATACCTAGCACGACAACAAGTTTTTAGGAGGCATCGTCAATGCCAATTTCAAAATTTTTCCGTACTAAAGAACCCTAACCTAGAATCTTAACTAGAGATTTAAACGGATCAAGCATGCAAACAACTTTACATACAAAGTGAACAAGGAATACAACCTTTGTAGACCGGTCCTTCACTTCAATAACTCCGTGTAGTAGTCCCTTTGCTTCAAATAGTGATCTCCCAGACTCTAGAAAGGTTGCACAAGATGAACGGAACAAGCTTGCTTGATGTCTTTGAGGCCGAAGATGATCTACGTCGAGGAGACACCAACTCAAGCTACCTATTCACTAATGTGGAATTAATGAAGCAAACATCCTAAACTAAATGGCTAGTATAGTAGAGAATGATGAAGTAGGAATTTTGCTCACTTTGGATTTATTTTTCTCACTAGGATTCTTCATCTCTCCAAACCCTAGAAAGCTTTTGGAGATGAGGAAGAAGATGAAGTGGAGATGAGAATAAAACTCATGAGGTGAGAATAGCAACCATGGGTGAGTTTGTATCATATACTAACTCATGTCGTGACTAAACTATGGCTAAGGATAATAGTTAGGTTAATAAATATCTCATGTAAAACAAAGTTAGTGGACTAAGTCAATGGTTAGCATAAGCTTCTCCAAGCTTCCAACCATGACAAATTTCCATCAATTTTGAATTATTTGGATAAATAAAAACCCTAATATCATCTTAAGTATATTGTAAGTCTCATACACCCATGAAGCATGCGGCATCAAGCATGACACAAAAAAATGTACATTAATATATATCATATATATACTATATGTACACAAGTGTGAAAAAGAAATGTTTAAGTGAGCAAATATTAGTTAATGTAAATTAATATATCATATATATAATTATACATTAAAATTTTAAATCAACACTTGATTTAATAATCCGGCTATATCACATACAACCGACTAATATCTAATGTATCAACTTATCGAATCAACACTTGATCCGATAACCCGGCTATATCACATACAACCGACTGATATCACATATCGCGAGAATAGAATGCGGTATCTCATACGCGCATTAATCTCGGTCCAACACATATTACATATGTGCTCCTACTTCATTTCGCTTGAGCCAGGAAATCTCTGTGTAGGACTCTAAAGACTCGTCAATACACCGGCAGTAGGTGGTGATCATATCAGTCACCCACAAGGCGCAAGCGGTCTGCTAAACGTAATGGCCACCCGGGTATTAAGCGATCAGAAGATCAACAAGCAATCATTCTCATACTCCTGTGAATCCAATCAGTAACTCTACCATACAGTCCGGTCTATTCGTCTGATATGTCGCAGATCACAGCATGGGGTAGTATAATGTTAGACCCAAATAGCATGATAAGTTATGCCGATGTGAGTCCTATAACGGTTCGAGAAACTACTAATAACACTTACCAGTAGATCTCAGCAACCCTGGCCAGAGATTTCCTGTTATGGCCAATCAAGCATAGTGCAACATCAACCCACAATACCGGGAGAGACGAAATCCCCTCCTATCGCTCATTGCCTCCATGCGACTCGGGACTGTACCCAAAAACCACCGTTTTTCACGATCTCTTTAACGTGGTAAGGTGGAAATCAAAGCACAGTGGGAATCACACAAGACTCTATGACGATCTCGGGTCGACAGACTAACCTGTACCAGTGTCACTAGAGATCTGCTATCTGACGATAGGTATAATACCATCTAAGAGTTCTCGGTGAGTCCGTTCAGTGTACCCAGTCTCCATTGAGCATCCGTATACCTTCTCTAAAGTCAAACACCTGTCACGCCCTGCTTCCCAGTATACGGGCAGAGGACGCGACAAGGCCGCTACGTATTTACTCTGAAGTAAATACGCTAAGCGTATTTAAGCAATATAAATATAAATGTACAAGAGACAAGATATAATAAAACAACAACTTTATTTATTCATATTCTTTTGTACAATGCATGGAAAAGTAAATACATCTGAATGAAATCAATGCCTAAATAGTGGCATAACAGAAATGGAAAGTACTGAAATGAAATGTGTACAATAAAACTAAAGCTCTGGATCGTAGGCAAGCTGGTCCAAGACCTCGCTGGTAGGATCGATCTCTGGAAGATCCGAACCACCTGATGACATTCAAAGAAGAAAGAAAGAGAATGTTGTCAGTGAACAAATCGCTCGGTAAGTCCCAAGGATAAGGGAGAAATAGAATAGACAGAAAGAGAAGGTAACTTTTAAAGTTGTATTATATGAGTATTTGGTGTTAACGCTGTTGTTTGTAACTTGGTACAGAAGGATGCCAGTGTAAACGAGAGGAGTCTCTATATGCCAGAGACTAGAGCAAATGGAATGTACAAGGCTCCGTTATACAACCCGGAATAACAGCAATTGGATTCTGGTTAGGTGTCTTAATCTTGCAGTCTCGTGCCACTTTTAACACCTTCCGTACCAATCTACCCCTTAAACCCCACGATATCTTGATTGTATTGTTTGTATTGTATTTCAACTAGTAATTGAATTGTAATATAGATTGTATATTTGGATGACTTGCCGAAAGCATGATATAAGTAAAATGGATGTACTGGAGAATCATGGATGTAACTGGAGAATCATGTAAATGGAAGTATATCCATGGTTCGGTTCAGTCAATACAGATTGAATAGTTTGAACAAATTGTATATATGTATTCATGGATTCATATTGAATTGTAGTTTTATAATTTCATACTTGAATCATATTCAAGTCAGATTATTATAATGAGACTCAGTCTAAGTCAGAATAATTAGAAAAAAAATTAAAGTCCTGATTGTTTTGATGTTATCGGTAACCGCTGCACATGGGCGGCAGGATTTGTGTCTTTTTCAAAGACGATTACCGTGCTGATAACACCGTTGTTAAGTTGTCTACCTTAAATAGGCAAGCACCCACTTCTCCGGCTCCCTGAGGCTCAAGAGATTGGTCCCGCTTAAACCTATATTTACTAGGGTCGTTAGGGTAATTTATAGAACTTGAGGGGATTTTATGTAAAAATACTTTTGTATAATTTTCCAAATACACCCCATGTATTTAATTATCGTCTTTAGAGTTGTCATAGATGTAGATTCTATATTTGTGATACCTCTAGTGAAAATAACATAATTTCAAAATATAGGGTATTTAATTGTAATATTGAACTTATATGGAATTCATGGTATTTTAATGTAAAGTGATTCTTGTGATTTTTAGAAGAAAGTTGGAATATTTATATTATCAAAATATAGATATTCTAATGATACATACATATATATATATATATATATATATATATATATATTTATATAAAAATAAATTTATATATATATTATATTTCTAGAAATCTCATTTTCTTAAGATATTCGTATTTTAAATCTCTCGAGACCGAATGCTCCTTGCGGAGGTCTGCATTTCGCACTACTGTAACCACCGAGTTCATTTATACCAATTCAGTTCCCGTATTTATTTATCTGTGGTATTTTATTGATTTATCGTGTTTGGGTGCGAATGGTAGTTTACATTTTTCATTGCATTCGACTCGACCCGCTTGCTTGAAACTTGTTTGATTCATATTTATGAATTACCCCGATTTGTTACGTAGACTGTGCATTTCATGTTTACCGCACACTTGCATTTTATCTGACATTGCGTATTTCACCAAATAACATTTTAAGTCACAGATAATATTTTAAAATTGCATTTCATAACCTGCATGATACCCCTAACCCCGTGGTAGCATCCGTGCATCTTGTTCTCGTCCCGTTCAGTGAAACGGACGTGTTTGGATGGCTACGCGCACGTAAGTGCATCCGTTCTTGGGGTTATGCATTTTCGTTAGCAGAGCATTCATTTTGAAATTTGGAGTCGCTTATATTTTTCATATTTTAAATCTGAATTTTTAGACCCGACCCGGACACGTTTTGGAATATTTTGTATCCCGCCTAAATTCAAATCTATTTAATATTTATTTTAAATTTCTACTTTTAAAATCTCGTTAACTGATAATATTTTTTTTAATAAATAAATCATTTATAAAATTAAAATCAAAACCATTTACCAACTCCCTCTATCTCTTTCCTTTCCCTGGGTCCCACTCTTCTCTCTCTCACCCGCGCTATCTTTTTCTCTCTTCCCTCACAAAAATACAAGTTTATATCTCCTTACAGTTCACATCTCTCTCTCTCTCTCAACCTCTTTCTCTCTCTCTCTCTCTCATCTCGATCTCTCTCAGAATCTCTTTCTCTCCTCTTGCGTATTCTCTCTCTCTTCTCTCTCTCTCCCTATATAATATATATTCCTTCTTCTTCCTCTCTTTCTTTTGAAAACCCACGAAACCCAAACCCTACCGCCGCTGCCTCCCCCTCGTTCACCGTCGTCGACCCTCCTCTCGACCTCCACTATCATCTCAACCCTCGCAGCCACCCTCTCCTTCCTCGACCACCTCCTTTTCCAAGAACCAACCCATCGCTTCACCATTTTCCCTCACCGACCTCGTCGCCACCCATCACCGACGACCTTGTCGTCGTGTTCCCTTTTGCCCACTCACCTCTCTCTCAACTCCCAATGCCACCACCACTATTCTATCCTACCCCCGCGCACCTTCCCTGCACCCAAACTCAACCCTGCACCTTCGCTGCACCATCGCTGCTGGAGCTCCGACGACCTCGTCGTTGTCTCCACAACCATATTCTCCCTTTCCCTTTCCTCTCCTCCTCTGCTAATGACCCCAGCCACCAAGAATCTCGCGCACACACACAAACTAGAACCTAAACCGAGCCCCTGCACACCTTTACATCGCCGGAGTTGATCGCCGCCGTCGGTCTTGTTTTCGTCTCCCGACTCCAGTGCACCCAGTGAGCAGTTCTCTTCTTCCCAATCTCATTCTCCTCTTTCCCTTTCCTCTCCTTCTTCTTTCTTTCCTTTGTGTTCTTTTCTTTATGTTTTCTGTCTTTGTAGTTCGCCGGAAGCCGGGCGTGCCGTCGACGATCCCGACAACCCAGCGAGTGTACCTGACCCGTGTGATCACTTTGTGCGTTGTTTGGATCCGTTCCGTATACTGTGCGCGCGTCACGACTTTTCCCGCCGATGAGTGACGTTCCGTATACCCATTTCTTGATCTGTCGAGGCAAGTAAAACTTGCTACATGCTAATTACATTATTTTATACTTATTTAATTACATGTTAAACCTGTAGATTTAATCTAGTGTCACATGTTCCATTTTAACATTCGATGTTCCATTATATCATTTTAGATCTAGAACTTGAAACATATCATGTTGTATTTTAGTTTACAATATGTGGTACCCACGTCCATATTTAAATCACATAATAATTATTTGCACAGCCCATAGTACCCTTTTAATAGTTTATACCATATTGAACACTCGTTTGCATACATCTAGCCTAATATATATTCAATTGCATCCCTAGATCAAATTAATTCATATTAATGTGATTTTAACATTCCATATTCGGTAAACTGTTTTGGAACTATTCCCTTAACCCAAATCGATAACTGTGCATCCGTATGCTTTAATCTGTACTTATTTACATATAACATCACAATGTTCCATTTTTATTGTTCCATTAGTACCCATACTTGTTTTGTATACCCATGATTATTATATTTTGTTATGAGCACTCACTTGTTACTTGTGCACCCCTGACACGACTTGATACACTATTACTTGACAAGATATGGTACCGTGTACTTTTAAACATGACATGATACATATATATTACCTGACTTGGCTTGAGGTACCATGGCTTTCTCGGTTACCTGATCTTGTTACTAATGCCAACAAACCTAACCTGTTGTCCCTATGGATATTTCCTGTTGTTTATCCAGACAAACCTGTACCTGCCTGATCCTGTGTTGGCATTAGTTCCAGATTATTTAATACCTGACTTGAACTTATATAACTTGGGGGTATGGGGAAATCAGGATTGTAACCGAACGTAACTCAAAGGGCCATCCTATTGTTTGCCGTTTTTCCGGGCATTACGGAATACTTATTGTTTGCCGTTTTTCCGGGCGTTACGGAATACCTATTGTTTGCCGTTTTTTCGGGCGTTACGGAATAATCACCGATGGGTTACGATGAGGATTACATTACTTGGTTTCGAAGACATTAGAATAGATAACCCCGTAGCACAATTTAGATATCACTGCACGTCACTTATACTGACATACTCACTGTTATATATTCTTGTTATATTCTTGCTTATACACATACCTGTATGTATTGCTACCCCTGTTTATAGTATTTCTTGATATTATGACGCACTGACGTCTGGGTTTTTGCATGGCCCAGATTCTTTACCTTCGCTACAGTCCAAACAGGAGTATTTCAGTCAGCTGGCTGAGCAGTGAGGACTTTTAGTAGTTAGTTTATTTCACTTTCGGTATTTCATTTCTGATGTGAGCCCGCATTATGGGACGTACATTCCAGTTTATTCTTGTATTGGATCTTTTGCTTCCGCATTATTTTATTCTTGACTCGTTTTATTCTGGCTTATGGACATGTGTTAGATAGTTTATTATTGTTCTTGATATCTCTACAGCCGTAATGTGACTGTAGAAGGATATTTCCTATCCACAGGTAGCATGGTTGGCTATGTCACATGCCTATCTTAGCGTACTCTGGGAAGCGGGGCGTGACATGGTTTGTTTAGTATCAGAGTCATAGGATATAGGTTAATCGAGTTTGATTCTTTTGTAGTTGGGTATTGGACCTAATACACGAATCAGAATACTCGTGATTAGGAACATGTCCTGCCACCTTGTTATCGTGATTCTTGAATCATATCTTTCTCTTGATCCTTTGTCTTGACGATATGCAAACAACTTTGCACCTCGACTGGAAATCTTTTGGTTCCCTAATGTTTATCCATGTTCTTGATTCTGATACTAGGATTTGGGAGACTTGAGTGGAGTTATGTGATTGTAACTATGAACTGCAGCATGGTTACAATGTGGTACTCTATTTAAGTAACTTGGAGTCCTAGTCTTGATTCACTTCCTTGTTTCATGGTCGATATATTGCCTTGCTTCTCTTGCTTTCCAGTTCATGTTTATCAAAAGCTTGAATTCGGTTTACCGTGCTTATCTTCTTCAGTGTTTGGCTTCAGATGAAATCATTTCAGGTATCCTACTTGATCATGTCTTTCCCATATTAGAATTATTCAATTCTGGTGCATTCCTTTGTTTGTTGTTGTCATGAGAATGGATTTTCTTGGCACTGTCCACGCTCACATTGATTGTAGGACAAAGGAAGTGATTTTCCAAATTCCCAGACATCCAGAGTTTATCTTTGCTGGAGGAAACAGTTCTGTCAGGCCAGTCGAGTTTAGGGCTAGGCCGATAAACAATGTTCTTTCATCAATGGAAGTTGATAAGGAGGAAGCGCCGGCTATATTTTGAGAGTTCATGGACATGTTCGAGGACATCTTGGGTTTACCGCAAAACGAGATGTGGAGTTTGTGATTTATCTTGTTCCTGGTGCAGCGCCAATCTCAAAGGCGTATTATCCGATGGCACCAGTGGAGCTGGAAGAAGTCAAGAAGGAGGTCACTGAATTATTTGAGAAAGGTTGGATTCGCAGCAGTAATTCACCTTGGGGAGCTCCAGTCCTTCTAGTCAAGAAGAAAGATGGTACAAGGAGGATGTGCATCGACTATCGAGAATTAAACCGGGTGACTATTAAGAACAAGTACCCGATCACTCGCATTGGCGGATTATTCGAGCAACTCAGTGGCGCGAGGGTATTGTCGAAGCTGGAATTGCGATCGGGATATCATCAGGTCCGAGTTAAATCAGAGGATATTTGCAAGACTGCGTTCCGAACTCGATATGGACATTACGAGTATTTAGTGATGCCATTCGGAGTCACGAATGCACCGGCAATATTTATGGACTTGATGAACCGAATCTTTCTCACTGTTCTTGGACCAGCTTATAGTGGTGTTCATTGATGATATTCTGGTCTACTCGAGGTGCATTGAAGAGCATGCAGGACACTTGAAGATCGCACTGCAGACATTGAGGCAAGAAAGATTATATGCAAAGATGAGCAAGTGCGAGTTTTGGCATTGAAGAAGTGAAGTTTTTAGAGCATGTTGTATCCGAAGATGGAATCGCTGTTGATCCCGAGAAGATTGCAATAGTTCGAGATTGGTCGATTCCGAAGGACGTAGCAGAGATCAGAAGCTTACTTGGATTTGCCGGGTATTATAGAAGGTTCGTGGAGAATTTCGCTCGTATAGCGGAGCCTTGACCAAGTTTACGCGGAAGGATGTACCGTTCGTTTGGATGGATAGTTGTGCATCAGCTTCCGAGGCGTCGAAACAGAGATTGATAACCGCTCCTATCTTGACCGTGCTAGACAGTTACGGAAGATTGGTGTTTCACAGCAACGCATCTGGGAAAGGATTGGGACGTGTTTTGATGCAGCATGGGAAGGTTATAGCTTACGCATCAAGGCAGTTGAAGACGCATGAGAAGAATTACCCAACTCATGAATTGGAGCTAGCAGCTGTGATTTTTGCTTTGAAGATTTGGAGATACTACTTATTGGACGAAAGGGTCGAGGTTTCCACCGATCACAAAAGCCTGAAGTATGTGTCCACGCAGAAGGAGCTTAATATGAGGCAGTGTAGAGGGTTGGAGCTGATGGCTAACTACGATTCTTGATCTTAAGTACCATCCGGGGAAAGTAATGTCGTGCTGGATGCGCTTAGTCGGTTGCCAGCAATTCAGATGTTGACTGCACAGAAGGAACTTATTGAAGACTTTCGGAGATTCGTTTTGAAAGTTGTGCTACCGCATTCTTTAGGACAGTTAATGCAGCTGCAAGTACAATCGTCATTGATCAAGAATATTAAAGCAGCGCAGTTACAGGACCCTAGATTGCAAAAGTTTCGAGAACAGGTTGAAGCTGAACTTCGAACGGACTTGTTAATTCATGAAGATGGTTCGTTGCGATATGGTAGCCGTTTGTGTGTGCCAAAAGGAGATATTCGTGAAGAACTTCTGAAGGAGGCACACAGTTCAGCATATTCCGTATATCCAGGAGGCACGAAGATGTACCGAGATTTATGACAGCATTTCTGGTGGAAAGGCATGAAACGGGAGACTGCCCGCTTTGTAGCGAAGTGCTTGGTGTGTCAGCAAGTTAAGGCTGAACAGCAACGGGTTGCTGGTTTATTGCAACCACTTCTGATTCCTCAGTGGAAGTGGGAACATATAACCATGGATTTCGTGACGGCTCTACCGCGGAGTCCAAAAGGCAACAATGCAGTTTGAGTGATTGTTGATCGATTGACCAAGGCAGCTCATTTCATCCCTTTTCGAGTTGGTCAATCAACGGAAACTTTGGCAGAGCGGTACATGCAGGAGATAGTAAGATTGCATGGAGTACCAGTGAGCATCGTGTCCGACCGTAACACCCGTTTCATAGCACACTTTTGATGAGATTACAGGAAAGTTTGGGGACTCGATTGAAGTTTAGCACAGCTTATCATCCTCAGACAGATGGCCAGTCGGAGAGAACGATCCAAATTCTTGAAGACATGTTGAGAGCTTGCATGTTACACTTCACGGGTTCATGGGAGGTGTAGGGTTCCTAGGCACTCTCAAGAGGTCTCACAAGGCATCAACCATGCCAATTTCAAAATTTTACGGTGCCGAGAAACCCTAATACGGATCGTTGGCTAGAAGTTTAGGCGACAAAGCAACTAGTTAACTACTTTAACTAAGAGTACGGAAATACAACCTTTGTAGATCCGGTCCTCCAGCTCCACGGCTCCGTGATGAAGTCCTCTCCGCTGTCCAAATGAAATCCCGGGCTCAAGCGTCGGCTTCATCGGAGAAATGGGCGGGCAAGGTCGTCGGCTTCGTGCCGAAGATGATCTACGTCGAGGCATCACAAGATCAAGCTCCCACTTCACCAAGTCATGAAACTTGTGAAGAAAACACACTCTACTACTTGGCAAGAGGTAGAGGATGAAGAAATAGGAGGTGGGTTCACTTTAGAATTGGATTTCTCACTCATTTCATCAAGTTGCCATTGATGGAGGCATGCTTTCTTCAAGTGAAGAAGAAGAAGAAGAAGATGAATATTATGATAAGTTAATTCGAAAACAAAAAGTAAATGAATACTTATCATAATCATAACCATGGTCAAGTGTAGAGAATAAATCATGGTTAGTGGGAATGGTTAGGGTTAAGCATGGAGACAAAATGGTCACTTGGTCAAAGCTTCATGAGGCTTCAACATGCATCCAAAGAAAGCCACCATTTTGCATTATGCTAAATATTTTTACAAAAAGAATAAATAGATAAATAAATGAGAAAAGAAAATGAAACCCTAACCACTTAAGTAACCATGGTTTAATTCTTTACACAAACCCAAACTAGCATGTATCATCAAACATGATACAATCTTGTGCACAAAAAATATATCATATATATAATGTGCACAAACAAGTGAGAAAATCCATTTAAAAGTGAACCGATACTAGTTAATGCAAAGTAATATATCAAATATATAATTATGCATTAAATCATTAAATCAACACTTGATTCAATGATCCGGTCATGTCGCACACAACCGACTAGTATACAATGTATCGGCTTATCGAATCAATCCTCGATTCGATAACTAGGTTATATCGCATACAACCATTCGATACAATCATCGCGAGAATAGAATATGGTATCACATACACGCATTATTCTTGGTCCCACACATATCTCATATGCGCTCCTATTTCGTTTCGCTTGAGCCAGGAAATCTCTGTGTAGGACTCTAAAGACTCGTCAATACGCCGGGAGCAGGTGATGATCATATCAAACACCCACAAGCCGCAAGCGGTCTGCTAAACGTAACGGCCACCCGGGTATTTAGCGATCAGAAGATCGACGAGCAAGCCCGCTCACACTCCTGTGAATCCAACCAGTAACACTTACCGTACAGTCCGGTCTGATCGTCTGATATGTCCCATATCTCGCCTAGGGGTGGTAAACGTCAGACCCCAATAGCTCGATAAGTCGTGTCGATATGAGGTCTATAACAATTCGAGAAACTACTGGTAACACTTACCAGTAAATCTCAGCAACCCTGGCCAGGGATTTCCTGTTATAGCCAATCGAACACTGCGCAACATCAACCCCCTATACCGGGAGAGACGAATCCCCTCCTATCGCTCATTGCCTCCATGTGATTCGGGACTGTACCCAAAAACCACCATTTTGCACGCCCTCTTGGACATGGTAAGATGGAAATCAAAGCACAGTGGGAACCACACAAGACTCTATGATGATCTCGGGTCAACAGACTACTCTGTACCAGTGTCACCAGAGAACTGCCATCTGACGTAAGGTATAATACCATCTGGGAGTTCTCGGCGACTCCGTCCAGTGTACCCAGTCTCTAATGAGCACCCGTATATCTCCTCTGATGTCAAACACCAATGGATATGGGATCATCCATCGCCCATCTGTATGGGTCGAGAAGGTATACACTAGTCTACTCTGGTATATCGATGCCCCGTCTCGATACACCCACGACTAGGGACTTTGAAGGATGTACTTATGGACTACCATGTCCCCACTAGTATGATCCGCATCATAGTCCAGGTATTCAAGTACACATCCTAAGGGCTTTACCAACATGTAACAGAGAGACAAACAGTGTACACGTTAAGGTAAAGAGTAACCAGATAGCATACTATCATGTCGAGCAAGAAAGTCCTCCCTATATATGTCCCAGCATCCACTACAATATACATCCTATGTACAGTAATGGCCTCTAGGGCATACATATAACTAACAATCTCCCACTTGCACTAGGGCCATCTGTAGCAGTGGTTGCAGTATCTCATACTCAACCATCCCATAAAAGTCTCTCTCTCTGGGAAAAGGCCTTTGTGAGTGGATCCGCCGTGCTGTCCTCTGAGTCTACTCTCCTAACCTGGATCACCCTGGAGATCAACTATCTCCATGATCAGGTGATACTGCCTTAGAATATGTCTGGATCACTGATGGGACGGACGTTCCTTGGCATAAGCCACAACTCCATTGTCACACAATGGGAGGAACTAAGTTCATCTCATGAACAAATATACATCCAGACTTCCTCTTTGGTAGCATCTTAAGTAGCGATGTATTCAGCCTTAATCGTCTAGTATGCCACGGTATCTAGCTTGGAACTTTTCCAACATACCGTCCTTCCACTGAGGGTAAAGACAATGCCTGTGACTGACATTCAGTCGTCTTTATCACCCTGGAACCATTCCAGTGATTCTCCCCAGGGTCGATTGATACCTTCTCACTACAACTAGTGAGAATCCTAATATCCATTTAGATCTATCTCATAGATCCAAAACCCAGGATTTAGGAGGTATCACTCTGATCCTATATGGAGAATCATTATGATAAGCGGAGATTGATCGAGCGTAGCATAGGAAACTCCTTCCCTATCAAGAGCATGTCATCCACGTACTCTACGAGGATCGTCACTATACTCCCTACTACCTTTTTGTATATACAAGGTTCATCTACCATTTTGATGATGTCAAACTGTTTGAATACTTCATCAAAACAGATGTTCCAACTCCGCGATACCTGCTTTATCCTATAAAGCAGCTTGTACACGTTTCCGCTGCTCCCACTGTCTACGAAGCCCTCTGGCTGTGTACTTATAGACTCTCTCTTCTAAAACATCATTTAGAAAAGCAGTCACGACACCCAACCGCCAGATATCGTAGTCATGGTATGTAGCCGTGGCAAGTAGGATCTGGATGGACTTAAGCATAGCCACTAGAAAAGGTTTCATCATTATCCATGTCTGGTCGATGACGAAAAGCTTCAACAAGTCTAGCTTTGAAGGTCTCAACTTTTCCATCTACACCAAGTAATCTTCTCAAGATATACTTGCTCCTGATGGGGATTTAACCCTTCAGATATAGCAACCAAAGTCCATACTTTGTTGGTGTATAAGGATTCCATCTCAGATCGCTAAGCATCCAGCCATTCTTACAGAGTCCCTACTCTCGATGGCCTGCTCGAAACTAGTTGGGTCATCATCTCATGATGCAATCCTCGCTCCCACTGTTATAGAGAAACCGAAGTATCTCTCAGGTGGGTGAGGAACCCTACTAGATCGGCGGAGAGGCTGAGGTTCGTTGGAATCTACTGAATCCTTTGGTTCTACCAAATCATCTGCTGTAGTTTGTATAGCTGGAACCTTTCCAGTTCTACATAACAGATCTTGCCTCGAGCTTGTCCGGATTTTGCTTTTAGACATAGGCCGGACAATCCCAAATCTTAACTAACTTAAGATATGGGCTCTTCCCTTTCTATATCAAATATGAAGTGGTAGGCAACTGATTTGATCGGAACCCTATTCAATAGGTATGCAACTTCATAAGTGCATAACGCCCAAAAGGAAAAAGGGAACTCAGCAGTACTCATCATAGAGCACACCTTATCATATAGGGTGAGATTGCTCCGCCCCGATATACCATCGTGCTATGGTGTATTCGGAGGAGTAATGCTGAGAGAGAATCTCATTCTCCTTTAGAATAGTCCAGGAATTCCATGCTCAAGTATTCTCCTCCCTGATCACATCAAAAGACATAATACTTATACCCTTTATTGGTTCCCTACTTCTTGCTTATATTCTGTGAATATCTTAAAAGGCTCGGACTCATGTTTCAACAAGAACATATGTCTGAATCTAAAGAGATTATCAGAGAATGTAATGAAGTACTAGGAACCGGTCTTGGCATCTGTAGACAGGGGACCTTACATACATCAACATGTATCATCCCAAGAGTTCACTAACTCTTTCTCTGTTTCCAGTAAACGGAGCTATGGTCATCTTATCTCTGTGACATGACTGGCAAGTTTCACAAGATGTAAATTCAAACTGATTTAAATATGCATCTATATGTAACTTAAGCTAGTCGGGTCGCATTGATATGACCTAGTCTATAATACCTCAAGAAGGATTTGTTCATTTCTGAACTATTCCTCTTGTGTGTGTTCCATATACTAAGAACTGTAGTTTGATTTAGAACATCAATGCTTTTAGATAACGTGCCTGAACCGATCAACTTTTGATATAGGAAATGTTCAAAAACATTATCCATCAATACAAAATTATATCCTTTCTTTACTAGCAAAGAGACTGATATGATTTTGTATATCAGGTTCGGTATCTAATAACATTCGTTCAGAATCAATGTATTGGTAATACAGGGTGACAGTGACCAACAGACTTGGCTGCAACTCTTGCCCCGTTTTCTGCCTCATGAAACTTATCACCCGTTCTCAGTTCTCTACCTTTCTGTAGCCCTATGTAACAGATTACATATCTGGGATCCTGATCTTGTATCACATACCCAGGACGTAGAGGATACAGAGAAACAGTTCTGTGTAACGAACACACCCGAAGATGATGCATCAGCATGCACTCTCTTCGTTTGGGCGGCACGGGAATTCTGGCAATCCCCAATTTCCTGCTCTGTCTTATAACAATTATAAGTTGGAGTGGGACCAACGTTCCCCAGCTCAGTATAACAAGCGGGTTCGGTCAATATTCCGTATTATTATCTTGATTAAGGCGTGATATGGTCGCTACCTGGAGAGAGAGAGAAGTAAACACTCAGCGTGCGCTCTTGCAAGAATAGATTGGTTATTATTTTATCTAATCAGGATGGCTCCCACTGCTTTTCATCAAATCTTCCTTCAAACCCTAAAAGGAAAGACTAGCCGGGATTAATTACACACTACAAGTTTGCCAATCTTTCAGCCAGGCTAGTGTCGGTACTTTGAGGGATGTCCCCCGTGCTTTCGCACGAACCTAATTAATGTAAACCTCATTTTCCCAGAGGCGTAACCTCGTTAACACCTTTCTAGACACCTACTTGATCGGCTAATTGTAATGTATAAAACTCTCCCAGGAGTAACTCTTACTCGCAGCGGGTATCGGGATCCAACTATCTCATAGAAGGTATGCAATCTCATTGCAAATTTCAACACTTGAAATTACCGATAATATTTTGCCCCTAGCGTCCTATGACCTTGACGGAGGCCAAACTACCCATAGACCGCTAGTCAAGTTCAACCCGTCATTTCCTGATTGAATTAAACCCACCCGCACGACCCTTGACGGAGGCCAAACAACGCCGTACGAATACCCTAATCCAATCGCATCATATGCTAGCAGATAAGCACTAGTTAGCTACCGTACACTACCGCAGCACGAATATTAACTAGTACTTATCTGAAATGACGGAGGGCTACGACAGGTTTTTCTGAAAACCTATTGCGTAATGAACTTGATATCGTTGTAGAATCAAATGATTTTGATATGGAGTGTTTTTGAGGCTTTTCTAGTTTTGCTAAAGGAGTCACTCCCGGTGAAGGGATCGTCGGTCCTTTCCTCGTCGAATGAGGTGCGGGATATATCATATATATCACTGTGCAAAGCAAAAACTCTTAAAAGCAATCAAAAGACAAACCGAGTGTGTAGTATCTGCCAGTTATTGCTAAAGGAGTCACTCCCGGTGAAGGGATCTCGGTCCTTTCCTCATCGAATAAGGTGCAGGATATATCACATATACCGCTGTGCAAAGCAAGAACTGTAGCTACCTGTTTTTATTTTGAAATTCGATTCTACAACATCTTAGGTTTCTTTTATTTTCATTAATCACATTAATGAAGTCCCATCATTTAATTACCTAAACATCACAGATAAATACGACGTACACTTATGCCATCCGCATTCGCCTCGATGTCCCTTCGTGCACCGTTAGGTTAGGTAACTAACGGCAGAGCGGGGCAGGGCTAGCGCGGGTGTAAAACATAAGTAACGTCTATATAATATATCATATATACTATATACAGTATCCATCACAGAACATCACATGATCACATCACAGATATCGCAGCAGAAGAATCATATGAAATATTGGATATACTAGGACGTCCGTGTTTTCAATACAAGCCAGTATAAAATACGGATTCCACGGTCGTGATGAATAGCCAAACCCACACCCCTAGACCCCTACGAGAGCGGCAAGCAACCCTACCAATTCTAGAGTTAGGAGACCCGGACTCGACTCCTCGAGTTGGTCTCCCACTGGACTCCAGAACCCGGTTACTTGTGCTCCCCTCCTTGGGTCTATCCTAGTGCGGAAAAGTAAATAATATACAACAACGGTGACAACTTCCGCAACCTGGAAGTGCCCCAATAAAAGAATATTACATACAAGTTTTTACATGAATGAAAATGAAAAACACTCATCTCACATAAAAACCCCCGGCTATTCAAACACGACGATCCAATATAACATATCCAGCAACACATAACATCGCATGTCATCAACGTAAGTAAATATGCGCATCCCAATTGTCGTTGACATATAGCAACGAAACCGGCGATATCACATATTACACTTACGGTCACAGAAAAGAAAGTGTAAAACTACAACAGTTGGAATCCGCAACCACCTCAGACATCGCATGCCTGACCAAATGAACTCCTTAGACATCGTATGCCTAACAATTATAAACCCCGTATTTTAGTCTCAATTATCGAAAACTCTTTTCAATATCAAGTCGGGCAATTCAACAGGATTCCCGACATCCTGATCGAATGCTCGTCGCAAACTTCAGTAGACGGCTGCACCCCCGATGCCGTCGACGAAGTGCACCAAGGCGGAACACCGCTACCGCGAGCACCCGAACGGATGCTTTCGGCGACGGGGTTCTCCTATAGTCACTTGGTCGGGGCTATGGAGTGAGGCTGTCTATTAAGTTTACCCGGCGAGTATCCGCGTACGCTACGTGATTGCGACGGACTTTTGATCGCATCAAAATTCCGTGGCAACTGATCAAGTGAGACTAAAGTGCTATGTTTATAACATTCATTCAGTTATCTCATAACTTTTGTGAATTCAAATTATTGTATCACATTCCGAATAAGATAGAAAATGTTAAACTTTCCGATCGAACAAACGAACACCCAAGTTTTCCCTAAACAGCTCAACTCATGAAACAAGTCTAAAAACATTCAGTTCGTGCCTCAGTACCAACGGTCCAGCCGTAGAAGGGTCAAGCCAACGCCTCACATGTGGCACGCCGTACTGCCCCAAACCCGAAGGTTCAAAGGGCAGTTCAAGACGGTCACATAATCGAGTTAAGGTTTGTTGTCTTCTAGAGGGACCATCGCGTTACTTGCACTACTTAGAACGTCTTTAAACCTCAGAAAAATCCAACACTTAGAAATTTCCGGACAGGGGAAAAGTTGGGTATTTATATCCGGTCGAACTTTTTAACATATTCAAAAATCATCCGGAAACCACACAGACAAAATTTGATAATCCGATCGAACATTCGAATCCCCAAAACAACCCAGAGAATTCAACTCTTGAATAAATATTAAAAATTCCCAGAAAATCCAGCATAATAAAATAGGAATTACTGTGCAACAAAGGGAAGGTGACGTCATCACCTCGCCGCGGAACCACCGCATAAGGTAGGCTTATGCCGCGGTTCCGCCGCTCATTAGAGGGATCATGAGAAAATTTTTGCGCCGTAATTCTTATAATTCCCTGCTGAATTTTTCAAGCATTTTTAATCTGGAAAAAACCCAGTTTTTAGAAAAAGTCCAGAGAGCGGGTCGGATTAGGGTTTCGGGGTTTGTTCGGATTTGAAACTTCGTCTACGCTTCGCCTAAGGCTCTAGCTAGTCTCTGATACCACTGTAGGGTTCCTAGGCACTCTCAAGAGGTCTCACAAGGCATCAACCATGCCAATTTCAAAATTTTACGGTGCCGAGAAACCCTAATACGGATCGTTGGCTATAAGTTTAGGCGACAAAGCAACTAGTTAACTACTTTAACTAAGAGTACGGAAATACAACCTTTGTAGATCCGGTCCTCCAGCTCCACGGCTCCGTGATGAAGTCCTCTCCACTGTCCAAATGAAATCCCGGGCTCTAGCGTCGGCTTCATCGGAGAAATGGGCGGGCAAGGTCGTCGGCTTCGTGCCGAAGATGATCTACGTCGAGACATCACAAGATCAAGCTCCCACTTCACCAAGTCATGAAACTTGTGAAGAAAACACACTCTACTACTTGGCAAGAGGTAGAGGATGAAGAAATAGGAGGTGGGTTCACTTTAGAATTGGATTTCTCACTCATTTCATCAAATTGCCATTGATGGAGGCATGCTTTCTTCAAGTGAAGAAGAAGAAGAAGAAGATGAATATTATGATAAGTTAATTCAAAAACAAAAAGTAAATGAATACTTATCATAATCATAACCATGGTCAAGTGTAGAGAATAAATCATGGTTAGTGGGAATGGTTAGGGTTAAGCATGGAGACAAAATGATCACTTGGTCAAAGCTTCATGAAGCTTCAACATGCATCCAAAGAAAGCCACCATTTTGCATTATGCTAAATATTTTTCCAAAAAGAATAAATAGATAAATAAATGAGAAAAGGAAATGAAACCCTAACCACTTAAGTAACCATGGTTTAATTCTTTACACAAACCCAAACTAGCATGTATCATCAAACATGATACAATCTTGTGCACAAAAAATATATCATATATATAATGTGCACAAACAAGTGAGAAAATCCATTTAAAAGTGAACCGATACTAGTTAATGCAAAGTAATATATCAAATATATAATTATGCATTAAATCATTAAATCAACACTTGATTCAATGATCCGGTCATGTCGCACACAACCGACTAGTATACAATGTATCGGCTTATCGAATCAATCCTCGATTCGATAACTAGGTTATATCGCATACAACCATTCGATACAATCATCGTGAGAATAGAATACAGTATCACATACACGCATTATTCTCGGTCCCGCACATATCTCATATGCGCTCCTATTTCGTTTCGCTTGAGCCAGGAAACCTCTGTGTAGGACTCTAAAGACTCGTCAATACGCCGGCAGCAGGTGATGATCATATCAAACACCCACAAGCCGCAAGCGGTTTGCTAAACGTAACGGCCACCCGGGTATTGAGCGATCAGAAGATCGACGAGCAAGCCCGCTCACACTCCTATGAATCCAACCAGTAACACTTACCGTACAGTCCGGTCTGATCGTCTGATATGTCGCATATCTCGCCTAGGGGTGGTAAACGTCAGACCCCAATATCTCGATAAGTCGTGTCGATATGAGGTCTATAACAATTCGAGAAACTACTGGTAACACTTACCAGTAAATCTCAGCAACCCTGGCCAGGGATTTCCTGTTATAGCCAATCGAACACTGCGCAACATCAACCCCCTATACCGGGAGAGACGAATCCCCTCCTATCGCTCATTGCCTCCATGTGATTCGGGACTGTACCCAAAAACCACCGTTTTGCACGCCCTCTTGGACATGGTAAGATGGAAATCAAAGCACAGTGGGAACCACACAAGACTCTATGACGATCTCGGGTCAACAGACTACTCTGTACCAGTGTCACCAGAGAACTGCCATCTGACGTAAGGTATAATACCATCTGGGAGTTCTCGGTGAGTCCGTCCAGTGTACCCAGTCTCTACTGAGCACCCGTATATCTCCTCTGATGTCAAACACCAATGGATATGGGATCATCCATCGCCCATCTGTATGGGTCGAGAAGGTATACACTAGTCTACTCTGGTATATCGATGCCCCGTCTCGAAACACCCACGACTAGGGACTTTGAAGGATGGACTTATGGACTACCATGTCCCCACTAGTATGATCCGCATCATAGTCCAGGTAGTCAAGTACACATCCTAAGGGCTTTACCAACATGTAACAGAGAGACAAACAGTGTACACGTTAAGGTAAAGAGTAACCAGATAGCATACTATCATGTCGAGCAAGAAAGTCCTCCCTATATATGTCCCAGCATCCACTACAATATACATCCTATGTACAGTAATGGCCTCTAGGGCATACATATAACTAACAGGAGGATCATCTACATTTGGTGGAGTTTTCTTACAATAACAATTTCCAGGCGACTATTCAGATGGCTCCATTCGAAGCTTTATATGGTAGCAAATGTCGTTTACCTGTTTGTTGGGACGATGTTGGTGAACGAAGGTTGTTGGGACCATATTTGTTCGTGCTGACAGTTGAGAAGGTTAATACTATCCGGAATCATATGAAAGCAGCACAAGACCGACAAAAGAGTTGGGCAGATACGTCGAGAAGACCTCTAGAGTTCACCGTTGGTGATTTGGTATTCTTGAAGATATCACCGACTAGAGGGGTGATCCGTTTCGGAAGTCAAGGAAAGCTTAATCCTCGATTCGTTGGACCTTTTGAGATTTTGGAACGTGTTGGAGAAGTGGCGTATTGATTGGCATTACCACAATCCTTGGCGAATGTTCATGACGTGTTTCACGTATATCAACTCCGTAAGTATGTTCGAGATGAAACGCATGTGCTGGATCATTCGGAGCTGACTGTACGTGAAGATTTGACCTTTGAGGAGCGACCGATGTCAATTGTGGATCGAAGGGAAAAAGTTCTTAAAAACAAGATTATCCCTCTCGTACTTGTTTCTTGGGGAAATCGCTCGCATGGAGAATCAACTTCGGAACGAGAAGATGAAATCCGGCAGAAGTTTCCACATCTATTCTTGTAGTGTGTTGAATTGTTTATCTTTTCTTGTTCTTGGAATTTCGAGGACGAAATTCTTTTTGTAGTTGGGTATAATGTAACAACCGAGTTCATTTATACCAATTCAGTTCCCGTATTTATTTATCTGTGGTATTTTATTGATTTATCGTGTTTGGGTGCGAATGGTAGTTTACATTTTTCATTGCATTCGACCCGACCCGCTTGCTTGAAACTTATTTGATTCATATTTATGAATTACCCCGATTTGTTACGTAGACTGTGTATTTCATGTTTACAGCACACTTGCATTTTATCTGACATTGCATATTTCACCATAGAACATTTTAAGTCACAGAAAATATTTTAAAATTGCATTTCATAGCCTGCATGATACCCCTAACCCGGTGGTACCATCCGCGCATCTTGTTCTCGTCCCGTTCAGTGAAATGGACGTGTTTGGATGGCTACGCGCACTTAAGTGCATCCGTTCTTGGGGGTATGCATTTTCGTTACCAGAGCATTCATTTTGAAATTTGGAAGTTGCTTATATTTTTCATATTTTAAATCAGAATTTTTAGACCCGACCCTGGCGCGTTTTGGAATATTTTGTATCCCGCCTAAATTCAAATCTATTTAATATTTATTTTAAATTTCTACATTTAAAATCTCGTTAACTGATAATATTTTTTTAACAAATAAATCTTTTATAAAATTAAAATCAAAACCATTTACCAACTCCCTCGCTCTTTCCTTTCCCTGGGTCCCACTCTTCTCCCTCTCACCCGTGCTATCTCTTTCTCTCTCCCCTCACAAAAATACAAGTTTATATCTCCTTACTGGTCACATCTCTCTCTCTCTCTCATCTTGATCTCTCTCTACCTCTATCTCTCTCCCTCTCTTTCTCATCTCGATCTCTCTCAGAATCTCTCTTTCCTCTCACGTATTCTCTCTCTCTCTCTCCCTATATAATATATATTCCTTCTTCTTCCTCTCTTTCTTTTGAAAACCTACGAAACCCAAACCCTACCACCGCTGCTTCCCCCTCGTTCACCGTCGCCGACCCTCCTCTCGACCTCCACTATCAGCTCAACCCTCGCAGCCACCCTCTCCTTCCTCGACAACCTCCTCTTCCAAGAACCGACCCATCGCTTCACCATTTTCCCTCACCGACCTCGTCGCCGCCCATCACCGACGACCTTGTCGTCGTGTTCCCCTCTGCCCACTCACCTCTCTCTTAACTCCCAACGCCGCCACCACTATTCCAGCCTACCCCCACGCACCTTCCCGGCACCCAAACTCAACCCTGCACCCTCGCTGCACCATCGCCGCCGGAGCTCCGACGACCTCGCCGTTGTCTCCACAACCATCTTCTCCCTCTCCCTATCCTCTCCTCCTCTGCTAACGACCCCAGCCACCAAGAATCTCGCACACACACAAACACCAGAACCAAAACCGAGCCCCTGCATACCTTCACATCGCCGGAGTTGATTGCCGCAGTCGGTCTCGTTCTCGTCTCTCGACTCCAGTGCATCCAGTGAGCAGTTCTCTTCTTCCCAATCTCATTCTCCTCTTTCCCTTTCCTCACTTTCATCTTTCTTTCCTTTGTGTTCTTTTCTTTATGTTTTCTGTCTTTGTAGTTCGCCAGAAACCGGGCGTACCGTTGACGATCCCGACGACCCAGCGAGCGTACCTGACCCGTGTAATCACCTTGTGTATTGTTTTGATCCGTTCCGTATACCGTGCGCGCGTCGCGACTTTTCCCGCCGACGAGTGACGTTCCGTATACCCATTTCTTGATCTGTCGAGGCAAGTAAAACTTGCTACATGCTAATTACATTATTTTATACTTATTTAATTACATGTTAAACCTGTAGATTTAATCTAGTGTCACATGTTCCATTTTAACATTCGATATTCCATTATATCATTTTAGATCTAGAACTTGAAATATATCATGTTGCACTTTAGTTTACAATATGTGGTACCCACGTCCATATTTAAATCACATAATAATTATTTGCACAGCCCATAGTACCCTTTTAATAGTTTATACCATATTGAACACTCGTTTGCATACATCTAGCCTAATATATATTCAATTGCATCCCTAGATCAAATTAATACATATTAATATGATTTTAACATTCCATATTCGGTAAACAGTTTTGGAACTATTCCCTTAACCCAAATCGATAACTGTGCATCTGTATGCTTTAATCTGTACTTATTTGCATATAACATCACAATGTTCCATTTTTATTGTTCCATTAGTATCCATACTTGTTTTGTATACCCATGATTATTATAGTTTGATATGAGCACCCACTTGTTACTTGTGCACCCCTGACACGACTTGATACACTATTACTTGACAAGACATGGTACCGTGTACTTTTAAACATAACATGATACATATATATTACCAAACTTGGCTAGAGGTACCATGGCTTTCTCGGTTACCTGATCTTGTTACTAATGCCAACAAACCTAACCTGTTATCCCTACAGACATTTCCTGTTGTCTATCCAGACAAACCTGTACCTGCCTGATCCTGTGTTGGCATTAGTTCCAGATTATTTAATACCTGACTTGAACTTATATAACTTCGGGGTATGGGGAAATCAGGATTGTAACCGAACTTAACTCAAAGGGCCATCCTATTGTTTGCTGTTTTTTCGGGCGTTACGGAATACGTATTGTTTGCCGTTTTTCCGGGCGTTATGGAATACCTATTGTTTGCCGTTTTTCCGGGCGTTACGAAATAATCACCGATGGGTTACGATGAGGATTACATTACTTGGTTTCGAAGACTTTAGAATAGATAACCCCGTACCACAGTTTAGATATCTCTGCACGTCACTTACACTGACATACTCATTGTTATATATTCTTGTTATATTATTGCTTATACTCATACCTGTATGTATTGCTACCCCTGTTTATAGTATTTCTTGATATTATGACGCACTGACGTCTGGGTTTTGCATAGCCTAGATTCTTTACCTTCGCTACAGTCCGAGCAGGAGTATTTCAGTCAGCAGGCTGAGCAGTGAGGACTTTTAGTAGTTAGTTTATTTTACTTTCGGTATTTCATTCTTGATGTGAGCCCGCATTATGGGACGTACATTCCAGTTTATTCTTGTATTGGATCTTTTGCTTCCGCATTATTTTATTCTTGACTCGTTTTATTCTGGCTTATGGACATGTGTTAGATAATTTATTATTGTTCTTGATATCTCTACAGCCGTAATGTGACTGTGGAAGGATATTTCCTATCCACAGATAGCATGGTTGGTTATGTCACGTGCTTATCTTAGCGTACTCTGGGAAGCGGGACGTGACAACTACTAAGCTCAGGGATGTGCGATAATCCACATCATCCCAGTTGGGTTCCTCAAAATGGGTTGTAGCGACGCTTTGCAAAGATTTGTAAAATACTTATCTTTTTAGAAAACGGTTTTATTAGTAAATGGTATTTATTTGAAAGATTTCGTTTTCCCGTATTCTATGTACCCAAAAGTATTGTGCTATGTTGCATATGAGTGTTGTGAGGACGTAGGTCATTACCTCGTGATCTACTTAAAGGTATAGCAAGTTTCTGATGTTTTAATATCGAAATGAAACTACATGGTATTTTAATGAAAAAGAGCGGTAAAAGTTACCAAATGAAATAGATTGTTATAAAACTTGTTCAACATATTTATTAATGTTTAATAGTCAACATGTAATGGTTTGGTATGATTTGTATTTAAGAAAATGTTGGATTTTTAGAAAGAACCGAATTGGAAATCGGTTTATCTCCGATTCCGTCGGGTTTTGAAATTTCGTATTTTTAGAACAAGATTAGAGAAGAGGGAAAGGGATTTACAGGTTTAGAAGTTAAGGATGAGGAAGAGGAGACGGGAGGAGGCGCCGGTGCGTCGTTTCGTCTCCGGGAACTCCTAGGGTTGTTGTCGGAAAATTGCCGAAGCTTTCGCCCTTCGCTACTCCAAAAGTACACTAAACTTCTAGGAATTTTCTTGAGAGTTTTGTTCAGAATTTTGGAGTGAGGGGTGTGTGTTTAGGGGTTGTATTTATAGGGTAAGGATAGGGTTTGGGGTAGGTGAAAGGTTGGATTGAAAAAATGTGTTAAATGTATTAAAATGTATTAAAAGTGGAGTAATTGGTGTTTTAAAGTGTCTTTATTACTGGTCTGAAGAATAAAGTATGCAGGTGTATAGGGGATGTGAAAAGACAACTTTTTCATGTTGGGGACTCGGCGGTCCGGCCGAGTCCTACCAGCGGCGGCGGCCCGAGTCGGCCGAGTCGGGTTGTCGGAGGGTCCCTTGTCGGTTCATGTAGCCTCTGGTACTGTTAGGTTTTCATTTGTAGTGGGGTTTTTGTGAGTTATGCACGTGTAAACCCTTGGTATTCTAAAAATTCAAAATAAAACAATATTAAATATAATGTGTGGTATAAGATTTGAACTCTAGTGGCTTGGTTCAGCAGTGCAAGGGATTACCAATGAGCCACAAGCTCCTGCTTGCTATTAAAAATCAAAACAAACTTATATCTTGTGCTCAGGCAAAAATACCCCTTTCTGTAATTTTGAAAAAAAAATTGTACAGAAAGTTGTACAAAAAGTTTGGGGTTATTGCAACACCAATGGATGTAGGATCATCCATCGCTCATCATATGGGTCGAGAAGCGTATACGCTAGTCTACTCTGGAATATCGATGCCCTCTCGATACTCCCATAACTAAGAACATTTGAAGGATGTGCTTACCGACTACCTATGCCCCATTAGTATGATCTGCATCATAATCCTAGTAGTCAAGTACTCATTCTAAAGGCTTTATCAACATGTAATAGAGAGACAATAACTGTACATGTTAAGATAAAGTGCAACCAGATTGCATACTATCATGTCAAGCAAGAAAGTCATCCCTATATATGCCTAAGCATCCACTATAATATACATCACATGTATAATAATGGCCTCTAGGGCATACATATAACTAATAATCTCCCACTTGCACTAAGGCCATTTGTTGTAGTATCTCATACCCAATGCCCCGATAAAAGTCTCTTTAAGGAAAGGCCTCCGTGAGTCGATCCGTCGTGTTTTCCTTTGCGTCAACTCTCATTACCTCGATCCCTTGGAGATCAACCATCTCCCTGATCAGGTGATACTTGAAAGTCGACCTTAGCACCATGGTGAGGTTCTAGAGACATCAAGCATGCCAAATTTTAATTTTTCTAGGTGCTAATCTAGACTAACAAGATCACTACTAGAATTTTAGGTTTATTCCTTTATGATGTGATTAAACTTGAGAGAAGAAAAAGAGCATACAAGCTTTGTAGTTCGTGTCCTTCTCTTCAAAAGCTCCGGGATGAAGTCCACGCGACTCTTCAAGGCTCCACTCCGAGTTGAATGAACCTTCTTCGTGATCTTCGCGCCAAAGACGATCCACCCGAAGTCCACAAGCACAAGCTTTTCACTACACTAAACACTTTTAGTGTAGGAAACACACCAAACCAAATTGCTAGTTTGGTGTGGGATGATGAAGTAGGGGATAAGTAAAGTTCCCTAAGGTCTCACAAGCTCAATGATTTACATCTCATGTGAGGGTTTTGAGCTTGAAGGTGAGGTGAAGAAAATTGTAGAGAGCAAGACAAGAAAAGAGCTAAAGAAAAATGGCTAAGGCATGAACTATGAAGCAAGTGTAGAATCAATAAAATGAGTCATCTCTCTCCTCACTCATTCAAGCATGGAATAAAAATGCAATTAAAATTGCAACCATACTTGAATAGTGAGTCAAGAGTAATGTAAAAACATATAAACCCATGCCTTGAACCATACCACAAATATTTACACCTCATTTTTCTATTTTCTAAAATTAGAAAAACATGTCATGCTTCATATAATATATATATACATATATAACAAATATACATTAATATATATATATATATATATATATATATAAAGCAATTAGTGAGCTAATGATATTAGTTAAGATATAATTATATCACATATAATATATATCATATTATTAAATCAACACTTGATCTAATAATCCGGTTATATCACATATAACCGACTAATATCATTAATTTGAATATCACATTATCAAACCAACACTTGATTCGATAATCCGGTTATATCACATATAACCTGACTGATAAGAGGTAACTGCTAGATTACAATACGGTATCACATACTTGTATTTAATCAGGCCCACACACATATCACATATGTGTCCTACTTCGTTTCGCTTGAACCAGTAAACTTCTGTGTGGGACTCTAAAGACTCGTCAATACACCAGCAGTAGGTGATGATCACATCAGTCACCTACAAGCCGTCAGCGGTACTAGCTGGTCGTAACGGCTACCCGGGTATTGAGCTATATGAAGATCAACAAGCAAGCTCATCCATACTCTCCATGAAGCCTATCAGTAACGCTATAGTACAGTCCGGTCTCTTCGTCTGATATGTCGCATATCATGTCAAGGGGTGGTAGACGTCAGGCCCCAGTAACGTAATAAGTCATGCCGATGTCTGGCCTATAATGGTTTGAGAAACTATTGATAACTCTTATCAGTAAATTTCATCAGCAGCCCTGGCCAGGGACTTCCAGTTATAGCCAATCGAGCATAGCACAATATCAACCCCCAATACCGGGAGAGACGAAACCCATCCTATCGCTCATTGCCTCTATGTGACTCGGGACTGTACCCAAAATCCACCTGTTTGCACGACTCCTTTGAGCCGTGGTAGGGAGGAAATTAAAGCACAGTGGGAGCCACACAAGACTCTATGACGATCTCGAGTCTACAGACTAACCTGTACCAGTGTCACCGGAGGATTGCTATCTGACGATAGTTATACTACCAACTAGGAGTCCTCGGCGAGTCCGTTCGGTGTACCCATTCTCCAATGAGCACTTGTGTACAATCTTTGATGTCACACACCAATGGTTGTGGGATCAACTATCGCCCTCTAAGGGACAAGAAACATACACACTAGTCTACTCTGGAATATCGATGCCTTAGTCTCGATATTCCCACGACTAGGAACTAATTAAAGGATGTACTTTTTGACCACCCTGGCCCCACTAGTATGATCTCAGTATAGTCCTGGTAGTCAAGTACATATCTTAAGGGCTTTATCAACATGCGAGGGCAAGACAGTATAGAATACCAGTCAACATGTTAAGATAAAGGAAACCTGATAGCATACTATCATGTCGAGCAAGAAAGTCCTCTATATATATGTCTAAGCATCCACTGTATCATTAATAATAGCCTCTAGGGTATATATATTTCTAACAATCTCCCACTTGCACTAAGGCCGGTTGTTGTAGTATCTCATACCCAGCGTCCTAAAAGTCCCTCGAATAGCATCTGGGGGATGGCCTCGGTGAGTGGATCCGCTGTGTTATCCTCTGTGTCAACTCTCCTGACCTCGATCTCCCGGAGATCAACTTTCTCCCTGATCAGGTGATACTATCTAAGAATATGTCTGGATCACTGACGGGACCGGGATTCCTAGGCCAAAGCCACAGCTCCATTGTCATCACAATACATAGGTATTGGATGCCCAATGGTAGGACCTAGTTCATCTCATGAACTCTATTCATCCAGACAACCTCTTTGGCAGCATCGTTGGTAGCCATGTAATTAGCCTCTATCAACGAGTCTGCTACAGTATATAGCTTGGAACTCTTCCAACATACCGTCCCTTCATTGAGGGTGAAGAAAAAAAAACCCGAGACAGATTTTCAGTCGTCCTTATCACCCTGGAAGCTCGAATCGGTAAAGGACTCCATCTGGAGTTTACCGTTACCATACACCAAGAACATTTCTTTAGTCCTTCTCAAGCACTTAAGAATGATCTTCAGCTGTCCAGTGGTTTTCCTAAAGATCTTTTCGATACTTATTCACTACACCTAGTGAGTAAGCTACATCTGGTCTGGTACATAACATCGTATACATGACTGACCCGTCTGCCAAAGCATAGGGTATCCCTTATATGCAAGCCCTCTCTAAATCAGTCTCGAGAGACATCTTTTTGGAGAGGGTGATTCCTGAACAAGCGGGTACATTACCACGCTTAGAATTATCCATACTAAAACACTTTTAGCATGGTGTCTATGTACCCGGATTGAGACAATCCCAAATCCATTTAAATCAATCTCTATAGATCTATAACCCCAGAATGTAGGAGGCATCAGTTAGATCTTTCATGGAGAACCTGTGTGACAAGTGGTGCTTGACCGAGTGTAGCATAGGAACACCTTTTCCTATCAAGAGTATCCCATCCGCATACAATACGAGGAAGACAACTATACTCTCTACAACCTTCTTATTTATACATGGTTCATCTATCTTTTTGATGAAGTCAAACACTTTGACAGCTTCATTAAATAGATATTCCATCTCCGCGATGCCTGCTTTAACCCGTAGATGGGTTTAAGCAGCTTGCAAATGCTTCCGCTGCTCCCACTGTTTCCGAAGCCCTCTGGCGGTGTCATATACATGCTCTCTTCTAAATCACCATTTAGAAAATCGGTTTTGACGTGCAGTCTACTAGATTTCGTAGTCATAGTATGCAGTAATGGCAAGTAGGATCCTGATGGACTTAAGTTTAGCGACAAGTCTAGTTTTGAAAGTCTCAACTTTTCCATCTACACCAATTTATCTTTCTCAAAGATCCTCTTGCTCCCAATGGGTTTTACCCTTCAGGAGCAACATGCAAAGTCAACACTTTGCTGGTGTATATGGATTCCATCTCAGATCGCATAGCATCCAGCCATTTCACATAGTCTCCACTTGTGATGGCCTGCTCGAAACTAGTTGGGTCATCATCTCCATGATGCAATCCTCACTCCCACCGTCTACGAGAAAACCGTAGTATCTCTCAGGTGGATGAAGAACCATACTAGATCTGCGGAGTGGTTTCGGTTCATCAGGAACTATTGAATCCTCCAGTTCCACCAAATCGTCAGTTATAGTTTGCTTTGCTGGAACTTCTTCCAGTTCTACCCCATCGCCACTAATTTCTTTCACAAGAAACTCCTTTTCCAAAAAGGTGGCATGTCGAGAAACAAAACATCTTTTATTCCTCGGTGTGGTAGAAGATATATCCTTGCAAATGTTTGGGATATCCTATAAACTTGCACAGAACTGACCTTGCCTCGAGCTTGTCCGGATTGCTTTTCAACATAGGCCGGAAAACCCCATACCTTAACTCGTTTAAGAGATGGTCTCTTCCCATTCCATATCTCATATGGAGTGGTAGGCAACCGATTTGGTCGGAACTCTATTCAATAGGTATGCATCTTCTCAAGTGCATATCCGTGAAAGGAAATAGGCGACTCAGTAGTACTCATTATAGAGCGCAGCATATCTCATAAGGTGCGATTCCTCTACCCCGATATACCGTTGTGCTGTGGTATACACGGAGGAGTAAACTGAGAGAGAATCTCATTCTCTTTTAAATAGTCTCAAAATTCCGTGCTCCAGTATTCTTCTCCCCGATCATATCGATGGATTTTAATACCTTTATCCATCTGGTTCTTAACTTCGTACTTATATTCCTTGAAATTCTCAAAAGATTCAGTTCTGTGTTTCAACAAGAACACATGTCCGTATCTCGAGAGAATATCGGTGAATATAATAAAGTACGTGGAACCATCCCTGGCATTTGTAGACATAGGACCGCATACATCACCATGTATCTGTCCAAGAGTTCAGTAGCTCTTTCTCCGTTTCCAGTAAACGGAGATTTGGTCACCTATTCTTTGAGACATGACTAGCAAGTTTCATAAGATGTAAATTCGAACGGATTCAAATATGCATCCTTATGGAACTTTAGTTAGTCTTGTTTCATCGATATGACCCAGTCTACAATGCCACAAGAAGACCTCATTCATTTCTGAATTGTTCCTCTTGTGTATGTACGTTTAGAACTGTAGTTTGATTCAGAACGTGTACACTGTTATACAACATACCTTACCCAATCAACACTTTATTTAGGAAAATATTCACAATATTTGTTCGTACGAAATAACTGTCGATAAGAATCAATGTATTACCAGTTGGTAACACTAGGTGATATTTGTCAACTGTTTTGGTTGCAACAATTGCACCATTCTCTACTACTAGAGATATATCACCATTTCCCTGTTCTCCACCTTTCTATAGCCCATGTAACAAATTACATGTATGGGATTCTGATCCGGTATCCAATACCCAGGACGTAGAGGTAAACTAAGAAACGGTTCTTGATAACGAACACACCCGAAGACAATGCATCAACATGTTTTTTCTTTGTTTGGGTGGCGTGGGAATCCGAATATTCCCTTATTCTTTGTGTAGGGTTCCTAGGCACGCTAGTGAGGTCTCACAAGGCATCAACCATGCCAATTTCAAATTTTACGGGTGCCGAGAAACCCTAATACGGATCGTTAACTAGATGTTTAGGCGAAAGATGCAACTAGTAAACTACTTTACTAAGGTGTAACGGAAATACAACCTTTGTAGATCCGGTGCTCCACCTCCATAGCTCCATGATGATGTCTCCTCGCTGCGATCATCGGATCCCGGGCTCTAGTGTCGGCTTCATCGGAGAATGGACGGGCTTGTCATCGACTACGACGCCGAAGATGATCTACGTCGAGGCATCACTAGATCAAGCTCCACCTTCACCAAGCCATGAAAACTTGTGAAGGAAACACCCTATACTACTTGGCAAGAGGTAGAGGATGAAGAAATAGGAAGTGGGTTCACTTTAGAATTGGATTTCTCACTCTTTTTCATCAATCACCATTGATGAAGCAAGGTTTCTTCAAGTAGAAGATGAAGAAGAAGAAGAAGATAATATGATAAGTATTAAGTAAAAATAAAATAATAAGAATACTTATCATGTCTTAACCATGGTCAAGTGTAGAGAATCAATCATGGTTAATGGGAATGGTTAGGGTTAAGCATGGAGACAAAATGGTCACTTGGTCAAAGCTTCATGAAGCTTCACAAAACAAACAAAGAAAGCCACCATTTTTCTCTTTATGCAAACCATTTTCCAAAAAGAAATGGATAAATAAATTAGTGAATAAAACAAAGCCCTAACCATTATCATGTAACCATGGTTTGATCTTTACACAAGAACCCTAGCAAACATGTATCATCAAACATGATACAATCAAGTGCACAAAAATATATCACATATACAATGTGTACATCCGAGTGAGAATATTCATTTAAAGTGAACCAATACTAGTTAATGCAAAGTAATATATCAAATATATAATTATGCATTAAATCATTAAATCAACACTTGATTTAACGATCCGGTCATATCGCATATAACCGACTAGTATCCTATGTATCGGCTTATCGAATCAACCCTCGATTCAATAACTAGGTTATATCGCATACAACCTTTCGACACATTCATTGCGAGAATGAAATACGGTATCACATACACGCATTATTCTCGGTCCCGCATATATCTCATATGCGCTCCTATTTCGTTTTGCTTGAGCCAGGAAACCTCTGTGTAGGACTCTAAAGACTCGTCAATACGCCGGCAGCAGGTGATGATCATATCAAACACCCACAAGCCGCAAGCGGTCTGCTAAACGTAACGGCCACCCGGGTATTGAGCGATCAGAAGATCGACGAGCAAGCCCGCTCACACTCCTGTGAATCCAACCAGTAACACTTTCCGTACAGTCCGGTCTGATCGTCTGATATGTCGCATATCTCGCCTGGGGGTGGTAAACGTCAGACCCCAATAGCTCGATAAGTCGTGTCGATATGAGGTCTATAACAATTCGAGAAACTACTGGTAACACTTACCAGTAAATCTCAGCAACCCTGGCCAGGGATTTCCGGTTATAGCCAATCGAACACAGCGCAACATCAACTCCCAATACCGGGAGAGACGAATCCCCTCCTATCGCTCATTGCCTCCATGTGATTCGGGACTGTACCCAAAAGCCACCGTTTTGCACGCCCTCTTGGACGTGGTAAGATGGAAATCAAAGCACAGTGGGAACCACACAAGACTCTATGACGATCTCGGGTCAACAGACTACTCTGTACCAGTGTCACCAGAGAACTGCCATCTGACGTAAGGTATAATACCATCTGGGAGTTCTCGGCGAGTCCGTCCAGTGTACCCAGTCTCTACTGAGCACCCGTATATCATCTCTGATGTCAAACACCAATGGATATGGGATCATCCATCGCCCATCTGTATGGGTCGAGAAGGTATACGCTAGTCTACTCTGGTATATCGATGCCCCGTCTCGATATACCCACGACTAGGGACTTTGAAGGATGTACTTATGGACTACCATGTCCCCACTAGTATGATCCGCATCACAGTCCAGGTAGTCAAGTACACATCCTAAGGGCTTTACCAACATGTAACAGAGAGACAATCAGTGTACACGTTAAGGTAAAGATCAACCAGATAGCATACTATCATGTCGAGTAAGAAAGTCCTCCCTATATATGTCCAAGCATCCACTACAATATACATCCTATGTATAGTAATGGCCTCTAGGGCATACATATAACTAACAATCTCCCACTTGCACTAGGGCCATCTGTAGCAGTGGTTGCAGTATCTCATACTCAACCATCCCATAAAAGTCTCTCTCTGGGAATAGGCCTTCGTGAGTGGATCCGCCGTGTTGTCCTCTGAGTCTACTCTCCTAACCTCGATCTCCTGGAGATCAACCATTTCCATGATCAGGTAATACTGCCTTAGAAAATGTCTGGATCACTGATGGGACGGACGTTCCTTGGCATAAGCCACAACTCCATTGTCACACAATGGGAGGAACAAAGTTCACCTCATGAACCAATATACATCCAGACTACCTCTTTGGTAGCATCTTAAGTAGCGATGTATCGAGCCTTTATCGTCTAGTATGCCACGGTATCTAGCTTGGAACTCTTCCAACATACCGTCCCTTTACTGAGGGTAAAGACAATGCCTGCGACTGACTCTCAGTCGTCCTTATCACCCTGGAACCCTTCCAGTGATTCTCCCCAGGATCGGTTGATACCATCTCACTACAACTAGTGTGAATCCTAACATCCAATTAGATCTATCTCATAGATTAAAAAACCCAGGATTTAGGAAGTATCACTTTGATCCTTTATGGAGAATCCTTGTGATAAGCGGAGATTGACCGAGCGTAGCATAGGAAACTCCTTCCCTATTAAGAGTATGTCATCCACGTACTCTACGAGGATCGTCACTATATTCCCTACTACCTTTTTGTTTATACAAGGTTCATCTACCATTTTGATGATGTCAAACTCTTTGACATACACATCAAAATAGATGTTCCAACTCCGCGATACCTGCTTTATCCTATAAAGCATCTTGTACACGTTTTCGCTGCTCCCACTGTCTACGAAGCCCTCTGGCTGTGTACTTATAGACGTTCTCTTCTAAAACATCATTTAGAAAAGCAGTCATGGCACCCAACCGCCAGATATCGTAGTCATGGTATGTAGCCGTGGCAAGTAGGATCTGGATGGACTTAAGCATAGCCACTTGAAAAGGTTTCATCATTATCCACGCCTGGTCGATGACGAAAAGCTTTAACAAGTCTAGCTTTGAAAGTTTCAACTTTTCCATCTACACCAAGTAATCTTCTCAAGATATACTTGCTCCTGATGGGGATTTAACCCTTCAGATATAGCAACCAAAGTCCATACTTTGTTGGTGTACATGGATTCCATCTCAGATCGCTAAGCATCCAGCCATTCTTACAGAGTCCCACTCCTGATGGCCAGCTCGAAACTAGTTGGGTCATCATCTCATGATGCAATCCTCGCTCCCACTGTCATAGAGAAACAGAAGTACCTCTCAGGTGGGTGAGAAACCCTACTAGATCGGCGGAGAGGCTGAGGTTCGTTGGTAACTATCGAATCCTTTGGTTTTATCAAATCATCTGCTGTAGTTTGTATAGCTGGAACCTTTCCAGTTATACATAACAGATCTTGTCTCGAGCTTGTCCGGATTTTGCTTTTAGACATAAGCCGGACAACCCCAAATCTTAACTAACTTAAGATATGGGCTCTTCCCTTATCATATCACATATGAAGTGGTAGGCAACTGATTTGATTTGAACCCTATTCAATAGGTATGCAGCTTCTCAAGTTCATAGCTCCCTAAAAGGAAACAGGTAACTCAGTAGTACTCATCATAGAGCACACCATATCAAATAGGGTGTATCTGCTCCGCCCCGATATACCATCGTGCAATGGTGTATACGGAGGAGTAATGCTGAGAGAGAATCTCATTCTCCTTTAGAATCATCCAAGAATTTCGTGCTCAAGTATTCTCCTCCTTGATCTCATCAAAGGACATAATACTTATACCCATATTGGTTCTCTACTTCTAGCTTATATTCTGTGAATATCTCAAAAAGTTCGGACTTGTGTTTCAACAGGAACATATGTCTGAATCTTGAGAGATCATCAGAGAATGTAATGAAGTAAAAAGAACCGGTCTTGGCATGTGTAGACAGGGGACCTACATACATCAACATGTATCATCCCAAGAGTTCACTAACTCTTTCTCTGTTTCCAGTAAACGGAGCTATGGTCATCTTATCTCTGTGACATGACTGGCAAGTTTCACAAGATGTAAATTCAAACTGATTTAAATATGCATCTAAATGTAACTTCAGCTAGTCGGGTCGCATTGATATGACCTAGTCTACAATGCCTCAAGAAGGATTCGTTCATTTCTGAACTCTTCCTCTTGTGTGTATTTCGTATACTAAGAACTGTAGTTTGATTTAGAACATCAATGCTTTTAGATAACGTGCCTGAACCGATCAACTTTTGATATAGGAAATATTCAAAACATTATCCAACTATAAAAAATTTTATCATTTCTTTACTAATAAAGAGATAGATATGATTTTGTATATCAGGTTCGGCATCTAATAACATTCGTTCAGAATCAATGTATTTGTAATACAGGGTGACAGTGACCAACAGACTTGGCTGCAACACTTGCCCCGTTTTCTGCCTCATGAAACTTATCACCCGTTCTCAGTTCTCTACCTATCTGAAGCCTATGTAACAAATTACATATGTGGGATCTTGATCTGGTATCACATACCCAGGACATAGAGGATACAGAGAAACAGTTCTTTGTAATGAACACACCCGAAGAAGATGCATCATATGCACTTCCTTCGTTTGGGCGGCACGGGAAATCTGGTATTCTCCAATTTCCTGCTCTGTCTTATAACAATTATAAGTTGCAGCGGGACCAACGTTCCCCAGCTCAGTATAACAAGCGGGTTCGGTCAATATTCCGTTTTATTATCTTGATTAAGGCGTGACAAGGTCGCTACCTGGAGAGAGAGAGAAGAAAACACTCAGCGTGCTCTCTTGCAAGAATAGATTGGTTATTATTTTATCTAATCAGGATGGCTCCTACTGCTTTTTATCAAATCTTTCTTCAAACCCTAAAAGGAAAGACTAGCCGGGATTAATTACACACTACAAGTTCGCCAATCTTTCAGCCAGGCCAGTGTCGGTACTTTGAGGGAGGTCCCCCGTGCTTTCGCACGAACCTAATTAATGTAAACCTCGTTTTCCCAGAGGCGTAACCTCGTTAACACCTTTCTAGACACCTACTTTATCGGCTAATTGTAATGTGTAAAACTCTCCCAGGAGTAACTCTTACTCGCAGCGGGTATCGGGATCCAACTTGTTAGTTATATGTATGCCCTAGAGGCCATTACTGTACATAGGATGTATATTGTAGTGGATGCTGGGACATATATAGGGAGGACTTTCTTGCTCGACATGATAGTATGCTATCTGGTCGAACTTTACCTTAACGTGTATACTGATTGTCTCTCTGTTACATGTTAGTAAAGCCCTTAGGATGTGTGCTTGACTACCTGGACTATGATGCGGATCATACTAGTGGGGACATGGTAGTCCATAAGTACATCCTTCAAAGTCCCTAGTCGTGGGTGTATCGAGACGGGGCATCGATATACCAGAGTAGACTAGCATGTACCTTCTCGACCCATACAGATGGGCGATGGATGATCCCATATCCATTGGTGTTTGACATCAGAGATGTTATACGGGTGCTCAGTGGAGACTGGGTACACTGGATGGACTCGCCGAGAACTCCCAGATGGTATTATACCTCACGTCAGATGGCAGTTCTCTGGTGACACTGGTACAGAGTAGTCTGTTGACCCGAGATCGTCATAGAGTCTTGTGTGGTTCCCACTGTGCTTTGATTTCCATCTTACCACGTCCAAGAGGGCATGCAAAACGGTGGTTTTTGGGTACAGTCCCGAGTCACATGGAGGCAATGAGCGATAGGAGGGGATTCGTCTCTCCCGGTATAGGGAGTTGATGTTGCGCTGTGGTCGATTGGCTATAACAGGAAATCCTTGGCCAGGGTTGCTGAGATTTACTGGTAAGTGTTACCAGTAGTTTCTCGAACAGTTATAGACCTCATATCGACACGACTTATCGAACTATTGGGGTCTGACGTTTACCACCCCTAGGCGAGATATGCGACATATCAGACGATCAGACCGGACTGTACGGTAGTGTTACTGGTTGGATTCACTGGAGTGTGAGCGGGCTTGCTCGTCGATCTTCAGATCGCTCAATACCCGGGTGGCCGTTACGTTTAGCAGACCGCTTGCGGCTTGTGGATGTCTGATATGATCATCATCCGCTGCCGGCGTATTGACGAGTCTTTAGAGTCCTACACAGAGGTTTCCTGGCTCAAGCGAAACGAAATAGGAGCGCATATGAGATATGTGCGGGACCGAGAATGATGCGTATATGTGATACCGTATTTCATTCTCGCGATGTGACATTGATCGGTTATATGCGATATAGCCGGGTTATCGGATCAAGTGTTGATTCGATAAGTTGTTACTGATGATACCAGTCGGTTATGTGCGACATGACCGGATCATTGAATCAAGTGTTGATTTAGTGATTTAATGCATAATTATATATTTGATATATTACTTTGCATTAACTAGTATCGGTTCACTTTGAATGGATTTTCTCGCTCGGATGTGCACATTGTATATTTGATATAGTTTTGTGCACATGATTGTATCATGTTTGATGATACATGTTAACTTGGATTTGTGTGAAGATTAAACCATGGTTGTGAGAGTGGTTAGGGTTTTGTTTATTCTCCCATTTTTTATTTATTCATTTATTTGTTTATTCTTTTGGAAAATAAATGGAAAGGAGAAAAGAATGGTGGCTTAATTTGGAGTTTAGTGGAAGCTTCATGAAACTTTGATCAAGTCAACCATTCTTATCTCATCCTTAACCCTAACCATTCCCACTAACCATGATTCATTCTCTACACTTGAAGAAGAAGAAGCTAGTATTATGATAAGATAATTCAAAAAGAAAAGAATAACAATTCTTATCATAATATTAACTGTAAATTGTGCAGGAATTGTGGATTTTTTGGAATTAAAAATATGCAGAGAAATGTGCAAGAAATTTCTTCTTCATTGAAGAAAACCATTCTTCATCAATGGTGATTGATGAAAACAAGTGAGAAATCCAATTCTAAAGTCTACCCACTTCCTATTTCTTCATCCTCTACCTCTTGCCAAGTAGTAGAGTGTGTTTCCTTCACAAGTTTTTAGGGCTTGGTGAAGGTGGAGCTTGATTTAGCGATGCCTCGACGTAGATCATCTTCGGCATGGACATCGACGACCTAGCTCGCTTTTTCTCCGACGAAGCCGACTCTAGAGCCCGGATTCCTTTTGGACAGCGGAGACGACTTCGTTGCGGAGCTATGGAGGTGGAGCACCGGATCTACAAAGGTTGTATTTCCGATATCCCATTAGTTAAGTTGTTAACTAGATTGTTTTTCGCCTAGATTTCTAGCCAACGGTCCGTAGTCTAGGGTTTCTCGGCACCATTTTTTTTAAATTGGCATGTTCGATGCCTTGTGAGACCTCACTAGAGTGCCTAGGAACCCTACAGTGGTATCAGAGCCTAGCTAGAGCTTTAGGCGAAGTCCAGACGGAATTTGAAGTCCGATCGACCCGAAACCCAAACCCTTAACTTGCTCTCTGGACATTTCTGTAAATTGTGGATTTTTTGGAATTAAAAATATGCAGAGAAATGTGCAGGAAATTCTATGAAAAACTGGAGAAAACGACAACCTGATTCAACAGTACGACCGCGGAACCGCGGCGTTGACCCCCATTTTGCGGCGGTTCCGCGGCCGTCTGTGATGATCAGGGTGTGTTTTTTCTTCAGTTGTTTCCTATAGTGTTTCTTGTGTGTTCTGGATGTTTTTAATATTTTTCCAGAGTTGTATTTTCTGCAGTTGTTTTGGGGATTCGGTGTTTCGATCGGGATATCAAATTTTGTCTGTTTGGCTTTCCGGATAAATTTTTAGAATATGTAAAAAAGTTCGACCGGATATAAATACCCAATTTTTCCCCTGTCGGGAAATTTCCAAGTGTTGGATTTTTCCGCTGTTTAGCGACGTTCTAAGTAGTGCAAGTAACGCGATGGACCCTCTAGAAGACAACAAACCTTAACTCGATTATGTGACCGTCTTGAACTGCCCTTTGAACCTTCGGGTTTGGGGCAGTACGGCGTGCCACATGTGAGGCGTTGGCTTGACCCTTCTACGGCTGGACCGTTGCTACTGAGGCACGAACTGAATGTTGTTAGACTTATTTCATTCGGTTGATCGGGAAAACTTGGGTGTTCGATTGTTCTATCGAAAAGTTTAACATTTTCTATCTTATCCGGAATGTGATACAATAATTGGAATTCACAATAAGTTATGAGATAACCGAATGAATGTTATAAACATAGCAGTTTAGTCTCACTTGATCGGTTGCCACGGAATTTTGATGTGATCAAAAGTCCGTCGCAGTCACGTAGCGTACGCGAATACTCGCCGGGTAAACTTAATAGACAGCCACGCCCCATAGCCCCGACCAAGTGACTGTAGGAGAACCCCGTCGCCGAAAGCATCCGTTCGGGTGCTCGCGGCAGCGGTGTTCCGCCTTGGTGCACTTCGTCGACGGCGTTGGGGGTGCGGCCGCCTACTAAAGTTTGCGACGAGCATTCGATCAAAATTGTCGGGAATCCTGTTGAATTCCCCGACTTGATATTGAAAAGAGTTTTCGATAATGAGACTAAAATGCGGGGTTTATAATTGTTAGGCATGCGATGTCTAAGGAATTCATTTGATTAGGCATGCGATGTCTATGCAGGTTGCGGATTCCAACTGTTGTAGTTTTACACTTTCTGTTCTGTGACCGTAAGTGTAATATGTGATGTCGCCGGTTTCGTTGCTATATGTCAACGACAATTGGGATGCGCATATTTACTTACGTTGATGACATGTGATGTTATGTGTTGCTGGATATGTTGTATTGGATCGTCGTGTTTGAATAGCCGGGGGGTTTTTATGTGAGATGAGTGTTTTTCATTTTCATTCATGTAAAAACTTGTATGTAATATTCTTTTATTGGGGCACTTCCAGGTTGCGGAAGATGTCACCCTTTGTATATTATTTACTTTTCCGCACTAGGATAGACCCAAGTGGGGGAGCACAAGTAACCGGGTTCTGGAGTCCAGTGGGAGACCAACTCGAGGAGTCGAGTCCGGGTCTCCTAACTCCAGAATTGGTAGGGTTGCTTGCCGCTCTCGTAGGGGTCTAGGGGTGTGGGTTTGGCTATTCATCACGACCGTGGAATCCGTGTTTTATACTGGCTCGTATTGAAAACACGGACGTCCTAGTATATCCAATATTTCATATGTTTCTTCTGCTGCGATATCTGTGATGTGATCATGTGATGTTCTTTGATAGATACTGTATATAGTATATATGATATATTATATAGGCGTTACTTATGTTTTACACCCGCGCTAGCCCTGCCCCGCTCTGTCGTTAGTTACCTAACCTAACGGTGCACGAGGGGACATCGAGGCGAATGCGGATGGCATAAGTGTACGTCGTATTTATCTGTGATGTTTAGGTACTTAAATGATGGGACTTCATTAATGTGATTAATGAAAGAAAAGAAACCTAAGATGTTGTAGAATCGAATTTCAAAATAAAACAGGTAGCTACAGTTCTTGCTTTGCACAGCGGTATATGTGATATATCCTGCACCTTATTCGATGAGGAAAGGACCGAGATCCCTTCACCGGGAGTGACTCCTTTAGCAATAACTGGCAGATGCTACACACTCGGTTTGTCTTTTGATTGCTTTTAAGTGTTTTGCTTTGCACAGCGATATATATGATATATCCCGCACCTCATTCGACGAGGAAAGGACCGACGATCCCTTCACCGGGAGTGACTCCTTTAGCAAAACTAGAAAAGCCTCAAAAGCACTCCATTTCCAAAATCATTTGATTCTATAACGATATCAAGTTCATTACGCAATAGGTTTTCAGAAAAACCTGTCGTAGCCCTCCGTCATTTCAGATACGTACTAGTTAGTATTCGTGCTGCGGTTGTTTGGCCTCCGTTAAGGCGTAGTGTACGGTAGCTAACTAGTGCTTATCTGCTAGCATATGATGCGATTGGATTAGGGTATTCGTATGGCGTTGTTTGGCCTCCGTCAAGGGTCGTGCGGGTGGGTTTAATTCAATCAGGAAATGACGGGTTGAACTTGACTAGCGGACTATGGGTTGTTTGGCCTCCGTCAAGGTCATAGCGAGCTAGGGGCAAAATATTATCGGGAATTTCAAGTGTTGAGATTTGCAATGAGATTGCATACCTTCTATGAGATAGTTGGATCCCGATACCCGCTGCGAGTAAGTGTTACTCCTGGGAGAGTTTTATACATTACAATTAGCCGATCAAGTAGGTGTCTAGAAAGGTGTTAACGAGGTTACGCCTTTGGGAAAACGAGGTTTACATTAATTAGGTTCGTGCGAAAGCACGGGGGACCTCCCTCAAAGTACCGACACTGGCCTGGCTGAAAGATTGGTGAACTTGTAGTGTGTAATTAATCCCGGCTAGTCTTTCCTTTTAGGGTTTGAAGGAAGATTTGATAAAAAGCAGTGGGAGCCATCCTGATTAGATAAAATAATAACCAATCTATTCTTGCAAGAGCGCATGCTGAGTGTTTTCTTCTCTCTCTCTCCAGGTAGCGACCATATCACGCCTTAATCAAGATAATAATACGGAATATTGACCGAACCCGCTTGTTATACTGAGCTGGGGAATGTTGGTCCCGCTCCAACTTATAATTGTTATAAGACAGAGCAGGAAATTGGGGAATACCAGAATTCCCGTGCCACCCAAACGAAGAGAGTGCATGCTGATGGATCATCTTCGGGTGTGTTCATTATAAAGAACTGTTTCTCAGTATCCTTTACGTCCTGGGTATGTGATACCAGATCAGGATCCCAGATATGTAATATGTTACATAGGGCTACAGAAAGGTAGAGAACTGAGAACGGGTGATAAGTTTCATGAGGCAGAAAACGGGGCAAGTGTTGCAGCCAAGTCTGTTGGTTACTGTCACCCTGTATTACCAATACATTGATTCTGAACGAATGTTGTTAGATTCCGAACCTGATATACAAAATCATATCAGTCTCTTTATTAGTAAAGAAAGGATATAATTTTGTATTGTTGGATAATGTTTTAAACATTTCCTATATCAAAAGTTGATCGGTTCAGGCACGTTATCTAAAAGCATTGATGTTCTAAATCAAACTACAGTTCTTAGTATACGGAACACACAAAAGAGGAAGAGTTCAGAAATGAACGAATTCTTCTTGAGGCATTGTAGACTAGGTCATATCAATGTGACCCGACTAGCTAGAGTTACATATAGATGCATATTTAAATCAGTTTGAATTTACATCTTGTGAAACTCGCCAGTCATGTCACAAAGATAAGATGACCATAGCTCCGTTTACTGGAAACAGAGAAAGAGTTAGTAAACTCTTGGGACTGATACATGTTGATGTATGTAGGTCCCCTGTCTACACATGCCAAGACCGGTTCTTCGTACTTCATTACATTCTCTGATAATCTCTCAAGATTCAGACATATGTTCCTGTTGAAACATGAGTCCGAGCCTTTTGAGATATTCACAGAATATAAGCGAGAAGTAGAGAACCAAAATAAGGGTATAAGTATTATGTCCTATGATGAGATCAGGGAGGAGAATACTTGTGCATGGAATTCCTGGAATATTCTAAAGGAGAATGAGATTCTCTCTCAGCATTACTCCTCTGTATACACCATAGCACGATAGTATATCGGGGCGGAGCAGATACACCCTATTTGATATGGTGTGCTCTATGATGAGTACTACTGAGTTACCTATTTCCTTTTTGGGAGTTATGCACTTGAGAAGCTGCATACCTATTGAATAGGGTTCCAATCAAATCAGTTGCCTACCATTTCATATCTGATATGGAAAGGGAAGAGCCCATGTCTTAAGCAAGTTAAGATTTTGGGTTGACCGGCCTATGTCTAAAAGCAAAATCCGGACAAGCTCGAGGCAAGGTCTGTAATGTGGAACTGGAAATGTTCCAGCTATACAAACTACAGCACATGATTTGATAGAACCAAAGGATTCAGTAGATTCCAACGAACCTCAGCCTCTCCGCCGATCTAGTAGGGTTCCTCACCCACCTGAGAGATACTTCGGTTTCTCTATGACAGTGGGAGCGAGGATTACATCATGAAATGATGACCCAACTAGTTTCGAGCTGGCCATCAGGAGTAAGACTCTGTAAGAATGGCTGGATGCTTAGTGATCTGAGATGGAATCCTTATACACCAACAAAGTGTGGACTTTGGTTGCTATATCTGAAGGGTTAAATCCCCATCAGGAGCAAGTATATCTTGAGAAGATTACTTGGTGTACATGGAAGAGTTGAGACTTTCAAAGCTAGACTTGTTAAAGGTCTACATCATTGACCAGGTATGGATGATGATGAAACCTTTTCTAAGTAGCTATGCTTAAGTCCATCCAGATCCTACTTGCCACGGCTACATACCATGACTACGATATCTGGTGGTTGGGTGTCATGACAGCTTTTATAAATGATGTTTAGAAGAGAGCGTCTGTCAGTACACAGCCAGAGGACTTCGTAGACAGTGGGAGCAGCGAAAACGTGTACAAGATGCTTTATAAGATAAAGCAGGCATCGCGGAGTTGGAACATCTGTTTTGATGGATTAGTCAAAGAGTTTGACATCATCAAAATGGTAGATGAACCTTGTATAAACAAAAAGGTAGTAGGGAGTATGGTGACGATCCTCGTAGAATACGTGGATGACATACTCTTGATGGGGAAGGAGTTTCCTATGCTACGCTCGATCAATCTCCGGTTTTCACAAGGATTCTCCACATAGGATCAAAATGATACCTCCTAAATCCTGAGTTTTAGATCTATGAGATAGACTTAATTGGATGTTAGGATTCTCACTAGTTGTAGTGAGACGGTATCAACCGATCCTGGGGAGAATCACTGGAAGGGTTCCAGGGTGATAAAGACGACTGAATGTCAGTCACAGGCATTGTCTATACCCTCGGTAAAGGGACGGTATGTTGGAAGAGTTCCAAGCTAGATACCGTGACATACTAGACGATAAAGGCTGGATACATCGCTACTTAAGATGCTACCAAAGAGGCTGTTTGGGTGTATAATGGTTCATGAGATGAACTATGTTCCTCCCATTGTGTGACAATGGAGTTGTGGCTTATGCCAAGGAACGCCGGTCCCATCAGTGATCCAGACATATTCTAAGGCAGTATCACTTGATCATGGAGATAGTTGATCTCCAGGGAGATCGAGGATAGGAGAGTAGACTCAGAGGACAACACAGCGGATCCACTCACAAAGGCCTGTTCCCAGAGAGAGATTTTTATGAGATAGTTGAGTATGAGATACTACAACCACTGCTATCAGATGGCCCTAGTGCAAGTGGGAGATTGTTAGTTATATGTATGCCCTAGAGGCCATTACTGTACATAGGATGTATATTGTAGTGGATGCTGGGACATATATAGGGAGGACTTTCTTGCTCGACATGATAGTATGCTATCTGGTTGAACTTTACCTTAACGTGTATACTGATTGTCTCTCTGTTACATGTTGGTAAAGCCCTTAGGATGTGTGCTTGACTACCTGGACTATGATGCGGATCATACTAGTGGGGACATGGTAGTCCATAAGTACATCCTTCAAAATCCCTAGTCGTGGGTGTATCGAGACGGGGCATCGATATACCAGAGTAGACTAGCATGTACCTTCTCGACCCATACAGATGGGCGATGGATGATCCCATATCCATTGGTGTTTGACATCAGAGATGTTATACGGGTGCTCAGTGGAGACTGGGTACACTGGACGGACTCGCCGAGAACTCCCAGATGGTATTATACCTCACGTCAGATGGCAGTTCTCTGGTGACACTGGTACAGAGTAGTCTGTTGACCCGAGATCGTCATAGAGTCTTGTGTGGTTCCCACTGTGCTTTGATTTCCATCTTACCACGTCCAAGAGGGCGTGCAAAACGGTGGTTTTTGGGTACAGTCCCGAGTCACATGGAGGCAATGAGCGATAAGAGGGGATTCGTCTCTCCCGGTATAGGGAGTTGATGTTGCGCTGTGTTCGATTGGTTATAACAGGAAATCCCTGGCCAGGGTTGCTGAGATTTACTGGTAAGTGTTACCAGTAGTTTCTCGAACAGTTATAGACCTCATATCGACACGACTTATCGAACTATTGGGGTCTGACGTTTACCACCCCTAGGCGAGATGTGCGACATATCAGACGATCAGACCGGACTGTACGGTAGTGTTACTGGTTGGATTCACTGGAGTGTGAGCGGGCTTGCTCGTCGATCTTCAGATCGCTCAATACCCGGGTGGCCGTTACGTTTAGCAGACCGCTTGCGGCTTGTGGATGTTTGATATGATCATCATCCGCTACCGGCGTATTGACGAGTCTTTAGAGTCCTACACAGAGGTTTCCTGGCTCAAGCGAAACGAAATAGGAGCGCATATGAGATATGTGCGGGACCGAGAATGATGCGTATATGTGATACCGTATTTCATTCTCGCGATATGACATTGATCGGTTATATGCGATATAGCCGGGTTATCGGATCAAGTGTTGATTCGATAAGTTGTTACTGATGATACCAGTCGGTTATGTGCGACATGACCGGATCATTGAATCAAGTGTTGATTTAGTGATTTAATGCATAATTATATATTTGATATATTACTTTGCATTAACTAGTATCGGTTCACTTTGAATGGATTTTCTCGCTCGGATGTGCACATTGTATATTTGATATAGTTTTGTGCACATGATTGTATCATGTTTGATGATACATGTTAACTTGGATTTGTGTGAAGATTAAACCATGGTTGTGAGAGTGGTTAAGGTTTTGTTTATTCTCCCATTTTTTATTTATTCATTTATTTGTTTATTCTTTTGGAAAATAAATGGAAAGGAGAAAAGAATGGTGGCTTAATTTGGAGTTTAGTGGAAGCTTCATGAAACTTTGATCAAGTCAACCATTCTTATCTCATCCTTAACCCTAACCATTCCCACTAACCATGATTCATTCTCTACACTTGACTAGAGTTAATATTATGATAAGAATTGTTATTCTTTTCTTTTTGAATTATCTTATCATAATACTAGCTTCTTCTTCTTCATCTTCTTCGTTGAAGAAAACCATTCTTCATCAATGGTGATTGATGAAAACAAGTGAGAAATCCAATTCTAAAGTCTACCCACTTCCTATTTCTTCATCCTCTACCTCTTGCCAAGTAGTAGAGTGTGTTTCCTTCACAAGTTTTTAGGGCTTGGTGAAGGTGGAGCTTGATTTAGCGATGCCTCGACGTAGATCATCTTCGGCATGGACATCGACGACCTAGCTCGCTTTTTCTCCGACGAAGCCGACTCTAGAGCCCGGATTCCTTTTGGACAGCGGAGACGACTTCGTTGCGGAGCTATGGAGGTGGAGCACCGGATCTACAAAGGTTGTATTTCCGATATCCCATTAGTTAAGTTGTTAACTAGATTGTTTTTCGCCTAGATTTCTAGCCAACGGTCCGTAGTCTAGGGTTTCTCGGCACCATTTTTTTTTAATTGGCATGTTCGATGCCTTGTGAGACCTCACTAGAGTGCCTAGGAACCCTACACAACTATCTCATAGAAGGTATGCAATCTCATTGCAAATTTCAATACTTGAAATTCCTGATAATATTTTGCCCCTAGCACCCTATGACCTTGACGGAGGTCAACAAACCATAGGCTACTAGTCAAGTTCAACCCGTCATTTCTTGATCGAATTAAACCCACCCGCACGACCCTTGACGGAGGTCAACAAGGCCGCACGACTACCCTAATCCAATCTGCATCATATGCATAAGCAGATAAATACTAGTTAGCTACCGCACACTACGCCTTGACGGAGGTCAACAAACGTAGCACGAATACTAAATAGGACTTATCTGAAATGACGGAGGGCTACGACAGGTTTTTCTGAAAACCTATTGCGTAATGAACTTGATATCGTTGTAGAATCAAATGATTTTTGAAATGGAGTGTTTTTTAGGCTTTTCTAGTTTTGCTAAAGGAGTCACTCCCGGTGAAGGGATCGTCGGTCCTTTCCTCGTCGAATGAGGTGCGGGATATATCATATATATCGCGGTGCAAAGCAAAAACTCTTAAAAGCAATCAAAAGACAAACCGAGTGTGTAGCATCTGCCAGTTATTGCTAAAGGAGTCACTCCCGGTGAAGGGATCTCGGTCCTTTCCTCATCGAATAAGGTGCAGGATATATCACATATACCTCTGTGCAAAGCAAGAACTGTAGCTACCGGTTTTATTTTTTGAAATTCGATTCTACAACATCTTAGGTTTCTTTTATTTCATTAATCTCATTAATGAAGTCTCATCATTTAAATTACCTAAACATCACAGATAAATACGACGTACACTTATGCCATCCGCATTCGCCTCGATGTCCCCTCGTGCACCGTTAGGTTAGGTAACTAACGGCAGAGCGGGGCAGGGCTAGCGCGGGTGTAAAACATAAGTAACGTCTATATAATATATCATATATACTATATACTGTATCTATCATAGAACATCACATGATCACATCACAGACATCGCAGCAGAAAAAACATATGAAATATTGGATATACTAGGACGTCCGTGTTTTCAATACGAGCCAGTATAAAACACGGATTCCACGGTCGTGATGAATAGCCAAACCCACACCCCTAGACCCCTACGAGAGCGGCAAGCAACCCTACCAATTCTAGAGTTAGGAGACCCGGACTCGACTCCTCGAGTTGGTCTCCTACTGGACTCCAGAACCCGGTTACTTGTGCTCCCCTCCTTGGGTCTATCCTAGTGCGGAAAAGTAAATAATATACAATGGGTGACATCTTCCGCAACCTGGAAGTGCCCCAATAAAAGAATATTACATACAAGTTTTACATGAATGAAAATGAAAAACACTCATCTCACATAAAAACCCCCGGCTATTCAAACACGACGATCCAATATAACATATCCAGCAACACATAACACCACATGTCATCAACGTAAGTAAATATGCGCATCCCAATTGTCGTTGACATATAGCAACGAAACCGGCGATATCACATATTACACTTACGGTCACAGAAAAGAAAGTGTAAAACTACAACAGTTGGAATCCGCAACCTGCATAGACATCGCATGCCTAATCAAATGAATTCCTTAGACATCGCATGCCTAACAATTATAAACCCCGCATTTTAGTCTCAAAATCGAAAAATCTTTTCAATATCAAGTCGGGCAATTCAACAAGATTCCCGACATCCTGATCGAATGCTCGTCGGAAACTTTAGTAGACGGCCGCACCCCCGATACCGTCGACGAAGTGCACCAAGGCGGAACACCGCTGCCGCGAGCACCCGAACGGATGCTTTCGGCGACGGGGTTCTCCTACAGTCACTTGGTCGGGGCTATGGAGCGAGGCTGTCTATTAAGTTTACCCGGCGAGTATCCGCGTACGCTACATGATTGCGACGGACTTTTGATCGCATCAAAATTCCGTGGCAACCGATCAAGTGAGACTAAAATGCTATGTTTATAACATTCATTCAGTTATCTCATAACTTATTGTGAATTCCAATTATTGTATCACATTCCGAATAAGATAGAAAATGTTAAACTTTCCGATCGAACAATCGAACACCCATGTTTTCCCAAAACAGATCAACGCATGAAATAAGTTTTAAAACATTCAGTTCATGCCTCAGTACCAACGGTCCAGCCGTAGAAGGGTCAAGCCAACGCCTCACATGTGGCACGCCGTACTGCCCCAAACCCGAAGGTTCAAAGGGCAGTTCAAGACGGTCATATAATCGAGTTAAGGTTTGTTGTCTTCTAGAGGGTCCATCGCGTTACTTGCACTACTTAGAACGTCTTTAAACTACGGAAAGATCCAACACTTGAAAATTTCCCGATAGAGGAAAAAGTGGGTATTTATATCCGGTCGAACTTTTTAACATATTCTAAAATATCCGGAAAGCCACATAGACAAAATTAGACAATCCGATCGAAACATCGAGTCCCCAATACAACCCAGAAAATTCAACTCTTGAATAAATTTTTAAAAATTCCCAGGAAAACCAGCACTATCAATTAGGAGTTACTGTGTACAATTTATTGAATAAGGAAGCCGTACGGCCGCGGAACCGCCGCACGAGCCATGCTCGTGCCGCGGAACCGCGGCTGTTTGATGGAGTTAGGAACACGAATTTTACAGTAACTCTTAAAATCACCTGCTGATTTTTCTGCATATTTTTAATCTGGAAAAATCCCAGTTTTTTAAAAAAGTACAGAGAAGGCTATTGCATTAGGGTTTCGGGTTCGTACGGACTTCAAACTTCGTCTACACATCGCCTAAGGCTCTAGCTAGGCTCTGATACCACTGTAGGGTTCCTAAGCACGCTAGTGAGGTCTCACAAGGCATCAAACATGCCAATTTCAAATTTTACGGGTGCCGAGAAGTCCTAATACGGATCGTTAACTAGATGTTTAGGCGAAAGATGCAACTAGTAAACTACTTTACTAAGGTGTAACGGAAATACAACATTTGTAGATCCGGTGCTCCACCTCCATAGCTCCGTGATGATGTCTCTTCGCTGCGATCATCGGATCCCGGGCTCTAGTGTCGGCTTCATCGGAGAATGGACGGGCTAGGTCATCGACTACGACGCCGAAGATGATCTACGTCGAGGCATCACTAGATCAAGCTCCACCTTCACCAAGCCATGAAAACTTGTGAAGGAAACACCCTATACTACTTGGCAAGAGGTAGAGGATGAAGAAATAAGAAGTGGGTTCACTTTAGAATTGGATTTCTCACTCTTTTTCATCAATCACCATTGATGAAGCAAGGTTTCTTCAAGTAGAAGATGAAGAAGAAGAAGAAGATAATATGATAAGTATTAAGTAAAAATAAAATAATAAGAATACTTATCATGTCTCAACCATGGTCAAGTGTAGAGAATCAATCATGGTTAATGGGAATGGTTAGGGTTAAGCATGGAGACAAAATGGTCACTTGGTCAAAGCTTCATGAAGCTTCACAAAACAAACAAAGAAAGCCACCATTTTTCTCTTTATGCAAACCATTTTCCAAAAAGAAATGGATAAATAAATTAGTGAATAAAACAAAGCCCTAACCATTATCATGTAACCATGGTTTGATCTTTACACAAGAACCCTAGCAAACATGTATCATCAAGCATGATACAATCAAGTGCACAAAAGTATATCACATATACAATGTGTACATCCGAGTGAGAATATTCATTTAAAGTGAACCAATACTAGTTAATGCAAAATAATATATCAAATATATAATTATGCATTAAATCATTAAATCAACACTTGATTTAACGATCCGGTCATATCGCATATAACCGACTAGTATCCTATGTATCGGCTTATCGAATCAACCCTCGATTCAATAACTAGGTTATATCGCATACAACCTTTCGACACATTCATCGCGAGAATGAAATACGGTATCACATACACGCATTATTCTCGGTCCCGCATATATCTCATATGCGCTCCTATTTCGTTTTGCTTGAGCCAGGAAACCTCTGTGTAGGACTCTAAAGACTCGTCAATACGCCGGCAGCAGGTGATGATCGTATCAAACACCCACAAGCCGCAAGCGGTCTGCTAAACGTAACGGCCACCCGGGTATTGAGCGATCAGAAGATCGAAGAGCAAGCCCGCTCACACTCCTGTGAATCCAACCAGTAACACTTTCCGTACAGTCCGGTCTGATCGTCTGATATGTCGCATATCTCGCCTAGGGGTGGTAAACGTCAGACCCCAATAGCTCGATAAGTCGTGTCGATATGAGGTCTATAACAATTCGAGAAACTACTGGTAACACTTACCAGTAAATCTCAGCAACCCTGGCCAGGGATTTCCGGTTATAGCCAATTGAACACAGCGCAACATCAACTCCTAATACCGGGAGAGACGAATCCCCTCCTATCGCTCATTGCCTCCATGTGATTCGGGACTGTACCCAAAAGCCACCGTTTTGCACGCCCTCTTGGACGTGGTAAGATAGAAATCAAAGCACAGTGGGAACCACACAAGACTCTATGACGATCTCGGGTCAACAGACTACTCTGTACCAGTGTCACCAGAGAACTGCCATCTGACGTAAGGTATAATACCATCTGGGAGTTCTCGGCGAGTCCGTCCAGTGTACCCAGTCTCTACTAAGCACCCGTATATCATCTCTGATGTCAAACACCAATGGATATGGGATCATCCATCGCCCATCTGTATGGGTCGAGAAGGTATACGCTAGTCTACTCTGGTATATCGATGCCCAGTCTCGATATACCCACGACTAGGGACTTTGAAGGATGTACTTATGGACTACCATGTCCCCACTAGTATGATCCGCATCACAGTCCAAGTAGTCAAGTACATATCCTAAGGGCTTTACCAACATGTAATAGAGAGACAATCAGTGTACACGTTAAGGTAAAGATCAACCAGATAGCATACTATCATGTCGAGCAAGAAAGTCCTCCCTGTATATGTCCAAGCATCCACTACAATATACATCCTATGTATAGTAATGGCCTCTAGGGCATACATATAACTAACACTTTGCTCAGACTTATGACAATCATAAGATAGAGCGGAACCTAGCCCAGTATAATAAGTAGGTTCGGTCAATACATCCATATTATTATCTATATTAAGGCATGTCATTGGTCGCTACCAGGAGAGAGAGAAGGATAATCACTTTGCGTGCGCTCTTTGCAAGATTTAAATTGGTTATTTTTATCTAATCAGGATGGCTCCCACTGTTTTTATCAAATCTTCCTTCAAACCCTGAAAGGTAAGATTAGCCGGGATTAATTATAGCCTACAAGTTCTCTAATCGTTCGGCCAGGCCAGTGTCGGTACTTTGAGGGAGGTTCCCCGTGCTTTCACATGGACCTAATTAAAATAAACCTTGTTTTCCCAGAGGTATTACCCCATTGACAACTTTCTAGACACCTACTTGATCGACTAATTGTAAAGTGCAAAATTCTCTCAGGAGTAACTCTTACTCACAGTGGGTATCGGGATCCAACTATCATATAGAAGGTATGCAATCTCATTGCAAATTTCAACACTTGAAATTCCCGATAATGGTTTTTACCCCTAGCAACTTATGACCATGGCTATGGTCAACAAATCATAAGTGCTAACCAAGTTCAACCCGTCATTTTTTAATTGAGTCAAACCCACCCGTGTGACCCTTGGCTAAGGTCAACAAAGCCGCATGACTACCCTAATTCAATCGCATCACATGCCGCATACAAGCACTAATTAGCTACCGCAAACTACACCTTGGCTAAGGTCAACAAATGTAGCACGAATACTAAATCGTACTTATCTGAAATGACGGAGGGCTACACAGGTTTTTAAGAAAATCATGAGCGTAATGAACTTGATATCGTTGTAGAATCTAATGATTTTGAAAAGGAGTGTTTTTGAGGTTTTTTCTAGTCTCGCTAAAGAGGTCACTCCCGGAGAAGGGATCTCGGCTCTTTCCTCATCGAATGAGGTACAGGATATTCAGGAATACCACTATGCAAAGCAAGAACTATAGAAGAAATCAAAAACAAAACCGAGTGTCGTAGCATTTGCTAGTTTTGCTAAAGAGGTCACTCCCGGTGAAGGGATCTCGGCTCTTTCCTCATCGAATGAGCTGCTGGATATTCATTAAGGAATACCACTATGCAATGCAAAAACTAGAGCTACCCTTTTTGAAATTTGATTCTACAACATCTTTTGGTTTCTTTCTTTTCATTAATCTCATTAATGAAGTCCCATCAATTAGCGTTTCCTAAACATTACAGAAAAAGAAACGAAAATAGAACGTACGCTTATGCCATCTGCATTCGCCACGGGGCCCCGTCATGCTCCGTTAAGTTACGTAACTACCGGCAGAGCGGGGTCTGGACTAGCGTGGGTGCAAAACATAAGCAACGTTAATTATGTATCATATATATAATATAACATGATCACATCACAGAAACAAGTAACAGAAGCAACATATGAAGTATCGGATATAGTAGGATTTCCGTGTTTTAAATTCCGCCAGTAATGTAAAATACGGATTCCACGGTCATGATGAATAGACAAACCCACATCCTTAGACCCCTACGAGAGTGGCAAGTAATCCTACCAATTCTAGAGTTAGGAGACCCGATCTCAACTCTTTGAGATGGTCTCCCACTGGATCCTAGAACCCGGTTACTTGTGCTCCCTACCTTGGGTCTATCCTAATGCGGAAAAATAAATAATATACAACAATGGTGGCATCATCCTCAACCCGGAAGTGCCCCAATAAAAGAATATTACATTGAATTTTACATGAATGAAAAAATAAAAACTCTCATCTCATATAAAACCCCCCGGCTATTCAATCACGACGATCCAATAAATCATATCATAAGCAACACATAGCATCTCATGCCATCAACGTAAGTAAATATGCGTATCCCGAAAACTCTTTGACATATAGCAATGAGATCGGGATACCCCACATATTACACTTACGGTCGCAGAAAATAAATAGAAAACTACAATGATTAGAATCCACATTATCCTTAGACATCATAAACCCAGAATATCACATATTCCGAATTTCATGCCTAACATATAAAACTTGCATTTTAGTCTCAAATTGAAAACACTTTTCAATAATGTGTCGGATAATTCAACAAGATTCCTGACTAGGTGATCGCGTACAATACGCAATGGCGACGGAGTTTTGATCCGAATCAAAACTTCTTGCAATCGATCAATTGAGACTATACGGCTAGGTTTACTAACTAGTTTTCATAGAACTAATTAATCTGGATTCTAATAATTGTATCACACATCACAAAACTTATAAAGTAACCACGACATTAGAATTCCGCATGCATTTAGCAAACTTAAACCATTTTTTTTCAACACTTGATAAAACAGTGAGCTAAAGTTTCAAAACCGATCTTTTTGAGTCAATCCGGGAGTCGAAACGAACTCAAAACCTGTCCGAATCTTCGCCCACCCACAAATAAGTATCGAATGGGGGGTCTAAAGGGGGTACCCTACCCCCGAGGCCACCACGAGATGGACAGGGAGTGAGGCAGACCCGAAACTGCCCATGGTGGAGCAGTTTCGGGTCCCCACCGCCAAGACCACCTTGTGGTGGTCTTGGGGAGTGGGCCCAGCCATTCGGTCCTCTCGGGGTGTCTCCGGGATGCACACACTCCACCCCGTGGCTTCTTGGTTCAAACCGTGAGCCAGCGGGGTGTGCAAACAACTCAAAACATCAATATCGAAACTGTTTTTTCGGCAGTTTTGCATGATAAAAATGACGGATTTCTAACGTAGCTACAAGTAATCCTAATGTTCTAGCTTGGTTCTGATACCATGAAAGTCGACCTTAGCGCCATGGTGAGGTTCTAGAGGCATCAAGCATGCTAAATTTTAATTTTTCTAAGTGCTAAGTTAGACTAACAAGATCACTACTAGATTTTTAGGTTTATTCCTTTGTGATGTGATTAAACTTAAGAGAAGAAAAAGAGCATACAACCTTTGTAGCTCGTGTCCTTCTCTTCAAAAGCTCCAGGATGAAGTCCACGCGACTCTTCAAGGCTACTCTCCAAGTTGAACGAACCTCCTTCATGATTTTCGCGCCAAAGAAGATCCACCCGAAGTCCACAAGCACAAGCTTTTCACTACACTAAACACTTTAAGTGTAGGAAACACACCACACCAAATTGCTAGTTTGGTATGGGATGTTGAAGTAGGGGATAAGTAAAGCTCACTAAGGTCTCACAAGCTCAGTGATTCACATCTCATGTGAGGGTTTTGAACGTGGAGGTGAGGTGAAGAAAATTGTAGAGAGCAAGAGAAAAAAGAGCTCAAGAAAAATGGCTAAGGCATGAAGCATGAAGCAAGTGTAGAATCAATATAATGAATCATCTCACTCCTCACTCATTCAAGCATGGAATAAAAATGCAATTAAAATTGCAACCATGTTTAAATAGTGAGTCAAGAGTAATATAAAAACATATAAACCCATGCCTTGAACCATACCATAAATATCTCCACAATTTACACATCATTTTTCCATTTTCTAAAAATAGAAAAACATGCCATGCTTCATATAATAATAATATATATATTTATATATATCAAATATACATTAATATATATATATATATGTATGTATATATATATATGTATGTATGTATGTATGTATGTATGTATGTATATGTGCGTGTGCGTGTGTATAAAGCAATTAGTGAGCTAATGATATTAGTTAAGATAATTATATCACATATAATATATATCAACTTATTAAATCAACACTTGATCTAATAATCCGGTTATATCACATATAACCGACTAATATCATTAATCTGAATATCACATTATCAAACCAACACTTGATTCGATAATCCGGTTATATCACATATAACCTGACTAATAACAGATAACTGCCAGATTACAATACGGTATCACATACTCGTATTTAATCAGGCCCACACACATATCACATATGTGTCCTACTTCGTTTTGCTTGAACCAGTAAACTTCTGTGTGGGGCTCTAAAGATTCGTCAATACGCCAGCAGTAGGTGATGATCACATCAGTCACCTACAAGCCGTCAGCAGTACTAGCTGGACGTAACGGCTACCCGGGTATTGAGCTATATGAAGATCAACAAGCTAGCTCGTCTATACTCTCCATGAAGCCTATCAGTAACACTACCATACAGTCCGGTCTCTTCGTCTGATATGTCGCATATCATGTCTAGGGGTGGTAAACGTCTGGCCCTAGTAACGTGATAAGTCATGCCGATGTCTTGCCTATAACGGTTTGAGAAACTACTGATAACTCTTATCAGTAAATCTCATCAGCAACCCTGACCAGGGACTTCCAGTTATAGCCAATCGAGCATAGCGCAATATCAACCGCCAATACCAGGAGAGACGAAACCCCTCCTATCGCTCATTGCTTCCATGTGACTCGGGACTGTACCCAAAATCCACCTATTTGCATGACTCCTTTGAGCCGTGGTAGGGAGGAAATCAAAGCACAGTGGGAGCCACATAAGACTCTATGACGATCTTGAGTCTACAGACTAATCTGTACCAGTGTCGCCGGAGGACTGCTATCTGACGATAGGTATATTACCAAGTAGGAGTCCTCTGTGAGTCCGTTCGGTATACCCATTTTCCAATGAGCACTTGTGTACAATCTTTGATGTCACACACCAATGGTTGTGGGATCAACTATCGCCCTCTAAGGGACAAGAAACTTACACACTAATCTACTCTGGAATATCGATGCCCTAGTCTCGATATTCCCATCACTAAGAACTAATTAAAGGATGTACTTTTGGACCACCTTGGCCCCACTAGTATGATCTCATCATAGTCCTGGTAGTCATGTACATATCCTACGGGCTTTATCAACATGCGAGAGCAAGACAGTATAGAATACCAGTCAACATGTTAAGATAAAGGAAACCTGGTAGTATACTATCATGTCGAGCAAGAAAGTCCTCTATATATATGTCCAAGCATCCACTATATCATCAATAATGGCCTCTAGGGTATACATATTACTAACAATACTGTCCTCAGAATATGCCTGGATGGCTGATGGGACCGGCGTTCGTAGGATAAACCCACAACTTTATTGTTGTCTCAATAACAGTTATTGGACGCTCAATGGTAGGAACCATGTTCATCTCATGAACAAGAATTATCCAGACATCCACTTTGGTAGCATCGTTGGTAGCGATGTATTCAGCTTTTATCGTCTAGTTTGCCACAGTATATAGCTTGGAACTCTTCCAACATACCGTCCCTCCACTGAGGGTAAAGACAAACCCCATGACTGACTTTCAGTTGACCTTATCACTCTGGAAGCTGGAATTGGTAAAGGACTCCCACTGAAGTACACCTTTACCAAACACCAAGAACATTTCTTTAGTGCTTCTCAAGTACTTAAGAATGTCCTACACAGCTATCCAGTGATTCTCCCAAGATCCGATTGATTTCTTATCACTACACCTAGTGAGTCAGCTATATCTGGTCTGGTACATAACAACACATACATGATAGAGCCTACTGCCGAAGCATAGGGTATCCCTTGCATGCGAGCTCTCTCCAAATCAGTCTAGGGAGACATGTTTTTTGGAGAGAGTGATTTCTGAGTAAGTGGACGAACCACCACGCTTAGAATCTTCTATACTAAACCCCTTTTGTATGGTGTTAATGTACCTGGATTTAGGACACTCCCAATATCCACTTAGATCTATCACTATAGATCATAATCCACAAGAAGTAGTAGGTATCATCCAGATCTTTCGTGGAGAATCCTCATGATAAAAGGAGCTTGACCGAGTATATTATAGGAAACCATTTCCTATCAAGAGTATGTCATCTACGTACAATATAAGGAAGACAGCCTTACTCTCTACAACCTTTTTGTATATAAAAGGTTCATCAACCTTTTTGATGAAGTCAAACTCTTTGACTCCCACATCAAAACAGATTTTCCAACTCCGCGATGCCTTCTTTAATCCTGATGGACTTAAGCATAGTTTTGAAAGTCTCAACTTTTCCATCTACACCAAGAATCTTCTCAAGATCCATTTGCTCCCGATGGGTTTTACCCCTTCAGGTGCAACATGCAAAGTCATACTTTGTTGGGGTACATGGATTCCCCATCTGTGAACGCATAGCATCCATCCTTTTCACAGAGTCCCCACTCGTGATGGCCTACTTGAACCTGGTTGGGTCATCATCTACCATGATGCAACTCTCGCTCCCACTGTTACCGAGGAAACATTAGTATCTCTTAGGTGGATGAGGAACCCTACCAGATTCGCAGAGAGGCTGAGGTTCGTTGGAGACTATTGAATCCTTTGGTCTCACCAAATCATCGGCCGTTAGTTTGTCTGGCTGGAACTCCTTCCAGTTCTACCTCATGGCCACTAATTTCTTCATAAGAAATTCCTTTTCTAAAAAGGTAGCATGCTGAGAAACAAAACATCTTTTGCTCGTCAGTTTGGTAGAAGACATACCCTCGCGAATGTTTGGGATATCCAACAAACTTATACAGAACTGACCTTGCCTCGAGCTTGTCCGGATTTCGGTTTTCAATATAGGCCGGACAACCCCATATCTTAACTCGTTTAAGACATGGTCTCTTCCCATACCATATCTCATATGGAGTGGTAGGCACCAATTTGGATGGAACCCCATTCAATAAGTATGCTGCTTCTCAAGTGCATAACACCAAAAGGAAACAGGCAACTCAGCAGTACTCATCATAGAGCGTACCATATCTCATATGGTGCGATATCTCCGTCCCGATACACTATTGTGCTGTGCTGTATACGAAGGAGTAAGCTGAGAGAGAATCCCATTCTATGTTTAGAAAATCCAGGAACTCTGTTAGGTTTACCTAGCACCTCATGAAGGGTTTGGAAGCATCACATGTGCCAAAATCAAATTTTTTAAAGTGCTAAGTGAACATACAAAGAATCATCACTAGAAATTTAGGGTTTCATAACTTTGACATCATCATAAGTAGAAAAAGCTAGGGTTTTGAGAGTACAACCTTTGTAGCTTCCTACGCTAGACTCCTTGGCTATTTGAGGGTTGGAAAAAGGTTCGCTTGAGATCCTCTAGGTGCACGACGATCCACTCGAAGCTCCTTTGCCCAAAGCTCCTTGCTTTACTCGATATGTGAATGAAGTAGAGCAAACACCCTACACAAATGGGCTAGATGTGTGTAGTATGATGATGTGGTTTGTATTCTATAATCAAAACTCTTTCTTTTTATCAACCTCACTCAAAGAAATTATCAAGAGAGGAAGAAGAAGATGGTGGCTAAGCTTTCTCACAAAAGGAAATGTTATGAGAGTGAATAATTGAAATGAGAAAAAAATAATCTATATTAATCCTTCTCACTTCAACCATGGTTAGAATTATCTAGATATTTATCAAATGAGTTAAAAGGCAAAAGGATAATTAACTCAAGGTTAAAAAGTGGTTGAAGCATGGTTAAAAGATGATAAACATTAACCTTGTGTGAATTATCCTTTCCTTTATTCAAAACGATAAATAAATAGATAATCTCTACAATATAAGTCTTGCATTGCCACCAAATATGTATCAACAACCATGATACAATGTATGTATGTATGTATCCATGCACATCATCATGTGCATACATGCATGCATACAAAAATAGAAAAAGAGTTTAATTAAAGAATTAATCTAAAAGTCATTTGTTAAATCAACACTTGATTTTGCAAACCGGTCATATCACATACGACCCGACCAATAGAAAATGCCCGATCAATATACGGTATCACATATCCATATTTAATCGGGTCCCCGCACATATCTCATATGCACACCACATCTTTTCGCCTGAGCCAGGAAACTTCATTGTGGGACTCTGAGACTCGTCAATACGCGGGCAGTAGGTAATGATCATATCAAATACCTATAAGCCGCAAGCGGTCAGCTAAACGTAACGGCCACCCAGGTATTGAGCGATCAAAAGAAAACAAGCGAACCTGTCAAAACTTCCGTCGAGCCAACCGGCAACACTACCGTACAGTCCGGTCTCTTCGTCAGATATGCTGCATATCGAGTCTATGGATGGTAATGTCGACCCCAATGAATCAATAAGTCGTGCCGATGAATGGTTTATAACAGATCGAGAAACTACTGATAACACTTATCAGTAAATCTCAACAGCCCTGGCCAGGGACTTACTGATATAGCCAATCGAGCACAGCACAGCATCAACTCCCAATACCGGGAGAGACGAAACCCCTCCTATCGCTCATCGCCTTCGTGTGTCTCGGGACTATACCCAACGGCCACCTGTTTGCACGACTCAGTAGAGCCGTGGTAGGGTGGTAATCAAAATACAAGACTCTATGACGATCTCGGGTCTACAGACTAACCTGCACCAGTGTCACCTAAGAACTGCTATCCGACGATAGATATAATTCCATATAGGAGTTCTCGGTGAGTCCGTCCAGTGTACCCAGTCACCACTGAGCACCCGTATATGATCTCGATGTCAAACATCGATGAATGTGGGAACATCCATCGCCCATCATATGGGTCTAGTATCATATACGCTAGTCTACTCTGGTATATCGATACCCCTGTCTCGATACACCTACGACTAGGGATATTCCAGGATATGCTTATAAACTACAGATGTCCCACTAGTATGATCTATATCATAATCACAGTAGTCAAGCCTATATCCTCAGGGCTTTATCAACATGTATGAATGAATAAAAGCATGATCAAATCAACATGTCAGATAAAGAAGAACCAGATAGCATACTATCATGTCGAGCAAGAATGTACACTGAATATATATATATATATACATACATGTATAAATACATTCACTATCATATAATGGCCTCTAGGGCATACATATATCCAACAATCTCCCACTTACACTAAGGCCAGTTATTGGCGTATCTCATACCCAACATCTCAAACAGTCGCTCATGCTGCGGCTGAGGGAGGGCCTTGGTGAATGGATCCACGGTGTTATTCTTTGTGTCTGCTCTCCTAATCTCGATCTCGCGGCGATCTGCAATCTCCCGGATCAAATGAAAGCGCCCCAGGATGTGTCTGGACCGCTGATGGGAGCTGGGCTCCTTGGCTAACGCCATAGCCCCATTATTATCACAATACAATGGTATTGGATCAATAATGGTTGGAACTACTCCTAGCTCCGAGACGAACTTCTTCATCCAGACGGCTTCCTTGGCGGCATCATTCACAGCAATGTACTCAGCCTCCATCGTAGAGTCTGCAACGGTATCCTGTTTCGAACTCTTCCAACTTACCGCCCCTCCATTGAGGGTAAATACAAACCCGGAGATAGATTTGTTGTCGTCCTTATCGATCTGGAAGCTCGAATCGGTAAAGGCCTCTATTTGGAGATTTCCATAACCATACACCAAGAACAATTCTTTAGTCCTTCGCAAGTACTTAAGAATGTTCTTCACAGCTATCCAATGATTCTCCCCTGAGTTGGATTGATACCTGCTTACAACACTAAGTGCATAAGCTACATCTGGGCGTGTACATAGCATCGCATACATTATAGATCCTACTGCTGAAGCATAGGGTATAATGCTCATGCGAGCTCTCTCTTCATCGGTCTTTGGGCAAGAGTCCTTGGAGAGAGTGACCCCATGGCAAGAGGGTAAGGCACCCCGCTTGGAGTCTTCCATACTAAACCTTTTTAGGATGGTGTTGATGTACCTGGTTTGGGACAATCCCAATAATCTCTTGGATCAATCCCTACAGATCCTAATGCCCAGAATGTATGTGGCATCACCCAGGTCCTTCATGGAGAACCTTAGTGATAAGAAAGATTTGACCAACTGTAGCATAGGAATATCATTTCCAATCAGAAGAATGTCATCCACGTACAATACGAGGAATGTGACAGCTTTCCCTACAGCCTTCTTATAAACACAAGGTTCATCTGGATTTTTGATGAAATCAAACTCTTTGATAACATCATCGAAACAGATGTTCCAACTCCGTGATTCCTGCTTTAACCCATATATGGATTTAAGCAATTTACATGCTTTCCCGCTGCTCCCGCTGTCAATGAAGCCCTCTGGCTGATCCATATAAACGCATTCTTCCAAATTTCCATTTAGAAATGTCGTTTTAACGTCCATCTGCCAGATTTCATAGTCATAGTGAGCAGCAATAGCAAGTAGGATCCGAATGGATTTAAGCATGGTTACGGGAGAAAAAGTTTCCTCATAGTCCAAACCTGGTCTTTGACGAAAACCCTTCGCCACAAGTCTTGCCTTATAGGTCTCTACCTGTCCATCTACACCAATCTTTCTTTTAAAGATCCATTTGCACCCCACAGGTTTTACCCCAGGGGGTACAACGTCCAAAGTCCATACTTTGTTGGTGTACATAGACTCTATTTCGGATCTCATGGCATCCTGCCACTTCACAGAGTCTCCACTCGTGATAGCTTGCTGAAAATTGGTAGGATCATCATCCTCCATGATGCAGTCTTCTCTGTCACCATCAATGAGGAAAACATAGTACCTCTCCGGTGGGCGAGAAGTCCTACCAGACCTACGGAGTGGCCGAGGCTCCTCAGTTTCTATGGCAACGGCCGGTTCAACCAAGTCGTCATTTGTAGTTTGTGTCTCTAGAACCTCTTCTAGATCTACCACATTGCCATCAGCTTTATCTGTGAAAAACTCTTTTTCCAAGAATGTGGCATACTGAGAAACAAACACCTTTTGTTCCTCCTTGTGGTAGAATAGATATCCATAAGAATTCTTTGGATACCCCACAAAATTACACATGACCGACCGTGTCTCAAGATTGTCCGGATTCTGCTTTTTAACATAGGCCGGGCAACCCCAAATCTTAATTCTCTTAAGAGATGGTCTCTTCCCATGCCATATCTCATATGGTGTGGTAGACACGGTTTTGGTTGTGCCCCTGTTCAGTAGAAACGCTGCAGTCTCTAATGCATGCCCCCAAAATGAGATAGGTAACTCAGCATCACTCATCATGGAACAGACCATATCTAATAGGGTCCGATTCCGTCGTTCAGACACACCGTTGTGCTGTGGTGTGTAAGGAGGAGTGAGCTGAGAGAGAATCCCATTCTCTTTTAGGAAGTTTGCAAATTCTGTACTGAGGTACTCCCCACCTCGATCTGATCTAAGCATTTTGATACTCAAGCCGGTTTGTTTTTCTACTTCGAGTTTATATTCAGTGAATTTCTCGAAAGCTTCGGATTTGTGCTTTAATAAAAATACATGACCGAATCTTGAGAAATCGTCAGTGAAAGTAATGAAGTATGAAAAACCGCCTCTAGCCTATGTAGACATTGGCCCACATACATCACTATGTATGAGGCCTAGGAGCTCAGTAGCTCTTTCTCTGTGTCCGGTAAACGGAGTTTTGGTCATTTTACCCTTGATACAAGACTGGCAAGTTGCATAAGATTTATATTCAAAAGGGTTTAAATATCCATCTTTGTGTAACTTGTTTAGTCTTGTTTCGTTAATATGACCAAGTCTACAGTGCCAAAGAAAAGCTTCATTTATTTCTGAAAGTTTTCTTTTATTAGTGTGTTGTATGCTGAAAACTGTGTGTTGATTTAGGACGTATATCCCGTTATTAAGCGTACCATACCCAACCAACATTTGATTCAGGTGAATGTTCATAACATTGTTCTGCAATACAAAATTATATCCTTCATTGTCTAACAAAGAAACATATATTATATTACAAAGCATACTTGGTACAAAATAACATGGGTTCAAAACCAAAATACACCCAGATGGCAACCCCAAGTGATACTCTCCCACTGCGACTGTATGTACATTGGAACCATTTCCAACACGGAGAGTATGGTCACCTGTCTTCAAAACCTTGCTATTTCTCATCCCCTGCATAGAATTGCAAATGTGAGAACCTGAACCGGTATCTAATACCCAGGAAGCAGAGTTTATTGAAAAACAGTTTTCTGTCATAAACACACCTGAAGCGGAAGCATCCCCATGCTTCTGTTGGAGATAGTGCCCTCAGAGTCAATTATTGGATCACAGGCACGTGATTACAATGATTGAGGGAGGACCTATACCGGTAGGACAGTCTTACTCAAGATGATAGTATGCTATCTGGTTTATCTTTATCATCGTGTACTGTTTCAGATGACGTTACAGGTCACTATTGCACGTTGATAGAGCCCTTAGGATTCTTGCTTGACAGCCAGCAGTATGATGGCGATCATATACGTGGGAGCTAGGGTCTATAAGCACATCCTTAAATTGTCCCTAGTCGTGGGAGTTTTCGAGACAGGGCATCGATTCTCCAGAGTAGACTAGTGTATGCAGTCGAGACCCCGACGAGGGGCGGTAGCCGGTCTCACAAGCCACTGGTGTCAGTTGGTTCACCTAAGATGTATACAGGTGCTCATTGGGTTATGAGTACACCGGACATGACTCGCCGGGAACATGCTAGTTGGTCTTATACCTGACGTCAGATAGCAGTTCCCTGGTGACATGTGTACAGGTTAGTTCATCGACTTAGGATCGTCATTTGTCTCATGTGAGTTCCCACTGTACTTTGATTACTACCTTACCACGACTCAAAGGAGTCATGCAAACAGGTTTTAGTTGGGTACAGTCCCGAGCCACATGGAGGCAATGAGCGGATCTGCTGGGGTTCGTCTTTCCCGGTATTGGGGGTGAGGTCGCGCTGTGTCTAGGAGAGCCATTACACAAAGCCCTCGTCCGAGGCAGGAGATTTACTGGTCGGTATTCCAGTAGTATCTCAGGGTGTTCTGGGCTACACCCCGACACGACTTGTACCGCTTTTGGGGGTCTGACTTTTACCAACCCCCTAGGCCCGCCATACGATGCTCATAGATGAACGGACCGGACTGTACGGATATTGTCACTGACAGGCTCAGTAGGGTGTCAGCATGAGTTCGCTCACAGACGTCCCTTTTGGTCAATACCTGGTAGCCCGTTACGTATGGTTAATACCTCTAACGTGCTAGTGGTTAAATCCACAACCAAAGTATTGACGAGTCTTTAGAGTCCCCCACAGACCAGTTTCTCAAGTTTCGGGCGAAATGCTGTAGAGACTGTATGGAGATATGGCAGGGTTCGATAATATACGTGCGGTATTGCACGGATCATGATCGGACGGATAATACTAGCGGGCTTTGGTTTAAGCCGGATCCTAGTATTGTACAGTGTAGATTTTGTCTCTTTGCATTTGTATTCGGTCGCAATACAAATGCGGGTATGTATATACAGTCGCGGGGTTTTCCTGTAATTTATTACGGGATCAGTTTTCTGAAGTCGCCAGTTTGCATTCCGTTTCGGCCAGTTTTCCTTTGTTCCTTCTTGGCCGGATTTTTCTGATGGAGGGGCTAATTTGCATATTTGCAAATTAGCATTGTGGAGGGGGTTTCTTGCATTTGAGGGATTATGATGGTTTAAGTATCTTTGCTTTTCTTTTGATCATTTCATTTGCATTTAATGTGAAGAGATTGATTTGTTTATGGATGTGATGCTTCCTTTTTAGCTTAGGCTCACCCTTTACCCTCTTGTGCTCACCCCCCCTTGGTTGAGTTTTTTCCTCCTCCATATTTTTGAGGCCGGCCACACATTTTATGGGAGAAGGGGAGAGATTCATTTTGGTGTGGGGAAAATTATCATATCATATTATGCATGCTACAAAATCCCAAGCTCATTTTTCCTTTGTTGTTTCCTCCATCTTTATGGCAACTTCACAACCCCATGAGACAAGCTTACTACACTTAGCCTACAGCATCCTTGGGCACGTCGACTCGCCAATTTCATGCTCGAGTTGCCTCGGTCCAAAGGTAGGATCCCGTAAAAGAATCCGGCGATGTGGTGCTCGTTCCGATGAGAAAATGAAGACCGGAGATTCCGCAAGAAGATCGGAGTGGAGGCGAAGACCGAAGGACACGGATCGCTTGGTATAGCCTTCTATCCTATCTCTAGTTAGCTAGCATTAGGTTAATGGTTACGATTCGGGTTTTTAGGATGCGGTAGTGCCGGTTTAAAGTCAAGAAAATTTTTCGTTTCCGCATTTTGGCCTCGGATAGACGGCCGGGGCGCTACCGTAGTCCTACATGGTATCAGAGCCACGCCATTAACCTTGTCTAGCTTGCTCTAACGTGTTTACAAGTTCGATCGATCGGATTTTCAAAAACCGCGATTTCAAGTGCATCAGTTTCTGTCAATTTTATTTGTGCTCGAAAATTTTTGTTTTGAGTGTTGCAGAAATTCATGCAGGTGTTTTTAAGAATTCTAGAAAAATTCGATGCACTGATTCCTTAGTAGGACCGCGGAACCGCGGCCAAACCCCTGTTTGGGCCGCGGTTCCACGGCAGTAAAGTGAAATCGATGCATCAAATTTTTCCAGTGTGCTTCTGGGTTGAAAATGGGGTTTTTGGAATATTCTTTTTGGGCCCAGATTTTCTTTGAGTGCTACAGTAGTACTTAGGGCCCACTTCGGTAAATTTGATCGATCGAAAATTTTAAACATGTTAGTTCACAGTATTTACATTATATCTGCGACCGTGAATGTCATTTGATCGGTAAATCCTGTCTAATTGCTATAGCTCTTTTAGACGGATTTGCGAACGTGACATTCACGTTGATGTTCTGTATTGTGCTGTGATGTTGCGGATTTGTCGTGGTGGATAGCCTGGATGCAATGGTAGTACAGTTTGGTTGTATTTGTACATTTAATATTGCGGGGCGAGCGTCCGACATGTAGACTGTCGTCACTGCCTGCTTGTATATTATTCTTTTGGGGCACGACTGGGCTGAGGTCGACGTACCCGTTGTATGTATATTTTACTTTCTGTACTAGGATTATCCCTAGGTGGGGTGCACGGATAGCTGGGTTCTAGAGGGCAACAGGCCCGCATCTCATGGCGTTGAGACGGAGGGGCTTTACTCTAGAATTGGCGGGCTATTTGCCACACTCTTATGGGGTACAGGTTGACCCAAGGAGGGGTGCTCAAGTTACCGGATTCCGTGAAGTGCTGGGTGGTCCATTCACATTGTTGAAGGGGGCTGCCTCGCTTCAGGTTTTGGCGGGTAACTTGCCGCGCCCGTAGGGGTCTAGGATTTCATTGCACAGGCTATCCACACGACCAGGGGAACGTCGGGTTTCAGTAGCGGCTCTATGAAACCTAGAGATCCCAGATATCTGTATTGTTCTGTGATGCTTATTACATTTCTGTGATGTTGCATTTTATCACGCCTTGAGCGAATATTATATATTGATATATATACTAGTAGATGTTGTATATGTTTTGCATCCGCGCTAGTCCAGTCCCCGCTCTGTCGTTAGTTAAGTAACCTAACGGGACCCAGTGGTAAATACGGATGGCATATATGTACATCGTATTTTCGTTCTTTTGTGGTGTGATCAATTGATGGGACTGCATTGATTCGGATCAATGCAATCTAAACAAACCTATTCTGATGTTGTTGGAACAATTTTTCAAAAAGCTGTTATTGCAAGGACGTTCTCTTTTGTTTTGCACAATGGTATTCGGTTATGAATATCCAGCACCTCAGTCGATGAGGCAAGGGCCGAGATCCCTTCACCGGGAGTGACCCCTTGGACAGAAGTTTGCGTCAGGGTAATAACTCACTATAGCCGATTACTTTTTGCTTTGCATTGTGGTATTCAGTTGGAATATCCTGCACCTCATTCTTCGGGGAAAGAGCCGAGATCCCTTCACCGGGAGTGACCTCTTTAGCAAAGGTTTTCGTCACTATATTTTTATAAAAAGCTATGCAGTTACTTCAACGATATCAAGTTCATTACGTTAAAAGTTTTTCGCCAAAAACTAGACGTAGCCCTCCGTGATTTCTTATAAGTATTACTTAGTATTCGTGCTGTGTTTGTTGACTGTGTCAAGGCATAGTGTGCGGTAGCTAAGCAGTGTTTGTTTGTAGCATATTAATGGAATTGGTTAGCACAGTCGTGCGGCCTTGTTGACTGTGTCAAGGGCTCGTACGGGTGGGTTTAATGCAATCCAGGATAATGGCGGGTTGAACTTGACTAGGACTCTTTGATTTGTTGACTGTGTCAAGGTCACTTGGGTCCTAGGGGTAAAAAAATCACATCGGGAGTTTCTAAAGAAACTGAAATTTGCCAGATATGCGCATACCTTCTGGAGTGTGATAACGTGAGTGGATTCCATCACATTATCATGCGATGATAGTTGGATCCCGATTCCCACTGATGAGTTGGTTTACTCCTCGGGTGATCCCGACTAATTCTTCTTTCAGGTTTGGAGGAGAATTTGACGTTACAGTGGGAGGTTTCCTGATTAGATAAAGTGATAACCATTCTGATCTAGGTTAGAATGCACACTGAGTGTTTCTTTTCTCTCTCTCTTTGGTAGCGACCATGACCCGACCCTTGACTATGACTCAGTGACCAAGATTAACCGAACCTTCTTATACACTGGCTTTTGGATTGTCAGAGTTGCATACCTCATTGCCACTCCTACTTTTACCCTTTTGTCCAGGACACCCCGTATTACTACGAACGTCCACTTCCATTGGATAAAACCATCGTATGGTTATATAAGAACTCGAAGGAATTTATTCGAGGATGGTTTCCGGTTCTGGAGAAAACGAATAGGACTATTCAGTTGTCTTTTCATTTTACCTTCTCTCAGGTTGCGAGTGCTCCTTGGATTAGGACAGTACACCTATTACACAAATTGGATAGTCTTCTTCCAAACCATAGGCAGGTGCCGACCGGTAGGGACTGAAGAAAACCAATTAGCCTAACGATGGTGTACAGAAGGTATTATGTAAAGACAAATAAAGGGATTAGTAAGAGGGCAAAGTAAATTGCGACTGCTATTTATGACCAAACCAAGTATTTCTTCGCCAATCCTACATCACCTTTGTATTTCTCCAGGACACTCCGTATTGCTATGAAGATCTGCAGTTTATTGGATGCTCCATCGTATGGTTATATACGAACTCGAAAGGAACTCGTTCCAGTTCGGTGATGGATTCTGGTTCAGGAGAAATAGGAATAAGGTTTATTCGGTTGTCTTTTATCTTCACCTTCTCTCGCATTGCGAGTGCTCCTAGGATTAGGACAGTACACCCATTATGCTTATTGGATAGTCTTCTTCCAAACCATAGGCTGGTGCCGAAAGGTATGGAAGGAAGAAAACCATTTAGCCTAAGAGGGTGTACAGAAGGTAATGACTAAAGACATATGAAGGGACATGGAGAGATGGAAAAGAATTATACGGTTACAGTTGTGAATCTGGATAATGGAAGAGGCATTACTAGGAACACCCGGAAACCCCTTCGAAACATTTTCAATGTTTCAGTTTCACTGTGTATTGTTAATAGAAAACTGATTTCCCAATTAGCACTTGCTCCAGGGTATGTATTTACCAGGTATGATTCTCACATCTGTATGGTTTTACAGATGATGAGTGGGAGTAAGTTATTGGGAATTGGGTGATCATCCTCATTATATCGGGATTCGTTGTAATTGGTGATATTTGAGGAAATCGCCTGGGCTATTTGCCGGACGGCAAATATGTGGTTTCGAATATCCGTTGTTATGCACCAATTTCAAATTGATATATCTGTACGTCTATTTTTATAGAGTGAGATATAACCTTTTGAAATTATGTTGTTGACATTTACCTATATCAGTTGATGGTTAGGTAAGGAGCATTAAATAGCGGTGTAACTCTTCATAACCATTGTACAGTTTTCAACCTACGACACACGGTGAATGAGTCACTAGACTCAAGGGACTTATACAGAGTATTGTATGTTGTCCAATGTCCATTAGGACAGAAGGGTTGGTACTCGTACTAGATTCTGTTTACTTGTGACTTCTCTGGGTCTTAGACATGTGTTTCATAGAAACACAGGGTCCAAGTTTTGAGAAGTTATAGGTATATGAATAAATTAGAGAACCAAGTATTGCAAGTATCAGGATTCTTCAAGGTGATCGAAGATGTAGATACTTGTGTATGGTGTTCAGTTGATAGTAATGATTGAGAGAACTTGCTTCTCTTTCAGGTTACTTATAATTGGATACACTCCTAAGTTGAGTAATGCTGATCGTCCTCTCTCCATTTAGTTGACATACACTGAAGACAGCTGCATGATTTGAATCTGGTTCCAATTAAATCAGTGCCTCTGTTTCTATATTGGATATAGAACAGTTCATATCTTAACGATGTTAAGGTACAGGGAGTTGTCCAGCTGATGCTTAAAACCAGACACTGGACAACTAAGGCACGTTTTTGTAATGGCTGTTTGTGGGTTGACCTGGGCTATGATGAGGGTTGACTTTCTACCATCTGGAAGATCAATAGCGATATTGTTCTTGACTCGCCACAGTTTTAATAAAAATGGATTTTTCAGAAAACAGTAGTGGAAGTATGGTAGAACTGGAAGTGATTCCAGAACCGCAAACGATTACTGAAAATTTGATAAGGACCTAAAGATTCAATCTGGATTGACATTCCATTGGCCACTCCGCAGATATGGTGGGTAACCTCAGGCACCCGAGAGGTACTCCGGTAGCCTCAAGGACGGTGACAGGGAGGTTCTTGTTTACCCAGACTTGACATTGTTGTTGTTCCAGACTGTGAGACCCGGCAGGAGTATGAGTATAGCGTCGTTCTAAACTAGCTTTAGAAGTGTACGTTTATATGACTCTGCCAGAGGGTTGTCGTGGTTAGTGGGAGTAGCGGAAGCATAGTGGACACGTGGCTTATGTCTATTTATAGACTAAAGCAGATATAGCGGAGATAGATCATCTATTTCTGATGTGACAGTCATAGGTTTGACTTCATCAGAATAGGGGATTGATCTGTTAAGAAGGTAGTAGGGTGTGATGTCCTGATATTTGGGTGGCATACACAGAGTAGGAAGTGAAATTCTTATACTACGGTCGGTTATACTTTGGTTGTCACACAGTGGTTTCTCCACATAGGATATAGATGTTGTTTTTGCACTAGATGCAATAAGGTGATATTGATCCAATCCTGGAGAAACGTTCGGAAGCAGTTTTAGAACATAAGTTGATGTTCTAGAGATATGATAACGGCAGCCTCATTCGGAAGACGGTTATCATTCCAGGCTTCTAAGGTGACCTGGATGACAGAGTGACTGTCAGAGTTATAGTTTTCCCTCTGACGAGGGGCAGTAGTTTGGACAGGTGGTCTAGGCGGATACTGAGGGAGGCATGGTGCAGGATACTGATTAAGTTCAGTTGACGATATAGTCTATAAGGTTTGGATTTGGAGTTCATTTATGAACTAGGTCCCATAAGATATTTAGACATATTCTAAGACAGGTATTGCTCATTTCGGGAGATGACTTTCTCCGCGGACTTGAGATAAAGAGAGACATAGAAAGAAACATTTGAGCGGATCCACTCACTGAGGCTATTCCTCGAACGCAATAGTTTCGCTAACGAGCTTTGTGAGACTGACTAGTAGAGGAGTTGGGTGTTCGGTATCACACGGGCTGTGAGTATGCGACATCGCAATAATTAGCCTTGAGTGCAAGTGGGAGATTGTTGGAGATAGTTCCCTCAGAGTCAATTATTGGATCACAGGCACGTGATTATAATGATTGAGGGAGGACCTATACCGGTAGGACAGTCTTACTCAAGATGATAATATGCTATCTGGTTTATCTTTATCATCGTGTACTGTTTCAGGTGACCTTACAGGTCACTATTGCACATTGATAGAGCCCTTAGGATTCTTGCTTGACGGCCAGCAGTATGATGGAGATCATATACGTGGGAGCTGGGGTCTATAAGCACATCCTTAAATGGTCCCTAGTCGTGGGAGTTTTCGAGACAGGGCATCGATTCTCCAGAGTAGACTAGTGTATGCAGTCGAGACCCCGACGAGGGGCAGTGGCCGGTCTCACAAGCCACTGGTGTCAGTTGGTTCACCTAAGATATATACAGGTGCTCATTGGGTTATGAGTACACCGGACAGGACTCGCCGGGAACATGCTAGTTGGTCTTATACCTGACGTCAGATTGCAGTTCCCTGGTGACATGCGTACAGGTTAGTTCATTGACCTGGGATCATCATTTGTCTCGTGTGAGTTCCCACTGTATTTTGATTACTACCCTACCACGGCTCAAAGGAGTCGTGCAAATAGGTTTTAGTTAGGTACAGTCTCAAGCCACATGGAGGCAGTGAGCGGATCTGTTGGGGTTCGTCTCTCCCGGTATTGGGGGTGAGGTCGCGCCGTGTCTAGGAGAGCCATTACACAAAGCCCTCGGCCGAGGCAGGAGATTTACTGGTAGGTATTGCAGTAGTATCTCAGGGTGTTCTGGACTACACTCCGACATCACTTGTACCGCTTTTGGGGGTATGACTTTTACCAACCCCGTAGGCCCGCCATGCGATGCTCATAGACGAATGGACCGGACTGTACGGATATTGTCACTGACAGGTTCAGTAGGGTGTCAGCATGAGTTCGCTCACAGACGTCCCTTTTGGTCAATACCTGGTAGCCCGTTATGTATGACTAATACCTCTGACGTGCTAGTGGTTAAATCCACAATCAAAGTATTGACGAGTCTTTAGAGTCCCCCACAGACCAGTTTCTCAAGTTTCGGGAGAAACGCTGTAGAGGCCGTATAGAGATATGGTAGGGTTCGATCATATACGTGGGGTATTGCACGGATCATGATCGGACGGATAATACTAGCGGGCTTTGGTTTAAGCCGGATCCTAGTATTGTACAGTGTATATTTTGTCTCTTTGAATTTGTATTCAGTCGCAATACAAATGCGGGTATGTATATACAGTCGCGGGATTTTCCTGTAATTTATTACGGCATCAGTTTTCTGATGTTGCCAGTTTGCATTCCGTTTCGGCCAGTTTTCCTTTGTTCCTTCTTGGCCGGATTTTTCTGATGGAGGGGCTAATTTGCATATTTGCAAATTAGCATTGTAGAGGGGGTTTCTTGCAATCGAGGGATTATGATGGTTTAAGCATCTTTGCTTTTCTTGTGATCATTTCATTTGCATTTAATGTGAAGAGATTGATTTGTTTATGGATGTGATGCTTCCTTTTTAGCTTAGGCTCACCCTTTACCCTCTTGTGCTCACCCCCACTTGGTTGAGTTTTTTCCTCCTCCATATTTTTGAGGCCGGCCACACATTTCATGGGAGAAGGGGAGAGATTCATTTTGGTGTGGGAAAAATTATCATATCATATTATGCATGCTACAAAATCCCAAGCTCATTTTTCCTTTGTTGTTTCCTCCATCTTTATGGCAACTTTACAACCCCATGAGACAAGCTTACTACACTTAGCCTACAGCATCCTTGGGCACGTTGACTCGCCAACTTCGTGCTCGAGTTGCCTCGGTCCAGAGGTGGGAGCCCGTAAAAGAACCCGGCGATGTGGTGCCCGTTCTGACGAGGAAATGAAGACCGGAGATTCCGCAGGAAGATCGGAGTGGAGGCGAAGACCGAAGGACACGGATCGCTTGGTATAGCCTTCTATCCCATATCTAGTTAGCTAGCATTAGGGTAATGGTTACGATCCGGGTTTTTAGGATGCGGTTGTGCCGGTTTAAAGTCAAGAAAATTTTTCGTTTCCGCATTTTGGCCTCGGATAGACGGCCGGGGCGCTACCTTAGTCCTACAGCTTCTTCTTGAGATTTAAGTACACCGTGCAGTTGCGCTTCCAATGTCCTGTTTTGTGGCAGTGAAAACATTCCCCTTTCCCCGATTCTCCAGTTTTGGACTTGTCCTTCCCCTTAACCTTTTTAACTCCACCCTTAGGATTGGTGGGCTTCTTCTTTTTCTTTCCCTTGGCCTTAGCCTTTGGGCGAGAAGAGGAAGATTGCCCAACACTCAAAACGGGAGTTTTCACTGATTTCAGTGTGCTCTCTGCACTCCTTAACATATTAAGGAGTTTAGGTAGTTCCTTCTCCATGTTGTGCATGTTGAAGTTAACTATGAATTGAGCAAAGGTAGAGGGGAGGGACTGCAGAATAATATCCGTATATTGTTCATTGTCCATCGTCCATCCAAGGTCCTCAAGCTCTTCTATGAGAGCTATCATCTTCAGAACATGGTCTCCTACTGGTGTGCCAGGGACCATTCGCATCTGAAACAATTTCTTTGATGCTTCGTATCGTAATACGCGGGATTGCTCTCCATACAACTCCTTTGTATGGAGGAATATGTCATGAATGTCCATATTCTCGTGTTTCTTTTGATGTGTGTTATCCATCGATGCAAGCGCGAGGCATTTGGCCGTGGCACAGTCAGCGTCCCATGTCTTGCGGACTTCTTTGTCCGCAACTGAGGATTTTGGACCTGGGACGGGCGGGGCTGGAGCCGTGATGACATATGATACTTTATCATAAGTCAAGGCAATTTTCAGATTCCTCATCCAGTCTTTATAATTGGTCCCATTCAGTTTATTTTTATCTAGTAGAAGCTTGAGTCCAGTCATTGGTATCTCCCATTAAGAGAGAGAAAAGAATACACTCAGTGAAAGCTCTTGCAAAGACCAGCTTGGTTATTATCTTGTCTAATCGATTTCTCCCACTGGTTTAATCAAGTTTTTCTTTCAAACCTTAAAAATAAAACTAGCCAGGATTAATTACAGTCTACAACTTCGCTAACCGTTCAGCCAGGCCAGTGTCGGTACTTGAAGGAGGTTCCCCGTGCTTTCGCACGGACCTAATTAAAGTAAACCTCATTTTCCCAGAGGCGTAGCCCCGTTAACACCTTTCTAGATACCTAATGGGTTAGCTAATTGTAAATTGCAAAACTCTCCTGGGAGCAACTATTGCCCACTGTAGGATCGGGATCCAACCATCATATGGAAGGTATGCCATCTCATTGCAAATCTCAACACTTGAAATTCCCGATGCGGTTTTTACCCCTAGTACCTATGACCTTAACTATGGTCAACAAATCATAAGTACCAGTCAAGTTCTACCCGTCATTTCTTGATTAATTAGACCTACTCATATGACCCTTAACTATGGTCAACAAAGTCGCATGAATGTCCTAATTAATCCGCATCATATGCAGTGTAGGAAGACATCACTTAGCTACCGTACACTACGCCTTAACTATAGTCAACAAACTTAGCACGAATACTAAGTACTCTACTTCCTAAAATGATGGAGGGTTGCGGATGATTTTTAAGAAAATCTTTAACGCTTTGAACTTGATACCGTCGTAGAATCAAATGGTTTTCAAAAGGAGTGGCTTGAGCTCCGTAGTTTTGAAATGTATCTTTTTCATAAAGAGCCGAGTGGTTTTTAAATCCGATTCTACAACATCTTTTAAGGTTTATTTTCTTTACATTAATCATATTAATGTAGCCCCATCATTTATGTCCTGAAGCCAATCACAGAAAAGAAACGAAAATACATCGTACGCTTATGCCATCCGCATTCGCCACAATGTTCCGTTATGCACCGTTATGTTACTTAACTAACGGCATACCGAGACGGGACTAGCGCGGGTGTAAAACATAAGCAACGTCTACTATATATCTCATATATAATATATCATTCGTCTCAAATATCACATCACAGAGTACAGGCAGCAGAAACACGCATATGATAATATAGGATATACTAGGACGTCCGTATTTAGTATTTAGCCAACAATAGAAAATACAGATTCCATAGTCGCGATGAATAGCCAAGCCCACACCCTGGACCCCTACGAGAGCGGCAAGCGACCCTACCAATTCTGGAGTTTAGGAGACCCGGTCTCGACTCCTCGAGATGGCTTCCCACTGAACCCCAGAACCCGGTCACCTGTGCTTCCCTCTTTGGGTCTATCCTAATGCGGAAAAGTAAATAATATACAACACTGGTGACATCAACCTCAACCCGGAAGTTCCCCAAATAAAAGAATATTACATTACATTTGAATTTTACATGAATGAAAAGAAAACTCTCATCTCACATAAAAAAAACCCGTCTATTCAATCGCAACAATCCTGCACATCATATTTCAGCAACATATAATATCATATATCATCAACGTAAGTAAGTATGCGTACCCCGATTGTCGTTGATGTATAGCAACGAAACCGGCGATAAGCGACATACTACACTTACGGTCACAGAAAAGAAAGTGTAAAACTACAAAATTTGGAATCCACATTTTCTTTACACATCGTAAATTCGAAATATCACATACTTCGCATTTCATGCCTAACTACATGAATTCCACATATTGTATCACATTCCAAATAAATAGACAGTATTAAAGTTTTCGATCGAATGATCAAATACCCAAAATTTTCTAAATAGCTCAACACTTGAGCGGAGTTCAAAAATCCCAGAATGTGTCACAGTAGCAGTGGTCTAGCCGTAGAAGGGTCAAGCCAACGCCTCACACGTGGCACGCCGTACTGCCCCAAACCCTAAGGTTTAGAGGAAGTTCAGACGGTCACATAATCGAGTTAAGGTTTGTGTTCTTCTAGAGGGTCCACCACATAACTTGCACATATTTCCGAAAGATTTAAACCTGAGAAAAAATCAACACTTGAAAGTTTTTCGTGCCGGGAAAAAGTAAGTTAATGATATTCGTTCGAACATTTTAATACTTTCTAAATTATCCGAAAAAGGCACGAAATTAAAATTTTTCGATTGAATCAACGAACCCAAAATTATCCCCAGAACACTCAACACTTGAATCAGATTAAAAATACCCAAAAATATATACAAGCAGGTAATAATATTACTGTACAAAAACGAGGCAATATGACATCTGTACGGCCGCGGATCCGCGGCCCAAGCAAGGTATGGCCGCGGTTCCGCGGCGGCATGTACTGTTTATGGCTTCGTTGTTTACATAAATTCTTAGAATTGCCTGCTGAATTTTTTAAGTATTTTTAATTCTGAAAAAACACAGTTTTAAAAAAATGTACAGAGAGGGGTTAAAAATGCGTATTTCGGGTTCGATCGGAGTTTTAACTTCGCCAAAGCGTCGTCTAAAGCTCTAGCTTGGCTCTGATACCATTGTTAGGTTTACCTAGCACCTCATGAAGGGTTTGGAAGCATCACATGTGCCAAAATCAAATTTTTTTAAGGTGCTAAGTGAACATACAAAGAATCATCAAGAGAAATTTAGGGTTTCATAACTTTGACATCATCACAAGTAGAAAAAGCTAGCGTATTGAGAGTACAACCTTTGTAGCTCCCTACGCTAGACTCCTTGGCTACTTGAGGGTTGGAAAAAGGTTCGCTTGAGATCCTTTAAGTGCACGACGATCCACCCATAGCTCCTTTGCCCAAAGCTTCTTACTTTACTCGATATGTGAATGAAGTAGAGCAAACACCCTGCACAAATGGGCTAGATGTGTGTAGTATGATGATGTGGTTTGTATTCTATAATTAAAACTCTTTCTTTTTATCAACCTCACTCAAAGAAATTATCAAGAGAGGAAGAAGCAGATGGTGGCTAAGCTTTCTCACAAAAGGAAATGTTATGAGAGTGAATAATTGAAATAAGAAAAAAAAATCTATATTAATCCTTCTCACTTCAACCATGGTTAGAATTATCTAGATATTTATCAAATGAGTTAAAAGGCAAATGGATAATTAACTCAAGGTTAAAAAATGGTTGAAGCATGGTTAAAAGATGATAAACATTAACCTTGTGTGAATTATCCTTTCCTTTATTCAAAATGATAAATAAATAGATAATCTCTACAATATAAGTCTTGCATTACCACCAAATATGTATCAACAACCATGATACAATGTATGTATGTATGTATCCATGCACATCATCATGTGCATACATGCATGCATACAAAAATAGAAAAAGAGTTTAATTAAAGAATTAATCTAAAAGTCATTTGTTAAATCAACACTTGATTTTGCAAACCGGTCATATCACATACGACCCGACCAATAGAAAATGCCCAATTAATATACGGTATCACATATCCGTATTTAATCGGGTCCCCGCACATATCTCATATGCGCACCATATCTTTTCGCCTGAGCCAGGAAACTTCATTATGGGACTCTAAGACTCGTCAATACGCCGGCAGTAGGTAATGATCATATCAAATACCTATAAGCCGCAAGCGGTCAGCTAAACGTAACGGCCACCCAGGTATTGAGCGATCAGAAGAAAACAAGCGAACCTGTCACAACTCCCGTCGAGCCAACCGGAAACACTACCGTACAGTCCGGTCTCTTCGTCAGATATGCTGCATATCGAGTCTAGGGATGGTAATGTCGACCCCAATGACTCAATAAGTCGTGCCGATGAATGGTCTATAACAGATCGAGAAACTACTGATAACACTTATCAGTAAATCTCAACAGCCCTGGCTAGGGACTTACTGATATAGCCAATCGAGCACAGCACAGCATCAACTCCCAATACCGGGAGAGACGAAACCCTTCCTATCGCTCATCGCCTTCGTGTGTCTCGGGACTGTATCCAACGGCCACCTGTTTGCACGACTCAGTAGAGCCGTGGTAGGGTGGTAATCAAAATATAGTGGGAGAACATACAAGACTCTATGACGATCTCGGGTCTACAGACTAACCTGCACCAGTGTCACCTGAGAACTGCTATCCGACGATAGATATAATTCCATATAGGAGTTCTCGGTGAGTCCGTCCAGTATACCCAGTCACCACTGAGCACCCGTATACGATCTCGATGTCAAACATCGATGAATGTGGGAACATCCATCGCCCATCATATGGGTCTAGTATCATATACGCTAGTCTACTCTGGTATATCGATGCCCATGTCTCGATACACCTACGACTAGGGACATTCCAGGATATGCTTATAAACTACAGATGTCCCACTAGTATGATCTCTATCATAATCACAGTAGTTAAACCTATATCCTCAGGGCTTTATCAACATGGATGAATGAATAAAAGCATGATCAAATCAACATGTCAGATAAAGAAGAACCAGATAGCATACTATCATGTCGAGCAAGAATGTACACTGAATATATATATATATACATGTATAAATACATCCACTATCATATAATGGCCTCTAGGGCATATATATATCCAACAAACTCCATGCCCAAGTATTCCCTTCTCCGATCACATCGAAGGACATAATACTTTTACCCGTCTGGTTCTCAAATTCGTACTTATATTCCTTGAATTTTTCAAAAGCTTCAGACTCGTGTTTCAACAAGAACACATGTCTGAATCTTGAGAGATCGTCGATGAATGTAATGAAATACAAAGAACCAACCCTAGCATTAGTAGACATAGGATCGTATACATCATCATGTATCAGTCCCAGAGTTCAGTAACTCTAACCCTGTTTCCAGTAAACGGAGTATTGGTCATTTTACCTTTGAGACAAGACTGTCATGCATCATAAGATGAAAATTCAAACGGATTCTAATATTCATCCTTATGTAACTTAGCTGGTCGTGTCGCATTGATATGACTTGGTCTACAATACCACAAGAAGGATTCGTTCATTTCTGAACTACTCCTCTTGTGTGTGTTCTTGATACCTTGAACTTGGGTTTGATTTAGAACATATATGCCATTTCATAACGTGCCTGATCCAATCAACTTTTGATTAAGGAAAATGTTCATAATATTATCCTGCAATACAAAATTATATCCTTCTTTAACTTAATAAAGAAACTGATGTAATGTCGTATATCAGGTTCGGTATCTAATGACATTTGTTCAGAATCAATGTATTTACCATTTGGTAATACAAGGTGATATTTGGCAACTAACTTGGCTGCAACAATTGCACCATTCTCTACACTAGAGAACAATCACCTATTCTCAGTTCTCTACCTGTCTGTAGCTCATGTAACAGAGTATATATATGGGATCCTAATCCGGTATCTCATACCTAAGACGTAGAGGATACTAAAAAACAGTTCTCGGTAACGAACACACCCGAAGAATATGCATCAACATGCTCATTCCTCGATTGGATGGCATGGGATTCCGGATATTCCCTTATTTCCTGCTCGGACTTATAACAATTATAAGATAGAGCGGAACTAACGTTTCCTAGCTCAGTATAATAAGCATGTTCGGTCAATACATCCATATTATTATCTTGATTAAGGCATGTTACGGTCGCTACCAGGAGAGAGAGAGAGAGAGAAGAAAACACTCGGCGTATGCTCTTGTAAGATCAGGTTGGTTATTATTTTATCTAATCAGTATGGTTCCCACTGTTTTTATCAAATCTTCCTTCAACCCTAAAAGGTAAGACTAGTCGGGATTAATTACACCCTTCAAGTTCTCCTATCTTTCGGCCAGGCCAGTGTCGGTACTTTGAGGAAGGTTCCCCGTGCTTTCGCACGGACCTAACTAAAATAAACCTCGTTTTCCCAGGGGCGTAACCCCGTTAACACCTTTCTAGACACCTACTTGATCGGCTAATTGTAATGTGTAAAACTCTCTCAGGAGTAACTCTTACTCACAGTGGGTATCGGGATCCAACTATCTCATAGAAGGTATGCAATCTCATTGCAAATTTCAACACTTGAAATTCCCAATAATATTTTGCCCCTACCAACTTATGACCTTACCAAGGTCAATAAATCATAAGCGCTAGCCAAGTTCAACCCGTTATTTCCCGATTGAATTAAACCCACCCACACGACCCTTAACATAGTCAAAGTCGTATGACAACCCCCATCCAATCGCATCATATGCTTAAAAAGATAAGCACTAATCAGCTACCACGCACTACGCCTTAACATAGTCAATAAACGTAGCACGAATACTAAGTAGTACTTATCTGAAATGATGGAAGGCCAGGACAGGTTTTTAAGAAAATCTTTTGCGTAATGAACTTGATATCGTTGTAGAATTGAGTGATTTTGAAAAAGGAGTGTTTTTTAGGCTTTTGCTGGTTTTGCTAAAGAGGTCACTCCCGGTGAAGGGATCTCCGCTCTTTCCTCATCGACTGAGGTGCTGGATATTTACTAATACCACTATGCAAAATATGAACTAAAAAAGCAATCAAAAGACAAAACCGAGTGGGTTGTAGTATCTGCCAGTTTCGCTAAAGAGGTCACTCCCGGTGAAGGGATCTCGGCTCTTTCCTTATCGAATAAGGTGTTGGATATTCTACAAGAAATACCGCTATGCAAAGCAAGAACTAGAGCTACCAATTTTTAAAACAAGATTCTGCAACATCTTTAGGTTTCTTTTATTTCATTAATCATATTAATAAAGTCCCATCATTTATGCTTCCCAAGCATCACAGAAGAAACGAAAGCAGCAATATTTATTATATATCATATATATAATATAACCATTCGTCTCATTATATAAAGTGATCACTTCACAGAATATCAGCAGCAGAAGAACACATATGAAATATTGGATATACTAGGAATTCCGTGTTTTAAATTAAGCCAGTATAAAACACGGATTCCATGGTCGCGATGAATAGCCAAACCCACATTCCTAGACCCCTACTAGAGCGGCAAGCAACCCTACCAATTCTAAAGTTAGGAGACCCGGTCTCGACTCTTCGAGATGGTCTCCCACTGGACCCTAGAACCCGGTTACCTGTGCTCTCCTCCTTGGGTCTATCCTAATGCGGAAAGGTAAATAATATACATCAATGGTGACATCATCCTCAACCCGGAAGTGCTCCAATAAAAGAATATTACATACAAATTTTTACATGAATGAAAATGAAAAACTCTCATCTCACATAAAAAATCTCGGCTATTCAAAACACGACGATCCAATATAACATATCACAGCAACACATAACGTCACATGTCATCAACGTAAGTAAATACGCGTATCCCAATTGTCGTTGACATATATCAACAAAACCGGCGATACACCATATATTACACTTACGGTCGTAAAAAAGAAAGTGAAAAACTATAACAATTGGAATCCGCAACCACCTTAAACATCATAAACCCAATGTATCACATACTTTGAATTTCATGCCCAACCAAATGAATTCCTTAGACATCACATTCCTAACAATTATAAACCTCACATTTTAATCTCGATATTGAAAACACTTTCCAATAACCTGTCGAGTAATTTAACAAGATTCTCGAAAACTTAATCGAATGCTCATCGGAAACTTTAGTAGACGGCCACACCCCGGATACCATCGACGAAGTGCACTTAGACGGAATACCGCGGCCGCGAGCACCCAAACGGATGCTTTTGGCGATGGGGTTCTCCTACAGTCACTTGGTCGGGGTTATGGGGCGTGGTTATCTAGTAAGGTTACCCGGCGAGTATCCGCGTACGCTACGTAGATGCGACGGACTTTTGATCCTCATCAAAATTCCGTGGCAACCGATCAAATGAGACTAAATTGTTAGATTTATAAAATTCAAACTAGTTATCACATAACTAATTATGTGAATTCCAAATATTGTATCACAATCACAGATAGCTAAACGATTTTAAACTTTTCAATCGAGTAAACAAGCACCCAAAATTTCCCAAAGAGCTCAACACTTGAGCGGAGTTTAAAAAGTATTTAGAACATGCTACAGCTCCTATGGAGCAACCGTAGAAGGGTCAACCCTTGCCTCACCTATGGCGCCGTGGAACTGCCATAAACCCTAGGGTTTGGTGGTGGTTCCGACGGTCACAGAATCAAGTTAGGGTTTTGTTCTTCTAGAGGGTCCACAGAATCACCTGCATGATTTTCTGAAGATTTTAAACTTGGAAAAATCAAACTCTTGGAAAATTTCCAGTAAGGAAAAATATGGGTTATTAATATCCGTTCGAACTTTTTAACGTCGTCTAAATAACCCAAAATGATGTTAGAATTATGACTACGAAACACTCCGAATTGCCTTTGCATAAAGTGTCACGACCCGAATGTACGGAATGTGACTGGCACTTAAATTACGAAACGTCTAGAGGCGTAACGTAATCTAAGTAAGTCAAAACCCAGAAATCTAAACCATTTTAAATTTAGAGTGAAGGAATACTTATTTAAAATTTAACATATAAATTCACTTTGAAAGTCGTAGTAAGCATTTTTAAAGCATCAAATCTTTCCCAAAAGTTTCGATAGAGTTTCCTATGTAAATACTGGCCCCAAACGGGTACAAACAGGAATATACATAAGTAATGAATAAAGGCATCCCCAAACGGGAGCTAGCTCTTCGCCAATTGGCGGAAACAGCCACGCAAGCAGTCCAAATATACAACGCCGAAGGCTGGGATCAAACTCAGAAAGAAAACCAACATCCTTAAGAAAACCGGAGAAGAACCATAATAATAGAAGCGCGCGACTCTAAGGTCGAAAGAATAGTCAACTGGTCTTCTAAGTCTATCAAATATACAAGTCTGGTTAATGGAGCTTACTAGATACAACTGAAATAAATAAAAGTACAACGGTGGTCATGATGCAAGTGAACCCACCTACCAAAGCAATCACCCGGAAGGAAGCAATGTGCCTGCAATCCGCAACGAAACCTGTATGGCCAAACCTGCAAGAAACTGTGGCACAACGGGGGTGAGTTGCCAACTCGTGAGTAGAAGACATCACCGAGAAGAAAATCGCATGTATGACTCTCTCCTAGGTCACACAATAAAAATACACAATACTACAATAAGGGTGACAGCATATCATAAGTGTGATATCAAGTACTCGTGTCCGTGTCATGGGTAATAATATATCGATGTGTGACATGTACTAATGCACCATCCAATGTGTGTCCAGGAACAACACAGAAATCATCATAAAACCCGAGTGCCCAGCACCGACACTTAAAACATCATGAAGTCCGTGTCCGACAGCGACACATAATCCTCAAATCTCGGGCTCCGTCAGTCCGGATCGGCCCATCACATCAATCTCATGACTACGTCGGTATCCTCCGGATATCCGCCGCGCCCGACATTATCGGTAGGTAGTCTGCCTCTACCAGGCTCATCGTCATCCCCACAAAACACTCTCGCCCCGGGGTACCGTACCGGGTCCACCATGTACCCGAAACGGTTCATCCTACTCCTCAAATCGGGTCTCGAAAAACAACAGAAATCAAGAAAACTCATGATGGACGACACATACATCATATCATGAGAAAACCGCAACTTGCATTTTAAAATGATAAGGAGTTTATAAAATCCCTGCGGTTTTTCCCAAATCCTGAAACCTCATGGAAAATCCGAAATCCCAAAATCAAGAGTCAATAAACAGTGAATACCGACATAAAGCCCTACGATATTGCATAACAGAATGAATGTATAAATCCATGAAGTATTAAGTAAGAAATGCAATAACTAAACTAGTATATGAAATAAAGTGTACTAGTACTATGTTGAAACTACCAACTAGCAATTTATACCAATGAAGTAATGTTTTCTAATGTGTACATGACATGGAAATTACCGATGATGATGTGTGTGAGCCGGCAAGCAAGTGTACGTGGAGCATACGCATCATCGGTAATGGTGCTGGTGTCCTGACAACAGGGGTTCATAATAACTAAAGAAAACACATGTATAAGCATGCAATGCAATGAGAACAACATGAATATACGGAAAATGATGTAGTAACCGCAACATTGAAGAATATAAATTTCTATATACGAGTCATACAGTTTTTGGTGTTTGAGATAACATGAATCGTGGTTTTAGAAAAATATGGGCTACGGGGTCTTTGAGAAAAGATACGTCTTTGAAAAATCCGTAGTATCTCTCGGCCCGTCTTTAAAAATACTCACGATTTGTTAGTTTTTAAAAGTAAGTATGACTCGAGCCCAGTCTAATATCTACCAAATCAACTACAGGACTAAACTAAAAAACTAGTCGAATGCGTAAGAAATCCACCTAAATTCCGAGTCGATATATCTAGTAGTCGGCGATCCCACCTCAATAGCATCACGTATGGTAAAATACATAGTACGGCATCCTCGAGTCAAGAGTGCAGACCAATCATCATATCTATACCTCGTACGGTAAAATCCATCGTACGGCATCTCAAAATCAGGGTACGGGTCAAATATCACATATACCTCATTATTCATATGGTATCATTATCGTAAAATCATGAATTAAGGGTACCGTTCTAAAGTCTAGTACATTCCAAGATCATCAAACATATATCCTCGTGTGTATGAATACACATCATCCAACGATCCATTATAATATCATGTCGTATATCATATCACGACCCAAACACATATCACAATCTCATGGCATCATGCCCAATTATATTGACTTATCTCCAACTATCATATACTGGGCTCATCATCCGTGTGTGTGTGTGTGCGCGCGCACACACACCACACACACACACACACCAATGCATCCCCCCCCACACACACACACACACATATAAACATATACACCCATAATCATATCACGTGTGTGCATGTATGTGTGTGTCAACCTTTACTCTAGGGTTTCGCAACTAAGAAACTAAACTACAAGCACTTTTTTCCAATTACACTAAATCCAACCCATGGTCTCCTAAAGCCTTTCTTGCTAAGTATTCACGTCTCACAATAACACATATGTATATATATCATATTCTCATCCTACCCTACGAAATTGCGGCGGTGCTATACGCCATCCACCCGACTTCCTCCATAGATATACATCTACTCACCTTGATCCTTGCTTGCCGAAGTCGATGTCGCCATGCTCTTCCTTATTATCCGAAGTCCTCATGAAAGTGCCTACATATATAAACACATAGTATCGTAAACAGAATCGCGTATGAAAACCAAAACGGCACACGAATCGCACATAGGTTAAAATCTATGGTCTACACATACAAGAATAACCAGACAACTCCTGATATCGACGTACAAATGTCAAGTGACCAAGACAAAACACAATATCCAAAGTTCAAGTCATTAAAATTCACAAAACAAAACAGCAACTCAAGAAAAATGGTTCCAGATTTAGTCTCAGGTAAAATTAGGCTAAACAAACAATTACAGAGGCCAGATTATGAGGTAACTGAGCTACAGACCCAACCTTGACACCATTACCCATAATTTTCCCGGTGAGATCAACCAAAAATTCGGCCTGGCCAGTTTTACTTGCTGGTTTTGGGTTCATCTTCTCAGGGTGGTCTTCAAGTGTTTAATCTAGGTCAATAGAGTTGCTTGTTTTTCCCGTAAAGGTCTCAGGTCACTCCAGATTTCTTGTAGGCATCACAAGCTACAAAACCGATATGGAAAGTTTCTAAAATCCAAGTCATGGGTTCTTAAAATTCACTTGGTCCAGGATTTTAACACTAGAGGGGTTGTAGTCACTAATTACACCTAAATTGCGCCATTACAACTCAAGAATCCCCTAAGTCTCATCTAGAAAATTTCAAAGCTCACAAATTCTCACTTAACCAATTCTAAACTATAATAGAAGCCAAAGATACTAAATTACTAAACTAAAAGTGCGAGATTTACCTCATTTGGCAACTTAAAAAAATTTCTTGAGTTGCCTCAAGTGCTCAAAATCTCAACTTGTTTGGTCCACCATGCTTGTAGTGAGCTTGTGCACAATTTTTGTGAAGGAATTATGACTTCTGATAAGGATTTGGAGTGGCTTGAGGGTGGTAGAGGGTGGAGGAAGAGGAGAAGGAGGAGGAGAAGAAAAATGTAGGAGGATGAGAATGAAAACAATGAAGGAGCCATGGTGTAAGGGAGACCCCTCCCACTCTCTCTCTCTCCTCTCTCTTGCCCATACCTCCTTGTTTAAAAATATCTTCAACTCTTTTCTTTTCTCTTTGCAAAAGCCCAAAATCATATTAAAGAAAAAGGAAGCTATGGTTAAAAGAAGGAAATATAACAAATGTTGTATGCAACATGACATGGTACATGTCATGTGTATAATCTAGTTTTAATACAAGATTAGTGAAATGTTAATAAACCTTAACATCAATACATATACAATGATTGTATAAAAATCATATATGTTAGTTATATGTATGTCCTAGAGGCCATTACTATACATAGGATGTATATTGTAGTGGATGCTTGGACATATATAGGGAGGACTTTCTTGCTCGACATGATAGTATGCTATCTGGTTACACTTTACCTTAACATGTACACTGCTTGTCTCTCTGTTACATATTGGTAAAGCCCTTAGGATGTGTACTTGACTGCCTGGACTATGATGCGGATCATACTAGTGGGGACATGGTGGTCTATAAGTACATCCTTCAAGGTCCCTAGTCGTAGGTGTATCGAGACAGGGCATCGATATACCAGAGTAGACTAGCGTATACCTTCTCGACCCATACAGATGGGCGATGGATGATCCCATATCCATTGGTGTTTGACATCAGAGATGATATACGGGTGCTCAGTGGAGACTGGGTACACTGGACGGACTTGTTCATATCAGATTTTTGCATTTTCATACCGCCCAATTTTTATCACATTGCTTATCGGTAGATACTCTTGAGCCGTGTTTGCTAGTCAATTGCAGGATACAGGTTCTCGGTTCTAAAACGGTGAAATTCATGGAAAACACAACAAAAAAATCCGGGTTCCTGCCAACCACTGAGAAAACACGGTCTCCGCTCTTCATCCGTATGTTGCCAGATACCAGTTTAGGAAGACAAAATGGCTAATCGATTGTCACCTTCATGCACAAGGCTCAATGGCAACAACAAGTTCCAAGAAATCTACGCGGAGCTCAAGAAAATCTTGACAAAAGTCCACCTTTCCCTCAACAGAAATTCTGGAAGAAATGTGGAAGTATTTTCAGAAAATACATGTACCAGACAAGAGGGGACAGAAGACCAGGAAAGTACCAAGAAGCCCACACCCTAACTCATCTATATGGCCGCGGAACCGCGGCCAAAGGGGGGTATAGGCCGCGGTTCCGCGGCCGTTCTGGCGCAACAGAAAAAGATGTTTGGGGGGTATTTTGGTCTTTATATGTACATACAGAATTTTGCCCTAGGTTTTCATTTCTCAGCCTATAAATAGCCCAGAACTTTGTGAAGGAAAGGGTCCATAATCTTATATTCTCTTTGTTAAGGTTTAGTTGTGTTTCTTCTTTCTCTTCTCATCTCTTCTCCATTAAAACTTGTAATGAGCTTGGTGAGCGAAGAATGGTGAATAAAGAAGATCATTTTATTATCATGTTTGTCTTGCTTTTTCTATAATTGTTGTAATTTTAATTTGTTAACTAGTTGTTGTTATTTCTTGTTGTTTCTTTCTTCTCTCTTTTTCTTTATCCTTAATACGACCATGATGCTTACGCTCGATCCTCGCCAAGGTGAGGTCGCAAATAGCTAGTCGTTATCTTCTAATCTCTTTCTTTCTATCTTCCTCTTTTGTTTTGTTTTATTTTTCCGTATCATGATGTGTGAGTAGTTCATACTTGTTAGGGTAGGATAAGGGATGTTTGAGAGAAGGAAATCTCTCTCACTCTTTCCTTGCCCAACAGCTTAATTCGACTCCCGTTAATTGAACCACAATCCGCTCCTTACGGCACCCTATCCTACATGATAGCGGTGATTCCGTAGTAAGACCGGTTGTGGTTGAATTAACCGGAGGTTATGGCTAAGAGCCAAGAACGGACGGACAAGCACCAAAAGGAAGAACTTATGCGTTGGAAAGCCTAGCTTATACTCGCAAGTTCCTTCCTAGTCGTGCTAATCCCCGTTATTGCCGATTACCGTAACACCGATATTAAGAGGGGCAACGAAAGATGTGGAGACTCCTAACTCAAACTAACCTAATCCTAACCCTAACAAACTCTCTTTAAATATCAACTTAACACTTAGATAATCACAAACAAATCTGAACTCTAGGACTTAACTCGTTAAAACACATTGAAAAAGACTCCTATCTCCCTGCGGACGACCCGTACTCAACCGGCTAGCTACAAGCGATACCGTCTTGATTGCGGTATTTTAACTAAAACTTGAACACGCAGAATTGCTCACAATCAAATGGCGCCGTTGCCGGGGAGACGGTAGTTTATTTCCTTGTGTAATTTCGGGTTAACTTGTGAATATAACCGAAAAACAAAAAAAAAAATACTTTGTAAAAGAAACCATCTTGTTATTCTTGATTAGTTTTTGTGCAAGTGTGCAGGAAAATACAAAGTTGAGTTCAGTGGCCAAGACGTTGAAAAGACGGAGTTCAAGTACAGTGCCAAAGACGTGGGAAGATAGACCCACATTTCGCGGCTACACCGCGACGGACCAAAACGGAACAAACGGTCTACTGTCAAGATCTGGAGCAGGTACAGTGAGCAAATAAAAATTCAGCAAGTCCAGACACGCAGAGGACACCAACAGGAGCTCACAACAGAAAAACGGAGCCCCAACTCCACTACCTTGCCGTGGAACCGCGGCATATGCTGGCTTAGGCCGCGGATCCGCGGCCACTTGGTGGGGTCAGTGAGCCAAAATCTTTCTGTAAGTCTATCTCCTCTCTCCCACTCCTCTGAACTCCAATAAATTGTGTTTTCTGCAGATTTCTTTGCGCAAACTCTTCTCCCCCTTCCAATAAACTGTTCTTGTGCAGGATTCTTTGCGCCGCAAATAAAAAATTGTTTGCAGTTGATTTGTTACTGCTTTGCATTTCTTTAATACGGACTTAAGGGGCTTGAAACCAATTCAGATTGGGTAGGGATTTCATCACCCTTCCCAGGACCCCAAAAATCACAAAAGCATATGCATTGTCCATTGTAAATTAAAAAAATACTAGACTTCAGCCCTAAGGACTTCGCGCTTATTAGGAGAAGATAAACCGTGTTTAGAACCTCGCTTAACGGTATATTGTTTACGGGGTGTCTAGGAAAGTGTTAACGGCGCAACCGCCAAAAGAGAAATGGTTATTTAATTAAGGAACTTCGCGAAAACGTTGGACAACCTCCCCTTATCTCTGCACTTACCTGGCCTCGTGATCAGTGTATTTTTAAGCCCGTTTCTCGACACAGTTTAACTTCGACAATCAAGTTCAGGAGCAGGTCTAGTAGACCTAGGTTACCCTAGATCTAGGTGTGATTGTGCATATCTTGTTTGTGATTACTTAAGCCGTATTTCTGTACATATTTCTGTAAATCTCTTTCTAAAAACAAAACAAAAAAAAAGAGAAAAAAATTAAAAAACTTTTATAAAAACTTGCCCTTTGTCGCCAAATCCATCTTTTTCACCCACCACCCATCGCCTTTCTCCATTGACGTTTTCTTACCCTCACCTTCTCCGCTTTGACTATACTAAACTCGTTTAGTGTATGTCAGCTTGGACTCGGGACACTAGCGCCCGTCTAGTCCGCGTTATGTTAGTCGCTACCGACTACGCGATCGACTCCGAAGTCGATACTCCGTCCACTCCTCTTTCACCCCTTCCTTTGCCAGCCAACTCCGACGTTGACCGGAATTCTGTTCATACATCTTCACCTTCACCTTCACCAACCTCTTCTTCCGCGATGTCAGGATTTAATCCGAACATCTCTTTGACCACCCCTGGATTGGCTCCACCTCCTACGGAGACCAATATCCCACCACCACCGCCTGTTGTAGCGCCACAGCGAATCGCGCTCCAGGATCATTTCTATCCCACCCGTTCTGCACTTCCCACCTGCCTTTCTCTTCCTCCGGCCAATGGGGACAACTTTGAAATTAAGCCCCACTTCATCAACATGCTTCCACGTTTTCATGGGCTTGAATCTGAAGATGCCTATATCTTCATCAACAAATTTCAAAACGTCTGTGCCATGATGAAAACCACCCAGCTGTCGGACGATGCTATACGTCTACGGGTCATTCCGTTCACTTTATGCGATCTTGCTGAAAAATGGATGTATAGCACCGCGTCCCATTCCATAACCAGCTGGGACGAGTTTGTTAAAGCGTTTCTGAAAAAATTCTATCCGAATCATAAAACCGCAAGGATTCGAAATGAAATCAACCAATTCTCCCAGCTTCCTTCTGAACCCTTCTGGAAGTGCTTTGACCGATACAAAGACCTTCTTGTTCAGTGTCCTCACCACGGTATAGAGAAATGGCAACTTTGCCAAACCTTATACGAGGGACTGAACTCAGCAACGAAGCAGTTGTTGGAAACCATTTGTCAGGGCCACTTCCTATCGAAATCTGACGAGGAAGCGTTGCAATTCTTTGACGACCTTGCGGAGCCAACGCTACAATGGGAGAGCACCAGACCGACTTCTTCTTCTTCTACCTCCACTTCTACCGGTCAGTCTAGGGTAGGAATCCACCAACTTGATGTCTCTATTGCGATGAAAGCTGAAATGGCTGCAATAACAAGAAAGCTTGAAGCGATAGAGAGCAAATTTTCTGCTCCTGCTCCTGCCCCTGTTCTCCCCCTTCGTACCATCTGCGCTTGTTGTTCCGATCCTTCTCACTTGACCGAAGAGTGTCCTTACAATCCACCCTCGCAAGGACAGGATCAGGTTAATGCTGCATTCCAGCAAAGACCGAGGAATGATCCATACTCTTCCACCTACAATCCCGGTTGGAGGAACCACCCCAATTTCGCCTGGAATCAGAATCAGAATCAATTCCAAGGCAACAATTTCCAAAGGGCCCCTCCACCGCAACAACAAGCGCAACAACAAACTCAACATCAATATCAGCAGCCCTTCCAACCCCAACCTTTCTAAAATCAGACGAACAACTTTGCACCCAACAATTCTTTTCCACCAAACAACTTTGTTCCGTCAAACAACGATAAGATTTCCTCGCTCGAGCGAAGTCTGGAGGCGTTCGTTAAACAATCGACTCAATCCACCGCCAACATCCAGTCTTCCATTCAATCCTAAGTGCAACACACTGCCGCACACGGGCAAAGCATCAAGACCATCGAGGCCCAGATTGCACAGCTGAACGCGGCCTTAAGCGAGCGAGAGAAGGGGAAGCTCCCGTCCCAGCCACTCCCAAATCCCGGTCACCCACAGAATGTACATGTTGCTCTTGAACAACAAAACCATAATGTGAGTGCCGTGACCACACTGAGATCGGGAAGGATGCTGCAAAACAACATTGGCAAACGGATCAACGATGACACCCCGGCCGCTGCTTCTTCTTCTTCTTCTTCTTCGTCTCCTGCTTCTTCGTCTTCTGAGCCTATTCTCCGTTCTTCACAAGGCTCTCCTTCCTCTTCTTCTGCTCTGAATGGACCCACTTCTCACTCCACGAAAACACCTGTTCTGGGATCCGTTCCAACTCCACAATCTCCTCCTCCAGCATTAGACTCAACCAATTTTCAAAATGTTCCATTTCCAAACCGGTTGAAGTCTAATAAACAAAATCCTCAAATGGAGAAGATTCTGGAGTTATTTAAGCAGGTTAACATTAACATTCCTCTTTTAGATGCTGTCCAACAAGTCCTGTCCTATGCGAAAATCTTAAAGGACTTGTGCACGAAAAAGAGGAAGTCTCAGGTACCCAAGAAAGTTTTCTTGGCTAGTGCTGTGAGTGATGCCCTTACCCAATCTTTACCACAAAAACGGAAGGACCCTGGCTGTCCTACGATTTCTATTACTATTGGGGATAAGAACATCAACCGCGCACTATTAGATCTTGGTGCCAGTGTTAACCTGCTCCCGTATTCGGTATACGAGCAATTAGACGTCGGAGAGCTGAAACCCACGCACTGCACTCTCCAAATGGCCGACCGATCGATCACCCATCCTAGGGGTGAGCTAGAGGATGTGTTAATAAAAGTCGAGGACTTCATATTCCCCGTTGACTTCATTGTATTAGACACTCAGCCTGTAGCTAACCCCCGGAATCAAATTCCGGTGATACTCGGTCGCCCATTTCTTGCAACCTCAAATGCTGTGATCAATTGTCGCAATGGTTCGATGAACCTCTCTTTTGGAAACATGACGATTGAACTCAACATTTTTAGGTTGGGGAATCAGCCCGCCGAACCAAATGCTCATATACTGGACGTCTGCTCGATCCAGGAGATCACCCCAGAAGAATGTGAATTCGAGGAGTTTCTGTTTGATCACGATAATCTTGACGCCACTAGTGCGTTTCTCTTCGAACCTGCTGCTGTTTCTGCGCCCGACAACGACTACGAGTGTTTCACGTTCTTGAACGATCTTAGCCACGCACAACCCGAGTTTGAATCCTTCGACTTTCCGGATGAGTTACCTGAACCATCCGACTCGGTCGCCTACACTCGTTTCGTACCTTTGCTGGAGTCCTTTGAGTTCGAGACCTTTGCACCAATCTTACCTTCCATCGTTTCACCTCCAACGCTCGAACTCAAGCCTTTGCCGTCTCACCTTAAGTATGCTTACTTAGGTGAGAACGAGACCCTCCCTGTCATCATTTCGGCTTCTCTAGCTTCCGAGCAAGAGAAAGCCCTTCTCGCGGTCTTGCACAGCAACAGGCAAGCTTTTGGCTGGTCCATGGCGGACATCAAGGGGATTAGTCCCCTGATCGTTGAGCATCACATTCATCTGATGGATGATGCCAAACCAGCCCGGGATCCACAAAGACGTCTTAATCCAGTCATGAAAGAGGCTGCGAAGAAGGAGATCGTAAAATGTCTAGATAGTGGAATCATTTATCCTATCTCTGATAGCCAGTGGGTTAGCCCCATTCATGTTGTCCCCAAGAAGTCGGGCATCACGGTCATAACCAACGAGGCGAACGAGTTAATCCCTACTCGCACCCAAACTGGGTGGCGAGTTTGCATTGATTACAGAAAACTCAACGCCGCAACGCGGAAAGACCACTTTCCGCTACCTTTCATTGACCAGATGCTTGAACGATTGGCCGGACACGAGTACTACTGCTTTCTTGATGGCTACTCCGGCTATAATCAAATTCCCATCGCCGAAAAAGACCAGGGCAAGACCACTTTCACTTGTCCTTTCGGCACGTTTACATATCGTCGCATGCCCTTTGGGTTATGCAATGCGCCCGCTACCTTCCAGCGGTGTATGATGGGTATCTTCTCAGACATGGTGGAAAAATTTCTGGAGATTTTCATGGATGACTTCTCCATCTTCGGCGACTCCTTCAACGAGTGTTTGCTGCATCTTGACGCTGTCCTTACCCGATGTAAGGACAAGAATCTCACTTTGAATTGGGAGAAGTGCCACTTCATGGTGCGCGAAGGTATTGTCTTAGGACATATCATCTCGCAAAATGGCATAGAGGTTGACAAAGCAAAGATTGAGGTCATTTCCAATCTGCCTCCTCCCCGATGCATCAGAGATATCCGAGCCTTCCTTGGCCATGCCGGTTTCTATAGACGGTTCATCAAGGACTTTAGCAAGATTGCTAGGCCCTTGACTCTTTTGCTGGCCAAGGACACACCATTTGACTTCAACTCGAGCTGTATGACTGCATTCGAGTCATTGAAACGCTCACTCACTTCTGCTCCCGTTCTTTCCTCACCTGACTGGACGCACCCATTCGAGATTATGTGCGATGCATCCGACTTTGCCATTGGTGCTGTCCTTGGACAACACATCAACAAGATGCCGCACGTAATCTATTACGCGAGCCGAACCCTGAACGACGCCCAACTCAATTATACAACAACTGAGAAGGAATTCTTGGCTGTTGTATTTGCTTTAGAAAAGTTCAGGCCCTGCCTCATCGGCTCTCCAGTCATTGTCTACACAGACCATTCTGCTCTGCGCCATCTTTTTGCGAAGAAAGATGCAAAATCTCGGTTAATACGTTGGATCCTCTTGCTTCAGGAGTTTGACCTTGTCATTAAGGACAAACGAGGATGGGAAAACGTAGTTGCCGACCATCTCTCACGACTTCCTTCTTCGCCTTCGCTTCCCATTCCAATCAACGACGTTTTCCCGGATGAACAGCTCTTGACAGTATCTTGCGAACCCTGGTTCGCAGATATTGTGAACTATTTGGCCACGGGATTACTACCGACTGAATGGTCAAGTCAGGACAGACTTCGCTTCTTATCCCAAGTAAAGCACTTTTACTGGGACGAACCCTACTTGTTCAAGTACTGTCCCGACCAGATTATTCGTCGGTGTGTCCCTGATGAGGAATTCAAGAGTGTGCTGTCGTTTTGCCACGACCAAGCATGTGGCGGGCATTTTGGCCCCAGAAAGACAGCTGAGAAGATCTTGCAATGTGGTTTCTACTGGCCACAACTCTTCAAAGACGCTCATGACTATTGCAAGACTTGCTCCCGGTGCCAACACATGGGCCGGATATCCCGGAGGAACGAGATGCCGCTCCAACCGATCTTGGTTGTGGAGATTTTCGATGTTTGGGGGATAGATTTCATGGGGCCGTTTCCCAGCTCTTTTGGGAACTTGTACATCCTTCTAGCTGTTGATTACGTCTCTAAATGGGTCGAGGCTGTGCCCAGCCGGACTAACGACAACAAGGTTGTCGTTAGGTTCCTTAAAGAAAATATTTTCTCCCGGTTTGGGCACCCCCGAGCGATCATTAGCGACAATGGAAGTCATTTCTGCAACAAAACCTTCGAGGCCTTGATGCGGAAATACTCCATTAATCATAAGCTCTCTACGCCCTACCACCCCCAAACCTGCGGGCAGGCCGAAGTTTCAAATCGGCAAATCAAGCAGATACTGGAGAAGACGGTTTCCAAGAACCGTAAGGATTGGTCGCTGAAACTCACTGATGCCCTTTGGGCCTTTCGAACCGCTTATAAGACCGACCTTGGCATGTCTCCCTATCGGCTTGTGTACGGAAAAGCCTGCCACCTACCTGTCGAAATAGAGCTTCGCGCATTTTGGGCGATAAAGGAGCTGAATCTGTCTCTCGAGGATGCGGGCAGCCATCGGAAGCTGCAGTTGAACGAACTAAGCGAGCTTAGGGATGAGGCTTACGATAACGCGGTTGTCGTTAAGAATCGAACGAAGGTGTTTCACGATAAATACCTTTTGCGCAAAACCTTCGTACCTGGTCAGCAGGTACTGCTTTACGACACCCGACTTCACTTCCATCCAGGAAAGCTCAGATCTCGCTGGAAAGGGCCATATTTTGTGCGGAATGTGTATCTGCAGGGCGCTGTGGATTTGGAAAATTCAAAGGACGGTTCACTTTTCAAAGTAAACGGACACCGATGCAAACCGTACCTTAGCGCCGAACCAACAGAGGAGCTCCTGTTCTTACAGGAGCCGGTTTACCCTGAATGATCTTCCTCTGCCTACCTCCAAACTTCGGTTATCCAGCCAAGAACAGTGGACACTGTTCCAAATAAGTTTGGGGGTATGTACAAACCATTTTGTATATATTTGTGTATATTCTTTTTCTTTTTCTTTAAAAACAAAATCAAATAAAAATTTGGGTATCGCTAACCGACAATTTTGACCCCTCAAATGATCTCTTCATGCACCGACATTGAGGACACTGTCCAGTTTAAGTTTGGGGGTACGCTCGGTACGCATTTCTTACCTTCGCATTCATATGTATATTTTGCATCTGCATATTAAAATCCATAAAAATATGAAAATTTTCTAAAAATATAAAAACTTTTCTGTCAAGTTAGCTAGTGGAAAAACTCTGATTCAACATTTCGACGGTTTTTGTTTGAAAAGATAGGAATAACTAAATCTTATGTTTAGATTCTGAAAACCTGAAAGATAACTCTCCTTTGAAGTTAACTATAGCTGATATACGTCTTTACATCACACTACACGTGTCGTGAGTTTTTGGAAATTAGATGACAAGTCTTTTATGTTTAAGAACTTTTAAACAGATAAATGATTTTCTGAGATCAAATAGGTTTGTTCTGAAATAAGTAATGTCAAGAATAGTTTATGAAGTAAAGCAAATATGAAGGAATATTATTGATGCCGTAATTGGAGCTAAGTCTGAAAAACAACCTATCTGAAACTTGATTGGAATGATTACACACCGAACCTACTAAACACGTCTTTTATCCAAAAAAATAATTGCCGGTTATGTCTCCGTTCGTATTAAATCATCTGATTTTCACGCCAAACTGTCTTTTGTTTTTTGACCTATGTAACTTGAGTAGTTAAGTCCGCTGGGGTGTTTCTACACCTAATGCCCTAAAACCAACTGGTTTGGGTGCATTGGCCCAAAGCTCGCTAAGAAGCCTAGAAAGTCCAGTTTAAAACAAAGTCAAGCAAGTGTTCTCTCCGAGTTAAAATTCCTAACGGTTCTTTGGGTGAGAATAATCTTGATAAAAGATAGGCTTTTATAAAAATTATAGCGGAGATATGAAGGTTTTATTCTATGATAAAGACTATTGCACGTTCACAGAGGTGTGTATGAAATGAAAACAAGAAAAAGGTGGAGTGAAAAATACGGCTTAGTTTCCTGTTACGAAAGATAGAAATTCTGAAGTTGAAAGCTTACTGGAAAACGAAACTTGAAAAATGCTTAACTCTTTATAAAACTTATGTGATCCTTTTAAAATTGTTATCTGGGCTTTATTGTGCGACATGATGACTTTAATCGATCCTTCTGGAACTTAACGACACTATTTGCACTGCACGTAAAGACATATAAAATCTGTAGTTAAATAAGAAGCGAGGTGTGAAAAATAAAGGTTCAATGGTCTAGACTTAGGATTATAGAATTGTTATTTTCTAAAACAAAACTGTAGGGTTTGAATCTTAGTTATTTTACAAAACCAACTTGACCGGATTTTGTGGGTAGTATCCACTGAAAACCCTCAGGAGACAACACTCCTCCTACTAGGGACACCTAGAGTTTTAACGGCTTGTTGCACATGCTCAGTGCAATCGCGTTCCCTGCGAAAGTGAGGTTAGGAAATTTTTTGTGAATAAATTAGCTTTGCTCGGGACGAGCAAATGATAAGTTTGGGGGTATTTGTTCATATCAGATTTTTGCATTTTCATACCGCCCAATTTTTATCACATTGCTTATCGGTAGATACTCTTGAGCCGTGTTTGCTAGTCAATTGCAGGATACAGGTTCTCGGTTCTAAAATGGTGAAATTCATGGAAAACACAACAAAAAAATCCGGGTTCCTGCCAACCACTGAGAAAACACGGTCTCCGCTCTTCATCCGTATGTTGCCAAATACCAGTTTAGGAAGACAAAATGGCAAATCGATTGTCACCTTCATGCACAAGGCTCAATGGCAACAACAATTTCCAAGAAATCTACGCGGAGCTCAAGAAAATCTTGACAAAAGTCCACCTTTCCCTCAACAGAAATTCTGGAAGAAATGTGGAAGTATTTTTAGAACATACATGTACCAGACAAGAGGGGACAGAAGACCAGGAAAGTACCAAGAAGCCCACACCCTAACTCATCTATATGGCCGCGGAACCGCGGCCAAAGGGGGGTATAGGCCGCGGTTCCGCGGCCGTTCTGGCGCCACAGAAAAAGATGTTTGGGGGGTATTTTGGTCTTTGTATGTACATACAGAATTTTGCCCTAGGTTTTCATTTCTCAGCCTATAAATAGCCAAGAACTTTGTGAAGGAAAGGGTCCATAATCTTGTATTCTCTTTTGTAAGGTTTAGTTGTGTTTCTTCTTTCTCTTCTCATCTCTTCTCCATTAAAACTTATAATGAGCTTGGTGAGTGAAGAATGGTGAATAAAGAAGATCATTTTATTATCATGTTTGTCTTGCTTTTTCTATAATTGTTGTAATTTTAATTTGTTAACTAGTTGTTGTTATTTCTTGTTGTTTCTTTCTTCTCTCTTTTTCTTTATCCTTAATACGACCATGATGCTTACGCTCGATCCTCGCCAAGGTGAGGTCGCAAATAGCTAGTCGTTATCTTCTAATCTCTTTCTTTCTATCTTCCTCTTTTGTTTTGTTTTATTTTTCTGTATCATGATGTGTGAGTAGTTCATACTTATTAGGGTAGGATAAGGGAAGTTTGAGAGAAGGAAATCTCTCTCACTCTTTTCTTGCCCAACAGCTTAATTCGACTCCCGTTAATTGAACCACAATCCGCTCCTTACGGCACCCTATCCTACATGATAGCGGTGATTCCGTAGTGAGACCGGTTGTGGTTGAATTAACCGGAGGTTATGGCTAAGAGCCAAGAACGGACGGACAAGCACCAAAAGGAAGAACTTATGCGTTGGAAAGCCTAGCTTATACTCACAAGTTCCTTCCTAGTCGTGCTAATCCCCGTTATTGCCGATTACCGTAACACCGATATTAAGAGGGGCAACGAAAGATGTGGAGACTCCTAACTCAAACTAACCTAATCCTAACCCTAAAAAGCTCTCTTTAAATATCAACTTAACACTTAGATAATCACAAACAAATCTGAACTCTCGGACTTAACTCGTTAAAACACATTGAAAAAGACTCCTATCTCCCTGCGGACGACCCGTACTCAACCGGCTAGCTACAAGCGAAACCGTCTTGATTGCGGTATTTTAACTAAAACTTGAACACGCAGAATCGCTAACAATCAGGACTCGCCGAGAACTCCCACATGGTATTATACCTTACGTCAGATGGCAGTTCTCTGGTGACACTGGTACAGGTTAGTCTGTAGACCCGAGTTCGTCATAGAGTCTTGTGTGATTCCCACTGTGCTTTGATTTCCACCTTACCACGTCCAAGAGGGCGTGCAAAACGGTGGTTTTTAGGTACAGTCCCGAATCACATGGAGGCAATGAGCGATAGGAGGGGATTCGTCTCTCCCGGTATAGGGAGTTGATATTGTGCTGTGTTCGATTGGCTATAACCGGAAATCCCTGGCCAGGGTTGCTGAGATTTACTGGTAAGTGTTACCAGTAGTTTCTCGAACTGTTATAGACCTCATATCGACACAACTTATCGAGCTATTGGGGTCTGACGTTTACCACTCCTAAGCGAGATATGCGACATATCAGACGACGAGACCGGACTGTACGGTAAGTGTTACTGGTTGGATTCACAGGAGTGTGAGCGGACTTGCTCGTTGATCTTCTGATCGCTCAATACCCGGGTGGCTGTTATGTCTAGCAGACCGCTTGCGGCTTGTGGGTGATTGATATGATCACCACCTACTGCCGGCGTATTGACGAGCCTTGAGAGTCCTACACAGAGGTTTCCTGGCTCAAGCGAAATGAAATAGGAGCGCATATGAGATATGTACGGGACCGAGAATAATACCAGTATGTGATACTGTTTTCTATTCTCGCGATTTGTATCATTGGACGGTTATATGAGATATAGCCGGGTTACCAAATCAAATGTTGATTCGATATATTGATACATTTAATATTAGTCGGTTATATGCAGTATGACCGGATCATGAAATCAAGTGTTGATTTAATGATTTAATGTATAATTATATATTGGATATATTACATTACATTGACTAGTATTGTTCACTTAAGATTGATTTTCTCACTTGATATGCACAAGTTGTATATGTGATATATGTTTGTGGACTTGTTTGTATCATGATTGATGATACATGCAAACTTGGGTATGTGTATGATTTACACCATGTTTAGTTAATGGTTAGGGTTTTATTTTCTTTATTCATTTTGTAAAAACAAAATGGTGCTTTTCTTTATTTTTGGCTTAAAGCTTCATGAAGCTTCATAGCATCTTTAAAAAGTCTAAACCATTTTGTTTTATCCTTAAACCTAATCATTACCTAAACTATGGTTTGCTCTGTACATGAGTTAACTTACCCATGGTTGCATTATGATAAGCTTCACTTGAATTTTCTTTTTGGAAATAATTTATTTTTTCATTTCCTTCTTCTTCTTCTTCATGCAGAAGAAAACCTTGCTAGAAAATTTCAAGTGATGAAATCAAGTGAGAAACCTAAATCCAAAGTGAACCCACTTCCTATTTCTTCATCCTCTACCACTTGCCATGTTGTATAGGGTGTTTTCTTCACAAGGTTCATGACCAAGTGAAGATGGAGCTTGAGTTAGAGTCGCCTCGACATAGATCATCTTCAGTATCGAAGTCAACCACCTAGCCCGCTTATTTCTCCGACGAAACCATTGCTAGAGTCCGGGATTTTGATGATCGCAGCGGAGGGATGTCTTCATGGAGATTTAGAAGTGGAGGACCGGATCTACAAAGCTTGTAGTCCCTTTCACTTGTAGTTAAAGTTGTTAACTTGCATAGTTTCGCCTTACCTCTAGTTAACGATCTTCATTAGGGTTTCTCGGCACATAGAAAAATTTGATTTTGGCATGGTTGATGCCTTGTGGAACCTTTTGAGTGTGCCTAGTAACCCTACAGTGGTATCAGAGCCTAGCTAGAGCCTTAGGCGAAGTGTAGACGAAGTTAGAAGTCCGATCGAACCCGAAACCCTAATCGAATACCCCTCTCTGTACATTTTCTGAAACTGTGCATTTTTCCTAATTAAAAATTCTTAAAAAATTCAGCAGGCAATTATAAGAAATACTGTGCAAAACGACAAAAAGATGCTCCCAAGGCGCCGCGGAACCGCGGCACAAGCTTAGCTTCTGCGGCGGTTCCGCGGCCAAATGATGACGTCATCCTTTACTTTTTGCACAGTAATTTCCCTATTATTGTTTCTGTTATTTATGAGTATTTTTAATTTATACTCAACAGTTGAGTTTTCTGGGTTGTTTTGGGGACTCGATGTTTCGATCGGATTATTTAACTTTGTTTATGGTTTTCCGGGTAATTTTAGAATATGTTAAAAGGTTCGACCGGATATAAATACCCACTTTTTCCCCTGCCGAGAAATTTCCAAGTGTTGGATTTTTTCTTCGTTTAAGAACGTTCTAAGTAGTGCAAGTAACGCGATGGACTCTCTAGAAGACAACAAACCTTAACTCGATTATGTGACCGTCTTGAACTGCCCTTTGAACTTTCGGGTTTGGGGCAGTACGGCGTGCCACATGTGAGGCGTTGGCTTGACCCTTCTACGGCTGGACCGTTGGTACTGTGGCATGAAATGGATGTTTTAAAACTTATTTCAAGTGTTGAGCTATTTCGGGAAAACTTGGATGTTTGATTGTTCGATCGGAAAGTTTAACATTTTCTATTTATCTGGAATATGATACAATAATTGGAATCAACAACATTTGAATGTTATAAACATAGCAGTTTAAGTCTCAAATGATCGGTTGCCACGGAATTTTGATGCGATCAAAAGTCCGTCGCAATCACGTAGCATACGCGAATACTCGCCGGTAAACTTAATAGATAGCCACGTCCCATAGCCCCGACCAAGTGACTGTAGGAGAACCCCGTCGCCGAAAGCATCGGTTCGGGTGCTCGCGGTAGCGGTGTTCCGCCTTAGTGCACTTCGTCGACGGTATCGGGGGTACGGCCGTCTACTAAAGTTTGCGACGAGCATTCGTTCAGGATGTCGGGAATCGTGTTGAATTGCCCGACTTGATATTGAAAAGAGTTTTCGATAATGAGACTAAAATGCGGGGTTTATAATTGTTAGGCATGCGATGTCTAAGAAATTCATTTGATTTGGCATGCGATGTCTAAGGAGGTTGCGGATTCCAATTGTTGTAGTTTTACACTTTCTTTTCTGTGACCGTAAGTGTAATATGTGATATCGCCGGTTTCGTTGCTATATGTCAATGACAATTGGGATGGGCATATTTATTTACTTGATGACATGTGATGTTATGTGTTGCTGGATATGTTATATTGGATCGTCGTGTTTGAATAGCAGGAGGGTTTTTATGTGAGATGAGTGTTTTTCTTTTTCATTCATGTAAAAACTTGTATGTAATATTCTTTTATTGGGGCACTTCCAGGTTGCAGAAGATGTCACCGTTGATGTATATTATTTACTTTTCCGCATTAGGATAGACCCAAGGAGGGGAGCACAAGTAACCGGGTTCTAGGGTCCAGTGGGATACCATCTCGAGGAGTCGAGTCCGGGTCTCCTAACCCTAGAATTGGTAGGGTTACTTGCCGCTCTCGTAGGGGTCTAGGGGTGTGGGATTGGCTATTCATCCGACCGTGGAATCCGTGTTTTATACAGGCTCAAAATAAAACACGGACGTCCTAGTATATCCAATATTTCATATGATATTTTCTGCTGCGTTATCTATGATGTGATCATGTGATATCTTCAGATAGATATTGTATATAGTATATATGATATATTATATAGATGTTGCTTATGTTTTACACCCGCACTAGCCTTGCCTCGCTCTGGCGTTAGTTACCTAACGTAACGGTGCAGACGGGACATCGAGGCGAATGCGGATGGCATAAGTGTACGTCGTATTTATCTGTGATGTTTAGGTACTTAAATGATGGGACTTCATTAATGTGATTAATGAAAGAAAAGAAACCTAAAAGATGTTGTGGAATCGAATTTTCAAAAACAGGTACCTACAGTTCTTGCTTTGCATCGTGGTGTTCCTTGTAGAACATCCTGCACCTTATTCGATGAGGAAAGGACCGAGATCCCTTCACCGGGAGTGACCCCTTTAGCAATAATTGGCAGATGCTACAACCCTCGGTTTGTCTTTTGATTGCTTTTGGAGTTTTTGCTTTACACAGTGATATATATGATATATCCCGCACCTCATTCGACGAGGAAAGGGCCGACGATCCCTTCACCGGGAGTGACCCCTTTAGCAAAACTAGAAAAGCCTAAAAAACACTCCATTTTAAAATCATTTGATTCTACAACGATATCAAGTTCATTACGCAATAGGTTTTCAGAAAAACCTGTCGTAGCCCTCCGTCATTTCAGATAAGTAGTAGTTAGTATTCGTGCTGCGTTTGTTGGCCTTTGTCAAGGCGTAGTGTGCGGTAGCTGACTAGTGCTTATCTGCTTATGCATATGATGCAGATTGGGTTAGGGTAGTCGTACGACCTTGTTGGCCTTTGTCAAGGGTCGTGCGGATGGGTTTAATTCAATCAAGAAATGACGGGTTGAACTTGACTAGCATCCTATGGTTTGTTGGCCTTTGTCATGGTCATAGGAGGTTAGGGGCGAAATAATCGGGAATTTCAAGTGTTGAAATTTGCAATGAGATTGCATACCTTCTATGAAATAGTTGGATCCCGATACCCGCTGCGAGTAAGAGTTACTCCTGGGAGAGTTTTATACATTACAATTAGGCGATCAAGTAGGTGTCTAGAAAGGTGTCAACGGGGTTACGCCCCTGGGAAAATGAGGTTTACTTTAATTAGGTTCGTGCGAAAGCACGGGGGACCTCTCTCAAAGTACCGGCACTGGCCTGGCTGAAAAATTGGTTAATTTGTAGTGTGTAATTAATACCGGCTAGTCTTTCCTTTTAGGGTTTGAAGGAAGATTTGATAAAAACAGTGGGAGCCATCCTGATTAGATAAAATATATAACCAATCTAATCTTGCAAGAGTATACGCTGAGTGTTTTCTTCTCTCTCTCTCCAGGTAGCGACCATATCACGCCTTAATCAAGATAATAATACGGATATATTGACCGAACCCGCTTGTTATACTGAGCTGAGGAACGTTGGTCCAGCTCCAACTTATAATTCTTATAAGACAGAGCAGGAAATAGGGGATTACCAGAATTCCCGTGCCGCCCAAACGAAGAAAGTGTATGTTGATGCATCATCTTCGGGTGTGTTCATTACACAGAACTGTTTCTCAATATCCTTTACGTCCTGGGTATTTGATACCGGATCAGGATCCCGCATATGTAATTTGTTATATGGGCTACAGAAAGGTAGAGAACTGAGAACGGGTGATAAGTTTCATGAGACAGAAAACGGTGCAAGTGTTGCAGCCAAGTCTGTTGGTCACTGTTACCCTGTATTACCAGAATACATTGATTCTGAACGAATGTCATTAGATACCGAACCTGATAAACAAAATCATATCAGTTTCTTTATTAGTAAAGAAATGATAAAATTTTGTATTGTTGGATAATGTTTTGAACATTTCCTATATCAAAAGTTGATCGGTTCAGGCACGTTATCAAAAAGCATTGACGTTCTAAATCAAACTACAGTTCTTAGTATACAGAACACACACAAGAGGAAGAGTTCAGAAATGAACGAATCCTTCTTGAGGCATTGTAGATTAGGTCATATCAATGCGACCCGACTGGCTGAAGTTACATTTAGATGCATATTTAAATTAGTTTGAATTTACATCTGGTGAAACTTGCCGGTCATGTCACAGAGATAAGATGACCATAGCTCTATTTATTGGAAACAGAGAAAGAGTTAGTGAACTCTTGGGATGATACATGTTGATGTATAAAGGTCCCCTGTCTACACATGCCAAGACCGGTTCTTTGTACTTCATTACATTCTCTGATGATCTCTCAAGATTCAGACATATGTTCCTGTTGAAACATAAGCCCGAAGCTTTTGAGATATTCACAGAATATAAGTAAGAAGTAGAGAACCAAAAACCGGGTATAAGTATTATGTCCTATGATAAGATCAAGGAGGAGAATACTTGTGCATAGAATTTCTGGATTATTCTAAAGGAGAATGAGATTCTCTCAGCATTACCCCTCCGTATACACCACAGTACGTCGGTGTATCGGGGTGGAGCAATCACACCCTATATGATATGGTGTGCTCTATGATGAGTACTACTGAGTTACCTATTTTCTTTTGGGAGTTATGCACTTATGAAGTTGCATACCTATTGAATAGGGTTCCGATCAAATCGGTTGCCTACCACTTCATATGTGATATGGAAAGGGAAGAGCCCATATCTTAAATATTGTTAAGATTTGGGGTTGTCCGGCCTATGTCAAAAGCAAAATCCGGACAAGATCGAGGCAAGGTCAGTTCTATAGAACTGGAAAGGTTCCAGCTATACAAAACTGCAGCTGATTTGACAGGACCAAAGGATTCTATAGTCCCCGACGAACCTCATCCTCTCCGCCGATCTGGTAGGGTTCCTCATCTGCCTGAGAGACACTTCGGTTTCTCGATGACAGTGGGAGCGAGGATTGCATCATGAGATGATGACCCAACTAGTTTCGAGCAGGCCATCAGGAGTGGGACTCTATAAGAATGGCTGGATGCTTAGCGATCTGAGATGGAATCCTTATACACCAACAAAGTATGGACTTTGGTTGCTTTATCTGAAGGGTTAAATCCCCATCAGGAGCAAGTATATCTTGAGAAGATTACTTGGTGTACATAGAAAAGTTGAGACTTTCAAAGCTAGACTTGTTAAAGGTTTGCATCATTGACCATGAATGGATTATGATGAAACCTTTTCTAAGTAGCTATGCTTAAGTCCATCCAGATCATACTTGCCACGGCTACATACCATGACTACGATATCTGGTGGTTGGGTGCAATGACTGCTTTTCTAAATGATGTTTTAAAAGAGTGCGTCTATAAGTACACAGCCAGAAGGCTTCGTAGACAGTGGTGTAGGGTTCCTAGGCACTCTAGTGAGGTCTCACAAGTGATCAAACATGCACAAATAAAATTTTACGGGTGCCTACAAACCCGACTACGGATCGTTTACTAGATATTTAGGCGAAACATAAACTAGTTAACAATTTAACTAAGGGAACGGACATACAACCTTTGTAGATCCGGTCCACCACCTCCACGGCTCCGCAACAAAGTCCCCTCGGCTGTCCAAAATGAATCCGGAACTCAAGTATCGGTATCATCGAAGAATGGGCGAGCTTGATCGTCGGTTCAATGCCGAAGATGATCTACGTCGAGATATCGCAAGAACAAGCTCCAACTTCATCAAGCTTGGAAAACTTGTGAAGGAGACACCCTATACTACTTGGCAATAGATAGAGGATGAAGAAATAGGAAGTGGGTAAACTTTAGTTTTTGATTTCTCACACTTTTTCAACACTTGCCATTGGAGTAGCAAGCTACATCCATGGAAGAAGAAGATGAAGAAGAAGAAGATGATATGATAACTTAAACTAAAATAGAAAATAAAATACAATACTTATCATATCATTGACCATGGTTTAGTGTAGAGACTTAACTTAGGTTAGATAGTGGTTAGGGTTAGATAAAAGACAAGAATGGTGGACTAAGGTCAAAGCTTCAAGAAGCTTTCAAATAAAAACAAATCTAGCAACCATTCTTATCTCTTTATCTTTTCTTTTTCCAAAATAAATAAAAGGAATAAATAAATGATTAAGTAAATGAAAAAGAAACCCTAATCACCAATTAACCATGGTTTAACACTTTACACAAAACCAAGCAAGAATGTATCATCAAACATGATACAATCATGTGCACAAAACTATATCGAATATACAATGTGCACATCCGCGTGAGAAAATCCATTTAAAGTGAACCGATACTAGTTAATGCAAAGTAATATATCAAATATATAATTATGTATTAAATCATTAAATCAACACTTGATTTAACGATCCGGTCATATCGCATATAACCGGCTAGTATCCAATGTGTCGGCTTATCGAATCAATCCTTGATTCGATAACTAGGTTATATCGCATATAACCATTCGATACATTGATCGCGAGAATCAAACACGGTATCACATACACGCATTATTCTCGGTCCCGCACATATCTCATATGCACTCCTATTTCGTTTCGCTTGAACCAGGAAACCTCTGTGTAGGACTCTAAAGACTCGTCAATACGCCGGTAGCAGATGATGATCATATCATGCACCCACAAGCCGCAAGCGGTCTGCCAAACGTAACGGCCACCCGGGTATTGAGCGATCAGAAGATCGACGAGCAAGCCCGCTCACACTCCTGCGAATCCGACCAGTAACACTACCGTATAGTCCGGTCTGTTCGTCTGATATGTCGCATATCTCGCCTAGGGGTGGTAAACGTCAGACCCCAATAGCTCGATAAGTCATGCCGACGTAGGGTCCATAACATTCGTGAAACTACTGATAACACTTACCAGTATATCACTGCAACCCTGGCCAGGGATTTCCTGTTATGGCCAGTCGAGCATAGCACAACATCAACCCCCAATACCGGGAGAGACGAATCCCCTCCTATCGCTCATTGCCTCCATGTGAATCGGGACTGTACCCAAAAGCCACCTGTTTGCACAACTCAGTAGAGCCGTGGTAGGGTGGAAATCAAAGCACAGTGGGAGACACACAAGACTCTATGACGATCTCGGGTCAACAGACTAAGCTGTACCAGTGTCACCAGAGAACTGCCATCTGACGTGAGGTATAATACCATCTGGGAGTTCTTGGCGAGTCCGTTCAGTGTACCCAGTCTCCACTGAGCACCCGCATACCATCTTCGATGTCAAACACCAATGGATATGGGATCATCCATCGCCCATCGCATGGGTCGAGAAGATATGCGCTAGTCTACTCTGGAATATCGATGCCCCGTCTCAATATTCCCACGACTAGGAACATTTCAAGGATGTACTCATGGACTACCCAGGCCCCACTAGTATGATCTACATCATAGTCCTGGAAGTCGAGCACACATCCTATGGGCTTTATCAACATGTAATCAGAGAGACAGAAAGTATACATGTTAAGATAAAGAGCAACCAGATAGCGTACTATCATGTCGAGCGAGAAAGTCCTTCCTATATATGTCCCAGCATCCACTACAATATACATCCTATGTACAGTAATGGCCTCTAGGGCATACATATAACTAACAATCTCCCACTTGCACTAGGGCCATCTGCAGCAGTGGTTGCAGTATCACATACTCAACCATCCCCTAAAAAGTCTCTCTTTGGGAAAAAGGCCTTCGTGAGTGGATCCGCCGTGTTGTCCTCTGAGTCTACTCTCCTAATCTCGATCACCCTGGAGATCAACTATCTCCATGATCAGGTGATGCTGCCTCAGAATTTGTCTGGGTCACTGATGGGACCAGGGTTCCAGGGTCGAAGCCACGCTTCCATTGTCATACAATGGCAGGAACCTAGTTCATCTTATGAACCATTATACACCCAAACAGCCTCTTTGGTAGTATCTTTAATAGCGATGTTACCAGCCTTTATCGTCTAGATTGCCACGGTATCGAGCTTGGAACTCTTCCAACATACCGTCCCTTTACTGAGGGTAAAGACAGTGCCTGTGACTGACATTCAGTCGTCTTTATCACCCTGGAACACTTCCAGTGATTCTCCCCAGGATCGATTGATACCATCTCACTACATCTAGTGAGTATTCTAACATCCATTTAGATCTATCTCATAGATCCAAAATCCAGGATTTAGTAGGTATCACTTTGATCCTATTTGGGGAATCTTAGTGATAATAGGAGATTGATCGATCGTAGTATAGGAAACTCTTTTCCTATGTAGAGTATGTTGTCTACGTACAATACGAAGATGACCACCTTACTCTCTACTACCCTTTTGTATATACAAGGTTCGTCTACCATTTTGATGAAGTCAAACACTTTGACTATCACATCAAAACAGACGTTCCAACTCCGCGATGCCTGCTTTATTATGTAAAGCAACTTGCACACGTTTCCGCTGCTCCCACTGTTTACGAAGACCTCTGGCTGTGTTCTTATAGACGTTCTCTTCTAAATCAGTATTTAGAAAAGCAGTCATGGCACCCAACCGCCAGATATCGTAGTCATGGTATGTAGCCGTGGTAAGTAGGATCTGGATAGACTTAAGCATAGCTACTGGAAAAAGGTTTCATCATTATCCACGCCTGGTCGATGACGAAAACCTTTAAGTCTAGCTTTGAAAGTCTCAACTTTTCCATGTACACCAAGTAATCTTCTCAAGATATACTTGCTCCTGATGGGGATTTAACCCTTCAGATATAGCAACCAAAGTCCATACTTTGTTTGTGTATATGGATTCCATCTCAGACCGCTAAGCATCCAGCCATTCTTACAGAGTCCCTACTCTCGATGGCCTGCTCGAAACTAGTTGGGTCATCATCTCATGATGCAATCCTTGCTCCCACTGTCATCGAGAAACTCAGGTATCTCTCAGGTGGGTGAGGAACCTTACCAAATCGGCGGAGAGGCTGAGGTTCGTCGGAAACTATTGAATTCTTTGGTTCTACCAAATCATTAGCAGTTTTGTACAGCTGGAACCTTTCCAGTTCTACAGAATTGATCTTGCCTCGATCTTGTCCGGATTTTGCTTTTGACATAGGCCGGACAACCCCAAATCTTAACTTACTTAAGAGATAGGTTCTTCCCATACCATATCTTATATGGAGTGGTAGGCAGTGATTTGATTCAAACCTAATTCAATAGGTATGCAGCTTCTCAAGTGCATAACTCTCAAAAGGAAAAAGGTAACTCAGTAGTACTCATCATAGAGCACACCTTATCATATAGGGTGTGATAGCCCTGCCCCGATGTACCATCGTGCTATGGTGTATACGGAGGAGTAATGCTGAGAGAGAATCTCATTCTCCTTTAGAATAGTCCAGGAATTCTATGCACAAGTATTCTGATCTCATCATAGGACATAATACTTATACCCGGTTATTGGTTCTCTACTTCTAACTTATATTCTGTGAATACCTCAAAAGCTTCGGACTTATGTTTCAGCAGGAACATACGACTGAATCTTGAGAGATTATCAGAGAATATAATGGAGTATAAAGAACCAGTCCTGGCATGTGTAGACAGGAGACCTTACATACATCATCATGTATCGGTCCCAAGAGTTCATTAACTCTTTCTCTGTTTCCAATAAACAGAGCTGTGGTCATCTTATCTTTGTGACATGATTGGCGAGTTGCACAAGATGTAAATTCAAAACGATTTAAATATACATCTAAATGTAACTTCAGCCAGTCGGGTCGCATTGATCTGACCTAGTCTACAATACCTCAAGAAGAATCCGTTCATTTCTGAACTCTTCCTCTTGTGTGTGTTTCACATACTAAGAACTGTAGTTTGATTTAGAACATCAATGCTTTTAGATAACGCACCTGAACCGATCAACGTTTGATATGTTCAAAACATTATCTAACTATACAAAATTTTATCATTTCTTTACTAATAAAGAGACTGATATGATTTTGTATATCAGGTTCGGCATCTAATAGCATTTGTTCAGAATCAATGTATTGGTAATACAGGGTGACAGTGACCAACAGACTTGGCTGCAACACTTGCCCCGGTTTCTGTCTCATGAAACTTATCACCCGTTCTCAGTTTTTCTACCTTTTTGTAGCCCTATGTAACAGATTACATATCTGGGATCCTGATCCGGTATCATATACCCAGGATGCAGAGGACACTGAGAAACAGTTCTTTGTAATGAACACACCCGAAGGAGATGCATCATATGCACTTTCTTCGTTTGGGCGACATAGGAATTCTGGTATTCCCCTATTTCCTGCTCTGTCTTATAACAATTATAAGTTGGAGCGGGACCAACGTTCCCCAGCTCAGTATAACAAGCGGGTTCGGTCAATAATCCGTATTATTATCTTGATTAAGGCGTGATATGGTCGCTACCTGGAGAGAGAGAGAAGAAAACACTCAGCGTGCGCTCTTGCAAGAATAGATTGGTTTTTATTTTATCTAATCAGGATGGCTCCCACTGCTTTTTATCAAATCTTCCTTCAAACCCTAAAAGGAAAGACTAGCCGGGATTAATTACACACTACAAGTTCGCCAATCTTTCAGCCAGGCCAGTGTCGGTACTTTGAGGGAGGTCCCCCGTGCTTTCGCACGAACCTAATTAATGTAAACCTCGTTTTCCCAGAGGCGTAACCCCGTTGACACCTTTCTAGACACCTACTTGATTGGCTAATTGTAATGTATAAAACTCTCCCAGGAGTAACTCTTACTCGCAGCGGGTATCGGGATCCAACTATCTCATAGAAGGTATGCAATCTCATTGCAAATTTCAACACTTGAAATTCCCGATAATATTTTTACCCCTAGCACCTATGACCTTAACTATGGTCAACAAATCATAAGTACTAGTCAAGTTCTACCCGTCATTTCGTGATTAATTAGACCCACCCACATGACCCTTAACTAAGGTCAACAAAGTCACGCGACTGTCCTAATTAATCGCATCATATGCGGTGTAGGAAGACATCACTTAGCTACCGTACACTGTGCCTTGACTATGGTCAACAAACACAGCACGAATACTAAGTACTCTACTTCCTAAAATGACGGAGGGTTGCGGCTGGTTTTTGTGAAAACCTTTAACGCTTTGAACTTGATCTCGTTGCGGAATCAAATGGTTTTTAAATGGAATGTTTTTGAAGCTTTTCTAGTTTTGCTAAAGGGGTCACTCCCGGTGAAGGGATCGTCGGCCCTTTCCTCGTCGAATGAGGTGCGGGATATATCATATATATCACTGTGCAAAGCGGAAACTATAGAAGCGATCAAAGACAAACCGAGGGTTGTAGCATCTGCCAGTTATTGCTAAAGGAGTCACTCCCGGTGAAGGGATCTCGGTCCTTTCCTCATCGAATAAGGTGCAGGATGTTCTATAATGAACACCGCGATGCAAAGCAAGAACTGTAGCTACCTGTTTTATTTTGAAATTCGATTCCACAACATCAATTAGGTTTATTTTCTTTCATTAATCTCATTAATGAATATCCCATCATTTATATTACCTAAACATCACAGATAGATATAACGTACGCTTATGCCATCCGCATTCGCCTCGATGTCCCGTCTGCACCGTTAGGTTAGGTAACTAACGCCAGAGCGAGGCAGGGCTAGCGCGGGTGTAAAACATAAGCAACGTCTATATAATATATCATATATACTATATATAATACCTGTCACAGAACACAGAACATCGCATGATCACAGATAAAACACAGCAGAAGAAACATATGAAATATTGGATATACTAGGACGTCCGTGTTTTCAATACGAGCCAGTATAAAACACGGATTCCACGGTCGTGATGAATAGCCTATCCCACACCCCTAGACCCCTACGAGAGCGGCAAGCAACCCTGCCAATTCTAGGGTTAGGAAACCCGGACTCGACTCCTCGAGTTGGTCTCCCACTGGACCCCAGAACCCGGTTACTTGTGCTCCCCTCCTTGGGTCTATCCTAGTGCAGAAAAGTAAATAATATACAAATGGTGACTACTTCCGCAACCTGGAAGTGCCCCAAATAAAAGAATATTACATACAAGTTTTTACATGAATGAAAAAGAAAAACACTCATCTCACATAAAAACCCCCGGCTATTCAAACACGACGATCCAATATAACATATCCAGCAACACATAACATCTCATGTCATCAACGTAAGTAAATATGCGCATCCCAATTGTCGTTGACATATAGCAATGAAATCGGCGATATCACACATTACACTTACGGTCACAGAAAAGAAAGTGTAAAACTACAACAGTTGGAATCCGCAACCACCTCAGACATCGCATGCCTGACCAAATGAATTACTTAGACATCGCATGCCTAACAATTATAAACCCCGCATTTTAGTCTCATTATCGAAAACTCTTTTCAATATCAAGTCGGGCAATTCAACAAGATTCCCGACATGCTGATCGAATGCTCGTCGCAAACTTCAGTAGACGGCCGCACCCCCGATACCGTCGACGAAGTGCACCAAGGCGGAACACCGCCACCGCGAGCACCCGAACGGATGCTTTCGGCGACGGGGTTCTCCTACAGTCACTTGGTCGGGGCTATGGAGCGAGGCTGTCTATTAAGTTTACCCGGCGAGTATCCGCGTACGCTACGTGACTGCGACGGACTTTTGATCACATCAAAATTCCGTGGCAACCGATCAAGTGAGACTAAACTGCTGTGTTTATAACATTCATTTAGTTATCTCATAACTTTTGTGAATTCCAATTATTGTATCCCATTCCAGATAAACAGAAAATGTTAAACTTTTCGATCGAACAATCGAACACCCAAGTTTTCCCGAAACAGATCAACACATGAAACAAGTCTAACAACATTCCGTTCGTGCCTCAGTACCAACGATCCAGCCGTAGAAGGGTCAAGCCAACGCCTCACATGTGGCACGCCGTACTGCCCCAAACCCGAAGGTTCAAAGGGCAGTTCAAGACGGTCACATAATCGAGTTAAGGTTTGTGTCTTCTAGAGGGACCATCGCGTTACTTGCACTACTTAGAACGTCGTTAAACTACGGAAAAATCCAACACTTGGAAATTTCCCGACAGGGGAAAAGTTGGGTATTTATATCCGGTCGAACTTTTTAACATATTCTAAAATTTATCCGGAAAGCCACACAGACAAAATTTGATACCCCGATCGAAATACTGAAGCCCCAAATCAACTCAGAAAAATTCTACTCTGGAATAAATATTAAAAATACCCAGGAATACCAGCACTAATAATTATGAGATACTGTGCAAAAATTACTAAATAAACATTCCGTACCGCCGCGCAACCGCCGCACGAGGCTAGCTCGTGCCGCGGAAGCGCGGCAATATTGAGGAATTATGGGTACGAATTTCACAGTATATCATATATTAACCTGCTGATTTTTCTGAACATTTTTAATGTGGAAAAAGACCAGATTTTAAAAATTGGACAGAGAGCAATTTTCCGGGTAGGGTTTCGGTTCGATCGGACTTCAAATCGCGTCTGGACTTCGCCTAAGGCTCTAGCTAGGCTCTGATACCACTGTAGGGTTCCTAGGCACTCTAGTGAGGTCTCACAAGTGATCAAACATGCACAAATAAAATTTTACGGGTGCCTACAAACCCGACTACGGATCGTTTACTAGATATTTAGGCGAAACATAAACTAGTTAACAATTTAACTAAGGGAACGGACATACAACCTTTGTAGATCCGGTCCACCACCTCCACGGCTCCGCAACAAAGTCCCCTCGGCTGTCCAAAATGAATCCGGAACTCAAGTATCGGTATCATCGAAGAATGGGCGAGCTTGATCGTCGGTTCAATGCCGAAGATGATCTACGTCGAGATATCGCAAGAACAAGCTCCAACTTCATCAAGCTTGGAAAACTTGTGAAGGAGACACCCTATACTACTTGGCAATAGATAGAGGATGAAGAAATAGGAAGTGGGTAAACTTTAGTTTTGGATTTCTCACACTTTTTCAACACTTGCCATTGGAGTAGCAAGCTACATCCATGGAAGAAGAAGATGAAGAAGAAGAAGATGATATGATAACTTAAACTAAAATAGAAAATAAAATACAATACTTATCATATCATTGACCATGGTTTAGTGTAGAGACTTAACTTAGGTTAGATAGTGGTTAGGGTTAGATAAAAGACAAGAATGGTGGACTAAGGTCAAAGCTTCAAGAAGCTTTCAAATAAAAACAAATCTAGCAACCATTCTTATCTCTTTATCTTTTCTTTTTCCAAAATAAATAAAAGGAATAAATAAATGATTAAGTAAATGAAAAAGAAACCCTAATCACCAATTAACCATGGTTTAACACTTTACACAAAACCAAGCAAGAATGTATCATCAAACATGATACAATCATGTGCACAAAACTATATCGAATATACAATGTGCACATCCGCGTGAGAAAATCCATTTAAAGTGAACCGATACTAGTTAATGCAAAGTAATATATCAAATATATAATTATGTATTAAATCATTAAATCAACACTTGATTTAACGATCCGGTCATATCGCATATAACCGGCTAGTATCCAATGTGTCGGCTTATCGAATCAATCCTTGATTCGATAACTAGGTTATATCGCATATAACCATTCGATACATTGATCGCGAGAATCAAACACGGTATCACTTACACGCATTATTCTCGGTCCCGCACATATCTCATATGCACTCCTATTTCGTTTCGCTTGAACCAGGAAACCTCTGTGTAGGACTCTAAAGACTCGTCAATACGCCGGTAGCAGATGATGATCATATCATGCACCCACAAGCCGCAAGCGGTCTGCCAAACGTAACGGCCACCCGGGTATTGAACGATCAGAAGATCGACGAGCAAGCCCGCTCACACTCCTGCGAATCCGACCAGTAACACTACCGTATAGTCCGGTCTGTTCGTCTGATATGTCGCATATCTCGCCTAGGGGTGGTAAACGTCAGACCCCAATAGCTCGATAAGTCATGCCGACGTAGGGTCCATAACATTCGTGAAACTACTGATAACACTTACCAGTATATCACTGCAACCCTGGCCAGGGATTTCCTGTTATGGCCAGTCGAGCATAGCATAACATCAACCCCCAATACCGGGAGAGACGAATCCCCTCCTATCGCTCATTGCCTCCATGTGAATCGGGACTGTACCCAAAAGCCACCTGTTTGCACAACTCAGTAGAGCCGTGGTAGGGTGGAAATCAAAGCACAGTGGGAGACACACAAGACTCTATGACGATCTCGGGTCAACAGACTAAGCTGTACCAGTGTCACCAGAGAACTGCCATCTGACGTGAGGTATAATACCATCTGGGAGTTCTTGGCGAGTCCGTTCAGTGTACCCAGTCTCCACTGAGCACCCGCATACCATCTTCGATGTCAAACACCAATGGATATGGGATCATCCATCGCCCATCGCATGGGTCGAGAAGATATGCGCTAGTCTACTCTGGAATATCGATGCCCCGTCTCAATATTCCCACGACTAGGAACATTTCAAGGATGTACTCATGGACTACCCAGGCCCCACTAGTATGATCTACATCATAGTCCTGGAAGTCGAGCACACATCCTATGGGCTTTATCAACATGTAATCAGAGAGACAGAAAGTATACATGTTAAGATAAAGAGCAACCAGATAGCGTACTATAATGTCGAGCGAGAAAGTCCTTCCTATATATGTCCCAGCATCCACTACAATATACATCCTATGTACAGTAATGGCCTCTAGGGCATACATATAACTAACAAGTGGGAGCAGCGGAAACGTGTGCAAGATGTTTTATGTGATAAAGCAGGCATCGCGGAGTTGGAACGTCTGTTTTGATGTGTTAGTCAAAGAGTTTGACATCATCAAAATGGTAGATGAACCTTGTATATACAAAAAGGTAGTAGGGAGTATGGTGGTGATCCTCGTAGAGTACGTGGATGACATACTCTTGATAGGGAAGGAGTTTCCTATGCTACGCTCAGTCAATCTCCGCTTATCACAAGGATTATCCATATAGGATCAAAGTGATACCTTCTAAATCCTGAGTTTTGATCTATGAGATAGATCTAATTGGATGTTAGGATTCTCACTAGATGTAGTGGGATGGTATCAATTGATCCTGGGGAGAATCACTGGAAAGGTTCTAGGGTGATAAGTGATTGAATGATATTCTTGATGTGTAGTATTTAGAAAATTGAATTTAGAAATCACAACCAAAAATATTTTGACCGCAATCAATAACGGTGTCGAATGTAGAGCGTTAGTAAGTGTGGATCGTCCACAGGAAAAGTGTAATCGTTCGTCTTTCGAATTAGATGAGTCGAAACTTTAAAGAAAAGAAAAGAAAACAATTCATGATTTATAAAATTGCATTTCAAGAAAGAGAAAAATCTAGATCTAAGAAAGCATTAAAATCAAGAAGTGGTAATTTGGGATGATTTTCAATCCAAATATCAAGAATCGAAATGAGGCTCGTAGGAATCGATCGGATCTATAGATGTGATGAGATCTAATGATTTCATATTCTTATCCTTTAACGAATTGATACTAGATCGATGATGATTAATCGAGGTTAAGGATTTTGCGAGGAAGCTAGGGTTTTCTCGTCTTATCCTTTATCCTTTCGATAAATCTCATTCACAAACTAGCTTCGAGTAAATCTAATGATAGATCGTTGATCTCTAGTTTCAAGCGAACACAATCAAGAAAGCATCGTCTCGAAACTAGGTCATCGATCATTCGATTTACAAGAATTTACAAACGTTATAAGATTTAAGAATTGTAAAAAGATCTAAATCATCATCATTCTATTGATCGTCTCGACTCCTTTACGAGCGGAGTTTTATTCAAATATCACAACAAGAACCACAATCACAAATTGAGATCTAATCATGATGCAAGAATTAAAAGAAAGCAAGATTAAAGAATTTTACCTTTTATTTATATCAAAAATTTCGTTACAATCGCTCAAGAACTACAAGAGGAAGAACTCGATCGTCGATTTGGCTTCGCTCGTGTCACGCCCCGCTTCCCAGAGTACGCTAGATTGGGCACGTGACATAGCCAACCAAGCTACCTGTGGGTAGGAAGTATCCATCCACAGTCACATTACGGCTGTAGAGATATCAAGAACAAGATAAAATTATCTAAAACATGTCCATAATCCAGAATAATAGGAGTCAATAATAAATAAATGCGGAAGCAAATGATCCAATATAGATAACTGAAAAGTGTGTCCCATAATGCGGGCTCACATCAGGAAATAAATGCAGGAAATAAAACTAACTACTACTGAACTCACAGCTCAGCCTGCTGGCTGAAGTACTCCTGCTCGGACTGCAACAGCGGTACGGAATCTGGGCCATGCAAAACCCAGACGTCAGCGCGTCATGTCATCAAGTAATATAATATGAACAGTGTAGCAGGCAATGTAATATAAACATGAATACAGCAAGAATAACAATAATATGAATCATACCAGTACAGGGTAGCGTGCAGTGGGTAAACTAAACTGTTCTATCAGGTTTTCTATTCTAAAGTCTTTGAAATCAATTTGAGTAATCCTCCATGTAACTCAAAGGATATGTCCCGTTACCCCCCGGGACCACGAATCAGGAAGATAGGAACCAATAGTGGTTCTGTCCCGTTGCCCCCCGGGACCACGGATCAGGAAAATGTAAGAGTCACGAATGGCTCTGTCCCGTTACCCCCCGGGACCACGGATCAAGTAATACCCTTTTAAGTTACACTTTAGATTACCCTTTTGATTTTCCCATACCCCCAGGTTATATGTGTCAGGTCAGGTATTCAGTGGTCAATAACTAATGCCAACACAAATTCAGGTAACAGTAGGTTTGTCTGGATAAACAACAAGCTTGGTCCATGAGGACTCCATGTCAGGTTTGTTGGCATTAGGCATGATATCAGGTAACAGGTCAGGTCATGGTACATCAGGTCAAGTCGATAGTAAAGGGTACCATGTCAGGTGCATCGGTATATATATATCATGTGTAGCAAGGTCAGGTCAAGATGTAACAAAATCGAGGGTGTGCTCACAACAGGTATATAATCAAACAAGGAATAACAGCAGGAAATAAGCAATAAATTAAACAATAATAAGCAGTTCATTTAATCACAATAGTGCATTAGTATAGTACAGCCGTTTTATCATATTAGCAGGTTTCGAGCACCCTTCGCGGTGCAATAGATTAAATGATGGTGCAATATCGTTACATCAATATCCGAGTGTAATAGAGCTACATGTGTAAAGGCTATCATCCTTTAAACGGTAAAATGTGATTAACGGGTAAACTTCGTTATTAGGGTTAAAGTGGCAAAATGTAATTTTAGGTTAACTGTATCATGATATATGTCATATTGCGACCAAATAAGAAAATATCCATACCGAGTTGAGTTTTGCAGCTTTAATGAGTCAGTATATATATAATTGTATAGTATAGCATGTAGCAAGTGATACTTGCCTCGACGGAACGACGAACACGAACAAGGAACGTAACGTCGGCTGGAAAATACGCGACGGACGCACGGTTCACGGATTGAACCCAAACAACGAACAATGGGACCACGCGGACCGGGGTACCTCGCTGGAACGTCGGATCAAGTCGTCGGCACGGCCGGATTCCGGCGAGATGCAAAATAGCGACAATCAAGACTTTGCAACAAGAATAGAAAGAAACAAAGAGGAAGGGAAGGAGGATGGAGCAGGGACTGCTCACGAGGATCTGTGGGACGGTTGGTGATCGCCGACCACGGCGACGGAGCTCCGGCGGGGTACCTGCAGCGACGGCGGAAAATTCCAGATTCAAGAAATCCTAACCAGAGAAGGAAGAAGAAGAAAGGAGAAGATGGAGGATGAGAAGCTCACCGAGGGGGTGCTAGCGAGGCCGGGGCGGATCGAGATCGCCGGCGGCGATCCGACGAGGTGCAGGCGGTGTGCAGGTGGCGTGTAGGCGGTGTGCAGGTGCTCGGGAAAGAGGGAAGAAGGTGCAGGCTGCGACGAGGGCGAAGAGGCGAGGGTGATGGTGGTGGTGGCGCCGGCGTTGGGGCTGCGGCGGCGACGGACACGGCGGCTAAGGTTAGGGTTGCGATGGGTTTTCCTCGCGACGTGATTCTGGAGGAGGAACGTAAATATATATATATAGGGGAGAGAGAGAGGGAGTTAGAGAGAGAGAGAGAGAAAGAGAAATTAGAGAGAGAGAGAGATACAAGGGATGGAGAGAGAAAGATATGAGGGAGAGAGAGATAGAGATAGAGAACGAGATAGAGGCGGGGCCCACGGGGGTTAAGAACCCCGTGATTGGCCAGAGATTTCCTTTTGGTTAACAGATTTGATTTTAAATATTTAATAGATCATACGTAAATAATTAACAGTAGGATTTTAATGGTTATAATATAGTTTTGAATATTTTATTGATTTGGAATTTTGGCGCTAAATGAAACATTTCCAAATCGCGCCCGGGTTGGGTCCAAAAATTTGAAATTCAAATAATAGGATTTTAAGCGGGTTCCAAATTTTAAAATGAAGTGTTTTAGGATTAAAAAGTATGCCCCCAAGTCGGACACTTGCACGCACGCGTAGCCGTCCAAACTCGTCCGTTCCACCGAACGGAACGAGAACTCGACGCACGGACGCTACCACGCGGCTAGGGATGACGAGTAGGCCAAGATAGATATTTTTAATTTTGTTTTAGGTGCTAAAATTTGTTATATGCAAAAATGACTTAGCCAGATAAAATTTTACAGTAAGACCCAAACCAGCAAGATAAATAAAATGAGCAACGTCTAACACTCAACCAGTAACAGGAATAGTAGTATTGGGCTCGGGTGTTACATTATACCCAACTACAAAAAGAATTTTGTCCCCGAAATTCCGAGAATACAAGATAGTAAACTACAGGAAAAGGTGAGGAAACTTCTGCCGGATCTCGTCTTCTCGCTCCCACGTGGATTCTCCATGCGATTGATTACCCCAAGAAACTAGCACAAGGGGAATAACCTTGTTCTTAAGAACCTTTTCCCTACGATCCATGATTTCAACCGGTCGCTCCTCAAAAGTTAGGTCCTCCCGTACAGTTAATTCCGATGATCCAAGACGTGTGTTTCATCTCGAACATACATTCGTAGTTGAGATGCATGAAACACATCGTGCACACCAGCCAAGGACTGCGGTAACGCCAAACGGTACGCTACCTCTCCAACACGCTCCAATATCTCGAAGGGTCCAACGAATCGAGGACTAAGCTTCCCTCGACTTCCAAAACGTATCACCCCTCTAGTCGGTGATATTTTCAAGAATACCAAATCACCCACGGTGAACTCTAGAGGTCTTCTTGACGTGTCAGCCCAACTTTTCTGTCGGTCTTGAGCTGCCTTCATATGCTTTCTGATGGCGTTAACCTTCTCAACGGTCTGTACTACCAAATCTGGTCCCAATAATCTTCGTTCACCAACATCATCCCAACAAATGGGTGAACGGCACTTACGACCATACAAAGCTTCAAACGGAGCCATCTGGATAGTTGCTTGGAAATTATTGTTGTAAGAAAACTCCACCATGTGTAGATGATCCTCCCAAGAACCCTTGAAGTCCAACATGCATGCTCTCAACATATCTTCAAGAGTTTGGATCGTTCTCTCCGACTGACCATCAGTTTGAGGATGATAAGCTGTGCTAAACTTCAATCGAGTCCCCAAACTTTCCTGTAAACTCCTCCAGAAGTGTGATAAGAACCGAGTGTCCCGATCAGACACGATGCTCACCGGTACTCCATGCAATCTTACAATCTCCTGCATGTACCGCTCTGCCAAAGTCTCTGTTGATTGACCAACCCGAAAAGGAATAAAGTGAGCTGCCTTGGTCAACCGATCCACAATCACCCATACTGCATTGTTGCCCTTTGGGCTCCGCGGTAAAGCCGTCACGAAATCCATGGTTATATGTTCCCACTTCCACTGAGGAATCGGAAGTGGTTGCAACAAACCAGCAACCCTTTGGTGTTCAGCCTTGACTTGCTGACATACCAAGCACTAAGCCACGAAGCGAGCAATCTCCCGTTTCATGCCTTCCCACCAGAAATGCTGTCGAATGTCACGGTACATCTTTGTACCTCCTGGATGTACAGAGTAAGCTGAACTATGTGCCTCCTTCAAGAGCTCTTCACGAACATCTCCCTTTGGCACACACAAACGGCTACCATACCTCAACGAACCATCTTCGTGGACCAGTAAATCTGTTCGTAGTCCGGCTTCAACCTGCTCTCGAAACTTTTGTAGTCTAGGATCCTGCGATTGTGCCGCTTTAATCTTCTCAACTAAGGACGACTGTACTTGCAACTGCATCAACTGTCCCGTAGAATGTGGTAGCACAACCTCCAAGTCAAATCTTCGAAAATCCGCAATGATCTCCCTCTGTGTAGTCAATACCTGAATCGCTGGTAACCGACTAAGCGCATCCGGCACGACGTTAACCTTTCCCGGATGGTACTTAAGATCAAGGTCGTAGTCGGCCATCAGCTCCAACCATCTACGTTGCCTCATGTGCAACTCCTTCTGGGTGAACACATACTTCAAACTCTTGTGATCTGTAAAAACTTCGACTTTCTCACCCAAAAGGTAGTATCTCCAAATCTTCAAGGCGAAGATCACAGCCGCAAGCTCCAAGTCATGAGTCGGATAATTCTTCTCATGGGTCTTCAACTGTCTCGATGCGTATGGTACAACCTTCCCATGCTGCATCAAAACACATCTCAATCCTTTCCCAGATGCGTCGCTGTGAATCACCAATCCTCCGGAATTGTCTGGCACGGTCAGAATAGGGGCGGTTATCAACTCCTGCTTCAGCGTCTCGAAAGCTAACGCACACTTATCCGCCCATACAAAAGGTACCTCCTTGCACGTAAGCTTGGTCAACGGCTCTGCCAGAGGAGCAAAGTTCTCCACAAATCTCCTGTAGTACCCGGCTAATCCAAGGAAACTTCTTATCTCAGCTACATTCCTTGGAATAGGCCAATCTCGAACTGCTGCAATCTTTTCGGGATCGACGGCGATTCCATCGCCCGACACAACATGCCCCAGAAACTTCACTTCTTCCAGCCAAAATTCGCACTTACTCATCTTCGCATACAATTTCTCCTGTCTCAACGTCTGCAGTGCGATCTTCAAATGCTCAGCATGCTCTTCAAAACTCTTCGAGTAAACCAGAATATCGTCAATGAATACCACAGTAAACTGGTCCAAGAACGGTGAAAAGATTCGGTTCATCAAGTCCATGAATACTGCCGGCGCATTCGTTACTCCGAAAGGCATCACTAGATACTCGTAATGTCCATACCGAGTTCGAAACGCCGTCTTGCAAATATCTTCTGCTTTCACTCGGACCTGATGATATCCGGATCGCAAATCCAGCTTCGAGAATACCCTCACGCCACTAAGATGCTCAAAAGTTCTCCAATGCGAGGGATCGGGTACTTGTTCTTGATAGTCACCCGGTTTAATTCTCGATAGTCGATGCACATTCTTCTTGTGCCATCCTTCTTCTTTACTAGAAGAACTGGAGCTCCCAAAGGCGAGTTGCTGCTTCGAATCCAACTCTTCTCAAGCAATTCAGCAACTAGTTTCTTGACTTCTTCTAACTCTACTGGTGCCATTGGATAATACGCTTTGGATACTGGCGCTGCACCAGGAATAAGATCAATTGTGAACTCCACGTCTCTCCTCGGCGGTAAACCCGATATATCTTCAAACACGTCCATAGAATCACGAACAACAGCCGGCTCTTTACTTTCATCACTTCCATTGATGCAAGAATATTGTTTGTCGGCCTAGCCCTAAACTCGACCGGCCCAACCGAACTGCTTCCTTAACGCAACTGCTGTATGCTACAAACTCCTTTTCATCCCAGATAAACTCTGCTGCTCTTGGCTGCTGCAAGTATTTGTGAGAAAGTGGTCAAACCCAGGGAGACAATCTGCCTCTGGATGTCCACGTCCAGTCTGCGCATGAACCTCTGTGCCCTGTCTGCATCGTTGGCAACTAAAGGTCCAGCGAAACTACTGAGTCTCGTCCATTCTGCTATATGCACATCTACGGGTGCTCCCTTTTGCTTTAGTCTGATGAACTTCTCTTCCATTTCCTCCCGTGCAACCCGCGGGAAGAACTTCTCCAGGAAACTCTTAGAAAAATCCGCCCACTTGATCGGCTTGGGCAAGCCGGTCTCCTCGACAAGCCACCATTCTTGGGCGCAGTCCACTAGCTGAATGCGTACCACAACAACTTTTTTGTCATCTGGAATCTGTGCCGCAAAAAGCAAGTTCTCTGTGTCAACTAGCCACTGCTCCACTGGCAACGGCTCCTTTAAACCAGAAAATGTAGATGGACCCAACCGCCTGAAATCTGCTACGATCCCTACTCGGTCAACTGGTCTAGCTCCAACATTGTTCACAGACTGCTGAACGATCTACAAACCTTCCCGAAACGAGTCCGCTTGCTGCTGGATCAGCTCGGTCTGTTTCTTTGATTCTCCAGCATTCATCTTATCACTCCAAGCATGGCGTCTTCGTCCACACGCCTCTGGTATGTCTTCAATTTCTTACCGGCCATAATCATAAACTCAAAATACCCAACATTAGCATGATGATAGATTTTGAATATAGATCAAGGCTAGAACTCCAAGATACTTAAATAGAGTGTCGCATTGTAACTATGCCGCGGTATCATAGCCACAATTACATAACTCCATCCAAGTCGCCTAAGTCCTAGAGATAACAAGGAATCAGGTTTTTGAATCGATATGCAAAGGAAGTTTGCACATCGTAAAAGATATAATCAGGAAGAATGTGATTCAAGAATGGTAAAACGGTCAAGGTGGCAGGACATGTTTCCTAAACACGGGTATTCTGATTCGTGTATTGGGTACAATACCCAACTACAAAAGAATCAACCCGACTATCTTATGGCTCTGATACCAAAAGAACCATGTCACGCCCCGCTTCCCAGAGTACACTAGATTGGGCACGTGACATAGCCAACCATGCTACCTGTGGGTAGGAAGTATCCATCCACAGTCACATTACGGCTGTAGAGATATCAAGAACAAGATAAAATTATCTAAAATATGTCCATAATCCAGAATAACAGGAGTCAATAATAAATAAACGCGGAAGCAAATGATCCAATACAGATAACTGAAAAGTGTGTCCCATAATGCGGGCTCACATCAGGAAATAAATGCAGGAAATAAAACTAACTACTACTGAACTCACAGCTCAGCCTGCTGGCTGAAGTACTCCTGCTCGGACTGCAACAGCGGTACGGAATCTGGGCCATGCAAAACCCAGACGTCAGCGCGTCATGTCATCAAGTAATATAATATGAACAGTGTAGCAGGCAATGTAATATAAACATGAATACAGCAAGAATAATAATAATATGAATCATACCAGTACAGGGTAGCGTGCAGTGGGTAAACTAAACTGTTCTATCAGGTTTTCTATTCTAAAGTCTTTGAAATCAATTTGAGTAATCCTCCATGTAACTCAAAGGATATGTCCCGTTACCCCCCGGGACACGGATCAGGAAGATGGGAACCAATAGTGGTTCTGTCCCGTTGCCCCCCGGGACCACGGATCAGGAAAATGTAAGAGTCACGAATGGCTCTGTCCCGTTACCCCCCGGGACCACAGATCAAGTAATACCCTTTTAAGTTACACTTTAGATTACCCTTTTGATTTCCCCATACCCCAGGTTATATGTGTCAGGTCAGGTATTCAGTGGTCAAGAACTAATGCCAACACAAATTCAGGTAACAGTAGGTTTTTCTGGATAGACAACAAGCTTGGTCCATGAGGACTCCATGTCAGGTTTGTTGGCATTAGGCATGAGATCAGGTAACAGGTCAGGTCATGGTACATCAGGTCAAGTTGATAGTAAAGGGTACCATGTCAGGTGCATCGGTATATATATATCATGTGTAGCAAGGTCAGGTCAAGATGTAACAAAATCGAGGGTGTGCTCACAACAGGTATATAATCGAACAAGGAATAACAGCAGGAAATAAGCAATAAATTAAACAACAATAAACAGTTCATTTAATCACAATAGTGCATTAGTATAGTACAGCCGTTTTATCATATTAGCAGGTTTCGAGAACCCTTCGCGGTGCAATAGATTAAATGATGGTGCAATACCGTTACATCAATATCCGAGTGTAATAGAGCTACATGTGTAAAGGCTATCATCCTTTAAACGATAAAATGTGATTAACGGGTAAACTTCGTTATTAGGGTTAAAGTGGCAAAATGTAATTTTAGGTTAACTGTATCATGATATATGTCATATTGCGACCAAATAAGAAAATATCCATACCGAGTTGAGTTTTGCAGCTTTAATGAGTCAATATATATATATATATAATTGTATAGTATAGCATGTAGCAAGTGATACTTGCCTCGACGGAACGACGAACATGAACACAGAACGTAACGTCGGCTGGAAAACACGCGACGGACGCACGGTTCACGGATTGAACCCAAACAACGAACAATGGGACCACGCGGACCGGGGTACCTCGCTGGAACGTCGGATCAAGTCGTCGGCACGGCCGGATTCCGGCGAGATGCAAAATAGCGACAATCAAGACTTTGCAACAAGAATAGAAAGAAACAAAGAGGAAGGGAAGGAGGATGGAGCAGGGACTGCTCACGAGGATCTGTGGGACGGTTGGTGATCGCCGATCACGGCGACAGAGCTCCGGCGGGGTACCTGCAGCGACGGCGGAAAATTCCAGATTCAAGAAATCCTAACCAGAGAAGGAAGAAGAAGAAAGGAGAAGATGGAGGATGAGAAGCTCACCGAAGGGGTGCTAGCGAGGTCGGGGCGGATCGAGATCGCCGGCGGCGATCCGACGAGGTGCAGGCGGTGTGCAGGTGGCGTGTAGGCGGTGTGCAGGTGCTCGGGAAAGAGGGAAGAAGGTGCAGGCTGCGACGAGGGCGAAGAGGCGAGGGTGATGGTGGTGGTGGCGCCGGCGTTGGGGCTGCGGCGGCGACGGACACGGCGGCTAGGGTTAGGGTTGCGATGGGTTTTCCTCGCGACGTGATTCTGGAGGAGGAACGTAAATATATATATATAGGGGAAAGAGAGAGGGAGTTAGAGAGAGAGAGAGAGAGAGAAATTAGAGAGAGAGAGATACGAGGGATGGAGAGAGAAAGATATGAGGGAGAGAGAGATAGAGATAGAGAACGAGATAGAGGCGGGGCCTACGGGGGTTAAGAACCCCGTGATTGGCCAGAGATTTCCTTTTGGTTAACAGATTTGATTTTAAATATTTAATAGATCATACGTAAATAATTAACAGTAGGATTTTAATGGTTATAATATAGTTTTGAATATTTTATTGATTTGGAATTTTGGCGCTAAATGAAACATTTCCAAATCTCGCCCGGGTTGGGTCCAAAAATTTGAAATTCAAATAATAGGATTTTAAGCGGGTTCCAAATTTTAAAATAAAGTGTTTTAGGATTAAAAAGCATGCCCCCAAGTCGGACACTTGCACGCACGCGTAGCCGTCCAAACTCGTCCGTTCCACCGAACGGAATGAGAACTCGACGCACGGACGCTACTACGCGGCTAGGGGTGACGAGTAGGCCAAGATAGATATTTTTAATTTTGTTTTAGGTGCTAAAATTTGTTAAATGCAAAAATGACTTAGCCAGATAAAATTTTACAGTAAGACCCAAACCAGCAAGATAAATAAAATGAGCAACGTCTAACACTCAACCAGTAACAGGAATAGTAGTATTGGGCTCGGGTGTTACAGCTCGTCTCCTTGAGTCGTGGATCGGCTTGGATCACTTGCCCGATTGAAGATCGGCTCGGCTCCTAAAAGGTTGAAGGCTTCTTGCTTGATTTGGTACTCGGGATCTTGAATTTGGTGTTGGATTTAAGATTGGGGCTACAAGATGTGTCACTCAACTTGTAGATGGAATGGGGGGATGAAGAATTGATTAACCTCAACCCTAGATTTAGGATCCTTTTTATAGACCATCAAAACCCTAGATCTAGGATTTGAATTTTAAATTTCCCTCCAAAAGTTTGTTGAGGAGATTTTAATTTCCCTCCAAAAAGTTTGTTGAGGAGAAGCTTTTAGAAGAAGTTTGTTGAGCCGAGCCTTCTAGATGAGCCACGTGGAGAATCTACAATGTTCTGGAAGCTTGGGCCGTTAGCTGAGACACGTGTAGAAAATCTGGGAGTCTGAAGCCATCATAGCGCCGCGGAACCGCGGCGCAACCGCACTCCCGCCGCGGAACCGCAGCGCTTTGGAAGCGTTGGGGCTTGGGTTTTCAGCTACTTGTTTGGGCTGATATTTGTGGGCTTTTCTGATATGTTGAATTTCCAAATGAATCCCTGATCATTTCCAGATCTCTGGCCTTTGAGTTGGCGTATTTTTCAGCACTGTTTTCATAATTCTGGCTTTTGTTCCTGCAATTTCTCGAGACAAGTGTTGTGCAATATAGGGATGATGCGATGCCATAAAATACAGTCAATATCCCATAAAGTGCCGGTTTAAAAGTCTAACACATGCATTCTGGTATTTCAGGACTGTTCTGCTAATATGTGCAATATGAATACCGAACACTTCTAGATGAGTGCAAATGATAGGGAAATTGCTGTGTTAAAAATGCAGTATTTTCGACTGATCAAATTCCCCCAAACTTATTTTCGATCGTCTCGAGCGAATTATTTTATTAAAAAGAGAAGGAGAAAATAAAGAAAGAGAAAAACTAACTAGCACACTTTTGTAGGCAACACGATTGCACTAAGCACATGCAACAAGCCTTTAAACCTCTAGGTGTCCCTAGTAAGAGGAGTGTTGTCTCCTGAGGGTTTTCAGCGGATTGCACCCACAAAATCCAATAATAAAAGGAAGATCATGAATATTACATTTAAAGACAAGAATTGTAAAAGAAAAGCCTTGAAAATTAGGGTTTCCAACTAAGCTAGCTTTTCGGTTGTCATGAGCCCTATCTTAATGGTCATGAAAAGATGTTAGAAATCACGTCCTCCCTCAATAAAACATCGTCTTATTCTTCATTCCTATCTTTCTTCCAAACATCGATCATATCACCCTGCGTGTGTGTAAAGGAAATCTCTACACCCGGAGAATTCAATTCAAGCTATCATACTCTTGCCCATCAGCCTCAGTACTTTTTAATTAATGAATATTAGGATTGCTCACACACTTTCATTCGACCGTTAATACTTCTTGAGGTACTAACCGACCGATTACTCATGTGCTTGCTTATTTGGTGTATTTTCCTCATCTTGCACCACCTAAGGCTTAGCAGTGACTCCCAAACCAGTTGGCCTTAGGGCACTAGGTGAAGAGGCACCCTCTCTATATATTTTTTATTGCCCTCGGTGATAACAAAACCAGTGTCCATTTTTCTCACCACTTTATATATTTTTTTATTCACTTTTTTTTATTTCCTTCATACATTGGCTTTAAGACAAGAGCATTTCAAGGTATCCTCTACTATCCCGGGCTTCAAGACGTGTGTAAGTGCGAATAGCAGGGTATCAACGCTCAAAATGTTTGGCTTTCCAGAATAGAAACTATTTTTCAGACTTATTTTTATCCTCAGATTAGTGACTTCTTTCATCTTACTAACCCTTGGGACAACGGCTCATAACTACTTATTACTAGTTCGTATAAGAAAACTTCTAATTTTCTTGGTTTTCTTAAATTTTTCGAATCTCATGGATGTAATTGTTCACTATCTAATCTTTTATTATCTTATTCATGTACAAAAATATTTTTATTTTTTGAAAATTTTTAAATTTTTATAGTTTTTTCAAAAAAATGTTTAGTGCTTATGCAAAGTATGATGCAAATGATGCGAAAATAAGCACAAACCTCCCCCAAACTTGTTTTCAACAGTGTCCTCACTGTTGCCATCTGCTAAATCTCGAAAAACCTGTAAGCTTGGGAGGAATTTATTAGTGGGGGCAAAATATTTAAGTGAAGATCCTCCCCCAAACTTATTTTGGGCTTAAAATTTTGTATTTTTTTTTCAAGAGCCCGATTATACCCTTCCAAACTTAAGTTATGCAATATTAATCTTTGAAAATCATATGAGGGGGTCAAAAATCAATGGTCGATGCCAAGCTTTGCAAAGACCGAATGTCAACACCAACCATTCAAAAATTTTATCAATGCAGTGCTCTGGTTGGTGGAAGAAGAAGTGGGGAAAGGTTAAGTGGTGGAATAGAATGTGTGTGCATCTTATTTTGGAGAGACGATGCAGTGAATGTGATGGATTACTCGCATTCTTTTTACAGTTCAGAAGAAGGGATGGAGGTTTAATTTCATTGATTTGGACATGATTCATCTCAACACCCGTGTCATTCAAAAATGCGAGTTCATCAGCGAAGATCTCCTCAAAAGTTCCATTAATACCCCGATGAATAATGTCATCACAAAGTGCGGGGTGATCTTCAGACTCTAAAAACAGTTCATAATCAGTGTTAGTTGTTGACCCGGATATCTCGGTGGAAGAGTCTGTATGTGTATGATACATAGTTGGGTCAAACAACAACATATGAAAAGAGTCAAGATCGGTATCATGAGGATCATCAAATTCGCTGCTGTCGACATCCATTAAGTCGACAGAACAGACCTGAGCAGTAGGTTCGGAGGGTACACTTCCCAACCTGTAAATGTTCAGCTCTATTGACCTATTCCCGAAAGATAGGGTCATAGAACCATTACGATAGTTGATTATTGCGTTGGAAGTGGCCAAAAAGGGGCGACCTAAAATCACCGGAATTTGATTCTGTGGGTTCGCTACAGGCTGTGTATCAATTACAATAAAGTCCACAGGGAATATAAATTCACCGATTTTTATTAACACATCCTCCAGTTCACCCCTAGGTTTGGTGATTGATCGGTCAGCCATCTGGAGAGTGCAATGGGTTGGATTCAACTCTCCGATCCCTAACTGCTCATAGACTGAGAAAGGAAGCAGGTTAACACTTGCGCCCAAGTCTAGTAGAGCACGGTTAATGTGTTTTTCCCCAATAGAAATGGAAATAGTAGGATATCCAGGATCCTTACGTTTCCTCGGTAATTGTTGGGGGAAAGCCGTGTCTACAGTCTTTGCCATGAATATCTTCTTGGGCACTTGAGTCTTCCTCTTCCTAGTGCACAAGTTCTTAAGAGTTTTCGCATAGGACGGAACTTGTTGGATGGCATCTAGTAGAGGGATATTGATGTTAACCTGCTTGAACATTTCTAGAATTTTCTCTATATGTGGACTCGATTTATTAGCCCTTAACCGATTCGGGTAAGGTGCTTAAGCAATGAGCGCTCGGTCCATCATAAGAGAAGGAGGTGGGGGTAGACGTGATCCCGAAAGAGGAGTGGGGATCGTCTGTGGAGAACTAGAAGAGGTGGCCTGAGGTGTCGAGCTTTGTGGGAAACGAAGAATAGGCTCGTAAGAAGGTGGTGGGGTAGAAGAACTGGGGTTAGAATTAGAAGTGTGTGTGTGAGGAAAGGTCTCAGCCGGGGTATCATCGATAGATTTTTCGGTATCATCAATCTCTTCCCCAACGTGATTGTCAAGCACTCTTCTAGATCTCAATGTGGTTGCTTTCACAAGATAAAAAAAGCCAGGATTGGGTAAAGGTTGAGCTGGAAGTTTCCTTTTATCTCTTGCACTCATTTCGGCTTTTAGTTGTGCAATTTGTTCTTCCATCGATTTGATATTCTCATTTTGAGAGACTATGATCTTCATTACATTCTCGACGGAAGATTGCAAACTTGCCGTCCCTTGGATGGATTGTTTCATGAAAGTTTCCAAGGTTTGTGCTAGTGCAGGGGTATTATCAGTACCGGTCAATTCCAAAGAGTTTTCATGTGGTGCAAAGGTGTTGGCCGGATTTTGGAAGTTTTGTGATTGGAAGAGGTGCTGACTCAATTGAAGTGGTGATTGCTGTTGTGGTGGAGGGACCCTTTGGAAATTATGTTGGTTTGGAACCGTGTTTTGAGATTGTGATTGGTTCCAAGCAAAGTTAGGGTGATTACTCCAACCCTGATTATATGTGGAAGAAGATGGATCGTTTCTAGGTCTTTGTTGGAAAGCAGCATTGGTATGCTCATGACCTTGAAACGGAGAATTAAGTGGAAATTCTTCCGTGAGATGTGATGGATCAGAACAACATCCACATACAGTTTTGGAGAGTGACATTTGAGTTAGGGCGGCGGCTAAAAATTTATTTTCCATAGTCTCGAGTTTCTTTTGCATAGCTGAAATTTCAGCTCTAACTCCTATGGAAACATCCGATTGGTTATTGCAAGCCCTAGACGATTGACTCACACCCTCTCACTGTAAAGATTTTTCAGCGAAATCTTCTAGAAATTTCCAGGCTTCCCCATCATCTTTGGTCATGAAGTTGCCTTGACACATTAATTCAAGGGTCTGTCTTGTGTTAGGATTAATGCCCTCATAAATGATTCGGCACAGTTCCCATTTAGGGATTCCGTGATGAGGACATTAGACTAACAGATCCTTAAAGCGTTCAAGACATTGTGAAAATGTTTCATTTGGAAGCTGGGTGAATTGATATATTTCGCTGCGGACTCGAGCTGTCTTATAATGTGGGTAAAATTTCTTAAAGAATGCTTATACGAATTCTTCCCAGTTTGAAATGGAATGTGCGGTAGTGTTATACAGCCACTTCTCGGCTATATCACACAAAGTAAATAGGAGAAGACGTAGACGCATAACATCCACAGAAAGCTGTGAGGTACCCATCATTGCGCATACATTTTCAAATTTCGTGATAAACACGTATGCGTCTTCAGACTCGAGACCGTGAAATTTTGGTAGAAGGTTGATGTATTGGGGTTTTATTTGAAAATTTTCCCCGTTGGCTGGTGGAGTGGAAAGACAGGTGGAAAGGGGACCTCGTGTAGGATAACACCTCTCTTGGAGAGAGATGCGAGGTGGATTCTGCGCACCAACGGACGGTGGCAGAGTAGTGGTAAAGAAGTTCGATGGAGACGGATCCATCGATGTGGGTGTGGTGGTGGGCAAAGAAAGGGTAAATGTAGAAATACCGACTTTAGGGTCGATCGGGGGACGTGGACTGAACAGGCACTAGAATCCCGTTGTCCAGCCTATCTTGCACTAATAAGGGTTAGTACAAGTGGCAGCGTGAAAATATAATTAGGGGAGATGAATGTGATTGGTGTTTGTTTTGAAAAATGATACGGATTTTTGAAAATATGATGCAAGCACAACAAATGCAACAAGCAATACCCTAATTCTATGGTCACCTAGGTCAAAGCTCTAGACCGCTCCTAACTGCCAAAAGACAAGTCGCAGGATAAATCCTCCACTGCCTCTTTGTCTCTCCTGTGGCCAGATAAGTGCTAGGTAAGTGGAAGGTTCTCCACTACGTAAGTAGTGGGCCTAATTAAGTAACCACTAGCATTCGACACACTTTCCTTAGACACCATAAAAGAAACGCGGATAAGCAATGAATTACCCACGGCCTTCTTCTGTCCTAAGTGAGCGCGACGGTCCTTAGAGTCATCTCTAGATTTCTTTTAGTTAATGAGGGTAAATACGGATGCAAGTTTGTGATTTTTGGGGCTTAGGAAGGGTAATGAACTCCCCACCTAATCTGGATTTGGTCGTGCCCCTTAATATCCGTATTAATATGCAAACAACCAAAAATCAAAAACACGCACAATTTAATTTTTGCTTTTGTGGCGTTGCGATTTATTTGCAAAGAAACCTGCACAAAATGTTAATTGGAGCAGATTTAGGAGAAGATAAGAAAGGTAGAAACTCACAGAGCAAAATTGGTGCAGTGAAGAGCTAGGGAAGCCGCGGAACAGCCGCAGGAGGTGGGTATATGCCGCGGAATCGCGGTCGGATCTTGGGATCTCTGCACAAAATTTCTTGACACTGTTCCACTTGAACTCCTCAGCTCTCTGGAAATTTCAGAAAAAAAATTCTCTAGCTCCAATGATCCCAGATTTCCTCGCAGCAAATCACAACAACTCGTATTAGTGTTTGCGTGAATTTTGATCTAAAAAATTGTAATGGAATAAACTTTTCAACTCAAATTTCAAAATACGAACAATTAGCGCACAATCCCCGGCAACGGCGCCATTTGATTTAGTGAATTTCCGGTGTGTAGTTTGAGAAAATAGAATAGAGAAATCACAACCAAAAATATTTTGACCGCAATCAATAACGGTGTCGAATGTAGCGCGTTAGTAAGTGCGGATTGTCCACAAGGAAAGTGTAATCGTTCGTCTTTCGAATTAGATGAGTCGAAACTTTAAAGAAAAGAAAAGAAAACAATTCATGATTTATAAAATTGCATTTCAAGAAAGAGAAAAATCTAGATCTAAGAAAGCATTAAAATCAAGAAGTGGTAATTTGGGATGATTTCCAATCCAAATATCAAGAATCGAAATGAGGCTCGTAGGAATCGATCGGATCTATAGATGTGATGAGATCTAATAATTTCATATTCTTATCCTTTAATGAATTGATACTAGATCGATGATGATTCATCGAGGTTAAGGATCTTGCGAGGAAGCTAGGGTTTTCTCGTCTTATCCTTTATCTTTTCGATAAATCTCATTCACAAACTAGCTTCGAGTAAATCTAATGATCGATCGTTGATCTCTAGTTTCGAACGAACACAATCAAGAAAGCATCGTCTCGAAACTAGGTCATCGATCATTCGATTTACAAGAATTTACAAACGTTATAAGATTTAAGAATTGTAAAAAGATCTAAATCATCATCATTCTATTGATCGTCTCGACTCCTTTACGAGCGGAGTTTTATTCAAATATCACAACAAGAACCACAATCACAAATTGAGATCTAATCATGATGCAAGAATTAAAAGAAAGCAAGATTAAAGAATTTCACCTTTTATTTATATCAAAAATTTCGTTACAATCGCTCAAGAACTACAAGAGGAATAACTCGATTGTCGATTTGGCTTCGCTCGTCTCCTTGAGTCGCGGATCGGCTTGGATCACTTGCCCGATTGAAGATCGGCTCGGCTCCTAAAAGGTTGAAGGCTTCTTGCTTGATTTGGTACTCGGGATCTTGAATTTGGAGTTGGATTTAAGATTGGGGCTACAAGATGTGTCACTCAACTTGTAGATGGAATGGGGGGATGAAGAATTGATTAACCTAACCCTAGATCTAGGATCCTTTTTATAGACCATCAAAACCCTAGATCTAGGATTTGAATTTTGAATTTCCCTCCAAAAGTTTGTTGAGGAGATTTGAATTTCCCTCCAAAAAGTTTGTTGAGGAGAAGCTTCTAGAAGAAGTTTGTTGAGCCGAGCCTTCTAGATGAGCCACGTGGAGAATCTACAATGTTCTGGAAGCTTGGGCCGTTAGCTGAGACATGTATAGAAAATCTGGGAGTCTGAAGCCATCATAGCGCCGCTGAACCGCGGCGCAAGCGCTCTCCCGCCGCGGAACCGCGGCACTTTGGAAGCGTTGGGGCTTGGGTTTTCAGCTACTTGTTTGGGCTGATATTTGTGGGCTTTTCTGATATGTTGAATTTCCAAATGAATCCCTGATCATTTCCAGATCTCTGGCCTTTGAGTTGGCGTATTTTTCAGCACTGTTTTCATAATTCTGGCTTTTGTTCCTGCAATTTCTCGAGACAAGTGTTGCGCATTATAGGGATGATGCGATGCCATAAAATACCGTCAATATCCCATAAAGTGCCGGTTTAAAAGTCTAACACATGCATTCTGGTATTTCAGGACTGTTCTGCTAATATGTGCAATATGAATACCGAACACTTCTAGATGAGTGCAAATGATAGGGAAATTGCCATGTAAAAAATGCAGTATTTTCGACTGATCAATAAGGACGACTGAATGTCAGTCGCAGGTATTGTCTTTACCCTCAGTAGAGGGACGGTATGTTGGAAGAGTTCCAAGCTAGATACCGTGGCAAACTAGACGATAAAAGCTGGTAACATCGCTATTAAAGATACTACCAAAGAGGCAGTTTGGGTGTATACTGGTTCATGAGATGAACTAGGTTCCTACCATTGTGTGACAATGGAAGTGTGGCTTTGGCCCAGGAACCCTGGTCCCATCAGTGACCCAGACATATTCTGAGGCAGCATCACCTGATCATGGAGATGGTTGATCTCCAGGGGATCGAGGTTAGGAGAGTAGACTCAGAGGACAACACGGCGGATCCACTCACAAAGGCCTTTTCCTAAAGAGAGACTTTTATGGGATGGTTGAGTATGAGATACTACAACCACTGCTATCAGATGGCCCTAGTGCAAGTGGGAGATTGTTAGTTATATGTATGCCCTAGAGGCCATTACTATACATAGTATGTATATTGTAGTGGATGCTTGGACATATATAGGGAGGACTTTCTTGCTCGACATGATAGTATGCTATCTGGTTACACTTTACCTTAACATGTACATTGCTTGTCTCTCTGTTACATGTTGGTAAAGCCCTTAGGATGTGTACTTGACTGCCTGGATTATGATGCAGATCATACTAGTGGGGACATGGTAGTCCATAAGTACATCCTTCAAGGTCCCTAGTCGTGGGTGTATCGAGACAGGGCATCGATATACCAGAGTAGACTAGCGTATACCATCTCGACCCATACAGATGGGCGATGGATGATCCCATATCCATTGGTGTTTGACATCAGAGATGATATACGGGTGCTCAGTGGAGACTGGGTACACTGACGGACTCACCGAGAACTCCCAAATGGTATTATACCTTACGTCAGATGGCAGTTCTCTGGTGACACTGGTACAGGTTAGTCTGTAGACCCGAGATCGTCATAGAGTCTTGTGTGATTCCCACTGTGCTTTGATTTCCACCTTACCACGTCCAAGAGGGCGTGCAAAACGGTGGTTTTTGGGTACAGTCCCGAATCACATGGAGGCAATGAGCGATAGGAGGGGATTCGTCTCTCCCGGTATAGGGAGTTGATGTTGTGCTGTGTTTGATTGGCTATAACCGGAAATCCCTGGCCAGGGTTGCTGAGATTTACTGGTAAGTGTTACCAGTAGTTTCTCGAACTGTTATAGACCTCATATCGACACGACTTATCGAGCTATTGGGGTTTGACGTTTACCCCCCTAGGCGAGATATGCGACATATCAGACGACGAGACCGGACTGTACGGTAAGTGTTACTGGTTGGATTCACAGGAGTGTGAGCGGGCTTGCTCGTTGATCTTCTGATCGCTCAATACCCGGGTGGCCGTTACGTCTAGCAGACCGCTTGCGGCTTGTGGGTGATTGATATGATCACCACCTACTGCCGGCGTATTGACGAGTCTTTAGAATCCTACACGGAGGTTTCCTGGCTCAAGCGAAACAAAATAGGAGCGGATATGAGATATGTGCGGGACCGAGAATAATACCAGTATGTGATACTGTATTCTATTCTTGCGATTTGTATAATTGGACGGTTATATGAGATATAGCCCGGTTACCGAATCAAATGTTGATTCGATATATTGATACACTTAATATTAGTCGGTTATATGCAGTTTGACCGGATCATGAAATCAAGTGTTGATTTAATGATTTAATGTATAATTATATATTGGATATATTACTTTACATTGACTAGTATTGTTCACTTAAGATTGATTTTCTCACTTGATATGCACAAGTTGTATATGTGATATATGTTTGTGCACTTGTTTGTATCATGATTGATGATACATGCAAACTTGGGTATGTGTATGATTTACACCATGTTTAGTTAATGGTTAAGGTTTTATTTTCTTTATTCATTTTGTAAAAACAAAATGGTACTTTTCTTTATTTTTGGCTTAAAACTTCATGAAGCTTCATAGCATCTTTGAAAAGTCTAAACCATTTAGTTTTATCCTTAAACCTAACCATTACCTAAACTATGGTTTGCTCTCTACATGAGTTAACTTACCCATGGTTGCATTATGATAAGCTTCACTTGAATTTTCTTTTTGGAATTAATTCATTTTTTCATTTCCTTCTTCTTCTTCTTCTTCATGAAGAAGAAAACCTTGCTAGAAAATTTCAAGTGATGAAATCAAGTGAGAAATCCAAATCCAAAGTGAACGCACTTCCTATTTCTTCATCCTCTACCACTTGCCATGTTGTATAGGGTGTTTTATTCACAAGGTTCATGACCAAGTGAAGATGGAGCTTGAGTTAGAGGCGCCTCGACGTAGATCATCTTCGGTATCGAAGTCAACGACCTAGCCCGCTTATTTCTCCGACGAAACCATTGCTAGAGTCCGGGATTCCGATGATCGCAGTGGAGGGACGTCTTCACGGAGCTTTGGAAGTGGAGGACCGGATCTACAAAGGTTGTAGTCCCTTTCACTTGTAGTTAAAGTTGTTAACTTGCATAGTTTCGCCTTACCTCTAATTAACGATCTTCATTAGGGTTTCTCGGCACATAGAAAAATTTGATTTTGGCATGGTTGATGCCTTGTGGAACCTCTTGAGTGTGCCTAGTAACCCTACAATATAATGTCCAAATCACCTAAACACTTTTAAAGCCCGTAATTCACATTAATTTTCCAAATTATTTTCTAACTATCGGTATATAATTATACCCTTTCATTAAAACTAATTTTCATACTTAATAATATTCATAGAAATTATTATTTTAATTATTTAAATTCCCAAAAATAATATTTTATTTTCCGAAATATTACATAAAGATAATATCACATGCAATTTTAGCAAAAACAAGTAACACCCGAAATACCAAAACCCAGAGACTAGAACACCATAAAAATTTGAAGCCATAAAGCCCTAGAAAAACCGGTGAGCTCGGAATTTCATGCCTTGTGGCTAGCAAAAATCCGGTGGGGAGGGTTCAAATTTCTACTGTGTTCATGTTATACCTCATATAATATTCTGCAGTTGCTTAAAAAAATTTGACAATTTAAAAATTTCAACTGAAACTAGATTTTTATTTCGTGTGTTTCAGAGTTGTTTTGGTTTCGTAATTCTACAAAAATCGTCTAATTCTCTAACTTGGCTCTGATACCACTATGTGGATTCCTAGCATGACAGCAAGGTATCGGGAGGCATCGTCCATGCCATTTTCAAAATTTTGCCGTACTAAATGACCCTAACCTAGAATCTTAACTAGAGATTTAAAGGAATCAAGCATGCAAACAACTTTACATCCAAAGTGAACAAGGAATACAACCTTTGTAGACCGGTCCTTCATTTCAATAGCTCCGTGTAGTAGTCCCTTCGCTCGAAGTAGTGAACTCCCGGACTCTAGAAAGGCTCCACAAGATGAACGGAACAAGCTTGGTTGAAGTCTTCGAGCTTGAAGATGATCTAGGTCGAGGAGACACCAACTCAAGATAACTCTTCACTGTAGGAGTACGGTAGCGCCCCGGCAGTCTTTCCTCGGCCAAAAAGCGGAAACGAAAATTTTTCTTGATTTGAAAACCGGCACTACCGCATCCTAAAAACCCGGATCGTAACCATTAACCCAAACCTAGCTATCAAGAGAGAGGGTAGAGAGCTATACCGAGTGATCCGTATCCTTCGGTCTTCGGCCTCCACTCCGATCTCCCCGCGGAACCTCCGGTCTTCATCTCCTCGTCGGAACGGGCACCGCATCGCCGGGTTCTTTTACGGGCACCCACCTCTGGATCGAGGCAACTCGGGCATGAAGTTGGCAAGCCGACGTGCCCAAGGAATGCTGTAGGCAAGTGTAGAGAAGTATGTCTCATGGGGTAGTGAAGTTTCTTTTGATGATGGAGAAGAGAGAAAAAGCTTTGGGGGAAAATGGTGCTCTCATTTTTAGCAAGGAATGAGATGAGAAATTACCGCCCATAAAAATGAACCTCTCTCCCCTCTAAACAAAGTGGCCGGCCCAAAAAAGTGTAGGGATTTTTCAAGGGGGGTGAGCACAAGAGAGGATATGGTAACCATAAGAAATGTGAGGATAATGAGGAGAAAAGGTTACACCCATTTTCAATCAAATCTAATCTCATTAATGCAAAGGCCATGATGAAAGAAAAGTAAAGATGCAATCATAATCATAATCCCTCAATAACAAATAACCCCTCCACAAATGCTAATTTACGAGCTTGCAAATTAGCCCCTCCATTAGAAAAATCCGGCCGTGAAGGAACAAAGGAAAACTGGCCGGAACGGAATACAAACTGGCAACTTCAGAAAACTGATCCCGTAATCAATTACAGGAAAACCCCGCGACTGTATATACATACCCGCATTTGTATTCCCACTGAATACAAATGTAATGAGACAAAACTACACTGTCTAATACTAGGATTCGGCTTAAACCAAAGCCCTCTAGTAAAATCCGTCCGATCACGATGCGTGCAATACCGCACGTATCTGATCGAACCCTACCATATCTCCATACGGCCTCTACAGCGTTTCACCCGAAACTTGAGAAACTGGTCTGTGGGGGACTCTAAAGACTCGTCAATACTTTGGTTGTGGATTTAACCACTAGCACGTCAGAGGTATTAGACAATACGTGACGGGTTACCAGGTATTGACCAAAAAGGGACGTCAATGAGCGAACTCATCCTGACACCCTACTGAGCCTGTCAGTGGCAATATCCGTACAGTTTGGTCCGTTCGTCTATGAGTATCGTATGGCGGGCCTAGGGGGTTGGTAAAAGTCAGACCCCTAAAAGCGGTACAAGTCGTGTCGGAGTGTAGTCCAGAATACCCTGAGGTACTACTGGAATGCCTACCAGTAAATCTCCTGCCTCGGCCGAGGGCTTTGTGTAATGGCTCTCCTAGACACAGCGCGACCTCACCCCCAATACCGGGAGAGACGAACCCCTGCAGATCCGCTCACTGCCTCCATGTGGCTCGGGAATGTACCCAACTAAAACCTGTTTGCATGACTCCTTTGAGCCGCGGTAGGGTAGTAATCAAAGCACAGTGGGAACTCACACGAGACAAATGACGATCTCAGGTCGATGAACTAACCTGTACACATGTCACCAGGAAACTGCTATCTGACGTCAGGTATAATATAATACCAACTAGCATGTTCCCGGTGAGTCCTGTTCTGTGTACTCACAACCTAATGAGCACCTGTATACATCTCAGGTGAATCAACTGACACCAGTGGCTTATGAGACCGGCCACCGCCCCTCGTCGGGGTCTCGACTGTATACACTAGTCTACTAATAGAGTATCGATGCCCAGTCTCGAAACTCCCACGACTAGGGACCTTTTAAGGATGTGCTTATAGACCCCAGCTCCCACGTATATGATCGCCATCATACTGCTGGTCGTCAAGCAAAAATCCTAAGGGCTCTATCAGCGTGCAATAGCGACCTGTAAGGTCACCTAAAGCAGTACACGATGATAAAGATAAACCAGATAGCATACCATCATCTTGAGTAAGACTGTCCTACCGGTATAGGTCCTCCCTCAATTATTGCAATCATGTGCTTGTGATCCAATAATTGACTCTGAGGGCACTATATCCAACAATCTCCCACTTGCACTCAAGGCTAATTATTGCGATGTCGCATACTCACAGCCCGTGTGATACTGAATACCCAACTCCTCTACTAATCAGTTTCACAAAGCCCGTTTGCGAAACTATTGCGTTCGAGGAATAGCCTCAGTGAGTGGATCCGCTTTGATGTTTCTTTCTATATCTCTCTTTATCTCAAGTTCGCGGAGAAAGCCATCTCCCGAAATGAGCAATACCTGTCTTAGAGTATGTCTGGATATCTGATGGGACCTAGTTACAAAATGAACTCCAAATCCAAACTACTTAGACTGTATCGTCAACTGAACTTAATCAGTATCCTGCGCCATGCCTCCCTCAGTATCCGCTTGGACCACCTGTCCAAAATACTGCCCCTTGTCAGAGGGAAAACAATAACTCTGACAGCCATTCTGTCATCCAGGTCACCTTGGAAGCCTGGAATGATAACCATCTCCCGAAGGAGGATGCCGTTATCATATCTCTAGAACATCCACTTATGCTCTAAAACTGCTTCTGATCGTTTCTCCAGGACTGGATTAATATCCTATGTGGAGAAACCACTGTGTGACAACCATAGAATAACCGATCGTAGTATAGGAATATCAGTTCCTACTCTGTGTATGTCATCCAAATACCAGGACATCACACCCTACTACCTTCTTAATAGATCCATCCCCTATTCTGATGAAGTCAAAACTATGACTGTCATATCAGAAATAGATGATCTATCTCCGCTATATCTGCTCTAGTCTATAAATAGACATAAGCCACTTGTCCACCAATGCTTCCGCTGCTCCCACTGACCACGACAACCCTTTGGCAGAGTTAGACGTACACTTCTAAAGCTAGTTTAGAATAACGCTATACTCATCCTCCTACCGGTTCTCACAGTCTGGAACAACAGCAATGGCTAGTCTGGGTAAACAAGAACCTTCCTGTCACCGTCCTTGAGGCTACCGGAGTACCTTTCGGGTGCCTGAGGTTACCCACCATATCTGCGGAGTGGCCAATGGAATGTCAAACCAGATTGAATCTTTAGGTTCTTATCAAATTTTCAGTAATCGTTTGCGGTTCTGGAATCACTTCCAGTTCTACCATACTCCCACTACTGTTTTCTGAAAAAATCCATTTTTATTAAAACTGTGGGGAGTCAAGAACAATATCACTATTGATCTTCCAGATGGTAGAAAATCAACCCTAGTCATAGCCTGGGTCAACTCACAAACAGCTATTACAGAAACGTGCCTTGAGTTATCCAGAGTCTGGTTTTAAGCATAAGCCGGACAGCTCCCCGTACCTTAACATCGTTAAGATATGAACTGTTCTATATCCAATACAGAAACAGAGGCACTGATTTAATTGAACCAGATTCAAATCATGCAGCTGTCTCCAGTGCATGTCAACTAAATGGAAGGAGGCCGATCAGCGTTACTCAACTTAGGAATGCTTCTAATTATGAGTAACCTGAAAGAGAAGCAAGTTCTCTTAATCATTACTATTAACTGAATACCACACACAAGTATCTATATCTTCGATCACCTTGAAGAATCCCGATACTTGCAATACCTGGTTCTCTACTTTACTCTTATACCTATAACTTCTCAAAACTTGGACCCTGTGTTTCTACGAAACACCTGTCTAAAAACTAGAGAAGTCATAAGTAAACTGAATATAGTACGAGGACCATCCCCTCTGTCCTAATGGACACTGGACAATATACAATACTCTGTATAAGTCTCCTGAGTCTAGTGACTCATTCACTGTGTGTCGTAGGTTGAAAACTGTACTTATGGTTAAGAAGAATTACACCGTTGTTTAATGCTCCTTACCTAACCATCCACTGATATAGGTAAATGTCACGGACATAATTTCAAAAAGGTATATCTCACTCTATGAAAATAGACGTACAGATATATCAATTTGAAATTGGTGCATAACAACGGATATTCAAAACCAAACATTTGCCGTCCGGCAAACAGCCTAGGCGATTTCCTCAAATATCACCAATTACAACGAATCCCGATATAATGAGGATGATCACCTAATTCCCAATAACTTACTCCCACTCATCATCTGTAAAACCATACAGATGTGAGAATCATACCTGGTAAATACATACCCTGGAGCAAGTGTCCAATTGGGAAATCAGTTTTCTATTAACAGTACACAGTGAAACTGAAACATTGAAATGTTTCGATGGGGTATCCCGGTATTCCTAGTAATGCCTCTTCCATTATCCAGATTCACAACTGTAACCGTATAATTCTTTGCCACCTCTCCAAATCCCTTTATATGTCTTTAGTCATTACCTCCTGTACACCCCTTTAGGCCAAATGGAATTCTTCCTCCCCTACTGTTCGGCACCAGCCTATGGTTTGGAAGAAGACTAACCAATAAGTATAATGGGTGTACTGTCCTAATCCTAGGAGCACTCGCAATGCGAGAGAAGGTGAAGATAAAAGACACCTGAATAAACCTTATTCCTATTTCTCCTGAACCAGAATCCATCCCCGGACTGGAACGAGTTCCTTTCGAGTTCGTATATAACCATACGATGGAGTATCCAATAAACTGTGGATCTTCGTAGTGATACGGAGTGTCCTGGAGAAATACAAAGGTGAAGTGGAAGTGGTAATGAAATACTTGGTTTGGTCGTGAATAGCAGTCGCAATTTACTTTGCCCTCCTTCTAATCCCTTTCTTTGTCTTAACTTAATACCTTCTGTACACCGTTTAGGCTAATTGGTTTTCTTCATTCCCTACCGGTCGGTACCTGCCTATGGTTTTGGAAGAAGACTATCTAATTTTTGTAATAGGTGTACTGTCCTAATTCAAGGAGCACTCGCAACCTGAGAGAAGGTAAAAGGAAAAGACAACCGAATAGTCTTATTCGTTTTCTCCAGAACGGGAAACCATCCTCGAATAAATTCTTACGAGTTCGTATATAACCATACGATGGTTTTATCCAATGGAAGTGGACGTTCGTAGTAATACGGGGTGTCCTGGAGAAAAGGGTAAAAGTAGGAGTGGCAATGAGGTATGCAACTCTGACAATCCAAAAGCCAGTGTTTAAGAAGGTTCGGTTAATTTGGTCACTGAGTCATAGTCTTAGGGTGTAAGTGCACGGCGGCGCCCCGGTCGTCAAACCGACGGCCAAATGCGGAAACGGTGATAAACTTTAATTTTGCGAACTTTGCAAACCGGCACCACCGCGCACTAAACACCCGAATCGGACCATTAAACTTGTCCTAGCTAACTACAAGATGGGAAGAGATATACCGAGTGATCCGAGTCCTCCGGTCTTCATCTCCACTCCGATCTCCTCGCGGGATCTCCGTCCGTCTCCTCCTCGTCGGAAACAGGCACCATGAAGCCGGGTACTTTTACGGGCTCCCACCTCAATACCGAGGCAACTCGGGCATGAAGCTGGCAAGTCGACATGCCCAAGATGTGCTGTAGGAAGTGTAGGGCTTTGTCTCTTTGGGGTTATGTTGCCTTGATGGAGGAATGAGGTTGTGAGAAGAACTTCAAAGTAGAGATAGAATTTTGTAGCATGAGATGATGAAATTTTCCCTCATCCAAATGAAATGATCTACTCTCATTTTTCCTCTCCTCATGAAATTGTGGCCGGCCAAAATTCTCACAAGGAAATGGTGGAGGGAAACAACATATAACACAAGAGGGAGGTGAGTGTAGGAGATGAGAAAAGGGTGACCATAAACAAACATCATGATTACAAAAGAACATCCAAACCATACCCTTTCTAATCTCATTCAATGCAAGAATGGTGCAACAAAAAAAAAGATGCTCTCATAATAAATCCTTTTGCAATAAAACCCTCCACAAAGTGTTATTTGCAAACTTGCAAATAACCCTCTCCATCGGAAAAGTCCGGCCGGGAAAGAACAAAGGAAAACCGGCCGGAACGGAATGCAAACTGGCAACTCCAGAAAACTGGTCCCGTAATAAATTACAGGAAAACCCCAATACTGTGGATACACACCCGCATCTGTATTCCGTCCGGATACAAATGCAAAGAGACAAAATCTACACTGTACTAAACTAGGATCCGGCTTAAACCAAAGCCGGCTAGTAATGTTCGTCCGATCCTGATGCGTGCAATACCGCACGTATCAAATCGAACCCTGCCATATATCCATACGGCCATTAGTACAAACCGTCCGATCCTGACCCGTGCAATACCGCACGTATCTGATCGGACCCTGCCATATCTCCATACGGCCTCTACAGCGTTTCGCCCGAAAGTTGAGTAACTGAAAGTGTGGTGGACTCTAAAGACTCGTCAATACTATGGTTGTGGATTTAACCACTAGCACGTCAGAGGTATAAGCCAATACGTGACGGGCCACCAGCTATTGACTAAAAGGGACGTCGATGAGCGAACTCATCCTGACACCCTACTGAGCCTGTCAGTGACAATATCCGTACAGTCCGGTTCGTTCGTCTATGAGCATCGCATGTCGGGCCTAGGGGGTGGGTAAAAGTCAGACCCCCAAAAGCGGTACAAGTCGTGTCGGAGTGTAGCCCAGAACACCCTGAGATACTACTGGAATACCTACCAGTAAATCTCCTGCCTTGGCCAAGGACTTCGTGTAATGGCTCTCCTAGACACAGCGCGACCTCACCCCCAATACCGGGAGAGACGAACCCCTGAAGATCCGCTCACTGCCTCCATGTGGCTCGGGACTGTACCCAACTAAAACCTGTTTGCACGACTCCTTTGAGCCGTGGTAGGGTAGTAATCAAAGCACAGTAGGAACTCACACGAGACAAATGACGATCCCCAGGTCGATGAACTAACCTGTACACATGTCACCTGGGAACTGCTATCTGACGTCAGGTATAAGACCAACTAGCATGTTCCCGGTGAGTCCTGTCCGGTGTACTCATAACCCAATGAGCACCTGTATACATCTTAGGTGAACCAACTGACACCAGTGGCCTGTGAGACCGGCCACCGCCCCTCGTCGGGGTCTCGACTGTATACACTAGTCTACTCTGGAGTATCGATGCCCTGTCTCGAAACTTCCACGACTAGGGATCTTTTAAGGATGTGCTTATAGACTCCAGCTCTCACTTATATGATCGCCCTCATACTGCTGGCAGTCAAGCAAGAATCCTAGGGGCTCTATCAACGTGCAATAGCGACCTGTCAGGTCACCTGAAGCAGTACACGATGATAAAGGTAAACCAGATAGCATACTATTATCTCGAGTACGACTGTCGTCCTGGGATAGGTCCTCCCTCAATCATTGCAATCACGTGCCTGTGATCCAATAATTGACTCTGAGGGCACTATCTCCAACAATCTCCCACTTGCACTCAAGGCTAATTATTGCGATGTCGCATACTCACAGCCCGTGTGATACCGAACACCCAACTCCTCTACTAGTCAGTCGCACAAAGCCTGTTTGCGAAACTATTGCGTTCGAGGAATAGCCTCAGCGAGTGGATCCGCTCTGATGTTTCTTTCCATGTCTCTCTCTATATCTCAAGTTCGCGGAGAAAGCCATCTCCCGAAATGAGCAATACCTGTCTTAGAGTGTCTGGATGTCTGATGGGACCGAGCTCATAAATGAACTCCAAATCCAAACTTCTTAGACTGTATCGTCAACTGAACTTAATCAGTATCCTGCGCTATGCCACCCTCAGTATTTCCTTGGACCACCTGTCCAAAATACTGCCCCTCGTCAGAAGGAAAACTACAACTCTGACGATCACCCTGTCGTCCATGTCACCTTGGAAGCCTGGAATGATAACTGTCTCCCAAAAGAGGCTGTCGTTATCATATCCCTAGAACATCCACTTATGTTCTAAAACTGCTTCCGACTGTTTCTCCAGGATTGGATCAATGTCAACTTATTGCATCTAGTGCAAGAACAACATCTGGTGTGGTACTTGACATCTCATGATTGACTCAATTGCCTAAGCAAGTGATCTGCCAATCATGCATATCCCTCTCTACTTTAGTCTATAAGACACCTTTAGAGAGGGTGACTCCATCACCTGCAGGTACACTACCGTGCCAGGAGTCGTCCATTCTAAATACTCTTAGAATGTTGTCGAAGTACCCTGATTGGGAAACCACCCAAATCTAGATCTAGTAACCAGTATGTCTGATATAATGTCCAAGTCCCTTGTGGAGAAACCACCGTGTGACGACCAAAGTATAACCGATCGTAGTATAGGAATATCACTTCCTACTTTGTGTATGTCATCCAAAACCCGGATATCACACCCTATTACCTTCTCAACAGATCCATCCCCTATTCTGATGACGTCAAACCTATGACTGTCACATCAGAAATAGATGATCTAACTCCGCTATATCTGCTCATGTCTATAAATAGACATAAGCCTGATGTCCACCAATGCTTCCGCTGCTCCCACTGACTACGAAAACCCTCTGGCAGAGTCATATAGACGTGCACTTCTAAAGCTAGTTTAGAACGACGCTATACTCATCCTCCTGCCGGGTCTCGCAGCCTGGAACAACAACAATGGCAAGTGTGGGTAAACAAGAACTTCCCTGTCACCGTCCTTGAGGCTACCGGAGTACCTCTCGGGTGCCTGAAGTTACCCACCATATCTGCGGAGTGGCCAATGGAATGTCAAAACAGATTGAATCTTTAGGTTCCTTATCAAATCTTCAGTAATCGTTTGTGGTTCTGGAATCACTTCCAGTTCTACCATACTCCCACTACTGTTTTTGAAAAAATCCATTTTTATTAAAACTGTGGCGAGTCAAGAACAATATCACTATTGATCTTTCGTGTGGTAGAAAGTCAACCCTCGTCATAGCCTGGGTCAACCCACAAATAGCCATTACAGAAACGTGCCTTGAGTTGTCCAGTGTCTGGTTTTAATCATAAGCCGGACAACCCGTACCTTAACATCGTTAAGATATGAACTGTTCTATATCCAATATAGAACCAGAGGCACTGATTTAATTGAACCAGATTCAAATCATGCAACTGTCTCCAGTGCATGTCAACTAAATGGAGAGAGGCCGATCAGCGTTACTCAACTTAGGAATGCTTCCAATTATGAGTAACCTGAAAGAGAAGCAATTTCTCTTTATCATTACTATCAACTGAATAGCATACACAAGTATCTACATCTTCGATTACTTTGAAGAATCCCGATACTTGCTACACCTGGTTCTCTACTCTATTCAAATACCTATAACTCCTCAAAACTTAGACCCTGTGTTTCTACGAAATACATGTCTAAGAACTAGAGAAGTTAAAAGTAAACAGAATATAGTATGAGGACCAACCCTTTTGTCCTTATGGACACTGGACAACATACAATACTCTGTATAAGTCCGCTGAGTCTAACAACTCTTTCACTGTGTGTCGTAGGTTGAAAGCTGTACTTATGGTTAAGAAGAATTACACCGCTGTTTAATGCTCCTTACTTAACCATCCACTGATATAGGTAAATGTCATCGACATAATATCAAAAGGTATATCTCACTCTATGAAAATAGACGTACAGATATATCAATTTGAAATTGGTGCACAACAGCGGATATTCAAAACCAAATATTTGCCGACCGGCAAACATCCCAGGTGATCTCCTTAAATATCACCGATTACAACGAATCCCGATATAATGAGGATGATCACCCAATTCCCAATAACTTACTCCCACTCATCATCTGTAAAACCATACAGATGTGAGAATCATACCTAGTAAATACATACCCTGGAGTAAGTATCCAATCGGGAAATCAGTTTTTCTTTTAACAGTACACAGTTGAACTGAAACATTGAAATGTTTCGATGGGGTATTCTGGTATTCCTAGTAATGCCTCTACCATTATCCAGATTCACAACTATAACCGCATAATTCTTTGCCACCTCTGCAAATCCCTTTATTTGTCTTTAGTCGTTACCTTCTGCACACCCCTTAGGCCAAATGGTTTTCTTCCTTCCCTACCGTTCGGCACCAGCCTATGGTTTGGAAGAAGACTATCCAATAAGCATAATAGGTGTACTGTCCTAGTCTTAGGAGCACTCGCAATGCGAGAGAAGGTGAAGATAAAAGACAACCGAATAAACCTAATTCCTATTTCTCCTGGACCAGAATCCATCCCCGAACTGGAACAAGTTCCTTTCGAGTTCGTATATAACCATACGATGGAGTATCCAAATAAACTGTGGATCTTCGTAGTGATACGGAGTGTCCTGGAGAAATACAAAGGTGATTTAGGATTGGCGAAGAAATACTTGGTTTGGTTGTGAATATCAGTCGCAATTTACTTTGCCCTTTTACTAATCCCTTGCTTTGTCTTAATCTTAATACCTTCTGCACACCATCGTTATGCTAATTGGTTTTCTTCATTCCCTACCGGTCGGCACCAGCCTAAGGTTTGGAAGAAGACTATCCAATTTGTGTAATAGGTGTACTACCTCCTAAACTAAGGAGTACTCACAACTTGAGAGAAGGTAAAAGGGAAAAGACAACTGAATAATCCTATCCGTTTTCTCCAGAACCGGAAACCATCCTCGAATTCTTTCGAGTTCGTATCTAACCATACGATGGTTTTGTCTAATGGAAGTGGACGTTCATAGTAATACGGGGTGTCCTGGAGAAAAGGGTAAAAGTAGGAGTGGCAATGAGGTCTGCAACTCTGATAATCCAAAAGCCAGTGTAAAGAAGGTTCGGTTAACTTGGTCTCTGAGTCATAGTCTTAGGGTCGGGTCAATGGTCGCTGCCAAAGAAAGAGAGAGAAGAAACACTCAGCGTGCACTCTAACCTAGATCAGAATGGTTACCAATTTATCTAATCAGGAAACCTCCCACTGTACCTCAAACTCTCCTCCAAACCTGAAAGAAGAATTAGTCGGGGTCACCCGAGGAGTAAACCAACTCATCAGTGGGAATCGGGATCCAACTATCATCGCATGATAACGTGACGGAATCCGCTCACGGTATCACACTCCAGAAGGTATGCGCATATCTGGAAAGTTTCAGTTCTTTTGAAACTCCCGATGTGGATTTCTGCCCTATGCTCTTATGACCTTGACTTTGGCCAACAAATCATAAGTCACATGTCAAGTTCTACCCGTCATTCTCCAGGTTAATTTGAGCCCACCCGTACAAGCCCTTGACTTTGGCCAACAAGGCTATACGACTGCCCCAAACCAACGCATCTATCTATGCTGCATATGAATAACCAACAGCTACCAAACACTGTGCCTTGACTTTGGCCAACAAACACAGCTTGAATACTATTGACTACCCATATGAAACGACGGAGGGCTACGAATGGTTTCTGGCAAAAACCTTTAACGTAATGAACTTGATATCGTTGAAGGAACGGATAGCTTTTTAGAAAATATAGTGACGAAAACCTTTACTAAAGAGGTCACTCCCGGTGAAGGGATCTCGGCTCTTTCCCCGTAGAATGGGGTGCTGGATATTCATAAACGAATATCACTGTGCAAAGAAAAAGTAATCGGCTATAGTGAAGTTAATGCCCTGACGCAAACTTCTGTCCAAGGGGTCACTCCCGGTGAAGGGATCTCGGCCCTTGCCTCGTCGACTGAGGAGCAGGATATTCTAAATGAATACCACGATGCAAAACAAAAGTGAACGTCCTTGCAATAACAGCTTTTTGAAAAGTGTTCCAACAACATCAGATTAGGTTTGTTTATCTTGCATTGATCCGAATCAACGCAGTCCCATCAATTGATCACACCACAATGAACGAAAATATACTGACGTACGTATATGCCATCTGCATTCGCCACTGGGTCCCGTCATCACCCGTTAGGTTAGCTAACTAACGGCAGAGCGGGGACTGGACTAGCGCGGATGAAAAACATATACAACATCTACTAATATATATACCAATATATAGTATTTCGCTCAAGGCGTGAAATAAATGCAACATCACAGAAATGTACAGCATCACAGAACAATACAGATATCTGGGATCCCCGGGTTTCACAGAGCCACTACTGAAACCCGACGTTCCCCTGGTCGTGTGGATAGCCTGTGCAATGAAATCCTAGACCCCTACGGGCGCGGCAAGTCACCCGCCAAAACCTGAAGCGAGGCAGCCCCCTTCAGCACCGTGAATGGACCACCCAGCACTTCACGGAATTCGGTAACTTGGGCACCCCTCCTGGGTCAACCTGTACCCCCTACGAGTGCGGCGAATAGCCCGCCAATTCTAGAGCGAAGCCCCCTCCGTCCCAATGCCATGAGATGCGGGCTTGTTGCCCTCTTGAACCCGGCTATCCGTGCACCCCTCCGCGGGGCAATCCTAGTACAGAAAGTAAAATATACATACAACGGGTACATCGACCGCAACCAGGTCGTTCCCCAAAAGAATAATACAAACAGGCAGTGACGGCAGTCCACATGTCGGACGCTCGCCCCGCAATATCAAATGTACATAATACAACAACACTGTACTAGCATTGCATCCAGGCTATCCCCACGACCGATCCGCAACATCACAGCAAATACATAGAACATCAACGTGAAAGTCACGTTCGCAAATCCGTCTAACCGGGCTATAGCAGTTAGACAGAATTTACCGATCGAGTGACATTCACGGTCGCAGATATAATGTAAATACTGTGAAATAATGTGTTTAAACATATCCGATCGATCAAAAAATAACAAGTGGGCCCCCAAGCAATACTGTAGCACTCACAGAAAATCTGGGCCCAAAATTAATATTCCAAAACCCCTAAAATTAACCCAGAAGCCCACAGGAAAAACCTGGCCCATTGATCCTTTCATGTTGCGGCGGAACCGCGGCCCAAAGTGGGTATTGGCCGCGGTTCCGCTCTCTTGATGAAAGATCAATGACTCGGATTTCTGTAGTAGTCTTAGGTTTTCAAGTACATCACATTTTTGCAACCTGAAAAATTTTTGGACATCAAAAAATTTCAACAGAAAACTGATGTGAGCTAAAATTGGATTTTTGGAATTTTGGTCGATCGGAACTGAAAAACACATCAAACGAAGCTAGACGAAGTTAATGGCGTAGCTCTGATACCACTGTAAGTGCACGGCGGCGCCCCGGTCGTCAAACCGACGGCCAAATGCGGAAACGGTGATAAACTTTAATTTTGCGAACTTTGCAAACCGGCACCACCGCGCACTAAACACCCGAATCGGACCATTAAACTTGTCCTAGCTAACTACAAGATGGGAAGAGATATACCGAGTGATCCGAGTCCTCCGGTCTTCATCTCCACTCCGATCTCCTCGCGGGATCTCCGTCCGTCTCCTCCTCGTCGGAAAAGGGCACCACGAAGCCGGGTACTTTTACGGGCTCCCACCTCAATACCGAGGCAACTCGGGCATGAAGCTGGCAAGTCGACATGCCCAAGATGTGCTGTAGGAAGTGTAGGGCTTTGTCTCTTTGGGGTTATGTTGCCTTGATGGAGGAATGAGGTTGTGAGAAGAACTTCAAAGTAGAAATAGAATTTTGTAGCATGAGATGATGAAATTTTCCCTCATCCAAATGAAATGATCCACTCTCATTTTTCCTCTCCTCATGAAATTGTGGCCGGCCAAAATTCTCACAAGGAAATGGTGGAGGGAAACAACATATAACACAAGAGGGAGGTGAGTGTAGGAGATGAGAAAAGGGTGACCATAAACAAACATCATGATTACAAAAGAACATCCAAACCATACCCTTTCTAATCTCATTCAATGCAAGAATGGTGCAACAAAATAAAAGATGCTCTCATAATAAATCCTTTTGCAATAAAACCCTCCACAAAGTGTTATTTGCAAACTTGCAAATAACCCTCTCCATCGGAAAAGTCCGGCCGGGAAAGAACAAAGGAAAACCGGCCGGAACGGAATGCAAACTGGCAACTCCAGAAAACTGGTCCCGTAATAAATTACAGGAAAACCCCAATACTGTGCATACACACCCGCATCTGTTTTCCGTCCGGATACAAATGCAAAGAGACAAAATCTACACTGTACTAAACTAGGATCCGGCTTAAACCAAAGCCGGCTAGTAATGTTCGTCCGATCCTGATGCGTGCAATACCGCACGTATCAGATCGAACCCTGCCATATATCCATACGGCCATTAGTACAAACCGTCCGATCCTGACCCGTGCAATATCGTACGTATCTGATCGGACCCTGCCATATCTCCATACGGCCTCTACAGCGTTTCGCCCGAAAGCTGAGTAACTGAAAGTGTGGTGGACTCTAAAGACTCGTCAATACTATGGTTGTGGATTTAACCACTAGCACGTCAGAGGTATAAGCCAATACGTGACGGGCCACCAGCTATTGACTAAAAGGGACGTCGATGAGCGAACTCATCCTGACACCCTACTGAGCCTGTCAGTGACAATATCCATACAGTCCGGTCCGTTCGTCTATGAGCATCGCATGTCGGGCCTAGGGGGTGGGTAAAAGTCAGACCCCCAAAAGCGGTACAAGTCGTATCGGAGTGTAGCCCAGAACACCCTGAGATACTACTGGAATACCTACCAGTAAATCTCCTGCCTTGGCCAAGGACTTCGTGTAATGGCTCTCCTAGACACAGCGCGACCTCACCCCCAATACCGGGAGAGACGAACCCATGAAGATCCGCTCACTGCCTCCATGTGGCTCGGGACTGTACCCAACTAAAACCTGTTTGCACGACTCCTTTGATCCGTGGTAGGGTAGTAATCAAAGCACAATGGGAACTCACACGAGACAAATGACGATCCCCAGGTCGATGAACTAACCTGTACACATGTCACCTGGGAACTGCTATCTGACGTCAGGTATAAGACCAACTAGCATGTTCCCGGCGAGTCCTGTCCGGTGTACTCATAACCCAATGAGCACCTGTATACATCTTAGGTGAACCAACTGACACCAGTGGCCTGTGAGACCGGCCACCGCCCCTCGTCGGGGTCTCGACTGTATACACTAGTCTACTCTGGAGTATCGATGCCCTGTCTCGAAACTCCCACGACTAGGGACCTTTTAAGGATGTGCTTATAGACTCCAGCTCTCACTTATATGATCGCCCTCATACTGCTGGCAGTCAAGCAAGAATCCTAGGGGCTCTATCAACGTGCAATAGCGACCTGTCAGGTCACCTAAAGCAGTACACGATGATAAAGGTAAACCAGATAGCATACTATTATCTCGAGTACGACTGTCGTCCTGGGATAGGTCCTCCCTCAATCATTGCAATCACGTGCCTGTGATCCAATAATTGACTCTGAGGGCACTATCTCCAACATGGGGTCGGGTCATGGTCGCTGCCAAAGAGAGAGAGAGAAAAGAAATACTCAGCGTGCACTCTAGCCTAGATCAGAATGGTTATCATTTTATCTAATCAGGAAACTTTCCACTGTACGGTCAAATTCTTCCCCAAATCTGAAAGAAGAATTAGTCGGGATCACCTGAGGAGTAAACCAACTCATCAGTGGGAATTGGGATCCAACTATCATCTCATGATAATGTGACGGAATCCACTCACGTTATCACACTCCAGCAGGTATATGCATATCTAGCAAGTTTCAGTTTCTTTAGAAACTCCCGATGTGTGTTTTTACCCCTAGGACCCAAGTGACCTTAACACAGTCAACAAATCAAAGAGTCCTAGTCAAGTTCAACCCGTCATTATCCTAGATTGCATTAAACCCACCCGTACGAGCCCTTGACACAGTCAACAAGGCCGCACGACTGTCCTAACCAATCCCCTTAATATGTCACAAACAAACACTACTTAGCTACCGCACACTACGCCTTGACACAGTCAAAAAACGCAGCATGAATACTAAGTAATACTTGTAAGAAATGACGGAGGGCTATGGCTGGTTTTTGGTGAAAAACCTTTAACGTAATGAACTTGATATTGTTGAAGGAACTGCATAACTTTTTATAAAAATATAGTGGCGAAAACCTTTGCTAAAGAGGTCACTCCCGATGAAGGGATCTCGGCTCTTTCCCCGTAGAATGAGGTGCAGGATATTCCAACTGAATACCACGATGCAAAGCAAAAGTAAACGACTATAGTGAAGTTATTTCCCTGATGCAAACTTCTATCCAAGGGGTCACTCCCGGTGAAGAGATCTCGGCCCTTGCCTCGTCGACTGAGGTGCTGGATATTCATAACCGAATACCACTGTGCAAAACAAAAGAGAACGTCCTTGCAATAACAGCTTTTTGAAAAATTGTTCCAACAACATCAGAATAGGTTTGTTTAGCTTGCATTGATCCGAATCAACGCAGTCCCATCAATCGATCACACCACAAAGAACGAAAATAATGATGTACGTATTTGCCATCCGCATTCGCCACTGGGTCCCGTCATCACCCGTTAGGTTACTTAACTAACGACAGAGCGGGGACTGGACTAGCACGGATGCAAAACATATACAACATCTACTAGTATATATATCAATATATAATATTCGCTCAAGGCGTGATAAAATGCAGCATCACAGAAATGTAACCAGCATCACAGAACAATACAGATATCTTGGATCCCCGGGTTTCATAGAGCCGCTACTGAAACCCGACGTTCCCCTGGTCGTGTGGATAGCCTGCGCAATGAAATCCTAGACCCCTACGGGCGCGGCAAGTTACCCGCCAAAAGCTGAAGCGAGGCAGCCCCCTTCAACAACTTGAATGGACCATCCAGCACTTCACGGAATCCGGTAACTTGGGCACCCCTCCTGGGTCAACCTGTACCCCCTACGAGTGCGGCGAATAGCCCGCCAATTCTAGAGTAAAGCCCCCTCCGTCTCAATGCCATGAGATGCGGGCTCGTTGCCCTGTAGAACCCGGCTATCCGTGCACCCCTCCGCGGGGTAATCCTAGTACAGAAAATAAAATATACATACAACGGGTACATCGACCTCGACCCAGTCGTGCCCCAAAAGAATAATACAAACAAGCAGTGACGGCAGTCCACATGTCGGACGCTCGCCCCGCAATATCAAATGTACATATAAAACAAAACTGTACTAATATTGCATCCAGGCTATCCCCCACGACCAATCCGCAACGTCACAGCACAACACAGAACATCATCGTGAATGTCACGTTCGCAAATCCGTCTAAAAGGGTTATAGCAGTTAGACAGGATTTACCGATCAAATGACATTCACGGTCGCAGATATAATGTAAATACTGTGAACTAGCATGTTTAAAATTTCCGATCGAACAAATTTACTGAAGTGGGCCCCCAAGCACTACTATAGCACTTACAGAAAATCTGGGCCCAAACAGAATATCCCAAAACCCCCATTTCCTAGTCAAAAGCCCACTGCAAAAATTTGTTCAAATGAACAGTCTACCTTGTGGCGGAACCGCGGCCAATGCGTGGTTTTGGCCGCGGTTCCGCGGTGGAAAAGTGACGTCACACTACCAAAATTTTACAGTATGCTTATAATTGCCTGCATGTGTTTCTGAAACAACCTGAAAAATTTTTGGAGCTAAAAAAATTTCGACAGAGAACAGATGCACTAAAAATACGGTTTTTGGGATTTTTGTTCGATCGAGTTCTAAACATACTAGAGCAAGCTAGACTAGGTTAATGGCGTGGCTCTGATACCATGTAGGAGTTGGGTAGCGCCCCGACCATCTTTCCTCGGCCAAAATGCGGAAACGAAAATTTTTCTTGATTTGAAAACCGGCACTACCGCATCCTAAAAACCCGGATCGTAACCATTAACCCAAACCTAGCTATCAAGAGAGAGGGTAGAGAGCTATACCGAGCGATCTGTGTCCTTCGGTCTTCGGCCTCCACTCCGATCTCCTCGCGGAACCTCCGGTCTTCATCTCCTCGTCGGAACGGGCACCACATCACTGGGTTCTTTTACGGGCTCCCACCTCTGGATCGAGGCAACTCGGGCACGAAGTTGGCGAGCCGATGTGCCCAAGGAATGCTGTAGGCAAGTGTAGAGAAGTATGTCTCATGGGGTAGTGAAGTTGCCTTTGATGATGGAAAAGAGAGAAAAAGCTTTGGAGGAAAATGGTGCTCTCATTTTTAGCAAGGAATGAGATGAGAAATTACCGCCCATAAAAATGAACCTCTCTCTCCTCTAAACAAAGTGGCCGGCCCAAAATAGTGTAGGTATTTTTCAAGGGGGGGTGAGCATAAGAGAGGATATGGTAACCATAAGAAATGTGAGGATAATGAGGAGAAAAGGTTACACCCATTTTCAATCAAATCTAATCTCATTAATACAAAGGCCATGATGAAAGAAAAGTAAAGATGCAATCATAATCATAATCCCTCAATAACAAATAACCCCTCCACAAATGCTAATTTGCGAACTTGCAAATTAGCCCCTCCATCAGAAAAATCCGGCCGTGAAGGAACAAAGGAAAACTGGCCGGAACGGAATACAAACTGGCAACTTCAGAAAACTGATCCCGTAATCAATTACAGGAAAACCCCGCGACTGTATATACATACCCGCATTTGTATTCCCACTGAATACAAATGCAATGAGACAAAACTACACTGTCTAATACTAGGATCCGGCTTAAACCAAAGCCCTCTAGTAAAATCCGTCCGATCACGATGCGTGCAATACCGCACGTATCTGATCGAACCCTACCATATCTCCATACGGCGTCTACAGCGTTTCGCCTAAAACTTGAGAAACTGGTCTGTGGGGGACTCTAAAGACTCGTCAATACTTTGGTTGTGGATTTAACCACTAGCACGTCAGATGTATTAGCCAATACGTGACGGGCTACCAGGTATTGACCAAAAAGGGACGTCGATGAGCGAACTCATCCTGACACCCTACTGAGCTTGTCAGTGACAATATCCGTACAGTCTGGTCCGTTCGTCTATGAGTATCGCATGGCGGACCTAGGGGGTTGGTAAAAGTCAGACCCCCAAAAGCGGTACAAGTCGTGTCGGAGTATAGTCCAGAACACCCTGAGATACTACTGGAATGCCTACCAGTAAATCTCCTGCCTCGGCCGAGGGCTTTGTGTAATGGCTCTCCTAGACACAGCGCGACCTCACCCCCAATACCGGGAGAGACGAACCCCTGCAGATCCGCTCACTGCCTCCATGTGGCTCGGGACTGTACCCAACTAAAACCTGTTTGCACGACTCCTTTGAGCCGTGGTAGGTGTTAGTTGTATGTATGCCCTAGAGGCCAGTATTGTACAGATGATATATATTATATTGGATGCTTGGACATATATAGAGATGACTTTCTTGCTCGATATGATAGTATGCTATCTGGTTACTCTTTATCTTAACATGTACACTTGTCTCTTTAAACTGTCTTATAGTTACATGTTGATAAAGCCCTTAGGATGTGTACTTGACTACCTGGACTATGATACAGATCATACTAGTGGGGACATGGTAGTCCATAAGTACATCCTTCATGGTCCCTAGTCGTGGGTGTATCGAGACGGGGCATCGATATACCAGTGTAGACTAGCGTATACGCTTCTCGACCCATGAGATGGGCGATGGATGATCCCATATCCATTGGTGTTTGACATCAGAGATGGTGTACGGGTGCTCAGTGGAGACTGAGTACACTGGGCGAACTCGCCGAGAACTCCCAGATGGTATTATACCTCACGTCAGGTGGCAGTTCTCAGGTGACACTTGTACAGGTTAGTCTGTAGACCCGAGATCGTTATAGAGTCTTGTGTGATTCCCACTGTGCTTTGATCTCCACCTTACCACGTCCATGAGGGCGTGCAAAACGGTGGTCTTTGGGTACAGTCCCGAGTCACATGGAGGCAATGAGCGATAGGAGGGGTTTCGTAACTCCCGGTATTGGGGGTTGATGTTGCGCTGTGCTCGATTGGCCGTAACAGGGAAGTCCCTGGCCAGGGCTGATCAGAGATTTGCTGGTAAGTGTTACCAGTAGTTTCTCGACCCGTTATGAGCCTCACATCAGCACGACTTATCGGTTATTGGGGTCTGACGTTTACCACCCCTAGACTTGATATGCGACATATCAGACGAACAGACCGGACTGTACGGTAAGTGTTACTGGTTGGATTCACAGGAGTGTGAGCGGGCTAGCTCGTCGATCTTCTGATCGCTCAATACCCGGATGGCCGTTACGTTTAGCAGACCGCTTGCGGCTTGTGGGTGCTTGATATGATCATCATCTGCTACCGGCGTATTGACGAGTCTTTAGAGTCATACACAAAGGTTTCCTGGCTCAAGCGAAACGAGATAGGGGCGCATATGAGATATGTGCGGGACCGAGAATGATGCGTGTATGTGTTACCGCATTTCATTCTCGCGATGAATGTTTCGATTGGTTGTATGTGATATAACCTAGTTATCGAATCAATGATTGATTCGATAAGTCGATACATTGGATACTAGTCGGTTATGTGCGACATGACCGGATCATTGAATCAAGTGTTGATTTAATGATTTAATGTATAATTATATATCTGATATATTACTTTGCATTAACTAGTATTGGTTCACTTTAAAGGGATTTTCTCACTTGAAAAGAACATTGTATATGAGATATATTTTGTGTGCACTTGATTGTATCATGTTTGATGATACATGCTTATTTGGTTAAGTGTATAGAATTAAACCATGGTTAAGATGATGATTAGGGTTTTGCTTATTCTTTTATTTATTTATTCATTTATTTGGAAAAGATTTTGAAGAGAATGGTGGCTTTCTTTGTTTCTAGTTGAAGCTTCATGAAGCTTTGACTTTGTAACCATTCTTGTCTTCATGCTTAACCCTAACCCTTCCAAGTAACCATGGTCTATTCTCTACACTCTACCATAGTTAGTATATGATAAGTATTCATTTTCTTTTCCATTTTTTAAGAAACACTTATCATATTCTATTTTCTTCATCATCTTCTTCTTCAAGAAAAAGCTTAAGTCCATCAATGGCAACTTGAGCAAAAGTGTGAGAAATCCAATTCTAAAGTCAACCCACCTCCTATTTCTTCAACCTCTACCTCTTACCAAGTAGTATAGGGTGTTTTCTTCACAAGTTTCACAACTTGGTGAAGTTGGAGCTTGAACTTGTGATGCCTCGACGTAGATTATCTTCGGCATCGAAGCCGACGACTAGTCCGCTCATTTCTCCGATGAAGCCGATGAGAGAGTTCGGGATTCGAGATGGACAGCGAGGGAACGACTACATGGAGCTAAGGAAGTGGAGAACCGGATCTACAAAGGTTGTAGTATCTTTCTTTTAGTTAAGTAGTTAACTAGTTTCACTTTGTCGCCTAAAATTCTAGTTAACGATCTAGTCTAGGGTTTCTCGGCACCGTAAAATTTGAAATTGGCATGGTTGATGCCTTGTGAGACCTCATGAGAGTGCCTAGGAACCCTACAGTGGTATCAGAGCCTAGCTAGAGCCTTAGGCGAAGTCTAGACGACGTTTTAAATTCGGACGAACATCGAAACCCTAATCGTTCTTGCTCTCTGGACTCTTTTCAAAAACCGGGTTTTTTACTAATTAAAAATGCTTAAAAAATTCAGAAGAGAATTCTAAGAATTACGGTGCAAAAATTATTTCCTAATACCTGTAAACCGCGGCGGAACCGCGGCAGAAGCCTGGCTTCTGCGGCGGTTCCGCGGTCACTTGATGGCATTAGACTCCAAAGTTTGCACAGTAATTCATTTTTCCAGGTACTGAGTTTTCTGGGAATTTTTAATTTGCACTCAAGAGTTGAGTTTTCTGAGGTGTATTGGAGCTTCGATGATTCGATTGGAAATTTCAAACGTCGTCTATGTGTTTTCCGGATATTTTAGAATATGTTAAAAAGTTCGACCGGATGTAAATACCCAATCTTTCCCCTGCCGGGAAATTTCCAATTGTTGGACTTTTCCGTAGTTTAATGACGTTCTAAGTAGTGCAAGTAACGTGATGGTCCCTCTAGAAGACAACAAACCTTAACTCGATTATGTGACCGTCTTGAACTGCCCTTTGAACCTTCGGGTTTGGGGCAGTACGGCGTGCCACATGTGAGGCGTTGGCTTGACCCTTCTACGGCTGGACCGTTGGTAATGAGGCATGAAGTGAATGTCTTTGAACTTATTTCATGTGTTGATCGGTTTCGGGAAAACTTGAGTGTTCGAATGTTCGATCGGAAATTTTAATATTCTCTATTTATCCGGAATGGGATACAATAATTGGAATTCACAAACAGTTATGAGATAACTGAATGAATGTTATAAATCTAGCAGTTTAGTCTCACTTGATATTGAAAAGAGTTTTCGATAATGAGACTAAAATGCGGGGTTTATAATTGTTAGGCATGTGATGTCTAAGTATTTCATTTGATTAGGCATGTGATGTCTAAAGAGGTTGCGGATTCCAATTGTTGTAGTTTTACACTTTCTTTTCTGTGACCGTAAGTGTAGTATGATGATATCGCCGGTTTCGTTGCTATACGTCAACAACAATTGGGGTATGCATACTTACTTACGTTGATGACATGTGATGTTATGTGTTGCTGGATATGTTATATTGGATCGTCGTGTTTGAATAGCCGGGGGTTTTTATGTGAGATGAGTGTTTTTCATTTTCATTCATGTAAAAACTTGTATGTAATATTCTTTTATTGGGGCACTTCCAGGTTGAGGAAGTTGTCACCCTTTGTATATTATTTACTTTTCTGCACTAGGATAGACCCAAGGAGGGGAGCACAAGTAACCGGGTTCTAGGGTCCAGTGGGAGACCATCTCAAGGAGTCGAGTCCGGGTCTCCTAACCCTAGAATTGGTAGGGTTGCTTGCCGCTCTCGTAGGGGTCTAAGGGTGTGGGATTGGCTATTCATCACGACTATGGAATCCGTGTTTTATACTGGCTCGTATTGAAAACACGGACGTCCTAGTATATCCAATGTTTCATATGTTTCTTCTGCTGCGATATATGTGATGTGATCATGTGATGTTCTGTGATAGATACAGTATATAGTATATATGATATATTATATAGACGTTACTTATGTTTTGCACCCGCACTAGCCCTGCCCTGCTCTGTCGTTAGTTACCTAACCTAACGGTGCACGAGGGGACATCGAGGCGAATGCGGATGGCATAAGTGTACGTCGTATTTATCTGTGATGTTTAGGTGACTTAAATGATGGGACTTCATTAATGTGATTAATGAAAGAAAAGAAACCTAAGATGTTGTAGAATCAAATTTTAAACAAAACAGGTAGCTACAGTTCTTGCTTTGCATAGCGGTATATATGATATACCCTGCACCTTATTCGATGAGGAAAGGACCGAGATCCCTTCACCAGGAGTGACTCCTTTAGCAATAACTGGCAGATGCTACATACTCGGTTTGACTTTTTGATTGCTTCTATAGTTTATGCTTTGCACAGCGATATATATGATATATCCCGCACCTCAGTCGACGAGGAAAGGGCCGACGATCCTTTCACCGGGAGTGACCCCTTTAGCAAAACTAGAAAAGCCTCAAAATCACTCCATTTCAAAACTTCATTTGATTCTACAACGATATCAAGTTCATTACGCTCATGGTTTTCACAAAACCTGCGTAGCCCTCCGTCAATTCAGATATGTAATATTCAGTATTCGTGCTATGGTTGTTTGGCATGCGTCAAGGCGTAGTGTACGGTAGCTGATTATTACTTATCTGTAGCATGAGATGCGATTGGATTAAGGTATTCGTACGGCGTTGTTTGGCATGCGTCAAGGGTCGTACGGGTGGGTTTAATTCGATCACGAATTGTACGGGTTGAACTTGACTAGTGGACTATGGGTTGTTTGGCATGCGTCAAGGTCATAGCACGCTAGGGGCAAAATATTATCGGGAATTTCAAGTGTTGAAATTTGCAATGAGATTGCATACCTTCTATGAGATAGTTGGATCCAGATACCCACTGCGAGTAAGAGTTACTCCTGGGAGAGTTTTACACATTGCAATTAGCTAATCAAGTAGGTGTCTAGAAAGGTGTCAATGGGGTTACGCCTCTGGAAAAACGAGGTTTACATTAATTAGGTTCGTGCGAAAGCACGGGGGACCTCCCTCAAAGTACCGACACTGGCCTGGCTGAAAGATTGGCGAACTTGTAGTGTGTAATTAATCCCGGCTAGTCTTTCCTTTTAGGGTTTGAAGGAACATTTGATAAAAACCAGTGGGAGCCATCCTGATTAGATAAGATAATAACCAATCTGATCTTGCAAGAGCATACGCTAAAGTGTTTTCTTCTCTCTCTCTCCAGGTAGCGACCATGTCATGCCCTAATAAAGATAATAATATGGATGTATTGACTGAACCCGCATGTTATACTGTGCGGGGGAACGTTGGTTCCGTTCTTTCTTATAAGAGTTATAGGAATGAACAGGATATAGGGGAATACCAGGATTCCCGTGCCACCCGATTGAAGAAAGTACATGATGATGCATTTTCTTCGGGTGTGTTCGTTACAGAGAACTGTTTCTCCATTTGCCCTACGTCCTGGGTATTAGATACCGGGTCAGGATCCCATATATGTAATCAGTTACATGGGCTTAGAAAAGGTAGAGAACTTGGAGAAGGTGATAAAGACATTAGAGTTGGAAATGGTGCAATTGTTGCAGCTAAGACTGTCGGGGAATATCACCTTGTATTACCAACTGGTAATACATTGGTTCTGAACGAATGCTATTACATGCCGAACCTGATATGCAACATTATATCGGTTTCTTTGTTGAGCAAAGAGGGATATAATTTTGTATTACAGGACAATGTTATGAACATTTTCCATAACCAAAAGTTGGTTGGATCAGGCACGTTGTGCAATGGCATTTATGTTCTAAATCAATCAACAGTTCTGAGCATAACAAACACACACAAGAGGAAGAGTTCAGAACTGAACGAATCCTTCTTATGGCATTGTAGACTGGGTCACATCAATGCGACACGACTAGCAAAGTTGCATAAGGATGGATATTTAAATCCGTTTGAATTTTCATCTTATGACACTTGCAGTCATGTCTCAAAGGCAAGATGACCAAAACTCCGTTTACGGGACACGGAGAAAGAGTTACTGAACTCTTGGGACTAATACATAGTGATGTATGAGGTCCCATGTCTACACATGCCAGGGATGGTTCATCGTACTTCATTACATTTACTGACGATCTCTCTAGATTTGGATATGTGTTCCTGATGAAACACAAATCAGAAGCTTTTGAGAAATTTAGAGAATATAAACATGAAGTCGAGACCCAAACCGGAAAAAGTATTAAAATCCTTCGATCTGATCGAGAAGGTGAATACTTGAGCAATGAATTCCTGGACTTCCTAAAAGAGAATGGGATTCTCTCTCAGCTGACTCCTCCATATACACCACAGCACAACGGTGTATCTGAACGGAGAAACCGCACCCTATTAGATATGGTGCGCTCAATGATGAGTACAGCTGAGTTACCTATTTCCTTCTGGGGATATGCGCTTGAGACAGCCATGGACCTATTGAATAGAGTTCCTACCAAATCAGTGCCTACCACTCCATATGAGATATGGAAAGGGAAGAGACCACATCTTAATTATATTAAGATATGGGGTTGTCCAGCCTATGTCAAAAGACAAAATCCGGAAAAACTCGAGGCAAGATCTGTCTTATGTAAGTTTATAGGATATCCCAAAAATTCACAAGGGTATATCTTCTACCATCCCGAGGAACAAAAGGTGTTTGTTTCTCGACATGCCACTTTCTTAGAAAAAAGTTTTCTTATGAAACAGATAAGTGGCATTGAGGTAGAACTGGAAGAGGTTCCAGCGACACAAACTATAACAGAAGACTTGGTAGAACCAGAGGATTCAGTAGTTCCCGACGAACCCCAGCCTCTCCGCCGATCTAGTAGGGTTTCTCGCCAACCTGAGAGATACTACGGTTTTCTCATGGATGGTGGGAGCGAGGATTGCATCATGGAGGATGATGACCCAACTAGCTTCGAGCAGGCCATCACGAGTAGTGACTCAGTGAAATGGCAGGATGCTATGCGGTCCGAGATGGAATCCATGTACACCAACAAAGTATGGACTTTGGATGTTGCTCCTGAAGGGGTAAAACCCATTGGGAGCAAATGGATCTTCAAGAAGAAACTTGGTGTAGATGGAAAAGTGGAGACTTTCAAAGCTAGACTTGTTGCAAAGGGTTTTCGTCAAAGACCAGGTGTGGACTATGACGAAACCTTTTCTCCAGTGGCTATGCTTAAATCCATCCGGATCATGCTTGCCATCGCTGCATATCATGACTACGAAATCTGGCAAATGGATGTTAAGACCGCCTTTCTAAATGGTGATTTAGAAGAGTGCGTGTACATGACTCAGCCAGAGGGCTTCGTAGACAGTGGGAGCAGCGGGAAGGTGTGCAAGCTGCTTAAATCCATTTATGGATTAAAGCAAGCATCTCGGAGTTGGAACATCTGCTTTGATGTTGTTATCAAAGAGTTTGATTTCATCAAAAATCCAGATGAACCTTGTATCTACAAGAAGGTGGCAGAGAGTAAGGTTGTCTTCCTCGTATTGTACGTGGACGACATACTCTTGATAGGAAATGATATTCCTATGCTGCAATCGGTCAAGCTCTTCTTATCACAAAGATTCTCAATGAAAGATCTTGGTGATGCCTCCTGCATATTGGGAATTAGGATCTATAGAGATAGATCCAAACGGATATTGGGATTGTCCCAATCCAGGTACATTGACACCATACTAAAGAGGTTTAGTATGGAAGAATCCAAGCGTGGGAACTTGCCCACGATCTCTGGAGTCACTCTCTCCAAAGATATGTCTCCCAAGACTGATTTGGAGAGAGCTCGCATGCAAGGGATACCCTATGCTTCGGCTGTAGGCTCTATCATGTATGTGATGCTATGTACCAGACCCGATGTAGCATACTCACTAAGTGTAGTGAGCAGGTATCAAGCTGATCCTGGAGAGAGTCACTGGACAGCTGTGAAGAGCATTCTCAAGTACTTGCGAAGGACTAAAGAGATGCTCTTGGTGTATGGTAACGGAGAACTCCAAATGGAGTCCTTTACCGATTCGAGCTTCCAGAGTGATAAGGACGACTCTAAGTCGCAGTCGGGATTTGTCTTTACCCTTTACGGACGGACGGTTAGCTGGAAGAGTTCCAAGCAGGAAACCGTGGCAGACTCGACGATGGAGGCTGAATACATCGCTGCCAACGATGCTGCCAAAGAGGCTGTCTGGATCAAGAAGTTCATTACTGAACTTGGTGTGGTTCCATCCATTGAGCATCCAATACCTTTGTATTGCGATAACAATGGAGCAGTGGCTTTGGCCAAGGAACCTAGGTCCCATCAGCGATCCAGGCATATTCTGAGGCGGTATCACCTGATCCGGGAGATAGTTGATCGCCGGGAGATCGAGGTCAGGAGGGTTGACACGAAGAACAACACGGCGGATCCACTCACGAAGGCCATTCCCCAGATACAGTTTGAGAGACTCTTCGGGATGCTCGGTATGCGATACTACAACAGCTGGCCCCAGTGCAAGTGGGAGATTGTTAGTTGTATGTATGCCCTAGAGGCCAGTATTGTACAGATGATGTATATTATATTGGATGCTTGGACATATATAGAGATCACTTTCTTGCTCGATATGATAGTATGCTATCTGGTTACTCTTTATCTTAACATGTACACTTGTCTCTTTAAACTGTCTTATAGTTACATGTTGATAAAGCCCTTAGGATGTGTACTTGACTACCTGGACTATGATGCAGATCATACTAGTGGGGACATGGTAGTCCATAAGTACATCCTTCATGGTCCCTAGTCGTGGGTGTATCGAGACGGGGTATCGATATATCAGTGTAGACTAGCGTATACGCTTCTCGACCCATGAGATGGGCGATGGATGATCCCATATCCATTGGTGTTTGACATCAGAGATGGTGTACGGGTGCTCAGTGGAGACTGAGTACACTGGACGGACTCGCCAAGAACTCCCAGATGGTATTATACCTCACGTCAGATGGCAGTTCTCAGGTGACACTTGTACAGGTTAGTCTGTAGACCCGAGATCGTCATAGAGTCTTGTGTGATTCCCACTGTGCTTTGATCTCCACCTTACCACGTCCATGAGGGCGAGCAAAACGGTGGTCTTTGGGTACAGTCCCGAGTCACATGAAGGCAATGAGCGATAGGAGGGGTTTTGTCTCTCCCGGTATTGGGGGTTGATGTTGCGCTGTGCTCGATTGGCCGTAACTGGGAAGTCCCTGGCCAGGGCTGATCAGAGATTTGCTGGTAAGTGTTACCAGTAGTTTCTCGACCCGTTATGAGCCTCACATCAGCACGACTTATCGGTTATTGGGGTCTGACATTTACCACCCCTAGACTTGATATGCGACATATCAGACGAACATACCGGACTGTACGGTAAGTGTTACTGGTTGGATTCACAGGAGTGTGAGCGGGCTAGCTCGTCAATCTTTTGATCGCTCAATACCCGGATGGCCGTTACATTTAGCAGACCGCTTGCGGCTTGTGGGTGCTTGATATGATCATCATCTGCTACCGGCGTATTGACGAGTGTTTAGAGTCCTACACAGAGGTTTCCTGGCTCAAGCGAAACGAGATAGGGGCGCATATGAGATATGTGCGGGATCGAGAATGATGCGTGTATGTGTTACCGCATTTCATTCTCGCGATGAATGTTTCGATTGGTTGTATGTGATATAACCTAGTTATCGAATCAAAGATTGATTCGATAAGTCGATACATTGGATACTAGTCGGTTATGTGCGACATGACCGGATCATTGAATCAAGTGTTGATTTAATGATTTAATGTATAATTATATATTTGATATATTACTTTGCATTAACTAGTATTGGTTCACTTTAAAGGGATTTTCTCACTTGAAAAGCACATTGTATATGAGATATATTTTGTGTGCACTTGATTGTATCATGTTTGATGATACATGCTTATTTGGTTAAGTGTATAGAATTAAACCATGGTTAAGATGATGATTAGGGTTTTGCTTATTCTTTTATTTATTTATTCATTTATTTGGAAAAGATTTTGTAGAGAATGGTGGCTTTCTTTGTTTCTAGTTGAAGCTTCATGAAGCTTTGACTTTGTAACCATTCTTGTCTTCATGCTTAACCCTAACCCTTCCAAGTAACCATGGTCTATTCTCTACACTCTACCATAGTTAGTATATGATAAGTATTCATTTTCTTTTCCATTTTTTAAGAAACACTTATCATATTCTATTTTCTTCATCATCTTCTTCTTCAAGAAAAAGCTTAAGTCCATCAATGGCAACTTGAGAAAAAGTGTGAGAAATCCAATTCTAAAGTGAACCCACCTCCTATTTCTTCACCCTCTACCTCTTGCCAAGTAGTATAGGGTGTTTTCTTCACAAGTTTCACAACTTGGTGAAGTTGGAGCTTGAACTTGTGATGCCTCGACGTAGATCATCTTCGGCATCGAAGCCGACGACTAGTCCGCTCATTTCTCCGATGAAACCGATGAGAGAGTTCGGGATTCGAGAAGGACAGCGAGGGAATGACTACATGGAGCTAAGGAAGTGGAGAACCGGATCTACAAAGGTTGTAGCATCTTTCTTTTAGTTAAGTAGTTAACTAGTTTCACTTTGTCGCCTAAAATTCTAGTTAACGATCTAGTCTAGGGTTTCTCGGCACCGTAAAATTTGAAATTGGAATGGTTGATGCCTTGTGAGACCTCATGAGAGTGCCTAGGAACCCTACAGTAGGGTAGTAATCAAAGCACAGTGGGAACTCACACGAGACAAATGACGATCTCAAGTCGATGAACTATCCTGTACACATGTCACCAGGGAACTTCTATTTGACGTCAGGTATAATACCAACTAGCATGTTCCCGACGAGTCCTGTCTGGTGTACTCATAACCTAATGAGCACCTGTATACATCTTAGGTGAACCAACTAACACCAGTGGCTTGTGAGACCGGCCACCGCCCCTCGTCGGGGTCTCGACTGTATACACTAGTCTACTAATGGAGTATCGATGCCCAGTCTCGAAACTCCCACGACTAGGGACCTTTTAAGGATGTGCTTATAGACCCCAGCTCCCATGTATATGATCGCCATCATACTGCTGGTCGTTAAGCAAGAATCCTAAGGGCTCTATCAGCATGCAATAGAGATCTGTAAGGTCACCTAAAGCAGTACACGATGATAAAGATAAACCAGATAGCATACTATCATCTTGAGTAAGACTGTCCTACCGGTATAAGTCCTCCCTCAATCATTGCAATCACGTGCCTGTGATCCAATAATTGACTCTGAGGGCACTATATCCAACATTCACTAATGTGGAATTAGTGAAGCAAACACCCTAAACTAAATGGCTAGTATAGTAGAGGATGATGAAGTGGGAATTTGCTCACATTGGATTTATTTTTCTCACTAGGATTCTTCATCTTTCCAAACCCAAGAAAGCTTTTGGAGATGAGGAAGAAGATGAAGTAAGGATGAGAATGAAACTCATAAGGTGAGAATAGCAACCATGGGTGAGTTTGTATCATATATTAACTCATGTAGAGACTAAACTATGGCTAAGGGTAATGGTTAGGTTAATAAATATCTCATGTAAAACAAGGTTAGTGGACTAAGTCAATGGTTAGCATAAGCTTCTCCAAGCTTCCAACCATGACAAATTTCCATGAATTTTGAATGACTTGGATAAATAAATACCCTAAATATCTTAAGCATAGTGTAAGTCTCATACACCCATGAAGCATGTGGCATCAAGCATGACACAAAAAAATGTACATTAATATACATCACATATATGCTATATGCACACAAGTGAGAAAAAGAAATGTTTAAGTGAGCAAATATTAGTTAATGTAAATTAATATATCACATATATAATTATACATTAAATTATTAAATAAACACTTGATTTAATAATCCGACTATATCACATACAACCGACTAATATCTAATGTATCAACTTATCGAATAAACACTTGATCCGATAACCCGGCTATATCACATATAACCGACCGATATCATATATCGTGAGAATAGAATACGATATCTCATACACGCATTAATCTCAGTCCCGCACATATCACATATATGCTCCTACTTCGTTTCGCATGAGCCAGGAAACCTCTGTGTAGGACTCTAAAGACTCGTTAATACGCCGACAGTAGGTGGTGATCATATCAGTCACCCACAAGCCGTCAGCAGTCTGCTAAATGTAACGACCACCCGGGTATTGAGCTATCAGAATATCAACAAGCAAGCCTGCTCATACTCCTGCGAATCTAATCAGTAACACTACCGTACAGTCCGGTCTCTTCGTCTGATATGTCGCATATCACAGCCTGGGGGTGGTATAACGTCAGACCCCAATAGCCTGATAAGTCATGCCGAGGTGAGGTCCATAACGGTTCGATAAACTACTGATAGCACTTACCAGTAGATCTCAGCAATTCTGGCCAGGGATTTCCTGTTATGGCTAATCAAGCATATCGCAACATCAACCCCCAATACCGGGAGAGACGGAATCCCCTCCTATCGCTCATTGCCTCTATGTGACTCGGGACTGTACCCAAAATCCACCATTTTGCATGATCTTTTGAATGTGGTAAGGTGGAAATCAAAGCACAGTAGGAATCAAACAAAACACTATGACGATCTTGGGTAGACAGACGAACCTATACCAGTGTCACCAGAGAACTGCTATCTGACGATAGGTATAATACCATCTAGGAGTTCTTGGCGAGTCCGTTTAGTGTACCCAGTCTCCACTGAGCACCCGTATAACTTCTCTGATGTCAAACACCAATGGATGTGGGATCATCCATCGCCCATCATATGGGGCGAGAAGCGTATACGCTAGTCTACTCTGGAATATCAATGCCCTGTCTCGATACTCCCACGACTAGGAACATTTGAAGGATGTGCTTACCGACTACCTATGCCCCATTAGTATGATCTGCATCATAATCCTGGTAGTCAAGTACTCATCCTAAGGGTTTTATCAACATGTAATAGAGAGACAATAAGTGTACATGTTAAGATAAAGTGCAACCAGATAGCATACTATCATGTTGAGTAGGAAAGTCATCCCTATATATGTCCAAGCATCCACTATAATATACATCACATGTATAATAATGGCCTCTAGGGCATACATATAACTAACACTCGGTTGGAACAGCAGCATCGACTTCCACCATTGGAGCTGGTGGGGTAAGTCAAACAGGGGAGTTGCCCTCAGCTTTTCTCACTCAGTGCCAGTGGTGACGTCGAGCGTGTCTTGCAAACGGGACCGCCTCGGTTTCGGAAGCGGTTGCAGCTTGCCCCTAGTTTTGGTAAGGAGCTCTAGCAGTTGCCAGCCTGTTAAAGACCGACGTCTTTGGCAAGATTTGATTGGAGACGGTCGGCCTCTCGAAGGCCGATCGCCTGACTGGTGAAGCACTTTTAACGGTTTCATTTGCAGCAGGAGTTGGGAGGGCTATCCTTTTTAGGGCAGCCCCTTCAGGTACGACGAGCCTCCTTGCGAGCCTATTTTGGTTCTAGCTCAGCCTGTTGAAGACTGAGATATCTGAGCTTTGGCTCAGCCTGTTGAAGACTGAGGCATCGGATTTGGATGGCCCGTTAAGAGGGACCGTTGTGGTTATAAGTCGATCGAAGACCGACTTCTTGGGAGCTTCGGGTTGCAGCGTTGAGGCACCGATGCTCATTAGTAGGAGCATGGTCCCGAAGAAGAATCCAGTAATGGCTTCTGTTACCTGCCCTACCTGCATTGAAAAGATAGAGGCCGCATTGGGCCCGTTAGTCACTCCTCCAGTTGGGGCGGAGCGAGAATTGCTGTTACAACTTGTGCAGCTGAAAGCCATTGATATTCTCTTCTTCTGCACAGAAACAAGACACCAAATCTTAGTACCTCGAATCCAAAGGCAACCATAGCAAACCGTGATTTTGTTCGCGAACACGACATACGAAGTGTGGAGTGGAAATAGGACAAGGTCCCACCGGGCATACCAGAATCTGTTCACCGCCGGAAGATGGACCGGGACGTTGGGACGTCCGGCCTGAATCCTGGAGGCAGATGCTATTTGGATTTATCTATCCACCTCTCCGAAGATGCCAAGTTCATTTATGGCACCGTACATCGGAGGTTTGGACTGACGCGACTGTTGTAGCAGACTTCATTATATTCCCTCTCGTTTGCGAGGGGTTTTTGATTGTGGGGACGCTCTTCCTTGCATGCGCAAGCCCCTGCAGTTAATTACGTTACCGCATCGCGATAACTACATTCTCCCGCTCTGGAAGTTCACTTCGTGTCGTGTTTGTTTTTGTTTATTTAGTTTTCCCGTGGATTGTATACGGAGACTAATTTATGTTGTCGCCCGTAGGGCGTAGATTACTCCAAATCCCTATATTTTAGATTTGGTGTTTTTATTTAAGGACCGTTAATCTATTTTGAGATTAAGATCGACTTAAATGTATGTGAGCATTTGGGGCTCAAATTGTTTTTGTTAAGGAAACTTTAGTCCAATTTGAGACTAAGATCCACTTAGCGAGGTTTCAGGATCGTTTTTATTTAAGATCCAACAAAAGAGCGTTTGGGCTCTATTATTTTAGTTTAAGGACGTTTCGGTCCATTATCTCCATTTTGGAGACAGATATTAGTTTAAGGACATTTCGGTCCGTTATCGCCATTTTGGAGGCGAATATTAGTTTATGGACATTTCGGTCCGTTGTTAGCTTAGGGATATCTCAGTCCATTATCTCCATTTTTGAAGTGATTATTAGTTTAGGGACTTCTCGGTCCTTTATTCATCTTGTGCACACGTGTATTTGTTACATGACGAAGCGAATAACGGTGATATGGAATTCACCCAATTTGGGGTGCGATCCGATTTGAGGTGTGCACGTCAATTTGGAAGTGCATCGACATTGGGTATATCATTCCCAGTTTTGATGAAGTTTTATATCAAGTTGGGACAATAAAGGAGTTATTGGTTATCGGGACCCACCACCTCTCCGAAGACGTTGAAGAATTACAACGACATATATCAGAGGTGTGAAGAGATGTACCCTTAAACCAAATCCCGTGTTTGAGGGAAAAGGGGGTTATTGTGGCCTTAAGAATTTTTTTTAGGGATACGTTAGTCCAATTTGAGACTAAGATCTACTTAACAATATTTTAGGATCTTCTTTATTTAAGACCCAGCAACAGAGTATTTGGACTCATTTGCAAGACTTTAGCAACTTAGCCAATTTAGGCTTTAGTTTGCTTAGTCTCCCCCCTTTTCTGTAAAAATGCTAAACACTTGTTTGGGCTCTGTTTAATCAGTCCCCTTTTTTCATGCAAAAAGTGCTGAGCACTTATATGAGTTCTGACGCCCACATATGATCATGTAGAACTTTCAGTCATGGGGATTGCCTAATAAGTGTTGAACGCTTTACTCATTTTTTCTTTATATGGAGTGCTAGACACTCTTTATGGCGTCCACGTGGAGAGCGCGTGAGGCGCTGGGCGCTGCCCAATGAGTGTCGAATACTCAGCCGTTTTAGGCTGCTTGTGGAGTGCTAAGCACTTTTTTCTTTTGCGGCGCACACGTGGGGAGCACGTGAGGCGCTAGGCACTGGGCGCTACCTAGTGAGCGTTAAGCACTCTTCTCTTCTGTGGCGCCTACGTGAGGAACACATGCGGCGTTGGGCGCTAAGTACTAAGCACTCTTCTCTTCTGTGGCGCCCTTATAAGGAACACGTGTGGCGCTGGGCGCTGAGTGCTAAGCACTCTTCTCTTCTATGGCCACCACATGAGGAACACGTGTGGCGCTGGGTGCTTTTCTCCTCTACTGATAGCATTTTTCCCATTAATGATCAATAGGATCTTTGTTTTGTAGATCTAGGATCAAGCTTCATTTTTAAGAACCAAGTTCTTTTTCGAGAACTAGGTTTCTCTTATATGTTTTGTTTTGAGTAATTCGATTCCTAGTTATTTTCTGGATCTTTGATTCTCATGAACAAGTTCCTCACGATGAGAATTAAATTCTCAACATGTGGAAGACTTGTCTTGTGGATCTCAGATCCAGAGAAAAAACTAAGTTCTTTGAGAGGGTTAAACCCTTTAGATATGTAAATGAGATGTTTTTATCTCTATATATTTTTTTCGTTTACCTAGAGTTTTTAAGGAGGGTGATCATCTTCCTTGAGAATTTAATTCTCTGTTTCTTTTTGAAGCTTTCTGTTTTTGTTTTTGGAAGCTTATGGAGGGGTTCCTCTCTATCAGACTTGAAGTCTTCGGTCCTTTATATAGTGGAGGCAAGTTTGTTAATTAGTTTTGAAGAAATCTTTCATTAAGAGATCCCAATTGATTTAGGGAATTTTACCCACCATTAGATCTTTGATCCAATAGTTTCTGTTTTTACAGAACATATTTTCTTGTTTTTAACAAGAATGGGGAAATAATTTTCATATGCGGAGTTTTACTCTATGAAATGGTGATTTTTAATCACCATTGGATTTTCAATTCAAGGGTTCTCTATTTTACAGAGGGCATAGAATTTTATTCTATGATCCAACCGAAGGTATCTATCTTATTTTAGAAAGATTTGGGGAATGTTTTCTCCCCAACAGAATTTAATTCTATATCTTAATGATTTATCATCTCCGTTGGATTTTTGATCCAACGGCTCTGCTTAACAGAGAGTAGAATTTAATTCTACCTGGGCACCGGGCTCACGTGTTCCTCACGTGGACGCCACTTAAGAATTTGGTCCTTAAGGTGGGCATTCTGTGCTTTGCATACTGGCGCCCGTGCGAAGAGCACATGCGGCGCTATATGAGAGTTTTAACTCTTATTTAATCTAATAAATTCTTTTGTGCTTTGCACATTGGCGCCCTTGTGAGGAGCACGTGAGGCGCTATATGAGAGTTTTAACTCTTATAGATTCTTTTGTACTTTGCACACTGGCGCCTAAGTGAGGAACACGTGAGGCGCCACCATAGGATTTGATCCTATCGGTACTGGCGCCCTTGTGGAAGGCACGTGAGGCGCTGCTTCATTAATTTTGAATAGAGCTTTGCTTTTATATTGGGGAAATAGAACCTATAGCCTATGCATGAAAGAACAACCAAATAACCCTCAGCGTTAACGTACAAACGTCCAACGACCGTGTCCAAACTTAAATACCAAAACCAAGTTTTCAGAAACCGGAAACTCAAAATCAACAACTTAGAAAAACACTCTCAGATTCTACCCTAAGTGAAATTAGGAGATTTTGCATACACATCAGATAACAGAGCCATAGAACCAAGACCAAAGCCTAATTCACAGTTCAGGCCGCAATTTGCGGCCAGGATGATTAAATATGCGGCCTGTAGTGGGAATTGGGGTCTCGGGTTTTCATCTCAGAAAACTGCATTTTAATATCGCTCATTCATTATCTATTTTATTATATATCGGTACTTTTAACCAGTGTCTGCTTAGTAATTAAAGATTATGGGTGTTCGTGATAAAATACTGGAAACACATTCAAAATCACGGATATAACGTTTGAGAGTCGATACGGCAAGCAGAACAGAAAACCGACCGATGTCCAAAGAGTTCTTTTTGCAAATAAACATGTGTACACATTTTTGGTCCAACATAATGCAAGTGTGCACATGCTCTTTGGTACATGGACCATGGTGGGGCTGCCTTGGCACACACAAATGATGAATTATGCAAGTGGTGGGCACATGTGAGGTGATGTGTGTTAAATGTATAAAGTTGTGATGTGATATATTGCTTCATGTTTCCCTCCAAATTCCTTAGTGAAAATCAGATTATTAAAAAGAAATCAAACATCACTAGGGAGATTGTGGAGAGCACACAAACCCACCATTCCAATCCGAGCCTCTTTGCTCTGATTTAAACCGGCGAGCCCCCATGAAAATCCGGCGCCGCCGGCCCTCTTGCTCCAATCATCCCCATTTTTCTTCTGGTCATTTCTTAGGGTCACATCAGTCCATCTATATTGTTTGTTTATTCTAGAGTTGAGCCTATAAATACCAGAATAGATATTGAGCAAGGTGTGCATAGTATATACCCATTTTCTATTTTAGTTTATTTTTGGTTTAGGCTTGAGAGTTGTGTGAGCTTTACTTGGTCTCTTCTTCTTCTTCTTCCCTCTTGAAACTTTCTCTTGAGAGCTTCATTATGGAGGTTGAAAAAGTTACCAATATCTTGTACCTCAACTTCAAGTGTTAATAATATTGTATTGCTTTGATTACTTGCTTCTTTTTATTATTTGCTTTTCTTTTTATCATGCATAAGTAATATCTTTGGTTGTGGTCATGGTTATGAAATGAGATGAAAGGGTTTGCCTCTTCCTCCTCTTGTTAATCTTTAAATGTGCTTATATATATGATTATAACTTAAAGATTGTTTATGTATTAATATGGTATGGTATTTTGAAACATGGTTACTTTGTAACCTCCTCATATACAATATTCACTCCCTTTCCCTATTTCAATGTTTAAGTTAAAATCAAATTGGTGATAAGTTTGCTAAGTTGAGATATGGTATTTTGTGATTAAGTGCTTGACAATCGCTTGGTTTCATATACGATAAACTATCACAAACACTTAGCAAACTCAACACTAAAATCATTTGCTCTCACTCACTAATTTGTGTTTTTGATGTCGTGGTATGCTTGCTAACCCTCGTGTTTAGTGTTGATACCCCAAGCTTGGGCATACAAACGATAAGTGAACAAAACGGACTTGTTTTGTGTTTACGTCGAATATCGGCAACTTGACGACTTGTGCCTCGCTACCGCCTTGACGAGTCATGCTTCAAGCCGGGAGCGACACAAGAACGGACAACTCATGAATAAGGGAACGTCGAAGGAATCATCGCGATTCGACCTTCCGAGCCAAAACCACAACCACTTCTTTCTTAACTTATTTTCCTTGTTTTCGTATTTTATATTTTTGTGACAAACCAAACCATTCGTTATTTGTTGAACCTTAAACAACAAAACCTATTACACAATTCCCTATGGATCGACCCATACTTACCGTCTTGCTACAACGCGCCGTGCACTTGCGTTTTATAAATTTTAAAAGGAGAAAGAGCTCGCGTGTGCATCCATTTCCTTAAAACATTTCCACTTCCAAAACATACGCATTTGCGCGCGCGGGTGAATTCCTAACACCCGCGTGAGGAGCACGTGAGGCGCTATATGAGAGTTTTAACTCTTATAGATTCTTTTATGCTTTGCACACTGGCGCCTGCGTGAGGAACACGTGAGACGCCACCATAGGATTTGATCCTATCGGCGCTGGCGCCCTTGTGGAAGGCACGTGAGGCGCTGCCTCATTAATTTTGAACAAAGCTTTGGTTTTTTATTGGGGAAATAGAACCTATATCCTATGCATGCAAGAACAACCAAATAACCATTAGCGTTGACGTACAAACGTCCAATGACCGTGTCCAAACTCAAATACCAAAACCAAGTTTTCAGAAATCGAAAACTCAAAATCAGCAACTTAGGAAAAACAATCTCAGATTCTACTTTAGGTGAAATTAGGTGATTCTGCATACACATCAGATAACAGAGCCATAGAACCAAGACCAAAGCCTAACTCACAGTTCAGGCCGCATTTTGTGGCCAGGATGATTAAATATGCGGCCTGTAGTGGGAGTTGGGGTTTCGGGTTTCTAGTGTAGTCTCAAGGTGGCCTCGACATCTCATTGTGATAGCAACTAAGTTTATAGAGCTCTCGGGTCTGTTGGCTATAGTGCTCTCAGGTCAATTATTGGATCGCAGGCACGTGATTGCAATGATTGAGGGATGACCTATACCGGTAGAACAGTCTTACTTGAGATGATAGTATGCTATCTGGTTTGTCTTTATCATCGTGTACATGCTTCGGGTGACATTACAGATCACTATTACATGTAGATAGAGCCCATAGGATTCTTGCTTGACTACCAGCAGTATGATGGCGATCATATACGTAAGAGTTTGGTGGTCTATAAGCATATCCTTAAAGTGTCCCTAGTCGTGGGAGTTTCGAGACTGGGCATCGATACTCCAAGTGTAGACTAGTGTATATGGATCGAGATCCCGACGAGGGGCGGTGGCCGATCTCAAAAGCCATTGGTGTCAGTTAGTTCACCTAAGATGTATACAGGTGCTTATTGGGTTATGAGTACACCGGACGGACTCGCCGGGAACATGCTAGTTGGTATTATACCTATTGTAAGATAACAGTTCCCTGGTGACATGTGTACAGGTTAGTCTATCGACCTGAGATCGTCATTTGTGTTGTGTGAGTTCCCACTGTGATTTGATTACTACCCTACCACAGCTCAAAGGAGTCGTGCAAACATGTTTTAGTTGGGTACAGTCCCGAGCCACATGGAGGCAGTGAGCGGATCGTCAGGGGATTCGTCGCTTCCGGTATTGGGGGTTGATGTCGCGGTGTGTACGGGTGGCCATCACCAGAAATCCTCGGCCGGGGTAGACGAGAATTAGCGATCTAGGATCTAAGATGGTGATAGGTTTCATGCCGACACTAAATGTCGTGTTATTAGAGGTCTAAATTTATCCACCCCCTAGACTCGATATGCGATACTCATAGATGAACGGACCAGACTGTACGGATATTGTCACTGTCAGTCTCAGTAAGGTTTCAGGATGAGTTTGCTTGTCGGCCTCCCTTTCGTTAAATACCTGGGTAGCCGTTACGTACAGCTAGTACCACTGACGTGCTTGTGGTTAAACCCCCTGCCAGCGTATTGACGAGTCTTTAGAGTCCCACACAGAGCGTTTCCCTAATTCAGGCGAAACGTTGTAGAGGTCGTATGGTTTTATGGCAGGGTCCGATCATATACGTGCACTTGTGCACGGATCATGATCGGACGGATAATACTAGTAGGCTTTGGTTTAAGCCGGATCCTAGTATTATATGTTGGATTATTTTCGTCTCGTTGTATTCGTATTCAGTCGGAATACGGATGCGGGTATGTATATACGAATGAAGGGTATTCTTGTAATTCTTTACAAGTTTACTTTTGAAGTTGCCTTTTCATTTTTGGCTTTAAAAATTTAGTTTAATATTTATTGTGGAAAGGGTGAGTCATGGGTTTTTTTTCTTTTTTTGGCTGGTGTTGTGAGTCATAGTGATGACCCATTGTTTCATAATTCTTGGTGCATGCATTTCGTGACCCATGCTCATGAGTCATGGTGTGAGTCATGAATGGGTCATGGTGGCATGACTTGTGCTTTTTGTTGTATTATGAGATATTTAGTTGTGAGCATGTGTGCGTTTGGCAGATCTTTTTTCTTGAAGTACTTTTCTTGAGTCGCTATTTGCTCATAATTAAATACCTCACAAACACAATAAAAAAGCAGAGAACACTTTCCTCCTAAGAAACTTAGCCTATTTTCATCACTGCCAAAATCTTTGCCTCACACTTTCTTCATTTTTGGCAACTTCTTCAACCTCCACCCAAACCCTCTCATGAGTTGAGAATCCTTAGGTGTTTTGAGACAAAGTAATCACACATAATCTCTAATTCATCTTGGCTATGTAGGTTAGCAAACTAGATACCCGAGTTGCTTCGGTTTTGAGGCGGAAGCCCGTATTACTAATCCTCGACATGGATCGTCTTCGATGGGGGAGATCGGAGATCAAACTCGACCGATGAAGCCGTAGGGATCTTGGGACAGAGGTTGAAGACCGAAGGACACGGATCGATCGGTATAACCTCTCTAAACTCTTTTCATAGAACTAGTATAGGGTTAATGGTACGATCCGTCGATTAGGGTTCCATTAGCGCCGATTTTTAATATTTTTGTTCCGCGTTTGGCTACGAATTGCTGGCCAGGGCGCTGCCGTAACCCAACATGGTATTAGAGCCAACCCATTAACCACATACTAGTTTGTTTAGACGATGTTAAAGTATCGAAACCGAAACAACTCCGAAATATCACTCGATGTATTCCATTTTCTGTCAAAATTTTCTGAGTCTTCTAAAAATATTTTAGCAACTGTAGAAGAATACATAAGTGACAACTAGAACATACCCCAAATACGAACCCCTTTCACCTGAAATGACCCGGCCACAAGACCAAAATTTCCGAGCTGGTCGGCCTTAGAAGGGAATTGGGATTTGAAATTTTGGGTATGTGCTAGCCTCTGGAATATTAGTTCAGTAGTATTGCTTGTTTAGCCCAGTTTGGATATGGTTTTATCTACTTATTTGGGGCTATTCGGGGTTATTTCGAAGTCGATATTTCTAACACTGTTTAAAGTTTTACTGTACATGCATTACTATCTGCGGCCGTGAATGTCATTAGAGAGGTACAACTTGTCTAATTGATATAGTTCTTTTAGACGGGTTTGCGAACGTGACATTCGCGTTGATGTTCTGTGTTGTGCTGTGTTGTTGCGGAATCGTCGTGGTGGATAGCTTGGTTGCAATGTTAGTACAGTTTAGTTTTATTTGTACATTTGATATCGCAGGGCGAGCGCCCGACATATGGACTGCCGTCACTGCCTGTTTGTATATTATTTGTTTGGGTACGACCGGGTTGAGGTCGATACCACCATTGTACATATTTTCTTTTCTGTACTAGTATTACCCCGAAATGGAGTTCACGGATAGCCGGGGTCAGGAGGGCAACGGGTCCGCATCTCCTGGCATTGAGAAGGAGGGGGACTTACTCTAGAATTGGCGGGCTATTTGCCTCACTTGAAGAGGGTACAGGTTGACCTAAGGAGGGGTGCTCAAGTTACCAGATTCCGTGAAGTGCTGGGTGGCCCATTCACTTTGATGAAGGGGGCTGCTTCGCTTCTGGTTTTGGTAGGTAACTTGCCGCGCTCGTAGAGGCCTAGGTTTTTTATTGATGTTTTTCGTATGCGTTTTAAAATTTAAGAGAATACCGCAATCAAGACGGTGTCGCTTGGTTGCTAGCCGGTTGAGTACGGGTCGATCCATAGGGAAATGGTGTTATTTCTTTAAGTTCTAACGAGTTAAGTCCTATTTTTGGTAGGTTTTGTTTTAAGATCTAAGACTGAGATTAAATTGATTTAAAGTCTTGCTAGGGTTAGAATTAGGTTAGTTTGACATAGGGATTCTACTCACTGCTTTTAATGCCCTAGTTAAGAATATAGGTGTTAGGGTAATAGTTAACAAAGGGGATTAGCACGAATAGGAAGAAACTTAGTTTCTTCCTTTTGGTCCTTGTCCTTCCTTTCTTATCTCTTAGCCCTAACCTCTATTTAAATCAACCACAACCGGTCTAACTAGGGAATCGCCGCTATCTTATAGGATAGGGTGCCGTAGTGAGCGGTGTGTGGTTACTTTAAATAAAGTCCGTATTAATTAAAATTATAGGGGTAAGGAAAGGAGTGAGAGAGATTTCCTTCTCTCAAACCTTCCCGATCCTAACCCTAACAAGTGAGGAATTACTCACTCATTAGGAAGTCAACGATAAAATTCACTTTTATAATTTTTATATTAGAAAACTAAATTGCAGATAAAAGAACAGATAAAAATTGCAAGAATTAAAATTTAAAGAAAAAATGCAAGATAGAAAAAGAAAACTTACTTTATTGATACCTCTCAATGATTACAAGGAAATTAAAAATTTTGAAGCTAAGAATTAAAAAGAGACATGCCTAATTAGCCTTTCGGCTTTCCCATTTATAGATAGAAGAAACCCTAGGTTTTACATCTGATCCATATTTGAATTTACAAGACTATCCTAAGAAAGCCGGGTCAAAGCACCGACACCCACCGACACGTGCACCGACATGAGCACTGCACGGCCGCGGTTCCACGGCAGAAAGCCATGTTTGGCCGCGGTTCCGTGGCCATATAGTGGAATCTTGATCTCCATTTTTCAGGTTGCTTCATATTGCTTTTTACTTCTGTTTTCTTCACTTGGTTCCTCAAAATATTTTCTACTTTCTTCCAGATTTCCAACAGTCTTGAATCTTGTGCTACCCTTGTGCTTTGTGCATTGAAATGTCTACTGATCTTCATTTGTTCCTTGAACTGGTAGGCGGCATCATATGGATTCATCTATTGTTAGTCGTAGTCTCACATTTGTAGCGTCTTTTCATGAATTTCACTGTAATGATTTGAGAACCTGTAACCTGCACCTATTTAGCAGACATGGATCGAAAGCACCTATTTATATGTAATGTGATTAAGAATGGGCGATATAATAATGCAAAATTCTGATATGAACAAATACCCCAAACTTATCTTTTGCTCGTCCCGAACAACTCACTTTCGCAGGGAACGTGATTGCACTGAGCTCGTGCAACAAGCCGTTAAACCTCTAGGTGTCCTTAGTAGGAGGAGTGTTGTCTCCTGAGGGTTTTCAGTGGATACTACCCACAAAATCCGATCAATTTGGCATGTTGACTCTCATTCTTCAATTCAGTATTCTAGTAAGAACTTCTATTATCTTTAACTTAGAAATCATCAACCCGTATTTTTCACACTCACTTATCATTTAACTTAAGATCGTATATGTTCTGCAAATTTATTAAGCTTTCAGCATCTTTTGAATTTTCTTTCTAAGGTTCCATCTCAACTTAGGAATTTTTATCATCTCTACTTAAGGTATAAGCCCTATCTTTCATTCATATCTCTCCTCCAAACTCCAATTATATACCCCTATGTGTGTGTATGTATCACCCCTACACTTGGAAATTCAATTCAAGCTATCATACCCTTGTCCATCGTCCAAAGTACTTTTAGTTGGTGAATTTTAGATGAAATTGCTCACATATCCTTCATGCGACCGTTTAATACTTCTTGAGGTACTAACGACCGATTACAAAATGTGTTCGCGCATTTAGGCGTAATTTCTCGTCTTATAATACATAAGGCTTTAGCAGTGACTCTCAAACCAGTTGGTCTAAGGCACTAGGTGGTAAAGCACCATCGCTATATTTTTTTATTTATGCAGTCTTAAGTAATTACAAAACCAGTGTTCAATTTTTTTATATCTCTTTATTCACACTTGTACTTTTATTTTATTTTCCTTCATACTAAGGATTTTTGACAAGAGCATTTCAAGGTATCCTCTACTATCCCAAGTTTCAAGGTGCGTGTATATGCCAGTTGTAGGGTATGTATTTTCAGAATTTAGACTTAAGCTTCAGAATTATTTTTCAGACTTTACACTTCAAATAAAAATTTCAATACTCTTCCCTTGTTTTGACTTAGCCCAAGAACTGAACTTAAAATTTACCAATTTCTAAATAGACTACAAGGACATATATTTTCTACAGTTAAACTTTAAGGTTATTTTTAGGGTTTTTAATTTACTAAGTTTAGGATCTAGTTTTTCCCTTCTATTCAACTGTCATGTTGAAGTTAAGTCAAATATAGCCAAAATTGAACTTTTCAATTTTTATAAAAAAAATTCAATTTTTTTATTTGATTTTATTTTTTCTATTTTTTTTATTTTTATTTTTTCAGTTTTTATATATTTTTTTATAAAGATGCAATACAGAATTAAATATGCAAAGAAAGAAAAAATAAATATGTACAAAAATAAAAATATGCAAATGCAATGATAACTATTTACAAACCACCTTAACCCCCAAACTTATCAAAAGCAGTGCCCTCAGTGCTTATGGCCTCGCCGTCCCCTCGAACGTGAACGGGAACGTTCCTCTCTAGCCAGTAGGATGGTCATGCCGTGCTCTATACCTGTCACTCGCTGATCCAGGTTGGTCACCATCCCTATCAATCTGTCTATCCCCCTAGTGGCTCTCTTAATTAAATGTGCTTGTGCTGCGGGGGTAAGCTCTTCCTCGCTCGCGGTCTAGCTGGAGCTGGGTGTCTTGGCGGGTACGTTCTCGGCCGGCTCGGTGCGAGACCATACATCATTTAAGCATGTGTAAGACGTGGATACGCCCTCAAGAAGAGGTCTTATGGGGATACCTCCATGCATATAAAACTCGAATTCCTCCACAGGGAGGAAATGGCGACACAGTTGTATTACCAACATAGGGCATGGATAATTGGCAGCCCTTTTGCCCGCACCAATCGAATGAAGTAATACCGTGCACATATCATAGCTGGGGTTTCTAGTCATCAAATTGTGCACGATATGAAGGGATGGTGTGAAAAATGTCGTATTGTGCGAACTACCAAAAATGTTATTTTGTGCCCAACGGCACACAGTCAATACGTTCGCAAAGAGGGTTCTAGACTGGATGCCTTTACGTGCCTCCCTCGAACAATCATTATCCATCAAGGGTAGGTAATCCTCGAATTGGAGGGGTTGGTCATGAGTAGATAGTCTAGGTATTAAGGTGACTTCATGGATGAAGTCCCTATCGATGATTATTTCTCTATCCCCCCAAATTAGCCTAATGTATCCGTGTTGTGAGAGGAAACCATCCTCCATGCACTCGTAAAATCGGGTGACGAGATCCGGAAGCGCGAAAGCATTCGGATGGTTAAACAGTAAAAAATTCCATCCGCGCCTGTTGATCTCTTCACCGAAGTAACTTCCAAAGATCGTGTGTGCAAAGATTTGGGAAAAGTCCCTCTCAAATTGCAAAGTGGGTGCCATCACAGAGAATACTGGTATTTCTAAAAATTTTAACAGAGAGAATCGAAGAAAGCAAACCTCCTCTGAAGATTTCAGAGGTAGAAAACACCAATGCGCGGCTGTTGCACGGTACAAGAGGGTTTTTGCCGCGGAAGAGCGGCGGCGTGATGGGATCTCGTTGCTCTGGCTGCTGCGATGACTAGGGTTTTGAGAGAGGAAAATTTTAGGGTTTGGTAAAATACAGAGAGGGGTCAGGTTCTATTTATAGGGGGTGTTTTGGTTATTTGCAAAAACGACCTCTTAAAAAGAGGAATTTATTTGTAAATAATTTTTTTTTATTTTTTATTATTTATTATTTATTAAAACTGAAAATTTACAAAAATACCCCGAAAGATATAATTTTTTTTTATTTTTTTATTTTTATGTTGTTTTTATATAATTACAAGTGGTACATACCCCAGAACTTATTTGAAACAGTGTTTCCACCGTTTATGGCTGGATAACCGAAATTTGGGGGTAGATGAAGGAAGATAAGTCAATGTAAATAGGCTCCTGCAACAGCAGGAGCTCCTCCGAAGGGTCCGCAGTGAGGAACGGTTTAAGCCTATGTCTGTTCACTTTGAAAAGTGAACTGTCCTCCAGATTTTCTACGTCGACTGCACTGTGCGGATATACGGTGCGTACCAAAAATGGTCCTTTCCATCGAGATCTGAGCTTGCCGGGATGGTAATGTAGCCGGGTGTCGTAAAGTAAAACCTGTTGACCAGGTTTGAAAGTTTTGCGCATAAGGTGTTTATCGTGAAACACCTTCGTTCGGTTTTTGACGACAACCACGTTCTCGTAAGCTTCATCCCGAAGCTCGTTCAATTCATTCAATTGCAGCTTTCTATGGTTGTCCGCATCTCCGAGAGATAGATTCAACTCTTTTATTGCCCAAAATGCTCGATACTCAATTTCAACTGGAAGGTGGCAAGCATTTCCATAAACAAGCCTATACGGAGACATGCCAAGATTGGTCTTATAGGCAGTTCGAAATGCCTAAACGGCATCAGTAAGTTTTAGAGACCAATCTTTACGGTTTTTGGAAACCGTTTTCTCCAATATCTGTTTAATTTGCCGATTTGAAACCTCGGCTTGCCCACAAGTTTGGGGATGATAGGGCGTTGATAGCTTGTGATTAATGGAATATTTCTGCATTAAGGACTTGAAAGTCCTATAACAGAAATGAGTTCCATTATCCATGATAATTGCGCAGGGGTGTCCAAACCGAGAGAAAATGTTTTCTTTGAGGAACCTATCGACAACCTTGTTGTCATTAGTTCGACTGGGCACAACCTCGACCCACTTAGAAACATAGTCTACAGAGAAGAGAATATACACGTTCCCAAAAGAATTGGGAAACGGTCCCATAAAATCTATCCCCCAAACATCAAAAATTTCCACAACCAATATTGGTTGGAGCGGCTTTTCGTTTCTCCTAGATATCCGGCCCAAGTGTTGGCACCGGGAGCATGTCTTGCAGTAATCATGTGCGTCTTTAAAAAGTTGTGGCCAGTAGAAGCCACACTGCAAGATCTTTTCGGCTGTCTTTTTAGGGCCAAAATGCCCTCCACACGCTTGATCATGGCAGAATGACAGCACGCTCTTAAACTCATTGTCGGGGACACACCAACGAATGATTTGGTTGGGACAGTATTTGAATAGATAAGGTTCATCCCAGTAAAAATGTTTTACCTGGGATAGAAATCGGAGTCTGTCCTGATTCGATCATTCCTTTGGTATATGTTCGGTGGCCAAATAATTCATAATATCAGCGAACTAAGCTTCGCATGATACAGTCAACAGCTGCTCATTTGGAAAAACGTCTTTTATATGAAATTGAAGCGTCGGCGAAGAAGAGAGGCGTGAAAGATGATCGACGACTACGTTTTCGCATCCTCTTTTGTCTCTGATGACAAGGTCAAATTCTTATAGTAGGAGGATCCAACATATCAGCCGAGATTTAGCGTCCTTCTTCGCAAAAAGATGGCGAAGAGCTGAACGGTCAGTGTAAACAATGACTGAAGAGCCGATTTAATAAGGCCTGAACTTTTCTAATGCAAATACAACATCTAAAAATTCCTTCTCGGTTGTTGTGTAATTTAATTGGGCCTCGTTCAAGGTTCGGCTAGCGTAATAAATCACATGCGGAATCTTATTGATGTGCTGTCCAAGGAAAGCACCAATGGCAAAATCAGATGCATCGTACATAATCTCAAATGGATGCATCCAGTCAGGAGATGAAAGAATTGGAGTAGAAGTAAGTGAGTTTTTCAATGACTCGAACGCCTTCATACAGCTTGAGTCGAAATCAAATATGGTGTCCTTGGCTAACAAAAGAGTCAAGGGTCTAGCTATCTTGCTAAAATCCTTAATGAACCGTCTATAGAAACCGGCATGGCCAAGAAAGGCTCGAATGTCTCGGACGCATTTGGGAGGAGGGCGATTGGAGATGACTTCAATCTTAGCTTTATCTACCTTAATGCCATTTTGTGAGATTACATTTCCTAAGACAATACCTTCTCATACCATGAAGTGGCACTTCTCCCAATTTAAAGTAAGGTTCTTATCCTTACACCGGGTAAGGACTGCATCGAGATATAGCAAACACTCATTAAAGGAGTCGCCGAAAATGGAGAAATTATCCATGAAGATCTCCAAGAATTTTTCCACCATATCAGAAAAAATACCCATCATACACCGCTGGAAGGTAGCGGGTGCATTGCATAACCCAAAGGGCATGCGACGGTAAGCAAATGTACTGAAAGGACAAGTGAATGTGGTCTTGTCTTAGTCTTTTTCGGCGCTGGGGATCTGATTATAGCTGGAGTAGCCATCCAAAAAGCAATAAAACTCATGCCCAGCCAATCGTTCTAGCAATTGGTCAATAAAAGGTAATGGAAAGTGGTCTTTCCGTGTCGTAACGTTGAGTTTTCTATAATCGATGCATACTCGCCACCCAGTTTGGGTGCGAGTAGGTATTAACTCATTCGCCTCATTAGTTATGACCGTTATGCCCGATTTCTTTGGGACAATGTGAATGGGGCTAACCCACTGGCTATCAGAGATAGGGTAAATGATACCACTATCAAGACATTTTACGATCTCCTTTTTAACAGCCTCCTTCATGACTGGGTTGAATCATCTCTGTGGATCCCTTGCTGGCTTGGCATCATCCATCATATGAATATGATGTTCAACTATTAGGGGACTAATCCCCTTGATGTCCGCCATAGTCCAGCCAAAAGCTTGCCAATTGCTTTGTAAGACCGTTAAAAGAGCTTTCTCTTGCTCGGGGGCTTGAGATGTCGAGATGATAATATGAAAGGTCTCATTCTCACCTAAGTAAGCGTATTTAAGGTGAGACGGCAATAGCTTGAGTTCGAGTGTTGGAGGCGAAACAATTGAAGGTAAAATTGGTGAAATTGTCTCAAACTCGAAGGATTCCAACAGAGGTTCAAAACGAGTGTAACCGAGTCGGATGGTTCAGCTAACTCATCCGAAAATTCAAAGGATTCAAACTCGGATGGTGATTGGTCAAGATCGTTCAAGAAAGTGAAACACTCATAGTCATTATCGGGCGTGGAAGCAGTATCAGATTCAAGGAGGAACGCACTAGTGGCGTCAAAATTCCTGTGATTGAACATAAATTTCTTGAGCTCACAGTCCTCCTGGGTGATCTCTTGGATCGAGGAAACATCATGTATATTAGCATTAGGTTCGGAAGGCTGATTCGCCAACTTAAAAATGTTGAGTTCAATTGTCATGTTTCCAAATATAGGTTCATCGAACCATTTCGAAAATTAATCACCGCATTAGAAGTTGCAAGGAATGGTCGACCGAGTATCACTGGAATTTGACTCCGGGGGTTAGCTATAGGCTGTATGTCCATAACAATGAAATCAACAGGGAATATGAAGTCCCCTACTTTAATCAACACATCCTCTAACTCACCCCTAGGATGGGTGATGGATCGGTCGGCCATTTGGAGAGTACAATGTGTGGGTTTCAGCTCTCCAATGCCTAGTTGCTCATATACCGAATAGGGAAGCAGGTTAACACTGGCACCAAGATCTAAAAGTGCGTGGTTTATGTTCTTATCCCCAATAGTTATTGAAATTGTAGGACAGCCAGGGTCCTTTCGTTTTTGAGGTAAGGGTTGGGTAAGAGCATCACTCACTGCACTTGCCAAGAAAACTTTCTTAGGTACCTGTGATTTCCTCTTCTTGGTGCATAAGTCCTTCAAGATTTTAGCATAAGAAGGGACTTGTTAGATTGCATCCAAGAGGGGTATGTTAATGCAAACCTGTTTAAATAACTCCACAATCTTCTCCATTTGTAGAGTTTGTTTATTGGATCTCAACCTGTTTGGAAGTGGAACACTTTGAAAATTTGTTATGTCCAATATTTGTGGAGGAGATTGCGGAGTTGGAACAGATCCCAGTGTTGGTGTTTTTGTGGAGTGAGATGTGGGTCCGTTCGGAGTAGTAGAAGATTTAGAGCCTTGTGAAGAATGGAGAACCGGCTCTGAAGATGAAGAAGAAGAAGAAGAAGCGGCGGCCGGGGTGTCATCATTAGTGCCAACATTATTGTGCAATATCCTTCTAGATCTCAATGTAGTCATGGCATTCACATTATGGTTTTGTTGTTCATGAGCAACATGTGCATTTTGTGGGTGACCAGGATTTAGCAGTGGTCGAGATGGAAGCTTCCCCTTCTCTCGCTCGCTTAAGGCAGTATTCAGTTATGCAATTTGGGCTTCAATGGTTTTGATACTTTGCCCATGTGATGCAGTGTGTTGTACTAAAGTCTGAATGGAAGACTGGATGTTGGCTGAGGATTGAGTAGATTGTTTTAAAAACGCCCCCAGACTTCTTTCTAGCGAGGAAACCTTATCGTTATTTGGCTGAAAAAATTTGTTTTGAGGAAAAGAGTTGTTGGGTGCAAAATTGTTCATTTGATTTTGGTAAGGTTGGGGCTGGAAAGGTTGCTGATATTGAGTTTGTTGAGGAGCTTGTTGTTGTGGAGGAGGCCTTTAGAAATTGTTGTTGCCTTGGAATTGTTGTTGATTTTGATTCCAAGCAAAATTAGGGTGGTTCCTCCAACCAGGATTGTAAGTTGAAGAGTATGGATCATTTCTTTGTCTCTGCTGAAATGCAGCATTGAGTGGGTCCTGTCCTTGAGCAGGTGGGTTGTAAGGACACTCTTCAGTCAAATGGGACGGATCCGAACAACAAGCGCATATAGTGCGAGGGGGTAAAGCAGGGGCAGGAGAAGGTGATGAGAATTTTCTCTCAATTGCTTCTAGTTTTCGTGTAATTGCTGCCATTTCAGCTTTCATTGCAGGTGACATATCAAGTCGATGAACGCCTGCCCTAGACGGACCGGATGAAGTGGATGAAGTGGATGAAGTGGTCTGTCTAGTGCTTTCCCACTGAAGCGTTTGTTCAGCAAGATCGTCGAGAAATTGCCAAGCTTCCTCATCAGATTTGGTTAGGAAGTGACCTTGACAAATGGTTTCCAGCAACTGCTTAGTTGCTGGGTTCAGTCCTTCGTATAAAATTTGGCAAAGTGGCCATCTCTCAATACCATGATGAGGGCACTGAATAAGAAGGTCTTTAAATCGTTCGAAACACTTCCAAAAAGGTTCGGAAGGAAGCTGGGAAAATTGGTTAATTTCATTATGAATTCTCACGGTCTTGAGATATGGGTAAAACTTTTTGAGAAACGCTTTAACAAACTCTTCCCAACTGTTTATAGAATTCGATGCAGTACTATATAGCCACTTTTCAGCTAGGTCACATAATGTGAAGGGAATGACTCGTAAACTTATAGCATCATCGGATAGTTGGTGGTCTTCATCATTGCACAAACATTCTGGAATTTGTTAATGAAGATATAGGCCTCTTCGGATTCCAGTCCGTGAAATTTGGGCAACATATTGATGAAGTGGGGCTTAATTTCGAAATTATCCCCATTTTGTCGGCGGGAGTGAAAGACAAGTAGGAAGTGCGGAGCGAGTGGGATAGAAACGATCCTGGAGCGCGATTCGCTGGGCGCTTCAACAGGAGGTTGTTGCGGGTTATTCGCACCCAGTTGAGGTGGAATCAGTCCCGAGGTAAGTAAAGGGTTGTTAGGATTGAATCCTGACATCTCTTTAGAAGATGATGAATGTGAAGATGAATAAGGAGTGGATGGAGTTTCGACTTCGGAGTCGAACGCGTCGTTAGTAGCAATTAACGAGACACGGACTAAATGGGCGCTAGTGTCCCTAGTCCAACCGGACATACACTAAATGAGTTGTAGTGTAGTCTGTTGGGGTTAAAATTTGCACCCCGGTTGACCGAGTCAAAGTCAAGGTCAACCCCCAAGCTAGGTGGGCCCAAGCCCAGGTCAAGCGGGCCCATGCCCAAGTCAAGCCCGCGGCCAGCGTCCCCATGCCAACAACAAAATCATGTAATAAATAATTTTTATGTAATTTTTTATACATGAATGTATGCAAAATGGGCATAAAACCAATATTTTGTAAGCCCGTGGCTTATGTGCAAAAATGAAATGGCACATGAGCCATGGGAGGGCTAAAATGCCATTTTTGTAAAGCCCAAGGGGCTATATGTAAATATGTAAGCCTATAAAAGGCAACATGATGAATAAAAAAATAACACTTTTTCATTCCCCCAAAAACTAGGGTTCTTTGTGCCTCCTGCTCCTTCTCCAAGGTTCTAAACCTTCTCAATTCTTTTGAATTAAATCAAGAGTTTTACTCTTTCTTTTCCAAAACTAAGTAGTTTTCCACCACAAAACCCACAAAGGGGAACTCAGATCTCCCATCAGATCTCAAAAAGGAGTGACTTTTAAAATCTTCTACTTCTTGATCTTCAAGATCCGGCCAAACAACAGAAGGAAGAAGAAGAACCCCCTTCATCAGCTTCAAAACATCCCAGGAGTTTAACTCCATACATATATACATAACAAATATTTCCTTTCTGAAGCATAGCTTCTGTTTCTTAGGCTAAAAGCCACTTTTTCTCGCCGGCGCTCAAGCGCAGAGCGCCCGCGTGCCGACACGTGGCGCGCTTGCGCTCAAGCGCAAGCGCCCGAGCGCAAGTCGCCCACGTGCCGACACGTGGCGCGCTTGCGCTCAGCGCAAGCGCCTGAGTGCAAGTCGCCCCGGTGCCGACACGTAGCGCGCTTGCGTTCAAGCGCAAGCGCTCGAGCGCAAGTCGCCCCGGTGCCGACACGTGGCGCGCTTGCGCCCAAGCGCAAGCGCTCGAGCGCAAGTCCCCCCCGTGCCGACACGTGGCGCGCTTGCGCCCAAGCGCAGGCGCTCGAGCGCAAGTCTCCCCCGTGCCGACACGTGGCGCGCTTGCGCTCCAGCGCAGGCGCTCAAGCGCAAAGCGCCTACGTGCCGACACGTGGCGCGCTTGCGCTCAAGCGCAGAGCGCCCACATGCCGACACGTGGCACTCTAGCGCCTGAGCGCACAGTACCTAGGCGCACAGCGTCCAAGGTGCTGCCCCCACACATCCTTTGGATGCCTTTTCCCTCTTTCTTTCTTTTATATATATAAATATATACATATATATATACATATGTATACATATTTGCACACACACGTGCTCCACGACACTGTCCCGTAAAAACTCTGCGTGGCTCCCGATATATCCAAACCCCCCCTTTCAAAACACAACACACGTACACTGCACATTGAGTTCGCAAGACCAGTTTAACCCGTTAATCGGAGGTTCCCTCGCCCCAAAGGCGAGGGGTAATTAACGGCAGCTTAGTCCGCGGCTGCCGGAGATTCGGATCCCCACAATCAATGAACCCCGGCCTACCCTAGGCAGAGGGAATCTGTAGTACGCCTGACAAGCGCGCGCGTATTCCCATCTCAATGGGGTGACGAAAAACACCCTACAGATTCTGGCACGCCCAGTGGGACTAATCTCTCCTCCCATATTTCGGGTTAAGCGTTCATGCGAACTCAATCAATATACATACCTGTATTTATACTAAAAATAATGCTTTTTCATGCAGATTTTCATGCAATCACCTTCCGACGATGTCTTCGATGATGAACTCAGCTTCCGTCTCCTACACGATGAGGATAGACTCTAGGACGGTCCTTCTAGCCAGTCTCGGGCGACAATGGGAGGAGCCGCTACTACCATTCGGCTCTATTGTGTTCATGCCAGTTGGCGCCATCCCAGCTCCTCAAGCCCCGGTGGCAGACAAACCGACCTCGAAAGGCAAGAGGCCAAATGTGGTGGTCTTGAAGGCGCCCCAACTCAAACGCAAATCGGTGTTCGAACAACTCTCCTTGGTCCCAGCTGGGGGCAAGGCCATCAACACCAACAATGCAACAAGGCGTCTCGAGCAAGCTCCGGCGGTGCCCCTGACAACTGCTCGATCGGGTGTCTTCTCTAAGCTCCCCGCTAATCGACTCACGGCGGCTTCCCAGGAAACAGATGCCCGCCATGCCCTTAAAATTGAGAAGCTAAGGGAGAAAAGGCTCAGATATAGAGCCAACAAAAGGGCTAAGGCTCCTGCCAGGCTAAACCTCTTGAGGATCGAAGAACAGGGTTACCCCACCAAAGATGAGGGGATGGATGAATGTATTATCCACACTGTCTACGTGGTGGGCACGCGCAGCAAGAGCAAGGATGGGGCCACCACATCTCAAATCCAATCTGGCTTGAATGTGGTTGCCACTTTCCAAGAACATCCGCCTCCGCTGGATGACGAAAACCCTCTCGATGAGGCTGATAGGCAGAGAGAGCCCTCAATTCATGAGGAGTCAAGCTCGAAAAGCGAAGATAAGCCAACTTTCCGTCCTAAGACCGCAGAGCAGCAACTTCTCCAAGAGCTCCGAAAACAGCTCAGAAGCAAAGATAAGGAGATGGCCAAGCTCTACTCAAAGATCGACGACTTGACAAATGTCGTCTTACGTCTTACGGCCCAACTTGCCTCTCAGCCGCCCAATCAAGCACATGGCTCAGCTCATGAACCGGGAAATGGTGTCCCGAGACAGCCGACGCCCGTTCCCTCAAATCCAAAAGTGGGCGGACCGCATGAAAATCAGTCGCATCCTATCTCAGCAAATCTCTTGTCTACCGATGACAGTAGCCCACTAACTCAAGATCAAATCATAGATTTGGTTGCCAACAAAGTCAAAACCTTGGTAGCCGAAGCCGAAGCGCAAAAAGATATCAGCAGTAGTGAGAGACCATATCCTGCTCAGTATGATCTGGTAGAATTTCCTAGCGGCTATGTCATCCCCAAATTCGGACGATTCGATGGGACGGGAAATGCGAATCAGCACATCGCCCACTTCAAAGCCTCATGCGGGAATACTGGGGGCAATGATGCGCTTCTCCTCCGCCAGTTCGTTAATAGCTTGACCGATGTTGCTTTCGACTGGTACGCGAGCCTACCGGATGGCTCCGTTACTACTTTCATCCAAATGGAGTCTTTGTTTCGACAAAAATTCATGAGCATCAGCGATAAGATCACCATTGCCGAGCTCGTAAGGACCAAGCCCAAGAACAACGAAAGAAGCACGGATTTTATAACCCGATGGCGCAATCTCTCCGTCAAATGCGAACCGCCGATAGAGCAGGACCAATCTGTCAGTCTCCTCATCGGAAATCTCAACAATTGGATGGCCCCATTTCTATGCACCGCGGGTCTCAAAACATTCCAAGAGCTGACCAGGAAAGTTTAGATGCTGGAGCGCTCAAAACAGGAGTCCTCCTCGGATTCCCAAAATAACAATAGGTCCGGGAGAAACCGAAAGGACGATAATCGCAAAGGCGGAAACTCCGATGATTCTGAATCTTTCAACACCTCGGCTAACCGAAATAAGCAAGGGATGAGCGGGCCTAGCGCCAACCAGCCTCGGAAGCCAGTGTTCGGAGAGGGAGGAGAATCTCCACTGAAAGAGAAGCTGGATAAGGTCTATTCCTTCAGAAGGGACAAAATCCGTAAAATATTCAAAGACGCCCTGAAGAATGGTCTACAACTGCCAGAGTCAAAAAGACCGCAGGAAGCGAATAGGACCGACGATCCCAAATACTGCCCCTATCACAGAGTGATAGGCCATGCCATTGAGGACTGCTTCGTCTTCAAAGATTGGGTCGAAAAGCAATATAAGGCAGGAGAGATAGAACTGTCCAAAGGCGTGTTAGTAAACAGTCAAGACGCGACCGCCAATTTCATACAAACGGAGACTGAAGTTCTTCGTGAAACGGATTCTCTCAGACATCTGCCTTTCTCTGAAAACAATCGACCACCACGTCATTAAACTGGGAACAGTTGACCTCTAAGTCGTTAAACTAGGAATGTAAAAAAAATATATGTAAATAAACAAAAAATGTGTAAATAAAAGAAAAATAAAGAAAAGCCGAAATGATGGGGCAACTCGCAATAAAAATCAGCGAGTAAAATAAAGATGAAAATAAAGCCGAAATGATGGGGCAACTCGCAATAAAAATCAGCGAGTAAAAATAAAGATGAGAATAAAGCCGAAATGATGGGGCAACCGCGAATAAATAGCAGAAATGATAAGGCAATCGCGATCTTTGCGATAAGAAAAGCTGAAATGATAGAGCAATCGCGGTAAAACAAAAAAAAAAAGAAACAAAACAAAAAGAAACAAAAAAAACAAAACAATGGCGAATGATGAGTCGCTCCTGGTACCATATTCCAGTGCAGCGATGCAGACGCCAACCAGATTCCAAATTCTATACCCCCAATGGCGAATGATGAGTCGCTCCTGGTACCATATTCCAGTGCAGCGATGCAGACGCCAACCAAATTCCAAATCCAAATCCCCAAGTGGCGAATGATGAGTCGCTCCTGGTACCATATTCCAGTGCAGCGATGCAGACGCCAACAAAGTCCCGAAATTTTTATGGCCCTACGGTCTGGATCAAACATCCTGCAAAACCGTATACAATCCACGGGCGTAAAACGATCCTACTCTCTCCCAAGTCCTACCGGCGAGACCACATTCAAAGTCCCACCGGCAGGGAAGATTCAAAAAAAAAAGGAAAAAGAAAAAGAAAAAAAGAAGAAGGTATGTCCACAAGCAAAATGGGCACGGATGAAAACCCGAAAGGGCTCCGTGAGTAAAAACAACAGGACTGCGGGTGAGTTTGTGAAAACCCGAAAGGGCGCAAACTCGTGAGAAAGAGATGAAATACACTCGCAAAGTCTTCTCGACTTTGTGAGGAGAAAATTCCCGCGTGAGATCCTTACGACTCACAAAGGAGCAACACACTTAGGAGTCCCCACGACTCCTAAGGAGAAAATACACCTACGGGATCCTTACGACTCGTAGGGAGAAAATGCTTTGTGAGACCTTTACGGCTCACAAAATTGAAAAGTCTTAGGTGATAGGGACCTAAAACATGTCTCCTAAGCCATCGCTTCCTAATAAGAAAGCGCAAATGATGATTCGCTCCTGGTACCATATTCCAGTGTAGCGATACTGATGCCAAGCAAAAACCGATTCCCAAATCCTCTCATGGCAAATGATGATTCGCTCCTGGTACCATATTCCAGTGTAGCGATGCTGATGCCAAACAAAAAAAAAACAACAATCCCCAAATCCTCTCATGACAAATGATGATTCGCTCCTGGTACCATATCCCAGTGTAGCGATGCTGATGTCAACCCAAATCAAATCAAACCAACAACCTCTGCGGCGGAATCATGCTTCGTCCCAGAATTTACCCCGTGTCGAAATCACGCTTCGCCTCGGGATAACGACCTCCTCGTCGGAATTATGCTTCGCCTCAGAATGCACCCCATGTCGAAATAATGCTTCACCTCGGTGTACATGCCTTCCCTGTCGAAATTATGCTTCGTCTCGGAATCAAGTCAGCCAACAAGCTCTGCGCCGGAATCATGCTCCGTCTCAGAATGTACCCCGTGTCGAAATCAATGCTTCGCCTCGGAATATTTGCCTTCCTTGTCGGAATTATACTTCGCCTAGGAATCTACCTCTGCATCGAAATCATGCTTCGGTCAGAATGTCTGCTGCTCTTCGGAAAGATGCTCCGAACTCTGGAATCATGCTCCGCCCTTCGGAACGATGCTACGAACCTTGGAATTATGCTCCGCCCTTCGGAACGATGCTCCGATCTCTAGAATCATGCTCCGCCCTTCGGAATGATGCCCCGATCTCTGGAATCATGCTCCGCCCTTCGGAACGATGCTCCGATCTCTGGAATCATGCTCCGCCCTTCGGAATGATGCCCCGATCTCTGGAATCATGCTCCGCCCATCGGAACGATGCTCCGATCTCTGGAATTATGCTCCGCCCATCGGAAAGATGCTCCGAACCCTGGAATCATGCTCCGCTCTTCGGAAAGATGCTCCGAACTCTGGAATCATTCTCCGCTCATCGGAATGATGCTCCGATCCTTGGAATTATGCTCCGCAAATTGGAATGATGCTCCGCTCATCGGAATGATGCTCCGATCCTTGGAATTATGCTCCGATCATCGGAACGATGCCCCGATCTCTGGAATTATGCTCCGCTCTTCGGAAAGATGCTCCGATCCCTGGAATCATGCTCCGCTCTTCGGAATGATGCTCCGATCCCTGGAATCATGCTCCGCACTTCGGAATGATGCTCCGAACCCAGGAATTATGCTCCGCCCTTCGGAATGATGCTCCGAATCCTGGAATCATGCTCCGATCATCGGAACGATGCTCCGATCTCTGGAATTATGCTCTGCTCTTCGGAACGATGCTCCGATCTCTGGAATCATGCTCCGCCCTTCGGAATGATGCTCCGAATCCTGGAATCATGCTCTGCTCTTCGGAATGATGCTCCGAATCCTGGAATTATGCTCCGTGCTTCGGAATGATGCTCCGATCCTTGGAATTATGCTCCGCAAATCGGAATGATGCTCCGACCCCCGGGAATCATGCTCCCCGAGGGATACTCCGATCCCTGGAATTATGCTCCGCTCTTCGGAATGATGCTCTGACCCTTGGAATCATGCTCCACCCTTCGGAATGATGCTCTGAACCCTTTGGAATGATGCTCCGATCCCCTGGAATCATGCTCCGCTCTTCGGAATGATGCTCCGATCCCCGAGAATCATGCTCCCCGAGGGATACACCGACCCCGGAATTATGCTCCGCGAATCAAAATGATACTCCTATCCCCGGGAATCATGCTCCCCGGGATGATGCTTCGCCTCCGGAATGATGTTCCACCTCGAAGTTCAGCTTCAAGATCCATCAATTTCATGCACACAACTCAAATGGGCGGTGTGCATTTATTGATGGGGGGCACTTTGTTGGGGTCAAAATTTGCACCCCCGTTGACCGAGTCAAAGTCAAGGTCAACCCCCAAGCTAGGTGGGCCCAAGCCCAGGTCAAGTGGGCCCATGCCCAAGTCAAGCCCGCGGCCAGCGTCCCCATGCCAACAACAAAATCATGTAATAAATAATTTTTATGTAATTTTTTATACATGAATGTATGCAAAATGGGCATAAAGCCAATATTTTGTAAGCCCATGGCTTATGTGCAAAAATGAAATGGCACATGAGCCATGGGAGGGCTAAAATGCCATTTTTGTAAAGCCCAAAGGGCTATATGTAAATATGTAAGCCTATAAAAGGCAACATGATGAATAAAAAAATAACACTTTTTCATTCCCCCAAAAACTAGGGTTCTTTGTGCCTCCTGCTCCTTCTCCAAGGTTCTAAATCTTCTCAATTCTTTTGAATTAAATCAAGAGTTTTACTCTTTCTTTTCCAAAACTAAGTAGTTTTCCACCACAAAACCCATAAAGGGGAACTCAGATCTCCCATCAGATCTCAAAAAGGAGTGACTTTTAAAATCCCCGACTTCTTGATCTTCAAGATCCGGCCAAACAACAGAAGGAAGAAGAAGAACCCCCTTCATCAGCTTCAAAACATCCCAGGAGTTTAACTCCATACATATATACATAACAAATATTTCCTTTCTGAAGCATAGCTTCTGTTTCTTAGGCTAAAAGCCACTTTTTCTCGCCGGTGCTCAAGCGCAGAGCGCCCGCGTGCCGACACGTGGCGCGCTTGCGCTCAAGCGCAAGCGCCCGAGAGCAAGTCGCCCACGTGCCGACACGTGGCGCGCTTGCGCTCAGCGCAAGCGCCTGAGCGCAAGTCGCCCCGGTGCCGACACGTGGCGCGCTTGCGCCCAAGCGCAAGCGCTCGAGCGCAAGTCTCCCCCGTGCCGACACGTGGCGCGCTTGCGCTCGCGCTTGCGCCCAAGCGCAAGCGCGCGAGCGCAAGTCTCCTACGTGCCGACACGTGGCGCGCTTGCGCTCATGCGCAGAGCGCCCACGTGCCGACATGTGGCACTCTAGCGCCTGAGCGCACAGCACCTAGGCGCACAGCACCCAAGGTGCTGCCCCCACACATCCTTTGGATGCCTTTTCCCTCTTTCTTTCTTTTATATATATACATATATACATATATACATACATATGTATACATATTTGCACACACACGTGCTCCACGACACTGTCCCTGTTAGAAAAAAATTTCTAACGGGGCGCTGCCCCGCACCCCGCACGGGGGCTGCTAGCCCCCTTGACCCCCAGCCCGCTATCCGGGTAGCGGGACCCCCGTAAAAACTCTGCGTGGCTCCCGATATATCTAAACCCCCCCTTTCAAAACACAACACACGTACACTGCACATTGAGTTCGCATGACCAGTTTAACCCGTTAATCGGAGGTTCCCTCGCCCCAAAGGCGAGGGGTAATTAACGACAGCTTAGTCCGTGGCTGCCGGAGATTCGGATCCCCACATTCAATAAACCCCGGCCTACCCTAGGCAGGGGGAATCTGTAGTACGCCTGACAAACGCGGGCGTATTCCCATCTCAATGGGGTGACGAAAAACACCCTACATAGTCAAATGTAGAATGTGAGGGTAAGAAAACGTCAATGGGGAAAATGTGAGTGAAGGTTGGGTGCAATGGAATTCTAGTGACAAATGGCAAGTTTTTGTAAAAATTTTGTTTTTTGTTTTTTTATAAAGAGTTTTGCAAAAGATTTTGTACGGAACTACGACACACTTTCAAGCAATCACAATTTAATAATGCACAATCAAGCCTAGAGCTAGGGTCTCCTAAGTCAACTAAACTGCTCCTAACTGGTCCAAAGTAACAAGTTGTAAGATATCCCTCAAATCTCCTCTTCACCGCCAATTATGGTCAGGTAAGTACAAGTGAAGAAAGGAGGGTTCTGCTCATGAATCACCGTGAGACGGGCCTTTTAAAATTACCTTTCTCACTTGTCTAGCATAGGCACCACAAAGTCAGATTTAGATAAACGACTGAATGCCCACAACCTTCCTCTGTCCTAATGAGCGCAACAGTCCTTAATTGGCCGAGTCTAGATATTTTTAATTAGCTCAAGAGTGATGCATATGCTTTTTGTGATTTCTGGTGTCTTAGGAAGGGTAATGAAATCCCTACCCAATCTGAAATGGTGTTATAGCCCCTTAAATTCCGTTTTAAAAATGCAAAGCGGTAACAAACAAAATCTAAAACACTTGCCAAATTTTTTTTTCCTTTTTATTTGCGGCGCAAAGAATCCTGCATAAAAATGATTTATTGGAGAGGGAGAAGAAGTTTTGTGCAAAGAACCCTGCAGGAAAATTTTTCAGTGGAGAGCAGAGGGTAGGAGAGAAGAAAAGAAATACTTACAAAGAAATCTGGACTGCTGACGTCAGCAAACGGCCGCTGATCCGCGGTTAAATGGTCAAATCTGCGGCGGTTCTGTGGTGGATCAGTCGGTTTAGAGCTTCAAAAAATTTCTCTGTTCTGATTTTGTTCTCTCCTTTCTGTTCTGATCTTCTTTTTGTTGATTTGTTCACTAGGCTTGTTCCAGATCTGAATCAGTCCGTCTTCCTTTCCTGCACAATTCGCACAAAAAAAATTAAAAATAACAAGATGATTTTTTTTTATGTATTTTTATTTTTTTTTCAATTTATATATTTTTTCAATTTCAATTAACCCGAAATTACAAAAAGAAAATAACTACCGTTTCCCCGGAAACGGCGCCACTTGATTGATGTTTTTCGTATGCATTTTAAAATTTAAGAGAATACCGCAATCAGGACGGTATCGCTTGGTAGCTAGCCGGTTGAGTATGAGTCGATCCACTGGGAAATGGTGTTATTTCTTTAAGTTCTAACGAGTTAAGTCCTACTTTTGGTAGGTTTTGTTTTAAGATCTAAGACTGAGATTAAATTGATTTAAAGTCTTGCTAGGGTTAGAATTAGGTTAGTTTGACATAGGGATTCTACTCACTGCTTTTAATGCCCTAGTTAAGAATATAGATATTAGGGTAATAGTTGACAAAGGGGATTAGCACGACTAAGAAGAAACTTAGTTTCTTACTTTTGGTCCTTGTCCGTCCTTTCTTCACTCTTAGCCCTAACCTCTATTTAAATCAACCACAACCGGTCTAACTAGGAAATCACCGCTATCTTGTTGGATAGGGTGTCGTAGTGAGCGGTGTGTGGTTACTTTAAATAAAGTCCGTATTAATTAAAATTATAGGGGCAAGGAAAGGAGTGAGAGAGATTTCCTTCTCTCAAACCTTCTCGATCCTAACTCTAACAAGTAAGGAATTACTCACTCATTAGGAAGTCAACGATAAAATTCATTTTTATAATTTTTATATTAGAAAACTAAATTGCAGATAAAAGAACAGATAAAAATTGCAAGAATTAAAATTTAGATAAAAAAATGCAAGATAGAAAAAGAAAACTTACTTTATTGATACCTCTCAATGATTACATGGAAATTAAAAATTTTGAAGCTAAGAATTAAAAAGAGGCATGCCTAAATAAGCTTTCGGCTTTCTTATTTATAGATAGGAGAAACCCTAGGTTTTACATTTGATCCATATTTGAATTTACAAGACTACCATAAGAAAGCCGGGTCAAAGCACCGACATCCACCGACACGTGCACAGACACGTGCACTGCACGGCCGTGGTTTCGCGGCAGAAAGCCATGTTTGGCCGCGGTTCCGCGGCCATATAGTGGGATTTTGATCTCCATTTTTCAGGGTTGCTTCATGTTGCTTTTTACTTCTGTTTTCTTCACTTGGTTCCACAGAATCTTTTCTACTTTCTTCCAGATTTCCAACAGTGCAGAATTATTTGGACTTTTTGCCGTGAGCTTCGCGTTAAAGTCTTGAATCTTGTGCCACCCTTGTGCTTTGTTGTAACACTTTAGAACGCGATTAGAGGTTAATTAAGCAAAAATATGGTTTTTAGTAAAAAGTTCACCAAAACGGTTTTCAAATATTTTATAAAAGTTAATGAATATTTTATTAGAATTTAATTTGGCTTGCACATACATGTGCATCTAAGCTAGGGCAAAATTTTAGGTTAAACCATGTTTATGTGGTCATGGGAGCTCAACCATCTTACTAATTAGAAAATGTAATTAACTAAATTAATAGTTTTCCAAAAAGTTCTAAATTTAATTCACAAATGATTTTCCTTTTGGGGTTGACTTTGAGAAGGAGGAAGAGAGAGAGAGGAGACAAGCATGGTTGGCATTTAATGAGGAGAGAGAATGTGCCATACTTTGTCCCCTAACCCCCTCTCACTCTATCTCTATTATTTGAATTTCCCATTATTCTTCTCCCACATTTTCCTCCTCTCTTTCTCTATCAAATCAGAGCAACTTCTGCCCTCACTAAACCCCCACCCAAATCTACAAGATCTCCACATCAATTCATCAAAATTCAACACTTCTTTCACACAAATTGATTCTACACCCCAAACCAACCCATGGAGCTAGGAAAGCTTGGACTTTGGAGCAAGTTGGTATAGGTATAATCCCCTAACTGTTATTTAGCTAGTTTTTAGGTTGTGTTACACTTTAGCTTCAATTTAGAACTTTAAAGTCGTAGTTTTGTGCCGATATCGTATTTTAGTGTCGTTTTAGAGCTACCGTAACCTGTTACTCCGAGTCCCTTTGTAAAACCCAAACAATGTAGTAATGTAGTTCGAGGTACCCTGAGTATGTGAGTGGAGTTTGGACCCTGCCTGCTCGGTTTTGGCCGGCGAAACGTATGTAAATTCCGGCGTCCTCTGGTTTATAAGGGGGTTAGGGCTTGGGTTTTGTAGGGTAGTTACCTGAATATGTTTAGAGGTGTTTGGTTCTACTAGATTTTCCTGTAATAGATTTAGGTGAAATCTGGGAACTGTTGTGAGTGTTTGTGTGACCATGGTGACATGTTACCCTAACCAGAACCATAGAATTGAACCCGATGCACAACTTTAGAATTGATCCATATCAGTTTTGTGAGTATTTTAGGTGTGCAAGGAAATCTGGAGCAACCCAGGAAATTTATGAGAGTAGCAAACAACACCAGGGATCCATTTTTGACCATAGGAGACCACCATGACAAAATGAAGCCTATATGAGCGAGGGGGTCGGGGAGGCCGGATTTTAATGGTATGTGGCCGGCCACTTGGTAGGGTGTTGTGTCGGGGTTGGTCCAATAGCTTAAATACACAATGTATATCACCCTAGACTTGTTTGCTTGGCTTTATTTGACCTGAGTCAAAATCTGGGAGCTTTTTAGAGTGATTTTGGTTATGTTTTCCGTATTTTGAAATGCTAATTCTTGTTATTTGGATTTGTATTTGGTTGTGGCATGTCCGTACATCAACAACAAGGGTTATTTGGTTGATTTGGTACGCGTATGCTATAGGTTCTAACCTACGAGCAAGGCGCGTGCCGTTTTGGATTTTAGAACCTTATTTTAATAACGTTGCGATATGTGTTGTTATTGTAGGTACCTTCGCGTAGATTCCGAGGCGACGGAGCGTGGCGTCAACGACTTCGGCAAGCTAAGACCAAGATGAGTGGATCTATATCCACGGGGGAAGTCGGGTGGATGTCGTATAGCACCCCCGCAATTAAGGGAATCTAGATTAGGAAACTAAGGTTATAGTTGAAAGATAGTTAGTGAAACTATATTAGAAGAAAAATGACAGTTAGAAGTGATATGATACTGCTGATATGAAATGACGGGAATTGAGGATGATATTTGATGATACTACCGTTTAGGGTACTATAGGACTAGATAGTCGACGTAGATGTGTCATCCGAACCATACATATTTCTAAACTGAAGAATCGTATGCATCTTTTAAACAGTTACCTTGAGGGACGTTACGGATTTTCAAACGATATCTTTTCCTTAAAAACACCATAACCCCTATTTTCTAAACTACGATTCGCTTCTTTTCAAAATCTGCTTGTATGGTTCGGGTGTGTATGTTAGATTAGATACTTATACTTATTAAAGATAAAATGTTTATGTAAAATCGACTTGATATGAGATATAAATGCAATGAAAGAATATAAGACGGATATGATAATTTGATGGTATGATGGTATACGGATGCGAGTCGATTGAGATGAATTATACCCTGTCGGTCCTCTGATATGAGATTATTGCGGATACGACCTGGGACATAGGTATATAGAGATATTTATATATGTTGTGAATCGTGAGTGATAGCCGTATGAGACGTTAGGTCCGTACCCTCGTCTTATAGGATGATAGGATCCCTGATAGCTTAATGCCGCCGTACGATGATTTTCCGTACGTGATGAGTTTGACTTGAGGTTTGATCCATACCTTTGACTAGAGGATGCCGTACGATGTATTATATCGTACGTGGCGCTGTGAGGATAGATGCCGATTGATAGATTTACTGACTCAGACATATGATAGTTACGTATACCTTATAGCTTTTAGCTGATGATTTACCTTATGCTGCATTCATGATATTATTATTTCATTGCATATACCTGTGTTAGTACACTTACACCATTATCGATGATGTGTATGTTACACGTACACAGATTTACCGGCTCACACACTTCATCATCGATAATTGCCATGTCACTACACAGTAGGATTGCTGCATCATGATATAACTCTTTGCATAATTTACTTGCTATTGTTACCTGTGCACTTTTATACGATGTTGCATTTGATTTTGGAGTTATTGGAAACCGCAAGACATATTTTCAAAACTGGAATTATTTAAAGGAGCGGTTTTCCCTTAATATGGTATATCACTGTTCCATATTGCATGATATACGGATATGCTTACATTTCATCATATGTCGCATACATCATACTTTATGATTTTACGCATTGAGATATGCTGTTTTCATGAGATTTCTGGATTTGAGAACCGTAGTCATTTTAAAAGAAAGTATGTATTGTTTTAAAAACCCGGTTTCTCTTGATATAATATTTCAGTTGTTCCCCTCCGAACGGCGGCCAAGACAGGGGGGTCTTGCCTGTGATTCGGGACGGATGCTAATTGGTGCTATCCGTCCACCTCTCCGAAGATGCCAAGTTGATTTATGGCACCGCATATCGAAGGTTTAAACGGATGTGGCCGATATAGCAGACTTCGTCAGATTCCTCCTCGCTTGAGGGGTTTTTGATTGTGGGGACGCTCTTCCCTGCAGGCGCAAGCCCCGACAGTTAATTACGCTACCGCATCGCGGTAACAACTTTCTCCTTCTCCAGATGGTCACTTCGTGTCGTGGGTGTTTGTTTTGTTTGTGGTTTCCCGTGGATTGTATACGGAGACTAATTTATGTTGTCGCCCGTAGGACGTGGATTAGTCCAAATTCATATTTTCTTAGATTTGGATATGGGGTTTTGGTTTAAGGATACGTTAGCCATATTTGAGGCTAAGATCAAATTAAACATTTGTTAAGGATACGTTAGTCCAATTTAAGACTAAGATCAACTTAACGGGATCGTTTGGATCCGGAAAAAGAGCGTTTGGAGGCTCTATTATTCCAGTTTAGGGACATAGTGGTCCATTGCATGTATGGCCGTCGGGACCCATCACCTCTCTGACGACGTTGAAGGATTACAACGACAGATGTCAGAGGAGTTCAGAGATGTACCCTTGAACCAAAGTTGATTGGGGAATCCATAGTCCAATTTAGGACTAAAGTCTGTTTGAAGGTTTAAGGATACGTTAGCCATATTTGAGGCTAAGTTCAACTTAAACGGGATCGTTTAGATCCAACAAAAGAGCATTTGGGCTCTATTGTTCCAGTTTGTGGACATAGTGGTCCATTGCCAGATTAGGGACATGGTGGTCTATTGCCAGTTTAAGGACATAGTGGTCCAACATTCCCATTTTGGGGATGAATATTGGTTTAAGGACGCATTAGTCCATGAGTTTAAGGACCCCACAGTCCGTATTAGTGTATGGTTGTCGGGACCCGTCACCTCTCTGACGACGTTGAAGGATCACAACGACAAATATCAGAGGAGTTCAGAGATGTACCCTTGACCCGGGTATAAATTGATTTGGGAGAGAAGTTGTGCTCGATTCAATTTAATTTGAGGACTTTTGGCCAGAATTGGGTTAAGTCCAGCTATGTTTGAAATATTGGCCTTTTGGACTATTAGACATTTGTCTAGGTTCAGCCCCTCATCATTCAGCAGTGCTAAACAGAGGTTTGGGGGCTCTGACAACATTTTGTCTTTGATTTCCTCAATTTTAAGATTCATTTGGAGGAGGGCCTTTTGCCTCTGGAAAATTAGCCAATTTGGCTAAAAGTAGTGTTAAATACTAGAGAACAACAGTGTTAAACACTGGAGATAGAACTCTCAAATTAGTGTTAAACACTAAAAGACAATCAGTGTTAAACACTGGAAATATAATCTTCAATTTAGTGTTAAACACTAGAAACAATCAGTGTTAAACACTGGAAATATAATCTTCAATTTAGTGTTAAACACTGGAAATATAATCCCCAAATTAGTGTTAAACACTAAAGAAAGAGGGGTTACGTGTGGACACGTGAGAGCGCCCAAAAGGGGGACCAGATCCCTTTCTTCGTTCTGCAATTAAGTGTTAAACACTTTTCATTTCCTGGCCATCACGTGTGGGCACGTGTTAGGCATCCACCCATTGGATATTAAAGGGATTTGTTGGGGGTCACGTGGGGACACGCGAGGGCGCCCTAAATGTGGAGCCAGATCTCCTTTTGTTTTATCCTCAAATCTGCGAATAAGTGTTAAACACTTTTCATCTTTATTTTAGAGCATCACGTGTTGGCACGTGATGGGGATTTATGCATCGATAATTACAGCACTTGCTGAGGGGTCATGTGGGGACACGTGAGAGCGCCCAAAGGTTCTTTTCTTTTGTTTTTTCTTTCTGCATTTTGGGAGTCACGTGGGAGCACGTGAGGCATTGCCTTAAAGCTTCTTTTCTTCAGGGATCTTTTCAACGATCACGTGGGGGCACGTGACCCTAGCTCTTTTCATGAATAAAGATCTTTTAAGAATTGAATTCTCTGTAGGGTTAAACCTTAATTATGATTTTGGAGGAATTAAATTCCTATTTTGAAAGAATTAAATTCTTATTTAGGATAAAACCCTGATTTCTTTTTAAAGGAATTAAATTCCCAGATATGTAAAAGAATTAAATTCTTGATTAGGGTTAAACCCTAGTTTTGTTTTAGGAGAATTAAATTCTCAAAACTCAATTCCCCTTCTAAGTTTAGGATCTGCATGGCAGGATCTCGACCCGATGAGAATTAAATTCTCAACTTATGGGGAGATGTGCTCTGTGCAGATCTTCAACCAGAAGAAGAACTAAGTTCTTTTTTGTATAAGAGTTAAACTCTTGGATTTTGAGAATTAAATTCTCTGTTTGAAGTTTTGATTCCCTTTCTTTTCTCACCTAGGGTTTTCTTTGTTGAGAATTAAATTCTCCTTTTTTTTCTTCCCTCTTGAGAATTAAATTCTCCTCCCTCTGTTTTTCTCTCCCAAAAAGGTCCCTCCCCTTCTTTTCTTGGCTCCTATTTATAGGAGAAGGAAAAGAATCAATTTGTTTAATAAATCTTTCATTGCAAGATTTGATTTGTTTTCATATTTAATATGATCATTTAGATCATTCAGTGAATTTTATTCACCGTTGGATTTTAAATCCAAAGATATTCTGTTTGTTATCTCTGGTGAGATAGGGGAAATCTTTCCTTGTATCAAATCTTTCCATAAATTGGTGATTTTTAATCACCCTTGGATCTTTAATCCAACGGTCCCCATAATCCTTTTCCATTTGGAAAGATTTAGAAAGATTTAGAGAAATTTAGAATTTTAATTCTATTTGGAAAGATTTAGAGAAATTTAGGATTTTAATTCTATTAAACTGTAAGGCTTTTAAAGCCTGTCACATGCCGGCACGTCACCCTTGGTCACGTGTGAGCACGTGATACCTCAATAAGGTATTTTCCTCAGACATTTGTTATTTTATTTCTGTTTTAATTGTCACGTGTCAACACGTGACCATTGGTCACGTGTGAGCACGTGACCCCCAATTGGGTTCTTCTTCATTTGTTATTTTTATTTCTGTTTTAACTATCACGTGCCAACACGTGACCATTGGTCATGTGTGAGCACGTGATACCTCATTGAGGTAATTCCTGATTTTTAATCAGGGAACAGTGCACAGCATATTTGCTCATAACTTTTGATCCCGGATGAATTATGAAGCCCATAATATATCAAATCGAAGGGTTTTTCGAGATGCTTCCAATATCATCAGAATTTAGCTGTTCCTCCTTCATGAGTTTATCAAAATACAGGCCGGAAGATACTGATTTGCATTTCCTTAAGCGTATCGCTGCCATTTGATACCTTGGGCTCTTTTGCGCAGAAATTTTTGGCGGGAACAAATGCCCCCCACTACTTTGCCCACGTAAGTATGTACGTGGGTGAAGTAGTGCAAAGTTATGCATGGTCACCGAATTGAGTGCTTAGGAGACAAGTTTAGGGTCTTTGTAGCCAAAGACTTTTCAACTTTATGAGCCGTGAGGGTCTCACAAAGACTTTTCTCCCTACAGATCGAGAGGATCTCGTAGGTGTATTTTCTCCTTAGGGGTCATGAGGACTCCTAAGTGTATTTTCTCTCATAAGTCGTAAGGATCTTATAAGAGAATTTTCCCTCTTACGAGTCGAGAGGACCCGTAAGCGGTTGTTTCCCTCCTTGTCGAGATTCGACTTTAGAGAGTGTGACCCGTGGATAGTATGCAAGAGACCGTTTTGGATCGCCTTGCAGGGACCAGTGCTTAGGAAACAGATTTTTTCAATCCCTGCTGCCTAAGGCTTTTCCTCACGAGTCGAGACGAATCGAGAAGTTCTCGCAAAGACATCAATTTCCTCACGAGTCGAAACGGATCGAGCAGATCTTGCAAGAATATCCTAACGTCACAGTTAACCTATGCTCTTTACGACAAAGGTCCGTTAGGGTCTGTGGTACTAGGATTTTGGCCGTCGTACCGTCGCGTTGGCTGATATATTTCTCGATAGGCAGTTTTGCTGTTCGAGTAGCCTTGCGACATGTCGTGTCTCTGATCCCTTCGGGGGATGGACAAAACGTCTTCAAGAAATCCTCCTAGGCAGTTTGACCGTCGGAAGAGCAAGCGTTAGGAATTTTGCCATGCCGCTTTTTACTTGAGGTTAGGCTTATTTTGGAGAGCCCCGATGAGTCATAACCACTCCGCGCTGGTGTCGGATGATCTCCGATAGTCTTTCAGGCTTTATATGACTTGCCGTTAAGACCCTGAAACTAGGAATTTGGCCTTTGCTTCGTTTGCTGGCATTGCGTCCTCTGTATCGAGACGAATGTCGTGGTTGTCTCTAGGTTGCTGGTGAACCGTCGAGGTTTGGAACTAGGGATTTTGCCGTGACTCCTTTTGGTGATGTCGCGTCTGCTGTGTCGAGAAGAAAGTCGAGGTGGTGACCACTCCGCACTGGCGCGAGATAATCTCCGATTGTCTTTCAGGCTTTATATGACTTGCCGTTAAGACCCTGAAGCTAGGAATTTGGCCTTTGCTTCGTTTGCTTGCATTGCGTCTGCTGTATCGAGACGAATGTCATGGTTGTCTCTAGGTTGCTGGTGAACCGTCGAGGTTTGGAACCAGAGATTTTGCCGTGACTCCTTTTGGTGATGTTGCGTCTGCTGTGTCGAGACGAACGTCGAGGTGGTGACCACTCCACGCTGATGTGGGATGATCTCCGATAGTCTTTCAGGTTTTATATGAGTTGTCTTCAAGACCCTGAAGCTAGGAATTTGGCCTTTGCTTCGTTTGCTTTGGCGCGTTCGAATCCTACTGGGGGAAGAACGCTGGGGTGACATTTCATCTGCTGTATCAAGACGATTGTCGAGGTGGTGACCACTCCGTGCTGGTGCGAGATGATCTCCGATTGTCTTTCAGGCTTTATATGACTTGCCGTCAAGACCCTGAAGTTAGGAATTTGGCCTTTTGCTTCATTTGCTTTGGCGCGTCCGAATCCTGCTGGGGGAAGAATGCTGGGGTGACATTTCATCTGCTGTATCGAGACGATCGTCGGGATGGTGACTACTCTGTACTGGTGCGATATGATCTCCGATTGTCTTTCAGGCTTTATATGACTTGCCGTCAAGTCCCTGAAGCTAGGAATTTGGCCTTTTGCTTCATTTGCTTTGGCGCGTCCGAATCCTGCTGGGGGAAGAACGCTGTGGTGACATTTCATCTGCTGTATTGAGACGATCGTCGGGATGGTGACCACTCTGTACTGGTGCGAGATGATCTCTGATTGTCTTTCAGGCTTTATATGACTTGCCGTCAAGACCCTGAAGCTAGGAATTTGGCCTTTTTCTTCATTTGCTTTGGCGTGTCCGAATCCTGCTGGGGGAAGAACGCTGTGGTGACATTTCATCTAGTGTATCGAGACGAATGTCGAGGTGGTGACCACTCCGTGCTGGTGCGAGATGATCTCCGATTGTCTTTCAGGCTTTATATGACTTGCCGTCAAGACCCTGAAGCTAGGAATTTTGCCTTTACTTCATTTACTGGCATTGCGTCTGCTGTAACGAGACGAATATCGAGGTGGAGCTGTGATTTTTCCGTCACTCTGCTTTATTTTGACCATGAGGTCTTTTGTTGACATTGCTTCTGCATCCTGCTGGGCTGCGAAGGAACGCCGTTGTTGACATTGCGTCTGCTGTAACGAGACGAATGCCGAGGTGGAGTTAGGATTTTGTCGTCACTCTGCATTGTTTCGACCATGGGGTCTCTTGTTGACGTTGCATCTACATCCTGCTGGACTGCGAAGGAACGCCGTTGTTGACATTGCGTCTGCTGTAACGAGACGAATGCCGAGGTGGAATTAGGATTTTTCCATCACTCCGCATTGTTTCGACCATGGGGTCTCTTGTTGACGTTGCATCTGCATTCTGCTGGACTGCAAAGGAACGTCGTTGCTGATTCTTAGGCTGTAGATATTGCCGTTAAGATTTGGAACTAGGGACTTTGCTATGGTTCCGTTTCGTTGCGACTCTGAGGTCGATTGTTGACGTCACGTCTGCATCTGGTGGGAATGAGGAGAAACGCCATTGGTGATCTCTAAGTTGTCGATATCGACGTCGAGACCCTGAAGCTAGAGATCTTCCTTTGCTTCGTTTGTTGACATTGTGTCTGCAATATTGCGACAAATGTCGAGATTGTCTCTAGGCTGTCTATGAACCGTCGAGATTTGGCTTCGCTTTCTGATGGAGCCTGTTGGGAAGGTATGGTTCCCTCCTTGTTCGTGCCCATGGATTGTATACAGGGGTCAATGTGACCTCACCTGCAGGGCAAAAAGTTTCATTCTTTCAGAATTTTTTTTATTTCCGCGATGCTCTATCATTTCAGCTTTTATATCGCGGAGGTTGCGATTGCCCAATCATTTCGGCTATTTTTCGCGGTGCCCAATCATTTCGGCTATTTTTCATTTTACTCGCTGCTTTTTATTGCGAGTTGCCCAATCATTTCGGTAGTTTTTGTATGCATACATTTTTACTTGCTGATTTTGTTGCAAGTTGCCCCATCATTTCGACTATTTCATATGCATTTTTTTTGGCTCGCTGATTTTTTCTCGCGAGTAGGGAATTTGGGATCTGATACTAATCTAGGCATCAGCATCGCTGCGACTGGAATATTGCCAGGAGCGAATCATCATTTGCCGTAAAATGACTTGGAATTTGATATCGGTTTAGGCATCAGCATCGCTACGACTGGGATATTGCCAGGAGCGAATCATCATTTGCCATGACAGGACTTGGAATTTGATACTGGTTTAGGCATCAGCATCGCTACGACTGGGATATTGCCCGGAGCGAATCATCATTTGCCATGACAGGACTTGGAATTTGATACTGGTTTAGGCATCAGCATCGCTACAACTGGGATATTGCCAGTAGCGAATCATCATCTGCCTCTGTCGATGTCGAACAAAGGTGGCTTAGCAAACAGGGTTAGGATCCCATCGACTAAGGCTTTTGACTTCATGAGCCGTAAGGGTCTCATAAAGGTGTTTCTCCCTACGAATCGTGAGGATCTCGTAGGTGCTTTTTCTCCTTAGGGATCGTGAGGATTCCTAAGTGTATGTTCCCCTGTAAGTCCTAAGGATCTTACAAAAGGGTTTTCTCATTATAAGTCGAGAGGACTTACAAGGGTTGTTCACCGTATGGACATATCCCTAGTCATGGGTGGGACTTGTTAGGGAAATGTTTATTCGCGCCCGTGGATTGTATACAAGGGTCAGTACCGAGCTGCTTGTAGGACAATATCGAAGGTTGTGGGGGGTTGCTTAAGAACAGGTTTAGGTCTCTGTAACTTAAGACTTTCAAATCTTATGAGCCGTGAGGGTCCCATAAGAGAGTTCTTCTTACGAGTCATGAGGATCTCGCAAGTGTAATTTCTCCTTAGGAATCGTGAGGATCCCTAAGTGTGTTGCGTCCCTGTGAGTCGTAAGGATCTCACGTGGGTGGTTTCTCCTCACAAGGTCGAGAGGACCCTGTAAGTGTCTTTTAACGAGGTTGCGCCCTTTCGTGTTTTCACAACACTCGCCGGCAGCCCTGCTGTTTTTACTCACAGAGCCCTTTCGGGTTTTCATCCGTGCCCATTTTTCTTATGGACATACCGTTTTTTTTGTTTTTTTTAATGAGTCTGCGCCCTTTCGGGTTTTCACAAACATCGCCGGTAGTCCTGCTGTTTTTACTCATGGCGCCCTTTCGGGTTTTCATCCGTGCCCATCTCGTTTGTGGACGTACCGTTTTTTTTACCATGTCAGCCTGAAGATGCCGCGGGTTGGGAGTAGTTTAACGACGTTTCGGTCATTTGCAAGTTTTAGGACATTGCGGTCCACCGTTGCCTTATTTGAGGCGAATTTCTAGTTTACGGACTTTTCGGTCCATAGGGCTTTCCCTATGAATGAGCACGATGCCCCCGGCATATAAACCTTTCTCGGAGCATGTGGTTGTGGCGGGCTTACCTTCCAGTTTTCGGACAGCGCGAACTTGCCCTGTTGGTATTGGTCTTCAACCCAGTTTTTGAAGATGTAGCAATTTTCGATCGGATGGCCCAATACTTGGTGGTAAGGGCAGTAATTAGGATTGTTGACCTCATTCAGTTGTAGCTGGCATTTCGGCTCCTGTAGAGTGATAAGCCCGTCGCGCACTGCTAGTTCGAACAGCCTCCTTGTTTCGTCCTGAGGAAACGAGTAAGGATGTTTCAACTTTTCGTAGAGGGGTTGTTGCTTGTTGCTTTGGTGAACAACTGGTCTAGGGCCACTCGATTGTTGTTGAGCGTTGGCGACGAAGGCCGTTTTTCCCTTCCCTTTATCCTTTTTGTTCGATCGCTTGTTTGCGGGTCCGAGATTCTTTCCGGGTAGCGTGCAATTGCACGGCTGAATGTTCTCGCAACTCCTCAATTCTATCGTTTCAGAGATGGGTTCCTTGAAGAGAGGGCCGAGGGCTACTTTTTCGTCGGAGTCGCTCCCGGAGGTGAGAACTCGCGGTCCCCCGGGATTAACCCTATAACAATTGCCGACAATTCTTTTATACCCATCTGTCACATCTTTCCGCTGTCTACGAGCATCACGCTTTGTCCTGTTGAAGTGTTTCCTGTGAGCGACATATCCTTACCACCAACACTTAAAGGAGTTGCAGTCTTCAGTAGGATGTGCGATCTTCTGATGATATAAGCAAAAGTTAGGATGCACGTCCGCTTCATCAAGATGTATACCACCGGGAGAATTTTCTCTGAAAGAGGGCAGCTTCATCCCCATTGATATGGCTTTGGCGAATCGTTTCCTTGTCTTGATCCTGCTTTCATTTGCGGCGGATGTACTTTGACCTGGTGGGAGTGTTTCGACCCTTTCGTCCAGTCGCCGGCATTTGGCCTTTTCAAATATGACCATCTCGCGCTCCCGATCAGCTTTTCTTTTTAGACGGGCTTCGTTCAGGAATGCGTCAATTGTTTCGTCTGATGGACCTAGAAGTTCCGGCTCGGGATCTGCCCCCGGTTTCTTTGCGTCAGGAGCTTCTTCACTGTCTATCGACGAGTGAGAGATCATACGACAGCTTGCCACATAATCCTCAGGTTCATCCGACGAGTCTCTGTCATCACCTCCGTTCTAAAGGACGTGGCCGAGGAACTCTTGGAACGTGATTGGAGTTCGCACCTTCTGGTTATATTCTTCCAGCGCGTCGATTTGTTTCTGCAGATCCGTGCGCTTGTCGCCAGGCTTCACGGGCTTTTTGGGTTTCTTCTTCTTTTTCGAAGATTTTGATGGCTGGGTGTGAGTGTTTTGGCTATCACCACCGCTCTTTGGAGTTGAACGCAGTTTTAACATTCCTTCGATGATCTGGGGTTCCAGCGGATTCCTCCACCTGATCGCCGGGCATGTTTGGAGATCATTCAGCATTCTTTTGGTTTTAGCTGAAAGAGCGACCTCCCATGGGGCTTCCCTTATGAATGAGCACGATGCCCTCGGCGTGTCCACTTTTTTAGGGGCATGAGGTTGTGGCGGGTTCACCTTCCAGTTTTCGGATAACGCGAAATTGCTCTGTTGGTACTGATCCTCAATCCATCCCTTAAAGACGAAGTAATCTTCGATTGGATGGCTTACCGCTTGGTGGTAAGGGCAGTAATTAGGATCGTTGACATCGCCTGGCTGCAACGGACGTTTTGGATTCGGCAGATTGATGAGTCTGTTGCGCACTGCCAGCTCGAACAGTCTCCTTGTTTTATCCTGAGGAAACGAGTAAGGACGTCCTAGTCTCTCCTCGAGGGATGGGCGTGGACGCATATTGTTTTGGCGAACAACTGGCTTTGAGTTGCTCGGCTGTTGTTGAGCATTGGCGATGAAGGTTGCTTTTCCTTTGCCCTTTTCATTCCAAGGTTCCGTCTTCGAAGATGAAGTCCTATGACCCATCCGGTCCATTCAGGACAGCTTGTCAATCAAGGCCTGGAAGGTGATCGGCTTGAAGAACATCATAAATTGGGAAATAGTTGCTTGCAGATCAAGAGTGCCCACGAACATGCCCACCACAGGAGCTTCCTCTATGTGCTGTTCGCACTTTGACCACAGGTTTCGCCATCGTATTGCGTATTGCACCCACGTTTCACCTGGTTTCACCCTGGCGTTGATCAATGCCGTTATTGGGGTGCGTTCGATGGCACTCGCGAAACGCTGGGTAAACAACAACTCCATTTCAGCGAAAGTTTTGACGGAGTCATTCGGAAGTTCGGAATACCACTCAAATGCCGTTTCCGATAAACTGCCGACGAATTGGCGAAGCAAGAGCTTGTCGTCGCCGCCTGTATTGCCGCAGAGAGCCCTGAACTGGGCCACATGTTGATGGGGATTGCCCGTCCCCTTGTAGACATGAAATTTCGGGATCGTGTAGCCCGGTGGGTAACTGATTTGGTCATACCAGTCCGGATAGGGTCGTCCGGTTCTAACAATTTTCCCAGCCGCTTCATTCGCCTGATGGACTCGTATCTGCTGAGTTATATAGTTGTCCAGGGCGGCCTTGGAGATAGTTTCCTTTTTGGCTGTTGAAAAAGCCGGAGGTGGATTTGATATTTCTCCTCTGTCGTTTTCGAGGATAATCGGAGGATCTTCAGCTGGAGGATCCGGCTGTAACATCATTCCTACCATGTCTTGGAAGAGAAGCGTCATTTGTTTTATATTGGCAGCTTGTTCTGCTGCTTCTCTGTCCTTCTTTTCGAGGACTCTGCGTAGGAAGTCAGCGTCAGTTTCTTGTTCGTGACGCTGTTCTGGTGATGCCTCCGAGCTTTCTTTTGGCCCGGTAAGGGCGGCCATTGCAGTCATCATTTCTTGAAGCTTCTGTTGTTGCTCCTGGGTTTTGGTCACAGATCGAGTGAGCGGTCGGTGACGCGATGAAGCACGGCTTTCCTCTTTTCCGGAATCCATATAAACAGTGTGCACCACCATGCCCCCAGACTTGGGGCGTTTATCTTCAGTGTCTTTGCGATTTGCCAAATACACAGGGATCTTCTCCGACCTCCTTCTTTTTTGAGCGGTCGAAGATGAAGGGGCCGTTGTAGTAGATACCCAAGTAGCTGTCGTTTTTGGTGGCTTGACAGAGTAGTCATTCTCCTGCCGAACCTTCATCTTTTTCTGTCGGCGGAGATAGTCTTGATCCACTACGGAGTCCTGGACTTGACGCCAGACCTTGTAAATTTTAGAGGACAGCCGTTGAGGGGGCTGCTCCAGCTTCACCTTTGGGGCATTATCCACAGATGTAGGAGATCTTTTCAATACGGCAGTTGGCAAGTTTTTGCGCACCTTCCTAAGTGGTTCAAAGCCATTTCCAGTTGGGAAAGCAGCATCAATTTTCGCTTGTTGGAGTCGGCGGAGTCAGTCCAGAAAGAGAGTTGCCCCCAGCCTTCCTTACTCGGCTCCAGTGGTATATCCCTAGTAGGAGGAGTGTTGTCTCCTGAGGGTTTTCAGCGGGTTACACCCACAAAATAATAAAAGAGAGATGGTGAAAGTTATATGAAGATAAGAACTATAAAAGAAAGAACTTGAAAATAAGAGTTTTCAAATATACCAGGTTTTCAATCTCTATGAGCCCTATCTTAATGGTCATGAAAAAATGTTAGAAATCACATTATCCTTCAATAAAACATCGCCTTTAGTTTTCATTCCTACCTTTCTTCCAAATATCGATCATATACCCCTACGTGTGTGAACTGGACATCCCTACACTCAGAGAATTCAATTCAAGCAATCATACTCCTGCCCATCTGCCTTAGTACTTTTTAATAGATATTTAGATTTGCTCACACATTTTCATGCGACCGTTAATACTTCTTGAGGTACTAACCGACCGATTACTCATGTGATCGCTTATTAGGTGTATTTCCTCGTCTTGCACCACCTAAGGCTTAGCAGTGACTCCCGGACCAGTTGGTCTAAGGCACTAGGTGATGAAGCACCCTTGCTATATTTTTTTATTGCTTCCTTGGCGATAACAAAACCAGTGTTCATTTTTCTTCACCATTTTATATTTTATTCAATTTTTTTATTTCCTTCATACTTTGGCTTTTAGACAAGAGCATTTCAAGGTATTCTCAACTATCCTGAGTTTCAAGACGTGTGTAAGTGCGTATAGCAAGGTATCAACGTTCAAATGTTTGGCTTCTAGAATAGGAACTATTTTTCAGGCTTATTTTTATCCTCAGATTAGTAATTTCCTTCATCTTACTAACCCTTGGGACAACAGCTCATAACTACTTATTACTAGTTTCATTTAAGAAAACATCTAACTTTCTTGTTTTTCTTAAACTATTCCTATCTTTTAAATATAATTTTTCACTTTCTACTCTTTTATTATCACAATTTTTTGTGTGTGGTTATATATAGTATAATGCAAAATAGGGCGTAAATAAGCACAGGAGCGCTGAAAAACGACTTCTTGGGAGCTTCTTGCGATGGTACAGGAGCGCTGAAGCTCGTTGGAGGGAGCATGGTCCTGAAGAATAGCCCAGTGGTGGTTTGAGTTACCTGCTCCACTGGCATAGTGAAAAGGGAGGCCGATTGGGGCCCGTAGGTTACTCCTCCAGATGGGACAGAGCGAGAGTTGCTGTTGCAGTTAGTGTAGTTTGAAGCCATTGATTTTCTGTTTTCTGCACGGAGAAAGACACCAAATCTAAGTACCTCGAATCCACAGGCAACCATAGCAAACCGCGATTCGTTCACGAACACGACACACGAAGTGTGGAGTGGAAAGAGGAAACGGTCCCACCGGGCGTTCCAGAATCTGTTCCCCTCCGAACGGCGGCCAAGACAGGGGCGTCTTTCCTGTGATTCGGGGCGGATGCTAATTGGTGCTATCCGTCCACCCCTCCGAAGATGCCAAGTTGGTTTATGGCACCGCATATCGAAGGTTTAAACGGATGCGGCCGATGTAGCAGACTTCGTCAGATTCCCCCTCGCTTGAGGGGTTTTTGATTGTGAGGACGCTCTTCCCTGCAGGCGCAAGCCCCTACAGTTAATTACGCTACGGCATCGCGGTAACAACTTTCTCCTTCTCCAGATGGTCAATTCGTGTCGTGGGTGTTTGTTTTGTTTATGGTTGCCCATGGATTGTATACGGAGACCAATTTATGTTGTCACCCGTAGGACGTGGATTAGTCCAAATCCGTATTTTCTTAGATTTGGGTTTAGGGTTTTGGTTTAAGGATACGTTAGCCATATTTGAGGCTAAGATCAACTTAAACATTTGTTAAGGATACGTTAGTCCAATTTGAGACTAAGATCAACTTAACGGGATTGTTTGGATCCGACAAAAGAGCGTTTGGAGGCTCTATTTGTTAGTTATATGTATGCCCTAGAGGCCATTACTGTACATACGATGTATATTGTAATGGATGCTTGGACATATATAGGGAGGACTTTCTTGCTCGACATGATAGTATGCTATCTGGTTGTACTTTATCTTAACATGTACTCTGATTGTCTCTATATTACATGTTGATAAAGCCTTTAGGATATGTACTCGACTACTGGGACTATGATGAGATCATACTAGTGGGGCCACGGTAGTCGACGAGTACATCCTATAACTGTTCCTAGTCGAGGGTGTATCGAGACAGGGCATCGATACACCAGAGTAGACTAGCGTATACGCATCTTGACCCATATGATGGGCGATGGATGATCCCATATCCATCGGTGTTTGACATCAAGGATGGTGTACGGGTGCTCAGTAGAGACTGGGTACACTGGACGGACTCGCCGAGAACTCCCAGATGGTATTATACTTCACGTCAGATGGCAGTTCTCCGGTGACACTGGTACAGAGTAGTCTGTTGACCCGAGATCGTCATAGAGTCTTGTGTGATTCCCACTGTGCTTTGATTTCCATCATACCACGTCTAAGAGGGCGTGCAAAAAGGTGGCTTTTGGGTACAGTCCCGAATCACATGGAGGCAATGAGCGATAAGAGGGGTTTCCTGTCTCCTGGTATAGGGAGTTGATATTGTGCTGTGTTCGATTGGCTATAACCGGAAATCCCTGGCCAGGGTTGCTGAGATTTACTGATAAGTGTTATCAGTAGTTTCTCGAACTGTTATAGACCTTATATCGACACGACTTATCAAGCTACTGGGGTCTGACGTTTACCACCCCTAGGCGAGATATGCGACATATCAGACGACGAGACCGGACTGTACGGGAGTGTTACTGATTGGATTCACAGGAGAATGTACAGGCTTGCTTGTTGATCTTCTGAGCACTCAAAACCTGGATGGCTGTTACGTTTAGCTGACCTCTTGCAGCTTGTGGGTGTTTGATATGATCATCACCTACCGCCGGCATATTGACGATTCTTTAGAGTCCTACACAGAGGTTTCTTGACTCAGGCAAAACGGAGTAAGAGCACATATGTGATATGTGCGGGACCGAGGATAATGCGGTATGTGATACCGTATTGGATTCTCGCGATATGAGATATCGGCCGGGTATATGTGATATAGCCGGGTCATCTTATTAGTCGGTTATATGCGATATAGCCGGATTGTCGGATCAAGTGTTGATTCGATAATTTAATGTATAATAATATATATGATATATTAAATTACATTAACTAATATTAGCTCACTAAAAGATTCTTTTTCTCACTCGGGTAATACATTGATATATATGCGATATATGTTAAATGTATTATTTTATTTTTGTTACAATAAATATTATATATGTGATATATAATATTGTAACATGATATGATAACTAATGCAACATGTTTATTAGAGATTAAACAAGATTACGGTTTGATTTGGGTTAATACTTTCTAGATGATTTTAGAAGCTTTTCTTTTGTCTTGTGAAAGATATTTTATTATGACTCACCTTTAACCCAACCCAAACCCTAACCCTAGTTAATTCTCTACATGGGTTTAGTTGACCATGGTTGCATTAATCATTTTTATCCTTTCATTATTCATCACAAAAGGATTCTATCATATTCATCTTCTTCCTTCTTTCTTTTCATGAAAAAGCTTTCTAGCTTTTTCTAAGTGATGAAAAATGAGTGAGAATAAGAAAACAAATGAGAACAAAAATCCTACTTCATCATCCTCATCTATCCTTGCCATTTAGATGAGGGTGTTCACATCATTTCATGAGTGATAGCTTGTGTTAACGAAACTTCAAGGTAGATCATCTATGTTATCGAAGATCGGAAGCAAGACTGCATCTTTCTCTTCATGAAGCCTCTCAAGAGTCCGGAATACGATGATCGCAGCGAAGGTACCTCAACACGGACCTTAAGAAGTAAAGGACCGGATCTACAAAGGTTGTAATCCCTCTCACTTAGTGTTAAATAGTTTAACATGCTAGTTTTCGCTTAAACCCTAGTTTAAAGATCCGGCTTTGGGTTGTTCGGCACGGCTAAAATTTTAATCGGGCATGGTAGATGCCTCCTAGACCCTTGTGCGTGTTCCTAGCAACCCTACACTATTGTTCCAGTTTAGGGACATAGTGGTCCATTGCATGTATGGCCGTCGGGACCCATCACCTCTCTGACGATGTTGAAAGATTACAACGACAGATGTCAGAGGAGTTCAGAGATGTACCCTTGAACCAAAGTTGATTGGGGGATCCATAATCCAATTTGGGACTAAAGTCTGTTTGAAGGTTTAAGGATACGTTAGCCATATTTGAGGCTAAGTTCAACTTAAACGGGATCGTTTAGATCCGACAAAAGAGCATTTGGGCTCTATTGTTCCAGTTTAGGGACATAATGGTCCATTGCCAGTTTAGGGACATGGTGGTCCATTGCCAGTTTAAGGACATAGTGGTCCAACATTCCCATTTTGGGGACGAATATTGGTTTAAGGACGCATTAGTCCATGAGTTTAAGGACCCCACAGTCCGTATTAGTGTGTGGCTGTCGGGACCCGTCACCTCTCTGACGACGTTGAAGGATCACAACGACAAATATCAGAGGAGTTCAGAGATGTACCCATGACTCGGGTGTAAATTGATTTGGGAAAGCAGCTGTGCTCGATTCAATTTAATTTGAGGACTTATGGCCAGAATTGGGTTAAGTCCAGTTATATTTGAAATATTAGCCCTTTGGACTATTAGACATTTGTTTAGGTTCAGCCCCTCATCATTCAGCAGTGCTAAACAGAGGTTTGGGGACTCTGACAACATTTTTTTTTTGATTTCCTCAATTTTGAGATTCATTTGGAGGAGGGCCTTTTGCCTCTGGAAAATTAGCCAATTTGGCTAAAAGTAGTGTTAAACACAAGAGAACAACAGTGTTAAACACTGGAGATAGAACTCTCAAATTAGTGTTAAACACTAAAAGACAATCAGTGTTAAACACTGAAACTATAATCTTCAATTTAGTGTTAAACACTAGAAACAATCAGTGTTAAACACTGGAAATATAATCTTCAATTTAGTGTTAAACACTGGAAATATAATCCCCAAATTAGTGTTAAAGACTAAAGAAAGAGGGGTCACGTGTGGACACGTGAGAACGCCCAAAAGGGGGACCAGATCCCTTTCTTCGTTCTGCAATTAAGTGTTAAACACTTTTCATTTCCTGGCCATCACGTGTGGGCACGTGATAGGCATCCACCCATTGGATATTAAAGGGATTTGTTAGGGGTCACGTGGGGACACGCGAGGGCGCCCTAAATGTGGAGCCAGATCTCTTTTTGTTTTATCCTCAAATCTGCGAATAAGTGTTAAACACTTTTCATCTTTATTTTAGAGCATCACGTGTTGGCATGTGATGGGGATTTATGCATCGATAATTACAGCACTTGCTGAGGGGTCACGTGAGGACACGTGAGAGCGCCCAAAGCTTCTATTCTTTTGTTTTTTCTTTCTGCATTTTGGGAGTCACGTGGGAGCACGTGAGGCATTACCTCAAAGATTCTTTTCTTCAGGGATCTTTTCAAGGATCACGTGGGGGCACGTGACCCTAGTTCTTTTCTTGAACAGAGATCTTTTAAGAATTGAATTCTCTGTAGGGTTAAACCCTAATTATGATTTTGGAGGAATTAAATTCCTATTGTAAAAGAATTAAATTCTTATTTAGGATAAAACCCTAATTTCTTTTTAAAGGAATTAAATTCCTAGATATGTAAAAGAATTAAATTCTTGATTAGGGTTAAACCCTAGTTTTGTTTTAGGAGAATTAAATTCTCAAAACTCAATTCCCCTTCTAAGTTTAGGATCTGCATGGCAGGATCTCGACCCGATGAGAATTAAATTCTCAACTTATGGGGAGATGTGCTCTATGCAGATCTTCAACCAGAGGAAGAACTAAGTTCTTTTTTGTATAAGAGTTAAACTCTTGGATTTTGAGAATTAAATTCTCTGTTTGAAGTTTTGATTCCCTTTCTTTTCTCACCTAGGGTTTTCTTTATTGAGAAATAAATTCTCCTTTCTTTTCTTCCCTCTTGAGAATTAAATTCTCCTCCCTCTGTTTTTCTCTCCCAAAAAGGTCCCTCCTCTTCTTTTCTTGGCTTCTATTTATAGGAGAAGGAAAAGAATCAATTTATTTAATAAATCTTTCATTGAAAGATTTGATTTGTTTTCATATTTAATATGATCCTTTAGATCATTCAGTGAATTTTATTCACCGTTGGATTTTAAATCCAAAGATATTCTGTTTGTTATCTCTGGTGAGATAGGGGAAATCTTTCCTTGTATCAAATCTTTCCATAAATTGGTGATTTTTAATCACCCTTGGATCTTTAATCCAACGGTCCCTATAATCCTTTTCCATTTGGAAAGATTTAGAAAGATTTAGAGAAATTTAGAATTTTAATTCTATTTGGAAAGATTTAGAGAAATTTAGGATTTTAATTCTATTAAACTGTAAGGCTTTCAAAGCCTGTCACGTGCTGGCACATGACCCTTGGTCACGTGTGAGCACGTGATACCTCATTGAGGTATTTTCTTCAGACATTTGTTATTTTATTGTTATTTTAATTGTCACGTATCAACGCGTGACCATTGGTCACGTGTGAGCACGTGACCCCCAATTGGATTCTTCTTCAGTCGTTATTTTTATTTCTGTTTTAACTATCACGTGTCAACACGTGACCATTGGTCACGTGTGAGCACGTGATACCTCATTGAGGTAATTCCTGATTTTTAATCAGGGAACAGTGCACAGCATATTTGCTCATAACTTTTGATCCCGGATGAATTATGAAGCCCATAATATATCAAATCAAAGGGATTTTTGAGATGCTTCCAATAACATCAGAATTTAACTGTTCCTCCTTCGTGAGTTTATCAAAATACAGGCCGGAAGATACCGTTTCGCATTTCCTTAAGCGTATCGCTGCCATTTGATACCTTGGGCTCTTTTGCGCAGAAATTTTTGGCGGGAACATCAGTGTGTCCACCATGTGTTTTCTCGGTTCTGAGAGTGGCATGTGAAACCCGATTCGAGGAGCGATAGGCACCGTCTGCGGGTACATGGTGGACCCGGTGTGGTACCTCGGGGCAAGAAGACCTGTATATGTTAGACAGTGAGCCTGGCAGGGGAGCACTATGAGGGCGGACCGGAGTAGGGAGATGGATATGAGGGCTGACTAGGGTGTGCGGAGAATACCGACCGGAGTAGGGAGATGGATATGAGGGCTGACTAGGGTGTGCGGCACCTGAGGGCCGATCTGAGGTTGCGGCGCCTGAGATATATGAGGATTTACGTATCAATGCTGGACACGGTTGTCATGATGTTTCGAGTGTCGATGCTGGACACTCAGGTTCCATGAATTTGAAGTGTCGCGAGGGCACATGTTGATTTATATCCTCATATTTTCATGCATATGTTTTTATGATATTTACATGCATGATGTTGTTGCATCAGTGGTTGACGCGTGGACTAGATCCACATACATACATATATTGATTTTTCTGTCGGATGTTATACACATGCTTATAGACATTGACTACCTTGTTGGCACATATACAGACCCGGTCATCCTAGATATCATAGTATTACCTTATGATATAGTTGACCTAGGAGTCGTTGTTTATTCGATTTCTATCTTTTGATATTTTTCCACGCACGAGTTGGCAACTCAACCCCTTTGTGCCACAGTTCTTGCAGGTCGACCGCTTGGATCAGTTGCGGCTTCGCTGGCACACAATTGCATTCGAGTGTTTTGCATTGGTAGGTGGGACACTTGTATCGTACCCACTCTTGTATCTATATTTCATATTGTATCTAGTTAACTCCATCAATCGAAATTTGTAAATTGTATAAGTAATGAGACTTAGTGGGATTGTGGTTGCGAGACTTAGAGCGAGGGGTTTTCTGCTACTTATGGTTTTGATGTCTTCCTTATGTCTTTATTTTTTGTGGTGATTTTCGCCGTTGGGCGTCGTATACTCATTTTTACTGTCTTGCGTGGTTGTGATCCGCCGTTTGGCGAAGAGCTAGCTCCCGCTTGGGGATGCCATTATTCTTATTATGTATTTGTGGTTTTGGATCAAAATATACAAAGGAGGTGCTGCCCAATTTTCAAAAAGATGAAACCGGTTTTTAAACTTGCATAATCCACTTGCATTTTCATGTTCCTTTTCTTTGCATTAAGAAAACTTGATTTCATTATACCTTTATTTCAAAACATCACCTCCTTTATTTTTCTTAAAAGGTTTAGATTTCTTGGTTTCAGCTTACTTGAATTACGTTACGCCTTTAGACGTTGCGTGATTTAAGTGCTGGTCACGAGCTAATATTTCGGGTCATGACAAAGTTGGTATCAAAGCGTTAGGTTTAACCTTTGTTCGATTCTATGTTTGACTATGCGGAGTCTAGGGCGGGTATGTATTTCGGAACCTAGGCTAGACCTTACGGAACATAGACTTGAACGGGGGGGGTACTAGATCCGAACTTTCGTTTCATAGGCTGACCCTGATTGATGGAGTAGGTAGCTTGAGTAGAGTGACGTACTGTATGTATGTTCCGCGGCATATTTACGATACGATACTCCACTTAAGAAACCTTAGGATGTTCTTATTTTGAGATCTGTGATTCTCTTCGTATCCTTGATTATACATCCATTTATGATCCTTGATGTTATTTGTTCCATGATCATACTCTCATTGATGTTGTTCCTTCTTATGATCATGTATCCATTCTGGATCTGTCGTTTCTTTTCATGCTGTTAATCTTCTTTCTTCGATACTCGATTGAGGTTCCTGTCACCATGTTTGAGCGTAGATTGAGCTGCTGCTAGTGTTGCGGTCTGGACGAGCCCGTCTGGTACGAGGGCCGACCATTGTGTTTTCTGGTGACATGGGAACGTCTCGATATAGCGTTATGTTGTGACCTATTGTGGAGGCGAGTACTTGATTTTACACCAGATGATCGGGCCATTGTTGGAGCTGCCAGTTGCGAGAGGACTGTTGATGTACATCGTACCTCACAGATTGAGGGGTTGTCGCTTACGAGCTGAGATCGCCGGAGCTTCCAGGCAGAGATGTGACAGATGATAGCTAGCCTACCCCGAGTTGAGAGACGAAGGTGATTCGTCAGATTGATGCGCTGACGCAGGCCCGGTTGAGTTGAAGATTTTCAGTATGGGGAGTCTTACTCAGATCTAGAGCAGACCGATCCAGAGATGGCCGCTGATGTATCACCTTTCCTGGAGGATTGAGGCATTGTTTAGCGTGCGAACGGAGGGTATTCACATGTTGTATAGGTGAAGTTAAAAAGGTTCGAACGAGTGTCAGGAAACCATTTTTTCCCCAAGTTTAAAGTGTTCGGAGGAACATGCAGGTAATACTGTGGACCCTCTAGAAAAATGAAACCCTAACTCGACATGATGACCATGGAACCGCTTTGAACCTTAGGGTTTGTAGCAGTTTAGCGGTGCCATCAGTGAGGCTTGGGTTTGCCCTTCTACGGCTGGTCCAGAGGTGCTGTGGTATGTACCAGATATTTTTAGACCGCGCTCAGGTATTGAGCCTTCGGGAAATTTTGGGACCTCGATGACTCGATCGAAAAGTTTAACGCCGTCCGAATACCATGTGATAGGAGACCAGTAAGCTGACCAGCTTCGGATAGAGGACCTCACCCAGATGCGTTGTGAGTTGATCGAGAGCGGGTGAGTATAGAGTATTCCTCCGATGGTTGGGGCGAGTTCCCGAGGACGTGTTCGGCCAGATATCTTCTACAGAGTGATGAAGATGCCGAATTCGTGACTTCGAGTCCGTGTGAGAGACTCCGGATTGACCGTGGCCGAGGACAGTTGCAGCGCGCAGATAGCATAACGTGACGTCAAGATGGATGATGATAAAGGCGAGTGGAGCCCGAGGTTCATGCGAGATGCTGACGGGCTGTTACTACTCCCCGTCGAGATTAGAGATCTAATATGTATACAGAGGCATTGGGATACGGCCTGTTCCCGAGGGAAGGTGTGCGGAATACGCAGATGTCCAGAAAACGAGAAAAAATTATGCAAGAGTACCAGCCTCCGTACAGTTCGGCATAGGCGAGATCGGAAGAGACCATGAGCAGGATTCTTTCCGGGACACTGCTGCAATGAGATTTGCATCCAAGATCAGATGTGTCATGTGTATTCAGAGAGCCAGAGGCCGACGCCAGTGACGTGTTGCCTTACGAGTGGCCGCGATGATTGACCGGGAGATGACCAGAGAAGTGCCAGAACGGAATCGTCCCCGTTAGCACACCTGACTGGGCCGATGAGCTGATGGATTGCGAGATTGGTAAATCCACGGAGAAGAAAAGGGCTCAGAGGAAAAAGACGCCAGACCATGAGCACGAGGTGAGCGGATATTCTTGTTCTGCCGGTTTTAGGCGCACCGATTAATTTTCAACATTGTAGGAGGTGTACCTCAATGTCCTTTGTTGCGATTTGCGTTTGTGATCTGAGTATCACGCTTATATCGCTTGGATTTGAGTTTTGATGATTGAGTTTCATGATATTGTTTTCGTGCACCATGGCTGCACCTACTGGGTATTTACATTTTGCGCATAAGTTGTCACACTTGATATTGGATTTCGTGATTTCGTGCATGTTGGATGCACCTGATTTGGATTTTCGCGCGTGTTGGGTTCACGATATGAGATGCAATTTTGGTGCACACCTGAAGCACTAAATCGGGATTCTTGTGCATATCAGATGCACCCGATATTATTGTCGTGCACACCTGTTGCACTGGACAGATGTTTTCGTGCACACCCGTTGCACGTAGTTTTGGCTTTTGTGCACATTGTGGCACCTATGCTTGGATTTGATTTCCGTGCGCACCAGACGCATGTGATTGTCGGATACGCCTTTTGAGGCTAATTTTGCTTTTGAGCACTTTGTTTTCATGAAAGGTACTATATATAGTATGTAGTATCCGAACAGGACTGATCTGAGGACAGTACCTGACTACTTTGCATGCATTAAAAGCTTACCAAGAGGTTTTCAAAGGAGCTATAGTCTCGCTATTTCCTACGTGTCCGTGAGCGACGCGAACGTTTATAAAGGAAAACCTTTTGGGATATTTTGAAAACGACGGAACGTGTATTTAGAAAAACATATATGGACATATATTATTATTTTAAAATGAGCGTCCGTCACTTAGGCCGTGAGTTACGCATCACACGACGATTTAGAAAAGATTTTTGGATGAGTTTTATTTAATTCTTGGAAGTTTTCCAAATATGCGTACTATACACGTATTATAGTATTTGACTAGTGTATATTGGATTTCAGTAGTAGATTCGTGATCTGTATCTCTATTGTAAATCCGAGGATATGCGTGCAAATCCGATGATATGCGTGACGCTTGACGGAGTTCGATTTGAGTTTTGTACTCGTTTTCATGCACACTTGACGCGCTGTGTTGTTTCTGCATCTTCCGTGATTTCGGAGCCCTGTTGATTTGAGCTGATTATTGAAATGTTTTAGATTTTGGGGATTTAAATTTAAAATTCGGGGACGAATTTCTTTAAGGGGGAAGATTGTAACACTTTAGAACGCGATTAGAGGTTAATTAAGCGAAAATATGGTTTTTAGTAAAAAGTTTACTAAAACGGTTTTCAAATATTTTATGAAAATTAATGAATATTTTATTAGAATTTAATTTGGCTTGCACACACATGTGCATATAAGCTAGGGCAAAATTTTGGGTTAAACCATATTTATGTGGTCATGGGAGCTCAACCATCTTACTAATTAGAAAATGTAATTAACTAAATTAATAGTTTTCAAAAAAGTTCTAAATTTAATTCACAAATGATTTTTCTTTGGGGTTGACTTTAAGAAGGAGGAAGAGAGAGAGGAGACAAGCATGGTTAGCATTTAATGAGGAGAGAGAATGTGCCATGCTTTGTCCCCTAACCCCGTCTCACTCACTCTCTATTATTTGAATTTCCCATTATTCTTCTCCCACATTTTCCTCCTCTCTTTCTCTCTCAAATCAGAGCAACTTCTGCCCTCACCAAACCCTCACCCAAATCTACAAGATCTCCACCTCAATTCATCAAAATTCAACACTTCTTTCACACAAATTGATCATACACCCCAAATCAACCCATGGAGCTACGAAAGCTTGGACTTTGGAGCAAGTTGGTATAGGTAAAATCCCCTAACTGTTATTTAGCTAGTTTTTAGGTTGTGTTACACTTTAGCTTCAGTTTAGAACTTTAAAGTCATAGTTTTGTGCCGAAATCGTATTTTAGTGTCGTTTTAGAGCTACCGTAACCTGTTGTTACCCCGAGTCCCATTGTAAAACCCAAACAATGTAGTAGTGTAGTTCTAGGTACCCTGAGTGTGTGAGTGGAGTTTAGACCCTGCCTGCTCAGTTTTGGCCGTCGAGACGTATGTAAATTCCGGCGACCTCGGGTTTATAGGGGGGTTAGGACTTGGGTTTTGTAAGGTAGTTACCTGAATATGTTTAGAGGTGTTTGGTTCTACTAGATTTTTCTGTAATGGATTTAGGTGAAATCTCGGAACTGTTGTAAGTGTTTGTGTGACCATGGTGACACGTTACCCTGACCTGAACCGTAGAATTGAACCCGATGCACAACTTTAGAATTGATCCATGTCGGTTTTGTGAGTATTTTGGGTGTGCAGGGAAATCTAGAGCAACCCAGGGAATTTATGAGAGTAGCAAACAACACCAGGGACCCATTTTTGACCATATGGGACCACCGTGACAAAATGAAACCCATAGGAGCCAGGGGGGCCGCGGAGGCCGGATTTTAATGGTATGTGGCCGGCCACTTAGTAGGGTGTTGTGTCGGGGTTGGTCCAATAGCTTAAATACACAATGTACATCACCGTAGACTTGTTTGCTTGGCTTTATTTGACCTAAGTCAAAATCTGGGAGCTTTTTAGAGTGATTTTGGCTATGTTTTTCGTATTTTGAAATGCTAATTCTTGTCATTTGGATTTGTATTTGGTTGTGGGATGTTCGTACATCAACAACAAGGGTTATTTGGATGATTTTGTACGCGTATGCTATAGGTTCTAACCTACGAGCAAGGCACGTGCCGTTTTGGATTTTAGAACCTGATTTTGATAGTGTTGCGATATGTATTGTTATTGTAGGTACATTCGAGTGGATTCCGAGGCGACGGAGCATGGCGTCAACAACTTCGGCAAGCTATGACCAAGGTGAGTGGATCTATATCCACGGGGGAAGTCGGGTGAATGGCGTATAGCACCCCCGCAAACTTTTGATGGAGACTGATTTATAGAATATGGTTAGGGAACATAGATTAAGAAACTAGGATTAGAGTTAAAAGATAGTTAGTGAAACTATATTAGAAGCAAATGACAGTTAGAAGTGATATAATACAGCTGATATGAAATGACGGGAATTGAGGATGATATTTGATGATACTGCCGTTTTGGGTACTATAGGACTAGATAGTCGACGTAGATGTGTCATCCGAACCATACATATTTCTAAACTAAAGAATCATATGCAACTTTTAAACAGTTACCTTGAGAGACGTTACGGATTTTCAAACGATATCTTTTCTTTAAAAACACCGTAACCCCTATTTTCAAAACTACGATTCGCTTCTTTTCAAAATCTGCTTGTATGGTTCGGGTGTGTATGTTAGATTAGATACTTATACTTAGTAAAGATAAAATGTTTATGTAAACTCGACTTGATGTGAGATATAAATGCGATGAAAGAATATAAGATGGATATGATGATTTGATGGTATGATGGTATACGGATGCGAGTCGATTGAGATGAATTATACCCTGTCGGTCCCCTGATATGATATTATTGCGGATGCGACCTGGGACATAAGTATATAGAGATATTTATATATGTTGTGAATCATGAGTGATAGCCGTATGAGACGTTAGGTCCGTACCCTCGTCTTATAGGCTGATAGGATCCCTGATAGTTTAATGCCGCCGTACGATGATTTTCCGTACATGATGAGTTTGACTTGAGGTTTGATCCATACCCTTGACTAGAGGATGCCGTACGATGGATTATACCGTACGTGGCGCTGTGAGGCTAGATGCCGATTGGTAGATTCACCGACTCAGATATATGATAGTTACGTATACCTTATAGCTTTTAGCTGATGATTTACCTTATGCTGCATTCATGATATTATTATTGCATTGCATATACCTGTATTAGTACACTTACACCATTAACGATGATGCGTATGTTACACGTACACAGATTTGCCGGCTCATACACTTCTTCATCGATAATTGCCATGTCACTATACAGTAGGATTGCTGCATCATGATATGACTCTTTGCATAATTTACTTGCTATAGTTACCTGTGCACTTTTATTCGATGATGCATTTGGCTTTGGAGATATTGGAAACCGCAAGACATATTTTCAAAACTGGAATTATTTAAAGGAGCGGTTTTCCCTTAATATGATATATCACAGTTCCATGTTGCATGATATACGGATATGCTTAAATTTCATCATATGTTGCATACATCATGCTTTATGATTTTACGCATTGAGATATGCTGTTTTCATGAGATTTCTGGATTTAAGAACCGTGGACATTTTAAAAGACAGTATGTATTGTTTTAAAAACCCGGTTTCTCTTGATATGATTTTTCAGTATGTCCACCATGTGTTTTCTCAGTTCTGAGAGTGGCATGTGAAACCCGATTCGAGGAGCGGTAGGCACCGTCTGCGGGTACATGGTGGACTCGGTGAGGTATCCCGGGGCAAGAAGACTCGTATATGTTAGACGGTAAGCCTGGTAGGGGAGCACTACCTACCGGTGATAGTATTTGGACTCAGCGGTTATCCGGAGGATAAGGAGATGGATATGAGGGCCGACCAGGGTGTGCGGCGCCTGAGGGCCGATCTGAGGATGCGGCGCCTGAGATATATGAGGATTTACGTGTCGATGCTAGACATGGTTTTCATGATGTTTCGAGTGTCGATGCTGGACTCTCAGGTTCCATGATTTTGAGGTATCGCGAGAGACACATGTTGATTTATATCCTCATATTTTCATGCATATGCTTTTATGATATTTACATGCATGATATTGTTGCGTCAGTGGTTGGCGCGTGGACTAGATCCACATACATACATACATTGATTTTACTATCGGATGTTATACACATGCTTATAGACATTGACTACCTTGTTGGCATATATACAGACCCGGTCACCCTAGATATCATAGTATTACCTTATGATATAGTTGACCTAGGAGTCGTTGTTTATTCGATTTCTATCTATTGATATTTTTCTACTCACGAGTTGGCAACTCACTCCTGTTGTGCCACATTCTTGCAAGTCGACCACTTGGATCAGTAGCGGCTTCGCTGATACACAATTGCATTCGGGTGTTTTGCATTGGTAGGTGGGACACTTGTATCGTACCCACTCTTGTATCTATATTTCATATTGTATCTAGTTAACTCCATCAATTGAAATTTGTAAATTGTATAAGTAATGAGACTTAGTGGGATTGTGGTTGCGAGACTTTGAGCGAGGGGTTTTCTGCTACTTATGGTTTTGATGTCTTCCTTATGTCTTTATCTTTTGTGGTGATCTTCGCCGTTGGGCGTCGTATACTCATTTTTACTGTCTTGCGTGGTTGTGATCCGCCGTTTGGTGAAGAGGTTGCTCCCGCTTAGGGATGCCATTATTTTTATTATGTATTAGTGGTTTTGGATCAAAATATACAAAGGAGGTGCTGCCCAATTTTCAAAATGACGAAACCGGTTTTTAAACTTACATAATCCACTTGCATTTTCATGTTCTTTTCTTTGCATTAAGAAAACTTGATTTCATTATACCTTTATTTCAAAACATCACCTCCTTTATTTTTCTTAAAAGGTTTAGATTTCTGGGTTTCAGCTTACTTGAATTACGTTACGCCTTTAGACGTTGCGTGATTTAAGTGCTGGTCACGAGCTAATATTTCCGGTCGTGACATTTGTGCTTTGAAATGTCTACCGATCTTCATTTGTTCCTTGAACTGGTAGGCGGCATCATACGGATTCATCTATTGTTGGTCGTAGTCTCACATTTGTAGCATCTTTTCATGAATTTCACTGTATTGATCTGAGAACCTGTAACCTGCAACCTGCAACTATTTAGCAGATATGGATCAAAAGCACCTATTTATATGTAATGTGATTAAGAATGGGCGATATAATAATGCAAAATTCTGATATGAACAGTTTTCATTGCACAGGCTATCCACACAACCAGGAGAATGTCGGGTTTCACATGCGGCTCAAAGGAAACCCGGGTCTTCCAGATTATCTGTATTGTTCTGTGATGCTTATTGCTTATCTATGATGTTGCGTTATCACGCCTGGAACGATTATTATATATTGTTATATATATACTAGTAGACGTTGTATGTGTTTTACACCCGCGCTAGTCCAGCCCCCGCTCTGTCGTTATTTAAGTAATCTAACGGGTGATGACGGGGTCAGTGGCGAATGCAGACGGCATATACGTATATCATATTTTCATTCTTTTGTGGTGTGATTAATTGATGGGACTGCGTTGATTCTGATCAATGCAAAGAAAACAGACCTATTTGATATTGTTGGAACAATTTTAAAAAGCTGTTATTACAAAGACGTTTTCTTTTGTTTTGCACAGCGGTATTCGGTTATGAATATCCAGCACCTCATTCCACGAGGTAACAGCCGAGATCCCTGTTAGTTATGTATATGCCCTAGAGGCCATTATTGTACATGTGATGTATATTATAGTGGATGGTTGGATATATATTGAGAGGACTTTCTTACTCGAGATGATAGTATGCTATCTGGTTGCTCTATATCTTAACATGTTGATTAATATTGTGATACTGTCTTTCTCTCACATGTTGATAAATCCCTTAGGATTTGTACTTGACTACCAGGACTATGATGAGATCATAGTAGTAGGGCCAGGGTAGTCCACAAGTACATCCTTTAATTGTTCCTAGTCGAGGGTGTATCGAGATAGGGCATCGATACTCCAGAGTAGACTAGCGTATACGCTTCTTGACCCATATGATGGGCGATGGATGATCCTACATTCAATGGTGTTTGACATCAAAGATGGTATACGGGTGCTCGGTGGAGACTGGGTACACAGAACGGACTCGCCGAGAACTCCTATTTGGTATTATACCTATCGTTAGATAGCAGTTCTCTGGTGACACTGGCACAAATTAGTCTGTAGACCCGAGATCATCATAGAGTCTTGTGTGATTCCCACTGTGCTTTGATTTCCACCTTACCACGTTCAAGAGAACGTGCAAAACGGTGGCTTTTGGGTACAGTCCCGAATCACATAGAAGCAATGAGAGATAGGAAGGGATTCTTCTCTCCCGGTATTGGGGGTTGATGTTGCGTTGTGCTTGATTAGCCATAACTGGAAATCCCTGGCCAGGGATGCTATGGAGATTTACTGGTAAGTGTTATCGGTAGTTTCTCGACCTGTTATGAGCCTCACATCGGCATGACTTATCAGTTATTGGGGTCTGACGTTTAACACCCCTAGACTAGATATGCAACATATCAGACGGACAGACCAGACTGTACGGTAGTGTTACTGACAGGCTTTTGTAGGAGAAAGAGCAAGCTTGCTTGTTGATCTTATGATCTCTCAATACCCGGGTAGTCGTTACGTTCAGCTAGTACCGCTGACGGCTTGTGGGTGCTTGTTGTGATCATCACCTACTTCCGGCGTATTATACAGAGGTTTCACTGGCCCAGGAAAAACGAGGTAGGAGCACATATGTGATATGTGCGGGACCGAGAATAATACGTGTATGTGATACCGTATTCTATTCTCGCGATTTATTCGTATCAGTCGGTTATATGTGATATAGCCGGGTCATCGAATCAAGTGTTGATTCGATAGGTTGATACAAATAATATTAGTCGGTCATATGATATATAGCCGGATTATTAAATCAAGAGTTGATTTAATGATTTAATGTATAATTATATATTTGATATATTAATTTACATTAACTAATATTAGCTCACTTAAGCATTTCATTTTCTCACATGTGCACAAAATATATATGTGATATATATTAATTGTGTTTTATTTTTTGTATCATGGTTGATGATACATGCAATATGGGTGTATGAGGCTTACACCATGATAAAGATAATGAAGGGTTTATTTATTTAGTGTAAATCAATTATTATTTCGATATTGGTCACATGGTATGAAGCTTGTAGAAGCTTGGAGATCCATTGACTAGTCCACTAGTTTTGTCTTAGACTAGATATTTGTTAACCCAACCATTATCTAAACTCATGGTTAAGTCACTACATGAGAGATATTAGATGTTTTCTCACCCATGGTTGCCATTCACTCTCACATCTATTATTTGCATCTTCTTCTTCAAAGCTCAAGAGAGCTCTCTCAGTTTTCATGAGAGGTGATAAAATAGTAAGAAAATTAATTCTAAAGTGAGCAAAAATCCTACTTCATCATTTTCTACTAGATTAACACTTTATTATAGGGTGTTAGCTTCACTAATCCCACATTAGTGAAGAGGGTAGCTTAGGTTAGTGTCTCCTCGACATAGATCATCTTCGGCCTCGAAGACTTCATACAAGCTTGTTCTTTTCACCTTGTGGAGCCGTTCAAGAGTCCGCAACATCACTACTTGGAACGAAGGGACTACTACAAGGAGCTATTGAAGTGAAGGACCAGTCTACAAAGGTTGTATTCCTAATTCACTTAGTTGTAAAGTAGTTTACATATTGTTTCGTCTAAATCTTTAGTTAAGATTCTAAGGTTAGTATTGTTTAGCAGGGCAAATTTTTGAAAATGGCATGGACGATGCCTCCCGAAACCTTGCTGCCGTGCCTAGAAATCCTACAGTGGTATCAGAGCTAAGCTAGAGATTTAGACGATGTATGTAGAATTACGAAACCGAAACAACTCTGAAACACCAGATACACAAGTTCAGTTTCTGTCGAAATTTTAAAGTCGTAGAAAATTTTTTCAAACAAATGCAGAATGTTATATGAGATATTACATGAACACAGAAGAAATTAGAACCCATTTGGCCTGATTTTGGCCGATCACATGTGCTCAAAATCCGAGGAGGCCGGCCCCTTCAGGGAGTTTTGGCTTCGAATTTTTTTTGTGTTCCAGGTTCTGGGTTTTCGTGTTTCAGGTGTTGTTTGTTTTTGCTAAATTTGCATGTGATGTTAACTTTCTGCAAAGGCAATTCAGAGTGTTTCGTAGTCGTAATTCTAACATGTTTTCGAGTTATTTAGACGGTGATAAAATGTTCGAACGGATATCAATAACCCACTTTTTCCCTTGCTGGAAATTTTTCATGTGTTGGATTTTTCCTTAGCTTAAAACTTTCAGAAAATCATGCAAGTGATTCTATGGACCCTCTAGAAGAACAAGACCCTAACTCGATTCTATGACCGTCAGAACCGCCACTAAACCCTAGGGTTTGTGGTAGTTCAGCGGTGCCACAGGTGAGGCATTGGTTGACCCTTCTACGGCTGGTTCATAGGAGCTGTGGCATGTGATGGGTACTTTTAGACTACGCTCAAGTGTTGAGATTTTTTGGGAAATCTTGGGTGTTTGTTGATTCGATCGAAATATTTAATATCATCTAACTTTTTCTGGAATGTGATACAATATTTGGAATTCATATTGTTAGGCATGAAATCCGAGGTATGTGATATTTCGGGTTTATGATGTCTAAGGTGATTGCAGATTCCAAATGTTGTAGTTTGACATTTTCTTTTCTGCGACCGTAAGTGTAATATGTGGTGTATCGCCAGATTCGTTGCTATATGTCAATGACAATTGGGATACGCATATTTACTTACGTTGAAGACATGTGATGTTATGTGTTGCTGTGATATGTTATATTGGATCGTCGTGTTTTGAATAGCCGGGGTTTTATGTGAGATGAGAGTTTTTATTTTCATTCATGTAAAATTCATTATATGTAATATTCTTTTTTGGGGGAACTTCCGGATTGAGGATGATGTCACCATTGTTGTATATTATTTACTTTTCCGTATTAGGATAGACCCAAGGAGGGAAGCACAAGTAACCGGGTTCTAGGGTCCAGTGGGAGATCATCTCAAGGAGTCGAGTCCGGGTCTCCTAACTCTAGAATATAGGGTTGCTTGCCACTCTCGTAGGGGTCTAGGGATATGGGTTTGGCTATTCATCGCGACCGTGGAATCCGTGTTTTATACTGGTTTAAATTAAAACACGGAACTCCTAGTATATCCAATATTTCATATATTATCTTCTGCTGCTGATATTCTGTGATGTGATCACTGTGGATTCTGAGACGAATGGCTAAATATTATATATGAGATATATAATAGACATTGCTTATGTTTTGCACCCGCGCTAGTCCTGCCCCGCTATGCCGTTACTTAAGTAACCTAACGGTGCATAACGGGACACTGTGGCGAATGCGGATGACATAAGCATACGTTGTATTTTCGTTTCTTCTGTGATACTTAGGAAGCATAAATGATGGGACTTCATTAATGAGATTAATGAAAGAAAAGAAACCTAAAAGATGTTGTAGAATCCTATTTTCAAAAGGGTAGCTCTAGTTTCTGCTTTGCATAGCGGTATTCCTTTTAGAATATCCAGCACCTTATTCGATTAGAAAAGAGCCGAGATCCCTTCACCGGGAGTGACCTCTTTAGAGAAATTAGCAGATGCTACAACTCACTCGGTTTTGTTTTTGATTGTTTCTATAGTTGTTGCTTTGCATAGTGGTATTTCTGAAATATCCTACACCTTATTCGATAAGGAAAGAGCCGAGATCCCTTCACCGGGAATGGCCTCTTTAGCAAAACTAGAAAAAGCCTAAAAAAACTCCTTTTCAAAATCACTCGATTCTACGACGATATCAAGTTCAATAGATAAAAGGTTTTCATAAAAACCTGTCGTAGCCCTCCGTCATTTCAGATAAGTACTACTTAGTATTCGTGCTACGTTTGTTGACCATGTTAAGGAGTAGTGTGTGGTAGCTAATTAGTACTTATCTGCTAAAGCATGAGATGCGATTGGATTAAGGTAGTCGTACGACTTTGTTGACCATGTTAAGGGTCGTACGGATTGGTTTAATTCAATCAAGAAATGACGGGTTGGACTTGACTAGCGCTTATGACTTGTTGACCATGTTAAGGTCATAAGTTGCTAGGGGAAAAATATTATCGAGAATTTCAAGTGTTGAAATTTACAATGAGATTGCATACCTTCTATGAGAAAATTGGATCCCGATACCCGTTGCGAGTAAGTGTTACTTCTGGGAAAGTTTTACACATAACAATTAGCCGATCAAGTAGGTGTCTAGAAAGGTGTTAACGGGGTTAATCCCTGGGAAAACGAGGTTTATTTTAATTAGGTCCGTGCGAAAGCACGGGTAACCTCCCTCAAAGTACAACACTGGCATGGCTGAAAGATTGGCGAACTTGTAAGGTGTAATTAATCCCGACTAGTCTTACCTTTTAGGGTTTGAAGGAAGATTTGATAAAAACAGTGGGAGCCATCCTGATTAGATAAGATAAAAACCAATCTAATATTGCAAGAGCATACGCTAAAATTTTTTCTTCTTTCTCTCTCCAGGTAGCGACTATGTCAGTCCTTAATCAAGATAATAATATGGATGTATTGACCGAACCCGCTTGTTATGCTGAGCAGGGGAACGTTGGTTCTACTCCAACTTATAATTGTTATAAGTCCGAGCAGGAAATAGGAAAATATACGGATTTCTATGCCACCCAAACGAAGAATAAGCATAATGATGCATCTTCTTCGGGTGTGTTTGTTATCGAGAACTGTTTCTCAGTTCACTCTACGTCCTGGGTATTAGATACCGGATCGGGATCCCACATATGTAATATGTTACATGGGCTAAAGAAAGGTAGAGAACTGGAAATGGGTGATCATTCCGTAAGAGTAGGGAATGGTGCAAATGTTGCAGCCAAAGCAGTTGGCGAATATCACCTTGTATTACCAAATGGTAATACATTGATTCTGAACGAATGCTATTACATACCGACTATGATATGCAATCTTATATCAGTTTCTTTATTAAGTAAGAAGTATATAATTTTGTATTACAGGATAATGTTATGAACATCTTTCTGAATCAAAAGTTGATTGGATCAGGCTCGTTAAATAATGGCATATACGTTATAAATCAAACCATGGTTCTTAATATACAAAACACACACAAGAGGAAGAGTTCAGAAATGAACGAATCCTTCTTGTGGCATTGTAGACTAGGTTATATCAATGCGACACGACTAGCTAAGTTACATAAAGATGGATATTTGAAACCGTTCGAATTTTCATCTTATGACACTTGCCAGTCATGTCTCAAAGCTAAAATAACCAAAACTCCGTTTAGTGGACACGGAGCAAGAGTTACGGAACTCTTGGGACTAATACATAGCGATGTATGCGGTCCCATGTCTATACATGCCATGAATGGTTCCTCATACTTCATTATATTTACTGACAATCTCTCAAGATACGGACATGTGTTCCTGATGAAGCACAAGTCTGAAACTATTGAGAAATTCAAAGAATATAAGTATGCAGTTGAGAACCAAATGGGTAAAAGTATTAAAATCCTTCGATCTAATCGGGAAGGAGAATACTTGAGCACCGAATTCCGTGACTATCTAAAAGAGAATGGGATTCTCTCTCAGCTTACTCCTCCGTATACACCATTGCACAATAGTGTATCGGAACAGAGGAACTGCACCCTATTAGATATGGTGCGCTCTATGATGAGCACTGCTGAGTTGCCTATTTCCTTTTGAGGTTATGCGCTTGAGACAACATCATACCTATTGAATCAAGTTCCATCTAAATCAGTACCTACAACCACATATGAGATATGGAGGGGAATGAGACCATATCTTAAACGAGTTAAGATATGGGGTTGTCCGGCCTATGTCAAAAGGCAAAATCCGGACAAGCTCGAGGCACGATCAGTTCTTTGCAAGTTTGTGGGATATTCAATGAATTCACAAGGATATATTTTCTACCATGCTGAGGAGCAAAAGGTGTTTGTTTCTCAATATGCCACCTTTTTAGAAAAGGAATTTCTTGTAAAAGAAATTAGTGGCAAAGAGGTAGAGCTGGAAAAAGTTCCAGCAGCACAAACTGCAACTGATGATTTAGTGGAACCAGAGGATTCGATAGCTCCCAACGAACCTCAGCCTCTCCGCCGATCTAGTAGGGTTCCTCATCCACCTGAGAGATACTACGGTTTTCTCGTAGATGGTGGGAGCGAGGATTGCATCATGGAAGATGATGACCCAACTAGCTTCGAGCAGGCCATCACGAGTGGGGACTCTGTGAAATGGCTGGATGCAATGCGATCTGAGATGGAATCCATGTACACCAACAAAGTATGGACTTTGGAAGTTGCTCCTGAAGGGGTAAAACCCATCGGGAGCAAATGGATCTTTAAGAAGAAACTTGGTGTAGATGGAAAAGTTGAAACTTTCAAAGCTAGACTTGTTGCAAAAGGTTTTCGTCAACGACCAGGTGTGGACTATGATAAAACATTTTCTCCAGTGGCTATGCTTAAGTCCATCCGGATCCTACTTTCCATAGCTGCATACCATGACTATGAAATCAGGAAAATGGATGTTAAGACCGCCTTTCTAAATGGTGATTTAGAAGAGAGCGTGTACATAATTCAGCCAGAGGGCTTCGTGGACACTGGGAGTAGCGGTAAGGTGTGCAAGCTGCTTAAATCCATCTACGGGTTAAAGCAGGCATCGCGGAGTTGGAACATCTATTTTGATGTCATAGTCAAAGAGTTTGACTTCGTCAAAAACGTAGATGAACCTTTTATATACAAGAAGGTGACAGAGAGTAAGGTTGTCTTCCTCGTATTGTACATGGATGACATACTCTTGATAGGAAATGACATTCCTATGCTGCACTTGGTCAAGCTCTTCTTATCATAAAGATTCTCAATGAAAGATCTAGGTGATGCCTCCTACATCTTAGGAATTAATATCTATAGAGATAGATCTAAACGGATACTGGGATTGTCCCAATCCAGGTACATTGACACCATACTAAAGAGGTTTAGTATGGAAGCATCCAAGTGTGGGTTTTTACACACGATCTCAGGACTCACTCTCTCCAAATAGATGTCTCCCAAGACTGATTTGGAGAGAGCTCGTATACAAGGGATACCCCTATGCTTCGGTAGTAGGCTCTATCATGTACGCGATGCTATGTACCAGACCCGATATAGCATACTCACCAAGTGTAGTGAGTAGGTATCAAGCAGATCCAGGAGAGAGTCACTGGACAGCTGTGAAGAGCATTCTCAAGTACTTGAGAAGGACTAAAGAGATGCTCTTGGTGTATGGTAACGGAGAACTCCAAGTGGAGTCCTTTACCGATTCGAGCTTCCAGAGTGATAAGGACGACTCTAAGTCGGTCTCGGAATTTTTCTTTACCCTTAATAGAAGGGCGGTATGCTGGAAGAGTTCCAAGCAGGAAACTGTGGCAGACTCGACGATGGAGGCTGGATACATCGCTGCCAACGATGCTGCCAAAGAGGCTGTCTGGATGAAGAAGTTCATAACTGAACTTGGTGTGGTTCCGTCCATTGAGCATCCAATACCTTTGTATTGCGATAACAATGAAGCGGTGGCGTTGGCCAAGGAACCCAGGCCCCATCAGCGATCCAGGCATATTCTGAGGCAATATCACCTGATCCGGGAGATAGTTGATCGCTGGGAGATCGAGGTCAGGAAAGTTGACACTAAGGACAACACAGCGGATCCACTCACGAAGGCCATACCCCAGATACAATTTGAGAGACTCTTCGGGATGTTAGGTATGAGATACTACAACAACTGGCCTTAGTGCAAGTGGGAAATTGTTAGTTATGTATATTCCCAGGATGCTATTATTATACATGTGATGTATATTATAGTGGATGCTTGGATATATATAGAGAGGACTTTCTTGCTCGACACGATATTATGCTATCTGGTTGTTCTTTATCTTAACATGTAGATTAGTATTGTGATACTGTCTTGCTCTCACATGTTGATAAAGCTCTTAGGATGTGTACTTGACTACCAGGACTATGATGGACATCATACTAGTAGGGCCAGGGTAGTCCACAAGTAAATCCTTTAATTGTTCCTAGTCAAGGGTGTATCGAGACAGGGCATCGATACTCCAGAGTAGACTAGCGTATATGCTTCTTGACCCATATGATGGGCGATGGATGATCCCACATCCATTGGTGTTTGACATCAAAGATGGTATACGGGTGCTCCGTGGAGACTGGGTACATTGAATGGACTCGCCGAGAACTCCTAGTTGGTATTATACCTATCGTCAGATAGCAGTTCTCTAGTGACACTGGTACAGGTTAGTCTGTAGACCCGAGATTGTCATAGAGTATTGTGTGATTCCCACTGTGCTTTGATTTCCACCTTACCACGTTCAAGAGAACGTGCAAAACGGTGGCTTTTGGGTATAGTCTCGAATCACATGGAGGCAATGAGCGATAGGAGGGGATTCGTCCCTCCCGGTATTGTGGGTTGATGTTGTGCTGTGCTCGATTGGCAATAACTGGAAGCCCCTGGCCAGGGCTGCTACGGAGATTTACTGGTAAGTGTTATCAGTAATTTCTCGACCCGTTATGAGCCTCACATCGGCATGACTTATCGATTATTGGGGTCTGACGTTTACCACCCCTAGACTAGATATGCGATATATCAGACGGACAGACCGAACTGTACAGTAGTGTTACTGACAGGCTTTTGCAGGAGAAAGAGCAGGCTTGCTTGTTGATTTTCTGATTGCTCAATACCCGGGTAGCCGTTACGTCCAGCTAGTACCGCTGACAACTTGTGGGTGCTTGATGTGATCATCACCTACTGCCGGCATATTGACGAGTCTTTAGAGTCCTACACAGAGGTTTCACTGGCTCAGGCAAAACGAGGTAGCAGCACATATGTGATATGTGCGGGACCGAGAATAATACGTGTATGTGATACCGTATTCTATTCTTGCGATTTATTCATATCAGTCGGTTATATGTGATATAGCCGGGTCATCGAATCAAGTGTTGATTCGATAGGTTGATACAAATAATATTAGTCGATCATATGATATATAGCCGGATTATTAAATCAAGAGTTGATTTAATGTATAATTATATATTTGATATATTAATTTACATTAACTAATATTAGCTCACTTAAGCATTTCTTTTTCTCACATGTGCATACATAATATATATGTGATATATATTAATTGGGTTTTATTTTTTGTATCATGGTTGGCGATACATACAACATGGGTGTATGAGACTTACACCATGATAAAGATTATGAATGGTTTATTTATTTGGTGTAAATCAATTATTAGTTAGATATTGGTCACATGGCATGAAGTTTGTAGAAGTTTCGAAATCCATTGACTAGTCCATTAGTTTTGTCTTATACTACATATTTGTTAACCCAACCATTATCTAAACTCATGGTTAAGTCTCTACATGAGAGATATTAGATATTTTCTCACCCATGGTTGCCATTCACTCTCTCATCTATTATTATTTCTTTTTCCTCAAAGCTCAAGAGAGCTCTCTAAGTTTTCATGAGAGGTGATAATATAGTGAGGAAATTAATTCTAAAGTGAGCAAAAATCCTACTTCATCATCCTCTACTAGATTAGCACTTTAGTATAGGGTGTTAGCTTCACTAATCCCATATTAGTGAAGAGGGTAGCTTGGGTTAGTGTCTCCTCGACGTAGATCATCTTTGGCCTCGAAGTCTTCGTGCAAGCTCGTTCTTTTCACCTTGTGGAGCCGTTCAAGAGTCCGCAAGATCACTACTTGGAGCGAAGGCACTACTACAAGGAGCTATTGAAGTGAAGCACCGGTCTACAAAGGTTGTATTCCTAGTTCACTTAGTTGTAAAGTAGTTTACACATTGTTTCGTCTAAATCTTTAGTTAAGATTCTAGGGTTAGTATTGTTAAGCATGATAAATTTTTGAAAATGGCATGGACGATGCCTCCCGAAACTTTGCTATCATGCCTTGCAATCCTACAATCCCCTCACCGGGAGTGACCTCTTGGGCAGAAGTTTGCGTCAGGGTAATAACTTCACTATAGTCAATTACTTTTTGCTTTGCATCGTGGTATTCAGTAGGAATACCCTGCACCTCATTCGACGAGGAAAGAGCCGAGATCCCATCACCGGGAATGACCTCTTTAGAAAAGGTTTTCGCCACTATAAATTTATAAAAAGCTATCCGGTTCCTTCAACAATATCAAGTTCATTACTTTAAAGGTTTTTCACCAAAAACCATTCGTATCCCTCCGTCATTTCAGACGGGTAGCACTTCGTATTCATACTATGTTTGTTGTGCTTCATCATGACATAGTGTATGGTAGCTATTTGTTACTTTTCTGTTGCATAGATAGATGCATTGGTTTAGGACTGTCGTACTACTATTTTGGTCTTCATCAAGGATATGTACGGGTGGGTTCAAATTAACCTGGACAATGACAGATAGAATTTGACATGTGACTTATGATATGTTGGCCTTCGTCAAGGTCATAAGAGCATGGGGTAGAAATCACATCAGGAGTTTCAAACATACAGGAAACTTGCCAGGAATGCGCATACCTTCTAGAGTGTGATAACTTGAGTGGATTCCATCATGTTATCATGCGATGATAGTTGGATCATGATTCCCTCTGATGAGTTGGTTTACTCCTCGGGTGATTTTAGATGATCCCGACTAATTCTTCTTGCATGTTTGGAGGAGAATTTGAGGATACAGTGGGAGATATCCTGATTAGATAAAGTGATTGACCGTTCTGATCTAGGTTCGAATACGTGCTGAGTGTTTCTTTTCTCTCTCTCTCTTTGGCAGCGACCATGGCCCGACCCTAGACTATAACTCAGTAACCAAGTTATCCGAAACTTCATAAAACATACTGGCTTTTGAATTGTTAGAGTTGCATATATCATTGCCACTCGTACTTTTACCCTTTGCTTTTCTCCGAAACATTCAGTATCACTATGAAGATCCATATTTATTGGATATGACCGTCGTATAGTTACATACGAACTCGAAGAAACTTGTTTCAGATTCGAGAAGAAATTGAATATCATTATTCAGTTGTCTTTTCCTTTTACCTTCTCTCAGATTATGAGGGCTCCTGGGATTAGGAGAGGGTACACCTATTGCGCTTATTGGATAGTCTTCATCCAAACCATAGGCAGGTACCGAAAGATGGGGAATGAAGAAAACCAATTAGCCTATATGTGGTGTACAGAAGTTAATAAGTAAAGACAAATAAAGCGATTAGAAAGAGGACAAAGTAAATTGTGACTGCCGTCATTCATGACCAAACCGCGTATTTCATCGCCACTCCTAGTTCACCTTTGCATTTTTCCAGAACACCCCGTATCACTATGAAAATCCATATTTATTGGATAATCCATCGTATAGTTATATACGAACTCGAAGGAACTTGTTCCAGTTCGAGAATGGATTTTGGTTCAGGAGAAATAGAATAAGGTTTATTCGGTTGTCTTTTATCATTACCTTCTCTCAAGTTGCGAGTACTCCTAGGATTAGGTGAGTACACCTATTACGCTTATTGAATAGTCTTCTTCCAAACCATAGACTGGTGCCGAACAGTAGGGAAGGAAGAAAACCATTTAGCATAAGGATGGTGTACAGAAGGTAATGAGTAAAGACAAATAAAGGTATTTGGAGAGATGGCAAAGAAATATACGATTACAGTCAGGAATATGGATAATGGAAGAGGCATTACTAGGAACCCGGTTACCCCTTCGAAACATTTTCATGTTTCAGTTTCACCTATGCGTTGTTAATTGAAAACTGATTTCCTAATTTGATCCTTACTCCAGAGTATGAATTTACCAGGTTTGATTCTCACATCCGTATGGTTTTACAGATGATGAGTAGGAGTAAGTTATTGGGAATTAGGTGATTATATCCTCTTTATATCGGAATTTGTTGTAATTGATGATATTTGAGGAAATCATTTAGGGTTTTGCCTGACGGCAAATATTTGATTTTGAATATCCATTATTATGCACCAATTTCAAACTGATATATCTGTACGTTTATTTTATAAAGTGAAATATATTTTTTTGAAATTATGTCCATGACATTTACTTATATCAGCAGATGGTTAGGTAAGGAGCATTGAACAGCGGTTTAATTTTTCTTAACCATAGTACAGTTTTCAACCTACGATGTACAGGGTTTGAGTTATTGAACTCAGGGGACTTATACAAAGTATTGTATGTTGTCCAGTGTCCATTAGGACAGAGGTTGGTACTCATACTATATTTTGTTTACTTGTGACTTCCCCTATTTTAGACAAGTATTTCGTAGAAATACAAGGTCCAAGTTTTGAGAAGTTATAGGTATAAGAATAAAGTAGAGAACCATGTGTTGTAAGAATCAGGATTCTTCAAGGTGATCGAAGATGTAGATACTTGTGTTTGGTATTCAGTTGATAGTAATGGTTTTGAGAACTTGCTTCTCTTTCAGGTACTCACATCTGGATTCACTCCTATGTTGAGTAATGTTGATCGGCCTCTCTCCATTTAGTTGACATGCACTGGAGACAGTTGCATGATTTGAATCCGGTTGCAATTAAATCGGTGCCTCTGTTTCTATATTGTATATATAATGGTTCATATCTTAACGATATTAAGGTATATGGAGTTGTCCGGCTTATGCTTAAAACCAGACTCTGGATAACTCAAGGCACGTTTCTGTAATGGCAGTTTGTGGGTTCTCCCAGGATATGACGAGGGTTAACTTTCTACCATCTGGAAAATCAATAGTGATATTGTTCTTGACTCGCCACAGTTTTAGCAAATTAAATTTTTTCAGAAAACAGTAATGAGAGTATGGTAGAACTGGAAGTAATTCCAGAACCACAAACGATTACTGAAAATTTAATAGAACCTAAAAATTCAATCGCGTTTGACATTCCATTAGCCACTCCGCAGATATAGTGGGTAACCTTAGGCGCCCGAGAGGTACTTCGGTATCCACAAAGACGGTGACAGGGAGGTTCTTGTTTACCCAGACTTGCCATTACTGCTATTCAAGACTATTAAACCCGGCATGAGGATGGGTATAGCGTCGTTCTAAAGTAGCTTTAGAATTACACATGTATATGACTCTGCCAGAGGGTTGTTGTAGTCAGTGGGAGCAGCGGAAGTATAGTAGACAAGAAGCTTGTGTCTATTTATAGACTAAAGCGAATATAGCGGAGATAGATTATCTATTTTTCATGTGATAGTCATAGGTTTTTACTTCATCAGAATAGGAGATGGATCTGTTAAGAAGGTAGTAGGGTGTGATGTCCTGGTATTTGGATGACATGCACTTTGTAAGAAGTGAAATTCCTATACTACAATCGGTTATACTGCGGTTGTCACACGGTTGTTTCTCCACATAGGATATGGATATTATATCTGGCATTCCGGTTACTAGATCTATGGTTTTAGATCTAGATTTGGGTAGTTTTCCAATATGGGTACTTAGACAGTATTCTAAAGGTGTTTTAGAATGGACGACTCCTGGCATGGTGATGTATCTACAGGTGATGGAGTCACCCTCTCTAAATGTGTCTTACAGACTAAAGGGAAGATAAATGTGCATGATTGGCATATCACTTGCTTACGCAATTGAGTCAATCATGAGATGTTAAGTACCACACCAGATGTTGTTTTTGCACTAGATGCAATAAGTTGATATATTAATCCAACCCTGGAGAAACGTTCGGAAGCAGTTTATGAACATAAGTAAATGTTCTAGGAATTTGGTAATGACAGCCTCTGTCGGGAGACGGTTATCATTCCAGGCTTCCAAGATGACCTGGATGACAGAGTGACTGTCAGAGTTATAGTTTTCTCTCTTTTGAGGGGCAGTAGTTTGGACAGGTGGTCCAAGCGGATACTGAAAGAGGCGTGGCGCTGATTGTTAGCCTTTTAGCGTACTTAGTTAATTACCGCAATCAAGACGGTTTCGCTTGTAGCTAGTCGGTTGAGTACGGGTCGTCCATAGGGAGATGGGAATCTTTTTCTATGTGCTTTAACGAGTTAAGTCCAAATGTCCAGGTTTGTTTGAGATTAACTATGTGCTAAAATGTTATATAAAGAGAGCTTGTTAGGGTTAGGATTAGGTTAGTTTGAGTTATGAGTCGCTCACTTCTTTCGTTGCCACTCTTAATATCGGTGTTACGGTAATCGGCAACAACGGGGATTAGCACGACTAGGAAGGAACTTGCGAGCATAAGCTAGGCTTTCCAACGCTTAAGTTCTTCCTTTTGGTGCTTGTCCGTCCGTTCTTGGCTCTTAGCCTTAAACTCCGGTTAATTCAACCACAACCGGTCTCACTAAGGAATCACCGCTATCATGTAGGATAGGGTGCCGTAGGGAGCGGATTGTGGTTCAATTAACGAGAGTCCGAATTAAGATATTGGGCAAGGAAAGAGTGAGAGAGATTTCCTTCTCTCAAACTTTCCTTATCCTACCCTAACAAGTAAGAAAACTACACACCCATTATAAGAAAAAGAAAATATAACAAAAGAAGGAAGATAGAAAGAAAGAGGTTAGAAGATTACAACTAGCTATTTGAGACCTCACCTTGGCAAGGATCAAGCTTAAGCATCATTGTTGTTAAGGATAAAAAAAAATAGAACAAGAAAGAAACAATAACAAATAACAACAACTAGATTAGCAAATGAAAATTACAAGCAATTACAATTAACAAAATAACAAGACAAGCATGATAAGGAAAAGATCTCTTTTATTCATCCTTCACTCATAAAAAGCTCACTACAAAGTTTTAATGGAGAAAATATGAAAAAAGGAAGAATAACTACAAAATATATCCTAAAATTTTACACAAGAATTAAGCACGCTTGGCTTGGCAAGTTTTGGGCTATTTATAGGCAGGAAACAGAGAACCTAGGGCAACATTCTGAATCCAAATAGAGTTACCAAAATACCCCCAAAATTTGAGATTCTGTCAAGATAAATTGGCCGCGGATCCACGGCCTAAGCGCGCTTATGCCGCGGATCCGCGACCATTTAGGAGAATTAGGTCATAAAATTTCGTGGGTTTTCCTGGTTTTCAGTACTCTTCAGTGTGGTATATGTTGTTTCTCAGAAGCTCTTCACAATTTTTTCAGAATTTCAGCAGATCAAAAGGTGATGTGATGTGGATCTTTTGCCATGATTTTTCTTGAGCTCCGGATAGACATGTTGGATCTTGTGTTGACATTGTGCTTTATGCATGAAAATGACATCGATTTGCCATTTTGTCCCTTAAACTGGTGTGTGGCAATATACGGATAGAGAGCGGAGACCCGTGTTTTATCTGTGGTTGGCAGTAATCCGGAGTTTGTCGTGCTTTTCCATGAATTTCACTGTTTAGAGCTGACAACCTGTATCCTGCAATTAACTAGAAAACACGGCTCAAGAGTACCTACCGATAAGCAATGTGATAAAAATTGGGCAGTATAAAAATGCAAAAATCTGATATGAACAAATACCCCCAAACTTATCATTTTCTCGTCCCGAGCAAAGCCAATTTATTCACAAAAATTCCTAACCTCACTTTCACAGGGAACGCGATTGCACTAAGCATGTGCAACAAGCCGTTAAACCTCTAGGTGTCCCTAGTAGGAGGAGTGTTGTCTCCTGAGGGTTTTCAGCGGATACTACCCACAAAATCCGGTCAAGCTAGTTTTGCAAAATAACTAAGATTCAAATCCTAAGGTTTTGTTTCAGAAAATAACAATTTTATGATCCTAAGTCTAGACTATCAAACCTTTATTTTTCACACCTCGCTTCTTATTTAACTTAAGATTTTATATGTCTTTACGTGCAGTGCAAATGGTGTCGTTAAGTTCTAGAAGGATCGATTAAAGTCATCATGTCACACACTAAAGCCCAGATAAAAATTTAAAAGGATCACATAAGTTTTATAAAGAGTTAAGTATTTTTCAAGTTTCATTTTCCAGTAAGGTTTTAATTTCAGAATTTCTATCTTCCTTAACAGGAAACTCGGTCTTATTTTTCACTCTACCTTTTTCTTGTTTTCATTTCATACACACCTCTGTGAACGTGCAATAGTCATTATCATAGAATAAAACCTTCATATCTCCGCTAGAAATATTTTTTTTATTTATAAAAACCTGTCTTTTGTCAAGATTATTCTCACACAAAGAACCGTTAGGAATTTTAACTCGAAGATAACACTTGCTTGACTTTGTTTTTATCTGGACTTTCTAGGCTTCTTAAAGTGCTTTGGGCCAATGCATCCAAACCAGTTGGCTTTAGAGCATTAGGTGTAGAGACACCCCAGCGGACTTATTTACTCAAGTTACCTAGGCCCAAAAACAAAAGACAATTTAGCGTGAAAATCATGATGATTCAATGCGAACGGAGATATAACCGGCAGTTCAGTTATTTTTTTGGATAAAAGACGTGTTTAGGTGTGTAATCATTCCAATCAAGTTTCAGATGGTTTTTTTTTTAGAATTAGTTCCAATTAAGGCATCAATAACATCCCTTCATATGCACTTCACTTCATAAACTATTCTTGATATTACTTATTTCAGAACAAACCTATTTGATCCTTAGAAAATCATTTATCCATTTAAAAGTTTTTAGACATAATAGACTTGTCATCTAATTTCCAAAACTCACGATACGTATAGTGTGATGTAAAGATGTATATTAGCTATAGTTAACTTCAAAGGAGAGTTATCTTTCAGGTTTTCAAAATCTAAAAATAAGATTTAGTTATTCTTATCTTATCAAACAAAACCGTTGAAATGTTAAATCTGAGTTCTCCCACTAGCTAACTTGACGAAAAGTTTTTATGTTTTTGGAAAATTTTCTGATTTTTATGGATTTTATGGATTTTAGTATGCAGATGCAAAATATACATATGAATGCGAAGGTTAGAAATGCGTACCGAGCGTACCCCCAAACTTAAACTGGACAGTGTCCTCACTGTCGTTGCATGAAGAAATTATTGAAGGGTCAAAATTGTCGGTTAGATATACACAATTTTTTTTTTGGTTTTTAATAAAAATGGATATGCGCCGGACAAGAATATCCATATATATATACAAAATGGTATATACATACCCCCAAACTTATTTGAAATGGTGTCTACTATTTTGGCTGGATAACTGAAGTTTGGTGGTAGGCAGAGGAAGATTATGCAGGGTAAACCGGCTCCTGTAAGACCAGGAGCTCCTCTGATGGTTCGGCGCTAAGGTACGGTTTTAGTCTGTGTCCGTTTACTTTGAAAAATGAACCGTCCTTTGGATTCTCCAAATCCACAGCGCCATGCGGATACACATTCCGCACAAAATATGGCCCTTTCCAGCGAGATCTGAGCTTACCTGGATGGAAATGTACCCGGGTGTCGTAAAGCAGCACCTGTTGACCAGGTGCGAAAGTTTTGCGCAAAAGGTGTTTATCGTGGAACACCTTCGTTCGGTTCTCAACGACAACCGCGTTTTCATAAGCCTCATCCCGAAGCTCGCTCAATTTGTTCAACTGCAGCTTCCGATGGCTGTCCGCATCTTCGAGAGACAGATTCAGCTCCTTTATCGCCCAAAATGCGCGATGCTCTATTTCCACAGGAAGGTGGCAAGCCTTTCCGTAAACAAGCCGATAGGGAGACATGCCAAGATCAGTCTTATAAGCCGTTCGAAATGCCCAAAAGGCATCAGTGAGTTTTAACGACCAATCTTTACGGTTCTTGGAAACCGTCATCTCCAGCATCTGCTTGATTTGCCGATTTAAAACTTCGGCTTGCCCACAGGTTTGGGGGTGGTAGGGCGTAGATAGATTATGATTAATGGAATATTTCCGCATCAAAGCCTAGAAAGTCTTATTGCAGAAATGAGTTCCATTATCGCTAATGATCGCTCGGGGGTGCCCAAACCGGGAGAAAATGTTTTCCTTAAGAAATCTAACGACAACCTTGTTGTCGTTAGTCCGGCTGGGCACAGCCTCGACCCACTTAGAGACATAATCAACAGTGAGAAGGATGTACATGTTCCCAAAAGAGCTAGGAAACGGCCCCATGAAATCTATCCCCCAAACATCGAAAATCTCCACAACCAAGATTGGTTGGAGCGGCATCTCGTTTCTCCTGGATATCCGGCCCAAGTGTTGGCATCGAGAGCAAGCCTTGCAGTAGTCATGAGCGTCTTTGAAGAGTTATGGCCAGTAGAAACCACACTGCAAGATCTTCTCGGCTGTCTTTCTGGGGCCAAAATGCCCGCCACATGCTTGATCGTGGCAAAACGACAGCACACTCTTGAATTCATTGTCAGGGACACACCGACGAATAATCTGGTCGGGACAGTACTTGAACAGATAGGGTTCGTCCCAGTAAAAGTGTTTTACTTGGGATAAGAATCGAAGTCTGTCCTGACTTGACCATTCAGTCTGTAGTAATCCTATGGCCAAATAGTTCACAATATCTGCGAACCAGGGTTCGCAAGATACTGTCAAGAGCTGTTCATCCGGAAAAACGTCGTTGATCAGAATTTGAAGCGACAGCGAAGAAGGAAGTCATGAGAGAGGGTCGGTGACTACGTTTTCACATCCTCTTTTGTCCTTGATGACAAGGTCAAACTCTTGAAGGAAGAGGATCCAACGTATCAGCCGAGATTTTGCGTCTTTCTTCGCAAAAAGATGGCGCAGAGCAGAATGGTCCGTGTAGATGATGACTGGAGAGCCGATGAGGTAGGGCCTGAACTTTTCTAAGGCAAATACAACAGCCAAGAATTCCTTCTCAGTTGTTGTATAGTTCAGTTGGGCATCGTTCAGGGTTCGGCTAGCATAATAGATTACGTGCGGCATCTTGTTGATGTGTTGTCCAAGGACAGCACCGATGGCAAAGTCGGATGCATCGCACATAATCTCAAATGGGTGCGTCCAGTCAGGAGAAGAAAGAACGGGAGCAGAAGTGAGTGAGCTTTTTAATGACTCGAACGCAGTCATACAGCTTGAGTTGAAGTCGAATGTCGTGTCCTTGGCCAACAAACGAGTCAAGGGTCTAGCAATCTTGCTAAAGTCCTTGATGAACCGTCTATAGAAACCGGCATGGCTAAGGAAGGCTCGGATGTCTCTGACGCATCTGGGAGGAGGGAGATTGGAAATGACTTCAATCTTCGCTTTATCTATGTCAATGCCATTTTGCGAGATAATATGTCCTAAGACAATACCATCGCGCACCATGAAGTGGCATTTCTCCCAATTCAAAGTGAGGTTCTTGTCCTTACACCGGGTAAGGACAGCGTCGAGATGCAGCAAACACTCATCAAAGGAATCGCCGAAAATGGAGAAATCATCCATGAAGATCTCCAAGAATTTTTCCACCATGTCTGAGAAGATTCCCATCATACACCGCTGGAAGGTAGCGGGCGCATTGCATAACCCAAAAGGCATGTGACGATATGCAAACGTGCCGAAATGACAAGTGAATGTGGTCTTGTCCCGGTCTTTTTCGGCGATGGGAATCTGATTATAGCCGGAGTAGCCATCAAGAAAGCAGTAGTACGCGTGTCCGGCCAATCGTTCAAGCATCTGGTCAGTGAAAGGTAGCGGAAAGTGGTCCTTCCGCGTTGCGGCGTTGAGTTTTCTGTAATCGATGCATACTCGCCACCCAGTCTGGGTGCGGGTAGGGATTAACTCGTTCGCCTCGTTGGTTATGACCGTTATGCCTGATTTCTTGGGGACAACATGAATGAGGCTAACCCACTGGCTATCAGAGATAGGGTAAATGATACCACTATCCAGACACTTTACGATCTCCTTTTTTACAGCCTCCTTCATGACTGGGTTGAGTCGCCTTTGTGGATCCCTGGCTGGTTTGGCATCATCCATCAGATGAATATGATGTTCAACGATCAGGGGACTAATCCCCTTGATGTCCGCCATTGACCAGCCAAAGGCTTGCCTATTGCTGTGCAAGACCGTAAGAAGGGCTTTCTCTTGCTCTGGAGCTAGAGAAGCCGAGATGATAACAGGAAGGGTCTCGTTCTCACCCAAGTAAGCATACTTAAGGTGATACGGCAATGGCTTGAGTTCGAGCGTTGGAGGTGAAACGATTGAAGGCAGGATTGGTGAAAAGGTCTCGAACTCAAAGGATTCCAGCAGAGGTTCAAAACGAGTGTAAGCGACCGAGTTGGATGGTTCAGGTAACTCATCCGGAAATTCGAAGGATTCAAACTCGGGTGGTGAGTGGCTAAGATCGTTCGAGAAAGTGAAACACTCGTAGTCATTGTTGGGCACAGAAACAGCAGCAGGTTCGAAGAGGAACGCACTAGTGGCGTTAAGGTTGTCGTGATCGAACAAAAACTCCTCAAATTCACACTCTTCCGGGGTGATCTCCTGGATTGAACAAATGTCTAGTATATAAGCATTAGGTTCGGAGGGCTGATTCCCCAACCTAAAAATGTTGAGTTCAATTGTCATATTTCCAAAAGATAGGTTCATTGAACCATTTCGACAATTGATCACAGCATTTGAGGTTGCAAGGAATGGGCGACCGAGTATCACCGGAATTTGATTCTGGGGGCTAGCTACAGGCTGTGTGTCTAAAACAAGGAAGCCAACGGGGAATATGAAGTCCCCAACCTTGATTAACACATCCTCTAGCTCTCCCCTAGGATGGGTGATCGATCGGTCGGCCATTTGGAGAGTGCAGTGTGTAGGTTTCAGCTCTCCTACACCTAGTTGCTCATATACTGAGTACGGAAGCAGGTTAACACTGGCACCAAGATCTAAAAGTGCGCGGTTGATATTCTTATCCCCAATGGTAGTAAAAATCGTAGGACAGCCAGGGTCCTTCCGTTTTTGAGGTAAAGATTGGATAAGAGCATCACTCACAGCACTGGCCAAGAAAACTTTCTTGGGTACCTGAGATTTCCTCTTTTTCGTGCACAAGTCTTTTAAGATTTTCACGTAGGATAGGACTTGTTGGACCGCATCTAAAAGAGGAATGTTGATGTTAACCTGCTTAAACAACTCCAGAATCTTCTCCATTTATGGATTTTGTTTATTGGACCTCAACCGGTTTGGAAATGGAACGTTTTTAAAATTGGTTAAGTCCAATGCTTGTGGAGGAGATTGTGGAGTTAGAACGGATCCCAGAGCTGGTGTTTTCGTGGAGTGAGAAATGGGTCCATTTAGAGCAGAAGAAGAGGAAGAGCCTTTTGAAGAATGGAGAATAGGCTCAGAAGACGAAGAAGAAGAAGAAGAAGAAGCGGCCGGGGTGTCATCGTCGATCCGCGTGCCAATGTTGTTTTGCAGTATCCTTCCCGATCTCAATGTAGTCACGACACTCACATTATGGTTCTGTTGTTCAAGTGCAACATGTACATTATGTGGGTGACCGGGATTTGGGAGTGGTTGAGATGGAAGTTTCCCCTTCTCTCGCTCGCTTAAGGCCGCATTCAGTTGTGCTATCTGGGCTTTGATGGTTTTGATGCTTTGCCTGTGAGCGGCAGTGTGTTGCACTAAGGACTGAATGGAAGACTGGATGTTGGCGGTGGACTGAGTTGATTGCTTTACAAACGCCTCCAGACTTCGTTCGAGCGAGGAAACCTTATCATTGTTTGACAGAACAAAGTTGTTTTGGGGAAAAGAATTGTTGGGTGCAAAGTTGTTCGTCTGATTTTGAAAAGGTTGGGGTTGGATGGGCTGCTAAAATTGATGTTGAGTTTGTTGCTGAGCTTGTTGTTGCGGAGGAGGGGGCCTCTGGAAATTGTTGCCTTGGAATTGATGCTGGTTCTGATTCTAGGCGAAATTGGGGTGGTTCCTCCAACCGGGATTGTAGGTGGAAGAGTATGGATCATTTCTCGGTCTTTGCTGAAATGCAGCATTAACCTGATCCTATCCTTGAGATGGTGGATTGTAAGGACACTCTTCGGTTAAGTGAGAAGGATCGGAACAACAAGAACAAATGGTACGAAGGGGAAGAACAGGGGCAGGAGCAGGAGATGATAATTTGCTCTCTATCGCTTCAAGTTTTCTCGTTATTGCAGCCATTTCAGCTTTCATCGCAATAGAGACATCGAGTTGGTGAATGCCTACCCTAGACTGACCAGTAGAAATGGAGGAAGAAGAAGAAGTTGGTCTGGTGCTCTCCCATTGAAGCGTTTGTTCCGCAAGGTCGTCGAAGAATTGCCATGCTTCCTCGTCAGATTTCGATAGGAAGTGGCCCTGACAAATGGTTTCCAACAACTGCTTGGTTGCTGGGTTCAGGCCCTCCTATAAGGTTTGGCAAAGTTGCCATTTCTCAATACCGTGGTGAGGGCACTGAACAAGAAGGTCTTTATACCGGTCAAAGCACTTCCAAAAGGGTTCAGTAGGAAGCTGGGATAATTGGTTGATTTCGTTACGGATCCTCGTGGTTTTATGATTCGGATAGAATTTCTTGAGAAACGCTTTCACAAACTCGTCCTAACTGGTTATGGAGTAGGAAGCGGTGCTATACAGCCACTTTTCAGCAAGATCGCACAAAGTGAACAGAATGACCCGTAGCCGTATAGCATCGTCTGACAGCTGGGTCGTTTTCATCATGGCACAAACATTCTGGAACATGTTGATGAAGATATAGGCATCTTCATATTCAAGCCCATGAAATTTCGGTAGCATGTTAATGAAGTGGGGCTTAATTTCAAAATTATCCCCATTGGCCGGTGGAAGGGAAAGACAGGTGGGAAGTGCAGAGCGGGTGGGATAGAAACGATTCTGGAGCGCGATTCACTGTAGCGCTACAACAGGCGGTGGTGGTGGGTTATTCACATCCATAGGAGGTGGAATCAATCCCGGGGGAGTCAAAGGGATGTTTGGATTAAATCCTGACATCGCAGAAGAAGAGGTTGGTGATGGTGAAGGTGAGGATGTATGAATAGAATTCCGGTCAACGTCGGAATTGGCCGGCAAAGGTAGGGCTGAAAGAGGCGTGGAAGGAGTTTCGGCGTCTGAGTCGATCGCGTAGTCGGTAGCGACTAACGTAACGCGGACTAGGCGGGCGCTAGTGTCCCGAGTCCAAGCGGACATACACTAAACTATTTTAGTGTAGTCAAAGCGGAGAAGGTGAGGGTAAGAAAACGTCAATGGAGAAATACGATGGGTGGTGGGTGAAAAAATGGGATTTTGGGCGACAAAGGGCAAGTTTTTATAAAAGTTTTTGTTTTGTGTTTTGTTTTCTTTTTTTTAGAAGGAGCTTTACAGAAATGTGTACGGACTTACGGCTTCAAACAATCACAGACAAAATATGCTCAATCACACCTAGATCTAGGGTCACCTAGGTCAGCTAGACAGCTCTTAACTGTTCCAAAGGGCTAGAAATAGGACCTCAAGCCGCCTCTTCTCCGCCAATTGCGGCCAGGTAAGTGCCAGGTAAGTGGGAGGCTCCCCACTACGTAAGTAGTGGTCCTAATTAAGTAACCACTTGCCTTCGATACACTTGCCTAGACACCGCAAAGTCAGGATAGGATAAACGGCCGATGCCTACAACCAGTCCTCTGTCCTATTGAGCACGACGTCCTTAGGGCTGAGTCTAGTATTTTTTAATTAAATAATAGTCAATGCATATGCTTTTTGTGATTTCTGGGGTCCTGGGAAGGGTGATGAAATCCCCACCCAATCTGGATTGGTTTCAAGCCCCTTAAAATCCGATTAAAATGTGCAAAGCAGTAACAATCAACTGCAATCAATTTTTTTTATTTTTTTAGCGTGGCGCAAAGAATCCTGCACAAAAACAATTTATTGGAAGGGGGAAGAGAGTTTGCGCAAAGAATACTGTAGAAAACACAGTTCAGTGGAGTTCAGAGGAGTGGGGAAGAAGGCAGAAGGCAGAAGGACTCACAAGGAATTTGGGCTGCTGATGCCAGCAAACCACCACGGCTCCGCGGCCTAAGCGCGCTTATGCCGTGGTTCCGCGGCTTTATGGTGGCCTTGGAGCTTCATTTTTCTTGTAGGTGCTGCGTTGGTTGTCCTCTTCTTGTCTGGAGGTCCTGAATCTTGATTTGCTCACTGGATCTGCTCCAGAATTTTACAGTAGACCGTTGGCTCCATCTTGATCCGTCGCGGTGTAGCCGCGAGATATGGGTCTAACTTCACACGTCTTTTGCACTGAACTCGACCTTCTTTTTATCCCGCATACTTGCACAAAAACTAATCAAAAATAACAAGATGGTTTTTTACAATGTATTTTTTTTGTTTCTTTTTCGGTTATGTTTATATTCACAAATTAACCCGAAATTACACAAAGAAATAGACTACCGTCTCCCCGGCAACGGCGCCATTTGATTGTTATCCTTTTAGCGTGCTTAGTTAATTACCGCAATCAAGACGGTTTCGCTTGTAGCTAGTCGGTTGAGTACGGGTCGTCCGCAGGGAGATGGGAATCTTTTTCTATGTGCTTTAACGAGTTAAGTCCAAATGTCCAGGTTTGTTTGAGATTAACTATGTGCTAAAATATTATATAAAGAGAGCTTGTTAGGGTTAGGATTATGTTAGTTTGAGTTAGGAGTCGCTCACTTCTTTCGTTGCCACTCTTAATATCGGTGTTACGGTAATCGGTAACAACAGGGATTAGCACGACTAGGAAGGAACTTGCGAGTATAAGCTAAGCTTTCCAACGCTTCAGTTCTTCCTTTTGGTGCTTGTCCGTCCGTTCTTGGCTCTTAGCCTTAACCTCCAGTTAATTCAACCACAACCGGTCTCACTAAGGAATCACCGCTATCATGTAGGATAGGGTGCCGTAGGGAGTGGATTGTGGTTCAATTAACGGGAGTCTGAATTAAGATGTTGGGTAAGGAAAGAGCGAGAGAGATTTCCATCTCTCAAACTTTCCTTATCCTACCCTAACAAGTAAGAAAACTACTCACCCATTATAAGAAAAAGAAAATACAACAAAAGAAGGAAGATAGAAAGAAAGAGGTTATAAGATTACAATTAGCTATTTGAGACCTCACCTTGGCAAGGATCAAGCTTAAGCATCATTGTTGTTAAGGATAAAAAAAAAAGAGAACAAGAAAGAAACAATAACAAATAACAACAACTAGATTAGCAAATGAAAATTACAAGCAATTACAATTAACAAAATAACAAGACACGCATGATAAGGAAAAGATCTCTTTTATTCATCCTTCACTCATAAAAAGCTCACTACAAAGTTTTAATCGAGAAAAGATGAAAAGAGGAAGAAGAACTACAAAATATATCCTAAAATTTTACACAAGAATTAAGCACACTTGGCTTGGCATGTTCATGGTTATTTATAGGCAGGAAACAAAGAACCTAGGGCAACATTCTGAACCCAAATAGAGTTACCAAAATACCCCCAAAATTTGAGATTCTGTCAAGATAAATTGGCCGCGGATCTGCGGCCTAAGCGCGCTTATGCCGCGGAGCCGCGGCCATTTAGGAGAATTAGGTCATAAAATTTGGTGGGTTTTCCTGGTTTTCAGTACTCTTCAGTATGGTATATGTTGTTTCTCAGAAGCTCTTAACAATTTTTCCAGAATTTCAGCAGATCAAAAGGTGATGTGATGTGGATCTTTTGCCATGATTTTTCTTGAGCTCCGCATAGACATGTTGGATTTGTGTTGACATCGTGCTTTGTGCATGAAAATGACATCGATTTGCTATTTTGTCCCTTAAACTGGTGTGCGGCAACATACGGATAGAGAGCGGAGACCCGTGTTTTATCTGTGGTTGGCAGTAATCTGGAGTTTATCGTGCTTTTCCATGAATTTCACTGTTTGGAGCTGAGAACCTGTATCCTGCAATTAACTAGCAAACACGGCTCAAGAGTACCTATCGATAAGCAATGTGATAAAAATTGGGCGGTATAAAAATGCAAAAATCTGATATGAACAGGCGCAGGATACTGATTAAATTCAGTTGTTGATACAGTCTAAGAAGTTTACTGGATTTGGAGTTCATTTGTGAACTGGGTCCCATCAGATATCCAGACATATTCTAAGACAGGTATTGCTCATTTCAAGAGATAGCTTTCTCCGTGAACTTAAGATAAAGAGAGACATAGAAAGAAATATGGGAGCGGATCTACTCACTGAGGCTATTTCTCGAACGCAATAGTTTTACAAACGAGTTTTGTGAAACTGATTAATAGAGAAGTTGGGTGTTCGGTATCACACGGGCTGTGTGTATGCGACACCGCAATAATTGGCCTTAAGTGCAAGTAGGAGATTGTTGGCTATAGTGCCCTCAAGTCAATTATTGGATCGTAGGCACATGATTGCAATGATTGAGAGAGGACCTATACCAGTAGAACAGTCTTACTCGAGATGATAGTATGCTATCTGGTTTGTCTTTATCATCGTGTACATGCTTCAGCTGACATTACAGATCACTATTACATGTTGATAGAGCCCATATGATTCTTGCTTGACTACCAGCAGTATGATGGCGATCATAAACGTGAGAGTTGGGTGGTCTATAAGCACATCCTTAAAGTGTCCCTAGTCGTGGGAGTTTCGAAACTGGGCATCGATACTCCAAGAGTAGACTAGTATATATGGATCGAGACCCCGATGAAGGGTAGTGGCCGGTCTCATAAGACATTGGTGTCAGTTGGTTCACCTAGTACAGGTTAGTCTATAGATTTGAGATCGTCATTTTTCTCGTGTGAGTCCCCACCGTGCTTTGATTACTACCTTACCACGGCTCAAAGGAGTCGTGCCAACAGGTTTTAGTTGGGTACAGTCCCGAGCTACATGGAGGCAGTGAGCAGATCGTCAGGGGATTCGTCTTTCCCGGTATTGGGGGTTGATGTAGCGGTGTGCACGGGTGGCCATCACCAGAAATCCTCGGCCGGGGTAGACGAGAATTACCGATCTAGGATCGGTAGTTTCTCAGTTGGTGATAGGTTTCATGCCGACACTAAATGTCGTGTTATTAGGGGTCTGACTTTATCCATCCCCCTAGACTCGATATGCGATACTCATAGACGAACGGACCGGACTGTACGGATATTGTCTCTATCAGTCTCAGTAGGGTTTCAGGATGAGTTTGCTCGTCGGCCTCCCTTTCGCTCAATACCTGGGTAGCCGTTACGTATAGCTAGTGCCATTGACGTGCTTGTGGTTAAACCCACTGCCAGCGTATTGATGAGTATTTAAAGTCCCACACAGAGGGTTTTCCTGATTCGGGAGAAACGTTGTAGAGGTCGTATGGTTTTATGACAGGGTTCGATCATATACGTGCACTTCTGCACGGATCATGATCGGACGGATAATACTAGTGGGCTTTGGTTTAAGCCAGATCCTAGTATTATATTGTTAGATTATTTTCGTCTCGTTGTATTCGTATTCAGTCAGAATACAGATGCGGGTATATATATACGGATCAGGGGTATTCTTTTAGTTTGTTACAAGTTTACTTTTGAAGTTGCCTTTTCATTTTTTGCTTTAAACATTTAGTTTAATGTTTATTGTGGAAAGTGTGAGTCATGGGTTTTTTCTTTTTTTGGCTGGTGTTGTGTGTCATAGTGATGACTCAATGTTTCATAATTCTTGGTGCATGCATTTCATGACCCATGCTCATGAGTCATGGTGTGAGTCATGAATGGGTCATGGTGGCATGACTTGTGCTTTTTGTTGTATTATGAGATATTTAGTTGTGAGCATGTGTGGGTTTGGCAGATCTTTTTTCTTGAAGTGCTTTTCATGAGTTGCTATTTGCTCATAATTAAATACCTTACAAACACAATAAAAAGGCAGAGAACACTTTCCTCCTAAGCAACTTAGCCAATTTTCTTCACTGCCAAAATCTTTGCCTCACACTTTCTTCATTTTTGGCAACTTCTTCAACCTCCACCCAAACCCTCTCATGAGTTGAGAATCCTTGGGTGTTTTAAGACAAAGTAATCACACACAATCTCTACTTCATCTTGGCTATCTAGGTTAGCAAACTAGATACCCGAGTTGCTTCGGTTTTGAGGCAGGAGCCCGTATTACTAATCCTCGATATGGGTCGTCTTTGATGGAGGAGACCGGAGATCAAACTCGACCGACGAAGCCGCGAGGAGCTTGGGACAGAGGTTGAAGATCGAAGGACACGGATCGATTGGTATAACCTCTCTAAACTCTTTTCATAGAACTAGTATAGGGTTAATGGTATGATTCGTCGATTAGGGTTCCGTTAGCATTGGTTTTTTAAAGTTTTTGTTCCACGTTTGGCTATGGATTGATGGCCGGGGCACTGCCGTAACCCAATAGGGTCATAGCAGATTCTATTAGATCATCACATATCTTCAAAAACCGATGTCGGGAAAATTCTAAGTTCGTGTTTTAGGGTTCTAGTCTTAAGTTTGTCCAGAATCATCATCACTAAGGGTTTAGGGTCACTAACTAAACCTCAATTACATCTCTACAACTCAAAACATCCACTAAAATCATCGTAGAAATTTTCAAGATCACAAATCTAACTTAATCGAACTCTAAACACAACTCGGAGGTTAGGAAACTAGATAAATTGAAGGAAAGTGAAGGGTTTACCTCTTAGAGAAACTAAAGAAAATTCCAAGATGGTTCAAAGTGCTCAAAATCCAAACTTGAGCTCACCATGGGGTGTAAGATGAGGTTGTGCACAATTTTTGTGAAGGTGGTATGGGGTTTTGATGAGAATTTAGAGATGTTTTGGAGGTGGTAGTGGAGGTGGAGGGTGAGGATGAAGAAGGAAGATGAAGGAGGTGAAGATAAGAAATGAAGGATGAGGGAAGAAAATAAAGGATGAAGGAAAAGGGATGGGCGCCATGGTCAAAGATTAACCCACCCTCCCCCCTCTCTTTTGTCCATGCCTCCATGTCCCCTCCATGTAACCTCTTTTCTTTTTGTTTTCTCTTTCTTTAAAAGCCCAAATATCAACACATACACATGAAGCCATGCATGGAAATGAAATGTGTCATGGTGCACTTGCCATGGTTATTAACAAAATTGGATTTAGCTTAATGCATGATTAGTAGTGTACTTATCAAGTTTAACATAGATTTGCAAATAATTAATTGCATAATTATTTATAAAATGTCCAAATCCAATAAATGCCTTTATAATTAATAATTCATATTAATATCCAAATATTTTCCAATTATTGGTATAAATTATTATACCATTCTACGAAAACCCCTAATTCATACTCGAATAGTTTTCGTGAAATTTATTATTTTATTATTTAAATTCCAAAAATAATATTTTATATTTCTGAAATATTACAATCTTCCTCCTAAATAAATTCGGTCCCCGAATTTAAATTCAAACCCCTAAATACTAAAACATTTCAGTAATCCGTCAAATCAACGGGGCTCCGAAATCATGGAATACTCAAATATTACTTAGCGCATTGTGTGCGCATGAAAACTAGTGCGAAATTCAAAATCGAAACTCCGTCAAGCGTCATGCAATCATAGGAGTTATGATGAAAATGCTAGCCTCGAAATCCACTGCTATTCTCAAATATACTATAATCAAGATCATAATACGTATATAGTACGCATCCTTATAAAACCCTCTAAAAACTAAATAAAATACATGAAAAATTCTTTCTAAATCACCGTACGATGCGTAACTCACGGTACAACTGGCGGACGCTCATTTGTAAAGAAATAGATATATGTCTATATATGTTTTGCTCAAAATATACGTCCCATCTTTTTGAAATATCCCAAAAGGTTCTCCTTATAAAAGTTCATGTCCCTCTTGGACACGTAGGAAAGTGGTGAGATTATATCTCCTTTTTGAAAACCTCTTGGTAAATACAGATGCATGTAAAAATACTCAGGTACTATTCTCAGACAAGTCCTGCTCGGCTACTATATAATATAGTACCTATTATAAAAATATGATGCTCATAATTAAATCAGCCTCAAAAGGTGTATCCAATATCACGTGCGTCTGGTACGCACGGAAATCAAAGCCAAATACAAATACCATGAATGTGCACAGAAGCAAAAACTAAGTGCAATGGGTGTGTACAAAAGTATCTGTTAAGTGTAACGGGTGTGCACGACAACAATATCAACTGCGTCTAGAGTGCACGGAAATCTCAACCAAGTGCAACTAACATGCATGAATAAAAATCTCGATCAAGTGCACCCGGTGTGCACAAAATCACATCCCATGCGCCCAGTGTGCACGAAAATCTAAATCAAGTGCGTCAGGTCTGCACAAAAACATCTAGTGTAACAGATGCATGAAAACAATATCAGGTGCACTCGGTGCCCGAAAACTCGTCAATGTCCCAAAAGCACATAAAAACGACATCGAGTATACCAACATGTATAAAATCATAAATGTGTGCAACTACGTGCACAAAACCCATATCAATGCACTGCAAGCACATGTGAACTATACCGAGTGCATAAGTCAAAGTCAAGTGCATATGTCATGCACGAAGTCAAATCGACTATATCGAAATACATAGAATCATAAATATATGCAGCCAAGGCACAAAATCGATATCAAGTGCAATGGATATGCACCAATCATAACCTAATATAATAGATGTATCAAAACATACCTCAAGTGCAACAATTGTGCACAAAACCAAATATCACGAAATCAAATTATCGAAACTCAAAGTCCAAGCGATAAAAGCGTGATACTCGGATCACTAAAACGCAGATCGCAATAAATGACATTGAGATACACCTCCTCCAATGTCGAAAAATACCGGTGCGTCCAAATCTGGCAGAGCAAGAACATCCTCTTGCCTCCTGCTCAATGTCTAGCATCCTCTGTCTCTGGGTCCTTGTTTTCTTTGTGGATCACCAATCCCACAATTTTTCTTCTCATTGACCCGGTTAGGTATAATGACGGAAACAGTTCCGCTCTGGCACTCCTTTGATCATCTCTTGGCCAATTAATGTGACCACTCGTAAAGTAGCATGTATTGATGGAGGCATCTGGCCCTCTGAATATGCGCGATACAACTGATCCTGGGTGCAAATCCTTATTGCTATGGCATTCTGGAAAGAACATGCTTATGGTCTCTTCCGATCTCACCTTTGCTGAACTTTATGGAGGTTGGCACTCTTTACTTAATTCTTTTCTTATTTCCGGACAGCTGCGTCCTCAGCATGGCTTTTCTCTGGAATTTGGCCGTATCCAACGCCTCTGCATACATATCAATCCTCTGGTATCAATGGGGAGTAACAACAGCTCGTTAATATCTCGCACGAACCTCTTGTTCCACCTGTCTTCATTATCGTCCACTTCGAAATCACGTCTTACTAGCTGCGTACTACAATTCATTCTTGGCTATAGTCAATCCGGAGTCTCTCATAAGGACTCAAAGTTATGAACTCGTTATGTTCAATACTCTGTGGAAGATATCTAGACGATTTCATTCTCGGGAACTCGTCCAGGTTGTCGGAGGAATACGCTTCATTCGTCCTTTCTCGATCAACTCATAACACGTCTGGGTGAGGTCCTTCTATCTAAAACTGGTCAACATACTGATCTCGCATCAGAGCATCCAACGACTAAATTGTCCTCTCTTGATCGATTTATTCTAGGTCTGAGCAAAATCCTTCAAACTGGAATTCTTCAACTCAACTGAGCCTGTGTCGGCGCATCCAATTAGACGAATCATCTTAGTCCCTTTATTCCAGATGGACTAGCGATCTTCTGTCACGTCCTTGCCTGTAAGCTCCTGTGGTTTCATCTTATAAACTCTGGAGGTGATGTCCCGTCAATCTCAGCAACAGTTAGGCTATCTGTCTGCACGGTAGACAATATCATGATCTTCTGGAATGGGTCATATGTCGACAGTCCTCACAATCTGGCTACCTCTATCAGTGGCCTGATCACCCAGTACAGATCCCGAACACTTGTCTCAACCGAGAGATATCAACACAAATAATAAACTGATACGTTCCTACGTCACCAGAAGAATATCATGGTCAGTCCCCGTCCGTGACGAGCTCGCTCTGACGGCATCTCTAGCCGCAACTCTCTCTGCACTCGTAGCTATGGTGACAGGAACCTTAAGCAAATATCGATGAATATAGATCATAGGAATGAGTAGAATTGATAGGTCTGAAATGGAAATATGATCATAGGAACGAATAGAATCATGGATCTCAAGAAATATACATCCTAAGGTCACTTAAGCGGAGGAGCGTATCCTAAGTATGCCGCGGAACATACACACGGTACGTCACTCTACTCAAGTTACCTACTCTATCAACCAAGGTCAACCTATAAGTCGAAACTTGGGTCCAAAAAACCCTCCTTAGTCAAGTCTAAGTTCTGTAAGGTCAAGCCTAAACTCGAACCAAGGTTAAACCTAATGCTTTGATACCAACTTTGTCACGAACCGGAATTTGGCACGTGACCGGCATGAGAATTACGTGAAATCTATAGGACCCCCCGTAATTCAAGTAAGCCGAAACCCAGAAATCTAAATCTTTTTGCGGAAAATAATGAAGGTGCTGTTTTGAAATATCGGCATAATGAATTCAAGCCTTCTTTTAAAAGTATAAGCAATATCATATGAAAATGCAACAGTTTACATACTATCTTTGAAAACATTTTCGTCCTTGAAATTTTGGGCAGCACCTCCTTTGTATATTTTGATCCAAAACCATATACAAGCAATAATACAGGCATCCCATGCGGGAGCTAGCTCTTCGCCAATTGACGAAATCATAACCACGCAATAAAGTATATATGTGTGTGTGTGTGTGTGTGTGTGTGTGTGTATACACGATGCCCTACGGCGAAGATCAAATACAGAAAGAATATAAGTAAAACCAAGACATCATCCAGCTCAAATAAAAGACAATACACACATCTCGCTCTAAGTCTCGAGAATATATAAGTCTGTGTCTAGGTCTACCAAATATACAAAGTTTCTGGTTGATAGAGCTTTAACTGGATACAACAGAAATAAATAGGTGCAAGGGTGGTCATGATCCAAATGTGTATCCCACCTACTAAAGAAAAACACCATGAAGAAAGCTTTGTGCCAGCGAGCCGCTACTGATCCGAACGGTTGAACCTGTAAGAAAACTGTGGCACAACGGGGTGAGCTGCCAACTCGTGAGTAGAAAATATCAGCAGGTAGAAATCGAATGAACAACGATCCCTAAGTCCTACTGTAACATAAAGGTAATACTATGTGGTATCCAAGGTGATCATGTATACATATGTGTAAAGTAATGATGTCATGCCAGAATCAGTATATGTATCAAGTCATCTGAGTCATATGCATGTATGTATGTGAATATCCAACACATGTCCATCAACGAAACATCAACATCATAAAACATGAGTGTCCAGCATCGGCACTCGAAATATCATAAAAACCCGTGTCCAGTATCGACACGTAAATCCTCATATCTCGGGCTTCATCTCATCAGATCGGCCCTCATATCCATCTGCTCATACGACTCCGGTCGGTATCCTATGGATATTCGCCGAGCCCAAACTATCACCGGTCGGTAGTGCTCCCCTGCCGGGCTCAACGCCTTTCTATACGATCTTCTTGTCCCGGGGTACTTCACCGGGTCCACCATGTACCCGCAGACGGTGCCTCCTCACTCCTCGAATCGGATAACTCATAGCTCAGAACCGATAAAACTCATGGTGGACACCACAAATCACATCATGAGAAACCGCGTTCTTAAAACAATCATAAGTCTTTTGAAATATATCAACGGTTATCAAATCCAGAGATCTCATGAAACAACATCTCAATGCATATAACCATAAAGTGTAGTATATGCAAGCATAGAATAGTACTGTAAGTATCTCAATTATTATCATGTCAGCATGTCATGTGATAATTATTGAGCAATGATTGTACTTTTACAGTTTAAGAGCAAAACAGTGATGTAACAGTTCTACTGTGTAAGTGGCACGGCAATTACCGATGATGAGTGTGTGAGCTGGAAATCTGTGTATGTGTAACATGTGCATCATCGGTAATAGTGCATGTGTACTAGCAGACGAAGCCATATAAAGGTAAGTACTAGGAATGTAGTATGTATGTCATGAGGAATAAAACAGCATAAACATGAACAGTATAATCATCATACATCATCCTCGAGTCAAAGGTGCGGATCAATCATTCGGTAAATCATAACGCGTACGGTATAATCCATCGTACGGTGTCATCAAATCAGATTAAGGATCTATCATCCTATACATAAACAAGGGTATGGATCTATGGTCTCGTACATTCTATCATCTCTTATTCTCATATATATATATATATATATATATATATATAACTCAATCTCATATCAACATATCCACTCATGTCCTCTTTTCATCATGTCATCTCGTACTCAATCTTGTGATTATATCCGTAATTCATAAACATAGATTTCTCAAAATATATTCTATATATCGGTTCTCCCATTACTATAGTTGCAGGGGTACTATACGCCATCCACCCGACTTCCCTCATAGATATAAATCTACTCACCTGCTAATCCTTGCTTTAGCCGAAGTCGATGAACTTCTTGTTCTCCTTCGTCGTCTTAGAAATCCACGGGAAGGTACTTACGAATCAATACACATCGTAACGATATTAAAACCAAATCCGAAACTGATACAGCACGCGAAGTGCTCATAGGTTAGAACCTATAGCTCACGCATGCAAGAACAACCAAATAACCCTCAGCGTTGATGTACAAAAGTCCAACGACCGTGTCCAAACTCAAATACCAAAACCAAGTTTTCAGAAATCGGAAACTCAAAATCAAAAACTTAGAAAAACACTTCCAAATTCTATCTTAGGTGAAATTAGGAGATTCTGCATATAGAGTAGGTCTACATACCAAATAACAGAACTATAGAACCAAGAACAAAGCCTAACTCACAGTCCAGGCCGCAATTTGCAGCCAGGATGATTAAATATGCGGCCTGTAGTGGAAATTGGGGTCTCGGGTTTCTAGGGTAGTCTTGAGGTGGCCTGCACATCTCACTGTGATGGAAACTTAGTTTATAGAGCTCTCGGGTCATAGCAGATTCTATAAGATCATCATATATCATCAAAAACCGATGTCGGGAAAATTCTAAGTTCGTGTTTTGGGGTTCTAGTCTCAAGTTTGTCCAGAATCATCATCACTAAGGGTTTATGGTCACTAACTAAAGCTCAATTACATCTCTAGAACTCAAAACATCCACTAAAATCATCCTAGAAATTTCCAAGATCACTAATCTAACTCAATCGAACTCTAAACACAACTAGGAGGTTAGGAAACTAGATAAATTGAAGGAAAGTGAAGGGTTTACCTCTTGGAGCAACTGAAGAAAATTCCAAGATGGTTCAAAGTGCTCAAAATCCAAACTTGAGCTCACCATGGGGTGTAGGATGACGTTGTGCAGAATTTTTGTGATGGCGGTGTGGGGTTTTGATAAGGATTTGAAGATATTTTGGAGGTACTAGTGGAGGTGGAGGGTGAGAATGAAGAAGGAAGATGAAGGAGGTGAAGATAAGAAATGAAGGATGGGAGAAGAAAATGAAGGATGAGGGAAGAAGGATGGGAGCCATGGTCAAAGATTAACCTCTCTCTCTCTCTCTCTCTCTCTCCCCCATGCCTCCATGTCCCCTCCATGTCTCCTCTTTTCCTTTCTGTTTTCTTTTTCTTTTCTCTTTCTTTAAAAGCCCAAATATCAACACATACACATGAAGCCATGCATGAAAGTGAAATGTGTCATGGTGCACTAGCCAAGGTTATTAACAAAAATAGATTTGGCTTAATACATGATTAGTAATGCACTAATCAAGTTTAACATAAACTTGCATATAATTAATTGCATAATTATTTATAAAATGTCCAAATCCAATAAATACTTTTATAATTAATAACTCATATTAATATCCAAATATTTTCCAATTATTGGTATATATAATTATACCATTATACAAAAACCCCAAATTCATACTTGAATAGTTTTCGTAAAATTTATTATTTTATTATTTAAATTCTAAAAATAATATTTTATATTTCTGAAATGTTACACTTTTGCAATTGCGCGGACACGCTACAAAGGTAGCTTACCCTCTTAACCTTGTATGTTTAGATATCTAGTTTAGTATTTGGAATCGATTCTAGGGTTTTGGTCGTTAGTGCTCGCTTTAAAGTTTTTTTTTCTTCCGCTTTTGCTGCGAGTCTTGCGGCGTGAGCATTAGGATCCTAACAGTGGTATCAGAGCCATATCAAACACTTTAACTAGTTGTAGATGTTTACATTTCGAAACCGAATTTTTAACCGTATTCGATTTCAAAAACCAAGTTTCTGTCCATTTTTGAAAATGGCATGTGACAATTTTTTAAACTATTGCGGTGGACTAGTCTTGAAGAAATAAAACATGGCACAAAATACGAGGCCAGAATTCCCTACTCTGGTCGCCAGAAATGTTTGTTTGGTCGATACCGGCGGTCAAGTTGTGGCCTCCTACCTCAAATTTTGTGCAGGGGCTTGGTTGTTTAGAAACTTGATTTTTGGTTATATTTGTTTTTGCCCAGATTTCAGTTTGAGTTATCTTTGTAGTCGGACAAGTTCGAAAAACTTTTCGGTCTAAATAATAGCATTGTTTATGATCCATATCTTTGTTTTTGTGTTTGATAACGTTGTCTAATTGCTATATGTTCGATTAGACGGTGTTGCACACTGGTTACTTATTATGTTGTTTTGGATATATATCTTGTAATGGTTTAGTCGAATTGTCGTGATTAGATGGCCCCTCGTGCGATTTGTGTGTACTGTTTTGATTCATGTATTTGTTTATTCAGGATGAGCGGCTGACTTATGGTTTTCGTTGCCACATAATGTATATTCTTTTATTGGGACACGTCCGGATTGAGGTTATCACCGCCATTATATATATTTCATTATTTGTACTAGGCTACCCCGCGACGGAGTACTCAGATAGCCAGATTCGAGAATGTATAGGATGGCTATCTTGTGAAGTCGAGACCGGGCTACCTCATTCTCGGATTGGCGGTTGCTCGCCGCACTTATAGGGGGTGTAGCTCTGACCCACGGAGGAGTGCTCAAGTTGCCGGATTCTAAGAAGTATTGGATGGTCCACTCATGACATTGAGCACGGGTTGTCTCACTTCTAGAATTGGCGGGTAACTTGTCATACTCATAGGGGTCTTGATTCGAGTTTGTATGGGCTATCCACACGACTGGGGAACGTTTGTTTTCGTTTTCCGCTTAAACGAAATATGGGGCTCCTAGTTTATCCGCTATTCCATATTGTTTATCACAAGCCTATGATATTAATTCCTTTCCTGTGATATTGATATATATATATATATATATATATATATATATATATATATTTTGCATCTGCGCTAGCCCTGCCCCTGCCCCTGCCGTAAGTTAAGTAACGGTGAAGACCTGGGATCCTATAGTGAACACGGATGGCATATAAAAGTATGTTATTTTGGTTGTTTCTATTGTGCCTTAGAAACTTAGAATGATGGGATTGCATTATATGTTTAATGCAAAGGAAAAACAAATCTAAATGATGTTGTCAGAACCAATTTTTAAAACTACTCGATTTTCTACAAAACCCATTTTTTAAAAGCGGAGCCTAAACCACTCCTTTTAAAAGCCACTCGAGTTCCCTTAACGATATCAAGTTTATTACGTTAAATGTTTTTCGCCAGAAACCATCCGTAGCCTTCCGTCATTTCAAACGGGTAGCGCCTAGTATTCATACTATGTATGTTGGCCTTCATCAAGGCATAGTGAATAGTAGCTATGTGTTACTTTTCTGTAGCATAGAGACGCATTAAGTTAGGATAGTCATACAGCTATTTTGGCCTTCGTTAAGAGTTGGTATGGGTGGGTTTTAATTAATCAGGACAATGACGGGTTGAACTTGACTGACGACTTATTATATTTTGGCCTTTGTTAACGTCATAAGACGCTTGAGGCAAAAACCATATCGGGAGTTTCAAATATAAGGGAAACTTGCCAAGTATGCTCATACCTTCTGAAGTATGGTGACTTTGGTCGGTTTCTGTCTAGATTATCACACAATGATAGTTGGATCCCGATTCCCCCTGATGAATAGAAATTACTTCCGGGAAATTTTCACTTCATAGTTAGCTAAGCCATTAGGTGTCTAGAAAGGTGTTAACGGTGGAAATGGGGTTATTTAATTAGAGCCGTGCGAAATCATGGGGAGCCTCCCTCGGAGTACCAACACCTGCCTCGCTGAATGGTTAGAGAACTTGTGGGGCGTACATGATCCCGAATAATTCTCATTATAGGGTTTGAAGGAGAATTCGAGAAAACAGCAGAAGCCATCTTGATTAAATAAAGTGATTAGCCAATCAAATCTTGATAGAGTACACGCTGAGTGTTTCTTTTCTTTCTTTTTGGCAGCGACCATGATTGACCTTAAACTATAACTCACAAACCAAGTTAACTGAACCTTTTTACAATCTGGCTTTAGTTTGTAATGATTCACGACTAAGTCGCATATATCCTTGCCGCTCCTTCTTTACCCTTTGCCTTCTCCAGAACACTCTATATCACTACATATTGCTTAGAATGATCATCTCGTATAGTTACATACGAACTCGAAGAAATTTCTTCAGTCGAGAATGGCCACGGGTTTTAGAGAAATTGAATTGGATGGTTCTGTTGTCTCTTCTTTTTCACCTTCTCTCTAGTTTAGAGTTCCTTGTATTAGGAGAGTACACCGTTACGCTTGTTGGATAGTCTTCTTCCAAATCTTAGACATGTGCCGAAAGGTAGAGAAGGAAGAAAACCAATTAGTCTAAGTTGGTGTACAGAAGGTATGATGTAGAGACATATAAAAGGATTGAAGTGAGGGCAAAGGAAATTGCAACTACTGTCGTAAATTTGGGCATTGGAAAATGCATTACAAGGAATACCTAGACAACCCCTTGAAACTTATATGTTTCAGTTTTTCTGAGTGGTTGTAATTGAAAACTGTTTCCCGATTAGTTCTGACTTCACGGTATATGTATACCGGATTAGTATCTCACATCTGTAGGGCATTACAGATACTGAGAAGGAGTAGAAAATTGGGAAATAGGTGATTTGATTCTCAATATTGGAATTCGTAGCAATTGGTGATATTGGATTAAATCACCTGGTTTTTGCCTTACGGCAAATATTGGGTTTTGAATAACCGTTATTATGCACCAATTTTTAATATGATATATCCGTATGTTTATTTTATAAAGTGGGATATAATTTTTGAAAATTGTGTTCTAAACATTTACCTTTATCGGTTGAGGATAAGATAAGGTGTATTGAATAACGGTATAGACGTTCTTAACCAAAATACAGTTTTTAATTTACAACACACAGAATTTGAGTTTGCAAACTTAGGGGACTTATACAAAGTACTATATGTTTTCTGGTGTCTATTTGGACAAAGGGTTAGTACTCGTACCATATTCCGTTTATTTATGATTTCTTTGGTTTTAGACATGTATTCCGTAGAAATGCAAGGTCCAAAGATTTTGAGAAGTTCATGGGTATAAGAATAAAGTAGAGAACCAGACGTTGAAAGTATCAAGATTCTTCGAAATAATCAAAGATGTAGATATTTATGCTAGGTATTCCGTCATAGTAATAATGAGAAAATCATTTCTCTCACAGGTTACTTATCCGTGGGTGCGCTCTTTGATGAGTAATGTTGTATGGTTTTTTTCCATTTAAGGGATATACAATCGACACAATTGCATAACTTTTTGAATCCGATTCCTTCTAAATTAGTGCCTTTGATACTTTATGGACATAGAAAGGTTGCATATCTTGATGATGTTAAGATATGGAGTTATTCGGTTTTTGTTTAAAAGCAGAATCCAGATAAACTCAAGGCACGCTTTAGTAATGGTAGTTTGTGGGTTATCCCAAGCTTTCGCAAGGGGTTAACTTTTACCATTTGCAAGATCAATAGTTGCATTGTTCTTGACACGCCAACTTTTTATAAAAAACTTATTTTTTTCAAAGATATTAGTGGGAGTATGATAAAACTGGAAGTGGTTCCAGAACAACAAACGATTACTAAAAATTTAGTAGAACCTAAGGATTTATTTGGACCCGATAAACCTCAGCCACTCTGTGAATTTTAGTAGGTAACCCAACCACCCGAGTGCTATTTCGGTTTCCTCGTAGATGGTGACAGAGAGATTTGCATCATAATTATGATGGCCCTACTAGTTATTAGATGGCTATTGGGAAGTGGTGACTTCCGGATGATGGCCAGATACCAGATATCTAAGTTGGACTCTACGCACTTCAACAAATTATGGAATTTTCTGGGTGCTCCTGAAAAGGTAAAACCCATTAGGAGCAAGTAGATCTTTCGAGATCAATGCATGTGGAAATGTAGTAATCTAATAAGGCTAGAGTTGTAATAAAGATTTTTCATCAAATACCCGCTGTGGATTGTGATGAAACTTTTTCTTCAAAATCTGTGCTGAAGTCTATATGGATATTACTTGCCACTGATGCTATTCCTGACTATGAAATATGGCGGGTGGATGACTATAACGTCTTTTTAAATGGGTATTTAGAAGTTCACGTGTACTGCCAGAAGGCTGTCATAGTCATTAGGAGCAGCGGAAGTAGTGCAAGTTGCTTGTGTCTATTCATAGACTAAAGCAGGCATAGCGGGGACAGATCATCTGTTTTGATGTGAAAGTCAAGGTGTTTGACTTCATCAAAAGAACCGATGGACCAGGTAAGAAAGTTTTAGGGAGTACTATTCTAAGATTTGGATGATATACTCTAGATAGGAAATGATATTCCTATACTACAATCAGTTAAACTGTGGTTGTCACAAAAGTTTCTTCATATAAAATTTGGATAATATATCAGGGGTTCTGGTAACTAGATCTATGGTGTTTGTTCAAGATTTAGGAAGTGTCCCAATTTGGGTATTTGGACACCATTTTAAAGGATTTTAGAATGGAGGACTCATGGCGTGGTGGTGTATCCGCAGGTAATGGAGTCACCCTCTCTAAAGGGATTTCTTTTAGACTAATGAGGGGAGGGACTTGCATGAATGATATACCAATTGCTTTGCCAAATTGGTCAATCATGCAATGTCAAGTACCAGAACAAATTTTTCCTTTGCACTCAAAGTAGTAAGCAGATATTAATTCTGGAGAAACAAAAGGAAGCGGTAAAGAACATATCAGGATATTCTTAGGATGTGGTAATGGTTACCTCCTTCAAGAGGCGATTACCGGTTCTAGCTTCCAAGGTGATCTAGATGACAGAGTGCTGCCAGAGTTATAAGTTTATCCTCTTTTGAGGAGTAATATTTGGACGGAGTTACAAGCAGAATACTGAAGTTGACATGGCGCGGGTTGCTGATTATGATCAGCGGATGATACAACTTAAGAACTTTATCCGATAAAATTGTTTATTTATGAACTTGGTCCCATCAGATATCCAGACAAATTCTAAGGCAGGGTATCGCTCAATTCGGGAGATATTTGATCTCCGCAAAGTTGACATATAGAGAGAGAAATTAGAAGGATTGTAGTGGATCCACTCACTGAGGCTATTTCTCGAACACACAAGCTGTTGGTAGAGAAGTTAGGTATTCGGTAGCACACGAACTGTGGGTATACGATACCACAATAATCATCCTTAAGTGCAAGTAGGAAATTATTGGCTATAGTGCCTTCAAGGCAATTATTGTAATCAAAAGTAGGCGATTGTGATAATTAAAGAAGGACCTATACAGCTAGAACAGTTTTACTCGATATGATAGTATACTATCTGGTTTGTTTTTATCATGTATGTGTATACGTTTTATTACGTATTATTAATACATAATGATAAAACTCGTAGGATCTTTGCTTGACTACCAGAGTTACAAGGGCAATCAAACTAGTGAGAGTTGGATAGTCTATAAGCATATACTTAAATGTCCCTAGTCATGGGAGTATTGAGATTGGGCATCGATATTCCAGAGTAGAATAGTGTATACGTTTCTAGACCCCGACGAGGGGCGGTGGCAGGTCTCGTAGCCATTGGTATGCTGCACTTAAAATTATATAGAGGTGCTACTGGAGGTGAGTGTAGGGATGCCTAGCACGACAGCAAGGTTTCGGGAGGCATCGTCCATGCCATTTTAAAAAAAATTGTCATGCCAAACAACCCTAACCCAAGAATCTTAACCAGAGATTTAGACGAAACAACAATGTAAACAACTTTACATCTAAGTGAACAAGAAATACAACCTTTATAGACCGGTCCTTCACTTCAATAGCTCTGTGTAGTAGTCCCTTCGCTCCAAGTAGTGAACTTCCAGACTCTAGAAAGGCTCCACAAGATGAACGGAACAACCATACTTGAATTCTTCGAGGCCGAAGATGATCTATGTCGAGGAGGCACCAACTCAAGCTACATCTTCACTAATATGGAATTAGTGAAGCAAACACCCTAAACTAAATAGCTAGTATAGTATAGAATGATGAAGTAGGAATTTTGCTCATCTTAGATTTATTTTTCTCACAATATTTCATCATATTGAGAAAAACTAGAAAGCTTTCTCGTGATGAAGAAGAAGATGAAGTGGAGATGAGAATGAAACTCATGAAGTGAGAATAGCAACCATGGGTGAGTTTGTGTCGTACACTAACTCATATAGAGACTAAGCTATGGCTAAGAATAATGGTTTAGTTAATAAATATTTTAAGCAAAACAAAACTAGTGGACTAAGTCAATGGGCTCAACAAGGTTCTCCAAGCTTCTAGCCATGAAAAAATTCCAACCAATTTTAAATTTCTTAAATAAATAAAAACCCTAGGATTATCATAAGCATGGTGTGAGTCTCATACACCCATGTAGTATGTATCATCGAGCATGACACAAAATAATGTACATTAATATATATATCACATATATACTAAGTGTACACAAGTGAGGAAAAGAAATGTTTAAGTGAGCTAATATTAGTTAATGTAATTCAATATATCAAATATATAATTATACATTAAATTATTAAATCAACACTTGATTTAATAATCCGGCTATATCACATACAACCGACTAATATCAAATGTATTGACTTGTCGAATCAACACTTGATTCGACAGCCCGGTTATATCACATATAATCGACTGATATCATATATCGCGAGAATAGAATGCGGTACCACATACGTGTATTAATCTCGGTCCCGCACATATCACATATGTTCTCCTACTTCGTTTCGCTTGAGCCAGGAAACCTCTGTGTAGGACTCTAAAGACTCGTCAATACGCCGGCAGTAGGTGGTGATCATATCAGTCATCCAAAAGCCGCAAGCGGTCTGCTAAATGTAACGGCCACCAAGGTATTGAGTGATAAGAAAATCAACAAGCAATCCTGTTCATACTCCTGCGAATCCAATCAATAACACTACCGTACAGTCCGGTCTCTTCGTCTGATATGTCGCATATCACAGCCTAGGGGTGGTATAACATCAGACCCCAATAGCCTGATAAGACATGCTGATGTGAGGCTCATAACGGTTCGAAAAACTACTGATAACACTTACCAGTAGATCTCAGCAACCCAGACTAGGGATTTCCTGTTATGGCCAATCGAGCATAGCATAACATCAACCCCCAATACCGGGAGAGACGAAATCCCCTCCTATCGCTCATTGCCACCATGTGACTCGGGACTGTACCCAAAAATCACCGTTTTGCACGATCTCTTGAACGTGGTAAGGTGGAAATCAAAGCATAGTGGGAATCACACAAGACTCTATGACGATCTCGGGTCGACTGACTAACCTATACCAGTGTCACCAGAGAACTGTTATCTGACGATAAGTATAATACCATCTAGGAGTTCTTGGTGAGTCCGTCCAGTGTACCCAGTCTCCACTGAGCACCCGTATACCTTCTCTGATGTCAAACACCAATGGATGTGGGATCATCCATCGCCCATCACATGGGTCGAGAAGCGTATATGCTAGTCTACTCTGGAATATCGATGCCCCGTCTCGATACTCCCACGACTAGGAACAATTGAAGAATGTACTTACCGACTACCTTTGCCCCACTAGTATGATCTGCATCATAATCCTAGTAGTCAAGTACTCGTCCTAATGGCTTTATCAACATGTAATAGAGAGATAATAAGTGTACATGTTAAGATAAAGAGCAACCAGATATTATACTATCATGTCGAGCAAGAAAGTCCTCTCTATATATGTCCAAGCATCCACTACAATATACATCACATATACAGTAATGGCCTCTAGGGCATATACATAACTAACAATCTCCCACTTGCACTAAGGTCATTTGTTGTAGTATCTCATACTCAACTTCCTATAGAAGTCTCTCTAGGGAAAGGCCTCTGTGAGTGGATCCGCCGTGTTATCCTTCTCGTCAAATCTCCTTACCTCGATCCCTTAGAGATCAACCATCTCTCTGATTAGGTGATACTGTCCTCAGAATATGTTTGAATCGCTGATGGGACCTAAGTTCCTAGGCCAAAACCACGACTCCATTGTTGTCACAATAACAATTATTTGACGTTCAATGGTAGGAACCATGTTCATCTCATGTACAAGAATTATGCAGACATCCACTTTGGTAGCATCGTTGGTAGCGATGTATTCAACCTTTATTGTCTATTTTGCCATGGTATCTAGCTTGGAACTCTTCCAACATACTGTCCCTCCAGTGAGGGTAAAGACAAAGCCCGTGACTGAATTTCAGTCAACCGTATCACTCTGGAAGCTCGAATTGGTAAAGGACTCCCACTGGAGTTCACTGTTACCAAACCCCAAGAACATTTCTTTAGTATTTCTCAAGTACTTAAGAATGTCCTACACAGCTATCCAGTGATTTTCCCAAGATCCGATTGATTCTTGATCACTACATATAGTGAGTCAGCTACATCTGGTCTGGTACATAACATTGCATACATGATAGAGCCTAGTCCAAAGCATAGGGTATCCCTTGCATGCGAGCTCTCTCCAAATCAGTCTCGGGAGACATCCTTTTGGAGAGAGTGATTCATAAGTAAGTGAGCGAACCACCACGTTTAGAATCTTCCATACTAAACCCTTTTAGTACGGTGTTAATGTACCTGGATTTGGGACACTCCCAACATCCACTTAGATCTATCACAATAGATCATAAACTACAAGATGTAGTAGGTATCATCCAGATCTTCTATGGAGAATCCTTGTGATAAGAGGAGCTTGACCGAGCGTGGCATAAGAAACCATTTCTTATCAAGAGTATGTCATCTACGTACAATACGTGGAAGACAGCCTTACACTCTACTGCCTTCTTATATATACAAGGTTCATCTACCTTTTTTATGAAGTCAAACACTTTGACTGCCACATCAAAACAGATGTTCTAACTCGGCGATGCGTGCTTTAATCCTGATGGACTTAAGCATAGCCACTGGAGAAAAGGTTTCATCATAAACCACACCTGGTTATTGACGATAGCCTTTTACTACAAGTCTAGCTTTGAAAGTCTCAACTTTTCCATCCACACCAAGAATCTTCTCAAGATCCACTTGCTTCCGACGGGTTTTAGCCATTCAGGTGCAACATTCAAAGTCATACTTTGTTGGTGTACATGGATTCCATCTTTGATCGCATAGCATCCAGCCTTTTCATAAAGTCCCCACTCGTGATGGCCTGCCTGAACCTGGTTGGGTCATCATCTACCATGATGCAATCCTCACTCCCACCGTCACCGAGGAAACCATAGTGTCTCTCAGGTGGATGAAGAACCCTACCAGATTTATGGAGAGGCTGAGGTTCGTTGGAGACTATTGAATCCTTTGGTTTTACCAAATCATCAGCTGTTAGTTTTTTCAACTGGAACCCCTTCTAGTTCTACCTCATGACCACAAATTTCTTCATAAGAAGTTCCTTTTCTAAAAAGGTGGCATGCTGAGAAACAAAACACCTTTTGCTTCTCAGTGTGGTAGAAGATATACCCTTGCGAATGTTCGGGATATCCAACAAACTTATACAAAACTGACCTTGCCTTGAGTTTTTCCGGATTTTTCTTTTCAACATTGGCCGGACAACCCATATCTTAACTCGTTTAAGACATGGTCTCTTTCCATACAATATCTCATATGGAGTGGTAGGCACGGATTTGGTTGGAACCCCATTCAATAGGTATGCAGCTTCTCAAATGCATCACTCCAAAAGAAAATAGGTAACTCAGAAGTACTCATCATAGAGCACGCCATATCTCATAGGGTGCGATACCTCCGCCCCGATACACCGTTGTGTTATGGTGTATTCGCAGGAGTAAGCTGAGTGAGAATCACATTCTCTGTTTTAGAAAATCCAGGAACTCCATGTCCAAGTAATCGCCTCCTCGATCATATCAAAGGACTTTAATACTTCTACCCGTCTGGTTCTTAACTTCAAGCTTATATTCCTTGAATTTCTCAAAAGTTTCAGACTTGTGTTTCAACAGGAACATATGTCCGAATCTTGAGAGATGGTCAGTGAATATAATGAAGTAAAAGGAATCAGCCCTGGCATTTATAGACATAGGACCGTATACATCATCATGTATCTGTCCCAAGAGTTCACTAACTCTTTCTCTATTTCCGGTAAACGAAGCATTGATCATTTTATCCTTGAGACAAGACTGGCAAGTATCATAAGATGAAAATTCGAACAAATTCTAATATCCATCATTAATATAACTTTAGCTAGTTATGTCACATTGATATGACCTAGTCTACAATGCCACAAGAAAGATTTGTTCATTTCTGAACTATTCCACTTGTATGTGTTCTATATATTTTGAACTGTGGTTTGATTTAGAACGTATATGCCATTTCATAACGTGCCTGATCCAATCAACTCTTGATTAAGGAAAGTGTTCACAACATTATCCCCAATACAGAATTATATCCTTCTTTAACTTAATAAAGAAAATGATGTAATGTTGTATATCAGGTTCGGCATCTAATAACATTTGTTCAAAATCAATGTATTTATCATTTGGTAATACAAGGTGATATTTGCCAACTGATTTGGCTGCAACAATTGCATCAGTCTCTAATACTTAAAGACATATCATCAAATCCCAGTTCTCTACCTTTTTATAGGCCATGTAACTCTTAAATATGTGGGATCCTTATCCGGTATCTCATACCTAGGACGTAGAGAATACCGAGAAACAGTTCTTGGTAACGACCACACCCGAAGAATATGCATCAACATGCTCATTCCTCGATTGGGTCGCATGGAAATCCGGATATTCCCCTATATCATGATCGGACTTATAACAATTATAAGATGGAGCGGAACCAACGTTCCCTAGCTCAGTATAATAAGCAGGTTCGGTCAATACATCCATATTATTATCTTGATTAAGGCATGTTACAGTCGCAACCAGGAGGGAGAGAGAAGAAAACACTCAGCGTATACTCTTGCAAGATCAGATTGGTTATTATTTTATCTAATCAAGATGTCTCCCACCGTTTTTATCAAATCTTTCTTCAAACCCTAAAAGGTAAGACTAGCCGGGACTAATTACACCCTACAAGTTCACCAATCTTTCGGCCAGGCCAGTTTTGGTACTTTGAGAGAAGTTCCCCATGCTTTCGCACGGACCTAATTAAAATAAACCTCATTTTCCCAGGGGCGTAACCCCGTTAACACCTTTCTAGACACCTACTTGATCGGCTAATTGTAATGTGTAAAACTTGTAAGTCTACGCCAGCGCGGCCAATAATCTGAGGCCAAACGCGGAACAAAAACTTTTTCATAAACAGGTGCTAACATAGACTGTAACCCGGATCGTGCCATTAACACTAAACTAGCAAACTGTAAAATGATAGAATGGCTATACCGATCAATCCGTGTCCTTCTGTCTTTAGCCATCATCCCACGCTCCTTACGGCATCTGCGATCTCGCTCGATCTCCGGTCTCCTTGTCGACGTGGCACCACGTCAACGGATCTTTATACGAGCTTCCGCCTCTAAATCGAGGCAACTCGGACATGAAGTTTGCTAGCCGACATGTCCAAGATTGATGTATAGAGTGCGTAGAATACTTTGTCTTAAGGCACCCAACGAGTTGGGTGAAGGTAAATGACGTTGCCAATTAGAGGAGAGAAGTGAGCATAGGAATTAAAGCCAAGGGAAAATTTCTCATACCAATCTTTTTTGGGCTCGGCCACTTTATGGCAGCACACCCATGTGCTCGGCCACATGTGAAGGAATTCATTCACAGAGAATGAATGGAGGGGTTGGTAAGTGTAAACATAGAAAGGGTAAGCTTAAGGGAAAAAAAACTTAAACAAAATATCCTAAGCATTACAAAACCATTTAATGCAAAGGAATGAGTCACAAATTACACCTCACTTCTTTCTAGAATTGGAGCAGCTGCCAGGAGCCCCGGCAACCACAGAAAACCCCTCCCATTTAAAAATCTTCCTCACAAACAAAATCATTTATTGCAAAAGCCACCTTGCATAAAAAGCCCATGCTTATTCAATGCAAACCAAAACCGCCTCACAACCCGCTGGATTGGGTAGACAAGGAAAAATAGAAAATTCGCATTAAACCAAATGTTTAAGACGGGTGATGGAAAACTGGAAACTTCAAAAGCAATCCCATAATGAATTAAAGAATTACCCCTCAACACTATATACATAACCGCATTTGTATTCCGGCCGAATACAAAATGCAATGAGACAAAACTACTCCTACACAATATAATACTTGGATCCGGCTTAAACCAAATACCGCCAGTATTAACTGTCCGAACCATGACACGTGCATAAGTGCACGTGCATATTCGAACCCTGCCATAAAACTATACGACCTCTACAACGTTTCGCCCGAACTTGTGAAACTATCTATGGGGGACTCTAAAGACTCGTCAATACTCTGGCAGTGGGTTTAACCACAAGCCGTCAGTGGTACTAGCTATACGTAACGGCTGCCCATGTATTGACAGAAAGGGATGCCGATGAGCGAACTCATCCTGGAACCCTACTGAGCCTATCGGTGACAATATCCATACAGTCCGGTCCGTTCGTCTATGAGCATCGCATATCGGGCCTAGGGGGCTGGTAACGTCAGACCCCCAATAGCGGTATAAGTCGTGTCAGAGTGTAGCCCAGAACACCCTGAGATACTACTGGAGTACCTACCAGTAAATCTCCTGCCTCAGCCGACGGCTTTGTGTAATAGCTCTCCTAGACACAGCGCAATCTCACCCCAAATACCGGGAGAGACGAATCCCCTGCCGATCCGCTCACTTGCCTCCATGTGGCTAGGGCCTGTACCCAACTAAAACCTGTTTGCACGACTCCTTTGAGTCGTGGTAGGGTAATAATCAAAGCACAGTGGGAACTCACACGAGACAAATGATGACCTCAGGTCGATGAACTAACCAGTACACATGTCACCAGGGAACTGCTATCTGACGCTAGGTATAATACCAACTAGCAGGTTCCCGGCGAGTCTGTCCGGTGCACTCATAACCCAATGAGCACCTGTATACATCTTAGGTGAACCAACTAACACCAGTGGCTTGTGAGACCGGCCACCGCCTTTCGTCGTGGTCTTGACTGTATACACTTGTCTACTCCGTAGTATCGATGCCCTGTCTCAAAACTCCCACGACTAGGGACCACTTTTAAGGATGTGCTTATGGACTACCCAACTCTCACGTATATGATCGCCATCATACTGCTGGTAGTCAAGCAAGAATCCTAAGGGCTCTATCAACATGTAATAGTGATCATGTCACCTAAAGCTGTACACGATGATAAAGTTAAACCAGATAGCATACTATCATCTCGAGTAAGACTGTCCTACCGGTATAAGTCCTCCCTCAATCATTGCAATCACGTACCTGCGATCCAATAATTGACTTTGAAGGAACTATATCCAACAATCTCCCACTTGCACTTAAGGATAATTATTGTGATGTCGCATACTCACAGCCCGTGTGATATCGAACAACCAACTCCTCTACTAATCAGTTTCACAAAGCCCGTTTGTAAAACTATTGTGTTCGAGAAATAGCCTCAGTGAGTGGATTCGCCCTGATGTTTCTTTCTATGTCTCTCTTAATCTCATGTTCGCGGAGAAAGCCATCTCCCGAATTGAGTAATACCTATCTTAGAATATGTATTGATTTCTGATGGGACCTAGTTTATAAATGAACTCCAAATCCAAACTTCTTAGACTGTATCGTCAACTGAACTAAATCAGTATCCTGCGCCATGCCTTCCTCAGTATCCGCCTGGACCACCTGTCCAAACTACTGCCCCTTGTCAGAGGGAAAACTATAACTCTGACAATCACTCTGTCATCCATGTCACCTTGGAAGCCTGGAATGATAACCGTCTCCCGAAGGAGGCTGTCGTTATCAAATCCCTAGAACATCCACTTATGTTCTAAATCTGCTTCCGAATGTTTCTCCAGGATTGGATTAATATCAACCTATTGCATCTAGTGCAAAAACAAAATCTGGTGTGGTACTTGACATCTCATGATCAACTCAATTGCCTAAGCAAGTGATATGTTAATTATGCACATCCCTCTCCCCTTTAGGCTGTAAGACACCTTTAGAGAGGGTGACTCCATCACCTGCAGGTACACCAGCATGCCAGGAGTCATCTATTCTAAATACCTTTAGAATACTATCTAAGTACTCAGATTGGGAAACTACCTAAATCTAGATCTAGTAATCAGAATGTCTGATATTAAATCCATATCCCATGTGGAGAAACAACTGTGTGACAACCAAAGTATAACCGATCGTAGTATAGGAATTTCACTTCCTATTCTGTGTATGTCATCCAAATACCAGGACATCACACCCTACTACCTTCTTAACAGATCCATCCCTTATTCTGATGAAGTCAAAGTCCATAACTGTCACATCAAAAATAGATGATCTCTCTCCGCTATATCTGCTCGAGTCTATAAATAGACATAAGCTACTTGCCCACTATGCTTCCACTGCTCGCATTGACTACGACAACCCTCTGCCAGAGTCATATACACATGCACTTCTAAAGCTAGTTTAGAACGATGATATACTCATCCTCCTGCCGGGTCTCATAGCCTGGAACAACAGTAGTGTCAAATCTGGGTGAACAAGAACCTCTCTGTCACCATCCTTGAGGCTACCGGAGTACCTCTCGGAGGTCTGAGGTTACCCACCATATCTGTAGAGTGGCTAATGGAATGTCAAATCTGATCGAATCTTTAGGTCCCATTAAATTATCCGTAATCGTTTGCGGTTCTGGAATCTCTTCCAATTCTACCATACCCCCACTACTGTTTTCTGAAAAAAATACTTTTTACTAAAACTGTGGCGAGTCAAGAACAATATCACCATTGATCTTCCAGATGGTAGAAAGTCAACCCTCGTCATAGCCTGGGCCAACCCACAAACTACCATTACAGAAACGTGCCTTAAGTTATTCAGAGTCTGGTTTTAAGCATAAGCCGGACAACTCCCCGTACCTTAACATCATTAAGATATGAACCATTCTATATCCAATATAGAAACTTTGGCACTGATTTAATTGGAACCAGATTCAAATCATGCAGCTGTCTCCAGTGCATATCAAAAAAATGGAGAGAGGCCGATCAGTATTACTCAACTTAGGAGTTCATCCAATTATGAGTAACCTGAAAGAGAAACAAGTTTCTCAAAACTATTACTATCAACTGAATACCAATCATAAGTACCTACATCTTCGATCTCCTTGAAGAATCCCGATACTTGCGACACCTGGTTCTCTACTTTATTCTTTTACCTATAACTTCTCAAAATAAACCTTGTATTTCTACGAAACACATGTCTAAAACTTGAGAAGTCATCAGTAAACAGGATACAGTATGAGGACCAACCCCTTTGTCCTGATGGACACTGGATAGCATACAATACTCTGTATGAGTCACCTGAGTTGAACAACTCAAACCCTGTGCGTTGTAGATTGAAAACTGTATTTATGGTAATGAATAATTACACCGCTGTTCAATGCTCCTTATCTAACCATCAACTGATATAGGTAAATGTCATGGACATAATTTCAAAAAGTTATATCTCACTTTATAAAAATAAACGTACATATATACCAGTTTGAAATTGGTGCACAACAACGGATACTCAAAACCAAATACTTGCCGTCCGGCAAAAACCCAGGCGATTTCCTCAAATATCACCAATTACAACGAATTCCGATATAATGAGGATGATCACCTTATTCCCAATAACTTACTCCCACTCATCATCTGTAAAACCATACAGATGTGAGAATCATACCTGGTAAATACATACCCTGGAGTAAGTATCTAATCGGGAAATCAGTTTTCCTTTAACAACGCACAATGAAACTGAAACATGAAAATGTTTTTCGTAGGGGTATCCTGGTATTCCTAGTAATGCCTCTTCCATTATCCAAATTCATGACTGTAACCGTATATTTCCTTACCATCTCTCTAAATCCCTTTATTTGTCTTTATTCATTACCTTCTGTACACCTCATTAGGCTAAGTGGTTTTCTTTCTTCCCTACCGTTCGGCACCAGCCTATAGTTTGGAAGAAGACTATCCATTAAGCGTAATAGGTGTAACCTCCTAAACCAAGGAGTACTCACATTCTGAGAGAAGGTGATGATAAAAGACAACTGAATAATACCTTATTCTATTCCTCCTGAACCGGAGAAAAGCAAAGGTGAAATAGGAGTGGCGATGATGTACGCGGTTTGGTCGTGAATGATACCTGTCGCATTTTACTTTGCCCTCTTTCTAATCCCTTCATATGTCTTTACTTATTACCTTCTGTACACCCTACTTAGGCTAATTGGTTTTCTCATTTCCCTATCTTTCGGCACCTGCCTATAGTTTGGAAGAAGACTATCTAATAAGTGTAATAGGTGTACCGTCTCCTAAACCAAGGAGTACTCTCAACCTGAGAGAAGGTGATGATAAAAGACAACTAAATAAACCAATTCAATTTCTCCTGAACCTGAATCCATCCCCGAAGAAGTCCCTTCGAGTTCGTATATAACCATATGATGGATTTATCCAATGGAAGTGGATGTTTGTAGTAATACGAGGTGTTCTGGAGAAATGCAAAGGGTAAAAGAAGGAGTGGTAATGATGTATGCAACTTAGACAATCCAAAAGCCAGTATTTTAAGAAGGTTTGGTCAACTTGGTCACTGAGTCATAGTCTAGGGTCGGTCAATGGCCGCTGCCAAAGAGAGAGAGAAAAGAAACACTCTGCGTGCACTCTAACCTAGATCAGAATGGTTATCACTTTATCTAATCAGGAAACCTCCTATTGTACCGTCAAATTCTCCTCCAAACCTGAAAGAAGAATTAGTCAGATCACCCGAAGAGTAAACCAACTCATCTGTAGGAATCGGGATCCAACTATCATCGCATGATAACGTGAAGGAATCCACTCATGTTATCACACTCCAGAAGGTATGCGCATGCCTGGCAAGTTTCAGTTTCTTTAGAAACCCCGATGTGATTTTTACCCCATTATTTTATGACCTTTACGAAGGCCAACAAATCATAAGTCACATGTTAAGTTCTACCCATCATTGTCCAGGTTAATTTGAACCCACCCGTACATACTTTTGACGAAGGCCAACATGGTAATACGACTGTCCCAAACCAACGCATCTATCTATGCAACAGAAAGGTAACAAGCAGCTACCATCCACTATGCCTTGACGAAGGCCAACAAACATAGCATGAATACTACATGCTACCCGTCTGAAACGACGGAGGGCTACGGCTGGTTTTTTTGCGAAAAACCTTTAACGTAATGAACTTGATCTCGTTGAAGGAACCTGATAGCTTTTTACTAAATTATAGTGGCGAAAACCTTTGCTAAAGAGGTCACTCCTAGTGAAGGGATCTCGGCTCTTTCCTCATGGAATGAGGTGCAGGATATTCCAACTGAATACCGTGATGCAAAGCAACAAGTAATCGACTACAGTGAAGTTATTACCCTGACGCAAACTTCTGCCCAAGGGGTCACTCCCGGTGAAGGGATCTCGGCCCTTGCCTCGTCGAATGAGGTGCAGGATATTCCAACTGAATACCACTGTGCAAAACAAAAGAAAACGTCTTTGTAATAACACTTTTTGAAAACTGTTCCAACAACGTCAAACAGGTTTGTTTTCCTTTGCATTGATCAAAATCAATGCAGTCCCATCAATTAATCACACTAGAAAAGAACAAAAATAAAATGTACGTATATGCCATCCGCATTCATCACTGGGTCCTGTCATCACCCGTTAGGTTAATTAACTAACGACAGAGCGGGGACTGGACTAGCGCGGGTGTAAAACATATACAACATCTACTAGTATATATACCAATATTCAATAATCGCTCCAGGCTTGATAAATGCAACATTACAGAAAAGTAATAAGCATCACAGAACAATATAGATAATCTGGGAGCCCCGGGTTTCACAGAGCCGCAACTGAAACCCGACGTTCCCCTGGTCGTGTGGATAGCCTGTGGAATGAAACCTAGACCCCTATGGGTGCGGCAAGTTACCCGCTAAAACCTGAAGCGAGGCAGCCCCCTACGGCAAAGTGAATAAACCACCCGGCACTTCACGGAATCCGGTAACTTGAGCACCCCACCTTGGGTCAACCTGTACCCCCTACGAGTGCGGCGAATAGTCTGCCAATTCTAGAGTGAGGCTCCCTCCGTCTCAAAGCCATGAGATGCGGACCCGTTGCCCTCCAGAACCCGGCTATCCGTGCACTCTGTCGCGGGGTAATCCTAGTACAGAAATGAAAATATATACAACGGGTACATCGACCTCAACCCGGTAGTGCCCCATAAGAATAATATACAAACAGGCAGCGACGACAGTCCACATGTTGGACGCTCGCCCCGCGATATCAAATGTAAAAATAAATCCAGACTGCACTACCATTGCACACAGCTATCCACCACGACAAATCCGCAACATCACAGCACAACACAGAACATCAATGCGAATGTCACGTTCGCAAACCCGTATAAAAGGACTATAGCAATTAGACGAGATTTACCTCTCAAATGACATTCACGATCGTAGATATAATGTAAGCACTGTGAACTAACATATTTAAAATTTCGATCGACAAAATTTCCCGAAGTGGGCCCCAAGTACAAATCCAGTACTACAACAAATCTGGGCCGAAACAAAATATTTCAGAAACCACAATTCCACATGAAAGACACCCAGAAGAAAAATGGTGCACTGAAGCCCCAAAACGGCGGCGGAACCGCGGCAAACCCTTGGGTTCTGCGGTGGTTACGCGGCGGTTTTGTAGGATCAGTCCACCAAATTTCTTCTGCAGTCTTAGAAAAGCCTGCTCGATTTTCTGACATACCCAAAATAATTTTTAGACCAGTTTAAAAATTCGACAGAAACTTTAACTTTTGAATTGCGGTTTTGGAAATTTCGTTCGATCGATATTTTAAACATATAGAACAAGCTAGTAAATGTTAATGGCGTGTTTCTGATACCATGTAAGTCTACGCCAGCGCGCCAGCCAAAAATCTGAGGCCAAACGTGGAACAAAAACCTTTTCATAAGCTAACATAGACTGTAACCCGGATCGTGCCATTAACACTAAACTAGCAAACTGTAAAATGATAGAATGGCTATACTGATCGATCCATATCCTTCGGTCTTTAGCCATCATCCTACGCTCCTCACGGCATCTGCGATCTCGCTCGATCTCCGGTCTCCTTGTCGATGTGGCACCACGTCAACGGATCTTTATACGGGCTCCCGCCTCTAAACCGAGGCAACTCGGACATGAAGTTTGCTAGCCGACATATCCAAGATTGATGTAGAGAGTGTGTAGAATACTTTGTCTCAAGGCACCCAACGAGTTGGGTGAAGGTAAATGAAGTTGCCAATTAGAGGAGAGAAGTGAGCATAGGAATTAAAGCCAAGGGAAAATTGCTCACTGCCAAACTTTTTTGGGCTCGGCCACTTTATGGCAGCACACCCATGTGCTCGATCACATGTGAAGGAATTCATTCATAGAGAATGAATGGGGGGTTGGTAAATGTAAACAAAGAAAGGGTAAGCTTAAGGGAAAAAAACTTAAACAAAATATCCTAAGCATTACAAAACCATTTAATGCAAAGGAATGAGTCACAAATTACACCTCACTTCTTTCTAGAATTGCAGCAGCTGCCTGGAGCCCCGGCAACCACGGAAAACCCCTCCCATTTAAAAATCTTCCTCACAGACAAAATCATTTATTGCAAAAGCCACCTCGCATAAAAAGCCCATGCTTATTCAATGCAAACAAAAACCACCTCACAGCCCGCTGGATTGGATAGACAAGGAAAAATAGAAAATCCGCATTAAACCAAATGTTTAAGACGGGTGATGGAAAACTGGAAACTTCAAAAGCAATCCTATAATGAATTACAGAATTACCCCTCAACAGTATATACATACCCACATTTGTATTCCGATCAAATACAAAATGCAATGAGACAAAAATACTCCTACACAATATAATACTTGGATCCGGCTTAAACCAAAGCCCACCAGTATTAACTATCCGAACCATGACACGTGCACAAGTGCACGTGCATGTTCGAACCCTGCCATAAAACCATATGGCCTCTACAACGTTTCGCCCGAACTTGGGAAACTATCTATGGGGGACTCTAAAGACTCGTCAATACTCTGACAGTGGGTTTAACCATAAGCCGTCAGTCGTACCAGCTGTACGTAACGGCTGCCCATGTATTGACAGAAAGGGAAGCCGATGAGCGAACTCATCCTGGACCCTACTGAGACTATCAGTGACAATATCCGTACAGTCTGGTCCGTTCGTCTATGAGCATCGCATATCGGGCATAGGGGGCTGGTAACGTCAGACCCCCAATAGCGGTATAAGTCGTGTCAGAGTGTAGCTCAGAACACCCTGAGATACTACTGGAGTACCTACCAGTAAATCTCCTGCCTCGGCCGAGGGCTTTGTGTAATGGCTCTCCTAGAAACAGCACAATCTCACCCCCAATACCGGAATAGATGAATCCCCTGCCGATCCGCTCACTTGTCTCCATATGGCTCGGGACTGTACCCAACCAAAACCTGTTTGCACGACTCCTTTGAGCCGTGGTAGGGTAATAATCAAAGCACAGTGGGAACTCACACGGGACAAATGACGACCTCAGGTCGATGAACTAACCTGTACACATGTCACCAGGGAACTGCTATCTGACGTTAGGTATAATACCAACTAGCAGGTTCTCGGCAAGTCCTGTCCGATGCACTCATAACCCAATGAGCACCTGTATACATCTTAGGTGAACCAACTGACACCAGTGGCTTGTGAGACCGGCCACTGCCCCTCGTCGGGGTCTTGACTGTATACACTAGTCTACTCCGGAGTATCGATGCCCTGTCTCGAAACTCCCACGACTAGGGACCACTTTTAAGGATGTGCTTATGGACTACCCAACTCTCACGTATATGATCGCCATCATACTGCTGATAGTCAAGCAAGAATCCTAAGAGCTCTATCAACATGTAATAGTGATCATGCCACCTAAAGCTGTACACGATGATAAAGTTAAACCAGATAGCATACTATCATCTCGAGTAAGACTGTCCTACCGATATAGGTCCTCTCTCAATCATTGCAATCACGTACCTGCGATCCAATAATTGACTTTGAGGGCACTATATCCAACAAAACTCTCCCAGGAGTAACTCTTACTCGCAGTGGGTATTGGGATCTAACTATCTTATAGAAAGTATGCAATCTCATTGCAAATTTCAACACTTGAAATTCCCGATAATATTTTACCCCTAACGACTTATGACCTTAACATAGTCAAAAAATCATAAGCGCTGGCCAAGTTCAACCCGTACATTTTATGATTGAATTAAACCCACCCGTACAACCCTTAACATGGTTAACAAAGTCGTACGACTACCCTAATCCAATCGCATCACATGCTTAAGCAGATAAGCACTAATCAGCTACCGCACACTATGCCTTAACATGGTCAACAAACGTAGCACGAATCCTAAGTAGCACTTATCTGAAATGGTGGAGGGATACGACAGGTTTTTAAGAAAACCCTTTGCGTAATGAACTTGATATCGTTGTAGAATCGAGTGATTTTGAAAAGGAGTGTTTTTAAGGCTTTGCTAGTTTTGCTAAAAAGGTCACTCCGGATGAAGGGATCTCGGCTCTTTCCTCATCGAATGCGGTGCTGGATATTTCACAAATACCGCTATGCAAAACAAGAACTAGAGAAGCAATCAAGAACAAAACCGAGTGGGTTATAGCATCTGCTAGTTTCGCTAAAGAGGTCACTTCCGGTGAAGGGATCTCGGCTCTTTCCTTATCGAATAAGGTGCTGGATATTCTATAAGAAATACCGCTATGCAAAGCAAGAACTAAAGCTACCAGTTTTTAAAACAAGTTTCTACAACATCTTTAGGTTTCTTTTATTTCATTAATCTCATTAATGAAGTCCCATCAATTATTCTTCCAAAGCATCATAGAAGAAATGAAAGCAGCAATATTTATTATATATCATATATATATTATAAGCATTCGTCTTAACACATCAAGTGATCACATCACAGAATATCAGCAGAAGAAGAACACAAATAAAATATTGGATATACTAGGAATTCCGTGTTTTAATTAAGCCAATAAAAACGCGGATTCCATGGTCGTGATGAATAGCCAAACCCACATCTCTAGACCCCTACGAGAGTGGCAAGAAACCCTACCAATTCTAGAGTTAGGAGACCCGGTCTTGACTCCTCGAGATGGTCTCCCACTGGACCTTAGAACCCGGTTACTTATGCTCTCCACCTTGGGTCTATCCTAATGCGGAAAAATAAATAATATACATCAATGGTGACATCATCCTCAATCCGGAAGTGCCCCAATAAAAGAATATTACATATAATTTTTTACATGAATGAAAATAAAAAACTCTCATCTCACATAAAAAAAACCCGGCTATTCAAAACACGACGATCCAATATAACATATCACAGCAACACATAACATCACATGTCATCAACGTAAGTAAATATGCGTATCCCAATTGTCGTTGACATATAGCAACGAAATCGGCGATACATCACATATTACACTTACGGTCGCAGAAAAGAAAGTGAAAAACTACAATAATTAGAATCTGCAACCACCTTAGACAAAATAAACCCAATGTATCACATACATTGGATTTCATGCATTACCAAATGAATTCCTTAGACATCATATGCCTAACAATTATAAACCCTACATTTTAGTCTCGATATTGAAAACACTTTCCAATAACCAGTTGGGTAATTCATCAAGATTCCCAATAACCCGATCGAATGCTTGTCGGAAATTTTAGTAGACGGCCGCACCCCCGATGCCGTCGAAGAAGTGCACTAAGGCGGAACATAGCGGCCGCGAGCACCCAAACGGATGCTTTTGGCGACGGGGTTCTCCTACAGTCACTTCGTCAGGGCTATGGAGCGTGGCTATCTAGTAAGGTTACCCGACGAGTTTCAGCGTACACTACGTAGTTGCGATGGAATTTTGATCCACATCAAAATTCCGTGGCAACCGATCAAATGAGACTGAATTGCCAGATTTATAAAATTCAAATTATTTATCATATAACTAATTATTGTGTATTCCAAGTATTGTATCACAATCACAGATAGCTAGAGGTTGTTAAACTTTTCTATCGACTAAACAAACACCCAAATTTTCCAAAGAGCTCAACACTTGAGCGGAGTTTAAAAAGTACCCAGAATATGCCACAACACCTATGGACCAACTGTAGAAGGGTCAACCCTTGCCTCACCTATGGCGCCGCGAAACTACCACAAACCCAAGGGTTAGGTGGCGGTTCCAACGGTCACAGAATCGAGTTAGGGTTTCGTTCTTCTAGAGGGTCCATAGAAAACACTTGCATGATTTTCTGAAAATTTCAAATTTGGAAAAAAATCCAACTCTTGGAAAATTTCCAGCGATGGAGAAAATGGGTTATTGATATTCGTTCGAACTTTTTAACGTCGTCTAAAATAACACGAAATGATATTAGAATTACGATTACGAAACACTCCGAATTGCCTTTACAGAAAGATAACATCTCATGTAATCTCAGCGAAAACAAGCAACACCTGAAATACCAAAACCCAGTGTCATGACCCGAAATTTGGCACGTGACGACACTTAAACCACGTAATGTCTACAGGCGTAACGCAATTCAAGTAAGCCGAAAACCCAGAAATCTAAACCATCAAAATTAGTAAGTGATAAGAACAATGTTAAAAACTTTTGGGAATCTTAAGTAAAAATCATTAACTTAAATTGCTTTCAAAAAATTTTGGCAGCACCTCCTTTGTAAAAACTAGCCCCAATAAGGGTACAAACATAAGATATAAGTATAGCATCCCCAAACTGGAGCAAATCTCGCCCAAAGGCGGAAACAACCACCACAAGCAAATATACGACGCCGTAGCGAAGAAATAGACGATATAAAATGAAAACAGCATAAAAGATAAAGCTGCATAAAAAGGCCAGCTTACACAAGCACGACATCCAGAGTCACAAAATAATATACAATATCGTCCTCACATCTCGTCTCTAAGTCAATATATGAAAGTAGTAGACGAAGAGTACTAGATACAATAAGATATACAATGAGCATCATCGGATAACCGCAAAACCCACCTATACCAAAACTGCTCACGGTCAGCCGTAGCGGTATCCACTGCAAAAGATGATACGATAAGAAGAAGCCCTGCCCTACTACTCTGAGGGACAACCTGCAAAACACTGTGGCACAACGGGGGTGAGTTGCCAACTCGTGAATAGTAAATAACATCATGAAGGTAATCGCAGATATGCACGTACTGTGATAATCAATCACATGCAAACTGATTGTATAATATGGCAATATGTATATGCAACAGTCATGAAAGGTACTCTATCAGGTACTACTAATACATGAAGCAATGCATATCAAATGAAAGCTGAGTATGGGATAAAATATATAATCATCACGGAATCCTCATCATGGAAAAACCAGTGTCCCTCAATAACACTCCAAATCCCAATACCTCAGGCACCGCATCCTCAAATCGGCCCTCATATCCTGTAAGTCTCGTGGAACCTGAATGTCCAACATCGACACTAGAAAACATAATGAAAACTAGTGTCAAACATCGACACGTAAATACTCATATCATGGGCTCCGTCTGCGGGATCGGCCCGCGGGCTCCGGCAGATCGGTAAGTCCATGTCCATCTCATAACTCCGGTTAATATCCACCGGATATCCGCCGAGTCCAAATACTATCACCGGTAGGTAATACTCCCTCTGCCAGTCTCATCGTCTACACCATGAAAATCACCTCTTGCCCCGGGGAACCATACCGGATCCACCATGTACCCGCAGACGGTGCCTCCCGCTCCTTGAGTCGGATTTCTAACACAAGTCTCAAAACCGAGAAAACTCGTGGTGGACGCATCGAAATATCATATCAAGAAAAACCGGGTTTTTTGAACAATACATAATTTCTTGAAATACCACGGTCCTCAAATCCATAAAATCACATGAAATCCATATCTCAATGCGTAAATCCATGAAATATAATATATGCAACATAAAACAATAATATGAGCATAACAAGGGAAAACCGCTATTTAAATGCATCAAGTTATTAAATATATCATGCGGTTCCCAATTTCTCCGAAATCTAATGCAACATTATATAAAGGTGAACATGTAGCTATAGCAAGGTATATGTGTAAGCATGTAGGTATAGCAAGGTATATGTGTATGCTATATTTCATATGCACAATAGAATAAGAATCAATTGTCTCAATTTTCCCTAGCCAATACAATATCACATATGTATATGCGTTGTACGTGTCATAGCAATTACCGACGGTGCGTGTGTAGCATACAATTTATGCTCGTGCAACATGAACCGTCAGTAAGGATGTTGTGTCTCATTAATATTATGTCCATATGCAATAGGAAAATGAGGTATGCAACAATGGTACACATGCACAATCAATGTCCATATACTTATAACTAATAATCATGTCATTGAATCTAGCCCAAACGCATAACGCCATATGGGCGATTCCCCAATAGATGTTAATTCTACTCACAGATGATCTTGGGCTAAGTAAAGCCAACTACTTGCTTTCCCTCCTTCGCAGCGTCCGAAGTCCCCGCCTGCGATCCCAAAATCATATAACAACATAATAAGTGCATATTAGAAATCGACCAATAACATGTACAAACTACGTTATCCGACACGGTTCGTGTACTTTGTGTAGCTGTTGCTCTTGGGTTGGTTTCATAGTGTCGCTACACACGTTAGCCACTAGACGAACACTTGAGAGTTTGTTTGGAGTTGGTGCGTCGGTCAAATGTAGTTTGTACGTGTTATTGGTCAATTTCTAATATGCACTTGTTATGTTGTTATATGATTTTAGGATCGCGGGCGGGGACTTCGGACGCTGCGAAGAAGGAAAAGCAAGTAGTTGGCTTTACTTTGCCTAAGATCATCTGTGGGTAGATTTAACATCTACAAGAGAATCGCCTGTATGGCGTTATGCATCTGGGCTAGATTCAATGACATGATTATTAGTTATAAGTATATGGACATTGATTGTGCATGTGTACCATTGTTACATACCTCATTTTCCTATTGCATATAGACATAGTATTAATGAGACACAGCACCTTTACTGACGGTTCATGTTGCACGAGCACAAATTGTATGCTACACACACACCGTCGGTAGTTGCCATGACATGCACAACATATATACATATGTGATATTGTTTTGGTTAGGGACAATTGAGACAATTATTTCTTATTCCATTGTGCATATGAAATATAGCATACACATATATCTTACTATACCTACATGCTTACACATATACCTTGCTATAGCTACATGTTCATCTTTATATGATGTTGCATTAAGTTTCATAGAAATTAGGAACCGCATGATATATTTAATAACTTGATGCATTTAAATAGCGGTTTTCCCTTGTTATGCTCATATTACTTTTTTGCATATATTATATTTCATGGATTTACGAATTGAGATATGGATTTCATGTGATTTTATGGATTTGAGGACCGTGGTATTTCAAGAAATTATGCATTGTTTGAAAAACCCGGTTTCTCTTGATATGATATTTCGATGCGTCCACCATGAGTTTTCTCGGTTCTGAGACTTGTGTTAGAAACCTGTTTCGAGGAGCGGGAGGCACTGTCTGCGGGTACATGGTGGACCCGGTATGGTTCCCCAGGACAAGATGTGATTTTCGTAGTGTAGATGATGAGCCTGGCAGAGGGAGTACTACCTACCGGTGATAGTATTTGGACTCGGCAGATATCTGGAGGATACCGACCGGAGTTCTAAGATGGTCATGAACCGACCGATCTGCCGGAGCCCGTGGGCCGATCCAGCAAACAGAGCCCATGATATGAGTATTTACGTGTCGATGTTGGACACTAGTTTTCATTATGTTTTTGAGTGTCGATGTTGAACATTCAGGTTCCATTAGACTTACAGGATATGACGGCCAATCTGAGGATGCGGTGCCTGAGGTATTGGGATTTGGAGTGTCGTTGAGGGACACTGGTTTTTCCACGATGAGGATTCCGTGATGATGATATGTTTAATCCCATACTCAGCTTTCATTTGATATGCATTGCTTCATGTATTAGTAGTACCTGATAGAGTATCTTTCATGACTGTTGCATATACATATTGCCATATTATACTATCAGTTTGCTTGTGATAGATTATCGCAGTACGTGCATACCTGCGATTACATGCTTGATGTTATTTACTATTCACGAGTTGGCAACTCACCCCTGTTGTGCCACAGTGTTTTACAGGTTGTCCATCAGAGTAGTAGCGGCAGAGCTTCTTTTATCGTATCAGCTTTTGCAGCGGATACCGCTACGGCTGACTGTGAGCAGTTTTTCTATAGGTGGGTTTTGCGGTTATCCGATGATGCTCATTGTATATCTTATTGTATCTAGTACTCTCCATCTACTACTTTCATGTATTGACTTAGAGACGAGATGTGAGGACGATATTGTATATTATTTTGTGACTCTGGATGTCGTGCTCGTGTGAGCCGGCCTTTTTATACAGCTTTATCTTTTATGCTGTTTTCACTTTATATCGTCTATTTCTTCACTACAGCGTCGTATATTTGCTTGTGGTGGTTGTTTCCGCCTTTGGGCGAGATTTGCTCCCGTTTGGGGATGCTATACTTATATCTTATATTTGTACCCTTTTTGGGGCTAGTTTTTACAAAGGAGGTGCTGCCAAAATTTTATGAAAGCAACTTAAGTTAAAGATTTTTACTTGAGATTCCCAAAAGTTTTTAACAATGTTCTTATCACTTACTACTTTTGATGGTTTAGATTTCTGGGTTTTCGGCTTACTTGAATTGCGTTATGCCTGTAGACGTTACGTGGTTTAAGTGTCGTCACGTGCCAAATTTCGGGTCGTGACAAAGTTGGTATCAGAGCGCTAGGTTTTACCTTTTGGAGTTTAGGATGACCTTGGTATGATGGAGTAAGTAGTTTAAGTAGAGTGACAGCATTTGTATGTCCGCGGCATACTTACGACACGGTACTCCGCCTAAGTGACCTTAGGACATATTGCTTGAAATTCCTTCCATGATTATATATATCCTTGTGATTCGATTTTCGTGTTCTTATCGGATCCTGTTTCCATTTCTAGCCATTATGCCACCAAAGACTGTAAGGGCACAGAGAGAGGCAGCGAGAGCCGAGCTCAGAGTTGGCTTGTCTGAGATGAGGACTGACCAGGACGGTACGCTCGCTGTACAAGAGAAAATTGATCCGCCTTCGATAGATCGTATTGCTAGGCTCGAGGCAGATATACAGGATTTGCGCCAGATGATGGGATCGTTGGTTGAGGCCAGTCGAGCGCAGTGACAGGAGGTTGTCACTCCTGTTACCCAGTTATTCCTTGCTATCAGCACACAACATTGTGTCACGTATACAGCAGAAGTGGACGCAACCCTACTAGATGAGGAGCGTCTTTCCGAGACTTTGGAAGTTCTAGGACCAAGGAAGGCTCATACAGGTGTATCAGCCCAGAGACAGATGCTTAGACGCTGCGACAGATTTCGTTTAGGTCTAGGGAGTAGCAGAAGCTTGGGACGAGGTCAGTTGTTTAGCTCTTATTCCCATGAGGGTCAGCAGTCATCGTATGGATGTTTCCAATGTGGGAGTTTCCATCACCTCGTCCGGAATTGTACTGTGGTACGCCAGAGAAAGACAGTCGTACCATATGTTACCCTAACACCTTCACCTCAGGGAGAGTTGCTTTTTGCGCCTGTTGTTGATCTGCGTCAGACTTATATTTAGAGAGGTCATGGCCGCGGAGGGTTTGTTCAGAGAGAACGGGATGGTAGAAGAGAAGGACAGCCAGTTGCAGGTAGAGAGCAAGCACGAGCATTTGCTTTAACTCTTCAGGATGCGCAGGAGTCAAATGCAGAGTATTCAGGTATTCTTTTTCGTATTTTCTTTTGATGCACATGTTTTGTTTAATTCAGGATCTATGCACTCGTATACTCTACACACTTCGTGCCGAGATTAGGCTGAGTCGTGTTTTCTAGATCAGCCGTTTTTTGTGTTTACTCCTGCTGGTAATTCTTTTGTTGCGCGACACGTGTTTCGGTCATGTGCCAATCGGATAGGAGATAAAGATTCGTCCGTCAATTTGGGTAGGGTTACTAGGAACACGCACAAGGGTCTACGAGGCATCAACCATGCCCGATTTAAAATTTAGCCGTGCCGAACAACCCTAAACCAAGATCTTAGACTAGAGATTAGGCGAAAACAAGCATGTTAAACACTTTAACACTAAGTGAGAGAGATTACAACCTTTGTAGATCCTGTCCTTCACTTCTAAAGCTCCGTGTTGAAGTCCCTTCGCTACCATCATCGTGCATCCAGACTCTAGAGAGGCTCTATGAAGAGAAAGATGCAAGCTTGCTTCCGATCTTCGATAACAAAGATGATCTACCTTGAAGTTTCATTAACACAAGCTCTCACTCACAAAATGAAGTGAACACCCTCATCTAAATGGCAAGGGTAGATGAGGATGATGAAGTAGGATTTTTGCTCTCATTTGTTTTCTTACTCTCACTCACTTTCATAACAAAAAGCAAAGCAAGAAAGCTTTGCATCAAGGAAGAAGAAGAAGGAGAAGAATAGTGATCCTTTTGTGATGAATAATGAAAGTTAAGATAAGGTTAGAAATGCAACCATGGTCATGTAACCTTTGTAGAGATTGAACTAGGGTTAAGGGTTTGGGTTGGGTTAAAGAATATCTTGGAAAATATCTACACAAAAATCTTTGCACAAAATAAAATAAAACCTTCTAGAAGGTTCTAGAAAAGATTAACCCAAATCAAACCCTAACCTCGTTTAATCTCCACTAAACATGTTGCATTAATAACCATATCATGTTACAATATTATATATCACATATATAATATTTATTATAACAAAATAAAATAATACAATTAACATATATCGCATATATATCAATGTATTACCCGAGTGAGAAAAAGAATCTTTTAGTGAGCTTATATTAGTTAATGTAATTTAATATATCACATATATTATTATACATTAAATTATCGAATCAACACTTGACCCGACAATCCGGCTATATCGCATATAACCGACTAATATATCATTTACCGATTCATCGAATCAACACTTGATCTGATGACCCGGCTGATATCAAATATCACGAAAATATAATACGGTATCTCATATCGCATTATCCTCGGTCCTGCACATATCACATATGTGCCCCTACTCCGTTTTGCCTGGGTCAAGAAACCTCTGTGTAGGACTCTAAAGAATCGTCAATACGCCGGCAGTAGGTGATGATCATATCAAACACCCACAAGCTGCAAGCGGTCAGCTAAACGTAACAGCCACCCAGGTATTGAGCGATCAGAAGATCAACAACCAAGCCTGTACATTCTCCTGCGAATCCAATCAGTAACACTCCCGTACAGTCCGGTCTCGTCGTCTGATATGTCGCATATCTCGCATAGGGGTGTTAAACGTCAGACCCCAGTAGCTCGATAAGTCGTGTCGATATGAGGTCTATAACAGTTCAAGAAACTACTGATAACACTTACCAGTAAATCTCAGCAACCCTGGCCAGGGATTTCCAGTTATAGCCAATCAACACAGCACAACATCAACTCCCTATACCGGGAAAGACGAATCCCCTCCTATCGCTCATTGCCTCCATGTGATTCGAGACTGTACCCAGAAGCCACCTTTTTGCATGCCCTCTTGGACGTGGTATGATAGATATCAAAGTACAGTGGGAATCACACAAGACTCTATGACGATCTCGGGTCAACAGACTACTCTGTACCAGTGTCACCGGAGAACTGCCTTCTGACGTGAGGTATAATACCATCTGGGAGTTCTCGGCGAGTCCGTCCAGTGTACCCAGTCTCTACTGAGCACCCGTACACCATCCTTGATGTCAAACACCGATGGATATGGGATCATCCATCGCCCATCATATGGGTCAAGATGCGTATACGCTAGTCTACTCTGGTGTATCGATGCCCTGTCTCGATACACCCTCGACTAGGAACAGTTATAGGATGTACTCGTCGACTACTGTGGCCCCACTAGTATGATCTCATCATAGTCCCAGTAGTCGAGTACATATCCTAAGGGCTTTATCAACATGTAACACAGAGACAATCAGAATACATGTTAAGATAAAGTACAACGAAATAGCGTACTATCATGTCGAGCAAGAAAGTCCTCCCTATATATGTCCAAGCATCCACTACAATATACATCGTATGTACAGTAATGGCCTCTAGGGCATACATATAACTAACAATCTCCCACCTGCACTAGGGCTATCTGTTGTGGTATCACATACCCAATAATTAGCTGTGGTTGAAGTATCTCATACTCAACCATCCCATAAAAGTCTCTACTGGGAAAAAGGCCTTTGTGAGTGGATCCGCGCTGTTGTCCTCTGTGTCTACTCTCCTATTCTCGATCTCACTGGAGATCAACCATCTCTATGATCAGGTGATACTGCCTAAGAATTATATCTGGATCTCTGATGGGATGGAGGTTCCTTGGCATAAGCCACAACTCCATTGTCACACAATGGTAGGAACGAAGTTCATCTCATGAACTTATATATATCCAGACTGCCTCTTTGGTAGCATCCTTGGTAACGATGTATGTTGCTATTAATGATCTAGTAAGTCACGGTATCTAGCTTGGAACTCTTCCAACATACCATCCCTCCTGTGAGGGTAAAGACAATGCCTGCGACTGACATTCAGTCGTCCTTATCACCCTGGAACCTTTCCAGTGATTCTCCCCAGGATCGATTGATACCATCTCACTACAACTAGTGAGTATCCTAACATCCAATTAGATTTATCTCATAGATCCAAAACCCAGGATTTAGGAGGTATCATTTTGATCCTATATGGAGAATCCTTGTGATAAGCGGAGATTGACCGAGCGTAGCATAGGAAACTCCTTCCCTATCAAGAGTATGTCATCCACGTACTCTACGAGGATCACCACCATACTCCCTACTACCTTTTTGTATATACAAGGTTCATCTACCATTTTGATGAAGTCAAACTCTTTGACTACCACATCAAAATAGATGTTCCAACACCGCGATGCCTGCTTTATCCTATAAAGCATCTTGCACACATTTCCGCTGCTCCCACTGTCTACGAAGCCCTCTGGCTATGTACTTATAGACGCTCTCTTCTAAAACATCATTTAGAAAAGCTGTCATGACACCCAACCACCAGATATCGTAGTCATGGTATGTAGCAGTGGCAAGTAGGATCTGGATGGACTTAAGCATAGCTTTGAAAGTCTCAACTTTTCCATGTACACCAAGTAATCTTCTCAAGATATACTTGCTTCTGATGGGGATTTAACCCTTCAGATAAAGCAACCAAAGTCCATACTTTGTTGGTTTATAAGGATTCCATCTCAGATCGCTAAGCATCCAGCCATTCTTACAGAGTCCTACTCAAGATGGCCAGCTCGAAACTAGTTGGGTCATCATCTCATGATGTAATCCTCGCTCCCACTGTCATAGAGAAACCGAAGTATCTCTCAGGTGGATGAGGAACCCTACCAGATCGGCGGAGAGGCTGAGGTTCGTTGGAAACTCAGTAGTACTCATCATAGAGCGCACCATATCACATAGGGTGTGATTGCTCCGCCCCGATACATGGAGGTGCTGTGGTCTATTCGGAGGAGTAATGCTGAGAGAGAATCTCATTCCCTTTTAGAATAGTCCAGGAATCTCCGTGCTTAATTATTCTCCTCCTTGATCTCATCAAACGACATAATACTTATACCCGTTTTTGGTTCTCTACTTCAACTCATATTTATTGAATATCTCAAAAGCTTCGGACTTGTGTTTCAACAGGAACATATGTCTGAATCTTGAGAGATCATCAGTGAATCTAATGAAGTATAAAGAACCAGTCCTGGCATGTGTAGACAGGGGACTTTCATACATCAACATGTATCAATCCCAAGGGTTCATGAACGCTTTCTCTGTTTCCAATAAACAGAGCTATGGCCATCGTATCTTTGTGACATGACCGGCAAGTTTCACAAGATGTAAATTCAAAATAAATTAAATATGCATCTAAATGTAACTTAGCTAGTCGGGTCGCATTGATATGACCTAGTCTATAATGCCTCAAGAAAGATTCGTTCATTTCTGAACTCTTCCTCTTGTGTGTGTTCTGTATACTATGAACTTTAATTTGATTTAAAACGTCTATGGTTTTAGATAACGTGCCTGAACCGATCAACTCTTGATATAGGAAATGTTCAAAATATTATCCAACAATACAAAATTATATCCTTTCTTTACTAATAAAGAGACTGATATGATGTTGTACATCTGGTTCAGTATCTAATAACATTCGTTCAGAATCAATGTATTCTGGTAATACAGGGTGATAACTACAAACAGACTTGGCTGCAACGCTTGCACTGTTTCAATCTCATGAAATTTATCACCTGTTCTCAGTTCTCTACCTATCTGTAGCCCATGTAACAAATTACTGTAGGGATGCTAGGCACACGTACAAGGGTCTATAAGGCATCAACCATGTCCGATTTAAAATTTAGCCGTGTCGAACAACCATAAACTAAGATCTTAAACAAGAGATTAGGCGAAAACAAGCATGTTAAACTCTTTAAAACTAAGTGAGAGGGATTACAACCTTTGTAGATCCGGTCCTTCACTTCATAAGCTCCGTGTTGAGGTCCCTTCGCTGCGATCATCAAGTTCCGGACTCTCGAGAGGCTCCACGAAGAGAAAGATGCAAGCTTGCTTCCGATCTTCGATAACAAAGATGATTTACCTTGAAGTTTCATTAACACAAGCTCTCACTCACAAAATGAAGTGAACACCATCATCTAAATGGCAAGGGTAGATGAGGATGATGAAGTAGGATTTTAGCTCTCATTTGTTTTCTTATTCTCACTCACTTTCATCACAAAATCAAAGCAAGAAAACTTTTCCATGAAAAGAGAAAGAAGAAGAAGAAGGAATCCTTTTGTGATGAATAATGAATAACCCATATGTGAGATTAGAAATGCAACCATAGTTAAGAATGAATCCTTAACCCATGTAGAGAAATAACCATGGTCAAGGGTTTAGGTTTGGTTAAGCAAATATCTTCACAAAATATCTTACAGAAAACAAAACAAAACTTTCTAGAAACTTCTAGAATAGCTTAACCCAAATCAAACCCTAACCATGTTTAATCTCCACTAATCATGTTGCATTAATAACCATATCATGTTCCAATAATATATATCAAATATATAATATTTATTGTAACAAAATAAAATAATACAATTAACATATATCGCATATATATCTCAATGTATTACCCGAGTGAGAAAAAGAATCTTTTAGAGAGCTAATATTAGTTAATGTAATTTAATATATCATATATATTATTATACATTAAATTATCGAATCAACACTTGATCCGACAATCCGGCTCTATCGCATACAACCGACTAATATATCATTTACCGATTCATTGAATCAACACTTGATCCGATGACCCGGCCGATATCAAATATCGCGAGAATAGAATACGGTATCTCATATCGCATTGTCCTCGGTCTCGCACATAACACATACGTACTCCTACACCGTTTTGCCTGAACCAAGAAACCTCTGTGTAGACCTCTAAAGAATCGTCAATACACCGGCAGTAGGTGATGATCATATCAAACACCCACAAGCTGCAAGCGGTCAGCTAAACATAACAGCCACCCAGGTATTGAGCGCTCAGAAGATCAACAAGCAAGCCTGTACATTCTCCAGTGAATCCAATCAGTAACACTCCCGTACAGTCCGGTCTCGTCGTCTGATATGTCGCATATCTCGCCTAGGGGTGGTAAACGTCAGACCCCAGTAGCTCGATAAGTCGTGTCGATATGAGGTCTATAACAGTTCGAGAAACTACTGATAACACTTACCAGTAAATCTCAGCAACCTTGACTAGGGATTTCCAATTATAGCCAATCGAACGCAGCGCAACATCAACTCCCTATACCGGGAGAGACGAATCCCTTCCTATCGCACATTGCCTCCATGTGATTCGGGACTGTACCCAAAAGCCACCTTTTTGCACGCCCTCTTGGACGTGGTATGATGGAAATCAAAGCACAGTGGGAATCACACAAGACTCTATGACGATCTCTGGTCAACAGACTACTCTGTACCAGTGACACCGGAGAACTGCCATCTGACGTGAGGTATAATACCATCTGGGAGTTCTCGGCGAGTCCGTCCAGTGTACCCAGTCTCTACTGAGCACCCGTACACCATCCTTGATGTCAAACACCGATGGATATGGGATCATCCATCGTCCATCATATGGGTCAAGATGCGTATATGCTAGTCTACTCTGGTGTATCGATGCCCTGTCTCGATACACCCTCGACTAGGAACAGTTATAGGATGTACTCGTCAACTACTGTGGCCCCACTAGTATGATCTCATCATAGTCCCAGTAGTCGAGTACATATACTAAGGGCTTTATCAACATGTAACACAGAGACAATCAGAGTACATGTTAAGATAAAGTACAACCAGATAGCATACTATCATTTCGAGCAAGAAAGTCCTCCCTATATATGTCCAAGCATCCATTACAATATACATCGTATGTACAGTAATGGCCTCTAGGGCATACATATAACTAACAATCTTCCACCTGCACTAGGGCCATCTGTTGTGGTATCGCATACCCAACAATTAGCTGTGGTTGAAGTATCATACTCAACCATCCCATAAAAGTCTCTACTGGGAAAAAAGCCTTTGTGAGTGGATCCGCGCTGTTGTCCTCTGTGTCTACTCTCCTAACCTCGATCTCACTGGAGGTCAACCATCTCTATGATCAGGTGATACTGCATAAGAATTATATCTGGATCTCTGATGGGATGGAGGTTCCTTGGCATAAGCCACAACTCCATTGTCACACAATGGTAGGAACGAAGTTCATCTCATGAACTTATATATATCCAGACTGCCTCTTTGGTAGCATCCTTGGTAACGATGTATTTTGCCATTAATCTTCCAGTAAGTCACGGTATCTAGCTTGGAACTCTTCCAACATACCATCCCTCCACTTAGGGTAAAGACAATGCCTGCGACTGACATTCAGTCGTCCTTATCACCCTGGAACCTTTCCAGTGATTCTCCTCAGGATCGATTGATACCATCTCACTACAATTAGTGAGTATCCTAACATCCAATTAGATCTATCTCATAGATCCAAAACCCAGGATTTAGGAGGTATCATTTTGATCCTATATGGAGAATCCTTGTGATAAGCGGAGATTGACCGAGCGTAGCATAGGAAACTCTTTCCCTATCAAGAGTATGTCATCCACGTACTCTACGAGGATCACCACCATACTCCCTACTACCTTTTTGTATATACAAGGTTCATCTACCATTTTGAGGAAGTCAAACTCTTTGACTACCACATCAAAACAGATGTTCCAACTCCGCGATGCCTGCTTTATCCTATAAAGCATCTTGCACACATTTCCGCTGCTCCCACTGTCTACGAAGCCCTCTGGCTGTTTACTTATAGACGCTCTCTTCTAAAACATCATTTAGAAAAGCAGTCATGACACCCAACCACCAGATATCGTAGTCATGGTATGTAGCCGTGGCAAGTAGGATCTGGATTGACATAAGAATAGCTTTGAAAGTCTCAACTTTTCCATGTACACCAAGTAATCTTCTCAAGATATACTTTCTTCTGATGGGGATTTAACCCTTCAGATAAAGCAACCAAAGTCCATATTTTGTTGGTGTATAAGGATTCCATCTCAGATCGCTAAGCATCCAGCCATTCTTACAGAGTCCTACTCCTGATGGCCAGCTCGAAACTAGTTGGGTCATCATCTCATGATGTAATCCTCGCTCCCACTGTCATAGAGAAACCGAAGTATCTCTCAGGTGGATGAGGAACCCTACCAGATCGGCGGAGAGGCTGAGGTTCGTTGGAAACTCAGTAGTACTCATCATAGAGCGCACCATATCACATAGGGTGTGATTGCTCCGCCCCGATACACCGAGGTGCTGTGGTTTATTCGGAGGAGTAATGCTGAGAGAGAATCTCATTCTCTTTTAGAATAGTCCAGGAATCTCCGTGCTTAAGTATTCTCCTCCTTGATCTCATCAAAGGACATAATACTTATACCCGTTTTTGGTTCTCTACTTCAACTCATATTTATTGAATATCTCAAAAGCTTCGGACTTGTGTTTCAACAGGAACATATGTCTGAATCTTGAGAGATCATCAGTGAATCTAATGAAGTATAAAGAACCAGTCCTGGCATGTGTAGACAGGGGACTTTCATACATCAACATGTATCAATCCCAAGGGTTCACGAACTCTTTCTCTGTTTCTAATAAATAGAGCTATGGCCATCGTATCTTTGTGACATGACCGGCAATTTTCACAAGATGTAAATTCAAAATAAATTAAATATGCTTCTAAATGTAACTTAGCTAGTCGGGTCGCATTGATATGACCTAGTCTACAATGCCTCAAGAAAGATTCGTTCATTTCTGAACTCTTCCTCTTGTGTGTGTTCTGTATACTAAGAACTTTAATTTGATTTAAAACGTCTATGGTTTTAGATAACGTGCCTGAACCGATCAACTCTTGATACAGGAAATGTTCAAAACATTATCCAACAATACAAAATTATATCCTTTCTTTACTAATAAAGAGACTGATATGATGTTGTACATCTGGTTCGGTATCTAATAACATTCGTTCAGAATCAATGTATTTTGGTAATACAGGGTGATAACTACCAACAGACTTGGCTACAACGCTTGCACCATTTCTATCTCATGAAATTTATCACCCGTTCTCAGTTCTCTACCTATCTGTAGCCCATGTAACAAATTACTGTAGGGATGCTAGGCACATGTACAAGGGTCTATAAGGCATCAACCATGCCCGATTTAAAATTTAGCCGTGTCGAACAACCATAAACTAAGATCTTAGACTAGAGATTAGGCGAAAACAAGCATGTTAAACTCTTTAAAACTAAGTGAGAGGGATTACAACTTTTGTAGATCCGGTCCTTCACTTCATAAGCTCCGTGTTGAGGTCCCTTCGCTGCGATCATCAAGTTCCAAACTCTCGAGAGGCTCCACGAAGAGAAAGATGCAAGCTTGCTTCCGATCTTCGATAACAAAGATGATCTACCTTGAAGTTTCATTAACACAAGCTCTCACTCACAAAATGAAGTGAACACCATCATCTAAATGGCAAGGGTAGATGAGGATGATGAAGTAGGATTTTAGCTCTCATTTGTTTTCTTATTCTCACTCACTTTCATCACAAAATCAAAGCAAGAAAACTTTTCCATGAAAAAAGAAAGAAGAAGAAGGAATCCTTTTGTGATGAATAATGAATAACCCATATGTGAGATTAGAAATGCAACCATAGTTAAGAATGAATCCTTAACCCTTGTAGAGAAATAACCATGGTCAAGGGTTTGGGTTTGGTTATGCAAATATCTTCACAAAATATCTTACACAAAACAAAACAAAACTTTCTAGAAACTTCTAGAATAGCTTAACCCAAATCAAACCCTAACCATATTTAATCTCCACTAATCATGTTGCATTAATAACCATATCTTGTTCCAATAATATATATCACATATATAATATTTATTGTAACAAAATAAAATAATACAATTAACATATATCGCATATATATCAATGTATTACCCGAGTGAGAAAAAGAATCTTTTAGTGATCTAATAATAGTTAATGTAATTTAATATATCATATATATTATTATACATTAAATTATCGAATCAACACTTGATCCGACAATCCGGCTCTATCGCATACAACCGACTAATATATCATTTACCGATTCATTGAATCAACACTTGATCCGATGACCCGGCTGATATCAAATATCGCGAGAATAGAATACGGTATCTCATATCGCATTATCCTCGGTCCCGCACATATCACATACGTGCTCCTACTCCATTTTGCCTGAACCAAGAAACCTCTGTGTAGAACTCTAAAGAATCGTCAATACGCCGGCAGTAGGTGATGATCATATAAAACACCCACAAGCTGCAAGCGGTCAGCTAAACATAACAGCCACCCAGGTATTGAGCACTCAGAAGATCAACAAGCAAGCCTGTACATTCTCCTGTGAATCCAATCAGTAACACTCCCGTACAGTCCGGTCTCGTCGTCTGATATGTCGCATATCTCACCTTGGGGTCGTAAACGTCAGACCCCAGTAGCTCGATAAGTCGTGTTGATATGAGGTCTATAACAGTTCGAGAAACTACTGATAACACTTACCAGTAAATCTCAGCAACCCTGGCCACAGATTTCCAGTTATGGCCAATCGAACACAGCGCAACATCAACTCCCTATACCGGGAGAGACGAATCCCCTCCTATCGCTCATTGCCTTCATGTGATTTGGGATTGTACCCAAAAGCCACCTTTTTGCACGCCCTCTTGGACGTGGTATGATGAAAATCAAAGCACAGTAGGAATCATACAAGACACTATGACGATCTCGAGTCAACAGACTACTCTATACCAGTGTCACCGGAGAACTGCCATCTGACGTGAGGTATAATACCATCTGGGAGTTCTCGGTGAGTCCGTCCAGTGTACCCAGTCACCATCCTTTATGTCAAACACCGATGGATATGGGATCATCCATCGCCCATCATATGGGTCAAGATGCGTATACGCTAGTATACTCTGGTGTATCGATGCCCTGTCTCGATACACCCTCGACTAGGAACAGTTATAGGATGTACTCGTCGACTACCGTGGCCCCACTAGTATGATCTCATCATAGTCCCAGTAGTCGAGTACATATCCTAAGGGCTTTATCAACATGTAACATAGAGACAATCAGAGTACATGTTAAGATAAAGTACAACCAGATAGCATACTATCATTTCGAGCAAAAAAGTCCTCCCTATATATGTCCAAGCATCCATTACAATATACATCGTATGTACAGTAATGGCCTCTAGGGCATACATATAACTAACAATCTCCCACTTGCACTTGGGTCATCTGTTGTGGTATCGCATACCCAACAATTAGCTGTGGTTGAAGTATCTCATACTCAACCATCCCATAAAAGTCTCTACTGGGAAAAAAGCCTTTGTGAGTGGATCCGCGCTGTTGTCCTCTGTGTCTACTCTCCTAACCTCGATATCTCTAGAGCTCAACCATCTCCATGATCAGGGGATACTTCCTAAGAATTATATCTGGATTTCAGATGGGACGGGGGTTCCTAGGCGTAAGCCACAACTCCATTGTCACATAATGGTAGGAACGAAGTTCATCTCATGAACGTATATATATCCAGACTGCCTCTTTCGTAGCATCTTAGGTAACGATGTATCTTACCTTTAATCATCTAGTATGTCACGGTATCTAGCTTGGAACTCTTCCAACATACCATCCCTCCACTGAGGATAAAGACAATGCCTGCGACCGACATTCAGTCGTGCTTATCACCCTGGAACCTTTCCAGTGATTCTCCTCAGGATCGATTGATACCATCTCACTACAACTAGTGAGTATCCTAACATCCAATTAGATCTATCTCATAGATCCAAAACCCAGGATTTAGGAGGTATTACTTTGATCCTATATGGAGAATCCTTGTGATAAGCGTAGATTGACCGAGCGTAGCCTAGGAATCTCCTTCCCTATCAAGAGTATGTCATCCACGTACTCTATGAGGATCATCACCATACTCCCTACTACCTTTTTCTATATAGAAGGTTCATCTACGATTTTGATGAAGTCAAACTCTTTGACTACCACATCAAAACAGATGTTCCAACTCCGCGATACCTGCTTTATCATATAAAGTATCTTGCACACGTTTCCGCTGCTCCCACTATCTACGAAGCCCTCTGACTGTGTACTTATAGACGCTCTCTTCTAAAACATCATTTAGAAAAGCAGTCATGACACCCAACCACCAGATGTCGTAGTCATGGTATGTAGCCGTGGCAAGTAGGATCTGGATAGACTTAAACATAGCTTTGAAAGTCTCAACTTTTCCATGTACACCAAGTAATCTTCTCAAGATATACTTGCTCCTGATGGGGATTTAACCCTTCAGATAAAGCAACCAAAGTCCATACATTATTGGTGTATAAGGATTCCATCTCAGATCACTAAGCATCCAGCCAATCTTACAGAGTCCTACTCCTGATGGCCAGTCGAAACTAGTTGGGTCATCATCTCATGGTGCAACCCTCGCTCCCACTGTCATAGAGAAATCAAAGTATCTCTCAGGTGGGTAAGGAACCGTACTAGATCGGCGGAGAGGCTGAGGTTCATTAGAATCTATTGAATCCTTTGGTTCTACCAAATCATCTACTGTAGTTTGTATAGCTGGAACTCCTTCCAGTTCTACCTCATGATCAGTAATTTTTCCACAAGAAATTCCCTTTCAAAAAGGTGGCATGCTGAGAAACAAAACATCGTTTGTTCCTCGGTTAGGTAGAAGATATTCCGTTGTGAATGCTTGGGATATCCAACAAACTTCTACAGAACTGACTTTGCCTCGAGCTTGTCCGGATTTTGCTTTTTAGACATAGGCTGGAAAACCCCAAATCTTAACAAACTTGAGATATGGGCTCTTCCCATTCCATATCACATATGAAGTGGTAGGCAACTAATTTGATTTGAACCCTATTCAATAGGTATGCAGCTTCTCAAGTGCATAACTCCCAAAAGGAAATAGGCAACTCAGTAGTACTCATCATAGAGCACACCATATCACATAGGGTGTAATTGCTTCGCCCCGATACACCGAGGTGCTGTGGTGTATACGGAGGAGTAATGCTGAGAGACAATCTCATTCTCCTATAGAATAGTCCAGGAATCCCGTGCTCAAGTATGCTCCTCCTTGATCTCATCAAAGGACATAATACTTATACCCGTTTTTGATTCTCTACTTCTAACTTATATTCATTGAATTTCTCAAAAGTTCCAGACTTGTGTTTCAACAGGAACATATGTCCGGATCTTAAGAGATAATCAGTGAATGTAATGAAGTACAAGGAACCGGTCTTGGCATGTGTAGATAGGGGACCTACATACATCAGTATGTATCAATCCCAAGAGTTCACTAACTCTTTCTCTATTTCCAATAAACGGAGCTGTGGTCATCTTATCAATTCAAACTAATTTAAATATGCATCTAGATGTAACTTCAGCTAGTCGGGTCGCATTGATATGACCTAGTCTACAATGCCTCAAAAAGGATTCGTTCATTTCTGAACTCTTCCTCTTGTGTGTGTTTTGTACGTTAAGAACTGTGGATTGATTTAGAACGTCTATACTTTTAGATAACGTGCCTGAACCAATCAACTCTTGATATAGGAAATGTTCAAAACATTATCCAACAATACAAAATTATATCCTTCTTTACTAATAAAGAGACTGATATGATGTTGTACTTCAGGTTCGGTATTTAATAACATTCGTTCAGAATCAATGTATTCTGGTAATACAGGGTGATAACTACCAACAGACTAGGCTGCAACACTTGCACCGCTTCTATCTCATGAAATTTATCACCCGTTCTCAGTTCTCTACCTATCTGTAGCCCATATAACAAATTACATATGTGGGATCCTGATTCGGTATCAAATACCCAGGACGTAGAGGATATTGAGAAACGGTTCTGTGTAATGAACACACCCGAAGAAGATGCATCAACATGCACTTTCTTCATTTGGGAGGCACGGGAATTCTGGTAATCCCCTATTTCCTGCTCTGTGTTATAAAAATTATAAGTTGGAGCGGGACCAACGTTCTTTAGCGCAGTATAACAAGCGGGTTCGGTCAATACATTCGTATTATTATCTTGATTAAGGCGTGATATAGTCGTAACCAGGAGAGAGAGAGAAGAAAACACCCAGTGTGCGCTTTTACAAGATTAGATCGGTTATCAATTTATCTAATCAGGATGTCTCCCACTGTTTTAGTCAAATCTTCCTTCAAACCCTAAAAGGAAAGACTGGCCGGGATTAATTACACTCTACAAGTTCGCCAATCTTTTAGCCAGGCTAGTGCCGGTACCTTGAGGGAAGTTCCCCGTGCTTTCGCACGGACCTAATTAAAGTAAACCTCGTTTTCCCAGGGGCGTAACCCCGTTAACACCTTTCTAGACACCTACTTGATCGGCTAATTGTAATGTGTAAAACTCTCCCAGGAGTAACTCTTACTCACAGCGGGTGTCGGGATCCAACTATCTCATAGAAGGTATGCAATCTCATTGCAAATTTCAACACTTGAAATCCCCAATAATATTTTACCCCTAGCGTCCTATGACCTTGACGGAGGTCAACAAACCACAGGCTGCTAGTCAAGTTCTACCCGTCATTTCCTGATTGAATTAAACCCACTCGCACGACTCTAGACGGAGGTCAACAAGGCCGCACGACTATCCTAAGACAATCTGCATCATATGCATAAACAGATAAATACTAGTTAGCTACCGCACACTACGCCTTGACGGAGGTCAACAAACGTAGCACGAATACTTAGTAGGACTTATCTGAAATGACGGAGGGCTACGACAGGTTTTTAAGAAAACCCTTTGCGTGATGAACTTGATATCGTTGTAGAATCGAGTGATTTTGAATGGAATGTTTTTGAGGATTTTACTAGTTTTGCTAAAGAGGTCACTCCCGGTGAAGGGATCGTCGTCTCTTTCCTCATCGAATAAGGTGCAGGATATTTCACAAATATCACTATGCAAAGCAAAAACTATAGAAGCAATCAAAAGACAAACCTAGTTTGTAGCATCTGCTAGTTTCGCTAAAGAGGTCACTCCCGGTGAAGGGATCTCGGCTCTTTCCTTATCGAATAAGGTGCTGGATGTTCTACAAGGAATACCGCTATGCAAAGAACGAACTAGAGCTACCAGTTTTTAAACAACTTTCTACAACATCTTTAGGTTTCTTTCTAGTTTCATTAATCTCATTAATGAAGCCCCATTTTATTATGCTTCACAAGCATCACATTTGAAACAAAATCTGCAATATAACATATATCTTATATATATAATATAAACATTCATCTCAGGCAGTAATATGATCTCATCACAGAACATTGCAGCAGAAGAACATATATGAAATATTGGATATACTAGGACGTCCGTGTTTTTAATACGAGCCTGTATAAAACACGGATTCCACGGTCGCGATGAATAGCCAAACCCACATCCCTAGACCCCTACGAGAGCGGCAAGTAACACTACCAATTCTAGGGTTAGGAGACCCGGTCTCGACTCCTCGAGATGGCCTCCCACTGGACCCTAGAACCCGGTTACTTGTTCTCCCCGCCTTGGGTCTACCTAATGCGGAAAAGTAAATAATATACAATGGTGACATCATCCTCAGCCCGGAAGAGCCCCAATAAAAGAATATTATATACAAATGAATTTTACATGAATGAAAATAAAAACGCTCATCTCACATAAAACCCTCGGCTATTCAGAACACGACGATCCAATAGAGCATATCACAGCAACACATAATATCTCATATTATCAACGTAAGCAAGTATGCGTATCCTGATTGTCGTTGATGTATAGCAACGAAGCCGGCGATACACCACATACTACGCTTACGGTCCCAGAAAAGAAAGTGTAAAACTACAACAGTTGGAATTCTCAACCTCCTTAGACATCGCATGCCTAACCAAATGAATTCCTTAGACATCGCATGCCTAACAATTATAAACTCTGCATTTTAGTCTCATTATTGAAAACTCTTTTCAATATCAAGTCAGGCAATTCAACAAGATTCCCGACATCCGGATCGAATGCTCGTCGCAAACTTTAGTAGACAGACGCACCCCCGGATTCCGTCGATGAAGTGCACTAAGGCGGAACACCGCTGCCGCGAGCACCCGAACGGATGCTTTTGGCGACGGGGTTCTCCTACAGTCACTTGGTCGGGGCTATGGGGCGTGGCTATCTATTAAGTTTACCCGGCGAGTATTCGTGTACGCTACGTGATTGCGACGGACTTTTGATCGCATCAAAATCCCGTGGCAACCGATCAACTGAGACTGAACTACTAGATTTATAACATTCAAATTAATTATCTCATAACTACTTGTAGATTCCAAATATTGTATCACATTCCAGATAAATAATCAGTGTTAAACTTTCCGATCGAATAAACAAACACCCAAGATTTCCTAAATAGCTCAACACTTGAGCGGAGTTCAAAAAGTATCCATCACATGCCACAGTACCGATAGTCCAGCCGTAGAAGGGTCAAGCCAATGCCTCACATATGGCAATGCCGTATTGCTCCAAACCCTAAGGTTCAGAGGCGGTTCAGATGGTCACATAATCGAGTTAAGGTTTGTGTTCTTCTAGAGGGTCCACCGCGTTACTTGCATGATTTTCCGGAAGTTTCAAACTCAAGAAAAAATCCAACTTTTGAAAAAATTTCCGACAGGGGAAAAAGTAAGTTATTGATATCCGTTCGAACTTTTTAACAGTTTCTAAAAATTATCCGGAAAAACTTAAACAAAGTTAAATTATCCGATCGAATCAACGAGTCCCCAGTACAACCTAGAAAACTCAACACTTGAGTAAAATAAAAATTTCCCAGAAGAATCAGGAATTAGATACGGAAATTACTGTGTAAAAACTATCCCTCAATATACAATAACTGCCGCGGAACCACCGCCAATACCCTAGTTTGGCCGCGGTTCCGCGGCGCTTCAATTGATTTAGGGGGTCGTTTTTCACAGGTGTCCATAGAATTCCCTGCTGATTTTTTTGAGTATTTTTAATATGAAAAAATGAACATTTTAGAAAAATTTCCAGAAACTAGGGTTTTACGGGTATTCGAAGTTCGATCGGACTTTAAACTTCGCCTAGACTTCGCCTAAAACTCTAGCTTGGCTCTGATACCACTGTAGGGATGCTAGGCACACACACAAGGGTCTATAAGGCATCAACCATGCCCGATTTAAAATTTAGCCGTGCCGAACAATCCTAAACCAAGATCTTAGACTAGAGATTAGGTGAAAACAAGCATGTTAAACTCTTTAACACTAAGTGAGAGGGATTACAACCTTTGTAGATCCGGTCCTTCACTTCATAAGCTCCGTGTTGATATCCCTTCGCTGCGATCATCAAGTTCCGGACTCTCGAGAGGCTTCACGAAGAGAAAGATGCAAGCTTGCTTCCGATCTTCGATAACAAAGATGAGCTACCTTGAAGTTTCATTAACACAAGCTCTCACTCACAAAATGAAGTGAACACCCTCTTCTAAATGGCAAGGGTAGATGAGGATGATGAAGTAGGATTTTAGCTCTCATTTGTTTTCTTATTCTCACTCACTTTCATAACAAAATCAAAGCAAGAAAACATTTCCATGAAAAGAGAAGGAAGAAGAAGAAGGAATCCTTTTGTGATGAATAATGAATAACCCATATGTGAGGTTAGAAATGCAACCATAGTTAAGAATGAATCCTTAACCCTTGTAGAGAAATAACCATGGTCAAGGGTTTGGGTTTCGTTAAGCAAATATCTTCACAAAATATCTTACACAAAACAAAACAAAACCTTCTAGAAACATCTAGAATAGCTTAACCCAAATCAAACCCTAACCATGTTTAATCTCCACTAATCATGTTGCATTAATAACCATATCATGTTCCAATAAAATATATCACATATATAATATTTATTGTAACAAAATAAAATAATACAATTAACATATATCGCATATATATCAATGTATTACCCGAGTGAGAAAAAGAATCTTTTAGTGAGCTAATATTAGTTAATGTAATTTAAAATATCATATATATTATTATACATTAAATTATCGAATCAACACTTGATCCGACAATCCGGCTATATCGCATACAACCGACTAATATATCATTTACCGATTCATCGAATCAACACTTGATCCGATGACCCGGCTGATAACAAATATCGCGAGAATAGAATACGGTATCTCATATCGCATTATCCTCGGTCCCGCACATATCACATACGTGCTCCTACTCCATTTTGCCTGAACCAAGAAACCTCTGTGTAGAACTCTAAAGAATCGTCAATACGCCGGCAGTAGGTGATGATCATATCAAACACTCACAAGCTGCAAGCGGTCAGCTAAACATAACAGCCACCCAGGTATTGAGCGCTCAGAAGACCAACAAGCAAGCCTGTACATTCTCCTGTGAATCCAATTAGTAACACTCCCGTACAGTCCGGTCTCGTCGTCTGATATGTCGCATATCTCGCCTAGGGGTGGTAAACGTCCGACCCCAGTAGCTCGATAAGTCGTGTCGATATGAGGTATATAACAGTTCGAGAAACTACTGATAACACTTACCAGTAAATCTCAGCAACCCTGGCCAGGGATTTCCAGTTATAGCCAATCGATCACAGTGCAACATCAACTCCCTATACCGGGAGAGACGAATCCCTTCCTATCGCTCATTGCCTCCATGTGATTCGGGACTGTACCCAAAAGCCACCTTTTTGCACGCCCTCTTGGACGTTGTATGATGGAAATCAAAGCACAGTGGGAATCACACAAGACTCTATGACGATCTCGGGTTAACAGACTACTCTGTACCAGTGTCACCGGAGAACTGCCATCTGACGTGAGGTATAATACCATCTGGGAGTTCTCGGCGAGTCCGTCCAGTATACCCAGTCTCTACTGAGCACCCGTACACCATCCTTGATGTCAAACACCGATGGATATGGGATCATCCATCGCCCATTATATGGGTCAAGATACGTATACGCTAGTCTACTCTGGTGTATCGATGCCCTATCTTGATACACCCTCGACTAGGAACAGTTATACGATGTACTCGTCGACTACCGTGGCCCCACTAGTATGATCTCATCATAGTCCCAGTAGGCGAGTACATATCCTAAGGGCTTTATCAACATGTAACATAGAGTCAATCAGAGTACATGTTAAGATAAAGTACAACCAGATAGCATACTATCATGTCGAGCAAGAAAGTCCTCCCTATATATGTCCAAGCATCCATTACAGTATACATCGTATGTACAGTAATGGCCTCTAGGGCATACATATAACTAACAATTACATTTACGGGATCCTAATCCGGTATTAAATACGCCGGATGTAAAGGATACTGAGAAACAGTTCTCGGTAATGAACACACCCGAAGAAGATGCTTCAGCATGCACTTTCTTCGTTTGGGTAGCACGGGAATTCTGGTAATCCCCTATTTCCCGCTCTGTCTTATAACAATTATAAGTTGGAGCGGGACCAACGTTCCTTAGCGCAGTATAACAAGCGGGTTCGGTCAATACATCCGTATTATTATCTTGATTAAGGCGTGACATAGTCGTAACCAGGAGAGAGAGAGAAGAAAACACTCAGCGTGCGCTTTTACAAGATTAGATTGGTTATCGATTTATCTAATCAGGATATCTCCCACTGTTTTAGTCAAATCTTCGTTCAAACCCTAAAAGGAAAGACTAGCCGGGTTAATTACACCCTACAAGTTCGCCAATTTTTCAGCCAGGCCAGTGCCGGTACTTTGAAGGAAGTTTCCCGTGCTTTCGCACGGACCTAATTAAAATAAACCTCGTTTTCCCAGGGGCGTAACCCCGTTAACACCTTTCTAGACACCTACTTGATAGGCTAATTGTAATGTGTAAAACTCTCTCAGGAGTAACTCTTACTCACAGCGGGTATCGGGATCCAACTATCTCATAGAAGGTATGCAATCTCATTGCAAATATCAACACTTGAAATTCCCAATAATAATTTACCCCGAGCGATCTATGACCTTGACAAGGTCAACAAACCATAGACCGCAAGTCAAGTTCAACCCGTCATTTCCTGATATCAATTAAACTCACCCGCACGACCCTTGACAAGGTCAACAAAGACACACGACTACCCTAATCCAATCGCATCATATGCTTATACAGATAAGCAGTAATCAGCTATCGCACACTACGCCTTGACAAGGTCAACAAACGCAGCACGAATACTAACTATTACTTATCTGAAATGACGGAGGGCTACGAAAGATTTTTAAGAAAACCCTTTGCGTAATGAACTTGATATCGTTGTAGAATCGAGTTATTTTAAATGGAGTGTTTTTGAGGCTTTTCTAGTTTTGCTAAAGAGGTCACTCCCGGTGAAGAGATCGTCGGCTCTTACCTCATCGAATAAGGTGCAGGATATTTCACAAATATCACTATGCAAAGCAAAAACTATAGAAACAATCAAAAGACAAACCGAGTTTGTAGCATCTGCTAGTTTCGCTAAAGCGGTCACTCCCGGTGAAGGGATCTCGGCTCTTTCCTTATCGAATAAGATGCTGGATGTTCTACAAGGAACACCGCTATGCAAAGCAAGAAATAGAGCTACCAGTTTTTAAACAAGTTTCTACAACATCTTTAGGTTTCTTTTATTTCATTAATCTCATTAATGAAGTCCCATTTTATTATGCTTCACAAGCATCACATTTGAAACGAAATCTGCAATAAAACATATATCTCATATATATAATATAAACATTCGTCTTAGGCAGTAATATGATCTCATCACAGAACATTGCAGTAGAAGAACATATATGAAATATTGGATATACTAGGACGTCCGTGTTTTAATACGAGCCTGTATAAAACACGGATTCCACGGTCGCGATGAATAGCCAAACCCACATCCCTAGACCCCTACGAGAGCGGCAAGCAACACTGCCAATTCTAGGGTTAGGAGACCCGGTCTCGACTCCTCGAGATGGTCTCCCACTGGACCCTAGAACCCGGTTACTTATGCTCCCCGCCTTGGGTCCACCTAATGCAGAAAAGTAAATAATATACAATGGTGACATCATCCTCAGCCCGAAAGTGCCCCAATAAAAGAATATTACATACAAATGAATTTTACATGAATGAAAAAGAAAAACTCTCATCTCACATAAAAAAAACCCGGCTATTCAGAACGCGACGATCCAATATAACATATCACAGCAACACATAATATCTCATATCATCAACGTAAGCAAGTATGCGTATCCTGATTGTCGTTGATGTATAGCAACGAGGCCGGCGATACGCCACATACTACGCTTACGGTCGCAGAAAAGAAAGTGTAAAACTACAACAGTTGGAATCCGTAACCTCTTTAGACATCGCATGCCTAACCCAATGAATTCCTTAGACATCGCATGCCTAACTATTATAAACCCCGCATTTTAGTCTCATTATCGAAAACTCTTTTCTATATTAAGTCGGGCAATTCAACAAGATTGCCGACATTCTGATCGAATGCTCGTCACAAACTTTAGTAGACGGCCACACCCCCGGATGCCGTCGACAAAGTGTACTAAGGCGGAACACCGCTGCCGCGAACACCCGAACGGATGCTTTTGGCGACGGGGTTCTCCTACAGTCACTTGGTCGGGGCTATGGGGCGTGGCTATCTATTAAGTTTACCCGGCGAGTATCCGCGTACGCTACGTGATTGCGACGGACTTTTGATCGCATCAAAATCCCGTGGCAACCGATCATCTGAGACTAAACCGCTAGATTTATAGCATTCAAATTAGTTATCTCATAACTACTTGTGGATTCCAAATATTGTATCACATTCCAGATAAATAGATAATGTTAAACTTTCCGATCGAATAATCAAACACCTAAGTTTTCCCAAATAATTCTCAACACTTGAAATTAGCTTAAAAACATCCATCACATGCCAAAGTACCAATGGTCCAGCCGTAGAAGGTTTAAGCCAACGCCTCACATGTGGTAACGCCGTACTGCCCCAAACCCTAAGGTTTAGAGGCAGTTCAGACGGTCACATAATCGATTTAAGGTTTGTTGTCTTCTAGAGGGTCCACCGCGTTACTTGCACGACTTAGAACGTTCTTAAACTACGGAAAAATCCAACGCTTGGAAATTTTCCGGCAGGGGAAATAGTGAGTTATTGATATCCGTTCGAACTTTTTAACGCATTCTAGAAATTATCCGGATTAAACTAAACGAAATTATACTTTCCGATCGAATCAACGAGCTCCCAATACAACCCAGAAAACTCAACACTTGAGTGGAAGTAAAAATTTCCAGAATAATGCAAAAGTACCCAGGAATCATACTGTGAAGCAGTGGGCCCCAAGGACACTGTTCGACCGCCGAACCGCCGCCACGTGCGTGGTTTGGCCGCGGTTCCGCGGTCATGTGAATGACTTAAGGTCCGTACTTCACAGTAATTCTTAGATTTTCCTGCTTAGGTTTCTGAGCATTTTTAATACGAAAAAAACAACATTTTTAAAAATTTCCAGAGAAGGGGTCCGTATCGGGGTTTCGGGGTTCAATCGGACTTTAAACTTCGTCTAGACTTCGCCTAAAGCTCTAGCTTGGCTCTGATACCACTATAGAGTTACTAGGCACACGCACAAGGGTCTACGTGGCATCAACCATGCCCGATTTAAAATTTAGCCTTGCCGAATAACCCTAAACCAAGATCTTAGACTAGAGATTAGGCGAAAACAAGCATGTTAAACACTTTAACACTAAGTGAGAGAGATTACAACCTTTATAGATCTTGTCCTTCACTTTTAAAGCTCCGTGTTGAGGTTCCTTCGCTGCGATCATCATGCATCCAGACTCTAGAAAGGCTCCACGAAGAGAAAGATTCAAGCTTGCTTCCGATATTCGATAACAAAGATGATATATCTTGAAGTTTCATTAACACAAGCTCTCACTCACAAATTCAAGTGAACAACCTCATATAAATGGCAAGGGTAGATGAGGATGATGAAGTAGGCTTTTTGCTCTCATTTGTTTTCTTATTCTCACTCACTTTCATCACAAAAAGCAAAGCAAGAAAGCTTTGCATCAAGGAAGAAGAAGAAGAATAGTGATCCTTTTGTGATGAATAATGAAAGTTAAGATAAGGTTAGAAATGCAACCATGGTCATGTAACCTTTGTAGAGATTGAACTAGGGTTAAGGGTTTGGGTTGGGTTAAAGAATATCTTGGAAAATATCTACACAAAAATCTTTGCACAAAACAAAATAAAACCTTCTAGAAGGTTCTAGAAAAGATTAACCCAAATCAAACCCTAACCTCGTTTAATCTCCACTAAACATGTTGCATTAATAACCATATCATGTTACAATATTATATATCACATATATAATATTTATTGTAACAAAATAAAATAATACAATTAACATATATCGCATATATATCAATGTATTGCCCGAGTGAGAAAAAGAACTTTTAGTGAGCTTATATTAGTTAATGTAATTTAATATATCACATATATTATTATACATTAAATTATCGAATCAACACTTGATCCGACAATCCGGCTATATCGCATATAACTGACTAATATATCATTTACCGATTCATCGAATCAACACTTGATCCGATGACCCGGCTGATATCAAATATCACGAGAATATAATACGGTATCTCATATCGCATTATCCTCGGTCCTGCACATATCACATATGTGCCCCTACTCCGTTTTTCCTGAGTCAAGAAACCTCTGTGTAGGACTCTAAAGAATCGTCAATACGCCGGCAGTAGGTGATGATCATATTAAACACCCACAAGCTGCATGCGGTCAGCTAAACGTAACAGCCACCCAGGTATTGAGCGATCAGAAGATCAATAAGCAAGCCTGTACATTCTCCTGCGAATCCAATCAGTAACACTCCCGTACAGTCCGGTCTCGTTGTCTGATATGTCGCATATCTCGCCTAGGGGTGGTAAACGTCAGACCCCAGTAGCTCGATAAGTCGTGTCGATATGAGGTCTATAACAATTCGAGAAACTACTGATAACACTTACCAGTAAATCTCAGCAACCCTGGCTAGGGATTTCCAGTTATAGCCAATCGAACACAGCGCAACATCAACTCCCTATACCGGGAGAGACGAATCCCTTCCTATCGCTCATTGCCTCCATGTGATTCGGGACTGTACCCAAAAGCCACCTTTTTGCACGCCCTCTTGGACATGGTATGATGGAAATCAAAGCACGATGGGAATCACACAAGACTCTATGACGATCTCAGGTCAACAGACTACTCTGTACCAGTGTCACCGGAGAACTGCCATCTGACGTGAGGTATAATACCATCTAGGAGTTCTCGGCGAGTCCGTCCAGTGTACCCAGTCTCTACTGAGCACCCGTACACCATCCTTGATGTCAAACACCGATGGATATGGGATCATCCATCACCCATCATATGGGTGAAGATGCGTATACGCTAGTCTACTTTGGTGTATCGATGCCCTGTCTTGATACACCCTTGACTAGGAACAGTTATAGGACATACTCGTCAACTACCGTGGCCCCACTAGTATGATCTCATCATAGTCCCAGTAGTCGAGTACATATCCTAAGGTCTTTATCAACATGTAACACAGAGACAATCAGAATACATGTTAAGATAAAGTACAACCAGATAGCGTACTATCATGTCGAGCAAGAAAGTCCTCCCTATATATGTTCAAGCGTCCACTACAATATACATCGTATATACAGTAATGGCCTCTAGGGCTTACATATAACTAACAATTTGATCCTTCTAGATATGTTGGACTTGACGTTCTCCTGGGCACGGGCTGGTTAGCTACGTGCTATGCGTCTGTGGACTGCCGCGAGAAGACAGTCAGGTTTTTTTTCCCGGCGAGTCAGTTCTTGTTGTGCAGGGGGACCGTGGTGCCGCCCCTCACAGTTTGATTTCAGCTTTTTTCGCTAGTCGGCTTTTGAGGAGTGGATGTTGAGGATTCATAACTTCCATTCGTGATACCGGAGCCACAGTGGATTTATTGGACCGGGTTCCTATCATGCGAGAGTTTTCCGACGTTGTTCTAGATGAGCCGGCGGAGTTTAGGGAGTTTAAGGATCAGCTGCAAGAGTTGCTTGATGGGGTACTTATACGTCCAAGTGTTTCGCCTTGGGGAGCTTTGTTCTGTTCGTCAAGAAGAAGGACGGCAGTTTGAGATTGTGTATTGATTTCGTCAATTAAACCAAGTTACGGTGCGGAATAGGTATCATTTACCTCGCATTAACGATTTCCTTGATCAGCTCCAGGGTGCGGGACATTTTTCTAAGTTTGATTTGAGATCAGATCATCATCAGTTGTGGGCTGTTTTTCATACTCGCTACGGACATTATAAATTTTTGGTGGTGTCGTTTGGACTCACCCATGCCCCAGCAGCGTTCATGGATGTGATGGACCAGATTTTTCAGGCCGTTCCTCGACCAGCTTATTATTGTGTTATTGATGACATTCTGGTCTATTCCAAGAGTCGAGAGGAACATAAGCAGCACTTGAGGATGGCTTTGCAGATATTGAGAGAGCACCGGCTGTTTGCTAAATTCTCGAAGTGTTCCTTCTGGATTGATAGTGTTGACTTCCTAGGTCATGTGTTACGGGAAACAGTATTCGTATGGACCCGAGGAAGATCAAGGCCGTACAGCTTTGTCCTAGACCTGTATCAGTGACAGAGGTCCGCGGCTTTTGGGCGTAGCCGGTTTTTACCGCCGTTTCATGCAGGATTTCTCGAGTATCGCTGCACCGCTGACCGGACTGACCAGGAAGGGGGGTTCCTTTTCTTTAGACTGAGGCATGCGAGCTGAGTTTTCAGCAGTTCAAGACTCGGTTGATGACTGCACCAGTTCTATCTTTGTCTTCTGGATCGTGCGACTTTATCGTTTACTGTGATGTTTCGCGAGTCGGCTCGATTGTGTATTGATGCAGCATAATAGTGTTATCGCTTATGCTTCCCGACAGTTGAAGGAGAACGAGCAGAATTATCCCACTCATGATCATGAGATGGCCGCGGTGGTTTTGCGCTGAAGATTTGGAGACACTACTTGTACGGAAAGTCGTGTCAGATTTTCATGGACCCCTAGAGCTTTAAGTACATCTTCCTGCAGCGGGATCTGATTTTGAGACAGCGCCGTTGGATGGAGCTTGTGAAGGATTAAAATTGTGAGATCCTTTATCACCCGGGCAAGGCGAATGTGGTAGCTGATGCTTTGAGTCGTAGGCCTGAGGTTAGCTTGTCCCAGTTGAGCGTAGTTCAGAGACAGTCTTCTGCAGATTTACAGTTCTTGTGCGACAGCTGAGTATAGTTTAAGTTCACCTCCACTGGGGGATAGCTTTCTCATGTCCGCGCCCGTCCACTTCTACTTAATCGTTTCGTCAGGCACAGCCCGCCGATACCCATTTGTCTAAGATTCTTGAGCATGTTTGGTAGGATAGTGATTCGGAGTACTTGATTTATGACCAGGGTGCGCTACGTTTAGGGACTCGTTTGTGTGTACCTGATACTGATAGGTAGAGACGCGAGATCCTAGAGCAGGTACATCAGTCAGGTTTTAGTGTTCACCCAAGTCCCACCAAGATGTGACATGACTTGAGAGATAGTTACGAGTGGGCAGGGATGAAGAGTGAAGTTTCGAATTTCGTTTCGAGGTGCCAATTTGTCAGCGAGCTAAGGCTGAGCATTTGAGACCGGCAGGGGATTTGCAATCTTTAACCGTTCCGGAGTGGGAATGGGAGCAAATCTCTATGAATTTTGTTATGAGTCTACCTAGGTCTAGTCAAGGGTATGACTCCATTTGGGTGATGGTTGTTCGGTTAACGAAAGTGGCTCACTTTCTTCCAGTGAAGACCACTTTCGGTTATGCTCAGTTTGCTCAGTTGTACATCGATAAGTTTGTACGTTTGCAAAGAGTTCCTTCATGCATTGTATCCAATAGAGGTACCCAGTTCACTAGCCGTCTTTGGCAGATGCTTCAGGAAACCTTGGGTACTGGTTAAGCTTTAGCACCGCTTTCCATCCGTAGACCAATGGCCAGTCAGAGCGGACTATACAGACTCTGGAGGATATGTTTCGTGCGTGCGTGCTTGATTTTGTTGGCAGTTGGGATCGTCACTTGCCATTGATGGAGTTCTCCTACAATAACTATTATCAGGAGACGATTCAGATGGCAACGTTTTAGGCTTTGTATGGTAGATTGTGTCGATCGCCAGTCTGTTTGATCGACTCAGCGAGAGCAGGATTTTTGGACCCCGGCTAGTTCAAAAGACTACGGAGAAGATCCAGTTAATTCAGGACAGGTTGAGAGCAGCCCAGTGCAGACAGAAGTCTTATGCCGACCGTCGCAGACTTGAGTTCGCAGTGGGAGATGATGTATTCCTACGGATTTTTCCGATGAATGGCGTGATGAGTTTTGGGAAGAAGGGGAAGCTTAGTCCCTGATTGAAGGTCCTTTTGAGATCTTTGAGCGAGTTAGTACCGTTGCCTATTGTTTTGCACTTCCACCCAGATTTCTGGATGTTCCCCCCGTATTCCTTGTGTCGATACTTTGCAATTACCTTCATGACCATTCTCACATGATTCAACACCAGACCAATTAATTTGAACGCGATCTTTAACTCACCAAGCAGCCGATAGTTATAGTGGATTGGCAGGTGGAGAAACTTCGGTCAAGGTCTTGCCATCTGTGAAGGTTCCTTGGCGTAGCCCGTCTAGTGAGGAAATCACTTGGGAGGCTGCAAGCGAGATGCGGAAGTTTTCACTCATCTTTTTGAAGGTACACATAGTAAGAATTTTAAATTCGGGGACGAATTTCTTTAAGGGGGAGATTGTAACACCTTAGAATGCGATTAGTGTTAATTAAGCGATAATGCGGGTTTTTAGTAAAAAGTTTACCAAAATATTTTTCTCGCATTTTATTAAGATTAATCAATATTTTATTATTATTTGTTTTTGGCTTACACACACTTGTGCATGTTAACATAGGGGTTGTTTAGTGTTAACCTTGTTTAGTGGCCATGACACTTTAAACAAATCCATGCCATGATTAACTTGCGCTTAGATATTTGTTGTGAGAGTTATCCTTGTATTTTGGATTGGGGGGAGGTGGCAAGATGACTCATGGGGATGAGTATACTTGCATTAATGATGGAGAGGGAGAGAGTAAGTGTAAGGGTGCACTCACCCTACACTCACCCTCTCATCATTATCACACCTCACTCTCTCATTCTCATCTCACTCTATCTCTTTCTCAATTATTTTTTTAGGGTTAGCTTAGCACCTTAGCAAGGTTTTGGCAAGCATCAATCATGCTACTTTAAAATTTTTGGGGTGCAAAACAAACCAACCAGGTAATCGAACTAGAGAATTAGGGTTAAACAAGATATGTAAACACTTTACATCTAAGTGAACAAGGAATACAATCTTTGTAGACCGGTCCTTCACTTCAATAGCTCCGTGTAGTAGTCCCTTCGCTGCGATCACGAACTTCCAGATTCTAGAAAGGCTCCCATGAAGAAACGAACAAGCTTGCTTCGAAGTTTTCGAGGCCGAAGATGATCTACGTCGAGAAGACACTAGCTCATGCTATCTCTTCACTAATTGTGTAGATTAGTGAAGCAAACACCCTAAACTAAATGGCTAATAGTAAAGAATGATGAAGTAGGAAGTAGGCTCACTTTAGATTTATTTTTCTCACAAGAAATCATCACTTTCACAAAACTTAGAAAGCTTGAATGAGGAAGAAGAAGATGAAGCTCAAGTGATGAATGAATTCATGAGGTTAAAAATGCAACCATAGTTAGTGTATGTTATGCACTAACCATTGTAGAGACTTAACCATAGCTATGAGTTAAGGGTTGGGTCAAAAAATATCTTAGGCTAGACAAACAAGTGGACTAAGTCAATGTTTTCCACAAGCTTCTCCAAGCTTCAACCATGACTCATTATCCAAATATTTGAATTACTTAAAACAAATAAAACCCTAACTTTAACTTAGCATGGTGTGAGTCTATACATACATGTTGCATGTGTAACCTAGCATGACACAACAATATATATCACATATATATTTTGTGCAAAAAGAAAACATTACATATAACATATATCAATGTATCATAAAGTGAGAAAAGAAATCTTAAGTGAGCTAATATTAGTTAATGTAATTTAATATATCAAATATATAATTATACATTAAATTATTAAATCAACTCTTGATTTAATAATCCGGCTATATTATATATAACCGACTAATATCAAATGCAACAACTTTTCGAATCAACACTTGATCCGATGACCCGGCTATATCCTATATACCCGACCAATGTCATAAGTCGCGAGAATAGAATGCAATATCACATACTCGCATTAATCTTGGTCCCGCACATATCACATATGTGCTCCTACTCCGTTTCGCATGAACCAGGAAAGCTCTATGTAGGACTCTAAAGACTCGTCAATACACCGGCATTAGATGATGATCATATCAAACACCCACAAGCCGCAAGCGGTCTGCTAAACATAACGGCCATCCGGGTATTGAGCGATCAGAAGATCAACAAGCAAGCCTGCTCACACTCCTACCAATCCTATCAGTAACACTACCGTACAGTCCGGTCTCTTCGTCTGATATGTCGCATATCACAGCCGGGGGATGGTATAACGTCAGACCCTAATAGCCTGATAAGTCATGCCGATGCAAGGTCCATAATGGTTCGAGAAACTACTGATAACACTTACCAGTAAATTTCAGCAACCCTGGCCAGGGATTTTCTGTTATGGCCAATCGAGCATAGCGCAACATCAACTCCCAATACCGGGAGAGACGAAACCCCTCATATAGTCCATTGCTTCCATGTGACGCGGGACTGTATCCAAAACCACCATTTTGGACGATCTCTTGACCGTGGTATGGTGGAAATCAAAGTACAGTAGGAATCACACAAGACTCTTTGACGATCTCGGGTCTACAGACTAACCTGTACCAGTGTCACCAGAGAACTGCTATCCGACGATAGGTATAATACCATCTAGGAGTTCTTGGCGAGTCCATCCAGTGTACCCAGTCTCCACTGAGCACCCGTATGCCTTCTCTGATGTCAAACACCAATGGATATGGGATCATCCATCGCCCATCAAATGGGTCAAGAAGCGCATACGCTAGTCTACTCTGGAGTACCGATGCCCTGTCTCGATACTCCCATGACTAGGAACATTTGAAGGATGTACTTATCGACTACCCTGTCCCCAGTACTATGATCTGCATCATAATCCTGGTAGTCAATTAATCTTCCTAAGGGCTTTATCAACATGTGATCACAAAACAGTATTTGTTAACATGTTAAGATAAAGTGCAACCAGATAGCATACTATCATGTCGAGCAAGAAAGTCCTCCCTATATATGTCCAAGCATCCACTACAATATACATCACATGTACAGTAATGGCCTCTAGGGCATACATATAACTAACAATTTCTTCATCTCCTCAACTCTCAACTGAAACCCTTACCTTTTCTTCACAAAACCTTGCAAAACTTCATTAAAACACCACTAAAACACTTCTCATGTCATGTTTTAACCACTAGGATAACTTGGAGCTTGGAAAGATAGGATCTTTTGAGCAAGTGTTGATAGGTATAACCTCTAAACTGTAAAGTATGTATTTTTATTGATGTGTTGCCTTGTAGTTGTCTAGAACACTAAAGGTATAGTTTTTGTGCAAATATCGTATTTTGGTATAGATTTGGGTCTCGGATGAATCTGCTATCAAACCAGGTGTTTGTTGAAAAAGTTGCCATCACAGTGACCTAGTTTTGTGACCTAGAAGCTACCTTGAAAACCTTAAACCATTCCCTAAAAACTTATCCATAATTTAATTGCTTCTGGCCACAGTTTTATTGCTTCTGGCCGCAATTTGCGGCATATACCTTGCTATAGCTACATGGTCACCTTTATATGATGTTGCACTTGATTTCGGAGGAATTGGGAACCGCATGATATATTTAATAACTTGATGCATTTGAATAGCGGTTTTTCCTTAATATGCACATATTACTGTTTTATGTTGCATATATTTTATTTCATGGATTTACGCATTAAGATATGGTGTCACGCCCAGCTTCCTAAAATACGGAATACGAGGGGTTGACAAGGCCAGCCATGCACCTACGATCAGGGAAACATCTTTCCGTAGTCACACTTCGGCTTCAGCTTTACGTGGTAATCAGTAATCAATACACAGGTAAAGAGAAAAACAGTCACTGAGTCAACCCAAATACAAAACTAACCAGATAGAGATCAAGGAAGTGTAGCGCTGAGTCGCTGATCCAGATATCCATAATTTCCTCGAGGTACGTCAGGTCCTGGTCCAAGCTAAATCCACTTCTCACTCTGAGCATGCATACTCAGGTCGTCAGAGAGACACAATAGCAATATATGTATATATAGATACAAATGTGAACACGTACATTAATGATAAATATGAAACAGTAAGCATGGAATAATGACGTGAGAATGAAGTAGCCAATGCAGGCAGCTAATAGAGCAGGTAAACAGTAAAGCAGTAAACAGTATGGCAGGTATATTGAATCTGTAAGCAATGCATGTCAATGTCACTAACCCTATCAGTCCCTAAGTATCACTGTACAGGTAGCTAAACCTATCGTCAGTCCAAGTGTGAGAGTCAACCACTCATGAGTATCCCCCACCCAAGGGTAGGACCCAAGGATAAGGGAACACGGGCCCGAGTCGCTCGCTAATAATCAGTAATATCACCCATATATCTCCAGAATCGCTGTATGTGCCGGCAATGGGACTCCCGAGATTCTGTTGAACTCACACTCAAACTACCCCACACCCCGTAGTCTATATCAAACGCCAACCATAAACTCAAATACCAGTCGGTCCATGACAAGTCTACGCGAGAACTGGAGACAGGATCTCCATGAGGAAAGTCTCGACTGATACCCAAGATAAATGGATAGTGTTTGGTGCCTTACCTATGAGACTAATATAAGTGCTTCCATAATCGTCCCATACCAATTATAGTTACACTTATACATGTCCCATAGACGTCGATAATGCAATAAATCAATAGGGTCCGCTGATTGTGTATAAGTACGTGTCACTTTCACTTATCCATTCATGCTTAACACTAACGTACTTGCCACAAACAAACACTAATACCTGACACTGAGTAATGCACATGATCACTAGGTTACCAATGCAATGACATCTATATGATGTGATGAGAATACAATAGTTGTGATATGAACAAAATATCATCAGTCAGTGTCCTACCACTTGCATAATTTATTATAAATCATACATGCAGAATTAAGCTAAAAAATGTAAAGGGGGTAGGCAGTATGTCTAATTATCTATCCATCAAAATTGGTTTCGCGTCAATCGGGTTTCAGGTTTGCTAGATACGGCCATTTCATTTTAAGTGTTCACTGCTGGAAATCCGATTTCAGAATTGGAAGTCCGTTTCGTAACACATTTTAATCCCAGTTGGGATCGTAATTAGGCGATGCTATAGTTGAACAATATTTAGGGTTATCAGTTAGGTTTCCACCGCAATTGGCGGATAAGTAATATCCTATATCCATAGGAAGTTATGATCATGTTATATTCAATATGTCAAATCTGTTGCTGCAGAATTCAGCAGAACATATTGACATTATAAAATGTGTTAAAAATATCAAAAAGAACAGGAATCTAGTGAAACTGGTGGAGTAAGAAATCTAACTTAATTTTCTACGTAAAGATATAGGGTTCCGCATATTCTCGTATTTGAAAAGGAATATACAGGATTAAAAACAGGGGTTTACTGGGATTTTCGTTCTGGACTGCAGTCCAGAATCGTAATCCTACGCAATTTCCTTTATCGGAACTAGTTCAATTTTAGATATCAATTAAAGGGTTCTGTAGATTATCCCGTTGTCTTGGATACGAGCCATGGAACGCCAAAATCCAATCCGTAAAAGATTTAATGTGAATTTAATGGTCCAGCATGTTCAGGAAATTCAGGTTTCGTACCGACTATCGGGAGCAGCATTACATTGGTGGAACGACCGTGGTTTTCAACCAAATTACCATAACACATCAGTAAATAGTAGACGGGTCCAAGAATCACAAGTTTCGCCATTTAAAGTTATGTTTTCACCTAGCGTTCCAAACCAAACACTTGCATCGTATAGGCTCGCACGAAATATATATCTAGGATATTAGTTCTAAACTGAATTAACCACGAACTAATAGCATGAAGCAAGTAATATACTTGCCTAGCGATGTGTCGACGACGGTACGGCAGCGGAAACGACATGTTCGCGTCATGAACACGGCCCGGCGACGACTAGGCTCAAGCTCTACTGCGACTGCGACGGGGAGGCGTCGATGGTGGCGGGGTTGCTTGCTGTAGCGGTGAGAAGGTGTCGCAGATGGTCGACGCCGAAGAGGGAGGACAGCGAGGCGTACGGTGAGGGGGCAGGAACCGGGGGCGAGGCTCGGGGTTTGGATTGAGGTGGTTGTGCTGGCGTCGGGTTCCGGTGTGCAGGGGCCTGCAGCTTGGAGGGGGCGAGCTCTGACGATGGAGGGATGAGGAAGTTGATGCATGAGGAGGAGCTCACTGAGGTGATGGGGTCGGCCGGAGGGTGGTCGAGGCAGTGCTCGGCAAAGGTGGTGGCATGGTGCAGCGTGGGATGGTTAGCGAGATGCTCGGGGTTCGTCAGCGCCCTGGAGGTTCCAGGGGTGGTCGCTGTGGCTTTAGGAGGCGGCCGGCGGCAGGGGGTGTGTAAGGAGCTCGGGTGGGTTCGTCGGCGGTGAGAGGGGGTGCAGTGGGGAAGCTCGGTGAAGGGGTGCAGTGAGGAGATGGGGTGGCGATGAGGGTAGGAGGAGGAGAAGGAGGGTGAGGCGATGGAGGTTGGTCGGGGGAGGATCGACGACGCAGCGGTGGGGTGAAGGTTGAAGATGAGGTCGGGGGTGGTCTCGGGGAGGAAAGCTCGAGCTCGGGGAATGAAGTGGAGGTGAGGGTTAAAGGAGGAGGTAGAGAAAACTGCTTGTAGGAGGGAGAGGGGGAAACGAGGTGATCGCCGGCTGTGATGGTGCCAGGGCTGCTCGTGAAGAAGTGGGTGTGGTGAAGGAGTTGGAGGAGGTGGGGGAGGGAACGTTGTGAGGAGAGAGCGAGTCGTAGGGGAGGATTTTGGGGCGAAGGTGAGGTCGCGGGTCATGGGTGCGAGGGAGGCGGGAGCGTAGGAACGACCGCGTCGTGAGGGGGGAGAAAAGAGCGGGAAGGAGCGAGGAAATAAGACGTGGGGAGAGAGGAGGGTGAAGTGGGTTGGTTATTTGGGGATGGGCCGGGTTTGGGCGGGAAGGAAAAATGGAGGAGAAATAGAGGGAGTGGGCTGGGCTCGGGAGAAAATGAAATTAATTGGGAAAGGGAGAGGGAGATGGGCCGGGTTTGGGAAGTAAAAAGGAAAAAGGAAAAAAAAGAGAAAATCGATAATAGGGTTAGGGTTATAAAAGGGAAATAAAATGAAAGGATTAGGATTTTAAAATACTTAAAATAATTATAAATATAAATAGGTAAATTTGTAAGTGACCCTTTTATAAAAATACGGATATTGACGTATAAAAGAACTGGGTATTATATCATACCACCCTTACAAAAATTTCGTCCTCGAAATTTAAAATAAACGATAAGCTATAAAATAATATGCAAAAAGCTACAACATCGAACACTAATATATAGTGATTTACTTAAAAACAGCCAGATAAAATCGAGGGTCTATATATGTATAAGGAATAACGCAACTAAAAGGATAGGTCTAAGTAAGCACAAGGCAGAACCATCTATGAGGATAAACTATATATACAAGAGAATAAAATAGCGATAACGACTAATAATGAAGGGTTTGCCGATAGGCCAAAGCATTTTAGAGTAAACATATCGACCAAACAATTTTCAAATAACTCGAGAAAATCTACATGATGAAAATAAGAAACATAGAACAAAATAGTATGCGCGATATATGTTTGCGCTATTGAAAACATGGAAAATAGCAAAGCATTTAAAATGAATAAAACGGAAGTAGTTAATAACACGCAATTTTTCGATAAATACAAAATAATGAAAACTAAATTTTCGAATAACGATGTCACTGAATGTAATAAAAAGAAGCACTACTGATGTATAAGGGCTAGTCAGGGTAGGGGTTACAATGGAGTACGGTCCAAAAAGTCGGGGTACGGTACTTCAACCTGAATGTTGAAGAGGCTGGGATCGGGTCAGCACAGGGTGAACAGTAATGAATCCCCAAAAGGAAAGAAATTTATTAGGGAAGGAAAACGGTCATTGCATCATGCGAATTAAAAATCAAAAGATTAGCGAACTCAGAAACTTCATTATCATTTATTCTCCAGAAGAATTCCAAACAAGGCATACTCGAATGATAAAAGGTGGCCCTAAACTATACATAGATTTATTCGGCCAGAGCAAACAAAAGAAAAATCACGTTATGCGCGGTTATAGAAGTTCAGCAGGTTACGGTAAGCTCGCGCGCTAAGATAGGGCCGTCCATTTCCATAGCGCCTCGCAGAGTTTGCCACTGGAGGTTCTTCTGCCACGGGGTCTTCTTCTTCTGGTCCTTCTTCCTCGGCTAGAGCTTCTTCATCAAGGTCTGCTTCCACGTGATTCTCTTCTTCTGGACCTTCTTCCATGGGGTTTTCTTCCACTGGATTCTCCCCAAGGTCTTCTTCCCCTGGATTTTCTTCTATCGGGTCCTCTTCGGGATCTTCCTCTATCGGGTCCTCTTCGGGGTCTTCTTCCTCCTCGTCGGAATCACCGATCATGTCGACTTCTGAGGCTGCGATTCCCTCGTCATCGGAATCGTTGTTTCCGAAAATAACCTGTGGGCCATTGATCTCGTCATCTGAACTCATCAGCATGCAGTCCAAGGAAACGCACGACCGTGTGTCCTCATCTAGAGGCGATGCTGCTCCACGGTGGGCCATGGCCTGAAAAGGAAGAATCATGATTAGAAAGTGGAATACACCAAGAAAATAGCCAAGGATATGGAGCACAAGGAAAATATACGGTAGGTAAGGACTGAAAAATCAAAATTTAGAATACTGATGCAATAAGTAGTATAAGGAAAATGAGTGGTAAGGGGACGATACATACATCACAACTCAGAATTTTATTGCATTTCAACTAAAATTTCAACGGATACAAGATTTTAAACGAAAGGAAACATTTACAAAAGAGTGACAATATTTTTTTTATTGAAAACAGAAAAGGTGATAATTCTTCTTTGATATCTAGACCGCTGCATTGTCGTCAAGCGAGTGGAATCCTGCGCTGGGCCCGTACTATCCTCGAAGCTCGAACTACGAAATAACCAAGTCACTTAGCAGGAGTGGAGAGTGTGGACGAATCTTCTCCTTGCATCTCCTTCCTTCTAGGGCAACCATTGACAAGATGTTCGTTGGATCCGCAAATCAGGCACTACCCTTTGGCGCTGCGGCGGTCTCTCTGAAGGTGTCCTGGCTTCTTACAGTATCCACAACATTGAGTCATCCGCTGCTTCCATTGCTGGGGAACAAGTGGGCGCTTCATATTCACCTCTTTTCCTTGTTTAACAGGGATTCCCTTACAATTAGAGGCTTCCGCTGGTGCCTGAGTCATCTGCATTCTTAATCCTTCAGCTAACAGGTCGTTCGTTCTCTCCTGGGCTTCCTTCAAACCTTGCAGTACATTCAAAATATCGACGGTCCGATTTTAGGGAGTGGAGATAGAAGAAGAGTCGTTGGAAGACATAGTCCTGAAACAACAATTTTAGGACGGCATAAGGTACAAACTATAAGAATCAAAATACAATATAGATTAGGCAAGAAAACAAGAATATCGGGTGAGGTGAAATTCAAAGAAGTGGAAATCAAATGTAGAACTCCAAATCACTCAAACAGAGTACAGTATTGTAACTATGCTTTAGTTCATAATTACAATCACGTAACTCTACTAAGTCACCCAAAAATCTAACGGATGGAGTCAAAATATGGCATGGCGAATAATAAAGATTCAAGTGAAAGATAACAGTTCACAATCTGGACCGAAAGAGCGACTTAAATTATCAAGCTCTACTCAGAAACTGCAATCCCAAACATAGAAAAACCTGGCTCTGATAGTAATAAAACCATGTCACGCCCCGCTTCCCAAAATATGGAATACGAGGGGTTGACAAGGCCAGCCATGCTCCTATGGTCAGGGAAACATCCTGCCGTAGTTACACTTCGTCTTCTAGCTTTACGTGGTAATCAGTACTCAATGCACAGGTAAAGAGAAAAACAGTCACTGAATCAACACAAATACAAAACTAACCCGATAGAGATCAAGGAATTGTAGCGCTGAGTCGCTGATCCAGATATCCACAATTTCCTCGAGGTACGTCAGGTCCTGGTCCAAGCTAAATCCACTTCTCACTCTGAGCATGCATACTCAGGTCGTCAGAGCGACACAATAGCAATATATGTATATATAGATACAAATGTGAACACGTACAATAATGATAATTATGAAACAATAAGTATGGAATAATGACGTGAGCATGAAGTAGCCAATGCAGGAAGCTAATAGAGCAGGTAAACAGTAAAGCAGTAAACAGTATGGCACGTATATTGAATCTGTAAGCAATGCATGTCAATGTCACTAACCCTATCAGTCCCTAAGTATCACTGTACAAGTAGCTAAACCTATCGTCAGTCCAAGTGTGAGAGTCAACCACTCATGAGTATCCCCCACCCAAAGGTAGGACCCAAGGACAAGGGAACACGGGCCTGAGTCGCTCGCTAATAATCAGTAATATCACCCATATATCTTCAGAATCGCTGTATGTGCCGGCAATGGGACTCCAGAGATTCTGTTGAACTCACACTCAAACTACCCCACACTCCGTAGTCTACATCAAATGCCAATCATAAACTCAAATACCAGTCGGTCCATGACAAGTCTACGCGAGAACTGGAGACAGGATCTCCATCAGGTAAGTCTCGACTGATACCCAAGATAAATGGGCAGTGTTTGGTGCCTTACCTATGACACTAATATAAGTGCTTCCATAATCGTCCCATACCAATTATAGTTACACTTATACATTTTCCATAGACGTCGACAATGCAATAAATCAATAGGGTCCGCTGATTGTGTACAAGTACGTGTCACTTTCACTTATCCATTCATGCTTAACACTAACGTACATGCCACAATCAAACACTAATACCTAACACTGAGTAATGCATATGATCACTAGGTTACCAATGCAATGACATCTATATGATGTGATGAGAATACAATAGTTGTGATATGAACAAAATATCATCAGTCAGTGTCCTACCACTTGTATAATTTATTATAAATCATACATGCAGAATTAAGCGAAACAATGTAAAGGGGGTAGGCAGTATGTCTAATTATATATCCATAAAAATTTGTTTCGTGCCAATCAGGTTTCAGGTTTGCAAGATACGGCCATTTCATTTTAAGTGTTCACTGCTGGAAATCCGATTTCAGAATTGGAAGTCCGTTTCTTAACACATTTTAATCCAAGTTGGGATTGTAATTAGGTGATGCTATAGTTGAACAATATTTAGGGTTATCAGTTAGGTTTCCACCACAATTGGTAGATCAGTAACTTCCTATATCCACAGGAAGTTATGATCATGTTATGTTCAATGTGTCAATTGCGTCGCTGCAGAATTCAGCAGAGCATATTGACATTATAAAATGTGTTAAAAATATTAAACAGAACAGGAATCCAGTGAAACCAATGGAGTAAGAAATCTAACTTAATTTTCTACGTAACGATATAGGGTTTCACACATTCTCGTATTTGAACAGGAATATACAGGGATTAAAAACTGGGGTTAACTGGGATTTCCTTTCTGGACTGCAGTCCAGAATCGTAATCCTCCGCAATTTCCTTTATCGGACCTAGTTCAATTTTAGATATCAATTATTGGGTTCTGTAGATTATCCCGTTGGCTTCGATACGAGCCATGGAACGCCAAAATCAAATTCATAAAAGATTTAATGTGAATTTAATGGTCCAGCATGTTCAGGAAATTCAGGTTTCGTACCGACTATCGGGAGCAGCATTACATAGGTGGAACGACCGTGGTTTCAACCAAATTACCACAGCACATCAGTAAACAGTAGACGGGTCAAAGTATCACAAGTTCCTCCATTTAAAGTTATGTTTTCACCTAGCGTTCCAAACCAAACACTTGCATCGTATAGGCTCACACGAAATATATATCTAGGGTATTAGTTCTAAACTAAATTAACCATGAACTAATAGCATGAAGCAAGTAATATACTTGCCTGGCGATGTGTCGACGACGGCACGGCAACGGCAACGGCACGTTCGCATCACGAACACGGCACGGCGACGACTAGGCTCAAGCTCGACTGCGACTGCGACGGGGAGGCGTCGATGGTGGCGGGGTTGCTTGCTGTAGCGAAGAGAAGGTGTCGCAGATAGTCGGCGCTGGAGGGGGAGGACAGCGAGGCGCACGGTGAGGGGGAGGAACCGGGGGCAACACTCGGGGTTTGGAGTGAAGTGGTTTTGCTGGCGTCGGGTTCCAGTGTGCAGGGGCCTGCATCTTGGAGGGGGCGAGCTCCGACGATGGAGGGACGAGGAAGTTGATGCACGAGGAGGAGCTCGCTGAGGTGATGGGGTCGTCCGGAGGGTGGTCGAGGCAGTGCTCGGCAAAGGTGGTGGCCTGGTGCAGCGTGGGTCGGTTAGCGAGATGCTCGGGGTTCGTCGGCGCCGTGGAGGTTGCAGGGGTGGTTGCTGTGACTCTGGGAGGCGGCTGGCGGTAGGGGGTGTGTGAGGAGCTCGGGTGGATTCGTCAGCGGTGAGAGGGGGTGCAATAGGGAAGCTCGGTGAAGGGGTGCAGTGAGGAGATGGGGTGGCGATGAGGGAAGGAGGAGGAGAAGGAGGGTGAGGCGATGGAGGTTGGTCGGGGGAGGATCGACGACGCAGCGGTGGGGTGAAGGTTGAAGGCGAGGTCAGGGGTGGTCTCGGGGAGGAAAGCTCGAGCTCGGGGAAGGAAGTGGAGGCGAGGGTTAGAGGAGGAGGTAGAGAAAACTGCTTGTAGGAGGGAGAGGGGGAGACGAGGTGATCGCCGGCGGTGATGGTGCCAGGGTTGCTCGTGAAGAAGTGGGTGCGGTGAAAGAATTGGAGGAGGTGGGGGAGGGAACATTGTGAAGAGAGAGCGAGTCATGGGGGAGGACGTTGGGGTGAAGGTGTGGTCGCGGGTCGTGGGTGTGAGGGAGGCGGGAGCGAGGGAACGACCGCGTCGTGAGGGGGGAGAAAAGAGCGGGAAGGAGCGAGGAAAGGAGACGTGGGGAGAGAGGAGGGTGAAGTGGGTCGGTTATTTGGGGATGGGCCTGTCAGTTGTATGTATGCCCTAGAGGCCAGTATTGTACAGATGATGTATATTATATTGGATGCTTGGACATATATAGAGAGGACTTTCTTGCTCGATATGATAGTATACTATCTGGTTGCTCTTTACCTTAACATGTATACTTGTCTCTTGATACTGTCTTATAGTTACATGTTGGTAAAACCCTTAGGATGTGTACTTGACTACCTGGACTATGATGCGGATCATACTAGTGGGGACATGGTAGTCCATAAGTACATCCTTCAAGGTCCCTAGTCGTGGGTGTATCGAGACAGGGCATCGATATACCAGAGTAGACTAGCGTATACGCTTCTCGACCCATGAGATGGGCGATGGATGATCCCATATCCATTGGTGTTTGACATCAGAGATGGTATGCGGGTGCTCAGTGGAGACTGGATACACTGGACGGACTCGCCGAGAACTCCCAGATGGTATTATACCTTACGTCAGCTGGCAGTTCTCTGGTGACACTTGTGCAGGTTAGTCTGTAGACCCGAGATCGTCATAGAGTCTTGTGTGATTCCCACTGTGCTTTGATTTCCATCTTACCATGTCCATGAGGGTGTGCAAAACGGTGGTTTTTGGGTACAGTCCCGAGTCATATGGTGGCAATGAGCGATAGGAGGGGTTTCGTCTCTCCCGGTATTGAGGGTTGATGTTGCACTGTGCTCGATTGGTCGTAACAGGGAAGTCCCTGGCCAGGGCTAATTTAGAGATTTACTGGTAAGTGTTACCAGTAGTTTCTCGACCCGTTATGAGCCTCACATCGGCACGACTTATCGATTATTGGGGTCTGACGTTTACCACCCCTAGACTTGATATGCGACATATCAGACGAGGAGACCGGACTGTACGGGAAGTGTTACCGGCAGGCTTTTACAGGAGATGGAGCGGACTTGCTTGCTGATCTTCTGATCGCTCAATACCCGGGTAGCCGTTACGTCCAGCTAGTACTGCTGACGGCTTGTGGGTGCTTGATATGATCATCACCTACTGCCGGCGTATTGACGAGTCTTTAGAGTCCTACACAGAGGTTTTACTGGCTCAGGAAAAACAAAATAGGAGCACGTATGTGATATGTGCGGGACCGAGAATAATGCGTGTATGTGATACCGTATTCTATTCTCGCAACTTTTTGTATCGGTCGGTTGTATGTGATATGGCCGGGTTATCAAATCAAGTGTTGATTCGATAAGTCGATACATTGTATGTTAGTCGGTTATATGTGATATGACCGGATTATTAAGTCAAGTGTTGATTTAATAATTTATTGTATAATTTTATATTTGATATACTGGTTTACATTAACTAACATTAGTTCACTTAGGGTTTTTTTTTCTCACATGTACACTACTTTAACATATATATGACATATGTTAAAATGTGTTATCATATTGTATCATGGTTGATGATACAACATTCATGTGTGTATAAGACATACACCATCCTATTTGTTATGATTGGGTTTAATGTTTAAAAGTAATTACAAAATTAGTGGAAAATAAGAAAATGCATGAAGCTTGTGGAAGCTTGTGGATGCATTGACTAAAGTCCATTAGGTTTGTTTTTACTTTGGACTTTAACCTAACCATCACACAATTAGCTATGGTTATAGCTCTACAAGAGTTAGTATATGATACTAACTCACCATGGTTAGCCTTCACACTTGATCATTATCATCATTCTTTTCTTTTGTTCATCTTCTTCATTGAGCAAAAGAAAAATCTTGCTAGGGTTTTTGAAAAAGAGTGAAACTTTGTGAGAAATAAAATTCTAAAGAGAACCCACTTCCTATTTCTCCATCCTCTACTAGACTAGCACTTTAGTTTAGGGTGTTTACTTCACTAATTCTCTAGTTAGTGAAGTAGGAGCTTGTGTCGGAATTCCCTCAACGTAGATCATCTTCGGCCTCGGAGACTTCAAGCAAGGTCGCATCCTTCGCCTCGTGAAGCCATGCAAGAGCCCGGGAGAACCTTGATCGCAGCGAAGGGACTTCAACAAGGAGCAAATGAAGTGGAGGACAGATCTACAAAGGTTGTATTTCGTGTTCCCTTTAGAGTAAAGTTGTTTACTTGCCTTTAGATTCGCTTAAACTCTAGTATAAGATCTTGCTTAGGGTTGATAGGCACATAATTTTTAAAACGGGCATGGTCGATGCCTTGTAGAGCCTTGTTAGCGTGCCTAGTAAACCTACAGTGGTATCAGAGCCTAGCTAGAGAATTAGGCGATGCGTTAACGAAGTTAAAACCCCGATCGAACCCGAAAACCTCAAAGTTAACCCCCTCTCTGTATATTTTTTCAAAACTGTGTATTTTCAGCATTAAAAATACCTAAAAAATTCAGCAGGGTTTTCTAAGCAATACAGTGCAAAACGAGCACCTGAATCGTACGGTCGACCGCGGTTCCACGGCAAATCCCTGCTTGTGCCGCGGAACTGAGGCAGTATAGTGACAATGAGCTTCTTTGCTTGCACAGTAATGTTTACTTCTGTTCCTGCATCTTTCTGGGTATTTTTAATCTGACTCAAGTGTTGAGTATTTTGGGGTTTATTTTGAAATCGTCGATTCGATCGGAGAATTTAATTTTGTTATGTTATTCCGGATAATTTAGAAAGTATTAAAATATTCGAATGGATATCATTAACTTAATTTTTCCCGGCACGAAAAACATTCAAGTTTTGAATTTTTCTCGGGTTTAAATTTTTCGGAAAAACGTGCATGTGACGCGATGGACCCTCTAGAAGACAACAAACCTTAACTCGATTATGTGACCGTCTTGAACTGTCTTTTGAACCTCAGGGTTTGGGGGAGTACGGCGTGCCACATGTGAGGCGTTGGCTTGACCTTTCTACGGCTGGACCGTTGCTACTGTGACGTATTCTGAAATTTTTGAACTCCGCTCAAGTGTTGAGCTATTTAGGAAATCTTGGGTATTTGATTATTCGATCGGAAAGTTTAATACTGTCTATTTATCTGGAATGTGATACAATATGTGGAATTCATACAGTTAGGCATGAAATGTGAAATATGTGATATTTCGGATTTACGATGTCTAAAGAGATTGTGGATTCCAAATGATGTAGTTTTACACTTTCTTTTCTGCGACCGTAAGTATAATATGTGATATCGCCGGTTTCGTTGCTATATGTCAACGACAATTGAGATGCGCATATTTACTTACGTTGATGACATGTGATGTTCTGTGTTGCTAGATATGTTATATTGGATCGTCGCGTTCTGAATAGCCGGGAGTTTTATGTGAGATGAGGGTTTTTATTTTCATTCATGTAAAATTAAATGTATGTAATATTCTTTTATTGGGGCACTTCCGGGTTGAGCTTGATGTCACCATTTGTATATTATTTACTTTTCCGCACTAGGATAGACCCACGGAGGGGAGCACAAGTAACCGGGTTCTAGGGTCCAGTGGGAGACCAACTCGAGAAGTCGAGTCCGGGTCTCCTAACCCTAGAATTGGAAGGGTTGCTTGCCTCTCTCGTAGGGGTCTAGGGGTGTGGGTTTGGCTATTCATCGCGACCGTGGAATCCGTGTTTTATAGAGGCTCAAAATAAAACACGGACGTCCTAGTATATCCAATGTTTCATATGTTTTTTCTGCTGCGATATCTGTGATGTGATCATGTGATGTGCTGTGATAGATACTATATATAGTATATATGATATATTATATAGATGTTACTTATATTTTACACCCGCACTAGCCCTGCCCCGCTCTGTCGTTAGTTACTTAACCTAACGGTGCGCGAGGGGACATCGAGGCGAATGCGGATGGCATAAGTGTATGTCGTATTTATCTGTGATGTTTAGGTGACATAAATGATGGGACTTCATTAATGTGATTAATGAAAGAAAAGAAACCTAAAAGATGTTGTAGAATCAAATTTTTCAAAAAGGGTAGCTACAGTTTTGCTTTGCATAGCGGTATATATGATATACCCTGCACCTTATTCGATGGGGAAAAAGCCGAGATCCCTTCACCGGGAGTGACCTCTTTAGCAAAACTGGCAGGTGCTACAACACTCGGTTTGACTTTTGACTGCTTTTGGAGTTTTGCTTTGCATAGAGATATATATGATATGTCATGCACCTTATTCGATGAGGAAAGAGCCGAGATCCCTTCACCGGGAGTGACCTGTTTAGCAAAACTAATAAAAGCCTCAAAATCACTCCATTTCAAAATTTCACTTGATTCTACAACGATATCAAGTTCATTACGCAATAGGTTTTCAGAAAAACCTGTCGTAGCCCTCCGTCATTTCAGATAAGAACTGTTTAGTATTCGTGCTGCGTTTGTTGGCCTTTGTCAAGGCGTAGTGTGCGGTAGCTGAATAGTGCTTATCTGCTTATGCATATGATGCAGATTGTTTTTGGGGTAGTCGTACGACCTTGTTGGCCTTTGTCAAGGGTCGTGCGGGTGGGTTTGATTCAATCAAGAAATGATGGGTTGAACTTGACTAGCATCCTATGATTTGTTGGCCTTTGTCAAGGTCATAGGGGTTAGGGGCAAAATATTATCGGGAATTTCAAGTGTTGAGATTTGCAATGAGATTGCATACCTTCTATGAGTTAGTTGGATCCCGATACCCACTGCGAGTAATTGTTACTCCTGGGAGAGTTTTATACAGGACAATTAGCCGATCAAGTAGGTGTCTAGAAAGGTGTCAACGGGGTTACGCCTCTGGGAAAACGAGGTTTACTTTAATTAGGTCCGTGCGAAAGCACGGGGAACCTCACTCAAAGTACCGACACTGGCCTGGCTGAAAGATTGGCGAAGTTGTAAGGTGTAATTAATCCCGGCTAGTCTTTCCTTTTAGGGTTTGAAGGAAGATTTGATAAAAACAGTGGGAGCCATCCTGATTAGATAAGATAATAACCAATCTGATCTTGCAAGAGTATACGCTAAAGTGTTTTCTTCTCTCTCTCTCCAGGTAGCGACCATATCATGCCTTAATAAAGATAATAATATGGATGTATTGACCGAACCCGCCTGTTATACTGTGCTGGGGAACGTTGGTTCCGTTCTTTCTTATAAGAGTTATAGGACTGAACTGGATATAGGGGAATACCAGGATTCTTATGCCACCCGTGTGAAGAAAGTACATATTGATGCATTTTCTTCGGGTGTGTTTGTTACAGAGAACTGTTTCTCCATTTGCTCTACGTCCTAGGTATTAGATACCGGGTCAGGATCCCATATATGTAATCAGTTACATGGGCTTAGGAAAGGTAGAGAACTTGGAGAAGGTGATAAAGACATAAGGGTTGGAAATGGTGCAATTGTTGCAGTTAAAACCGTCGGGGAATATCACCTTGTATTGCCGACTGGTAATACATTGGTTCTGAACGAATGCTATTACATGTCGAACCTGATATGCAACATTATATCGATTTCTTTACTAAGTAAAGAGGGATATAATTTTGTATTACAGGATAATGTTATGAACATTTTCCTTAACCAAAAGTTGGTTGGGTCAGGCACGTTGTGCAATGGCATTTATGTTCTAAATCAATCAACAGTTCTGAGCATAACAAACACACACAAAAGGAAGAGTTCAGAACTGAACGAATCCTTCTTGTGGTATTGTAGACTGGGTCACATCAATGCGACACGACTAGCTAAGTTCCATAAGGATGGATATTTAAATCCGTTTAAATTTTCATCTTATGATACTTGTCAGTCATGTCTCAAAGGCAAGATGACCAAAACTCCATTTACGGGACACGGAGAAAGAGTTACCGAACTCTTAGGACTGATACATAGTGATGTATGCGGTCCCATGTCTATACATGCCAGGGATGGTTCTTCGTACTTCATTACATTCACTGATGATCTCTCTAGATTCGGATATGTGTTCCTGATGAAACACAAATCAGAAGCTTTTGAGAAATTTAGAGAATATAAATAAGAAGTCGAGAACCAAACCGGGAAAAGTATTAAAATCCTTCGATCTGATCGAGGAGGTGAATACTTGAGCAATGAATTCCTGGACTTCCTAAAAGAGAATGGGATTCTCTCTCAGCTGACTCCTCCATATACACCACAGCACAACGGTGTATCAGAACGGAGGAACCGCTCCCTATTAGATATGGTGCGCTCTATGATGAGCACAGCTGAGTTACCTATTTCCTTCTGGGGGTATGCGCTGGAGACAGCAGCATACCTATTGAATCAAGTTCCATCTAAATCTGTACCTACCACACCATATGAGATATGGAGTGGAAAGAGACCATGTCTTAAACGAGTTAAGATATGTGGTTGTCCGGCCTATGTCAAAAGGCAAAATCCGGACAAACTCAAGGCACGGTCAGTTCTATGTAAGTTTGTGGGATATCCCAAACATTCACAAGGATATCTTTTCTACCATACTGAGGAACAAAAAGTGTTTGTTTCTCGACATGCCACCTTTTTAGAAAAGGAATTTCTTACAAAAGAAATTAGTGGCACTGAGGTAGAACTGGAAGAAATTCCGGCTACACAAACTCAAACTGAAGATTTAGTGGAACCAGAGGATTCGGTAGTTCCCGATGAACCCTGGCCACTCCGCCGATCTAGTAGGGTTCCTCACCCACCTGAGAGATACTATGGTTTTCTCATGGATGGTGGGAGCGAGGATTGCATCATGGTTGATGATGACCCAACTAGCTTCGAGCAGGCCATCACGAGTGGAGACTCAGTGAAATGGCTGGATGCAATGCGGTCCGAGATGGAATCCATGTACACCAACAAAGTATGGACTTTGGAAGTTGCCCCTGAAGGGGTAAAACCCATTGGGAGCAAGTGGATCTTCAAGAAAAAACTTGGTGTAGATGGGAAAGTGGAGACTTTCAAAGCTAGACTTGTTGCAAAGGGTTTTCGTCAAAGACCGGGTGTGGACTATGACGAAACATTTTCTCCAGTGGCTATGCTTAAATCCATCCGGATCATGCTTGCCATCGCTGCATATCATGATTACGAAATCTGGCAAATGGATGTTAAGACCGCCTTTCTAAACGATGATTTAGAAGAGTGCGTGTACATGACTCAGCCAGAGGGCTTCGTAGATAGTGGGAGCAGCGGGAAGGTGTGCAAGCTGCTTAAATCCATTTATGGATTAAAGCAAGCATCGCGGAGTTGGAACATCTGCTTTGACGTCGTTATCAAAGAGTTTGATTTCGTCAAAAACATAGATGAACCTTGTATCTACAAGAAGGTAGCAGGGAGTAAGGTTGTCTTCCTCGTATTGTACGTGGACGACATACTCCTGATAGGAAATGACATTCCTATGCTGCAATCGGTCAAGCTCTTCTTATCACAAAGATTCTCAATGAAAGATCTAGGTGATGCCTCCTGCATATTGAGAATTATGATCTATAGAGATAGATCTAAAAGGATATTGGGATTGTCCCAATCTAGGTTCATTGACACCATACTAAAGAGGTTTAGTATGGAAGAGTCTAAATGTGGGTTTTTACCCACGATCTCAGGGCTCACTCTCTCCAAAGAGATGTCTTCCAAGACTGATTTGGAGAGAGCTCGCATGCAAGGGATACCCTATGCTTCGGCAGTAGGCTCTATCATGTATGCAATGCTATGTACCAGACCCGATGTAGCATACTCACTAAGTGTAGTGAGTAGGTATCAAGCTGATCCTGGAGAGAGTCACTGGACAGCTGTGAAGGGCATTCTCAAGTACTTGCGAAGGACTAAAGAGATGCTCTTGGTGTATGGTAATGGAGAACTCCAAGTGGAGTCCTTTACCGATTCGAGCTTCCAGAGTGATAAGGACGACTCTAAGTCGCAGTAGGGATTTGTCTTTACCCTTTACGGAGGGGCGGTTAGCTGGAAGAGTTCCAAGTAGGAAACCGTGGCAGACTCGACGATGGAGGCTGAATACATCGCTGCCAACGATGCTGCCAAAGAGGCTGTCTGGATCAAGAAGTTCATTACTGAACTTGGAGTGGTTCCATCCATTGAGCATCCAATACCTTTGTATTGTGATAACAATGGAGCGGTGGCTTTGGCTAAGGAACCCAGGTCCTATCAGCAATCCAGGCATATTCTGAGGCGGTATCACCTGATCCGGGAGATAGTTGATCGCCGGGAGATCGAGGTCGGGAGGGTTGACATGAAGAACAACACAGTGGATCCACTCACGAAGGCCATTCCCTAGATACAGTTTGAGAGACTCTTCGGGATGCTCGGTATGCGATACTACAGCAGCTGGCCCTAGTGCAAGTGGGAGATTGTCAGTTGTATATATGCCCTAGAGGCCAGTATTGTATAGATCATGTATATTATATTGGATGCTTGGACATATATAGAGAGGACTTTCTTGCTCGATATGATAGTATGCTATCTGGTTGCTCTTTACCTTAACATGTATACTTGTCTCTTGATACTGTCTTATAGTTATATGTTGGTAAAGCCCTTAGGATGTGTACTTGACTACCTGGACTATGATGCGGATCATACTAGTGGGGACATGGTAGTTCATAAGTACATCCTACAAGGTCCCTAGTCATGGGTGTATCAAGACAGGGCATCGATATACCAGAGTAGACTAGCGTATACGCTTCTCGACCCATGAGATGGTCGATGGATGATCCTATATCCATTGATGTTTGACATCAGAGATGGTATGCGGGTGCTCAATGGAGACTGGGTACACTGGACGGACTCGCTGAGAACTCCCAGATGGTATTATACCTTACGTCAGATGGCAGTTCTCTGGTGACACTTGTGCAGGTTAGTCTGTAGACCCGAGATCGTCATAGAGTCTTGTGTGATTCCCACTGTGCTTTGATTTCCACCTTACCACGTCCATGAGGGCGTGCAAAACGGTGGTTTTGGGGTACAGTCCCGAGTCACATGGAGGCAATGAGCGATAGGAGGGGTTTCGTCTCTCCCGGTATTGGGGGTTGATGTTGCACTGTGCTCGATTGGCTGTAACAGGGAAGTCCCTGGCCAGGGCTGATTCAGAGATTTACTGGTAAGTGTTACCAGTAGTTTCTCGACCCGTTATGAGCCTCACATCGGCACGACTTATCGGTTATTGGGGTCTGACATTTACCACCCCTAGACTTGATATGCGACATATCAGACGAGGAGACCGGACTGTACGGGAAGTGTTACCGGCAGGATTTTACAGGAGTTAGAGCGGGCTTGCTTGCTGATCTTCTAATCGCTCAATACCCGGGTAGCCGTTACGTCCAGCTAGTACCGCTGACGGCTTGTGGGTGCTTGATGTGATCATCACCTACTGCCGGCGTATTGACGAGTCTTTAGAGTCCTACACAGAGGTTTTACTGGCTCAGGCAAAACGAAATAGGAGCACGTATGTGATATGTACGGGACCGAGAATAATGCGTGTATATGATACCGTATTCTATTCTCGCGAATTTTTGTATCGGTCGGTTATATGTGATATGGCCGGGTTATCGAATCAAGTGTTGATTCGATAAGTCGATACATTGGATGTTAGTCGGTTATATATGATATGACCGGATTATTAATTCAAGTGTTGATTTAATAATTTATTGTATAATTGTATATTTGATATACTGGTTTACATTAACTAACATTAGTTCACTTAGGGTTTTCTTTTCTCACATGTACACTACTTTAACATATATATGATATATGTTAAAATGTGTTATCATATTGTATCATGGATGATGATACAACATTCATGTGTGTATGAGACATACACCATCCTATTTGTTATGATTGGGTTTAATGTTTAAAAGTAATTACAAAATTAGTGGAAAATAAGAAAATGCTGTAAGTGCACGGCGGCGTCCCGGCCGTCAATCCGACGGCCAAATGCGGAAGCGGTGATAAACTTTAATTTTGCGGACTTAGCAAACCGGCACCCCCGCGCACTAAACACCCGGATCGGGCCATTAAACTAGATCTAGCTAACAACAAGACGGGTTAGAGATATATCGAGTGATCCGAGTCCTCCGGTCTTCTCGTCGTCGTCCCGATCTCCCGCGGATCCTCCGGTCGTCGCCTCCTTGCCGGAAGGGCACCACATCGCCTGTATCTTTTACGGGCTCCCACCTCAATACCGAGGCAACTCGGGCGCGAAGTTGGCTAGCCGACGCGCCCAAGATTTGCTGTAGAATAATGTAGAAACTTGTCTCTTTGGGGTTTAAGAGGTTGCCATGTATGGAGGAATTTTTGCAAGAATAATCATGGATGAAAACTTGATGAAGAATGGAGCATGCTCTCAAAAGAAATGAGCATCATCAGCAAAAGGGCTCGGCCAAGCCTTTTATTTGCTCACTGGAAAAAGAGTACATGGATGAAGTCAATTAATAAAAACCATGCTTTTTTTAAAACACTTCACAGCAAACTCCAAATGAGCTCCCTGGAAGAATGCATAAAATAATATTATGCAAAAGGAAAATTCTCACCAAAATGACATGAAGGAATAATTAACCTCTCACACAAAATAAACCACACTCAAAAAAATACTCACTCCATTCCCCAACAGTGGCCGGCCATACCAAATTATCCATCATGAAATCACATCAAAACCCATACCCTCACATAACTCAATTAATGCATGAATAGCAAAGAAGATTTCATAATCAATCCTTTTGCAATAAACCCCTCCAAAATGTGTTATTTGCAAACTTGCAAATAACCCCCCTCCAACGAAAAGTCCGGCCGTGAAGGAACAATGAAAAACCGGCCGGAACGGAATGCTAACTGGCAACCCCAGAAAACTGGTCCCATAATAAATTACAGGAAAACCCCGATACTGTGCATACACACCCGCATTTGTATTCCGACCGAAATACAAATGCAAAGAGACAAAACTACACTATCAAATACTAAGATCCGGCTTAAGCCAAAGCCGGCTAGTAAAAACTGTCCGATCACGATCTGTGCAATACCGCACGTATCTGATCGAACCCTGCCATATCTCCATACGGCCTCTACAGCGTTTCGCCCGAAAGCTTGAGTAACTGAAGGTGTGGTGGACTCTAAAGACTTATCAATACTATGGCTGTGGATTTAACCACTAGCACGTCAGAGGTATAAGCCAATACGTGACGGGCCACCAGCTATTGACTAAAAGGGACGTCGATGAGCGAACTCATCCTGACACCCTACTGAGCCTGTCAGTGACAATATCCGTACAGTCCGGTCCGTTCGTCTATGAGCATCGCATGTCGGGCCTAGGGGGTTGGTAAAAGTCAGACCCCCAAAAGCGGTACAAGTCGTGTCGGAGTGTAGCCCAGAACACCCTGAGATACTACTGGAATACCTACCAGTAAATCTCCTGCCTTGGCCAAGGACTTCGTGTAATGGCTCTCCTAGACACAGCGCGACCTCACCCCCAATACCGGAAGAGACGAACCCCTGAAGATCCGCTCACTGCCTCCATGTGGCTCGGGACTGTACCCAACTAAAACCTGTTTGCACGACTCCTTTGAGCCGTGGTAGGGTAGTAATCAAAGTACAGTGGGAACTCACACGAGACAAATGATGATCCCCAGGTCGATGAACTAACCTGTACACATGTCACCAGGGAACTGCTATCTGACGTCAGGTATAAGACCAACTAGCATGTTCCCGGCGAGTCCTGTCCGGTGTACTCATAACCCAATGAGCACCTGTATACATCTTAGGTGATCCAACTGACACCAGTGGCTTGTGAGACCGGCCACCGCCCCTCGTCGGGGTCTCGACTGTATACACTAGTCTACTCTGGAGAATCGATGCCCTGTCTCGAAACTCCCACGACTAGGGACCATTTAAGGATGTGCTTATAGACTCCAGCTCTCACTTGTATGATCGCCCTCATACTGCCGGCAGTCAAGCAAGAATCCTAGGGGCTCTATCAACGTGTAATAGCGACCTGTCAGGTCACCTAAAGCAGTACACGATGATAAAGGTAAACCTGATAGCATACTATCATCTCGAGTAAGACTGTCGTACCGGGATAGGTCCTCCCTCAATCATTGCAATCACGTGCCTGTGATCCAATAATTGACTCTGAGGGCACTATCTCCAACAATCTCCCACTTGCACTCAAGGCTAATTATTGCGATGTCGCATACTCACAGCCCGTGTGATACCGAACACCCAACTCCTCTACTAGTCAGTCTCACAAAGCTCGTTTGCGAGACTATTGCGTTCGAGGAATAGCCTCAGCGAGTGGATCCGCTCTGATGTTTCTTTCTATGTCTCTCTAAATCTCAAGTTCGCGGAGAATGCCATCTCCCGAAATGAGCAATACCTGTCTTAGAATGTCTGGATGTCTGATGGGACCCAGCTCATAAATGAACTCCAAATCCAAACTTCTTAGACTGTATCATCAACTGAACTTAATCAGTATCCTGCGCCATGCCTCCCTCGGTATCTGCTTGGATCACCTGTCCAGAATACTGCCTCTCGTCAGAAGGAAAACTATAACTCTGACAACCTCCTTGTCGTCCGGGTCACCTTGGAAGCCTGGAATGATGACTGTCTCCCAAAGAGGTTATCGTTATCATATCCCTAGAACATGCACTTATGTTCTAAAACTGCTTCCGATTGTTTCTCCAGGATTGGATCAATATCAACTTATTGCATCTTGTGCAAGAACAACATCTGGTGTGGTACTAGACATCTCATGATTGACTCAATTGCCTAAGCAAGTGATCTGCCAATCATGCACATCCCTCTCTACTTTAGTCTATAAGACACCTTTAGAGAGGGTGACTCCATTACCTGCAGGTACACCACCATGCCAGGAGTCGTCCATTCTAAATACTCTTAGAATGCTGTCAAAGTACCCTGATTGGGAAACCACCCAAATCTAGATCTAAAACCATAGATCTAGTAACCAGTATGTCTGATATAATGTCCAAGTCCCATGTGGAGAAAACACTGTGTGACGACCAAAATATAACCGATCGTAGTATAGGAGTTTCCTTTCCTACTCTGTGTATGTCATCCAAAACCAGGACATCACACCCTACTACCTTCTTAACAGATCCATCCCCTATTCTGATGACGTCAAACCTATGACTGTCACATCAGAAATAGATGATCTATCTCCGCTATATCTGCTTTAGTCTATAAATAGACATAAGCCTGATGTCCACCAATGCTTCCGCTGCTCCCACTGACTACGACAACCCTCTGGCAGAGTCATATAGACGCGCACTTCTAAAGCTAGTTTAGAACGACGCTATACTCATCCTCCTGCCGGGTCTCGCAGCCTGGAACAACAACAATGGCAAGTGTGGGTAAACAAGAACTTCCCTGTCACCGTCCTTGAGGCTACCGGAGTGCCTCTCGGGTGCCTGAAGTTACCCACCTTATCTGCGGAGTGGCCAATGGAATGTCAAATCAGATTGAATCTTTAGGTTCCTTATCAAATATTCAGTAATCGTTTGCGGTTCTGGAATCGCTTCCAGTTCTACCATACTCCCACTACTGTTTTCTGAAAAATAACCATTTCTTTTAAAATGTGGCGAGTTAAGAACAATATCACTATTGATCTTCCAGATGGTAGAAAATCAACCCTCGTCATAGCCTGGGTCAACCCACAAACAGCCATTACAGAAACGTGCCTTGAGTTATCCAGAGTCTGGTTTTAATCATAAGCCGGACAACTCCCCGTACCTTAACAATGTTAAGATATGAACTGTACTATATCCAATATAGAACCAGAGGCACTGATTTAATTGAACCAGATTCAAATCATGCAGCTTTCTCCAGTGCATGTCAACTAAATGGAGAGAGGCCGATCAGCGTTACTCAACTTAGGAATGCTTCCAATTATGAGTAACCTGAAAGAGAAGCAATTTCTCTTTATCATTACTATCAACTGAATACCATACACAAGTATCTACATCTTCGATCACTTTGAAGAATCCCAATACTTGCTACACCTGGTTCTCTACTCTATTCAAATACCTATAACTCCTCAAAACTTAGACCCTGTGTTTCTACGAAACACATGTCTAAGAACTAGAGAAGTTAAAAGTAAACAGAATATAGTATGAGGACCAACCCCTCTGTCCTAATGGACACCGGACAACATACAATACTCTGTATAAGTCCGCCGAGTCTAACAACTCTTTCACTGTGTGTCGTAGGTTGAAAACTGTACTTATGGTTAAGAAGAATTACACCGCTGTTTAATGCTCCTTACCTAACCATCCACTGATATAGGTAAATGTCATCGACATAATATCAAAAGGTATATCTCACTCTATGAAAATAGACGTACAGATATATCAATTTGAAATTGGTGCACAACAGCGAATATTCAAAACCAAATATTTGCCGACCGGCAAACATCCCAGGTGATCTCCTCAAATATCACCGATTATAACGAATCCTGATATAATGAGGATGATCACCCAATTCCCAATAACTTACTCCCACTCATCATCTGTAAAACCATACAGATGTGAGAATCAAACCTGGTAAATACATACCCTGGAGCAAGTGTCTAATCGGGAAATCAGTTTTCATTTAACAGTACACAGTTGAACTAAAACATTGAAATGTTTCGATGGGGTATCCTGGTATTCCTAGTAATGCCTCTTCCATTATCCAGATTCACAACTATAACCGTATAATTCTTTGCCACCTCTCCAAATCCCTTTATATATGTCTTTAGTCATTACCTTCTGCACACCCCTTTAGGCCAAATGGTTTTCTTCCTTCCCTACCGTTCGGCACCAGCCTATGGTTTGGAAGAAGACTATCCAATAAGCATAATGGGTGTACTGTCCTAGTCCCAGGAGCACTCGCAATGCGAGAGAAGGTGAAGATAAAATACACCTGAATAAACCTTATTCCTATTTCTCCTGAACCAGAATCCATCCCCGAACTGGAACATGTTCCTTTCGAGTTCGTATACAACCATACGATGGAGTATCCAATAAACTGTGGATCTTCGTAGTGATACGGAGTGTCCTGGAGAAATACAAAGGTGATTTAGGATTGGCGAAGAAATACTTGGTTTGGTCGTGAATATCAGTCGCAATTTACTTTGCCCTCTTACTAATCCCTTGCTTTGTCTGAACTTAATACCTTCTGCACACCATCGTTATGCTAATTGGTTTTCTTCATTCCCCACCGTTCGGCACCAGCCTAAGGTTTGGAAGAAGACTATCCAATTTGCATAATAGGTGTACTATCTCCTAAACCAAGGAGTACTCGCAACCTGAGAGAAGGTAAAAGGAAAAGACAACTGAATAGTCCTATTCGTTTTCTCCAGAACCGGAAACCATCCTCGAATTCCTTCGAGTTCGTATCTAACCATACGATGGCTTTGTCCAATGGAAGTGGACGTTCGCAGTAATACGGGGTGTCCTGGAGAAAAGGGTAAAAGTAGGAATGGCAATGAGGTCTGCAACTCTGACAATCCAAAAGCCAGTGTAAAGAAGGTTCGGTCAACTTGGTCACTGAGTCATAGTCTTAGGGTCGGGTCAATGGTCGCTGCCAGAGAGAGAGAGAAAAGAAACACTCAGCGTGCACTCTAACCTAGATCAGAATGGTTATCACTTTATCTAATCTGGAAACCTCCCACTGTACCTCAAATTCTCCTCCAAACCTAAAAGAAGAATTAGTCGGGGTCACCCGAGGAGTAAACCAACTCATCAGTGGGAATCGGGATCCAACTATCATCGCATGATAACGTGACGGAATTCGCTCACGGTATCACACTCCAGAAGGTATGCGCATATCTGGCAAGTTTCAGTTCTTTTGAAACTCCCGATGTGATTTCTACCCCATGCTCTTATGACCTTGACTTTGGCCAACATATCATAAGTCACATGTCAAGTTCAACCCGTCATTCTCCAGGTTAATTTAAGCCCACCCGTACATACCCTTGACTTGGGCCAAAATGGTAGTACGACTGCCCCAAACCAACACATCTATCTATGCTGCATATGAATACCCAACAGCTACCAAACACTGTGCCTTGACTTTGGCCAACATACACAGCTTGAATACTATTGACTATCCATATGAAACGACGGAGGGCTACGAATGGTTTCTGGCGAAAACCTTTAACGTAATGAACTTGATATCGTTGAAGGAACGGATAGCTTTTTAGAAAATATAGTGACGAAAACCTTTACTAAAGAGGTCACTCCCGGTGAAGGGATCTCGGCTCTTTCCCCGTAGAATGGGGTGCAGGATATTCCAAATGAATGCCACGGTGCAAAGCAAAAGTAATCGGCTATAGTGAAGTTAATGCCCTGACGCAAACTTCTGTCCAAGGGGTCACTCCCGGTGAAGGGATCTCGGCCCTTGCCTCGTCGACTGAGGAGCAGGATATTCCAAATGAATACCACGATGCAAAACAAAAGTGAACGTCCTTGCAATAACAGCTTTTTGAAAAGTGTTCCAACAACATCAGAATAGGTTTGTTTTTAACTTGCATTGATCCGAATCAACGCAGTCCCATCAATTGATCACACCACAAAGAACGAAAATATACTGACGTACGTATATGCCATCCGCATTTGCCACTGGGTCCCGTCATCACCCGTTAGGTTAGCTAACTAACGGCAGAGCGGGGACTGGACTAGCGCGGATGAAAAACATATACAACATCTACTAATATATATACCAATATATTATATTTCGCTCAAGGCGTGAATAAAATGCAACATCACAGAAATATACAGCATCACAGAACAATACAGATATCTGGGATCCCCGGGTTTCACAGAGCCACTACTGAAACCCGACGTTCCCCTGGTCGTGTGGATAGCCTGTGCAATGAAATCCTAGACCCCTACGAGCGCGGCAATTCACCCGCCAAAACCTGAAGCGAGGCAGCCCCCTTCAGCGCCGTGAATAGACCACCCAGCACTTCACGGAATCCGGTAACTTGGGCACCCCTCCTGGGTCAACCTGTACCCCCTACGAGTGCGGCGAATAGCCCGCCAATTCTAGAGTGAAGCCCCTTCTGTCCCAATGCCATGAGATGCGGGCTTGTTGCCCTCCAGAACCCGGCTATCCGTGCACCCCTCCGCGGGGTAACCCTAGTACAGAAAGTAAAATATACATACAACGGGTACATCGACCGCAACCAGGTCGTGCCCCAAAAGAATAATACAAACAGGCAGTGACGGCAGTCCACATGTCGGACGCTCGCCCCGCAATATCAAATGTACATAATACAACAGAAACTGTACTAGCATTGCATCCAGGCTATCCCCACGACCGATCCGCAACATCACAGCAAAAACACAGAACATCAACGTGAAAGTCACGTTCGCAAATCCGTCTAACCGGGCTATAGCAGTTAGACCGGATTTACCGATCGAGTGACATTCACGGTCACAGATATAATGTAAATACTGTGAAATAATGTGTTTAAAATATCCGATCAATCAAATTTTAACAAGTGGGCCCCCAAGCATTACTGTAGCAGATCAGGAAATTCTGGGCCCAATGTTATTATTCCAAAACACCTAAAATCACCCATAAAGCCTACTGGAAAAATTGTACACACTGATCTATCAATACTGCGGAGGAACCGCGGCAACAAGTAGGGTTTTGCCGCGGTTCCGCGCTCCTCTGAAGAGACCAGTGTCTCGAATTTCTACAGTAGTCTTAGGTCTTCTAGCACAGTACTTTTATACAACCTGAAAAATTTTTGGAGACAAAAAAATTTCAACAGAAAACTGTCGCTAGCAAAAAAGTAGATTTTGGAATTTTGGTCGATCGGAAATGCAAAACACATCAAAAGAAGCTAGACGAAGTTAATGGCGAGGCTCTGATACCACTGTAAGTGCACGGCGGCGCCCCGGCCGTCAATCCGACGGCCAAATGCGGAAGCGGTGATAAACTTTAATTTTGCGGACTTAGCAAACCGGCACCCCCGCGCACTAAACACCCGGATCGGGCCATTAAACTAGATCTAGCTAACAACAAGACGGGTTAGAGATATACCGAGTGATCCGAGTCCTCCGGTCTTCTCGTCGTCGTCCCGATCTCCCGTGGATCCTCCGGTCGTCGCCTCCTTGCCGGAAGGGCACCACATCGCCTGTATCTTTTACGGGCTCCCACCTCAATACCGAGGCAACTCGGGCGCGAAGTTGGCTACCCGACGCGCCCAAGATTTGCTGTAGAATAATGTAGAAACTTGTCTCTTTGGGGTTTAAGAGGTTGCCATGTATGGAGGAATTTTTGCAAGAATAATCATGGATGAAAACTTGATGAAGAATGGAGCATGCTCTCAAAAGAAATGAGCATCATCAGCAAAAGGGCTCGGCCAAGCCTTTTATTTGCTCACTGGAAAAAGAGTACATGGATGAAGTCAATTAATAAAAACCATGCTTTTTTTAAAACACTTCACAGCAAACTCCAAATGAGTTCCCTGGAAGAATGCATAAAATAATATTATGCAAAAGGAAAATTCTCACCAAAATGACATGAAGGAATAATTAACCTCTCACACAAAATAAACCACACTCAAAAAAATACTCACTCCATTCCCCAACAGTGGCCGGCCATACCAAATTATCCATCATGAAATCACATCAAAACCCATACCCTCACATAACTCAATTAATGCATGAATAGCAAAGAAGATTTCATAATCAATCCTTTTGCAATAAACCCCTCCAAAATGTGTTATTTGCAAACTTGCAAATAACCCCCCTCCAACGAAAAGTCCGGCCGTGAAGGAACAATGAAAAACCGGCCGGAACGGAATGCTAACTGGCAACCCCAGAAAACTGGTCCCATAATAAATTACAGGAAAACCCCGATACTGTGCATACACACCCGCATTTGTATTCCGACCGAAATACAAATGCAAAGAGACAAAACTACACTATCAAATACTAAGATCCGGCTTAAGCCAAAGCCGGCTAGTAAAAACTGTCTGATCACGATCTGTGCAATACCGCACGTATCTGATCGAACCCTGCCATATCTCCATACGGCCTCTACAGCGTTTCGCCCGAAAGCTTGAGTAACTGAAGGTGTGGTGGACTCTAAAGACTCGTCAATACTATGGCTGTGGATTTAACCACTAGCACGTCAGAGATATAAGCCAATACGTGACGGGCCACCAGCTATTGACTAAAAGGGACGTCGATGAGCGAACTCATCCTGACACCCTACTGAGCCTGTCAGTGACAATATCCGTACAGTCCGGTCCGTTCTTCTATGAGCATCGCATGTCGGGCCTAGGGGGTTGGTAAAAGTCAGACCCCCAAAAGCGGTACAAGTCGTGTCGGAGTGTAGCCCAGAACACCCTGAGATACTACTGGAATACCTACCAGTAAATCTCCTGCCTTGGCCAAGGACTTCGTGTAATGGCTCTCCTAGACACAGCGCGACCTCACCCCCAATACCGGAAGAGACGAACCCCTGAAGATCCGCTCACTGCCTCCATGTGGCTCGGGACTGTACCCAACTAAAACCTGTTTGCACGACTCCTTTGAGCCGTGGTAGGGTAGTAATCAAAGTACAGTGGGAACTCACACGAGACAAATGACGATCCCCAGGTCGATGAACTAACCTGTACACATGTCACCAGGGAACTGCTATCTGACGTCAGGTATAAGACCAACTAGCATGTTCCCGGCGAGTCCTGTCCGGTGTACTCATAACCCAATGAGCACCTGTATACATCTTAGGTGATCCAACTGACACCAGTGGCTTGTGAGACCGGCCACCGCCCCTCGTCGGGGTCTCGACTGTATACACTAGTCTACTCTGGAGAATCGATGCCCTGTCTCGAAACTCCCACGACTAGGGACCATTTAAGGATGTGCTTATAGACTCCAGCTCTCACTTGTATGATCGCCCTCATACTGCCGGCAGTCAAGCAAGAATCCTAGGGGCTCTATCAACGTGTAATAGCGACCTGTCAGGTCACCTAAAGCAGTACACGATGATAAAGGTAAACCTGATAGCATACTATCATCTCGAGTAAGACTGTCATACCGGGATAGGTCCTCCCTCAATCATTGCAATCACGTGCCTGTGATCCAATAATTGACTCTGAGGGCACTATCTCCAACAAATGCATGAAGCTTGTGGAAGCTTGTGGATGCATTGACTAAAGTCCACTAGGTTTGTTTTTACTTTGGACTTTAACCTAACCATCACACAATTAGCTATGGTTATGGCTCTACAAGAGTTAGTATATGATACTCACTCACCATGGTTAGCCTTCACACTTGATCATTATCCTCATTCTTTTCTTTTGTTCATCTTCTTCATTGAGCAAAAGAAAAAGCTTGCTAGGGTTTTTGAAAAAGAGTGAAACTTTGTGAGAAATAAAAATTTAAAGAGAACCCACTTCCTTTTTCTCCATCCTCTACTAGACTAGCACTTTAGTTTAGGGTGTTTACTTCACTAATTTTCTAGTTAGTGAAGTAGGAGCTTGTGTTGGAATTCCCTCGACGTAGATCATCTTCAGCCTCGGAAACTTCAAGCAAGGTCGCATCCTTCGCCTCGTGAAGCCACGCAAGAGCCCGGGAGAACCTTAATTGCAGCGAATGGACTTCAACAAGGAGCAAATGAAGTGGAGGACCGATCTACAAAGGTTGTATTTCGTGTTCCCTTTAGAGTAAAGTTGTTTACTTGCCTTTAGATTCGCTTAAACTCTAGTATAAGATCTTGCTTAGGGTTGATAGGCACATAATTTTTAAAACGGGCAAGGTCGATGCCTTGCAGAGCCTTGTTAGTGTGCCTAGTAAACCTACAGGGCCGGGTTTGTGCGGGAAAGAAAAATAGAGGAGAAATCGAGGGTGTAGGCTGGGCTTGGGAGAAAATGAAATTAATTGGGAAAGGGAGAGGGAGATGGGCCGGGTTTGGGAAGTAAAAAGGAAAATGGTAAAAAAAGGGAAAATAGATAATAGGGTTAGGGTTATAAAAGGGAAATAAAATGAAGGGATTAGGATTTTAAAATACTTAAAATAATTATAAATATAAATAGGTAAATTTGTAAGTGACCCTTTTATAAAAATACGGATATTGGCGTATAAAAGAACTGGGTATTACATATGGATTTCATGTGATTTTATGGATTTGAGGACCGTGGTATTTGAAGAAATTATGCATTGTTTGAAAAACCCAGTTTCTCTTGATCTAATATTTCGATGCGTCCACCATGAGTTTTCTCGGTTCTGAGACTTGTGTTAGAAACCCGATTCGAGGAGCGGGAGGCACTGTTTGCGGGAACATGGTGGACCTGATTGAGAGAAGATTTGTGTATGCGTGCGCTTTTAAAAGATCAATCAAAGAATTAATTACCGCAATCAAGAACGGCGTCGCTTGGTAACTAGCCGGTGAGTACGGGGCGGTCCACAGGGATTTTGTGTATTCTCAATTTGTTCTAACGAGTTAATTCCAATTGGTGTTGGATTGATTATCACTAAAAACTAAGGTTGATTTAGACTAGGATTAAAACCTTGCTAGGGTTAGGTTTAAGTTAAGTTTGGAAATTTAAGATTTCTTACCGCTTTCAATGCCCTAATTTAGATCTATTTAGGTGTTATGGTAATAATTAATAAAGGGGATTAGCACAATCGGGAAGAAAGCAAGTTTCTTCCTCTAGGTCCTTGTCCGTCCTTTCTTAATTCTTACCCTAACCTCCATGGAAAACATATACAACCGGTCTTTTAAACTACGGTATCACCGCTACCTCATGGGGTAGGGTGCCGTAGTGAGCGGTGTGTGTATGTATGCATGGAGTCCAATAAAAAGTATGCGATGGGCAAGAAAGGGGTGAGAGATTTTCATCTGTCAAACCTTTCCTATTCCTAATCCTAACAAGTGAGGAACTACTCACTCATTAGGGGATTGATAAAAGACATTTTTTATGATTTGTTTTTAAAAGACTAACTATCTAAACTACGACAAATAATTAAAAGTGCTAAACTAATTAACTAGGGCAGATAAATTTCTAAACTACGGCAGAAAAGAAATTAAAATTAGGGCAAGGTAAAAAAACTACTTACTTTTATTCGATGCACTCTTCAAAGCATTACAATGAATTCTGAATTTTTTTCCAATAAAAAGAGGCATGCCCTCAAAAAGAGCATTAGGGTTTCTATTTATAGATCATAGAAACCCTAGGGTTACATTCGATCCCTATCTGCATTTACAAATGTACCCCTAAGAAGCCTAGTCAACGCACCGCCACACCGTCACAATATGCACCGACAGGTGGTCATCATGGCCGCGGAACCGCAGCCAAAAGCCCTGTTAGGCCGCGGATCCGCGGCCATATAGAGGGGTCTTGGGCTGGACTTCTCTGGGCTGCTTCTGGTTGCATTTGTTTTCTTGTTTTTTCACTTGGTTTCTCAGATTGTCATCTAGTTCTCTTCCAGATTTCCACAGTGCATAATGTCGTGGACTTTTACCCTTTGCTTCATGTCGAAGTCTTGAACCTTGAGTTGCCTTTGTGCTTTGTGAAATTGTCCATTGATCTTCGTTTATTTTTCAAACTGTAGGCATGATCAAGATTCTTTCATTTGTTGGTCGTAGTCTCACTTTTGTATCGTCTTTTCATCATTTTCACTATTTTTTTTCCGAGAACCTGTAACCTGTAACTATGTAGCAGACATAGATCAAAAGCACCTGTTTATTTATAAAATGAATAAGAATGGGGAATATAATAATGCAAAATTACGACATGAACAAATACCCCCAAACTTATCTTTTGCTCGTCCTCGAGCAAAACTAGTTTTATTCTCGAAAAAGACCTAGCCTCACTTTCGCAGGGAAACGCGATTGCACTGACCTCGTACAACAAGCCGTTAAAGCTCTAGGTGTCCCTAGTAGGAGGAGTGTTGTCTCCTGAGGGTTTTCAGCGGATACTACCCACAAAATCCTATCAATTCGGCCTATTGACTTTTATTCTCCAATTCGGTTATCTAGCAAGAAATTCTATTATCCTCAACTCAGAAATTATCAACCCATATTTTTAACGCTTCCTTATCATTTAACTTAAGATTATATATGTTTTGTAGATTTACTTAGCTTTTAGTATCTTTTGAGTTTTCCTTCTAGGGTTCCTTCTCAATTTAGGAATTTTTATCCTCTCTACTAAAGATATAAGTCATATTTTTCATTCCTATCTTTTATCTAAACCCCAATCACATACCCCTACGTGTGTGTATATATCACCCCTACACTTGGAAATTCAAATCAAGCTATTATACTCTTATCCATCGTCCAAAGTACTTTTCAATTGGTGAAGTTTTAGATGAAATTGCTCACACATTCTTCATCCGACCGTTAATACTTCTTGAAGTACCAACGACCGATTACAAAATATATTTGCACATTAAGGAGTAATTCCTAGTCTTGTAACACCGAAGGCTTTAGCAGTGACTCCCAAACCAGTTGGTCTAAGGCACTAGGTGATAAAGCACCCACACTAAATATTTTTTTTCTATTTATGCAGCTTTAAGTAATTACAAAAACAAGTGTTCATTTTTTTTCTCTTTATTCACACTTGTATTTTTATTTTATTTTCCTTCATACTAAGGACTTTAAACAAGAGCATTTCAAGGTCTCTTCTACTATTCCAAGTTTCAAGGTTCGTGTTTGTGTAATTTGTAGGGTATATATTTTCAGAATTTAGACTTAAGCTTAGGAATTATTTTTCAGACTTATACTTTAATAAAAATATCAATACTTTTCCCTTGTTTTAACTTAGCCCAAGAAGTGAACTCGAAATTTGCCTATTTCTAAGTAAACTACAAAGACATATTTTCTATCGTTAAATTTTAAGAAAGGTTATTTTTAGGGTTTTTAATTTACTAAGTCTACGATCTAGTTTTTCCTAGCTAGTTAAACTTCTTGTCAAACTCAAGTCAATTATGGCCAAAATTGAATTCTTCAATTTTTTATAATTTTTCAAATTTTTCAGTTTTTATTTGATTTTTATATTTTTCTAATAATTTTTTTTTTCTATTTTCATTTTTTTTTTCAATTTTTATGATTTTTTTTATATAGATGCAATGCAGAATTTAAACATGCCAAAGAAAAAGGAAAATATATACAAAAATTAAAAAAAGTATGCAATGCAAAAGATAACTATTTACAACCACCAACTCCCCCAAACTTATCACAAGCAGTGCCCTCACTGCTCGGCCCCACGCCGTGCTCTTGAGCGTGAGTGGGAACGCTCAGCCCTACCCAACAAGGTTCGAATCTCCTGCTCTACCTCAGCCAACCGCCTATCATGCTCCCTAGATATCCCCCTCAACTCCTCTATGCCCCTAACAGCTCTCCGCATCAAATGTGCATGTTCTAAAGGGGTCATTTCTCTTTCGCTCGCGGTCGAGTTGGAGCTAGGTGTTCGGGCGGGCACGTGCTCCGCCGGTTCAGTTCTAGACCACACATCCGTCAATCGTGAATAGGACATAGAAACGCCCTCAATAAGAGGCCTAACAGGTATGCCTCCAAGCATGTAAAATTCGAACTCCTCCACGAGGAGGAAATATCGACATAGTTTTGTAACAAGCATGGGACAAGGGTAATTTGTGGCTCGTTTGCCTGCACCTATAGAGTTTAGCAAAATTATGCACATGTCGAAACGTGGGTTTCTTGTCATGAGGGTATGCACAATATGCAATGAGGGTGTAAAAAATGTGGTGTTGTGAGAGCTTCCAAAAATATTGTTTTGTGCCCATCAGCACACAGTTAAGACATTTGCGAAAAGGGTTCTCGCTTGGATCCCCTTTCGCAGCTCCCTTGAGCAATCATTGCCCATCAAGGGCATGTAATCCTCAAATTGTAAAGGTTGGTCATGAGCGGATATCCGAGGGATTAATGTGACTTCTTGTATGATGTTCCTATCGATGATAATTTCCCTATCACTCCATTGCAATTTTATAAATCCGAATTGGGTGAGCCACCCATCTTCCATACACTCGTAAAAATGAGTGATTAATTCCGGAAGTGCATAGGCGTTAGGGTGATTATATATCAAATAGATCCAACCCCTACGCGCTATCTCGTTCGCAAAATAACTCCCAAACACATCGTGTGAAAATATTTGTGAAAAGTCACGTTCAAGTTGCATACTGTGTGCCATCAGGTAAGTTACTGATCTACAGAAAATAAAAACAAAGATGGGTACAGAGATCGAACCTTCCCTGAAAAATTCAGGGGGTGACGACAGAGATCTGCGGCGGAAGCGCGGTCGGATGTGGGCTCCTGCGGCGAAATCGCGGCGCGGCGACGGGATCTTGCTGCAGAACTTCAAGAGGCGGCGGCGCTAGGGTTTTAGAAGATGAAAATTAGGGTTGTGAAAACAGAGGGGGTCGGGTTCTTTATATAGGGGGGAAATGATGGATATTTGCAAATAAACCCCTCTAAAAAGAGGAAATTATTTGAAAATAAAAATTTTATTTTATGTAAATTTACAAAAATACCCAAAAAAAATTTATTTTCAAATTTATTTTTTTATTTTTTTATGTTATTTTGTATTTAAAAAATTACAAATGATACATACTCCCAAACTTGTTTGAAACAATGTTTAGGCGAGATGATCGAAAATTTGAGTGTAAATGGAGGAAGATCAGTTCGTGTAAATCGGCTCCTGCAAAAACAGGAGCTCCTCCGATGGGTCCGCAGTGAGGAACGGTTTGAGTCGATGTTCGTTCACTTTAAATAAAGTACCGTCCTCCGGGTTTTCAAGATCTACCGCACCGTGCAGATATACGGTACGTACCAAAAACGGCCCTTTCCATCTAGATTTGAGCTTGCCGGGATGGAAGTGTAACCGAGTGTCATAAAGCAAAACCTGTTGGCCAGGTTTAAAAGTTTTGCGTATAAGGTGTTTGTCATGGAACACCTTCGTTCGGTTTTTAACAATTACCGCATTTTCGTAGGCCTCATCCCGCAGCTCATCTAATTCATTCAGTTGTAGCCTTCTATTGCTGCCCGCATCTCCCATCGATAAGTTCAACTCTTTAATCGCCCAAAATGCCTTGTGCTCAATTTCAACTGGGAGGTGGCAAGCCTTCCCATAAACAAGCCGGTATGGAGACATACCAAGATCAGTCTTGTAGGCAGTACGGAATGCCCATAGAGCATCAATCAGTTTGTGTAACCAATCTTTACAGTTTTTAGAAACCGTTTTCTCCAAAATTTGTTTAATCTGCCGATTCGAAACCTCGGCTTGCCCACACGTTTGGGGATGATATGGTGTTGACAATTTGTGAGTAATGGAGTATTTGTGCATTAAGGATTCAAAAGTCCTATTACAGAAGTGAGATCCATTATCACTTATAATCGCTCGAGGATGCCCAAACCGAGAAAAGATGTTTTTTTTAAGAAATCGAACAACAACCTTGTTATCATTCGTTCGGCTGGGCACAGCCTCGACCCATTTTGACACATAGTCAACAGCCAATAAAATATACATATTCCCAAAGGAATTGGGAAATGGTCCTATGAAGTCTATTCTCCAAACATAAAAAATATCCACAACCAAAATTGGTTGGAGAGGCATTTCATTTCTCCGCGATATCCGGCCAAAGTGTTGGCACCGGGAGCATGTTTTGCAGTATTCGTATGCATCTTTAAAGAGTCGTGGTCAGTAGAAGCCACACTGCAAGATTTTTTCTGCTGTCTTCTTTGGGCCAAAGTGCCAGCCACACACTTGATCGTGGCAAAAAGACAACACACTCTTAAACTCGTTTTCAGGGACACACCGACGAATGATTTGGTCTGAACAGTATTTAAAGAGATACGGATCATCCCAGTAAAAATGTTTTACTTGGGATATGAATCGGAGTTTGTCCTGTTTCGACCAATCTTTAGGTATCAGTCCGGTGGCCAAATAGTTTACTATATCAGCGAACCAAGGTTCGCATGACACGGTTAAGAGTTGCTCATCGGGAAAAACATCTTTAATAGGAATTTCGAGTGTAGGCGAAGAAGGAAGTCCTGAAAGGTGGTCGGCAACTACATTTTCACATCCTCTTTTGTCTCTTATGACAAGGTCAAACTCTTGTAGCAAGAGGATCCAACGTATTAGCCGTGATTTAGCATCCTTCTTCGCAAAAAGGTAGCGAAGAGCTGAATGGTCCGTGTAAACAATTACTAGAGAGCCGATTAAATAGGGCCGGAATTTTTCAAGTGCAAACACAACGGCTAAAAATTCTTTTTCTGTTGTTGTGTAATTCAATTGAGCCTCATTTAATGTTCGGCTAGCGTAATAAATTACGTGTGGCATCTTATTAATGTGCTGTCCAAGAACAACACCAATGGCGAAATCAGATGTATCGCACATAATTTCAAATGGATGCGTCTAGTCGGGAGATGAAAGAATAGGCGCAGAAATGAGTGAGTGTTTCAATGACTCGAACGCTTTCATGCATGTTGAGTCAAAATAAAAAGTGGTGTCCTTGGCCAATAAAAGATTCAAGGGTCTAGCTATCTTGCTAAAATCCTTGATGAACCATCTATAAAAACCGGCATGGCCAAGGAAGGCTCGGATGTCTTTGACGCATTTAGGAGGAGGAAGATTGGAAATGACTTCAATCTTGGCTTTATCAACCTCTATGCCGTTTTGCGAGATGACATGACCTAAGACAATGCCCTCTCGTACCATAAAGTGGCACTTCTCCCAATTTAAAGTGAGGTTCTTATCTCTACAGCGGGTAAGAACTGTGTCTAAGTGTAGCAAACACTCATCGAAGGAGTCACCGAAAATGGAGAAATCATCCATAAAAATCTCTAAAAATTTCTCCACCATGTCCGAAAAGATCCCCATCATACACCACTGGAAAGTAGCGAGTGCATTGCATAACCCAAAGGGCATGCGACGGTAAGCGAATGTACCGAAAGGACAAGTAAATGTGGTCTTATCTTGATCCTTTTCGGCGATGGGGACTTGATTATAGCCGGAATAGCCATCCAAAAAGAAGTAAAATTCATGCCCAGCCAATCGTTCTAGCATTTGGTCAATAAAAGGAAACGGAAAGTGGTCTTTCCGTGTCTCGGCGTTGAGTTTTCTATAGTCGATGCAAACTCGCCACCCAGTTTGGGTGTGAGTAGAGATTAACTCATTCGCCTCATTGGTTATGACCGTAATGCCCGATTTCTTTGGGACAACATGAATGGGGCTAACCTACTGGCTATCCAAGATAGGGTAAATGATACTACTATCAAGACATTTGACAATCTCCTTTTTGACATCCTCCTTCATTATGGGGTTGAGGCGTCTTTGTGGATCCCTTACTGGCTTGGCATCATCCATCATATGTATATGATGTTCAACTATGAGGGGACTAATCCCCTTGATGTCCGCCATAGTCCAGCCAAAAGCTTGCCGGTTATTTTGTAAGACCATTAAAAGGGCTTTCTCTTACTTGAGAGCTAGAGATGCCGATATGATAACGGGAAGAGTCTCATCCTCACCTAGGTAAGCATATTTAAGGTGAGACAGCAAAAGTTTGAGTTCGAGTTTCGGAGGTGAAACAATTGAAGGTAACATTGGTGAAACTGTCTCGAACTCGAAGGATTCCATCAATGGTTCAAATCGAGTGTAAGCAACCGAATCGGATGGTTCAACCAACTCATCCGAAAAATCAAAGGACTCAAACTCGGGTGGTGAGTCTTCCAAATCGTCCAAAAAGGTGAAACACTCGTAATCGTTTTCTGGCATGAAAGCTGTGTCAGATTCTAGGAGGAACGCACTAGAGGCGTCAAAACTGCTGTGATCGAACATAAATTTTCCGAGCTGACAATCCTCCTGCGTGATCTCGTGGATCGAGCAAACATCAAGTATACTAGCATTAGGCTTGGAGGGCTGATTCCCCAACTTAAAAATGTTGAGTTCAATTATCATATTTCCAAAAGATAGGTTCATTGAATCGTTTCGACAATTGATCACCGCATTAGAAGTCGCAAAGAATGGTCGACCGAGTATCACCGGAATTTGACTCCGGGGGTTAGCTACAGGCTGTGTATCCATAACAATGAAATCAACGGGAAAAATGAAGTCCCCTACTTTGATCAACACATCCTCTAACTCACCCCTAGGATGGGTGATGGATCGGTCAGCCATTTGGAGAGTACAATGAGTGGGTTTAAGCTCTCCAACGCCTAATTGTTCGTATACTGAATATGGTAGCAAATTGACACCAGCACCAAGATCTAAAAGTGCTCGATTGATGTTCTTATCCCCAATTGTTATCGAAATTGTAGGACAGCCGGGGTCCTTATGTTTTTGGGGTAAAGATTGGACAAGAGCATCACTCACAGCACTAGCCACGAAAACTTTCTTTGATACTTGTGACTTCCTCTTCTTGGTGCATAAGTCCTTTAAGATTTTCGCATAAGAAGGGATTTGTTCATTTATGGACTTGTTCCTTTAAGATTGCATCCAAGAGAGGTTTGTTTATGCTAACCTGTTTGAACAACTCTACAATCTTCTCCATTTATGGAATTAGTTTATTAGATCTCAACCTGTTTGGAAATGGAACATTTTGAAAAGTTGTTGAGTCCAATATTTGTGGAGTAGATTGCGGAGTTGGAACAGACCCAGTGTTGGTGTGTTTGTGAAATGATGTGTGGGTCCGTGAGAAGTAGAAGAAGTAGAGCCTTGTGAAGAATGAAGAATAGGCTCTAACGAAGAAGATGAAGACGAAGAAAAAGAAGATGAAGAAGAAGAAGCACCGGAAGGGGTGTCATCACTATTGCCCACATTATTGTGCAACACTTTTCTAGATCTCAACGTAGTCACAGCATTTACATTATGATTTTGTTGTTCATATGTAACATGTGCGTTGTGTGTGTGACCAGGATTTGGCAATGGTTGAGATGGAAGCTTTCCCTTTTCTCGCTCGCTCAACGCAACATTTAATTGTGCAATTTGGGCCTCAATTGATTTGATGCTTTGATCATGTGAAGCACTGTTTTGCACCAAAAACTGAATGGAAGTCTCCAACCCGGCTGCGGTTGTGTAGATTGTTTTAGAAACGCATCTAAACTTCATTCTAGCGAGTTAACCTTATCGTTATTCGGTTGAACAAAATTGTTTTGAGGATAAGAATTGTTGGGCACAAAATTGTTCATTTGGTTTGGGTAAGGCTGTGATTGGAAAGGTTGCTGGTATTGAGTTTGTTGAGGTGCTTGTTGTTGTGGAGGAGGAGGCCTTTAAAAGTTGTTATTGCCTTGGAATTGTTAATTTTGATTCTAAGAAAAATTTGGGTGGCTCCTCCAACCAGGATTATAAGTCGAAGAGTATGGATCATTTCTTTGTCTTTGCTGAAAGACAGCATTGACTTGATCTTGTCCTTGAACAGGTGGATTGTAAGGACACTCTTCGGTAAGATGGGATGGATCCGAACAACAAGCACAAACAGTACGTGGGGATAAAGCAGGGGCAGGAGAAGGAGATGAGATTTTGGTCTCAATTGCTTCTAGCTTTTTTATAAGTGCGGCCATTTCGGTCTTCATTGCAATCGACATATCTAATTGATGTATGCCTGCCCTAGACTGACCTGTTGAAGAAGATGATGTGGTCTTAGTGCTCTCCCACTGAAGTGTTTGTTCAGCAAGATCGTCGAGAAACTGCCAAGCTTCCTCACTTGATTTTGTTAGAAAGTGACCTTGACAAATGGTTTTCAACAACTGCTTAGTTGCTGGGTTCAATCCTTCGTATAAAGTTTGGCAAAGCTGCCAATTTTCGATACCGTGGTGAGGGCATTGAACAAGTAGGTCTTTAAATCTTTCAAATCACTTCCAAAAGGGTTCGGAAGGAAGCTGGGAAAATTGAATGATCTCATTGCGAATTCTCGCGGTCTTGTGATGTGGGTAAAACTTTTTAAGAAAATTTTTAACAAACTCTTCCCAATTTTTAATCGAGTGTGATGCTGTGCTATATAACCATTTCTCGGCTAGGTCACATAAAGTGAATGGAATGACACGTAGCCTTATAGCATCATCTGAAAGTTGTGTTGTCTTCATCATTGCGCAAACATTCTGGAATTTATTTATGAAGATATAGGCATCTTCAGATTCCAGTCCGTGAAATTTTGGCAACATGTTGATGAAGTGAGGTTTAATCTTAAAGTTATCCCCATTTGCCGGTGGGAGTGAAAGACAAGTAGGTAAAGCGGTGCTGATAGGGTAGAAAAGATCTTGGAGCGCGATTCGTTGGAGTGCTTCAACAGGTTGGTATTGTAGGTTATTCGCACCTAGCGGAGGTGGAATCAGTCCCGTGGGTAAGGGGTTATTAGGATCGAATCCCGACATCTCCTTAAAAGACGAAGAATATGAAGGTGAAGGTAAAGAAGTGGAAGGAATTTCGACTTCGGAGTCGAAAGCGTCGTCAGTCGGTACTAACGAGACACGGACTAATCGGGCACTAGTGTCCCTAGTCCAACCGGACATACACTAAAGAGATAGTGTGGTCAAAAGGTGAAAAACAGAAGGTGAGGGTAAGAAAACGTCAATGGAAGGAAGTGGGGTAAGTGGGGTGCACGGATTTCTTAGCGACAAGTGGCAAGTTTTTGTAAAAAAATTTCCTTTTTGTGTTTTTTTTATAAGGAGCTTTTTGCAAAAGATTTTTAATAAAAGGCTTAGACACACTTTCAATCAATCACAAATGCACAATCAAGCCTAGATCTAGGGTCACGTAGGTCAGCTAGACTGCTCCTAACTGTTCCAAAGGGCAAGATGTGAGGACCTCAAACCGCCTCTTCACCGCCAATTGTGGCCAGGTAAGCACAAGTAGAGAAAGGAGGGATCCGCTCACGAATCACCGTGAGACGGGCTTTTTAAAGTTACCTTTCCCCACCTGTCTAGCTTAGGCACCACAAAGTCAGGTTTAGATCAACGATCGATGCCTACAACTATTTCTTTGTCCTATCGAGCGCGACAGTCCTTAAGGCTGAGTCTAATCTTTTTTAATTAACTTGATGGTCAATGCAATATGCTTTATGTGATTTTTGGGGTCCTGAGAAGGGTAATAAAATCCCCACCCAATCTGGATTGGTGTTCAAGCCCCTTAAAGTCAATTTAAAGAATGCAAAGCAGTAAACACAATCAAACACTTGCAAACAATTTTTTTTTATTGCGGCGCAAAGAATCCTGCACAAGATCAAGTTATTGGAGAAAGGGAGAAGTTTTTGAGCAAAGAATCCGGCAGGAAAATTTTACAGAGGAGATAATGGGGTTACAGAGAAGAAAGAAGGCTTACAAAGGGGTTTCCACCTGCTGATGTCACCAACCGACCGTGTTTCCGCAGCCAAACGCGCCTCCTTGCCGCGGTTCCGTGGTGGTATGTGCGGTTCAGTTCACGAGATTTCTTCTGTTCCTCTGTTCTGATTTTCCTCTGCTTGTTCAGATCTGTTTTTTTGCTGTTTTGCTCTCTGGATTTTTCCAGATCTGAATTCGTTCGTCAATTATGCACAATTCAAACAAAACACCCTTCAAAAAATAACAAGATGATAAAAAAAATTTATAATTTTTTTTTATTTTTCAGTTTTTATGATTTTTGTGATTTTATATTAACCCGAAATTGCAAAAAGAAAATACTACACCAACTCCGGCAACGGTGCCATTTGATCCCCGGCAACGGCGCCATTTGAATGTTTAAGTTTTGCTTACGTGCTTTTTAGATCAAAGAATTTTTTTACTGCAATCAAGAACGGCGTCGCTTTGTAGATAGCCGGTGAGTACGGGTCGGTCCACAGGAATTTTGTGTATTCTTCATTTTTTCTAACGAGTTAATTCCAATCGGTGTTGGATTAATTATCACTAAAAACTAAGGTTGATTTAGACTAGGATTAAAACCTTGCTAGGGTTAGGTTTATGTTAAGTTTGGAAATTTAAGATTTCTCACCGCTTTCAGTGCCCTAATTTAGATCTATTTAGGTGTTATGGTAATAATTAATAAAGGGGATTAGCACGATCGGGAAGAAACCATGTTTCTTCCTCTAGATCCTTGTCCATCCTTTCTTAATTCTTACCCTAACCTGCATGGAAAACATATACAGCCGGTCTTTTAAACTATGGTATCACCGCTACCTTGTGGGGTAGGGTTCCGTTGTGCGCGGTGTGTGTTTGTATGCATGGAATCCTATAAAAAGTATGCGATGGGCAAGAAAGGGGTGAGAGATTTTCATCTCTCAAACATTTCCTATTCCTAACCCTAACAAGTGAGGAACTACTCACTCATTAGGGGATTGATAAAAGACATTTTTTTATGATTTGTTTTTAAAAGACTAACTATCTAAACTACGACAAATAATTAAAAGTGCTAAACTAATTAACTAGGGTAGATAAATAAATTTCTAAACTACGGCAGAAAAGAAATTAAAACTAGGGCAAGGTAAAAAAACTGCTTACTTTTATTCGATGCATTCTTCAAAGCATTACAATGAATTCTGAATTTTTTTTCAATAAAAAGAGGCATGCCCTCAAAAAGAGCATTAGGGTTTCTATTTATAGATCATAGAAACCCTAGGGTTACATTCGATCCCTATCTGCATTTATAAATTTACCCCTAAGAAGCCTAGTCAACGCACCGCCACACCGTCACAATATGCACCGACACGTGCGCATCATGGCTGCGGAACCGCGGCAAAAAGCCTTGTTTGGCTGTGGATCCGCGGCCATATAGAGGGATCTTGGGCTGGACTTCTCTGGCCTGCTTCTGGTTGCATTTTCTTCTTGTTTCTTCAAATGGTTTCTCAGATTGTCATCTAGTTCTCTTCCAGATTTCCACAGTGCATAATGTCGTGGACTTTTACCCTTTGCTTCGTGTTGAAGTCTTGAACCTTGCACTGTCTTTGTGCTTTGTGAAATTGTCCATTGATCTTCGTTTATTCTTCAAACTGTAGGCATAATCAAGATTCTTTCATTTGTTGGTCGTAGTCTCACTTTTGTATCATCTTTTCATCATTTTCACTGTTTTTGTTCCGAGAACCTGTAACCTGCAACTATATAGCAGACATGGATCAAAAGCACATATTTATTTGTAAAATGAATAAGAATGGGGAATATAATAATGCAAAATTACGATATGAACAGGACCCGGTATGCTTCCCCGAGACTAGAGGTGATTTTCGTGGTGTAGACGCTGATCCTGGCAGAGGGAGTACTACCTACCGGTGATAGTATTTGGACTCGGCGGATATCTGGAGGATACCGACTGGAGTTATAACATGGACATGGACCGACCGAGCTGCCAGAGCCCGCGAGCCGATCCCGCGGATGGAGCCCATGATATGAGTATTTACGTGTCGTGTTGGGCACTAGTTTTCATGATATTTTCGAGTGTCGATATTGGACACTCAGGTTCCATGAGACTTACAGGATATGAGGGTCGATTTGAGGATGCGGTGCCTGAAGTATTGGGATTTGGAGTGTCGTTGAGGGACACTGGTTTTTCCACGATGGGGATTCCGTGATGATGATATGTTTATTCCCATACTCAGTTTTCATTTGATATGCATTGCTTTATGTATTAGTAGTACCTGATAGAATACCTTTCATGACTGTTGCATATACATATTGCCATATTATACTATCAGTTTGCATGTGATAGATTATCGCAGTACGTGCATACCTGCGATTACCTGCATTATGTTATTTACTATTCACGAGTTGGCAACTCACCTCCGTTGTGCCATAGTGTTTTGCAGGTTGTCCTTCAGAGCAGTCGCGGTCCCTCAGAGCAGTCGCGGTAGGGATTCTTCTTATCGTATCATCTTTTGCAGCGGATACCGGTACGGCTGACTGTGAGCAGTTTTGCTATAGGTGGGTTTTGCGGTTATCTGATGATGCTCATTGTGTAGGGTTCCTAGGCACTCTAAGGAGGTCTCACAAGCCATCAACCATGCCAAATTCAAATTTTACAAGTGCCGAGAAGCCCTAATACGGATCGTTGACTAGAGTTTAGGCGAAACTAGAAGCTAGTTAACAACTTAACTAAAGGGTAAACGGAAATACAACCTTTGTAGATCCGGTCCTCCACCTCCATGGCTCCGTGTTGACGTCCCTCCGCTGTACCCATCGGATCCCGGACTCTCGCGGTGGTTTCATCGAAAGAATGATCGGGCTTGGTCGTCGACTTCGATGCCGAAGATGATCTACGTCGAGACAACACAAGATCAAGCTCCAACTTCACCAAGCCATGAAACTTGTGAAGAAAACACCCTATACTACTTGGCAAGTGGTACAGGATGAAGAAATAGGAAGTGGGTTCACTTTAGAATTGGATTTCTCACTCATTTTCTCTAGTTGCCATTGATAGTAGCAAGCTTTTCTTCATTGTTGAAGAAGAAGAAGAAGAAAGAATATCATCATCATTTCCAAAATAGAAAATAATATTATACTTATCATATTGCAACCATGGTTATGTGTAGAGAGTTAACTATGGTTTTGGTGAATGGTTAGGTTAAAGGAAATGAAGACAAAATGGTCACTTGGTCAAAGCTTCATGAAGCTTCAACAAGCTTCATGTTTTAAAGCAACCATTTTGTTTTTCTTTCTTTTATCTTTTAAACAAAAAGAAAAGATAAATAAATAAGTGATATGAAACCCTAACCATTCACTAAAGATGGTTTAAGTCTTTACACAAATCCAAGTTTGCATGTATCATCAAACATGATACAAACAAGTGCACAAAACTGTATCATATATACAATGTGCACATGCGAGTGAGAAAATCCATCTTAATGTGAACCAATACTAGTTAATGCTAAGTAATATATCAAATATATATAATTAAACTTTAAATCATTAAATCAACACTTGATTTAATGATCCGGTCATATCGCATATAACCGACTAGTATCAAGTGTATCAATGTATCGAATCAACACTTGATTCGGTAACCCGGCTATATCACATATAACCTGCCGATGATACAAATCGCGAGAATAGAATACGGTATCACATACACGCATTATTCTCGGTCCCGCACATATCTCATATGCGCTCCTATTTCGTTTCGCTTGAGCCAGGAAACCTCTGTGTAGGACTCTAAAGACTCGTCAATACGCCGGCAGCAGGTGATGATCATATCAAACACCCACAAGCCGCAAGTGGTCTGCTAAACGTAACGGCCACCCGGGTATTGAGCGATCAGAAGATCGACGAGCAAGCCCGCTCACACTCCTGTGAATCCAACCAGTAACACTTACCGTACAGTCCGGTCTCGTCGTCTGATATGTCGCATATCTTGCCTAGGGGTGGTAAACGTCAGACCCCAATAGCTCGATAAGTCGTGTCGATATGAGGTCTATAACAGTTCGAGAAACTACAGGTAACACTTACCAGTAAATCTCAGCAACCCTGGCCAGGGATTTCCGGTTATAGCCAATCGAACACAGCGCAACATCAACTCCCAATACCGGGAGAGACGAATCCCCTCCTATCGCTCATTGCCTCCATGTGATTCGGGACTGTACCCAAAAACCACCGTTTTGCACGCCCTCTTGGACGTGGCAAGGTGGAAATCAAAGCACAGTGGGAACCACACAAGACTCTATGACGATCTCGGGTCAACAGACTACTCTGTACCAGTGTCACCAGAGAACTGCCATCTGACGTAAGGTATAATACCATCTGGGAGTTCTCGGCGAGTCCGTCCAGTGTACCCAGTCTCCACTGAGCACCCGTATATCATATCTGATGTCAAACACCAATGGATATGGGATCATCCATCGCCCATCTGTATGGATCGAGAAGGTATACGGTAGTCTACTGTGGTATACCGATGCTCTGTCTCGATACACCTACGACTAGGGACCTTGAAGGATGTACTTATGGACTACCATGTCCCCACTAGTATGATCCGCATCATAGTCTAGGTAGTCAAGTACACATCCTAAGGGTTTTACCAACATGTAACAGAGAGACAATCAGTGTACACGTTAAGGTAAAGATCAACCAGATAGCATACTATCATGTCGAGCAAGAAAGTCCTCCCTATATATGTCCAAGCATCCACTACAATATACATCCTATGTATAGTAATGGCCTCTAGGGCATACATATAACTAACACATTGTATATCTTTTTGTATCCAGTACTCTCCATCTACTCCTTTTATGTATTGACTTAGAGACGAGATGTGAGAACGATATTGTATATTATTTTGTGACTTTGGGTGTCGTGCTTGTGTGAGCCGGCCTTTTTATGCAGCTTTATCTTTTATGCTGTTTTCATTTTATATTGTCTATTTCTTCGCTACGGCGTTGTATATCTTCTTGTGGTGGTTGTTTCCGCCTTTGGGCGAGATTTGCTCCCGTTTGGGGATGTTATACTTATATCTTATGTTTGTACCCTTTTTGGGGGTAGTTTTTACAAAGGAGATGCTGCCAAAATTTTATGAAATCAATACCAACTTTGTCACGACCCGAAATTTTGCACATGACAGCACTTAAACCACGTAACGTTTACAGGCGTAACGCAATTCAAGTAAGCCGAAAACCCAGAAATCTAAACCATCAAAAGTAGTAAGTGATAAGAACATTGTTAAAAACTTTTGGGAATCTTAAGTAAAAATTCTTATTCTGTCATGCCCCATCCCTAATACAGAGAGTATTGTCCGCTCTGGCCCAAACCGCACAGTTTTGTCCTTCGGAGCGAACCGGACCCGACCAGAACATTGTTAAACCATCAAAAGTAGTAAGTGATAAGAACATTGTTAAAAACTTTTGGGAATCTTAAGTAAAAATTCTTATTCTGTCATGCCCCATCCCTAATACAGAGAGTATTGTCCACTCTGGCCCAAACCGCACAGTTTTGTCCTTCGGAGCGAGCCGGACCCGACCAGGGGACACTTCCCAGGAGGTCACCCATCCAAGGACTTCCCTGGCCCGAGCACGCTTAACTACGGAGTTCTCTAACTCCTGTAGTGCCAGTTCACTTAAAAGGCGTCTCTGTATTGAAGAGTGGTATCATTCCATTTATAATACAGATCTATCCTCTTTCGGAATGTATTCCGAAGATTCCCCATTGTTTTATAGTGGGCCCCAGAGCTCTGATACCAATTTTGTCACGACCCGAAATTTGGCACATGACGGCACTTAAACCACGTAACGTTTACAGGGGTAACGCAATTCATGTAAGCCGAAAACCCAGAAATCTAAACCATCAAAAGTAGTAAGTGATAAGAATATTGTTAAAAACTTTTGGGAATCTCATGTAAAAATTCTTATTCTGTCGTGCCCCATCTCCAATACAGAAAGTACTGTCCGCTCTGGCCGAAACCGTACAGTTTTGTCCTTCGGAGCGAACCGGACCCGACCAGGGGCCACTTCCCAGGAGGTCACCCATCCCAGGACTTCCCTGAACCGAGCACGCTTAACTACGGAGTTCTCTAACTCCTGTAGTGCCAGTTCACTTAAAAGGTATCTCTGTATTGAAAAGTGGTATTATTCCATTTATAGTATAGATCTGTCCTCTTTCGGAATGTATTCCGAAAATTCCCCATTGTTTTATAGTGTATCCCCATGCTTATCTGGTATATATGGTTATACCGGATAATACCTAGGGCACCCCCAAACACAGATAGTATTGTCCGCTCCGGCAGAAGTCGTACGGTTTTTTCCCTCTGAATGAACCCGGGGCTACTTCCTAGTAGGTCACCCATCCCAGAATTTCTCTGGCTCAAGCACGCTTAACTACGGAGTTTTTCAAACTCCGGAGTTCCGATTCATCCAAAAGGAACCTCTATGTTATAAGAGTGGTATCATTCCATTTATAGTTCAGATCGTGTCCTCTTTCAGAATGTAATTCGATACTCCCCATTGTTCTGGTGGGTCCCCATGTGCATCCGTATTGGTTACATTTCCACCTCGATGCCGGATAATATCTCACTTCTCATGGGGTAGGTGGTATTCAGCCCCAACTCCACCTAGGGTATTACACCTAGAGACTGGAACACCATAAAAAATTCAACCCATAACAATGAGGAATAACCGAGCAGGCCGGTTTTTAAGTCCATGTGGCCGGCCAAAATCCAGCGAGGGGGGCTAAATTTTCTATGGTATTCATGTTACATCTCATATAACATTCTGCAATTGCTTAAAAAATTTAGACACTCTGATAATTTCGACAGAAATTAGATTTTTATTTCGGTTGTTTCGGTTTCGTAATTCTAAAAATATCTCCTAATTCTCTATCTTGGCTCTGATGCCACTGCAGGGATGCCTAGCACGACAGCATGGTTTTGGGAGGTATCGTCCATGCCATTTTAAAAAAATTGCCATGCCAAACAACCATAACCCTAAAATCTTAACTAGAGATTTAGACGAAACGACAATGTAAACAACTTTACATCTAAGTAAACAAAGAATACAACCTTTGTAGACCGGTCCTTCACTTCAATAACTCCGTGTAGTAGTCCCTTCGCTCCAAGTAGTGAACTCCCGGACTCTAGAAAAGCTCCACAAGATGAACGGAACAAGCTTGCTTGAAGTCTTCGAGGGCAAAGATGATTTACGTCGAGGAGACACCAACTCAAGCTACCTCTTCACTAATATGGAATTAGTGAAGCAAACACCCTAAACTAAATGGCTAGTATAGTAGAGGATGATGAAGTTGGAATTTTGCGCACTTTAGATTTATTTTTCTCACAATATTTCATCACCTTGAGAAAAACTAGAAAGCTTTCTCTTGATGAAGAAAAAGATGAAGTGGAGATGAGAATGAAACTCATGAAGTGAGAATAGCAACCATGGGTGAGTTTGTGTCATACACTAACTCGTGTAGTGACAAAACTACGGCTAAGAATAATGGTTAGGTTAATAAATATCTTAAGCAAAATAAAACTAGTGGACGAAGTCAATGGGCTTAACAAGGTTCTCCAAGCTTCTAGCCATGACAAAATTCCAACCAATTTTGAATTTCTTAAATAAATAAAAAGCCCTAGGATTATCATAAGCATGGTGTGAGTCTCATACACCAATTTAGCATGTATCATCTAGCATGACACAAAATATGTACATTAATATATATCGCATATATACTAAGTGTACACAAGTGAGAAAAAGAAATGTTTAAGTGTGTTAATATTAGTTAATGTAATTCGATATATAAAATATATAATTATACATTAAATTATTAAATCAACACTTGATTTAATAATCCGGCTATATCACATACAACCGACTAATATCAAATGCATCAACTTATCGAATCAACACCTGATTCGACAGCTCGGTTATATCACATATAACCGACCGATATCACATATCGTAAGAATAGAATGTAGTACCACATACGTGCATTAATCTCAGTCCCGTACATATCACATATGTGCTCCTACTTCGTTTCTCTTGAGCCAGAAAACCTCTGTGTAGGACTCTAAAGACTCGTCAATACGCCGGCAGTAGGTGGTGATCATATTAGTCACCCACAAGCCGCAAGTGGTCTGCTAAACGTAACGGCCACCCGGGTATTGAGCGATCAGAAGATCAACAAGCAAGCCTGCTCATACTCCTGCGAATCCAATCAGTAACACTACCGTACAGTCCAGTCTCTTCGTCTGATATGTCGTATATCACAGCCTGGGGGTGGTATAACGTCATACCCCAATAGCTTGATAAGTCATGCCGATGTATGGCCTATAACGGTTTGAGAAACTACTTGTAACACTTACCAGTTGTAACGTTTTGAAAATCGTTTAGGTGAAATTTCGGATAATCGGTAAAATAACTGGTGTATTCCGTAAAAACCCAGATATAATTATTTTTCGACATAGACATAAATATACATATTCTAGCTATATAATTGCTAGTATTTGGTGTTTTTTAGTCACTTGCAAAATTCTAGTTGACTGAAAAATTTTCCGAAATTAATTATTTAATATTATTTTAAGACGTCACTAATACATTTAATTAGTGATAATTACAAATTGGAATGGGGTAATACAAATTCTATGAGCCACGACAACCTAGAATCTAGTTTGTAACATGTTCTTTTTCTAAAATTCTCCTCTTGGTTCTAGATGTGTTTAGAATTTTAGATTAATTAAATATAAAATAGAATTATTGAGGTGTGTTTTGTAAATAAGGTAAAATAGGGGGGTTATTTTGACTTGGAAAATAAAACACACACATTTCCCACCTCATTTTCCAAGCCCACACAGCAGCCCCTCCCCTTGGCCGAGCCCACACCTCAACTAGAGAAAAAAAAGGGAATTAAATGAAAGCATTAAACAAGATGTGGTATTGAATATATGAGGTATGGTTTTATTTGAGTTTGGGTATTTCAACACACACATATACTTTTCTCTCTCTCCCCTCACGTTTATGGCCGAAACCCCCTTGTCCCTGCTGCAACAACCCCCCCCCCCCTTACTTCTTCCTCTTTCTTGTGCAAAGAAAACCCCAAATTTCCATCAAAATCCAAAGCAAAAACCTCACCAATTTCCATTAACTCCTAATCAAACCTTTAACCCTTTTTCTTGGCCATTCAAGCATGGATTTTGGGAGCAAGAGAGCATTTTGGGTTGGCTAAGTTTTAAGCTAGATCTATGATTTGTGAGGTATAAATCCTAACTAGATTGTTTAATTGTTCTTATAATACTTCCTTATTAACTAATTAGATGCTTAATTAGGTTTTAATTTCAAAACTTGGAAATTCTAGAATGGGGTTTAATTGCTAGTTAGGGTTTTGGGTAATTAGATCATGGTTGTGTGTTGTATTTAAGATCTTAAGTCATGTAAAGGAAAAGCTAGTTGTAGTTTGCTAATTGTATTTTAAAATTTGTTCCAAATTAAGTTTTTTAACAAACTAGGTTTTAGAAATTAATTCAAAATGTGAGATTAAAATATGGTTAGGGTTTTCATCTCATCATTAACATTATAATGTGTATTTTAACACTTTAGGTCATGCAAAACCTAATCTAGTTGCGGAATTGTGTATTGTTGCTTCGTAATTTTTAAAATTGGATTAAATTGCAAACTAAAATTTTTGGATTAATACAAATTAGTGTGATAAAATCTAGTAGATGTTTATGTGACCTAATTAAGATAATTGGTGAACATTGTGGCTATTAGAATTGTTAAAACATCAAGTTTTGTGTTAAAATGGCTAATTGATGCTTACTAGGTTTCATGTAATAAATCGATTTGATCAATTTATTGGTTTTGATGATTTGCACCCTATTTTATATATATATGTTTAGTCTATTGTGAAACCACGAATTCTACGTTTGGCTTTTATCTCGATCAATTGGCGTTTATATGCCGACGCCGAGGGATATTTGGTTCTTTTACTTGAGCGGATCCTAGGTTTTAAGCTATGTGAAATTCATATGTCGTTTTGGGCTTTTATCCATGATTTCGGTTTACGATACTATATGTTTACATGTAGGCACCCCCACGTGGATTTCGAGACGATGAGGAGAGCGTGACGTCATCGACTCCAACAAGCGAAGATCAGGTGAGTAGATATATATCTACGGGAGAAGTCGGGTGGATGGCGTATAGCACCCCCGCAGTTTCGTCGTGTGGTATACAAATTCGTATACACACATTAAATATATGTATTGTTATGATATTGTTTATTGTGATAGGGTTATATGTTCTTGGATTTGTTTAGTGTTAGTTGCGAAACCCTAGATTAGAGATTACACCCACACGCACACACACGCATGCTTACATTTATTTTTACTTGTGCGTATATGGGGATATTTATATATATATATATATACATGGGTATGGGACTATGTATGTATATATATATATACGTATACATATACATGGATTATGAGGATAGTACTTGGGATTGGAGATGAGTCGATGAGACTGGGCTTGAGGCCGTGAGATCGGTGATGTGACATGGTTCGTATTTGAGATACGACATGATGTTTTAGCAGGTCCTTTCGACGTGGTTTTTTCATACACACGCATTCATACATAGATGGTATCAGTATTGTACTAGACGTAGATCAATACCTCGGATCATGATATTTGATAAAGAGGATACCAGATGAATAATGTGATAGATGTGACATTTGACCCGTATGTTAGTGTTTATGCCCTAGAAGGCCATTACTGTATCATACTAGTTTGTATATTACTTAATGGAAGCTTGGGATATTCACATGTATATAACAGTCTTGCTAAACATGGTAGTATGCTACTTGGTTTTTCTATCTTAATATGTGAGTATACGTATTGATAGAGCTCTTAGGATCTTGCTTGACTACCAGCGTTGTGATGGCAGTCACACTAGTGGGGGCTGGGTAGTCTACAAGCACATCCTTATTCAGGTCCCTAGTCGTTGGATTATCGAGACAGGGCATCGATACTCCGGAGTAGACTAGTGTGTACGCTTCTCATCCCAGTTGGGGAGATGGTCTGTCCCACAGCCGTCAGTACGTCGTACTGGAGATAGTATGCAGGTGCTCGTTAGGTTACGGGTACACCGGACAGGACTCACAGGGGACTGTTGGTTGGTTTTATACCAGTCGTCAGTGAACAGTTCCCAGGTGACATGAGTACAGCATAGTCCGCAGACTTGACACTGCTACTTCGCCTCGAGTGTGTCCCACTGTTCTTAGATTGCTACCCTACCACGGCTCAAAGGAGTCGTGCAAAGAGGTAGCAGTTGGGTGCAGTCCCGAGCACTTCGAGGCAGTGGCGGTTAGACAGGATTCGTCTCTCCCGGTATTGGGAGTTGATATCGCGCTGTGTCAGAGAGCCATTACGCAAAGTCCCTGGCCAGGGCAAGCGAGATTTGCTGGTAGGTTCCAGTAGTTTCTCAGGGTGTAATGGGCTTCCCTCCGACACGACTTATACCGCTATTAGGGGACTGACGCTTGCCGTCCCCCTAGGCCCGATATGCAATAGTCTAAGATGAACGGACCGGACTGTATGGAGATTGTCACAGCAGGCTCAGTAGGAGTTCGGATGGGTTTCCTCATCGGCCTTCTTATCGACATCTACCTGGGGACCGTTACGTACAGCTAGTGCCGCTTGCGGTCTGTGGTTAAACCCACTGCCAGCGTAGTAGTCGAGTCTCTAGAGTCCCACACAGAGAGTTTCCCTACTCCAGGCGAAACGATATAGAGGTCGTATGGTTTTACGACAAGGGTTCGGACGCATACGTGTGTTTACGCACGTACGACTTTCGGACAGTTTTTGCCAGTCGGCTTTGGTTTAAGCCAGTTACTGGTATCCGGTTATTGGATTTATACAGTCTAAAGTTTTTCCGTATTTTTGCGGAAAGGAGGGGCGTTCTCGTAATTGCGCGAGAAGCTTCTAGAAGATGGTGACTAAGGAGGTTTAGGTGGCATATACAATGAATGTGATTAGTGAGTCATATGGATGATTCATCCATGTCATTAATGCATCATAAATGCTTAATGACTCATGGATGTGAATCATCACTAGATATTATCAAGCATGGTTGTTAAATTCATTTCTTTTCTTTTCTTGATAAAAAGAAATGCTTGATATATATTATCATAACTCATTCTTCTCACTTCATTATTATCTTCGCCTTCTCTCTCCTCAAGCTCTCCCTCTTCAAACCCTAATCCTCCCCTCTCATGTGTTGAGTATAAGGATTAGTTAGACTAATTAAACCATAACCCTCACTCTATATCACCTAGCTTCTTTGATTAGCACTTAAAGAAGGTTAGTTGCCTCAAGTTTAGAGGCTAAGCTTGGAGTAAAGCTCTCGGGTGGATCGTCTACTACTTCGAGAAGGCCGAGGAGGAGGTGGAGTTCGTAAAGACGAAGGACACGGTTCTTTAGGTATAATCCCTTTACATAGTAGTTGTTAACAACTATGTTTAATGTTAGTTATCGTTTAGCTTCGATTCATGCGGTTAGTCGATGTTTAAGCAAAGAACAAGATCGTTTTTCATATTTCCGCCTCCCCGCAAGTCGTAGGGTGTTGTACATCGACTTTCAGTGTTATCAGAGCCTCGCTAAACAATAAATAACTTACTTGCAAATTTGTACGAATTTCGAACGGAAAAAACGAAACCGGAAAACCCCGAAATCACAAGTTTCTGTCGAATTTTAAATGAAGTCCAAAAATTTTTCAGGGAGGTTCAGAAAGCTTAAAAAGACAGTAGAAGAACACCCAAGAAATTTGGGCCCCTGAATCGCCTAAAGCGCCACGGAACCGCGGCGGATCGCACCGATCCGCCGCGCTTCCGCCGCCGAGTTGGCGATTCAGGAACCCAAATTTCCTGTGTTGCTTCTCTGTGATATTTGGTATTTTCTGGAAGTTTTTATTTTTGCTCAGGTTTCAGATTTACAGAGAAGTATTGGAGCAAAATTAAAAGTGTTTAATCGATCGAAATTATACAGTATTTGCTTGTTGGATTATATCTGTGTTTGTATAATGTGTTCGTAAACCTCCCCTAACTGCTAGTATGTCGGTTGGCAGGGGGTTGCACATTTCTATAATGGTTTTTACTGTTTGTGGATATGAACTGTGTTGGACTGTTGTGATGTATAGCCGGGGTTATGTGATGGGTTATTATTTAATTCATTTGATGTAAATGTAATTTGTTGTAATATTATTTTGCGGGGCACATCCAGGTTGCGGTTGTAGCCACCGTTGTATTATTTCATTTTACTGTTTTTGCTCCTAGGACAGACCCAAGGTGGGGTGCACAAACTGCCGGGCGAGTAGTTTGCCGTACCCGTTGGGGTCTTGGGTGGGGTAATGGCTATTCATCACAACTGTGTAATCCGTCTTTTGTTGCAGGCTCAAAACAAACACGGATTACTTGCAAATCCAATAAAGTTCATCTGTGATCTGGAATGCCTATTATTGCGTCTGACGAATGTACAATATCTATATATGATAGCTATTTAGACGTCACTTATGTTTTACACCCGTGCTAGCCCAGCTCCCGCTCTGTCGTTAGTTAAGTAACCTAACGGGTGATGACGGGACCCCGTGGCGAATGCGGATGGCATAAGAGGACGTTGTATTTTCGTTGTTTTCTGCAATGATAGGTTAATGATGGGACGCATTATCTATAATGCAAAGAAAAACAAACCAAAGTTTAATCGTTGGAACAATTTAAAAGAAACCACTCGGTTAATTTTAAAAACAGATATTTTTAAATGCGGAAGTTTAACCACTCCTTTTAAAAGCTATCAGGTTCCTTCGGTTATATCAAGTTCACTACGTTCACGGTTTCGCCAAAACCATTCGTAGCCCTCCGTCATTTCATTTGGGTATTCAGTAGTATTCAAGCTTTGCATTTTGGCCAAAGTCAAGGCATAGTGTTTGGTAGCTGCTGGGTTTTCATTTGTTGCATAAGATAGATGAGTTAGTTTGGGACAGTCATATTATCATTTGACCAAAGTCAGGGGTATATACGGATGGGTTCAAATTGACAAGATAATGACGGGTAGAACTTGACATGTGACTTATGACATTTTGACCAAAGCCAAGGTCATAAGAGCATGGGGCAAAAATATATATCGGGAATTTCTAAAGAAACTGAAATTTGCAAAGAGTTGCATACCATTTGGAGTTTGATGAATGTTGGTAGGATTCCTTCAACATTATCATACAATGATATTTGGATCCCGATCCTACTGTGAGTATATGCTACTTATCAGGAGATTCGTCACTTAACGATCAATGCTATAAACCAAGTAGGTGTCCAGAAAGGTGTCAGCGAGGTTACGCCCCCAGAGAAAAGAGGTTATTTAATTAAGGAACTTCGCGAAAGCGTTGGAAAACCTCCCTCGAAGTATCGACACTAGCCTGGCTGAACGGTTAAGCAAGAATTGTACAGTGAGAATAGTCCTGGCTAATTCTTCTTTTATGGTTTGAGGAAGGATTCGAGAAACAGTGGGAGCCATCCAGTTTAGATAAACTAAAAACCACTCTAAACTTGCAAGAGCATCATGCTAAAGAGTTTTCTTCTCTCTCTCCTAATTGCAGCGACCCTGAAAATGACTGGACTTAAGTTACTTTTAGAGAAAAATATACTGACAGGGCCAAACTATAAAGATTGGCTGCGGAATGTCAAAATGGCTTTGACCTATGACAAATTGGGGTACGTCCTCACCGCTACGGCACCTGCTGTCCCTGGTCCCAAATCCAGCAATGCGGATAAGTAAATCCGCAAAACCTGGGATTTAGATTGCGCGAAAGCCAAGTGCATCGTGCTTGCCTCAATGAACAATGAACATCAGAGGAGGCACGAGGATATGACCCTAGATGGCATATTTCTCCATACAAAGGAACTTTATGGAGAGCAATCTCGTATAGCAAGATACGAGACCTCTAAGAACTTGTTTCGAGCGAGGTTGGCTGTCGGATCATCAGTAGGAGAACATGTCCTAAAGATGATCGGCTATATTGAAGAGCTCGCAGACCTTGGGACGACTTTGGATAATGAGCTCTATACATACCTTATTCTCCAGTCCCTTCCTCACACCTACGCCCAGTTTATCCTGAACTTCAACCTTCAAAGAAAAGAAGTTGAACTTCCGGAACTCCTGAACATGTTAAGGAGTGCAGAGGGCACCTTACAGAAAGCAAGGGAAACACCCGCTATGTTTGTTAGCGGTGCATCTTCTTCCGGGTCTAAGGCTAGGGCCAAAGGAAGGAAGAAGAAGGCCGCCAACAAACCTAGAGGAGGTGTTAGTAAGGTGGGAGGGAAGGGAAAGAAAAAGTTTGCGGTACCGGTAGTTGGCCAGGATGAGTGCTTCCATTGTCACAGGAAAGGGCACTGGAAGAAGGATTGCAAGGCGTGGAACGCCAAGAACCAGGAACCGAAGCAAGCTGTGGCTTCGACTTCAGGTGTGTTTGTAATTGAGAATTGTCTGTCGATCAACTCTACTTCCTGGGTATTGGATACCGGATCAGGATCTCATATTTGCAATTCATTGCAGGCACTGAGAAACCGTAGAGTGCTGAAGGAAGGTGATATGACCCTAAAGGTTGCTAACAGAGCTAGCGTGGGAGCTGCGTCCGTCGGGGATTATCACCTAGGATTGACAAGTGGACACATTTTGGTTTTACATAACTGTTATTTTGTACCAAGCTTAACGTGTAATATCATATCAGTTTCCTTGTTATCAAATAAAGGTTATGATTTCACGTTTGTAAGAGATGTTGTTAACATCCACCTTAATCATGGTTTGATTGGGTCCGGTACCCTAAATAACGGTATATATATTTTAAACCAACTCCAAATTTTCAATGTCCAGAACACACTAAAAAGAAAGTCTCCAGATTTAAATAAAGCTTTCTTATGGCATTGTAGACTGGGTCACATCAATGAGAGAAGGTTGACTAAGTTGCATAGAGAAGGATATTTGGACTCGTTCGAATATCAAACTTATGACACTTGTCAATCTTGTCTCAAAGGAAAGATGACAAAGACTCCATTTACTGGACATGGAGTAAGAGCGAGCGAGCTCTTAGGACTCATACACAGCGATGTATGCGGTCCAATGTCTACACATGCAAGAGGTGGTTTTTCCTATTTCATTACTTTCACGGATGATTACTCAAGATACGGATTCATTTATCTGATGAAACATAAATCCGAGGCTTTTGAGAAATTCCGAGAGTATAAGAATGAAGTAGAAAACCAAACCGGCAAAAGTATCAAGACACTTAGATCTGATCGAGGTGGTGAATACTTGAGTGCCGAGTTCCTAGGTTACCTAAAAGAGAAAGGGATTCTCTCTCAGCTTACTCCTCCATACACTCCACAACATAACGGTGTATCGGAGAGACGGAATCGAACCCTATTGGATATGGTACGATCCATGATGAGTAATGCTGAGTTACCGCGATCTTTCTGGGGTTATGCGCTAGAATCAGCGGCATATCTTTTGAACAGGGCTCCTACCAAGACTGTGCCAACCACTCCATATCAGATGTGGACTGGGAAGAAACCCCATCTTCAGCATATGAAGATTTGGGGATGTCCAGCTTTTGTTAAAAAGCAGCATGTGGACAAGCTCGAGGCACGATCAGTAAAATGTATGTTTGTGGGATATCCAAAGAACTCCAAGGGATATTATTTCTATTACGCAGAGGAACAAAATGTTTTTGTTTCTCGTAATACCCATTTTCTAGAACATCAGTTTTTAGAAAAGGAAATAAGTGGGAGCGAAATAGAACTGGAAGAAATTCCAGAACCACAAGCTGCTACTGAAAGTTTGGTAGAACCGGAAGTTCAAGAAGAACAGGACATTCCCGCACCCCTCCGCAGGAGTAGTAGGCCGTCTCATCCGCCTGAGAGATACTACGGTTTTCTCATAGATGGGGATAGAGAGGATTGCATCATAGATGATGATGAACCTACTGACTTCCAGCAGGCCATCCAGAGCGGCGACTCGGTACGATGGCTAGATGCAATGCGGACCGAAATGGAGTCCATGTACACCAACAAAGTATGGACTTTGGACTTTGCTCCAGATGGGGTAAAACCCATAGGATGCAAATGGATCTTCAAGAAAAAGATTGGTGTAGATGGACAGGTGGAAACCTATAAGGCTAGACTTGTTGCAAAGGGTTTTCGTCAAAGACCTGGTTTGGACTATGACGAAACTTTTTCTCCAGTGGCTATGCTCAAATCCATTCGGGTCCTTCTTGCTATTGCTGCCTTCCATGATTATGAAATCTGGCAGATGGACGTAAAGACGGCTTTTCTGAATGGAAATTTAGAAGAGTGCGTCTATATGGATCAGCCAGAGGGTTTCAATCAGAGTGGGAGCAGCGGGAAAGTATGCAAGCTGCTTAAGTCCATTTATGGACTAAAGCAGGCATCGCGGAGTTGGAACATCTGTTTTGATGAGACAGTCAAAGAATATGACTTTATCAAAAATCCAGATGAACCGTGCATATATAGTAAAGTTGTAGCCAGAAGTATCGTATTCCTCGTCTTGTACGTGGATGACATTCTATTGATAGGAAATGACATTCCTATGCGACAATCTGTCAAAGGATTCTTGTCACACAGGTTCTCCATGAAAGACCTGGGTGATGCCTCTTACATTCTGGGGATCCGGATCTATCGTGATAGATCCAAGAGGATGTTGGGACTTTCGCAGTCCAGGTATATCGACACTGTACTGAAAAGATTCAGTATGGAAGATTCTAAGCGCGGTAATCTACCGGCTTGTCACGGTATCACCCTCTCCAAAGAGATGTCTCCCAAGACTGATTTGGAAAGGGAACGCATGTCTATTATACCCTACGCTTCTACGGTAGGCTCTATAATGTATGCGATGTTGTGCACCAGACCAGATGTAGCTTACGCACTGAGCGTGGTAAGCCGGTATCAGTCAGACCCAGGGGAGAAGCACTGGATAGCAGTAAAGAACATTCTCAAGTACCTGAGAAGGACTAAGGAGATGTTCTTGGTTTACGGCGGAAAAGACCTCAGGTTAGAGGCCTTTGCTGATTCCGGCTTTCAGAGTGATAAGGACGATTCCAAGTCCATGTCGGGTTATGTCTTTACCCTCAATGGAGGGGCGGTGTGCTGGAAGAGCTCCAAGCAGGACACCGTTGCTGACTCAACGATGGAAGCGGAGTATATAGCTGCTTGCGATGCCGTAAAAGAAGCAGTCTGGATGAAGAAGTTCCTAACAGAACTTCAGGTGGTTCCTACCATAGTTGATCCAATACCTCTGTATTGCGACAACAACGGAGCTATAGCTTTAGCGAAGGAACCAAGGTCCCATCAGAAGTCCAGACACATCTTAAGGCGGTATCACCTGATCAGGGAGATCATTGATCGTCAGGAGATCGAGGTTCGGAGAGTTGCTTCTGAAGAGAACATTGCTGATCCATTCACAAAGGCCCTACCTCATATTCAGTTCGAGAGGCTACTCGAGATCATCGGTCTTCGATACGCCAGTACATGGCCCTAGTGCAAGTGGGAGATTGTTAGTGTTTATGCCCTGAAGGCCATTACTGTATCATACTAGTTTGTATATTACTTAATGGAAGCTTGGGATATTCACATGTATATAACAGTCTTGCTAAACATGGTAGTATGCTACTTGGTTTTTCTATCTTAATATGTGAGTATACGTATTGATAGAGCTCTTAGGATCTTGCTTGACTACCAGCGTTGTGATGGCAATCACACTAGTGGGGGCTGGGTAGTCTACAAGCACATCCTTATTCAGGTCCCTAGTCGTTGGATTATCGAGACAGGGCATCGATACTCCGGAGTAGACTAGTGTGTACGCTTCTCATCCCAGTTGGGGAGATGGTCTGTCCCACAGCCGTCAGTACGTCGTACTGGAGATAGTATGCAGGTGCTCGTTAGGTTACGGGTACACCGGACAGGACTCACAGGGGACTATTGGTTGGTTTTATACCAGTCGTCAGTGAACAGTTCCCAGGTGACATGAGTACAGCATAGTCCGCAGACTTGACACTGCTACTTCGCCTCGAGTGTGTCCCACTGTTCTTAGATTGCTACCCTACCACGGCTCAAAGGAGTCTTGCAAACAGGTAGCAGTTGGGTGCAGTCCCGAGCACTTGGAGGCAGTGGCGGTTAGACAGGATTCGTCTCTCCCGGTATTGGGAGTTGATATCGCGCTGTGTCAGAGAGCCATTACGCAAAGTCCCTGGCCAGGGCGAGCGAGATTTGCTGGTAGGTTCCAGTAGTTTCTCAGGGTGTAATGGGCTTCCCTCCGACACGACTTATACCGCTATTAGGGGACTGACGCTTGCCGACCCCCTAGGCCCGATATGCGATAGTCTAAGACGAACGGACCGGACTGTATGGAGATTGTCACAGCAGGCTCAGTAGGAGTTCGGATGGGTTTCCTCATCGGCCTTCTTATCGACATCTACCTGGGGACCGTTACGTACAGCTAGTGCCGCTTGCGGTCTGTGGTTAAACCCACTGCCAGCGTAGTAGTCGAGTCTCTAGAGTCCCACACAGAGAGTTTCCCTACTCCAGGCGAAACGATATAGAGGTCGTATGGTTTTACGACAAGGGTTCGGACGCATACGTGTGTTTACGCACGTACGACTTTCGGACAGTTTTTGCCAGTCGGCTTTGGTTTAAGCCAGTTACTGGTATCCAGTTATTGGATTTATACAGTCTAAAGTTTTTCCGTATTTTTGCGGAAAGGAGGGGCGTTCTCGTAATTGCGCGAGAAGCTTCTAGAAGATGGTGACTAAGGAGGTTTAGGTGGCATATACAATGAATGTGATTAGTGAGTCATATGGATGATTCATCCATGTCATTAATGCATCATAAATGCTTAATGACTCATGGATGTGAATCATCACTAGATATTATCAAGCATGGTTGTTAAATTCATTTCTTTTCTTTTCTTGATAAAAAGAAATGCTTGATATATATTATCATAACTCATTCTTCTCACTTCATTATTATCTTCGCCTTCTCTCTCCTCAAGCTCTCCCTCTTCAAACCCTAATCCTCTCCTCTCATGTATTGAGTACAAGGATTAGTTAGACTAATTAAACCATAACCCTCACTCTATATCACCTAGCTTCTTTGATTAGCACTTAAAGAAGGTTAGTTGCCTCAAGTTTAGAGGCTAAGCTTGGAGTAAAGCTCTCGGGTGGATCGTCTACTACTTCGAGAAGGCCGAGGAGGAGGTGGAGTTCGTAAAGACGAAGGACACGGTTCTTTAGGTATAATCCCTTTACATAGTAGTTGTTAACAACTATGTTTAATGTTAGTTATCGTTTAGCTTCGATTCATGCGGTTAGTCGATGTTTAAGCAAAGAACAAGATCGTTTTTCATATTTCCGCCTCCCCGCAAGTCGTGGGGTGTTGTATATCGACTTACACCGTACCCAGATTTGGGATGCCGCACGACGGATTTACCGTACGAGCTATATATAGATGATAGATCCGCACTCTTAACTCGAGTATGTCATATTATATTAGGGTATCGTATGGGATACTATTGAGGCGGGATCACCAACTAATATATATATATGTGTGTGTGTGTGTGTGTGTGTGTGTATCGACTCAGATGTTAGGCGGTTTCCTTACCTTTCGATCAGCCTGTTTAGTTTAGTCCGGTAGTTTACTTGTAAATGATAGATTAGACTCGAGTCATACTCATTTCAAAACTAACGAATCGTGAGTATTTTAGAGACATGCCAAGGGATTCTACGGACATTTCAAAGGACATATTTTTTCTTAAAAACACCGTAGCCCTTATTTTCAAAACACCACGATTCATATTATTTCAAATGGAAAAACTGTACGACTCATATTTAGACATATGAAGATTCGTTATCATGGTATTTGATATTCAGCTCCCGCATATTCTTGCTGCTCGCATCGCATTGCATGTTTATATTGTGTTTTCATATATTAATATTGAAATCATGCTGTCAGGACACCAGCATCATTACCGATGATGCGTATGTTCCATATGTTGGAGATAGTGCCCTCAGAGTCAATTATTAGGTCACAGGTACGTGATTGTAATGATTGAGGGAGGACCTATCCCGGTAGGACAGTCTTACTCGAGATGATAGTATGCTATCTGGTTTACCTTTATCATCGTGTACTGTTTTAGGTGACCTGACACGTCGCTATTACACGTTGATAGAGCCCCTAGGATTCTTGCTTGACCACCAGCAGTATGAGGGCGATCATATAAGTGGGAGCTGGGGGTCTACAAGCATATCCTTAAAAGGTCCCTAGTCGTGGGAGTTTCGAGACCGGGCATCGATACTCCATTAGTAGACTAGTGTATACAGTCGAGACCCCGACGAGGGGCGGTGGCCGGTCTCACAAGCCACTGGTGTCAGTTGGATCACCTAAGATGTATACAGGTGCTCATTGGGTTATGAGTACACCGGACAGGACTCGCCGGGAACATGCTAGTTGGTCATATACCAGACGTCAGATGGCAGTTCCCTGGTGACATGTGTGCAGGTTAGTTCATCGACCTGGGGATCGTCATTTGTCTCGTGTGAGTTCCCACTGTACTTTGATTACTACCCTACCACGGCTCAAAGGAGTCGTGCAAACAGGTTTTAGTTGGGTACAGTCCCGAGCCACATGGAGGCAGTGAGCGTATCTTCAGGGGTTCGTCTCTCCCGGTATTGGGGGTGAGGTCGTGCTGTGTCTAGGAGAGCCATTACACAAAGTCCTTGGCCAAGGCAAGGAGATTTACTGGTAGGTATTCCAGTAGTATCTCAGGGTGTTCTGGGCTACACTCCGACACGACTTGTACCGCTTTTGGGGGTCTGACTTTTACCAACCCCCTAGGCCCGCCATGCGATACTCATAGACGAACGGACCGGACTGCACTGATATTGTCACTGACAGGCTCAGTAGGGTGTCAGGATGAGTTCGCTCATCGACGTCCTTTTTAGTCAATACCTGGTAGCCCGTTACGTATTGGCTTATACCTCTGACGTGCTAGTGGTTAAATCCACAACCAAGGTGTTGACGAGTCTTTAGAGTCCCCCACATTCAGTTACTCAGCTTTCGGGCGAAAGGTTGTAGAGGCCGTATGGAGATATGGCAAGGTCCGATCAGATACGTGCGGTATTGCACGGATCAGGATCGGACAGTTTGTACTATAGGCCGTATGGTTATATGGCAGGGTTCGATAAGATACGTGTGGTATTGCACGGATCAGGATCGAACAGATATTAGTAGCCGGCTTTGATTTAAGCCGGATCCTAGTATAGTACAGTGTAGATTTTGTCTCATTGCATTTGTATTTCGGTCGAAATACAGATGCGGGTGTGTATGCACAGTATCGGGGTTTTCCTGTAATTTATTACGGGACCAGTTTTTGGAGTTGCCAGTTTGCTTTCCGTTTCGGCCAATTTCCTTTGTTCCGTTCATTGGCCGATGATTGGTGGAGGAGGGCTTATTTGCATTGTTGCAAATAGGCAATTGTGGAGGGGGGTCTTTGCATATATTTGTATCATGATAGTCTCTCCTTGACCTTGACTTCTAGCTATCATGATGGCTTGACTTTTCCTTTCTCATCATGGTTGGACTTTGTGAGGAGATGATGATGGTGTTGAGTGTGGTTTTGGTATTGTCATCATATTCTTTCATGATGCCCTCTTTGCATAATTGTCATGGTGGCTTCTCATTCTTTTTGGAAGACCTCTCATTCTCTCCCTCATTTCTCACTCACCCTCTCACATGCATGGCCGGCCAAGTCCTATAGGGGGCTGTCCAAAATTGTAGTGTGGGTTTTTGTGGTTCATTTCATGTTCCAAAATCCAAAAACTCCTCCAAATACTCCTTGTATCATTCCTCCACCAAAAGGGTGATTCCGATAACCCCAAAAGTGAGACACAAGTTCTACTAAACATTCTACAGCAAATCTTGGGCACGTCGAGTAGCCGGCTTCGTGCCCGAGTTGCCTCGGCATTGAGGTGGGAGCCCGTAAACAAAGTAGGCGATGTGGTGCACTTCCGGCGACGAGGAGGAGACAGGACTTTCCGCAGGAGATCGGGACCATGACGAGAAGACCGGAGGACTTGGATCGTCGGTATATCTCTAACCCATCTTCTTGTTAGCTTAGACTTGTTAATGGTTACGATCCGGGTGTTTAGTGCGCGGTGGTGCCGGTTTGCTAAGTCCGCAAAAATTAAAGTTTTTCACCGCTTCCGCATTCCGGCGTCGGAATGACGGCCGGGGCGCCGCCGTGCACTTACAGTGGTATCAGAGCCTCCCCATTAACTTAGTCTAGCTTTGTGTAATGTGTTTGCATTTCCGATCGATCAAAAAGTTCCAAAACCCGTATTGCCTTCGCATCAGTTTCTGTCGAAATTTTTTGGAGTCTAAAAATTTTTCAGGTGGTCTCAGAATGATGTGCAGGGAGTTATAAGAACACTGAAAAAATTTCGTAGCACGATCCCTCCGTACGACCGCGGAAGGGCGGCTAAAACCCTCTTCTGGCCGCGCTTCCGCCGCAAGTTTGTGGGCTCGTGTGATTATTTTTTTGCAGTGGGCTTATGGGCTTATTTCAGGGGTTTTGGGATATTAAAGTTGGGCCAATTGTTTCTGTGAGTGCTACAGTTTTCTTTGGGGCCCACTTGTTAATTGTTTGATCAATCGGAAATTTTTAAACACATTTTTCACAGTATTTACATTATATCTGCGACCGTGAATGTCACTCGATCGGTAAATCCGGTCTAACTGCTATAGCCCGGTTAGACGGATTTGCGAACGTGACTTTCACGTTGATGTTTTGTTTTTGCTGTGAGGTTGCGGATCGGTCGTGGGGGATAGCCTGGATGCAATGCTAGTACAGTGCTGTTGTATTATGTACATTTGACATTGCGGGGCGAGCGTCCGACATGTGGACTGCCGTCACTGCCTGTTTGTATTATTATTTTGGGGTACGACCTGGTTGCGGTCGATGTACCCGTTGTATGTATATTTTACTTTCTGTACTAGGATTGCCCCGCGGAGGGGTGCACGGATAGCCGGGTTCTGGAGGGCAACAAGCCCGCATCTCATGGCATTGAGACGGAAGGGGCTTCGCTCTAGGATTGGCGGGCTATTCGCCGCACTCGTAGGGGGTACAGGTTGACCCAGGAGGGGTGCCCAAGTTACCGGATTCCGTGAAGTGCTGGGTGGTCCATTCACGGCGCTGAAGGGGGCTGCCTCGCTTCAGGTTTTGGCGGGTGACTTGCCGCGCCCGTAGGGGTCTAGGTTTTCATTGCACAGGCTATCCACACGACCAGGGGAACGTCGGGTTTCAGTAGTGGCTCTGTGAAACCCGGGGATCCCAGATATCTGTATTGTTTCTGTGATGCTGTACATTTTTCTGTGATGTTGCATTTCTTTCACGCCTTGAGCGAATATAATATATTGGTATATATATTAGTAGATGTTGTATATGTTTTACATCCGCGCTAGTCCAGTCCCCGCTCTGTCGTTAGTTAGCTAACCTAACGGGTAATGACGGGACCCAGTGGCGAATGCGGATGGCATATACGTACATCAGTATATTTTCATTCTTTTTGGTGTGATCAATTGATGGGACTGCATTGATTCGGATTAATGCAAGTTAAAAACAAACCTAATCTGATGTTGTTGGAACACTTTTCAAAAAGCTGTTATTGCAAGGACATTCACTTTTGTTTTGCATCGCGGTATTCATTTAGAATATCCTGCTCCTCAGTCGACGAGGCAAGGGCCGAGATCCCTTCACCGGGAGTGACCCCTTGGACAAAAGTTTGCGTCAGGGCATTAACTTCACTATAGCCGATTGCTTTTGCTTTGCACTGTGGTATTCAGTTGGAATATCCTCCACCCCATTCTACGGGGAAAGAGCCGAGATCCCTTCACCGGGAGTGACCTCTTTAGCGGAAGTTGTCGTCACTATATTTCTAAAATGCTATCCGTTCCTTCAACGATATCAAGTTCATTACGTTAAAGGTTTTCGCCAGAAACCATTCGTAGCCCTCCGTCGTTTCAGATGGGTAGCACGTAGTATTCATGCTATGTTTGTTGGCCTTCGTCAAGGCATAGTGTATGGTAGCTGCTTGTTGCCTTTCTGCAGCATAGATAGATGCGTTGGTTTGGGACAGTCGTATAGCCTTGTTGGCCTTCGTCAAGGGCTTGTGCGGGTGGGTTCAAATCAACCTGGAGAATGACGGGTAGAACTTGACATGTGACTTATGATTTGTTGGCCTTCGTCAAGGTCATAAGAGCATGGGGCAAAAATCACATCGGGAGTTTCAAAAGAACTGAAACTTGCCAGATATGCGCATACCTTCTGGAGTGTGATACCGTGAGCGGATTCCGTCACGTTATCATGCGATGAGAGTTGGATCCCGATTCCCACTGATGAGTTAGTTTACTCCTCGGGTAACCCCGACTAATTCTTCTTTCAGGTTTGGAGGAGAATTTGAGGTACAGTGGGAGGATTCCAGATTAGATAAATTGGTGACCATTCTGATCTAGGTTAGAGTGCACGCTGAGTGTTTCTTTTCTCTCTCTCTTTGGCAGCGACCATTGACCCGACCCTAAGACTATGACTGAGTGACCAAGTTGACCGAACCTTCTTAAACACCGGCTTTTGGATTGTCAGAGTTGCAAACCTCATTGCCACTCCTACTTTTACCCTTTTCTCCAGGACACCCCGTTTTACTACGAACGTCCACTTCCATTGGACAAAACCATCGTATGGTTAGATACGAACTCGAAAGAATTTATTCGAGGATGGTTTCCGGTTCTGGAGAAAACGGATAGGATTATTCAGTTGTCTTTTCCTTTTACCCTCTCTCAGGTTACGAGTACTCCTTGGTTTAGGGGTAGTACACCTATTACGCAAATTGGATTGTCTTCTTCCAAACCTTAGGCTGGTGCCGACCGGTAGGGAATGAAGAAAACCAATTAGCATAACGATGGTGTGCAGAAGGTATTAAGTTCAGACAAAGCAAGGGATTAGTAAGAGGGCAAAGTTAATTGCAACAGATATTCACGACCAAACCAAGTATTTCGTTACCACTCCCACATCACCTTTGTATTTCTCCAGGACACTCCGTATCACTACGAAGATCCACAGTTTATTTGGATACTCCATCGTATGGTTATATACGAACTCGAAAGGAACTTGTTCCAGCTCGGGGATGGATTCTGGTTCAGGAGAAATAGGAATAAGATTTATTCAGGTGTCTTATATCTTCACCCTCTCTCATTGCGAGTGTTCCTAGGATTGGGACAGTACACCCATTATGCTTATTGGATAGTCTTCTTCCAAACCATAGGCTGGTGCCGAACGGTAGGGAAGGAAGAAAACCATTTGGCCTAAAGGGGTGTGCAGAAGGTAATGACTAAAGACATATGAAGGGATTTGGAGAGGTGGCAAAGAATTATACGGTTACAGTTGTGAATCTGGATAATGGAAAGGGCATTACTAGGAATACCAAGATACCCCATCGAAACATTTCAATGTTTCAGTTTCACTGTGTACTGTTAAAGGAAAACTGATTTCCCAGTTAGGCACTTGCTCCAGGGTATGTATTTACCAGGTACGATTCTCACATCTGTATGGTTTTACAGATGATGAGTGGGAGTAAGTTATTGGGAATTGGGTAATTATCCTCATTATATCGGGATTCGTTGTAATCGGTGATATTTGAGGAAATCACCTGGGCTGTTTGCCGGTTGGCAAATATTTGGTTTTGAATATCTGCAGTTATGCACCAATTTCAAATTGATATATCTGTACGTCTATTTTCATAGAGTGAGATATACCTTTCTGAAATTATGTCTACGACATTTACCTATATCAGTGGATGGTTAGGTAAGGAGCATTAAACAGCGGTGTAATTCTTCTTAACCATAAGTACAGTTTTCAACCTACGACACACAGTAAATGAGTTATCAGACTTAAGGGACTTATGCAGAGTATTGTATGTTGTCCAGGGTCCATCAGGACAGAAGGGTTGGTCCTCGTACTATATTCGGTTTACTTATGACTTCTCTAGTTTTTAGACAGGTGTTTCGCGGAAACACAGGGTCTGAATTTTGAGAAGTTATAGGTATTTGAATAGAGTAGAGAACCAGGTGTAGCAAGTATCGGGATTCTTCAAAGTGATCGAAGATGTAGATACTTGTCAATGGTATTCAGTTGATAGTAATGATTAAGAGAAATTGCTTCTCTTTCAGGTTACTCATAATTGGAAGCATTCCTAAGTTGGGTAACGCTGATCAGGCCTTCTTCCATTTAGTTGACATGCACTGGAGACAGCTGCATGATTTGAATCTGGTTCAATTAAATCAGTGCCTCTGGTCCTATATTGGATATAGAACAGTTCGTATCTTAACGATGTTAAGGTACGGGGAGTTGTCCGGATTATGCTTAAAACCAGACTCTGGATAACTCAAGGCACGTTTCTGTAATGGCTGTTTGTGGGTTGACCCAGGCTATGACGCGGGTTGACTTTCTACCATCTGGATGAACAATAGCAATATTGTTCTAGACTTGCCACAGTTTTATTAAAAATGGATTTTTTCAGAAAACAGTAGTGGGAGTATGGTAGAACTGGAAGTGATTCCAGAACCACAAACGATTACTGAAGATTTGATAAGGAACCTAAAGATTCAATCCGGTTTGACATTCCATTGGCCACTCCGCAGATAAGGTGGGTAACTTCAGGCACCCGAGAGGCACTACGGTAGCCTCAAGGACGGTGACAGGGAAGTTCTTGTTTACCCACAATTGCCATTGTTGTTGTTCCAGGTTACGAGACCCGGCGGGAGGATGAGTATAGCGTCGTTCTAAACCAGTTTTAGAAGTGTACGTCTATATGACTCTGCCAGAGGGTTGTCGTAGTCAGTGGGAGCAGCGGAAGCATTGGTGGACATGTTGCTTATGTCTATTTATAGACTAGAGCAGATGTAGCGGAGATAGATCATCTATTTCTGACGTGACAGTCATGGGTTTGACTTCATCAGAATAGGGGATGGATCTGTTGAGAAGGTAGTAGGGTGTGATATCCTGGTATTTGGATGATATACACAGAGTAGGAAAAGAAACTCCTACACTACAATCGGTTATACTTTGGTCGTCACACAGTGGTTTCTCCACAAAGGAAATGGATTTTATATCTGACATACTGGTTACTAGATCTATGGTTTTAGATCTAGATTTGGGTGGTTTCCCAATCAGGGTACTTGACAGCATTCTAAGAGTATTTAGGATGGACGACTCCTGGCACGGTAGTGTACCTGCAGGTAATGGAGTCACCCTCTCCAAAGGTGTCTTACAGACTAAAGGGGAGAGGGACGTGCATGATTGGCAGATCACTTGGTCAGGCAATTGAGTCAATCGTGAGATGTCAAGTACCACACCAGATGTTGTTCTTGCACTAGATGCAATAAATTGACATTAATCCAATCCTGGAGAAACGGTTGGAAGCAGTTTTAGAACATAAGTAGATGTTCTAGGGATATGATAACGACAGCCTTATTCAGGAGACAGTTATCATTCCAGGCTTCCAAGGTGACATGGACGACAAGGAGGTTGTCAGAGTTATAGTTTTCCTTCTGATGAGGGGCAGTATTTTGGACAGGTGGTCCAAGGCAATACTGAGGGAGGCATGGCGCGCAGGATACTGATTAAGTTCAGTTGACGATACAGTCTAAGAAGTTTGGATTTGGAGTTCATTTATGAGCTAGGTCCCATCAGACATCCAGACATATTCTGAGACAGGTATTGCTCTTTTCGGGAGATGGCTTTCTCCGCGAACTTGAGATATAGAGAGACATAGAAAGAAACAACTAAGCGGATCCACTCACTGAGGCTATTCCTCGAACGCAATAGTTTCGAAAACGAGCTTTGTGAGACTGACTAGTAGAGGAGTTGGGTGTTCGGTATCACACGGGCTGTGAGTATGCGACATCGCAATAATTAGCCTTGAGTGCAAGTGGGAGATTGTTGGAGATAGTGCCCTCAGAGTCAATTATTAGGTCACAGGTACGTGATTGTAATGATTGAGGGAGGACCTATCCCGGTAGGACAGTCTTACTCGAGATGATAGTATGCTATCTGGTTTACCTTTATCATCGTGTACTGTTTTAGGTGACCTGACACGTCGCTATTACACGTTGATAGAGCCCCTAGGATTCTTGCTTGACCACCAGCAGTATGAGGGCGATCATATAAGTGGGAGCTGGGGGTCTACAAGCATATCCTTAAAAGGTCCCTAGTCGTGGGAGTTTCGAGACCGGGCATCGATACTCCATTAGTAGACTAGTGTATACAGTCGAGACCCCGACGAGGGGCGGTGGCCGGTCTCACAAGCCACTGGTGTCAGTTGGATCACCTAAGATGTATACAGGTGCTCATTGGGTTATGAGTACACCGGACAGGACTCGCCGGGAACATGCTAGTTGGTCATATACCAGACGTCAGATGGCAGTTCCCTGGTGACATGTGTGCAGGTTAGTTCATCGACCTGGGGATCGTCATTTGTCTCGTGTGAGTTCCCACTGTACTTTGATTACTACCCTACCACGGCTCAAAGGAGTCGTGCAAACAGGTTTTAGTTGGGTACAGTCCCGAGCCACATGGAGGCAGTGAGCGTATCTTCAGGGGTTCGTCTCTCCCGGTATTGGGGGTGAGGTCGTGCTGTGTCTAGGAGAGCCATTACACAAAGTCCTTGGCCAAGGCAAGGAGATTTACTGGTAGGTATTCCAGTAGTATCTCAGGGTGTTCTGGGCTACACTCCGACACGACTTGTACCGCTTTTGGGGGTCTGACTTTTACCAACCCCCTAGGCCCGCCATGCGATACTCATAGACGAACGGACCGGACTGCACTGATATTGTCACTGACAGGCTCAGTAGGGTGTCAGGATGAGTTCGCTCATCGACGTCCTTTTTAGTCAATACCTGGTAGCCCGTTACGTATTGGCTTATACCTCTGACGTGCTAGTGGTTAAATCCACAACCAAGGTGTTGACGAGTCTTTAGAGTCCCCCACATTCAGTTACTCAGCTTTCGGGCGAAAGGTTGTAGAGGCCGTATGGAGATATGGCAAGGTCCGATCAGATACGTGCGGTATTGCACGGATCAGGATCGGACAGTTTGTACTATAGGCCGTATGGTTATATGGCAGGGTTCGATAAGATACGTGTGGTATTGCACGGATCAGGATCGAACAGATATTAGTAGCCGGCTTTGATTTAAGCCGGATCCTAGTATAGTACAGTGTAGATTTTGTCTCATTGCATTTGTATTTCGGTCGAAATACAGATGCGGGTGTGTATGCACAGTATCGGGGTTTTCCTGTAATTTATTACGGGACCAGTTTTTGGAGTTGCCAGTTTGCTTTCCGTTTCGGCCAATTTCCTTTGTTCCGTTCATTGGCCGATGATTGGTGGAGGAGGGCTTATTTGCATTGTTGCAAATAGGCAATTGTGGAGGGGGGTCTTTGCATATATTTGTATCATGATAGTCTCTCCTTGACCTTGACTTCTAGCTATCATGATGGCTTGACTTTTCCTTTCTCATCATGGTTGGACTTTGTGAGGAGATGATGATGGTGTTGAGTGTGGTTTTGGTATTGTCATCATATTCTTTCATGATGCCCTCTTTGCATAATTGTCATGGTGGCTTCTCATTCTTTTTGGAAGACCTCTCATTCTCTCCCTCATTTCTCACTCACCCTCTCACATGCATGGCCGGCCAAGTCCTATAGGGGGCTGTCCAAAATTGTAGTGTGGGTTTTTGTGGTTCATTTCATGTTCCAAAATCCAAAAACTCCTCCAAATACTCCTTGTATCATTCCTCCACCAAAAGGGTGATTCCGATAACCCCAAAAGTGAGACACAAGTTCTACTAAACATTCTACAGCAAATCTTGGGCACGTCGAGTAGCCGGCTTCGTGCCCGAGTTGCCTCGGCATTGAGGTGGGAGCCCGTAAACAAAGTAGGCGATGTGGTGCACTTCCGGCGACGAGGAGGAGACAGGACTTTCCGCAGGAGATCGGGACCATGACGAGAAGACCGGAGGACTTGGATCGTCGGTATATCTCTAACCCATCTTCTTGTTAGCTTAGACTTGTTAATGGTTACGATCCGGGTGTTTAGTGCGCGGTGGTGCCGGTTTGCTAAGTCCGCAAAAATTAAAGTTTTTCACCGCTTCCGCATTCCGGCGTCGGAATGACGGCCGGGGCGCCGCCGTGCACTTACACCATATACACTTACTTGCCGGCTCACACACATCATCATCGGTAATTGCCATGTCACGTACACTTTAAAGAATATTAATTGATTGATATCGCCTGTTAGCTGATAGTCTCGACTTATCATTACTGTGCTAGTTTGGACATTGTATTCATTATTATGATACTTCTTGCATATTATTATTCATTGGTTATGCAGTATTATGGAGTTTTTTGCCGATATTCGCTGTTTACTTGCTATTGATGATTGGATTTCGGATTTTCATGAGATTTCCTGGATTTGGAGGAAAACCGCAAGAATATATATAAACTTCTCTCTCTCTCTCTATCTCTCTTTAAAATGAAAAGTGCGGTTTTCTCGTGATGTATGAGTCGTCCACCATAATGTTTTCTCGGTTAAGAGATGGATTTCGAGACCCGATTCGAGGAGTCGTATGAACCGTATCGAGTACATGGTGGACCCGGTATGGTACCCCAGGGCAAGAGTGATTTCATGGAGGAGGATGAGCCCGGCAGGGGCAGACTGCCTACCGGTGATTGTTTAGCGCGTCGGATATCTGGAGGATACCGTTCGTGGTCGTGTGATTTATGATACGGGCCGATCCGGACTGACGGAGCCCGAGGTATTGAGACTTTATGATATTGAGATTTTAGACACTGAGATGTTGAGATTTGATGATACATGCCAGTCCGGGTAGCCGGAGCCTAAGATATTGAGATATTGGGATTTATGTTTTGTGTCGATGTTGGACACGGATTTCTCTGTTGATTTAATTGATGATACTCGATTCATACGTACAAAAATCTCAATAAATAAAAAAACAGTTGTCTCACTCATTTCATTACATTACATTCATACCTCATACATATGATATATTGCAACCTGAGGCACTGACACGAGCACATGGGATTACACTTATGTATAGATGTTTACCCTTGCCACCTTTTCTTGCTTCAGACTTATCATTTGAGGTTATATATATATATTTGATCGTATTGACCTAGGATTGTGCCATACATACGATTTCTGCTCGGTGATGTTTTCTACTCACGAGTTGGCAACTCACCCCCGTTGTGCCACAGTTTCATGCAGGTTTTGCCGTACAGGTTTCGTTACGGCTTTGCTAGAACACTGCTTCCTTTCCAGGTGATTTGCTTAGTAGGTGGGTTCACTTGTATCGTGGCCACCATTGTACTTTATTTATATTCAGTTGTATCTAGTAAACTCCATCAACTAGACTTGTATATTTATTTCAAACTTAGCAAACCAGTGATGTTTTTTCTTTCGACCGTAGAGTCGCGCGTTGTATTATTATGGATTTCATGCTGTTTTGAGTTTCATTTTGAGTTTTGATCCTCGCCCTTCGACTTTGTATAGTATATTGCTTGCGTGGTTGTGCCCGTCGATTGACGAAGAGCTAGCTCCCGCTTGGGGATGCCTTTTATTATTTCGTATACTATTCATGTTGTACCCCGTTCGGGGCCAGTATTTACAAAGGAAACTCTGCCGAAATTTTCAGAAAAGACTTGTGATTTTAAAAGACGCATAATTCGGCTTATGCTATTAAAACTTCTTGCTTAAAAATTGGTTTTTTTCTTCACTCTACTACTTTACTTGGTTTGGATTTCTGGGTTTTGGCTTACTTAGATTATGTACGTCTCGAGACGTCTCGTAGTTTAAGTGCCAGTCATGTTCCGTACTTTTCATGTCGTGACAAAGTTGGTATCAGAGCGTTCGGTTTTACCTTCGGAGTGTAGGATGACCCTTGGTTGATGGAGTAGGTGACTCAAGTAGAGTGACTTACCATGTGTATGTTCCGCGGCATACTTACGATACTCTACTCTGCTTAAGAAGCCTTAGGATGTACATTTCCTTGCACAGTATTATATTCATTCCTATGATCTATTCCCTTCAGTACCAGTTTATGGTTTTGCTGCCACGATTACACGGGCAGAGAGAGCTACGGCTAGAGTTGCGTCAGCACGAGCTCGTCACGGACGAGGACTGACCAGGGCGTGATTCCATGGACATACGATTGCATAGAGGCGTCGTTTTATTGTGTTTTCGTGCCAGGAGCGTTTAATGGATCGCTTTTACGAGATTTCTCGGACGTGCAGATCAGCACCAGAGGATTGGGCCACTGACAAAGGCCAGTCAGATTGTGATGACCGTCAAAGCATGGATTATTTTGATGATTGAGGCACTGTTCAGCGTGCGGACGAATGAGCCAGTGATTTCGGCAAATGAAAAGATATCGCCCCAGATGTTTGGAGCTAATGCCGCACGAGTTATACTTCGAGATATGATACATGGTCGCTAGTCACCCAAGGATGAATGACTAGGACATGTGGTTCGTTCGCTTACCCCGATGCGAGATCATCAGATTGATGGATTCCAGCTAGAGACGACTTCACGCAGATACATTGAGTGTCGATAGAGACGATCGAATGTCAGAAACCCATATTCCAATTTTAAAGTATTTGAAAAGACATGCAAGCAATTCTATGGACTCTCTAGAAGAATGAAAACGCTAACTCGACATAAGGACCATGTTAAAGTCTTTGAACCTTAGGGTTTGTGGCAGTTCCGCGGTGCCATTAATGAGGCTTGGGTTTGCCCTTCTACGGCTGGTCCACCAGTGTTGTGGTATGTACTCGATACTATTAAACTGTACTCAAGATGTTGAGCTCTTGTGGGATTATGGGATTTTGACGAATCGATCGAAAGGTTCGACTTCATTCGGATACCATGTGATGGGATGCATTGCTTGGGAGACTCCAGAGACGAGTATAGCCATTGGAGCGCAGTCCATGCAGCCACGAAGAGATGAGTCCGAAGTAGTCGACATTAGAGAAAAGTGGAGTAAAGAGTTCGCACGAGATTTCGATGAGATGATGTTCCACTCCGCCGACATCAGAGATGTGATACGCATGCAGAGGCATTGTATATGGATATATCTTCCGGAAGGAGTCACGATGAGTATGCAGCCGTTCCGGAGCTAGAAACAGATATAGTAAAGGGTGATAACCTCCGGGCAGTTCGGCAAAAAACGAGATTTGGGAGAGACTTCGACGAAACCTTTCTGGAATATTATACGAGAAGACTTGGACCCAGGAGTGGTCATTTTGTGCACACCAAGCAGGCTAGAGTTCGGCCCGTCGACGAGACATGTTATGAGTGACCATGACAGTTGACCAGAGATCTTTAGAGGATGTGCTTGAGCGGGACTATTTCCGCCATACTTGATTTTGGTATTTTGGGCGACCTATTCGCATGATTGAGTTTTGATGACTGAGTTTCAAGATATTTGTTTTCGTGCACCATGGTTGCATCTACTGGATATTTATGATTTGTGCACAGTTATTACACTTGATATCGTTTTTGTGCCTTGGCTGGACATATTTATGATTTCATACAGTTGGGTTGATTTTATGCATATAGTACGCACACGATTTGGTTTCTGCACTCGGTATAGTTCATATATGCTTGCAGTGCATTGATACGTATTTTGTGCACGCGGTTGCACATGGTTATGAGATTTTATACTACGGTATACTGGATTTGGATTTTCGCACATGTTGGGCGCATGATATGAGATGCGATTTTGGTGCACACCAGATGCACTAAATCGGGATTCTTTGTGCATATCAGATGCACCTGATATTGCTGTCAGGCACACCCGTTGCCTATGACAAGTGTTCGTGCACACTCGTTGCACTTGGATGTTGTTTCTGTGCATATGTATGGCATATTTATAGATTTCGATTTTCGTGCGCACCTGACGCACGCGGCATTCTTATGCACATCTTGGGACTGATTTCCTTTGAGCAGTATGTTTATATGATATTCACTATTTGATATAGTAGCTGAGCAGGACTAGTCAGAGGACAGTACCTGAATATATTTTGCATGCATTGATAGCTATTGAAGGGATTCCAAAGAAAGAGCTATAGTCTCAGTATTTACCTACGTGTTCGAGACGACACGAAACATTTTATAAAGGGAACCCTTCTAAATTATTTTTCAAAACGGCGGGGACGTATATGTTAAACAAAAGATATATATAGACACACACACACATACACACACATAGTTATTTTCTTACTATAGACGTCCGCCACTGTGCAGTGATACGCGCATCGCATAGCAACTTGAAAGGTTTGGCATGCATTTCATTCATATGTTTTAATGATGCTTACATATATAGTTGATGTATATCATGTTGGTTTTAGTATTGGTCTTTGACATTGATGTCTTCACCATAACTCTGATGATTACGAGATACTTGACGGAGTTTGATTTGGTTTATATACTCGTTTTCATACGCATGCATTGCGCTAAGATGTGTTTTATTTATTATGATTTCGGAGCCCTGACAACTTGATTGTTTTGCTGAAATGTTTTAGTATTTGGGGGACTTTTAATTTTAATTTGGGGACCGAATTTCTTTAAGGGGGGAAGATTGTAACGTTTTGAAAATCGTTTAGGTAAAATTTCGGATAATCGGTAAAATAACTGGTGTTTTCTGTAAAAACCCAGATATAATTATTTTTCGATATAGACTTAAATATACATATACTAGCTATGTAATTGCTAGTATTTGGTGTTTTTTGAGTCACTTGCAAAATTCTAGTTGACTGAAAATTTTTCCGAAATTAATTATTTAATATTATTTTAAGACGTCATTAATACATTTAATTAGTGATAATTACAAATTGGAATGGGGTAATACAAATTCTATGAGCCACGACAACCTAGAATCTAGTTTGTAACATGTTCTTTCTCTAAAATTCTCCTCTTGGTTCTAGATGTGTTTAGAATTCTAGATTAATTAAATATAAAATTGAATTATTGAGGTGTGTTGTATAAATAAGGCAAAAAGGGGGGGTTATTTTGACTTGCAAAATAAAACACACATATTTCCCACCTCATTTGCCAAGCCCACACAGCAGCCCCTCCCCTTGGCCAAGCCCACTCCTCAACTAGAGGAAAAAAAAGGGGAATTAAATGAAAGCATTAAACAAGATGTGGTGTTGAATATATGAGGTATGGTTTTATTTGAGTTTGGGGATTTCAACACAAACATATACCTCTCTCTCTCTCTCCCCTCACCATTATGGCCGAAACCCCCTTGTCCCTGCTGCAACAGCCCCCCTACTTCTTCTTCTTTCTTGTGCAAAGAAAACCCCAAATTTCCATCAAAATCCAAAGCAAAAACCTCACCAATTTCCATTAACTCCTAATTAAACCTTTAACCCTTTTTCTTGGCCATTCAAGAATGGATTTTTCGGAGCAAGAGAGCATTTTGGGTTGGCTAAGTTTCAAGCTAGATCTATGGTTTGTGAGGTATAAATCCTAACTAGATTGTTTAATTGTTGTTATAATACTTCCTTATTAGCTAATTAGATGCTTAATTAGGTTTTAATTTCAAAACATGGAAATTCGAGAATGGGGTTTAATTGCTAGTTAGGGTTTTGGGTAATTAGATCATGGTTGTGTGTTGTATTTAAGATCTTAAGTCATGTAAAGGCAAAGCTAGTTGTAGTTTGCTAATTGTATTTTAAAATTTGTTCCAAATTAAGTTTTTTAACAAACTAGGTTTTAGAAATTAATTCAAAATGTGAGATTAAAATATGGTTAGGGTTTTCATCTCATTATTAACAATATAATGTGTAGTTTAACACTTTAGGTCATGCAAAACCTAATCTAGTTGTGGAATTGTGTATTGTTGCATCATAATTTTTAAAGTTGGATTAAATTGCAAACTAAAATTTTTGGATTAATACAAATTAGTGTGATAAAATCTAGTAGATATTTATGTGACCTAATTAAGATAATTGGTGAACATTGTGGCCATTAGAATTGTTAAAACATCAAGTTTTGTGTTAAAACGGCTAATTGATGCTTACTAGGTTTCTTGTAATAAATCGATTTGATCAATTTATTGGTTTTGATGATTTGCACCCTATTTTATATAATGTTTAGTGTATTGTGAAACCATGAATTGTACGTTTGGGTTTTATCTCGATCAATTGGCGTTTATACGCCAATGTCGAGGGATATTTGGTTCTTTTACTTGAGCGGGTCCTAGGTTTTAACCTATGTGAAATTCATATGCCGTTTTGGGCTTTTATCCGCGATTTCGGTTTACGATACTATATGTTTACATGTAGGCACCCCCACGTAGATTTCGAGACGACAAGGAGAACGTGACGTCATCGACTCCAACAAGCGAAGATCATATGAGTAGATATATATCTACGGGGGAAGTCGGGTGGATGGCATATAACACCCCCGAAGTTTCGTCGTGTGGTATACGAATTCATATACACACATTATATATATGTATTGTTATGATATTATTTATTGTGATAGGGTTATATGTTCTTGGATTTGTTTAGTGTTAGTTGTGAAACCCTAGATTAGAGATTACACCCACATGCGCACACACACACATGCTTAAATTTATTTTTACTTATGCGTATATAGGGATATGTATATATATATATACACATGGGTATGGGACTCTGTGTGTGTGTGTGTGTGTGTGTGTGTACGTATACATATACATGGATTATGAGGATAGTACTTGGGATTGGAGATAGGTCGATGAGACTGGGCTTGAGGCCGTGAGATCGGTGATGTGACATGGTTCGTATTTGAGATACGACATGATGTTTTAGCGGGTCTTTTCAACGTGGTGTTTTCATACACACTCATGCATACATAGATGGTATCAGTATTGTACTAGACGTAGATCAGTACCCCGGATCATGATATTTGATAAAGAGGATACCAGATGAATAATGTGATAGATGTGACATTTGACCCGTACCCAGATTTGGGAGGCCGTACGACGGATTTACCGTACGAGCTATATATTGATGATAGATCCGCACTCTTGACTCGAGAATGTCATATTATATTAGGGTATCGTATGGGATACTATTGAGGCGGGATCACCGACTATTATATATATATATATGTATATATATATATATGTATATATATATGTATATATATATATATGTATGTATGTATCAACTCAGATCTTAGGCGGTTTCCTTACCTTTCGATCATGCTATTTAGTTTAGTCCGGTAGTTTACTTGTAAATGATAGATTAAACTCGAGTCATACCCATTTCAAAACTAACGAATCGTGAGTATTTTAGAGACATGCCAAGGGATTCTACGGACATTTCAAAGGAAGAATTTTTTCTTAAAAACACCGTAGCCCTTATTTTCAAAACACCGTGATTCGTATTATTTCAAATGGCAAAACTGTACAACTCATATTTAGACATATGCAGATTCGTTATCATGGTATTTAATATTCAGCTCTCGCATATTCTTGCTGCTCGCATCGCATTGCATGTTTATATTGTGTTTTCATATGCTAATATTGAAATCATGCTGTCAGGACTCCAGCATCATTACCGATGATGCGTATGTTCCACATACACTTACTTGCCGGCTCACACACATCATCATCGGTAATTGCCATGTTACGTATACTTTAGAGAATATTAATTGATTGGTATCGCCTGTTAGCTGATAGTCTCGACTTATCAATACTGTGCTAGTTTAGATATTGTATTCATTATTATGATACTTCTTGCATATTATTATTCATTGGTTATGCAGTATTTTGGAATTTTATGCCGATATTCGCTGTTTACTTGCTATTGATGATTGGATTTCGGATTTTCATGAGATTTCCTGGATTTGGAGGAAAACCGCAAGAATATATATAAACTTCTATTTCTCTCTCTCTTTTTAAAATGAAAGGTGCGGTTTTCTCGTGATGTATGAGTCGTCCACCATGATGTTTTCTCGGTTATGAGATGGATTTCGAGACCCGATTCGAGGAGTCGTATGAACCGTCTCGGGTACATGGTGGACCCGGTATGGTACCCCGGGGCAAGAGTGATTTCATGGAGGATGATGAGCCCGGCAGGGGCAGACTGCCTACCGGTGATTGTTTGGCGCGTCGGATATCCGGAGGATACCGTTCGTGGTCGTGTGATTTATGATACGGGCCGATCCGGACTGAAGGAGCCTGAGGTATTGAGACTTTGTGATATTGAGATTTTAGACACTGAGATATTGAGATTTGATGATACAGGCAAGTCCGGGTAGCCGGAGCCTGAGATATTGAGATGTTGGGATTTATGTTTTGTGTCGATGTTGGACACGAATTTCTCTGTTGATTTCATTGATGATACTCGATTCATACGTACAGAAATCTCATTAAATAAAAAAAACAGTTGTCTCACTCATTTCATTACATTACATTCATACCTCATACATATGATATATTGCTACCTGAGACACTAACACGAGCACATGGGATTACACTTATGTATAGATGTTTACCCTTGCCACCTTTTCTTGCTTCAGACTTATCATTTGAGATTATATATGTATATTTGATCGTATTTACCTAGGATTGTGTCATACATACGATTTCTGCTCGGTGATGTTTTCTACTTACGAGTTGGCAACTCACCCCCGTTATGCCACAGTTTCTTGCAGGTTTTTCCATACAGGTTTCATTTTGGCTTTGCTGGAACACTGCTTCCTTTCCAGGTGATTTGCTTGGTAGGTGGGTTCACTTGTATCGTGACCACCATTGTACTTTATTTATATTCAGTTGTATCTAGTAAACTCCATCAACCAGACTTGTATATTTATTTCAGACTTAGCAAACCAGTGATGTTTTTTCTTTCGACCTTAGAGTCGCGCGTTGTATTATTATGGATTCCATGCTGTTTTGAGTTTCATTTTGAGTTTTGATCCTCGCCCTTCGGTGTTGTATAGTATATTGCTTGCGTGGTTGTGCCCATCGATTGATGAAGAGCTAGCTCCCGTTTGGGGATGCCTTTTATTATTTCGTATACTATTCATGTTGTACCCCGTTCGTGGCCAGTATTTACAAAGGAAACTCTGCCGAAATTTTCAGAATAGACTTGTGATTTTAAAAGACGCATAATTCGGCTTATGCTATTAAAACTTCTTGCTTAAAAATTGGTTTTTTCTTCACTCTACTGCTTTACTTGGTTTGGATTTCTAGGTTTTGGCTTACTTAGATTACGTACGCTTCGAGACGTTTCGTAGTTTAAATGTCGGTCATGTTCCGTACTTTTCGGGTCGTGACACCAGTAGATCTCAGCAACCCTAACCAGGGATTTTCTGTTATGTCCTATCGAGCATAGCTCAACATCAACCCCCAATACCGGGAAAAACGAAATCCCCTCCTATGGCTCATTGCCTCCATGCAACTCGGGACTGTATCCAAAAACCACCATTTTGCACGATCTCTTGAACGTGGTAAGCTGGAAATCAAAGCACAATAGGAATCACACAAAACTCTATGATGATATCGGGTCGACAGACTAATATGTACTAGTGTCACCAGAGAACTGCTATCTGACGATAGGTATAATACCATCTAGGAGTTCTCGGGGAGTCCGTCCAGTGTACCCAGTCTCCACTGAGCACTCGTATACCTTCTTTGATGTCAAACACAAATGGATGTGGAATTATCCATCGCCCATCACATGGGTTGAGAAGCGTATATGCTAGTCTACTCTGGAATATCGATGCCCCGTCTTGATACTCCCACGACTAGGAACAATTGAAGGATTTACTTACCGACTACCTTTGCCCCACTAGTATGATCTGCATCATAATCCTGGTAGTCAAGTACTCATCCTAAGGGCTTTATCAACATGTAATAGAGAGACAATAAGTGTGTAGGTTTACTAGGCACTCTAATAAGGTTCTACAAGGCATCAACCATGCCCGATTTAAATTTTAGCCGTGCTGAACAACCTTAACTAAGATCTTTAAACTAGAGATTACGCGAAACAAAGCATGTTAAACACTTTAACATCTAAGAGTTTGGGATTACAACCTTGGTAGTCCGGTCCTTCACTTCATAAGCTCCGTGTTGAGGTCCCTTCGCTGCGATCATCATGTACCCAGACTTTAGAGAGGCTCCACGAAGAGAATGATGCAAACTTGCTTCCGATCTTCGTTAACAAAGATGATCTACCTTGAAGTTTCTTTAACACAAGCTCTCACTCACTAAATGAAGTGAACACCCTAATCTAAATGGCTATGATAGATTAGGATGATGAAGTAGGATTTTAGCTCTCATTTATTATCATAATCTCACACTAATCCATCACAAAACCCAAAGCTAGAAAGCTTTGCAAGGAGGAGGAAGAAGAAGAATGAATAATAATCCTTTTGTGATGAATAATGAATTGTCATGAGGTTAGAATTGCAACCATGGGTTAAGTATGATAACTTAACCCATGTAGAGACTTAACTATGGTCATGGGTTGGGTTGGGTTAATAAATATCATAAGAAATATCTTTACAAATATCTTTAGCAAGAAACAAAAGAAAAACCTTCTAGAAGCTTCTAGAAAATATTAATCCAAATCAAACCTTAATCATGTTTAATCTCTACTAATCACGTTGCATTAATAACCCTAACATGTTACAATATTATATATCATATATACAATATTTATTGTAACAAAATAAAATAATACAATTAACATATATCGCATATATATCAATGTATTACCCGAGTAAGAAAAAGAATCTTTTAGTGAGCTTATATCAGTTAATGTAATTTAATATATCAAATATATAATTATACATTAAATTATCGAATCAACACTTGATCCGATAATCCGGCTATTTCACAAATAACCGACTAATATTATCTATATCAGTTCATCGAATCAACACTTGATCCGATGACCCGGCTATATCACATATACCCGGCCGATATCTCATATCGTGAGAATCTAATATGGTATCACATACACGTATTGTTCTCGGTCCCGCATATATCATATATGTGCTCCTACTCCGTTTTGCCTGAGCCAAGAAAGCTCTGTGTAAGACTCTAAAGAATCGTCAATACGCCGGCAATAGGTGATGATCATATCAAACACCCACAAGCTGCAAGCGGTCAGCTAAACGTAACAGCCACCCAGGTATTGAGCGATCAGAAGATCAACAAGCAAGCCTGTACATTCTCCTGCGAATCCAATCAGTAACACTCCCCTACAGTCCGGTCTCTTCGTCTGATATGTCGCATATCTCGCTTAGGGGTGATAAACGTCAGACCCCAGTAGCTTGATAAGTCTTGTCGATATAAGGTCTATAACAGTTCGAGAAACTACTGATAACACTTACCAGTAAATCTCAGCAACCCTGGCCAGGGATTTCCATTTATAGCCAATCGAACACAGCGCAACATCAACTCCCTATACCGGGAGAGACGAATCCGCTCCTATCGCTCATTGCCTCCATGTGATTCGAGACTGTACCCAAAAGCCACTTTTTTGCACGCCCTCTTGGACGTGGTATAATGGAAATCAAAGCACAGTGGGAATCACACAAGACTCTATGACGATCTCGGGTCTACAGACTAGCCCGTACCAGTGCCACCAGAGAACTGCCATCTGACGTGAGGTATAATACAATCTGGAAGTTCTCAGCGAGTCCGTCCAGTGTACCCAGTCTCTACTGAGCACCCATACACCATCCTTGATGTCAAACACCGATGGATATGGGATCATCCATCGCCCATCATAAGAGTCAAGATGCGTATACGCTAGTCTACTCTGGTGCATCGATGCCCTGTCTCGATACACCCTCGACTAGGAACAGTTATAGAATGTACCCGTCGACTATCGTGGCCCGACTAGTATGATCTCATCATAGTCCCAGTAGTCGAGTACATATCCTAAGGGCTTTATCAATATGTAACATAGAGACAATCAGAGTACATGTTAAGATAAAGAGCAACCAGATAGCGTACTATCATATTGAGCAAGAAAGTCCTCCCTATATATGTCCAAGCATCCACTACAATATACATCGTATGTACAGTAATGGCCTCTAGGGCATACATATAACTAACAATCTCCCACTTGCACTAGGGCCATCTGTTGTGCTATCACATACCTAACAATTAGCTGTGGTTGAATTATCTCATACTCAACCATCCTATAAAAGTCTCTACTGGGAATAAGGACTTTGTGAGTGGATCCGCGCTATTGTCCTCTGTGTCTACTCTCCTAACCTCGATCTCCCTGGAGATCAACCATCTCCATGATCAGGTGATACTTCCTAAGAATTATAACTGGATTTCTGATGGGACGGGCGTTCCTAGGCCAAAGCCATAACTCCATTGTCATACAATGGTTGGAACGAAGTTCATCTCATGAACTTATTTCTATCCAGACTGCCTCTTTGGTAGCATCTTTGGTAACAATGTATCTTGCTGTTAATCGTCTAGTAAGTCACGGTATCTAGCTTGGAACTCTTCCAACACATCGTCCCTCCACTAAGGGTAAAGATAATGCCTGCGACTGACATTCAGTCGTCCTTATCACCCTGGAACCTTTTCCAGTGATTCTCCCCAGGATCGATTGATACCATCTCACTACAACTAGTGAGAATCCTAACATCCATTTAGATCTATCTCATAGATATAAAACCTAGGATTTAGGAGGTATCACCTTGATCCTCTATGGAGAATCCTTGTGATAAGCGGAGATTGACCGAGCATAGCATAGAAAACTCCTTCCCTATCAAGAGCATGTCATCTACGTACTCTACGAGGATCACCACCATACTCTCTAATAGCCTAGGGGGCGGCAAGCGTCAGTCCCCTAATAGCTGTATAAGTCATGTCGGAGCGAAGCCCACTACACCCTGAGAAGCTACTGGAACCTACCAGTATATCTCGCTTGCCCTGGCCATGGACTTTGCGTAATGGTTCTCTGACACAGTGCGATATCATCTCCCAATACCGGGAGAAACGAATCCTATCTAACCACTACTGCCTCCAAGTGCTCGGGACTGCACCCAACTGCTACCTGTTTGCACGACTCCTTTAAGCCGTGGTAGGGTAGCAATCTAAGAACAGTGGGACACACTCGAGGCGAAGTAGCAGTGTCAAGTCTGCGGACTATGCTGTACTCATGTCATCTGGGAACTGTTAACTGAAGACGGGTATAATACCAACCAATCAGTTCCCCTGCGAGTCTTGTCCGGTGTACCCGTAACCTAACGAGCACCTGTATACTATCTCCAGTACGACGTACTGATGGCTGTAGGACAGCCCATCTCCCCAACTGGGATGAGAAGCGTACACACTTAGTCTACTCCGGAATATCGATGCCCTATCTCGATAATCCAACGACCAGGGACCTGTATAGGATATTGCTTACAGACTACCCAGCCCCCACTAGTGTGACTGCCATCATAACGCTGGTAATCAAGCAAAGATCCTGTGGGCTCTACTAATATGTATAAGTGATACGTTACAAGAAACATATGCACATATTAAAGTAGATACAAACCAAGTAGCATACTACCATTTTTAGCAAGACTGTATATACAACTGTGAATATCCCAAGCTTCCATTAAGTAATATACATACAAGTATGATACAATAATGTCCCCTAGGGCATATACACTAACAATCTCCCACTTGCACTAGGGCCATGAGCTGGCATATCGCAGACCTATCATCTCGAATAGCCTCTCGAACTGCGTCTGAGGAAGGGCCTTTGTGAATGGATCGGCAATGTTATTCTCCGTCTCTACTCTCTTCACCTCGATCTCCCGGCGATCTACGATCTCCGTGATCAGGTGATACCGCCTTAAGATGTGTCTGGACTTCTGATGGGACCTGGGTTCCTTCGCTAAAGCTATAGCGCCGTTGTTGTCATAATACAGAGGTATTGGACCAACACTGGAAGGAACCACCTGAAGTTCTGTGAGGAACTTCTTCATCCAGATAGCTTCTTTTGCGGCATCGCAAGCAGCTATGTACTCCGCTTCCATTGTTGAGTCAGCAACGGTCTCCTGCTTGGAACTCTTCCAACAGACCGCCCCTCCATTGAGGGTAAAGACATAACCCGACATGGACTTGGAGTCATCTTTGTCACTCTGGAAGCCTGAGTCGGTAAAGGCCTCCATCTGGAGGTCTTTTCCGCCATACACCAAGAACATCTCCTTAGTCCTCCTTAGGTACTTGAGAATGTTCTTCAGTGCTATCCAGTGCTTCTCCCCTGGGTTTGCTTGATACCGGCTTACTACGCTCAATGCGTATGCCACATCTGGTCTGGTACATAACATCGCATACATTATAGAGCCTACCGCAGAAGCGTAGGGTATAATCGACATGCGATCCCTTTCCAAATCAGTCTTGGGAGATATCTCTTTGGAGAGGGTGATTTCGTGACAAGCCAGTAGGTTACCGCGCTTAGAATCATCCATACTGAATCTCTTCACTATGGTGTCTATGTACCTGGACTGCGAAAGTCCCAACATCCTCTTTGATCTATCACAATAGATCCGGATTCCCAGAATGTAGGTGGCATCACCCAGGTCTTTCATGGAGAATTTATGTGACAAGAATCTTTTGACTGACTGTAACATAGGAATATCATTTCCTATTAGGAGAATGTCATCCATGTACAAGACGAGGAATACTACAGCTCTCCCTACAATCTTACTGTATATGCATGGTTCATCTGGATTTTTGATAAAGTCGAATTCTTTGACAGCATCATCAAAACAGATGTTCCAACTCCGCGATGCCTGCTTTAGTCCATAAATGGACTTAAGCAACTTGCATACTTTATCGCTGCTCCCACTCTGAATGAATCCCTCTGGCCGATCCATATAGACGCTCTCTTCCAAATTTCCATTTAGAAAGGCCGTCTTTACGTCCATCTGCCAGATCTCATAATCGTGGAAGGCAGCAATAGCAAGAAGGACCCGAATGGATTTGAGCATAGCCACTGGAGAAAAGGTTTCGTCATAATCCAAACCAGGTCTTTGACGGAAACCCTTTGCAACAAGTCTAGCCTTATAGGTTTCAATCTGTCTATCTACACCAATCTTCTTTTTGAAGATCCATTTGCATCCTACGGGTTTTACCCCATCTGGAGCAACGTCCAAAGTCCATACTTTGTTAGTGTACATAGACTCCATTTCGGTCCGCATTGCATCCAGCCATTTTACTGAGTCACCGCTCTGAATGGCTTGCTGGAAGCTAGTAGGCTCATCATAGTCAATAGTGCAATCCTCTCTATCCCCGTCTATGAGAAAACCGTAGTATCTCTCGGGAGGATGAGATTGCCTACTACTCCTGCGGAGTGGCGTCGGGATGTCCTGTTCTTCTGAACCTTCTGGTTCTTCCAAGCTTTCAGTAATAGCTTATGGTTCTGGAATTTCTTCCAGTTCTACTACGCTCTCACTTGTTTCTTTTTCTAAAAACTGATGTTCCAGAAAGTGGGCATGACGAAAAACAAAAACTTTTTGTTCCTTTGCGTAATAGAATAGATACCCCTTGGAGTTCTTTGGATATCCCACAAACTTACAATGTACTGATCGTGCCTCGAGCTTGTCCGCATGCTGCTTTTTAAAAAAAGCCGAACATCCCCAAATCTTTAGATACTTAAGATAGGGTTTCTTCCCACTCCACATCTGATATGGTGTGGTAGGCACAGTCTTGGTATGAACTAGGTTCAAAAGATATGCAGCTGATTCTAGTGCATATCCCCAGAATGATTGCGGTAACTCAGCGTTACTCATCATGGAACGAACCATATCTAATAGGGTTCGATTCCTCCTTTCCGATACACCGTTGTGTTGTGGTGTGTATGGAGGAGTAAGCTGAGAGAGAATTCCATTTTCTTTTAAGTAACCCAGGAACTCGGCACTTAAGTATTCACCACCTCGATCAGATCTCAGTGTTTTTATACTCTTGCCTGTTTGTTTTTCCACTTCATTCTTGTATTCTTGGAATTTCTCAAAGGCCTCAGATTTATACTTCATTAAGAAGATATATCCATACCTAGAGAAATCATCCGTAAAAGTAATGAAGTAGGAATAACCACCTCGCGCATGTGTAGACATTGGACCGCACACATCACTGTGTATGAGTCCCAAGAGCTCGCTTGCTCTTACTCCGTGTCCAGAAAACGGAGTCTTTGTCATCTTTCCCATGAGACAAGATTCACAAGTAGCATAAGATTGATATTCGAACGGATTCAAATATCCTTCTCTATGTAACTTAGTCAACCTTCTCTCATTAATGTGACCTAGTCTACAATGCCATAAGAAAGCCTGATTTAATTCCGGAGACTTTCTTTTAAGTGTATTCTGGACATTGAAAACCTGAGCTTGACTTAATACGTATATGACGTTATCTAATGTACCTGACCCAATCAGAACTTGATTTAGGTGGATGTTAACTATATCGCTTACGAATGTAAAATCATATCCCTCTCTCAAAAGTGAGGACACTGATATGATATTACAAGTCATTCTAGGTATATATAAACATTTACGTAAAATCAATATATGCCCACTTGTCAAACCTAGGCGATATTCTCCCACGGATTCAGCATTCACTGTCATTCCGTTTGCAACTTTGAGAGACCAATCACCTAACTTTATAACTTTACGATTTCTCAAATCATGTAATGAATTACAGATATGAGATCCTGCTCCGGTATCTAATACCCAGGAAGTAGAGTTAACTGACAAACAGTTCTCAATAACAAACACACTTGAGGCTGAATCCACAACATGCTTTGTATCCTGGTTACTGGATTCTAAAGCCCTGCAATCTTTCTGCCAATGTCCAATCCCATAATAATAGGAACTACCCTCTTTTACTATATTAAGTCCTGAAACTTTTGCCCTTCTCTTTCCTCCTGCTTCCCTGGTTTCCTTCAGGGTAGAAGGTAGAGACTTTAGAATCAAGTCAGTACCTGACTCGTTCTGCAATGTGGTCTCTAGGTCCTGGAGCTCATTAATATAGCTAGTCATTGTAAGGACGTTGTCCCCTACAGATGACCCGTCAGCCAACCTCGCTTGAATTAATTCGTTCGAGGTCTCATATCTCGCGATATGAGATTGCTCTCCATATAAATCTTTGTTATGGAGAAAAATGGAAACTGAGTCCATCTTCTCGTGCTGCTTCTGGTATACACCATCAACTGAAGCTAACACGAGGCACTTAGCTTTCACTTTATCTTTTTCCCTTGTCTAACGGATATCCATATCCGCGACAGTGGAAACTGGACTTGGGACGGCGGGATCTTGAGTAGTAATAGGGTGGTCCAGCTTGTCATAGCCAATGGACATCTGGACAGACCTTTGCCAGTCATATAAGTCAGATTCAGTCAATTTGTTATCTAGATGTAACCTATGTGTGGTCACAAGGTCGCTGTAATTAAGAGAGAGAGAGAAGAAAACATTTTAGCATGATACTGTTGCAAGTTTAGATTGGTTTTAAGTTTATCTAAACAGGATGGCTCCCACTGTTTTTCGAATCCTTCCTCAAACCATAAAAGAAGAATTAGTCAGGACAATTCTTACCGTACAATACTTGCTTAACCTTTCAGCCAGGCCAGTGTCGATACTTCGAGGGAGGTTTTCCAACGCTTTCGCGAAGTTCCTTAATTAAATAACCTCTTTTCTCTGGGGGCGTAACCCCGCTGACACCTTTCTAGGCACCTACTTGGTTTATAGTATTGATCGTTAAGTGACAAATCTCCTGATAAGTAGTATATACTCACATTAGGATCGGGATCCAAAATATCATCGTATGATAATGTTGAAGGAATCCTACCTGTTAGTTATATGTATGCCCTAGAGGCCATTACTATACATAGGATGTATATTGTAGTGGATGCTTGGACATATATAGGAAGGACTTTCTTGCTCGACATGATAGTATGCTATCTGGTTGATCTTTACCTTAACGTGTACACTGATTGTCTCTCTGTTACATGTTGGTAAAGCCCTTAGGATGTGTACTTGACTACCTGGACTATGATGCGGATCATACTAGTGGGGACATGGTAGTCCATAAGTACATCCTTCAAAGTCCCTAGTCGTGGGTATATCGAGACGGGGCATCGATATACCAGAGTAGAATAGCGTATACCTTCTCGACCCATACAGATGGGCGATAGATGATCCCATATCCATTGGTGTTTGACATCAGAGATGATATACGGGTGCTCAGTGGAGACTGGGTACACTGGACGGACTCGCCGAGAACTCCCAGATGGTATTATACCTTACGTCAGATGGCAGTTCTCTGGTGACACTGGTACAGAGTAGTCTGTTGACCCGAGATCGTCATAGAGTCTTGTGTGGTTCCTACTGTGCTTTGATTTCCCCCTTACCACGTCCAAGAGGGCGTGCAAAACGGTGGTTTTTGGGTACAGTCCCGAATCACATGGAGGCAATGAGCGATAGGAGGGGATTCGTCTCTCCCGGTATAGGGAGTTGATGTTGCGCTGTGTTCGATTGGCTATAATCGGAAATCCCTGGCCAGGGTTGCTGAGATTTACTGGTAAGTGTTACCAGTAGTTTCTCGAATTGTTATAGACCTCATATCGACACGACTTATCGAGCTATTGGGGTCTGACGTTTACCACCCCTAGGCAAGGTATGCGACATATCAGACGACGAGACCGGACTGTACGGTAAGTGTTATTGGTTGGATTCACAGGAGTGTGAGCGGGCTTGCTCGTCGATCTTCTGATCGCTCAATACCCGGGTGGCCGTTACGTTTAGCAGACCGCTTGCGGCTTGTGGGTGCTTGATATGATCATCATCTGCTACCGGCGTATTGACGAGTCTTTAGAGTCCTACACAGAGGTTTCCTGGATCAAGCGAAACGAAATAGGAGCGCATATGAGATATGTGCGGGACCGAGAATAATGCGTGTATGTGATACCGTATTTCATTCTCGCGATGAATGTGTCGAATGGTTGTATGCGATATAACCTAGTTATCGAATCAAGGATTGATTCGATAAATCGATACATTGTATACTAGTCGGTTGTGTGCGACATGACCGGATCATTGAATCAAGTGTTGATTTAATGATTTAATGCATAATTATATATTTGATATATTACTTTGCATTAACTAGTATTGGTTCACTTTAAATGGATTTTCTCACTTGAAGTTCACAAGTTGTATATGTGATATACTTTTGTGCACTTGATTGTATCATGTTTGATGATACATGCTTACTTGAGTTTGTGTAAAGATTAAACCATGGTTATTTAAATGGTTAGGGTTTTATTTTTCATATCTATTTATTCATTTATTTATTTATTTCTTTTTGGAAAAGAATATGAAAGAAAATGGTGGCTTATTTTGTTTGATTTTGAAGCTTCATGAAGCTTTGACTAAGTGGCCATTTTGTCTCATGCTTAACCCTAACCATTCCACATAACCCTAGTTCATTCTCTACACTTGACCATGGTTATTATTATGATAAGTATTCATTATATTTTCTTTTTGAAAAAAAAAACTTATCATCATATACTTCATCTTCTTCATCTTCTTCTTCAAGAAGAAGCTTGCCTCCATCAATGGCAACTTGAGAAAATGAGTGAGAAATCCAATTCTAAAGTGAACCCACTTCCTATTTTTTCATCCTCTACCACTTGCCAAGTAGTATAGGGTGTTTTCTTCACAAGTTTCATGACTTGGTGAAGTGGGAGCTTGATCTAGTGATGCTTCGACGTAAATCATCTTCGGCATCGAAGTCGATGACCTAGCCCGCCCATTTTTCCGATGAAGCCGACGCTAGAGCCCGGAATTCGATTTGGACAGCGAGGAGACTTCATTGCGGAGCTATGGAGGTGGAGGACCGGATCTACAAAGGTTGTATTTCCGTTCTTTTAGTTAAGTTGTTAACTAGTTTCGTTTTTCGCCTAGACTTCTAGTTAACGATCCGTATTAGGGTTTCTCGGCACTTGTAAAATTTGAAATTGGCATGGTTGATGCCTTGTGAGACCTCTTTAGTGTGCCTAGGAACCATACAGTGGTATCAGAGCCTAGCTAGAGCCTTAGACGATGCGTTGACGGAATTAGAAGTCCGATCGAATCAAAACCCAAACCCAAATTTGCTCTCTGGACAATTTTGAAAAACTGGGATTTTTCCAGATTAAAAATATGCAGAAAAACCAGCACGAGATTATAAGAATTACTGAGAAGCCCGTACCCCTGAATCCGCCAAAGTGCGGCGGAACCGCGGCATTAGCATGGCTAATGCGGCGGTTCCGCGGCCATGTGGTCTCTTCTTGCGTTAAATTTTGCACAGTAATTCTTAGTTTGTAGTGCTGGTTTTCCTGGGAATTTTTAATAATTTTTCAAGAGTTGAATTTTCTGGGTTGTTTTGGGGTCTCGGTGTTTCGACCGGATTGTCTAATTTTGTCAGTGTGTGTTTTCCGGATAATTTTTTGAATATGTTAAAAAGTTCGACCGGATAAAAATACCCAATTTTTCCCCTGTCAGGAAATTTCCAAGTGTTGGATCTTTCCGTAGTTTAACGACGTTCTAAGTAGTGCAAGTAACGCGATGGTCCCTCTAGAAAACAACAAACCTTAACTCGATTATGTGACCGTCTTGAACTGCCCTTTGAACCTTCGGGTTTGGGGCAGTACGGCGTGCCACATGTGAGGCGTTGGCTTGACCCTTCTGTTGGAGATAGTGCCCTCAGAGTCAATTATTAGGTCACAGGTACGTGATTGTAATGATTGAGGGAGGACCTATCCCGGTAGGACAGTCTTACTCGAGATGATAGTATGCTATCTGGTTTACCTTTATCATCGTGTACTGCTTTAGGTGACCTGACACGTCGCTATTACACGTTGATAGAGCCCCTAGGATTCTTGCTTGACCACCAGCAGTATGAGGGCGATCATATAAGTGGGAGCTGGGGGTCTACAAGCATATCCTTAAAAGGTCCCTAGTCGTGGGAGTTTCGAGACCGGGCATCGATACTCCATTAGTAGACTAGTGTATACAGTCGAGACCCCGACGAGGGGCGGTGGACGGTCTCACAAGCCACTGGTGTCAGTTGGATCACCTAAGATGTATACAGGTGCTCATTGGGTTATGAGTACACCGGACAGGACTCGCCGGGAACATGCTAGTTGGTCATATACCAGACGTCAGATGGCAGTTCCCTGGTGACATGTGTGCAGGTTAGTTCATCGACCTGGGGATCGTCATTTGTCTCGTGTGAGTTCCCACTGTACTTTGATTACTACCCTACCACGGCTCAAAGGAGTCGTGCAAACAGGTTTTAGTTGGGTACAGTCCCGAGCCACATGGAGGCAGTGAGCGTATCTTCAGGGGTTCGTCTCTCCCGGTATTGGGGGTGAGGTCGTGCTGTGTCTAGGAGAGCCATTACACAAAGTCCTTGGCCAAGGCAAGGAGATTTACTGGTAGGTATTCCAGTAGTATCTCAGGGTGTTCTGGGCTACACTCCGACACGACTTGTACCGCTTTTGGGGGTCTGACTTTTACCAACCCCCTAGGCCCGCCATGCGATACTCATAGACGAACGGACCGGACTGCACGGATATTGTCACTGACAGGCTCAGTAGGGTTGTCAGGCTGAGTTCACTCACAGACGTCCCTTTTAGTCAATACTTGGTAGCCCGTTACGTATTGGCTTATACCTCTGACGTGCTAGTGGTTAAATCCACAACCGAGGTGTTGACGAGTCTTTAGAGTCCCCCACATTCAGTTACTCAGCTTTCGGGCGAAAGGTTGTAGAGGCCGTATGGAGATATGGCAAGGTCCGATCAGATACGTGCGGTATTGCACGGATCAGGATCGGACAGTTTGTACTATAGGTCGTATGGTTATATGGCAGGGTTCGATCAGATACGTGCGGTATTGCACGGATCAGGATCGAACAGATATTACTAGCCGGCTTTGGTATAAGCCGGATCCTAGTATAGTACAGTGTAGATTTTGTCTCTTTGTATTTGTATTTCGGTCGAAATACAGATGCGGATGTGTATGCACAGTATCGGGGTTTTCCTGTAATTTATTACGGGACCAGTTTTCTGGAGTTGCCAGTTTGCTTTCCGTTTCGGCCAATTTCCTTTGTTCCGTTCATTGGCCGAAGATTGGTGGAGGAGGGCTTATTTGCATTGTTGCAAATAAGTGATTGTGGAGGGGGTCTTTGCATCTTTTGGCATCATGATGGTTTTCATGATGTGCACCATCATTGACTTCTCCTTCTCATGATGGATTGACTTTGGGATTTGATAGGGTATGGTTTGGATGTGCATTGATTTTGTGATGGATGTTGGTATGGGCCGGCCACTGTTGGGAGGTTGTTTGGAGTGAGGATTTATTTTTAGTGGAATATTTTTCTTCATGTGCTTTATTTGGTGGACCCCCCCCATTTGTATGTGTGCTGGAGAGATTGTATTATTAAATTGATGATGGAAATGAGATTAATGAAATGGGCTCATTCTTTTCTTTTCACAGCAAGACACAGAGAGAGTTTGCTTCATTTTTTTCCAGCAAGCATTTTCAGGATTTGGCCGAGCTCTTTTATTTGAGGGAATGCTCTTTTTGTTTTTGCAAGCATCCATGAAATTCTAGTGTACATATCCCTCCAAATTGGCAACCTCCTAAACCACAAAAGAGACAGCTATTCTACACTATTCTGCAGCAAATCTTGGACGCGTCGGCCAGCCAACTTCGCGCCCGAGTTGCCTCGGTATAGAGGTGTCACGACCCGAAAGTACGGAACGTGACCGGCACTAAGATTACGAAGCGTCTAGAGGCGCAACATAACCTAAGTAAGCCGAAGCCCAGAAATCTAAACCATAAAAGAAGAAGAAGTAAAGGAAAACATGTAGAAAACAAGTTTAAAAGCATCATCCAATTTTCTCAAAAATTTCGGCAGAGTCTCCTTTGTAAAAACTGGCCCCAAACGGGTACAAACAAGTATAAATACATATAAACAATAAAATGGCATTCCCAAGCGGGAGCTAGATCTACGCCAACAGGCGGAAACAACCACACCAATGCACAATAGTATACAATGCCAAAGGGGCGAGGCTCAAAACTAAAAAAGAAACAAATCCACCAGATACCATAATAATACATGCGCGACCCTAAGGTCGAAATAAATAACTGGTCCATTAAACTAATCAAGTATACAAGTTTGGTTGATGGAGTTTACTAGATACAAATGAAATAATAAAAATACAACGGCGGTCCAGATACAAATGAACCAACCTAACGTGCAAATCACCCGTAATGAAATGATGTGCCAGCAAACTGCCAAGGAACCCTGTACATCAACCTGTAATAAAAATTTGGCACAACGGGGGTGAGTTGCCAACTCGTGAGTAGAAAATATCTGCGAAAAGAAATCGAATGTACGACGCTATCCTAGGTCATAATAATACACTACTATATCCCAATCATCTAGTAATAGCAGGGTAATACTACGTGTAAATGCAAATACTCCGTGCTCGTGTCAGTGCCTCAAGTAATAATATGTCATGTAAATGAATATGCATGCACTATGAATGTAAAACAATCAATCCTGAAATCTAGAAATATCTATATAAAGAAAATCTTTAACTTTTATCATGGTAAATTTGTATAGAAATCTGAAATATCATCGATGAAATCCATGGAAATCCGTGTCAAGTATCGACACAAAACATGTAAATCTCAAGTCTCAATATCTCATAGTCTCAATATCTCGGGCTCCGTCAGTCCGGATCGGCCCATATCATCAAATCTCACGACAACGGTCGGTATCCTCCGGATATCCGCCGCGTCAGACATCACCGGTAGATAGTCCTCCCCTGCCAGGCTCATCGTCTACAACTCGATCTTCTTGCCCCGGGGTACCATACCGGGCCCACCATGTACCCGAAACGGTTCATCCACTCCTCGAATCGGGTCTCGAAATCCAACAGAAAACATGAAATCTCATGGTGGACGACACATACATCACGAGAAAACCGCATCTTATGTTTTAAAAAGAGAGGAGGAGAGAGAGAGAGAAGTTTTTATATATATTTTTGCGGTTTTCCCCAAAATCCAGAAATCTCATAGAAATCCAAAATCCCCAAAATCATGAGCAAGTAAATGATAAGTATCGGCATAAACCCCAAAATACTGCATGATAACATGAAAATGTGAATGTATGAAATGTCTAAGTAATAAATGCAATGTCTAGACTAACACCTGAGAGTAATCACATTATTATGTTTATCTAGCCTTTAACTGATTCTATCAATAAAATATAATATGTTCTAAAGTGTACGTGACATAACAATTACCGATGATGATGTGTGTAAGCCGGCAAATAAGTGTACGTGAAATATGCGCATCATCGGTAACGGTGCTGGTGTCCTAACAGGCAGAGTTTTATATTAACTAAAGAAACATATGTATGAACATGCAACTTGATGATTACAATCTGAATGTAAAGATGAAAGTGTATTTCTAACTACAACTATATGACTCTAGTCTAAACTAGTATCTATCTAACCTACTAAGGAACTAAACTAAAGGAACTAGTCGATAGGAAATAAGAATCCACCTACAGTCTGAGTCGATATATCTAATAGTCGGCAACCCAGCCTCAACAGCGTCACGTACATAGTACGACTACCTTTAGTTAAGAGTGCGGATCAATACTCACATCTATGCCTCGTACGGTAAAATCTATCGTACGGCATCCCAAAATCGGGGTACGGGTCAACTATCACCTATGTACATCATCATTCGTACAATATCATCATCAAATAATGTCATGATCAAAGGTACTGTACTGTAATCGAATACATCCCAATTCATCAATCATATATCATTGTCTGCGTAAATATACATCGTCAATTGGTCCTCAGAAATATCATGTCACATATATCATATCGTAATTCAGTCATATATTACAGTCCGGGTTCTATTCTAGAGTCTCGTATATCTCAATGTCATCATATAACATCCTTATATCACATATACGTTCTGTGTGTGCGTGTGTGTATCTAGCTGAAACCTACGAATTCCCTACGTTCATCCTCTGGTAAAGTCTTTCTAAATCAGTTCAGTCCAACCTAATGTCTTTAATAGGGTCCGCCTCGCCAAGAATCTAAGGTCCCGTCCGACTTCCTAATGGCAATAAGTAATATTCCTATTCTACGTTTGCGGGGGTGCTAAACGCCATCCACCCGACTTCCCCTGTAGATATACATCTACTCACCTCAAACCTTGAACGCTGAAGTCGATGACGCCACGCTCTCCTCGTCGTCCCGTAGTCCACGAGTGGGTGCTTGGTATCGGTTAGAATCGGCCTCAGAACTCGGAGGGTAACTTTCGGGATCGGAACTGGCTATCTCAAATCAGGATCGGCCGAGATCTCAAACCAAGGTTATAAAATATCCTCCAAAACACTTTCTTCCCATTTAAAGCCACATAATCCAAGTATAACTGCAATGATGAATAATAATGTAAGAACCATGTTTCCACCGGCATAAGAACCTCTCTGTTCAAATACACTATATTTCTTGCTCGACTGATGAATCCAAGCCATTGCTGGCAGCAAAACTCTGAAAGGAAAGAAATTTGCATATACTCCAGTGAGGTCAAGAGCTCTAGAGAAAACCATTGAAAAACGATATAATAAAAACAGGAAAGATGAGTACAATCCCCGTCACAGGAATGGGATCCGACCAATTCAAATCCTCAATTTTTCCTTCCCCTTCCCTATCAAACCTTTCTCCAATCAAATCTCAAAATTTTCAACCAACTGTTTTGGGAAGCTAACAGCATAACCGATCGAACTAGTAGCCAATGCTGCAAAATGCAAAACCTTGAACAGCGGGTAATGCCGATGGATTCATCGACATCAACAGCTCCATAGGCTCAAAAGCATTACCTTTATTAATCTCTGTAATCCCCCAAAACAACAAAATTCCCCGAAGGAACCATAATCAATTGAACGGACCGGTCGAAATTTATAGCCTTTCAAGCATTGTGCATGGAATCCCCAACAATTCTATAAACAAATGGAGTTATGACATGAAGCCCCAAAGTAAGAACAGTCACAGGCATCGCGGGGAAAATCGATTTAAATCACCAAGAAGCAAACACAAGAGAGCCCAAGGAACTGCTTATCCCAAAAGAAAACCCAATTAGCACCAGTGATGTTATAGAAAGCAGCATTAGAAAGCAAAGAGCCCAGTTTGTCGCATCAATGTAACCTTCAAGTTGCCATACATTACTCCATTGTAACCAACAGCAGTGATACATGGAACAGAATTTTTATTTTATTTTTTTTTATTTTTTTTGTAGATATATGGAAGAAAACTATAGTGCATCCATGCTTCTCTGTATCAGATGCAAGAATATGCAATATGTTGGTATCGATTCTTCTACACAATCATCCAGATTATTATACCTGCTATTGGTCGGGCGATCATTGGGTTGTATCCAAATCGGCGGCAGATTCAACAGTGAAGGCGCCGACGAAGCCGACCCAAACAACGAGGTCGTCTCCAGCATTGGCGCATCCGGCACCGAATGAACATCCTGCCCATGCATCCCAAGCTTCCCGGATGAGTTGGGTCGCGGCAGAACCGTCCGATCCGCATCGTTCAACGCGACCCCAGAGGACATCAGCAGCTCCCAAAATTTGACCACATCGACCCTAAATTCCATTTTTTCTCGAAATCGATCTCAGATTGTCGGAGGAGGTCGATGGAATCGGAGGCGCACCCGTCGAATTAGGGGTCGAACTCGCGGGAGTAGAACTGGAAGACGAAGCGATGGTTGAGGTCGAGATCGACGAAGGTGAGGCCGACCTGGATGGGCTTGAGGAGATCGACGTTTGACTTTTGGGTTTGGTAGTGGTAGTCGGAGGTGGTCTTGAAGGATCCGATAGGGTGGAGGATGATGCCGGGGAACTCGGCGATGATGATTTGCTTTGGGATAATGGTTGTTGGAACATAATTTCCTAGTGAGGATATTTGTCTAGATGATGAGAGTGGTGGAAATGAATGTTGCTTGCTACTTGTATATGATGGTGAGGCAATCTTGGATGGCCTGCTGATTATAGAGAATGATGGCAGCCATTTGGTTGATAGTAGAAAGGGGAAAAAATTTGGGAATTTTTTTTTTTTTTTTTGTGAATGTTTGTGGGGTGTGAGATGAAGAAAGAAAGGAGGGGCTGCCAATTGTGCTCGGCCAGTGAGGGAAAAGTGTCACGAATTTTCTGGACAACACTCCCCATACCTTAATTATTAACAACATTCCTCATTTCTATATTCTTTGTTTGTTTATTTATTTATTATTATTATTATTATTTTTAATTTCTTTTAATTTCTACTACCAAATTCTAGAACATGCTACATGTAGGACTAAAAGTGTAAATAAAAACTTATAATAATAGTTAAAATAGTTAATTAAGGAAAAATATTTAATTAAACTAGCAATTTCATAGTTAAAATAGGTGTATTAAATCTATGTGACAAAATAATTATATCATGGTTTTTACGGAAAAATATGATTTATATTACCGGTTATTGGAATTTTTTTTTTTACCTAAAGAATTTATTTATTTAATTATTTATTTATTTTAAAAACGCTACAATCTTCCCCCCTTAAAGAAATTCGGTCCCCGAATTTAATTTAAAACTCCCCCCAATTACTAAAACATTCTGCCAAAACACTCAAATCGTCGGGGCTCCGAAATCATCAATACGTAACTAAAATCAACTCCGTCAAGTATAACGCAATCATCGGAGTTATGGTGAAAATAAAATATCAAAGCCCAATACGTAAACCAACATAATATACATCAAAACTATAACTTATATAGTGCGCGTCGTAGTAAAATCGGCTAAACATCTTAATAAAGAAACGCGCATAAACCTCTTTTTAAAATCGCCGTGCGATGCACATGTCACGGCATAAGTAGCGGACGTTTATTTTTTTAAAAAATAGCTATATATATATATATCTTTTATTTAACATACACGTCACGCCTGGATACTAAATCAAATAGTAATGATTATAAAAATATACTGCTCAAACTGAAATCAATCCCAACCACATCATAAAAATATCCTGTGCGTCCGGTGCGCACAGAAATCGAAACCAAATACAGATGCCATGAATACGCACAGAAACAAAACTAAGTGCAATGGGTGTGCACCAAAATCATCTGTCAAGTGCAACGGGCGTGCACGACTCTAACATCAGGTGCATCTAATCTGCACAAAATCTCGATTTAGTGTATCCGGTGTGCACAAAATCGCATCAAGTGCGCCAAGTGTTCGCAAGAATCTCAATCAGGTGTACATGGTGCACGAAAACATACACCGAATATCAAAATCGAAATCACAGTACGAAAATGCATGAAAACTAGGTCGAAGCATATGTCAAAATCATGTGTAACCCATATGCACGAAATCAAATCAAATCTCATAATGTATAAAACCAAATCGAGTGTACTGGGTATGTACAAAACAATATTAATACAACTAATATATGAAACACCAATAGAATATAATGAATATACACATAAGAAATACCAATCGTAGAACAAAATCATCAAAATACCAAAATCCAAACAACGGAAATATGAAATTCAAATCACCAAATCACAATCGTAAACACTATCGTCAATGTGCGCCTCTTTTCTCTGATGTTGACTGCTCCGAACTCGTCTCTTCGTAGGTGTGCTGACTGCGCTACCAACGGCAATACTCATATCTAGAGTCTCCCACGCAATCTATCCCTTCATCTGATATCCGGACTACATTAAACTTTTCGATCGATTCATCAAAATCCTATAATTCCCCGAAAACTCAACATTCAAGTACTGTTTAAAAATATCCAGTACATACCGCAGCATCTGCGGACCAGCCGTAGAATGGCAAACCCAAGCCTCACTAATGGCACAGCGGAACTGCCGTAAACCGTAAGGTTCATGGGCGTTCTCGTGGTCATTATGTCGAGTTAGGGTTTCAATCTTCTAGAGGGTCCATAGAAATACCTGCATGTTCTCCAGAATACCTTAAACTTGGGAAAATGGGTTTCTGACAATCGTTTGAATTCTTTAACTTCGTCTGGACGGCATGTGAATACCCTTCGTCCGCACGCTAAACAATACTTCATTCCTCAAGAATAACCGATACCCTAATGGTTATCGCATTCGAGCCGCAGCTCCCTCCGCCCGTGCGCCCGTGGTAACAGAAACCACCATCCGATATCGACGAAGATAGATCAAAGGAACGAATGAAATGCGGTGCAAAGAAATGTACATCCTAAGGCTCCTTAAGCAGAGTAGCGTAACGTAAGTATGCCGCGGATCATACCCACGGTACGTCACTCTACCTAAGTTACCTACTCCATCAACCAAGGGTCACCCTAGACTTATACAAGGTTAAACCTAGCGCTCTGATACCAACTTTGTCACGACCCGAAAGTACGGAACGTGACCGGCACTAAGATTACGAAGCGTCTAGAGGCGCAACATAACCTAAGTAAGCCGAAGCCCAGAAATCTAAACCATAAAAGAAGAAGAAGTAAAGGAAAACATGTAGAAAACAAGTTTAAAAGCATCATCCAATTTTCTCAAAAATTTCGGCAGAGTCTCCTTTGTAAAAACTGGCCCCAAACGGGTACAAACAAGTATAAATACATATAAACAATAAAATGGCATTCCCAAGCGGGAGCTAGATCTACGCCAACAGGCGGAAACAACCACACCAATGCACAATAGTATACAATGCCAAAGGGGCGAGGCTCAAAACTAAAAAAGAAACAAATCCACCAGATACCATAATAATACATGCGCGACCCTAAGGTCGAAATAAATAACTGGTCCATTAAACTAATCAAGTATACAAGTTTGGTTGATGGAGTTTACTAGATACAAATGAAATAATAAAAATACAACGGCGGTCCAGATACAAATGAACCAACCTAACGTGCAAATCACCCGTAATGAAATGATGTGCCAGCAAACTGCCAAGGAACCCTGTACATCAACCTGTAATAAAAATTTGGCACAACGGGGGTGAGTTGCCAACTCGTGAGTAGAAAATATCTGCGAAAAGAAATCGAATGTACGACGCTATCCTAGGTCATAATAATACACTACTATATCCCAATCATCTAGTAATAGCAGGGTAATACTACGTGTAAATGCAAATACTCCGTGCTCGTGTCAGTGCCTCAAGTAATAATATGTCATGTAAATGAATATGCATGCACTATGAATGTAAAACAATCAATCCTGAAATCTAGAAATATCTATATAAAGAAAATCTTTAACTTTTATCATGGTAAATTTGTATAGAAATCTGAAATATCATCGATGAAATCCATGGAAATCCGTGTCAAGTATCGACACAAAACATGTAAATCTCAAGTCTCAATATCTCATAGTCTCAATATCTCGGGCTCCGTCAGTCCGGATCGGCCCATATCATCAAATCTCACGACAACGGTCGGTATCCTCCGGATATCCGCCGCGTCAGACATCACCGGTAGATAGTCCTCCCCTGCCAGGCTCATCGTCTACAACTCGATCTTCTTGCCCCGGGGTACCATACCGGGCCCACCATGTACCCGAAACGGTTCATCCACTCCTCGAATCGGGTCTCGAAATCCAACAGAAAACATGAAATCTCATGGTGGACGACACATACATCACGAGAAAACCGCATCTTATGTTTTAAAAAGAGAGGAGGAGAGAGAGAGAGAAGTTTTTATATATATTTTTGCGGTTTTCCCCAAAATCCAGAAATCTCATAGAAATCCAAAATCCCCAAAATCATGAGCAAGTAAATGATAAGTATCGGCATAAACCCCACAATACTGCATGATAACATGAAAATGTGAATGTATGAAATGTCTAAGTAATAAATGCAATGTCTAGACTAACACCTGAGAGTAATCACATTATTATGTTTATCTAGCCTTTAACTGATTCTATCAATAAAATATAATATGTTCTAAAGTGTACGTGACATAACAATTACCGATGATGATGTGTGTAAGCCGGCAAATAAGTGTACGTGAAATATGCGCATCATCGGTAACGGTGCTGGTGTCCTAACAGGCAGAGTTTTATATTAACTAAAGAAACATATGTATGAACATGCAACTTGATGATTACAATCTGAATGTAAAGATGAAAGTGTATTTCTAACTACAACTATATGACTCTAGTCTAAACTAGTATCTATCTAACCTACTAAGGAACTAAACTAAAGGAACTAGTCGATAGGAAATAAGAATCCACCTACAGTCTGAGTCGATATATCTAATAGTCGGCAACCCAGCCTCAACAGCGTCACGTACATAGTACGACTACCTTTAGTTAAGAGTGCGGATCAATACTCACATCTATGCCTCGTACGGTAAAATCTATCGTACGGCATCCCAAAATCGGGGTACGGGTCAACTATCACCTATGTACATCATCATTCGTACAATATCATCATCAAATAATGTCATGATCAAAGGTACTGTACTGTAATCGAATACATCCCAATTCATCAATCATATATCATTGTCTGCGTAAATATACATCGTCAATTGGTCCTCAGAAATATCATGTCACATATATCATATCGTAATTCAGTCATATATTACAGTCCGGGTTCTATTCTAGAGTCTCGTATATCTCAATGTCATCATATAACATCCTTATATCACATATACGTTCTGTGTGTGCGTGTGTGTATCTAGCTGAAACCTACGAATTCCCTACGTTCATCCTCTGGTAAAGTCTTTCTAAATCAGTTCAGTCCAACCTAATGTCTTTAATAGGGTCCGCCTCGCCAAGAATCTAAGGTCCCGTCCGACTTCCTAATGGCAATAAGTAATATTCCTATTCTACGTTTGCGGGGGTGCTAAACGCCATCCACCCGACTTCCCCTGTAGATATACATCTACTCACCTCAAACCTTGAACGCTGAAGTCGATGACGCCACGCTCTCCTCGTCGTCCCGTAGTCCACGAGTGGGTGCTTGGTATCGGTTAGAATCGGCCTCAGAACTCGGAGGGTAACTTTCGGGATCGGAACTGGCTATCTCAAATCAGGATCGGCCGAGATCTCAAACCAAGGTTATAAAATATCCTCCAAAACACTTTCTTCCCATTTAAAGCCACATAATCCAAGTATAACTGCAATGATGAATAATAATGTAAGAACCATGTTTCCACCGGCATAAGAACCTCTCTGTTCAAATACACTATATTTCTTGCTCGACTGATGAATCCAAGCCATTGCTGGCAGCAAAACTCTGAAAGGAAAGAAATTTGCATATACTCCAGTGAGGTCAAGAGCTCTAGAGAAAACCATTGAAAAACGATATAATAAAAACAGGAAAGATGAGTACAATCCCCGTCACAGGAATGGGATCCGACCAATTCAAATCCTCAATTTTTCCTTCCCCTTCCCTATCAAACCTTTCTCCAATCAAATCTCAAAATTTTCAACCAACTGTTTTGGGAAGCTAACAGCATAACCGATCGAACTAGTAGCCAATGCTGCAAAATGCAAAACCTTGAACAGCGGGTAATGCCGATGGATTCATCGACATCAACAGCTCCATAGGCTCAAAAGCATTACCTTTATTAATCTCTGTAATCCCCCAAAACAACAAAATTCCCCGAAGGAACCATAATCAATTGAACGGACCGGTCGAAATTTATAGCCTTTCAAGCATTGTGCATGGAATCCCCAACAATTCTATAAACAAATGGAGTTATGACATGAAGCCCCAAAGTAAGAACAGTCACAGGCATCGCGGGGAAAATCGATTTAAATCACCAAGAAGCAAACACAAGAGAGCCCAAGGAACTGCTTATCCCAAAAGAAAACCCAATTAGCACCAGTGATGTTATAGAAAGCAGCATTAGAAAGCAAAGAGCCCAGTTTGTCGCATCAATGTAACCTTCAAGTTGCCATACATTACTCCATTGTAACCAACAGCAGTGATACATGGAACAGAATTTTTATTTTATTTTTTTTTATTTTTTTTGTAGATATATGGAAGAAAACTATAGTGCATCCATGCTTCTCTGTATCAGATGCAAGAATATGCAATATGTTGGTATCGATTCTTCTACACAATCATCCAGATTATTATACCTGCTATTGGTCGGGCGATCATTGGGTTGTATCCAAATCGGCGGCAGATTCAACAGTGAAGGCGCCGACGAAGCCGACCCAAACAACGAGGTCGTCTCCAGCATTGGCGCATCCGGCACCGAATGAACATCCTGCCCATGCATCCCAAGCTTCCCGGATGAGTTGGGTCGCGGCAGAACCGTCCGATCCGCATCGTTCAACGCGACCCCAGAGGACATCAGCAGCTCCCAAAATTTGACCACATCGACCCTAAATTCCATTTTTTCTCGAAATCGATCTCAGATTGTCGGAGGAGGTCGATGGAATCGGAGGCGCACCCGTCGAATTAGGGGTCGAACTCGCGGGAGTAGAACTGGAAGACGAAGCGATGGTTGAGGTCGAGATCGACGAAGGTGAGGCCGACCTGGATGGGCTTGAGGAGATCGACGTTTGACTTTTGGGTTTGGTAGTGGTAGTCGGAGGTGGTCTTGAAGGATCCGATAGGGTGGAGGATGATGCCGGGGAACTCGGCGATGATGATTTGCTTTGGGATAATGGTTGTTGGAACATAATTTCCTAGTGAGGATATTTGTCTAGATGATGAGAGTGGTGGAAATGAATGTTGCTTGCTACTTGTATATGATGGTGAGGCAATCTTGGGTGGCCTGCTGATTATAGAGAATGATGGCAGCCATTTGGTTGATAGTAGAAAGGGGAAAAAATTTGGGAATTTTTTTTTTTTTTTTTTGTGAATGTTTGTGGGGTGTGAGATGAAGAAAGAAAGGAGGGGCTGCCAATTGTGCTTGGCCAGTGAGGGAAAAGTGTCAGGAATTTTCTGGACAACACTCCCCATACCTTAATTATTAACAACATTCCTCATTTCTATATTCTTTGTTTGTTTATTTATTTATTATTATTATTATTATTTTTAATTTCTTTTAATTTCTACTACCAAATTCTAGAACATGCTACATGTAGGACTAAAAGTGTAAATAAAAACTTATAATAATAGTTAAAATAGTTAATTAAGGAAAAATATTTAATTAAACTAGCAATTTCATAGTTAAAATAGGTGTATTAAATCTATGTGACAAAATAATTATATCATGGTTTTTACGGAAAAATGTGATTTATATTACCGGTTATCGGAATTTTTTTTTTTACCTAAAGAATTTATTTATTTAATTATTTATTTATTTTAAAAACGCTACAAGAGGTGGGAGCCCGTAAAAGATGCAGGCGACGTGGTGCCCTTCCGGCGAGGAGATGGAGACGGACGGAGATCCCGCGAGGAGATCGGAGTGGAGATGAAGACCGGAGGACTCGGATCAGTCGGTATATCTCTTCCCCTTCTTCTAGTTAGCTAGATCTAGTTTAATGGCCCGATCCGGGTGTTTAGTGCGCGGTGGTGCCGGTTTGCTAAGTCCGCAAAATTTAAGTTATTCACCGTTTCCGCATTCCGGCGTCGGATTGACGGCCGGGGCGCCGCCGTGCACTTACACCTTCTACGCCTGGACCGTTGGTACTGAGGCACGAACTGAATGTTTTTAGACTTGTTTCATGTGTTGATCTGTATCGGGAAAACTTAGGTGTTTGAATGTTCGATCGGAAAGTTTAACATTTTCTAATTATCTGGAATGTGATACAATAATTGGAATTCATAAGTAGTTATGAGATAACTGAATGAATGTTATAAACATAGCAGTTTAGTCTCACTTGATCGGTTGCCACGGAATTTTGATGTGATCAAAAGTCCGTCGCAATCACGTAGCGTACGCGGATACTCACCGGGTAAACTTAATAGACAGATACACCCATTAGCCCCGACCAAGTGACTGTAGGAGAACCCCGTCGCCGAAAGCATCCGTTCGGGTGCTCGCGGTAGCGGTGTTCCGCCTTGGTGCACTTCGTCGACGGCATCGGGGGTGCGGCCGTCTACTAAAGTTTGCGACGAGCATTCGATCAGGATGTCGGGAATCTTGTTGAATTGCCCGACTTGATAAAGAAAAGTGTTTTTGATAATGAGACTAAAATGCGGGGTTTATAATTGTCAGGCATGTGATGTCTAAGGAATTCATTTGATTAGGCATGCGATGTCTAAAGAGATTGCGGATCCAACTATTGTAGTTTTACACTTTCTTTTCTGTGACCGTAAGTGTAATATGTGATATCGCCGGTTTCGTTGCTATATGTCAACGACAATTGGGATGCGCATATTTACTTACGTTGATGACATGTGATGTTATGTGTTGCTGGATATGTTATATTGGATCATCGTGTTTGAATAGCCGGGGGTTTTTATGTGAGATGAGTGTTTTTCATTTTCATTCATGTAAAAACTTGTATGTAATATTCTTTTATTTGGGGCACTTCCAAGTTGCGGATGATGTCACCCTTTGTATATTATTTACTTTTCCGCACTAGGATAGACCCAAGGAGGGGAGCACAAGTAACCGGGTTCTGGAGTCCAGTGGGAGACCAACTCGAGGAGTCGAGTCCGGGTCTCCTAACTCCAGAATTGGTAGGGTTGCTTGTCGCTCTCGTAGGGGTCTAGGGGTGTGGGTTTGGCTATTCATCACGACCGTGGAATCCGTGTTTTATACTGGCTCGTATTAAAAACACGGATGTCCTAGTATATCCAATATTTCATATGATATTTTCTGCTGCGATATCTGTGATGTGATCATGTGATATGTTCTGTGATGGATACAATATATAGTATATATGATATATTATATAAACGTTAGTTATGTTTTACACCCGCGCTAGCCCTGTCCCGCTCTGCCGTTAGTTACCTAACCTAACGTTTCACGAGGGGACATCGAGACGAATGCGGATGGCATAAGTGTACGTCGTATTTATCTGTGATGTTTAGGTACTTAAATGATGGGACTTCATTAATGAGATTAATGAAATAAAAGAAACCTAAGATGTTGTAGAATCGAATTTCAAAATAAAACAGGTAGCTACAGTTCTTACTTTGCACAGCGGTATATGTGATATATCCTGCACCTTATTCGATGAGGAAAGGACTGAGATCCCTTCACTGGGAGTGACTCCTTTAGCAATAACTGGCAGATGCTACACACTCGGTTTGTCTTTTGATTGCTTTTAAGAGTTTTTGCTTTGCACAGTGATATATATGATATATCCCGCACCTTATTCGATGAGGAAAGGACCGACGATCCCTTCACCGGGAGTGACTCCTTTAGCAAAACTAGAAAAGCCTCAAAAATACTCCATTTTAAAATCATTTGATTCTACAACGATATCAAGTTCATTACGCAATAGGTTTTCAGAAAAACCTGTCGTAGCCCTCCGTCATTTCAGATAAGTCCTAGTTAGTATCCGTGCTACGTTTGTTGGCCTGCGTCAAAGCGTAGTGTGCGGTAGCTAACTAGTATTTATCTGTTTATGCATATGATGCAGATTGGATTAGGGTAGTCGTGCGACTTTGTTGGCCTGCGTCAAGGGTCGTACGGGTGGGTTTAATTCAATCAGGAAATGACGGGTTGAACTTGACTAGCGCACTATGGTTTGTTGGCCTGCATCAAGGTCATAGGACGCTAGGGGCAAAATTATCGGGAATTTCAAGTGTTGAAATTTGCAATGAGATTGCATACCTTCTATGAGATAGTTGGATCCCGATACCCGCTGCGAGTAAGAGTTACTCCTGGGAGAGTTTTACACATTACAATTAGCCGATTAAGAAGGTGTCTAGAAAGGTGTTAACGAGGTTACGCCTCTGGGAAAACGAGATTTACATTAATTAGGTTCGTACGAAAGCACGGGGGACCTCCCTCAAAGTACCGACACTGGCCTGGCTGAAAGATTGGCGAACTTGTAGTGTGTAATTAATCCCGGCTAGTCTTTCCTTTTAGGGTTTGAAGGAAGATTTGATAAAAAAAACAGTGGGAGCCATCCTGATTAGATAAAATAATAACCAATCTGATCTTGCAAGAGCGCACGCTGAGTGTTTTCTTCTCTCTCTCTCCAGGTAGCGACCATATCACGCCTTAATCAAGATAATAATACGGATGTATTGACCGAACCCACTTGTTATACTGAGCTGGGGAACATTGATCCCGCTCCAACTTATAATTGTTATAAGACAGAGCAGGAAATTGGGGATTACCAGAATTCCCGTGCCGCCCAAACGAAGAAAGTGCATATGATGCATCTCCTTCGGGTGCGTTCATTACAAAGAACTGTTTCTCAAATGTCCTCTACGTCCTGGGTATTTGATACCGGATCAGGATCCCAGATATGTAATCTGTTACATAGGGCTACAGAAAGGTAGAGAACTGAGAACGGGTGATAAGTTTCATGAGGCAGAAAACGGGGCAAGTGTTGCAGCCAAGTCTGTTGGTCACTGTCACCCTGTATTCCAAATACATTGATTATGAACGAATGTTATTAGATACTGAACCTGATATACAAAATCATATCAGTTTCTTTACTAGTAAAGAAAGGATATAATTTTGTATTGATGGATAATGTTTTTGAACATTTCCTATATCAAAAGTTGATCGGTTCAGGCACGTTATCTAAAAGCATTGATGTTCTAAATCAAACTACAGTTCTTTAGTATACGGAACACACACAAGAGGAAGAGTTCAGAAATGAACGAATCCTTCTTGAGGCATTGTAGACTGGGTCATATCAATGCGATCCGACTGGCTGAAGTTACATTTTAGATGCATATTTAAATCAGTTTGAATTTACATCTTGTGAAACTTGCCAGTCATGTCACAGAGATAAGATGACCATAGCTCCATTTACTGGAAACAGAGAAAGAGTTAGTGAACTCTTGGGATGATACATGTTGATGTATGTAGGTCCCCAGTCTACACTTGCCAAGACCGGTTCTTTATACTTCATTAAATTCTCTGATGATCTCTTTTGATTCAGACATATGTTCCTGTTGAAACACAAGTCAGAACCTTTTGAGATATTCACAGAATATAAGTTAGAAGTAGAGAACCAAAACGGGTATAAGTATTATGTCCTATGATGAGATCAAGGAGGAGAATACTTGAGCACGGAATTCTTGGACTTTTCTAAAGGAGAATGAGATTCTCTCTCAGCATTACTCCTCCGTATACACCATAGCACGATGGTATATCGGGGCGGAGCAATCACACCCTATATGATATGGTGTGCTCTATGATGAGTACTACTGAGTTACCTATTTCCTTTTGGGAGTTATGCGCTTGAGAAGCTGCATACCTATTGAATAGGGTTCCAATCAAATCAATTGCCTATCGCTTCATATGTGATATGGAAAGGGAAGAGCCCATATCTTAAGTTAGTTAAGATTTGGGATTGTCCGGCCTATGTCTAAAAGCAAAATCCGGACAAACTCGAGGCAAGGTCAATTATGTAGAACTGGAAGTGTTTCAGCTATACAAACTACAGCAAATGATTTGATAGAACCAAAGGATTCAGTAGATTCCAACGAACCTCAGCCTCTCCGCCGATCTAGTAGGGTTCCTCACCCACCCGAGAGATACTTCGGTTTCTCTATGACAGTGGGAGCGAGGATTGCATCATGAGATGATGACCCAACTAGTTTCGAGCTGGCCATCAAGAGTGGGACTCTGTAAGAATGGCTGGATGCTTAGCGATCTGAGATGGAATCCTTATACACCAACAAAGTATGGACTTTGATTGCTATATCTGAAGGGTTAAATCCCCATCAGGAGCAAGTATATCTTGAGAAGGTTGCTTGGTGTAGATGGAAAGCTTGAGACTTTCAAAGCTAGACTTGTTAAAGGTTTTCGTCGTCGACCAGGCGTGGACAATGATGAAACCTTTTCAAGTGGCTATGCTTAAGTCCATCCAGATCCTACTTGCCACAGCTACATACCATGACTACGATATCTGGTGGTTGGGTGTCATGACTGCTTTTTCTAAATGATGTTTTAGAAGAGAGAGTCTATAAGTACACAGCCAGAGGGCTTCGTAGAAAGTGGGAGCAGCGGAAACGTGTGCAAGATGTTTTATATGATAAAACAGGTATCGCGGAGTTGGAACGTCGGTTTTGATGAATTAGTCAAAGAGTTTGACATCATCAAAATGGTAGATGAACTTTATATAAACAAAAAGGTAGTAGGGAGTATGGTGGTGATCCTCGTAGCGTACGTGGATGACATACTCAGGATAGGGAAAGAGTTTCCTATGCTACGCTCGATCAATCTCCGCTTATCACAATGATTCTCCATATGGGATCAAAGTGATACCTCCTAAATCCTGGATTTTTTGATCTATGAGATAGATCTAAATGGATGTTAGGATACTCACTAGTTGTAGTGAGAAGGTATCAATCGATCCTGGGGAGAATCACTGGAAGTGTTCCAGGGTGATAAAGACGACTGAATGTCAGTCACAGGCATTGTCTTTACCCTCAGTAAAGGGACGGTATGTTGGAAGAGTTCCAAGCTAGATACCATGGCATAATAGACGATAAAGGCTCGATACATCGCTACTTAAGATGCTACCAAAGAGGCTGTTTGGGTGTATATTGGTTCATGAGATGAACTATGTTCCTCCCATTGTGAGACAATGGAGTTGTGGCTTGTGCCAAGGAACGCAGGTCCCATCAGTGATCCAGACATATTCTAAGGCAGTATCACCTGATCATGGAGATGGTTGATCTCTAAGGGATCGAGGTTAGGAGAGTAGACTCAGAGGACGACACGGCGGATCCACTCACGAAGGCCTATTCCCAGAAAGAGACTTTTATGGGATGGTTGAGTATGAGATACTACAACCACTGCTACAGATGGCCCTAGTGCAAGTGGGAGATTGTTAGTTATATGTATGCCCTAGAGGCCATTACTATACATAGGATGTATATTGTAGTGGATGCTTGGACATATATAGGGAGGACTTTCTTGCTCGACATGATAGTATGCTATCTGGTTGATCTTTACCTTAACGTGTACACTGATTGTCTCTCTGTTACATGTTGGTAAAGCCCTTAGGATGTGTACTTGACTACCTGGACTATGATGCGGATCATACTAGTGGGGACATGGTAGTCCATAAGTACATCCTTCAAAGTCCCTAGTCGTGGGTATATCGAGACGGGGCATCGATATACCAGAGTAGACTAGCGTATACCTTCTCGACCCATACAGATGGGCGATAGATGATCCCATATCCATTGGTGTTTGACATCAGAGATGATATACGGGTGCTCAGTGGAGACTGGGTACACTGGACGGACTCGCCGAGAACTCCCAGATGGTATTATACCTTACGTCAGATGGCAGTTCTCTGGTGACACTGGTACAGAGTATTCTGTTGACCCGAGATCGTCATAGAGTCTTGTGTGGTTCCCACTGTGCTTTGATTTCCACCTTACCACGTCCAAGAGGGCGTGCAAAACGGTGGTTTTTGGGTACAGTCCCGAATCACATGGAGGCAATGAGCGATAGGAGAGGATTCGTCTCTCCCGGTATAGGGAGTTGATGTTGCGCTGTGTTCGATTGGCTATAACCGGAAATCCCTGGCCAGGGTTGCTGAGATTTACTGGTAAGTGTTACCAGTAGTTTCTCGAATTGTTATAGACCTCATATCGACACGACTTATCGAGCTATTGGGGTCTGACGTTTACCACCCCTAGGCAAGGTATGCGACATATCAGACGACGAGACCGGACTGTACGGTAAGTGTTACTGGTTGGATTCACAGGAGTGTGAGCGGGCTTGCTCGTCGATCTTCTGATCGCTCAATACCCGGGTGGCCGTTACTTTTAGCAGACCGCTTGCGGCTTGTAGGTGCTTGATATGATCATCATCTGCTACCGGCGTATTGACGAGTGTTTAGAGTCCTACACAGAGGTTTCCTGGCTCAAGCGAAATGAAATAGGAGCGCATATGAGATATGTGCGGGACCGAGAATAATGCGTGTATGTGATACCGTATTTCATTCTCGCGATGAATGTGTCGAATGGTTGTATGCGATATAACCTAGTTATCGAATCAAGGATTGATTCGATAAATCGATACATTGTATACTAGTCGGTTGTGTGCGACATGACCGGATCATTGAATCAAGTTTTGATTTAATGATTTAATGCATAATTATATATTTGATATATTACTTTGCATTAACTAGTATTGGTTCACTTTAAATGGATTTTCTCACTTGAAGTTCACAAGTTGTATATGTGATATACTTTTGTGCACTTGATTGTATCATGTTTGATGATACATGCTTACTTGAGTTTGTGTAAAGATTAAACCATGGTTATTTAAATGGTTAGGGTTTTGTTTTTCATATCTATTTATTCATTTATTTATTTATTTCTTTTTGGAAAAGAATATGAAAGAAAATGGTGGCTTATTTTGTTTGATTTTGAAGCTTCATGAAGCTTTGACTAAGTGACCATTTTGTCTCATGCTTAACCCTAACCATTCCACATAACCCTAGTTCATTCTCTACACTTGACCATGGTTATTATTATGATAAGTATTCATTATATTTTCTTTTTGAAAAAAAAAACTTATCATCATATACTTCATCTTCTTCATCTTCTTCTTCAAGAAGAAGCTTGTCTCCATCAATGGCAACTTGAGAAAATGAGTGAGAAATCCAATTCTAAAGTGAACCCACTTCCTATTTCTTTATCCTTTACCACTTGCCAAGTAGTATAGGGTGTTTTCTTCACAAGTTTCATGACTTGGTGAAGTGGGAGCTTGATCTAGTGATGCTTCGACGTAGATCATCTTCGGCATCGAAGTCGATGACCTAGCCCGCCCATTTTTCCGATGAAGCCGACGCTAGAGCCCGGGATTCGATTTGGACAGCGAGGAGACTTCATTGCGGAGCTATGGAGGTGGAGGACCGGATCTACAAAGGTTGTATTTCCGTTCTTTTAGTTAAGTTGTTAACTAGTTTCGTTTTTCTCCTAGACTTCTAGTTAACGATCCGTATTAGGGTTTCTCGGCACTTGTAAAATTTGAAATTGGCATGGTTGATGCCTTGTGAGACCTCTTTAGTGTGCCTAGGAACCCTACACTACCAACATTCATCAAACTCTAAAATGGTATGCATCTCTCTGCAAATTTCAGTTTCTTTAGAAATTTCCAATGTATATTTTTGCCCCATGCTCTTATGACCTTGGCGTTGGTCAAAATGTCATAAGTCATATGTCAAGTTCTATCCGTCATTATCCAGGTTAATTTGAACCCATCCGTACATATCCTTGACGTTGGCTAAAATGATAATACGACTGTCCCAAACTAACTCATCTATCTATGCAACAAATGAATACCCAGCAGCTACCAAACACTATGCCTTGGCGTTGGTCAAAATACATAGCTTGAATACTACTGACCATCCATAAGAAATGACGGAGGGCTACGACTGGTTTTGGCGAAACCGTGAACGTAGTGAACTTGATATAATCGAAGGAACCTGATAGCTTTTTAAAAGGAGTGGTTAAAGCTCCGCAATTAAAAATTCTGCTCTTTTAAAATAACCGAGTGGTTTCTTTTAAATTTGTTCCTACGATTTAACTTTGATTTATTTTCTTTGCATTATAATAATGTGTCCCATCATTTATCCTATCATTGCAGAAAACAACGAAAATACCACGTCCTCTTATGCCATCCGCATTCGCCACTGGGTCCCATCATCACCCGTTAGGTTACTTAACTAACGACAGAGCGGGGGCTGGGCTAGCGTGGGTGTAAAACATAAGTGACGTCTAATAGCTATCAAATATAGATATTGTACATTCGTTAGACGCAATAATAAACATTCCAGATCACAGATGAACTTTATTGGATATACAAGCAATCCGCATTTGCTTTGAGCCTGCAATAAAAGACGGATTACACAGTTGTGATGAATAGCCATTACCCACCCTAGACCCCTACGGGTACGGCAAACTACCTGCCAAGTACCCGAAGTGAAGCGGTCTCCCTCAACAAAGTGAGTAGGCCACTAAACACTTCAAAGTACCCGGTAGTTTGTGTACCCCGCCTTGGGTCTATCCTAGGAGCAAAAAACAGTAAAAAGAAATAATACAACGGTGACTACAACCGCAACCTGGATGTGCCCCGCAAAAGAATATTACATCATATTACATTTACATCGAATGAATGAATATTAAACCCATCTCATACCCCGGCTAATCATCACAACAGTCCAACACAGTTCATATACACAAACAGTAAACATTTCAGAAATGTGCAACCCCCTGCCAACCGACATACTAGCAGTTATGGGAGGTTTATGAACACATTAAACATTACAGATACAAACCCAATTAGCAAATATCTTAGAATATCGATCGAATACCATATTCCGTGTCTACCCCAAAAGCAAACCTGCACTGAAGCAACCTGGGTAGAAACAGAGCATACAGGAAACCAAAACACCAATAAATATGAATAACAGAGCAAATCCGAGTCAACTCGGTGTTGACTCGGCGGCGGATCCGCGGCCAAAAGCACCTTCTTGCCGCGGATCCGTGGCCGACTTGCCGAGTTAGGGGCTCGTATTTTCCCAGTATTCTTATATTTCCCTGCTGTGAATTTTAAGGCATATCAAATAATTTTTCAGACATGTTTAAAATTAACAGAAACTTAGGGATCCCGGGGTTTCGTTTTCGTGTTTTCCATCGATCGAACTTCTAATTAGTTGCTAACAAGCTAGTAATGGTTTAGTTGGCTCTGATACCACTGTAAGTCCATGTCACGCACCCCACGAACTTGTGGGGAGGCGGAATATATGAAAAATGATTATCAAAGCTTCGTAACACAGACTTGAGCGCATGAATCGTTATCTAAACCATTGCTAACTATCTACTAGAGGTTTAACTACTCAGATTCGAAGTTATACCTCGCGTTACATGTCCTTCATGTCTTCATCGCTGTCCTCCACTCCTCGTAGGCTTCTTGGAACATCGGCACCTCAACGGCCTCCTCGAATCAAAGACGATCCACCCGAAAGCTCCTACGCCAAGCTCAATCTCAAACTTGAGATAACCAGGTTGCTTAAAGTGCTAATCTAAACTACCTAGGGGATATAGAGTGAGGTTATGGATGTATTAGTCTAGCTAACCCTTGATCTCAACACATGAGAGGTTAGGGTTAGGGTTTGAAGAGAGAGTGAGCTTGAGGAGAGAGAAGGTGAAGATGAGAATGAAATGAGATAATGATGTATCATAATATATATGAAGCATTATTTATTTATCCTAAAATGAAATAATAGAATTAACAACCATGCTTCATAAATATCAATGAGTGATTCATCTCCATGAGTCATTAAGCATTTATGATGCATTAATGACATGGATGAATCACACAAATAAGTCACTAATCTCATTTAATGCAATGCCACCTTACCCCCCCAAGTCACCACTCTTCTAGAACCTTCCCGACAAATTACGAGAATGCCCCTCCAATCCGTGAAAACACAGAAAAACTTTAGACTGTATAAATCCAATAACCCGATACTAGAATCTGGCTTAAACCAAACCCGACTAGTAAAAACTGTCCGAAAAGTCGTACGTGCGTAAACACACGTACGCGTCCGAACCCTTGTCGTAATACCATACGACCTCTATATCGTTTCGCCTGGAGCAGGGAAACTCTCTGTGTGGGACTCTAAAGACTCGACACTACGCTGGCAGTGGGTTTAACCACAGACCTCAAGTGGCACTAGCTGTACGTAACGGTCCCCAGGTAGATGTCGATAAGAAGGCCGATGAAGAAAATCATCCGAACTCCCACTGAGCCTGGTGTGACAATCTCCGTACAGTCCGGTCTGTTCGTCTAAGACTATCGCATATCAAGCCTAGGGGGCGGCAAGCGTCAGTCCCCTAATAGCTGTATAAGTCGTGTCGGAGCGAAGCCCATTACACCCTGAGAAGCTACTGGAACCTACCAGTATATCTCGCTTGCCCAGGCCAGGGACTTTGCGTAATGGCTCTCTGACGCAATGCGATATCATCTCCCAATACCGAGAGAGACGAATCCTATCTAACCACTACTGCCTCCAAGTGCTCGGGACTGCACCCAACTGCTACCTGTTTGCACGACTCCTTTGAGCCGTGGTAGGGTAGCAATCTAAGAACAGTGGGACACACTCGAGGCGAAGTAGCAGTGTCAAGTCTGCGTACTATGCTGTACTCATGTCATCTGGGAACTGTTAACTGACGACGGGTATAATACCAACCAATCAGTTCCCCTGCGAGTCCTGTCCGGTGTACCCGTAACCTAACGAGCACCTGTATACTATCTCCAGTACGACGTACTGATGGCTGTAGGACAGACCATCTCCCCAACTGGGATGAGAAGTGTACACACTTAGTCTACTCCGGAATATCGATGCCCTATCTCGATAATCCAATGACCAGGGACCTGTATAGAATGTTGCTTACAGACTACCCAGCCCCCACTAGTGTGACTGCTATCACAACGCTGGTAATCAAGCAAAGATCCTATGGGCTCTACTAATATGTATAAGTGATACGTTACAAGAAACATATGCACATATTAAAGTAGATACAAACCAAGTAGCATACTACCATTTTTAGCAAGACTGTATATACAACTGTGAATATCCCAAGCTTCCATTAAGTAATATACATACAAGTATGATACAATAATGGCCCCTAGGGCATATACACTAACAATGATTACGGCAGCCTCTTTCAGGAGATGGTTATCATTTCAGGCTTCCAAGGTGACCTGGATAACAGAGTGACTGTCAGAGTTATAGTTTTTCCCTCTTCTGAGGGACAGTATGTTGGACAGGTGGTCCAAGCGGATACTGAGGAAAGGCATGGCGCAGAATACTGATTAAATTCAGTGGACGATACAGTCTAAGAAGTTTTGCTGGAATTGGAGTTCGTTTGTGAACTGGATCCCATCAGATATCCAGACAAATTCTAAAACAAGTATTACTCATTTCGGGAGATAGTCTTCTCCGCGAAGTTGAGATATAAAGAGATACAGAAAGAAACATTGGAGCGGATCCACTCACTGAGGCTATTTCTCGAATGCAATCATTTTCGCAAACGGGCTTTGCGAAACTGATTAGTAGAGAAGTTGGGTGTTCGGTATCACATGGGCTGTGAGGATGCGAAATCGCAATAATTAGCCTTAAGTGCAAGTGGGAGATTGTTGGCTATAGTGCCCTCAAGGCAATTATCATGGTCGCGAACTTGTGATTATGATGATTGATGCAGGACCTATACCGATAAAACAGTCTTACTCAAGATGATAGTATGCTATCTGGTTTGTCATTATCATTATGTTGATAGAGCCTATAGGATTCTTGCTTGACTGCCAGCATTATGATGGCGACCATATATGTGGGAGCTGGGGTCTATAAGCATATCCTTAAATGTCCCTAGTCGTGGGAGTATCGAGACCGGGCATCGATACTCCAGTGTAGATTAGTGTATACTGATCGAGACCCCGACGAGGGGCGGTGGCCAGCTCTCACAAGCCATTGGTGTTAGTTTGTTCACCTAAGATAGTATACAGGTGCTCATTGGGTTATGAGTACACTGGACGGACTCGCCGAGAACCTGCTAGTTGGTATTATACCTATTGTCAGATAGCAGTTCTCAGGTGACATGTGTACAGGTTAGTCTGTTAACCTGAGATCGTCATTTGTCTCGTGTGAGTTCCCACTGTGCTTTGATTACTACCCTACCACGGTTCAAAGGAGTCGTGCAAATAGGTTTTAGTTGGGTACAGTCCTGAGCCACATGGAGGCAGTGATCGGATCGTCGGGGAATCGTCTCTCCCGGTATTGGGGGTTGATGTCGCGTTGTGTATGGATGGCCATCACCATAAATCCGTGGCCACGGTGGACGAGAACTACCGATCCAGGATCGATAGTTTCTCAGGTGGTGATGGGTTTCATACCGACACTGAATATCGCGTTGTTGGGGGTCTGACTTTATCCACCCCCTAGACTCGATATGTGATACTCTTAGATGAACAAACCGGACTGTACGGATATTGTCACTGACAGGCTCAGTAGGGGTTCAGGATGAGTTTGCTCGTCGGCCTCCCTTTCGCTCAATACCTGGGTAGCCGTTACGTACAGCTAGTGCCGCTGACGTGCTTGTGGTTAAACCCACTGCTAGCGTATTGACGAGTCTTTAGAGTCCTACACAGAGGGTTTTCACGGTTTAGGCGATATGGTGTACATGAGGTATGTTGATACATACAAGTGTCCGGTTATATATATGCACATGTTGCGCAGACTTTAATCGGACGGTTGCTAATACTGGCGGCTTGGGATTAAGCCAGATTATTAAATCAGGTTTTGATTTAATAAATTACATATGTATTTATATATATGTATTCTAGTATTATTGTTCACTATTCGTTTTCTCACTCGGCTATTCGTACTTTTATACGAATACGCGTATATATATTTCGATACATGTACCGGGAAGTATTCCGTATTTTATACGGAATAGCTTCTTGAAGATGCCACCTCATTATTGATTTTCTATTATAAAATCAATTAGGAAATGAGGTGGAAAAGGTGACTAGGAAAAAGCATGGGCATGAGTCAAAGCATGGGTTTTATGCATGTAGCAAAGTATGGTTGTATTTCTTTATTTGGAAAATGGTGGAGATTTTTGGAGAGAGAGAGAGAGGGGCCGGCCATTGATTGATGGGGCATTCATTTTTCATTTGATTTACATTACACATTACATGCTAGCTCTCTCTCTCACTCTCACTACTTTCACACTTAGCCATTTTTGCTCATGCAATGTTCACCTCATTCATCATCTTCTTGAGTTGCTCCATGGAGCACATGGTTGAGAGAAAATCATAGTGACACACTAGTACACCCCCACTCTCCATAGCTAGCGACTTTGGAGCGTCGGTTACCTCGTTTGTCGAGGTTGGAGCTTGCGCCGTTTCCCTCGGGTGGATCATCGGAGACAAAGGAAGTCCGGCAACCAAACCACATCAAGGAGCCGCTAGGAGGTTGGAATGAAGACTGAAGGACACGGATCAACTCGGTATAATGATTCTAACTCTTAGTTAGTTTGCTAGATTAGGGTTTAAGGTCGATCCGTAAATCGGGTAATGGTAGCGCCAGTTTTAGAAATTTTTATTCCGCATTTTGGCCGCGTTTCGACGGCCGGGGCGCTGCCGGGACCCTTCAAATACATGGCGATGTATGAGGTCCCCTGTCCACACATGCCCAGACCAGTTCTTTATACTTCATTACATTCACTGTTTATCTCTCAAGATTCGGACATATGTTCCTGTTAAAACACAAGTCTGAACCTATTGAGATATTCACAAAATATAAGTTAGAAGTAGAGAACCAAAAACGGGTATAAGAATTATGTCCTTTGATGAGATCAAGGAGGAGAATACTAGAGCACGGAATTCCTGGACTATTCTAAAGGAGAATGAGATTCTCTCTCAGCATTACTCCTTTGAATACACCATAGCACTATGGTATATCGGGGCGGAGCAATAGCACCCGATGTGATATGGTGTGCTCTATGATGAGTACTACTGAGTTTCCTATTTCCTTTTGGGAGTTACGCACTTGAGAAGCTGCATACGTATTGAATAGGTTTCAAATCAAATCAGTTGCCTACCACTTCATATGTGATATGGAAAGGGAAGAGCCCATATCTTAAGTAAGTTAATATTTGGGGCTGTCCGGCCTATGTCTAAAAAGCTAAATCCGGACAAGCTTAAGGCAAAGTCAGATCTGTGGAAGTTTGTTGGATATCCCAAGCATTAGCAAGGGAATATCTTCTACCAAACCGAGGAACAAAAGTTGTTTTTTCCTCAGCATACCACCTTTGTGAAAGGGAATTTCTTGTGAAGAAATTAGTGGTCATGAGGTAGAACTGGAAACAGTTCCAGCTATACAAACTGCAGCTGATAATTTGGTAGAACCAAAGGATTCAATAGTAACCAATGAACCTCAGCCTCTCCGCCGATCTAGTAGGGTTTCTCACCCACCTGAGAGATACTTCGGTTTCTCTATGACAGTGGGAGCGAGGATTGCATCATGAGATGATGACCAAACTAGTTTCGAGCAGGCCATCAGGAGTGGGACTCTGTAAGAATGCTTGGATGCTTAGTGATCTGAGATGGAATCCTTATACACCAACAAAGTATGGACTTTGGTTGCTTTATCTGAAGGGTTAAATCCCCATCAGGAGAAAGTATATCTTGAGAAGATTACTTGGTGTACATGGAAAAGTTGAGACTTTCAAAGCTATGTTTAAGTCCATCCAGATCCTACTTGCCACTGCTACATACCATGACTACGATATCTGGTGGTTGGGTGTCATGACTGCTTTTTTAAATGATGTTTTAGAAGTGAGCGTCTATAAGTAGACAGCAAGAGGACTTTGTAGACAGTGGGAGCAGAGGAAACGTGTGCAAGAAGCTTTATATGATAAATCAGGCATCGTGGAGTTGGAACATCTGTTTTGATGTGGTAGTCAAAGAGTTTGACTTCATCAAAATGGTAGATGAACCTTGTATATACAAAGAGGTAGTAGGGAGTATGGTGATGATCCTCGTAGAGTACGTGGATGACATACTCTTGATAGGGAAGGAGTTTCATATGCTACGCTCGGTCAATCTCCTCTTATCACAAAGATTCTCCATATAGGATCAAAGTGATACCGCCTAAATCCTGCGTTTTGGATCTATGAGATAGATCTAATTGGATATTAGGATACTCACTATTTGTAGTAAGATGGTATCAATCGATCCTGGAGAGAATCACTGGAAAGGTTCCAGGCTGATAAGAACGACTGAATGTCAGTCGCAGGCATTGTCTTTACCCTCAGTGGAGGGACGGTATGTTGGAAGAGTTCCAAGCTAGATACCGTGACTTACTAGAAGATTAAAGGCAAGATACATCGTTACCAAGGATGCTACCAAAGAGGCAGTCTGGATATATATAAGTTCATGAGATGAACTTCGTTCCTACCATTATGTGACAATGGAGTTGTGGCTAATGCCAAGGAACGCCCGTCCTATCAGAAATCCAGATATAATTCTTAGGCAGTATCACCTGATCATGGAGATGGTTGATCTCCAGGGAGATCAAGGTTAGGAGAGTAGACACAGAGGACAACAGCGCGGATCCACTCACAAAGGCCTTTTTTCCCAGTAGAGGCTTTTATGGGATGGTTGAGTATGAGATACTTCAACCACAGCTAATTGTTGGGTATGTGATACCACAACAGATGGCTCTAGTGCAAGTGGAAGATTGTTAGTTATATGTATGCCCTAGAGGCCATTACTGTACATATGATGTATATTGTAATGGATGCTTGGACATATATAGGGAGGACTTTCTTGCTCGACATGATAGTATGCTATCTGGTTGTACTTTATCTTAACATGTACTCTGATTGTCTCTATGTTACATGTTGATAAAGCCCTCAGGATATGTACTCGACTACTGGAACTATGATGAGATCATACTAGTGGGGCCACGGTAGTCGACGAGTACATCCTATAACTGTTCCTAGTCGAGGGTGTATCGAGACAGGGCATCGATACACCAGAGTAGACTAGCGTATACGTATCTTGTTCCATATGATGGGCGATGGATGATCCCATATCCATCGGTGTTTGACATCAAGTATGGTTTACGGGTGCTCAGTAGAGACTGGGTACACTGGACGGACTCGCCGAGAACTCCCATATGGTATTATACCTCACGTCAAATGGCAGTTCTCCGGTGACACTGGTACAGGTTAGTCTGTAGACCCGAGATCGTCATAAAGTCTTGTGTGATTCCCACTGTGCTTTGATTTCTATCATACCACGTCCAAGAGGGCGTGCAAAATGGTGGCTTTTGGGTACAGTCCCGAATCACATGGAGGCAATGAGCGATAGGAGGGGATTCGTCTCTTCCGGTATAGGGAGTTGATGTTGTGCTGTGTTCGATTGACTATAACTGGAAATCCCTGGCTAGGGTTGCTGAGATTTACTGGTAAGTGTTATCAGTAGTTTCTCGAATTGTTATAGACCTCATATCGACACGACTTATCAAGCTACTGGGGTCTGACGTATACCACCCCTAGGCGAGATATGCGACATATCAGACGACGAAACCGGACTGTACGAGAGTGTTACTAATTGGATTCACAAGAAAATGTACAGGCTTTCTTGTTGATCTTCTGATCGCTCAATACCTGGGTGGCTGTTACGTTTAGCTGACCGCTTGCAGCTTGTGGGTGTTTGATATGATCATCACCTGCTACCAGCGTATTGACGATTCTTTAGAGTCTTACACATAGGTTTCTTGACTCAAGAAAAACGGAGTAGGGGCACATATGTGATATGTGCAGGACCGAGTATAATGCGATATGAGATACCGTATTATATTCTTGCGTTATTTTGATATGAGCCGGATCATCGGATCAGGTGTTGATTCGATGAATCGGTACATGATATATTAGTCGGTTATATTCAATATAGCCGGATTGTCGGATCAAGTGTTGATTCGATAATTTAATGTATAATAATATATATGATATATTGAATTACATTATCTAATATATGCTCGCTTTATTGATTCATTTTCTCACCGGGTAATACATTGATATATATGCGATATATGTTAATTGTATTATTTTCTTTTGTTATAAATATATATTATATATGTGATATATAATATTGTAACATGATATGATTACTAATGCAACATGTTTAGTGGAGATTAAATAAGGTTAGGGTTTGAATTGGGTTAGTTCTTTCATGAACCTTCTAGAAGGTTTTCTTTTGTTTTGTGCTAAGATATTATGGTTGATATTTTAGTGACTCATTGTTAACCCAACCCAAACCCTTCATCCTTGGTTAAGTCTCTACATGGGTTAGCCTCTTCATAGTCAACCATGGTTGCATTATTAATTATGATGATAATTTTCATTATTCATGACAAAAGGATTCTTCTTCTTCTTCCTTAAGTTCTTGATGGAAAAGTTTACTATCTTTTTCATTAGTGATGATTTTGAGTGAATAAAAGAAACCTAATTAGGGCCAAGTTAAATCTGCCCCTACGGATTCCAATATCCGTATGGGCAACCCCCTATTTTACTAGTGTAATGATGAAGTAGGATTTTAATCTCAGCAACCCTGGCCAGGGATTTCCAGTTATAGCCAATCGAACACAGCGCAACATCAACTCCCTATACCGGGAGAGACGAATCCCCTCCTATCGCTCATTGCCTCCATGTGATTCGGGACTGCACCCAAAAGCCACCTTTTTGCACGCCCTCTTGGACGTGGTATGATAGAAATCAAAGTACGGTGGGAATCACACAAGTCTCTATGACGATCTCGAGTCTACAGACTAACCCGTACCAGTGTCACCAGAGAACTGCCATCTGACATGAGGTATAATACAATCTGGGAGTTCTCGGCGAGTCCGTCCAGTGTACTCAGTCTCTACTGAGCACCCGTACACCATCCTTGATGTCAAACACCGATGGATATGGGATCATCCATCGCCCATCATATGGGTCAAGATGCGTATATGCTAGTCTACTCTGGTGCATCGATGCCCTGTCTTGATACACTCTCGACTAGGAACAGTTATAGAATGTACTCATCGACTACCGTGGCCCCACTAGTATCATCTCATCATAGTCCCAGTAGTCAAGTACATACCCTAAGGGCTTTATCAATATGTAACATAGAGACAATAAGAGTACATGTTAAGATAAAGAGCAACCAGATAGCGTACTATCATGTTGAGCAAGAAAGTCCTCCCTATATATGTCCAAGCATCCACTACAATATACATCGTATGTACAGTAATGGCTTCTAGGGCATACATATAACTAACAAAGTGTACAAGTTAAGATAAAGAGCAACCAGATAACATACTATCATGTCGAGCAAGAAAGTCCTCCCTATATATGTCCAAGCATCCACTACAATATACATCACATGTACAGTAATGGCCTCTAGGGCATACACAAAACTAACAGTGAGTAAACTAGACGGACTCACTGAGAACTTTTAGATGATACTATACCTATCGTCAAATAGCAGTTCTCAATTGACATGAGTACAGGCAGTCTGTGCTGGGTTACCTAGGACGGCAGAAAGGTTTTGGGAGGTATCGTCCATGCCAAATTCAAAAATTTGCCGTTCTAGCTAACCCTAACTAAGAATCGTTAACTAGAAATATAGGGAAATGTAAATCCAAACACTTTGCAAGTCTAGTGAGCAAGGAATACAACCTTTGTAGACCGGTTCTTCACTTCAAAAACTCCGTGCAGAAGTCCCTTCGTTGCGATCATGAACTCCGGACTCTAGAGAGGCTCCCATGAAGAAACGAACATGCTTGCTTCGAAGCCTTCGAGGCCGAAGATGATCTACGTCTAGGAGACACTAACCCAAGCTATCTCTTCACTAATTATGAAATTAGTGAAGCAAACACCCTATACTAAATGGAAAGTAGTAGAGGATGATGAAGTAGGAAGTGGGCTCACTTTAGATTTCATTTTCGGACATTTTATCTCACATTTCCATTGAAGCTAGAAAGCTTTTGAGGAGGAAGAAGAAGAAGAATGAATTCATATGAAAAATAATGATCCAAATGAATTATTGCAAGCATGGGTGAGTTAAGCCCTCATGCCTAACTCATGTAGAGAATAAACCAAGGGGTAAGGTTAAGGGTTGGGTTAACAAATATCATAAGGAATGACAAAAGAGTGGACTTTGTCAATGTTCTACAAGCTTCATCCAAGCTTGACAATATTGACCAAGTCTTCTCTCTTTTGTTATAACTTAAGAAATAAATAAAACTCTAACTTAACCCTAGCATGGTATAAATCTCATACACCCATCTTGCATGTATCATCTAGCATGACACAATACATGTACACAAATATACATATCACATATATACAATGTGCACATCAAGTGAGAAAAGAAATCATAAGTGAGCTAATACTAGTTAATATAATGTAATATATCAAATATAAAATTATACATTAAATTATTAAATCAACTCTTGATTTAATAGTCCGACTATATCATATACAACCGACTAATATTATATGTCGCGAGAATGGAATGCGGTATCACATACACGTATTAATCTCGGTCCCACACATATCACATATGTGCTCCTACTCTATTTCGCTTGAGCCAGGAAACCCCTGTGTAGGACTCTAAAGACTCGTCAATACGCCGGCAGTAGGTGATGATCATATCAAACACCCACAAGGTGCAAGCGGTCTGCTAAACGTAACGGCCAACCAGGTATTGAGTGATCAAAAAATCAACAAGCAAGCCTGCTCACACTCCTGCGAATCCAATCAGTAACACTACCGTACAGGCCGGTCTCTTCGTCTGATATGTGGCATATCTCGTCTAGGGGTGGTAAACGTCAGACCCCAGTAACTCGATAAGCCGTGTCAATATGAGGCTCATAACGGGTCGAGAAACTACTGATAACACTCACCAGTATAACTATGAAGCATCCCTGGCCAGGGACTTCCTGTTATAGCCAATCGAGCACAGAGCAACATCAACTCCCAATACCGGGAGAGACGAAACCCCTCCTATCGCTCATTACCTCCATGTGATTCGGGACTGTACCTAAAAGCCACCGTTTTGCACGTTCTCTTGAACGTGGTAAGGTGGAAATCAAAGCACAGTGGGAATCACACAAGACTCTATGACGATCTCGGGTCTACAGACTAACCTGTACCAGTGTCACCAGAGAACTGCCATCTGACGTGAGGTATAATACCATCTGGGACTTCTCGGCGAGTCCGTTCAGTATACCCAGTCTCCACTGAGCACTCGTATACTATCTCTGATGTCAAAACCAATGGATATGGGATCATCCATCGCCCATATGTATGGGTCGAGAAGCTATACGCTAGTCTACTCTGGTATATCGATGCCCTGTCTCGATACACCCATGACTAGGAACATTTGAAGGATGTACTTAGCGACTACACTGTCCCCACTAGTATGATCTGCATCATAATCCTGGTAGTCAGGTATTGATCCTAAGGGCTTTATCAACATTTAACATAGAGACAATCAGTGTACACGTTAAGATAAAGAGCAACCAGATAGCATACTATCATGTCGAGCAAGAAAGTCCTCCATGTATATGTCCAAGCATCCACTACAATATACATCGTATGTGCAGTAATGGCCTCTATGGCATATATATAACTAACAATCTCCCACTTGCACTAGGGCTATCTGTTGTAGTATCTCATACCCAACAATCAGCAGTGGTTGAAGTATCCCATACTCAACCATCCCATAAAAGTCTCTACTGGGAAATAGGCCTTTGTGAGTGGATCCGCGCTGTTGTCCTCTGTGTCTACTCTCCTATCCTCGATCTCCCTGGAAATAAACCATCCTCATGTTCAGGTGATACTGCCTAAGAATATGTCTGGATCACTGATGGGACGGGGGTTCCTAGGCAAAAGCCACAACTCCATTGTCACACAATGGTAGGAACGAAGTTCATCTCATGATCTAATATACACCCAGACTGTCTCTTTGGTAGCATCGTAGGTAGCAATGTATCCAGCCTTTATCATCTAGTTTGCCACAGTATCTAGCTTGGAACTCTTCCAACCTACCGTCCCTCCACTGAGGGTAAAGACAATGCCTGTGACTGACATTCAGTCGTCCTTACCACCCTGGAAGCTATCCAGTTATTCTCCCTAGGATCTATTGATACCATCTCACTGCACCTAGTGAGAATCCTAACATCCACTTAGATCTATCTCATAGATCCAAAACCCAGGATTTAGGAGGTATTACTTTGATCCTGTATGGAGAATCCTTGTGATAAGAGGAGATTGACCGAGTGTAGTATAGGAAACTCCTTCCCTATCAAGAGTATGTCATCTACGTACAATACGAGGATAATCATCATACTCCCTACTACCTTTTTGTATATACAAGGTTCATCTACCATTTTGATGAAGTCAAACTCTTTGACTACCACATCAAAATAGATGTTCCAACTCCGCGATGCCTGTTTTAACCCATAAAGCAACTTGCACACGTTTCCACTTCTCCCACTGTTTACGAAGCTCTCTGGCTGTGTACTTATAGACGCTCTCTTCTAAATCTCTATTTAGAAAAGCAGTCATGAGACCCAACCGCCAGATATCGTAGTCATGGTATGTAGTAATGGCAAGTAGGATCCGGATGGACTTAAGCATAACTACTGGAGAAAAGGTTTCATCATAAACCACACTTGGTCGATGACGAAAACCTTTTGCAATAAGCCTAACTTTGAAAGTCTCAACTTTTCCATATACACCAAGTAATCTTCTCAAGATATACTTGCTCCTGATAGGGATTTAACCCTTCAAATATAGAAACCAAAGTCCATACTTTGTTGGTGTACACAGATTCCATCTCAGATCGCATAGCATCCAGCCATTCTCACAGAGTCCCCACTCTTGATGGCCTGCTCGAAACTAGTTGGGTCATCATCTCATGATGCAATCCTCGCTCCCACTGTCATAGAGAAAACCGATGTATCTCTCAGGTGGATGAGGAACCCTACAAGATCGGCGGAGAGGCTGAGCTTTGTTGGAAACTATTGAATCCTCCGGGTTTACCAAATCATCAGCTGCAGTTTGTATAGCTGGAACTCCTTCCAGTTCTATCTCATGACCACTAATTTCTTCACAAGAAATCATTTTCTCTAAAAGGTGGCATGCCGAGAAATAAAACACTTTTTGTTTCTCAGTGCGATATAAGATATTCCCTTGCGAATGCTTGGGATATCCAACAAATTTTTACTTTTGACATAGGCAGGACAACCCCAAATCTTAACATTCTTAAGAGATGGGCTCTTCCCATACCATATCGCATATGGAGTGGTAGGCACCTCATTTGGTTGGAACCCTATTCAATAAGTATGCAGCTTCACAAGTGCATAATCCCAAAAGGAAATAGGTAACTCGGTAGTACCCATCATAGAGAACACCTTATCACATAGGGTGCGATTGCTCCACCCCGATACACCAACGTGCTGTGATGTATCTGGAGGAGTAATGCTAAGAGAGAATCTCATTCTCCTTTAGAATAGTCCAGGAATTCCGTGCTCAAGTATTCTCCTCCCTGATCACATCAAAGGATATAATACTTATACCCATTGTGATTCTCTGCTTCTAACTTATATTCTTTGAATTTCTCAAAAACTTCAGACTTGTGTTTCAACAGGAACACATCTGCGAATCTTGAGAGATCATCAGTAAATGTAATGCAGTACAAAGAACCAGTCCTGGCATGTGTAGACAGGGGATCTACATATACCATCATGTATCAATCCCAAGAGTTCACTAACTTTTTCTCTGTTTCCAATAAACGGAGCTATGGTCATTTTATCTTTGTGACATGACTGGCATGTTTCACAAGATGTAAGTTCAAACTGATTTAAATATGCATCTTAATGTAACTTAGCTAGTCGGGTCGCATTGATATAACCTAATCTACAATGCCTTAAGAAGGATTCGTTTATTTTTGAATTCTTCCTCTTGTGTGTTTTGTACGTTAAGAATTGTAGTTTGATTTAGAACTTATATGCTTTTAAATAACGTGCATGAACCGATCAACTCTTGATATAGGAAATGTTCAAAACATTATCCAACAATACAAAATTATATCCTTCTTTACTAAATAAAGAGACTGATATGATGTTGTATATCAGGTTCGGTATCTAATAATATTCGTTCAGAATCAATGTATTTGGTAATATAGGGTGATAACTGCCAACAAACATAGCTGCAATATTTGCACCGTTTCTAACTCTTGAAACTTATCACCCATTCTCAGTTCTCTATCTATCTGTAGCCCATATAACATATTATATATGTGGGATCCTGATCCGGTATCTCATACCCAGGATGTAAAGGATACTGAGAAACAGTTCTCTATAATGAACACACCCGAAGAAGATGCATCATCGTGTACTTTCTTCGTTTGAGCAGCACGGGAATTCTGGTAATCCCCTATTTCCTGCTCGGTCTTATAACAATTATAAGTTGGAGCGGGACCAACGTTCCTTAGCGCAGTATAACAAGCCGGTTCGGTCAATACATCTGTATTATTATCTTGATTAAGGCATGACATGGTCGCTACTTAGAGAGAGAGAGAAGAAAACACTCAGTGTATGGTCTTGCAAGATTAGATTGGTTATTAATATATCTAATCAGGATGGCTCCCACTGTTTTAGTCAAATCTTCCTTCAAATCCTAAAAGGAAAGACTAGCCGGGATTAATTACACCCTACAAGTTCGCCAATCTTTCAGCCAAGCCAGTGCCGGTACTTTGAGGGAGGTTCCCCGTGCTTTCGCACGGACCTAATTAAAATAAACCTCATTTTCCCAGGGGCGTAACCCCGTTGACACTTTTCTAGACACCTACTTGATCGGCTAATTGTAATGTGTAAAACTCTCCCAGGAGAAACTCTTACTCACAGTGGGTATCGGGATCTAATTATCTCATAGGAGGTATGCAATCTCATTGCAAATTTCAACACTTAAAATCCCCGATAATACTTTACCCCGAGCGATCTATGACCTTGACAAGGTCAAAAAACCATAGACCGCAAGTCAAGTTCAACCTGTCATTTCCTGATTGAATTAAACCCACCCGCATGATCCTTGACAAGGTCAACAAGGTCGCACGACTACCCTAACTCAATCGCATCATATGCTTTAGCAGATAAGCATAAATAGCTACCGCACACTACGCCTTAATAAGGTCAATAAACGCATCACGAATACTATGAAGTACTTATCTGAAATGACGGAGGCTACGGCAGGTTTTTATGAAAACCCTTTGCGTAATGAACTTGATATCGTTGTAGAATCAAATGATTTAAAATGAAGTGTTTTTTTGGCTTTTACTAGTTTTGCTAAAGAGGTCACTCCCGGTGAAGGGATCGTCGGCTCTTTCCTCATCGAATGAGGTGCAGGATATTTCACAAATACCACTATGCAAAGCAAAAAACTATAGAAGCAATCAAAAGACAAACCGAGTGTTGTAGTATCTGCCAATTATTGCTAAAGAGGTCACTCCCGGTGAAGGGATCTCGGCTCTTTCCTTATCGAATAAGGTGCTAGATATTCTACAAGGAATACCGCTATGCAAAACAACAACTAGAGCTACCTGTTTTTGAAAATTCGATTCCACAACATCTTTAGGTTTCTTTTATTTAATGAATCTCATTAATGAAGTCCCATCATTTATTATGGTTTCCAAGCATCACATATGAAACGAAAGCAGCAATATTAATTATATCTCATATATATAATATATAGGCATTCGTCTCAGAATATAATCAATGATCACATCACAGAATATCGCAGCAGAATAAAACATATGAAATATTGGATATACTAGGATTTCCGTGTTTTAAATTAAGCCTGTATAAAACACGGATTCCACGGTCGTGATGAATAGCCAATCCCACACCCCTAGACCCCTACGAGAACGGCAAGCAACCCTACCAATTCTAGAGTTAGGAGACCCGATCTCGACTCCTCGAGATGGTCTCCCATTGGAACCTAGAACCCGGTTACTTGTGCTCCCCGCCTTAGGTCTATCCTAATGTGGAAAAGTAAATAATATACAATGGTGACATCATCCTCAACCCGGAAGTGCCCCAATAAAAGAATATTACATACAATGAATTTTACATGAATGAAAATGAAAAACTCTTATCTCACATAAAACCCCCGGCTATTCAAAACACGACGATCCAATATAACATATCCCAGCAACACATAACATCACATGTCATCAACGTAAGTAAATATGTGTATCCCAATTGTCGTTGGCATACAGCAACGAAACTGGCGATACACCACATATTACACTTACGGTCGAAGAAAAGAAAGTGAAAAACTACAACAGTTGGAATCCGCAACCACCTTAGACATCATAAACCTGACGTATCTCATACTTTGGATTTCATGCCTAACCAAATGAATTCTTTAGACATCACCTGTCTAACAATTATAAACCCCGCATTTTAGTCTCGATATTGAAAACACTTTCAAATCACAAGTCGGGCAATTCAACAATATTCCTGACATCCTGATCGAATGCTCGTCGGAAACTTTAGTAGACGGCCGCACCCCCTGATGCCATCAACGAAGTGCACTAAGGCGGAACACCGCGGCCGCAAGCACTCAAACGGATGCTTTAGGCGACGGCGTTCTCCTACAGTCACTTGGTCATGGCTATGGGGCGTAGCTATCTAATAAGGTTATCCGGCGAGTATCCGTGTACGCTACGTTATTGCGACGGACTTTTGATCTCATCAAAATCCCATGGCAACCGATCAAATGAGACTAAACTGCTAGATTTATAAAATTCAAACTAGTTATCTCATAACTACTTGTGGATTCCATATATTGTATCCCATCACATAATATCCGGACGACATTAAACTTTTCGACTGATTTATCAAAGTCCTACAATTTCCTGACAGCTCAACACTTAAGCACAGTTTTAATGATACCCAGAATATGCCACAGTACCTATGCACCAGCCGTAGAAGGGCAAACCAAAGACTCACTCATGTCGCAACGGAACTGCGGCAAACCCTAGGGTTTGACCGCGGTTCCGTGATCTAAAAATTCGAGTTAGGGTTTCATTCTTCTAGAGGGTTCATAGACTTACTTGCATGTTTTTCCGAATACGTTTAACTTGGAAAAATAGGTTTTTGACATTCGATCGAACTTTTTAACTTCGTCTAGACAACATGCGAATAACCCGAAAACAATGTTAAAACTATGAATACGAAACACTCCGAATTGTTTATAGTGTAAGATTATATCATATGCAAAATTAGTAAAAACAAACAACACCTGAAACATCAAAACCAAGTCAATTGAACACAGTCAAAATTTCAGGGCGGTCTGCTCGGATTTGGCCGAGATGTACATGTATGGGGACGGCCACTTTGTCTCAGAAATGCCAGAAATTTTGTCAGTGTTCATGTTATATCATATATAGCACTCTGTACTTGTTTCAAAAATTTTTTGACAACATTTTAAAATCGACAGAAACTTCATTTTGGCGTTCCAAGTTTCGGAGTATTTCGGTTTCGTAATCTTAAAAAAATCCGTAAAAATTTCTAGCATGGCTCTAATACCACTGCAGGGTTACCTAGGACGGCAGCAAGGTTTCGGGAGGCATCGTCCATACCAAATTCAAAAATTTGCCGTTCTAGCTAACCCTAACTAAGAATCGTTAACTAGAAATCCACGGAAATGTAAATGCAAACACTTTGCAAGTCTAGTGAGCAAGGAATACAACCTTTGTAGACCGGTCTTTCACTTCAACAGCTCCGTGTAGAAGTCCCTTCACTGCGATCGTGAACTCCGGACTCTAGAGAGGCTCCCATGAAAAAAAACATGCTTGCTTCGAAGTCTTCGAGGCCGAAGATGATCTACGTCGAGGAGACACTAACCCAAGCAATCTCTTCACTAATTGTGAAATTAGTGAAGCAAACACCCTATACTAAATGGCAAGTAGTAGAGGATGATGAAGTAGGAAGTGGGCTCACTATAGATTTCATTTTCGGACATTTTATCTCACATCTCCATTGAAGCTAGAAAGCTTTTGAGGAAGAAGAAGAAGAATGAATTCATATGAAAAATAATGATCCAAATGAATTATTGCAACAATGGGTGAGTTAAGCCCTCATACCTAACTCATGTAGAGAATAAACCAAGGGGTAAGCATAAGGGTTGGGTTAACAAATATCATAAGGAATGACAAAAGAGTGGACTTTGTCAATATTCTACAAGCTTCATCCAAGCTTGACAATATTGACCAAGTCTTCTCTCTTTTGTTATAACTTAAGAAATAAATAAAACCCTAGCTTAACCTTAGCATGGTATAAATCTCATATACCCATCTTGCATGTATCATCTAGCATGACACAATACATATACACAAATATACATATCACATATATACAATGTGCACATCAAGTGAGAAAAGAAATCATAAGTGAGCTAATACTAGTTAATGTAATGTAATATATCAAATATATAATTATATATTAAATTATTAAATCAACTCTTGATTTAATAATCCGGTTATATCATATACAACCGACTAATATTATATGTCGCGAGAATGGAATGCGGTATCACATACACGCATTAATCTCGGTCCCACACATATCACATATATGCTCCTACTCCATTTCGCTTGAGCCAGGAAATCGCTGTGTAGGACTCTAAAGACTCGTCAATACGCCGGCAGTAGGTGATGATCATATCAAACACCCACAGGCCGCAAGCGGTCTGCTAAACGTAACGGCCACCCGGGTATCGAGCAATCAGAAGACCAACAAATAAGCCTGCTCATACTCCTGCGAATCCAATCAGTAACATTACCGTACAGTCCGGTCTCTTCATCTGATATGTCACATATCTCGTCTAGGGGTGGTAAACGTTAGACCCCAGTAACTCGATAAGCCGTGTCGATATGAAGCTCATAACGGGTTGAGAAACTACTGATAACACTTACCAGTATATCTCTGAAGCAGCCCTGGCCAGGGACTTCCTGTTATAGCCAATCGAGCACAGCGCAACATCAACTCCCAATACCGGGAGAGACGAAACCCCTCCTATCGCTCATTGCCTCCATGTGATTCAGGACTGTACCAAAAAGCCACCGTTTTGCACATTCTCTTGAACGTGGTAAGGTGGAAATCAAAGCACAATGGGAATCATACAAGACTCTATGACGATCTCGGGTCAACAGACTAACCTATATCAGTGTCACCTGAGAACTGCCATCTGACGTGAAGTATAATACCATCTGGGAGTTTTCGGCGAGTCCGTTCAGTATACCCAGTCTCCACTGAGCACCCGTATACTGTCTCTGATGTCAAACTCCAATGGATATGAGATCATCCATCGCCCATCTGTATGGGTCGAGAAGCTATATGGTAGTCTACTCTGGTATATCGATGCCCTGTCTCGATACACCCACGACTAGGAATATTTGAAGGATGTACTTAGCGACTACACTATCCCTACTAGTATGATCTGCATCATAATTCTAGTAGTCAGGTACTGGTCCTAAGGGCTTTATCAACATGTAACATAGAGACAATCAGTGTACACGTTAAGATAAAGAGCAAGCAGATAGCATACTATCTTGTCGAGCAAGAAAGTCCTCTATGTATATGTCTAAGCATCCACTACAATAAACATCGTATGTACAGTAATGGCATCTATGGCATACATATAACTAACAGTCTGTTGGTCTGAGATCATCATTTGTCTCGTGTGAGTTCCCACTGTACCTAGATTACTTCCCAACCACGGCTCTACTAAGTCATGCAAAAAGATTTTAGTTAGGTAAAGTCCTAAGCTATATGGACATAGTGAGCGATCGTTAGGGATTCGTCTCTCCCGGTATAGGGAGTCGATGTCGCGCTGTGTTCGATTGGCCATCACCATAAGTCTCTGGACATGGCGGATGATATTTACTAATCGGAGATCAGTAGTTTCTCGGTTGGTAATGGGCTTGACATTGGCACGAATTATCAGTTTATTAAGGGTCTGACGTTTTCCACCATTCTAGACCCGGAATGCGATACTCTAAGACGACGAGACCTGACTGTATGGAGATTGCCACTTACAGGCTCAATAGGGGTATGGACGAGCTTTCTTGTTGACTTTCCTTTCGTTTAATATCTGGGTAGCCGTTACATACAGTTAGTGCCGCTGACGTGCTTTTGGTTAAATCCACTGCCAGTGTATTGTCGAGTCTTTGTAGTTCCACACAGAGGTTTTCCCGGTTTAAGCGAAATGATATAGTGCGTGCATATTTTGATACATACTCAGGTTCGATTAAATACGTGTATTTAGTGCACGTATTTTAATCGGACATTTTGATGATACTATTAGGTTTGAAAAATAGTCGGATCATTATGAGCTTGTATTAAATCTCTCATTATCTCTCTTTTGAATATTCGTATTATTATATAAATACGTGTATTTGTATTTTAATACGAATACGTGTATTTGTATCTCAATACGAATACGAGTATTCGTATCTCAATACGAATACGAGTATTCGTATTTTTATACAAATACAGGTATATGTATTTGTTGCGTATTTGGTTATATGTATATATGTATATATTTATGTGTGTGTACACATACACATTATTTTCTCATTCTTTGGAAAAGGTAGTGGATGAGTGTGGGCTAGGTGAGTCACTAAATATCACTAAATATCCCCCGTCTTCATGATTAAAAAAGGAAGAAAGAAGAAAAGGGTTGGATGTTTTCATCCTTCTGCTTCTTTTCTTCATTCTGAGCTTCTACAAAGAAAAAGAAAATTTGCAAAGAGAAAAAAACTTGAGATTTCTATACTACATCATCACTCTCACAATAAATTTCTAGCAAGGTTTTTTTGTGAGTTGCTTCACTTGAGGTTTTGGATGTGAAGCTAAAGTTTGAATTGGATTTTCTCGAGTGGATCATTTTCGACGAGAAAGATCAGCTTGTAAGTATATTCCGGACGACTACGGAGCCGAGCTAGAGTCCATGGAGCGGTGAAGAGGACTTCCGCAATTGCGCGGACACGCTACAAAGATAGCTACCCCCCTTAATTTTGTATATTTAGATATTTAGTTTAGTGTTTGGAATCGATTCCAGAGTTTTGATCGTTAGTGCTCGCTTTAAAGTTTTTGTTTTCGCTTCTGCCTTCACCGCGAGTCTTGCGGCGTGAGCGCTAGGATCCTAACAGCCTTTTATTGCCATATAGTATCTATGTCTATTAAAATCTCCATTTTCGTTAATCGGGTTGCTGCTTTGGCAGATCGGACTGCAAATCTTCGAACGCCTAGTGTTCGGTTAAGCCACCATTTGCCGGATCGCTACAAATCTTAGGAGTTTAACTCTACATATGCCTGGTTTTTGATTGGGCCACCTTTAACCAAATTGGAGTTTAAGTCTACAGACACCTGGTCTTTGATCGGGCCTATGACTGGACCGGTATGGTCCGATCAAACATCCAGTTTGCTCTAACTATTACTTATAGTCAAATTGTAAAGCACTTTAAGGATCAACGCCTTTCCCCATAAGGCATACTTACGCATGCTGGATTTAACTCAATCTTTGTACATCCGACCCATGATGCACACTCAAGCCACAGCATTATGGATTTGGTCTTTGCTATGCTGAAACTTGTCAAAAATCGTGTTTCCAATCATTACATTCAAACCCGAAATCAGCCACTTAAAGTTCAAAAGTGGCGGCCAACGATTGGATCCGGTTACTGTAGACAAGACCCGACCACCACACAACCGGATCTGTACCTCTCTTGGGCCAATCCAGTCATCTCAGAAATGCTATCTTCAAACCCTTACAAAAAAGGATGGGAAAATGAGAGAAACTTATTCAAGCCCAATCGATACCAATAGGAAGGATTTTTCATGTCAGATCCAACCGACATCATCAGATTCGTCCACACAACACCAATTTTGTCAACAACATTAGCCATGGTAATATTTGGTAATTTAGAGAACTTTTGTTTGGTAGTGTGTTGCCGAACAATTAATCTTTTGTTAGTGTTTAGTAATTAAGCCTTTTGTGTATAATATTTTTTAAGTAGTTTAAACATGTAAAAAAATATTATTTATAGATGTAAACTGCATTAGTGCAATATATTTACAACAGCTCACTTGTAATTCAGAATCAAAACACAAATTTTTTGCTGCAAAAATTAGCTTTAACAAAGACTAAAGACTGACTAGCCTTTATCTAAAATGCATTTTAATTAAACATTTTTAGTTACCGAATGTAATCATAACATAATTACCCGTCACACAGGAATGACCCATTCATTTATAAACTGTTTCCCACATACTCGCTTGCCATATACAGGTTGGGTAATGGGTATATGATTTGGCTTCTATTTATCTCCAGGAATTTTATTTCGTACCTTTTTAACTTGGCAGACCGACCTGCCTCTTTGACATATCCACAATTATTTGAAACATTTTATCTAATCTAGGCTAAGGTATAATATACAGTTATGGTACTAAAATATACTTCTCAGTTCTAAAATAATAGTAAAAAAAAATCAGACATGTCTCGAATATTATAACTAGAACACATAGGGATCATATGCCACTTCTAGTTTCAATACAAAGAAAAAAAATTTAAATAGAGAGAAATAAATAAGGAAGTTGTTTTCATCGGACGGTTGTTCCCATAACTCCACCCTCGGCTTGGATTGTGTGAGGATTAACCAATCCTTCTTTATTGAGCCCACCTCTCTTCCCCGTTAGAAGTACATATATTTTATCTCTTCCCACCATTTGTTTTTTGATAGAAAGAGCAAGGCTTAAATAAGCCCGTCCCATAGAAGAAACTTTATAAAAGAATTAAACAGTATTTACAAACTAAATTTACAACACCTATGGAATTCCATACCTTCAACATTTTAGAGGGAAGTTATAAAAAAAAAATTAGAAAGAGAAGGGAAGGAGGAAAGAGTTCAACAAGGTTACACAAAGTATTTTTATAAAAAAAAGATCACAGCTTCAGACTCCACTTTTTTATTACCAAGGCCCTGTTTTGGTCTTTTTATTGCGGCTCCAAAATTGAACTGCGGTTCTCCAAGTTCCAGTTTTTTGACAAGTTCTCCAAATTTGAGCGGTTCAGGATTTTTTCCCAATTCCTGCAATCATCGACGAGATTTTCCAAGTTCCAGTTTTTTCAGACATCAATTGTTCCCCATTCGTCTTTATTCCAGTGCATTATTCTCACAACACCACCTGATGGAACTTAGGATCTCTTTCAAATGTTGTCCTCCGTCGATCCTGTGATGACGGTCTTTGACGGCTGAGATTTGTTTTGAAAATTGTTAAGTGTGGATCTCAATGGGTTGGTGTTGGACGCCGAGATATCTGCAAAGAAGTCCCGGGGTGGGTGACCACCGTAGGACCCCCCCAACGATCAAGTTAGTGTCGAGATATAAGTGCAGAGTAGCGGCGTATTGGAATCAGTTCGAGTTACCTGAGTTTTCTGAGAGAGGGGTTTATATATGATTCGTGTGGAGCGAGCAGGCACGAGATCTTCGCCGTCAGTTACACCCCAGCATTATTCTCGTCTTGAATGGCAGGATGCGCCAGCGTGGGACGCGGATAGTGGGAGGCGGCGGATATCTCGTCCTGGCAATATACGCGGAGCCGTTGCAGGGCGCAAGGGATCCGTGCTCTTGATTGATCGGGGGAAACTGAGGAAGCTCGGCATGTCAGGAGCTCGGAGACGAGCAGGAGGCCGAGGAGGCTCGGTCTGTGAGGAGCTTGGAGACGAGCGGGAGGCCGAGGAAGCTCGGCATGTTAGGAGCTCGGAGACGAGCGGGAGGCCGAGGAAGCTCGACATGTCAGACGGCTTGGAGACGAGCGGGAGGCTGAGAAGGCTCGGAGACGAGCTGTTGATAGTTTCTTAGGTGAAGGTGGAATGTATTCAGAGAGGTCTTCTGAAAGGTCGGATACGTTCCTCGAGAAGAGCATCCCGAGAAATCCCCCCTAATGTAACTCATTTATTCCACCTCTGTAACCTTCGGGACACGTCATCCGCCACGTGTCGTAATCTGAGGAGATACTGCTTGTGAGCATCATCATTAGCCCCCCACTCTCGTTCCGATCTATTCATGGGTCGCGTCGAGAGTGGCCTATTCAGTTTTTCTTCTGCTCAGTTTGGCGCCAAGAATCATAACGCAGATCACCCGGAAACGGCATAGCATTTGGTGGTTGCGTCGTTTCGATCTTTGGGCCCACGTATCTCCTTGTCGTGCGTCTGAATTTTAGTGCGTAACATCGATGGCGTCAATGGATCATTGAAATGATTGCGCTTTAAAGAGGGGGCGTCGTTTCAGTCGATTCGTCAGTTGAGGTATAGGCCACGTGTTCGCCGTTGGTTGGCGGAGGCGACAGGCTGTCTCTGACTCCTGCAGCCGAAGAGACGTCCCTAGTGGCCGATCGCCACGTGGAGCCCCGCCGGCCGCTGGGCGCGATGTTACGTTTTGGCGGGAATCGATCTGGGTCGTAGGATGTTCTCTTTTTGGGTGTATAAATAGGAGGCGACCATCCTAGGGCTGACACTTTGCTCAAATTCTCTTTCATTGCTGAAAATTTCCCGGCGCTCCTTCCCTTAGATCGGATCCTCTGTTGATTTTTCCTCGGTGAGTCCCTTCCTTTGAATTAGATTTGATGTCTTCATTCGAGGAGTCCGTAGAGATAGTAAGGGTAGAGTCGGACGATGAGGCTCCCGTTGTTGGGGCCGAGTCCAGTGGGTCTTCCTCTTTTTCGGCTTCAGATAGCCAAGAGAGTTCTTCTTCTTCATCGTCCTCTGTGTCAGGTTCGCCTCTAGAGCCAGGGCTGTCCCTGTCACTCGCCGTCGGGCGGCGACAATGGCCCCTAAGGTGCGCATCGGGAACACCCGCGATGCGCCCTCCATTTTGAAGAGTCTGGACGAGCTTTCCGAAATTCAGGCTCGATTCCACATCCCCTCTAACTATTCACTTCTCTTAACTAGAGAGGGTGAGTGGGCGGATCAGGTGCGGGGCAAGGAGATTGCCCTGTATCTGAAAGTGTTCCGGGCAGGAATTCTTCCGCCCTTCCCCACGAGGTTTGTGGGGTGCTTCGTTGTTTCCACCTTACCTCAGCCCAGCTAGCGCCGAACTCGTAGAGAATCCTCCTCGAGTTTCTGGTCCGGTTAAAACTTGAAAATATCCCTTTCAGTTTGACTCTCCTTGTCTCTTTCCTTTATTATAAGAATCTCCCCTACATCAGTAAGGATGAGCCGAGCTGGGTGTATTTTTCGTATAAGAAGCATAAGGGTGGAGCGGCCGGGTCAGGGGTAGTAGTCGTCCCTTCTTCTATCCACGAGTGGAAGGAGAAGTTTGTATTCGTCGGGCCGCTTGAGAGCGAGGATTGGCCTGTGCCTACACAGTGGCACATGGCCGACTGCCCGAAAGCAAAGCAATCGACTTCCCCCGAAGCGAGGGTGGTGTCCCAGTGGGAGCCGATCCAACGGGTGGATGTCCTGCTATCCTACCAGGCACTGAGCTAGGCTGGGCTCAGTCCTGCGTGTTTCTTGGGTAAGTTAGGGATTTCGACGATCTGTTTAGACTTTACCAAATTTCTTTTGATGTTTTAGTGTCGCTAACCCCCCTTTGTTTGTATGTCCCCCTTTTTTTTTGCAGAGCCCATGGACCAAGAAAAAATCCTAGCTGCCCTGGCTGCCAAAACTCAAGGAAAGAAGGCCGGGGGCGCAAGCTTGTCCCGACCCGGTCCGAGCTCGGCCCCGAGGCCAACTCCACGGTCCGAGCTCCGCCGCTCCCCGAGTTCTAGAAGAACGCCGCGGGGGGAGCCATAAGCACTCATGGGACCCGGCGCCCAGAGCGCGAGAGGAGGAGGAGGCTGGGCTCGTCGAAGTCCCTCTCAAAAAGCAGAAGCGGACGGTCTCCCGGACACCTTCTTCCGGGACCCTAGTGCAGGAGGGCGACTTCTGTATTGTGGTGCCCTCGGGGCTCTCCGTCGCCGACAGCCTACTTTCCGACATGGTGCAAGCGGCCGGGGTTAAAATACCCCAGTGGACCATGAAGGCCCAGGAAACCTTCATAGCATAAGAGGCGGTTCAGGTCGATTCCTGACTTTTCTCAAAAGATTTTTCAAGTCTTATTTCCTCGGTTTGAACTTTCTAACTCGTTTATTGCTTTCTACAGGTCCTCCACCACTGCGCACTCCTCGTCGTCATAGAATCCGAGGAGGTAGCCCCAGCCATGAAATAGGCGGGTGAGTCCTCCAAGTTGGAAGAGGAGCTCCGCCTCCAACTGCGGCAAGCTGTAACGTTTTAGAAATTATTTTGCGAATTTTCCGTTTTTAGGGTAAAATAGTCGGTGTTTTCCGTTTTAACCCGATTGTGATCAAACTTCTGTATAGACTTGTCGGCACCTAATTTAGCTAGAATGAAGCTAGTGCATGGGCTTTGGGGGTCAATGGAAAGTTTTGGTTCACATAGAATTTTTCCCCAATTAAATGTTATTTTAATACTTTATTTGTGCACTTTATTAGAGGTAATTAATTTTTGGTTTGGGTTAATTACTACTAATGAGATTCTATGCTAATCTAATCACTAGATATTTTGTTAAACCATTCATTCTAATATCTAGATATTTGTGGTGACAAAAGAATTTAATTTTTTTTAAAAAAAGGTGGCATTTGCATTAAATGTGCATTAATTAAATTTTTGCTAGAACTTTCTTCATTTGTTTTCACAACCCCCCCTTCTTGAATGGCCGGCCCCTCGTCATTCCCTTGCTACCCTTCTTTCCTCTCACCTCATTTCATCAATTTCTTGCACAAATAAATCATCAAAAATCCAAATAAATTCATACAAACTCAAATATAATTATTTCCCTTCATTCTTGAACTCAAAACTAGCTTAGATCTTCATTCTAGTGAGGATTTTTGGAGGCTAACTTTGGATTTCTAGTTGCTTGATTTTGATATTTTGTGAGGTATAAAAGCCTAACCCTAATCCTTAATTGTTATGTTTAAATCATAAGCTAGCTATTTAATTGTTTAATTATATCTTTAAATTCATGTTTAATTCATTCATGATAATTTTAATGAAGTTCAAGTTAGGATTTAACTTGATGAAATGGTTAATTGTTATTAGAAGATTATGAAAACTTAATCAAGTTGCTAAATTGTTAAATGATATTTTCTTAATCGGATAATTTAGCTAATTAACAAACTAAACTTTTGTTAATCCTAATTGGTTGAGATTAAAAATTATAGTAAAGGTTTAAATGATTAAACCTTGCTATTTTGTGATATTTGTAAATTCTAGTTTTGGTAAAAAGTTGTAGTTTTGTGCTAAAATGATATATATTGCTTACTAGGTTTCGGTAAATTTTAGGCGTGGGTTTCTTTTGACATTGCGACGTTAATTATATTGATTCCATGCTATATATTGTGTTTTGAATGCGTGATCGGTACGATCAGGGTCTAGACTTGGTAGTTGTGTCGCTTTGCGTTCCTAATTAGGGTCGTGCCGATATCGCTCATGTCTTTGTGTAGCTTTTGCTCTTAAGTTGGTTTCATAGTGTCGCTACGCACGTTAGCCACTTGACAAACACTTGAGAGTATGTTTGGAGTTGATACGTTGGTCAAACGTAGTTAGTACGTGTTATTGGTCGATTGCTAATTTATACTTGTTATATTGTTATTTGTTTTCAGAATCGCAGGCGGGGACTTCGGGCGCTGCGAACAGGGGAAAGCGAGTAGTTGGCTTTACTTAGACAGAAACGTTGGTGAGTAGATTTAACATCTACAGGGGAATCGTCCGTATGGCGTTATGTGTCTGAGCTAGAGATGTTATGAATTGTCGCATATTCTATTCATATATAGAGGTGTGCATACACCTTATTGCTTAGTTATTTGTTGTGCTTGGACTTGTACCTTTAGAACACTGCACTATTATTGACGGCTCATTTTGCACGAGTACTGATTGTATGCCACACACACCGTCAATAATTACCATGACACGCACAACACATATAATTATATGATATTGTTTGGTTAGGGACATTGAGACATTGATTCATATTTCTTTATGCATATGGCATATAGCATACCTGTGTACCTACATGCTTATACATATGCCTTGACATGCTTACATGCTAGTTACTAATAGTGATAGGTATATTTCACACATAATGACATAGTTACATATATACCTTGCATACATACTTTACTTATACCTGGAGGGTATATTACATCATTATTGATAGGTAGATACATATATCTTACTATACCTTCATGTTTACACACATATTTGGTTATAGCTACATGCTTACCTTTATTTGATATTATATAGACTTGAAGAAATTAAAAACCGCATATATATATTTTAACTTGTTGCAGTTAAATAGCGGCTTTTCCTTTATATGCTCACATTACAGTTTTTGTTGCATATATTATATTCATGGATTTTTGCATTGAGATATGGATTTTTCATGATTTTTTCTGGATTTGAGGACCGTGGTAGTTTCATGAAATTATGCATTATTTGAAAAACCCGGTTTCTCTTGATATGATATTTCAGCATCCACCATGAGTTTTATCGGTTCTGATATATATACCTCATGCGAGGAGGAGTCGTGGGCCGTATGAGGGTACATGGTGGGGCCCGAAGGTACCCCGGAGTAAGAAAGGGATTTTGATGTGACATGCTGATGAGGCATGACAGGGGAACCATACCTACCGGTGACAGTACCTATGACTCGGCGGTTATTGTGGGGATACCGACGGGAGTCATGTACATATGGATACGTCGAGAGGCGAGGGTCAGGGCTAGGCACTCGAGCTTTCGGTATAGCATATGATACGTACCTATCAGGATGCCAGTCGTGGTGACAGCACCTGATAGTTCAGCCTTTGTGTGTCTATACTTGGCACAGGTTTTCATGATATTTTTACTCCTAAGTATATATAACAGTGGAATGGGACGTTGTGATATATGCATATGTATATATAACAGTGGAATGGGACGCTAATATATATGTATACATATCAATTCATATACATCATCATAATTATTCATGCAAACATACTTAGGATATTTGAGATTCACTTGATATTGGATTCAGGATATTTGAGATTCACTTGATATTGGATACAGGATATATGAGATTTACTTGATTTTGTACATTCAGGATATATGAGATTTACTTGATATTGTACATTCAGGATTTGTGAGACTTACATGATATGAGAGTCAATTTGAGAAATTGGGATTTGGTTTGTCCTGATGGACTTTGGTCCTACTACGAGGTCAGGATTCCATGGGAATGGCATATTTTATCCCATACTCCGCATTTATTGTTTATGCACTGCTTCATGTATTAGTAGTACCTGATAGAGTACCTTACATGATTGTTGCATAAATATTGTCATATTTTTGCTTCATGTATTAGTTGTACCTGCTAGAGTACCTTTCATGACTGTTGCATACATATGACCATTATTGCTATTAGCTTGCATCTGTTAGATTCGCGCTGTACGTGCATACTTGTGATTACCTGCACATGTTATTTACTATTCATGAGTTGGCAACCCACCCCCGTTGTGCCACAGTGTTTTGCAGGTTGTTTCCCATAGTAGTCGAGGCAGGCTATTCATCTATCATATCATATTTTGCTGCGGATACAGCTTCGGATCACAGTGTGCAGTTTTGATTTAGGTGGGTTTTGTGGTTATCCATTCATGTTTATTGTATGTTCTTTGTATCCTGTACTCTCCATCTACCATTATCTTGTATGACTTAGAGACTTGATGTGAGGACGATATTGTATATTATTTTGTGACTTGGAGATCTTTTATGCAGTTTTACTTCTATTGTCTTTTATTTTTTCGCTACGGCGTCGTATATCTGTTGTGGTGGTTGTTTTCTGCCGTTGGGCGTGGATTTGCTCCCGTTGGGAATGCTTTACTTAAATTTATGTTGTACCCATTTTTGGGGTTAATTTTTATAAAGGAGACGCTGCCAAAATTTTTAAGAAAATAAAGTTGGACGTTTAAAGAATTTGGGTTGAGATTTCAAAGGTTTTAAAACTTCTATTATCACTTACTACTTTTGATGGTTTAGATTTCTGGGTTTTCAGGTTACTTAAATTGCGTTACGCCTGAAGACGTTGCGTAGTTTAAGGGCCGCCACGTGCCAATTTCGGGTCGTGACAAAGTTGGTATCAGAGCGCTAGGTTTTACCTTTCGGAGTGTAGGATGACCTTGGTATGATAGAGTAGGTAGCTTAAGCTGAGTAACGTAGTGTGTGTATGTCCGCGGCATACTCACGTGTCACGATCCGAAGTATTAGTTCGTGACCAGCACTTAAATCACGCAACGTCTAAAGGCGTAACGTAATTCAAGTAAGCTGAAACCCAGAAATCTAAATATTTTTAAGAAAATAAAGAAGGTGAAGTTTTGAAATAGAGGTATAATGAAATCAAATTTCTAAAATGCATGGAAAAGGAACATGAATGATGTAAGTAAAACTTACCACTTTGAAAACATGTTTCGTCTTTTTATAAAAATTCGGGCAGCACCTCCTTTGTATTTTTTGATCCAAAACCACAAATACCAAACAAGAATAATGGCATCCTCAAGCGGGAGCTAGTTTTTCGCCAACCGGCGGATCACAACCATGTAAAGCATAAGCATAAGTATACGACGCCCAACGGCGAAGTTCACAAGAAAAGATAAAGAAATAAGCAAGACATCAAAACCACAAGTAGCGGAAAATCCCCCTCGCTCTAAGTCTTGCAACCACAACCTCACTAAGTCCCATTACTTATACAATTTACTAATTTTGATTGATAGAGTTGATTAGATACAATATGAAATAAAAATACAAGAGTGGGTACGATACAAATGCTCCACCTACCAATGCAAAACACCCAAATGAAGCTATGTGCCAGCGATGCCGCTACAGATCCATGCGGTCAACCTGTAAGAACTGTGGCACAATGGGGTGAGTTGCCAACTCGTGAGTAGAAAAACATCTACAAGTAGAAATTGAATAAACAACGACTCCTAGGCCAACTATATCATGAAGGTAATACTATGATATCTAGGGTGACCGTATCATTATATATGCCAACAATATAATCAATACCTATATGTATGCGGATATAATCCATCAATGTAATCAATGTATGTATGCATGTGGATCTCGTCCAACCATATAATCAATGTTTGTATGCACGTAATATCATAAAAGAGTGTGCATGAAAGTATGAGGATATAAATCAACGGTGTCCCTCGCGACACATCAAAATCATGGAAGCTAGGTGTCCAACATCGACACCCAAAAACATCAGGAAACCCGTGTCTAGCATCGACACGTAAATCCTCATATCTCGGGCTTCGTCAGTCCGGATCGGCCCACGGGCTCCGTCAGTCCGGATCGGCCCATATCATCTCTTGACTTCGGTCGGTATCCTCCGGATATCCGCCAGGCCCAACCAATCACCGGTAGGTATTAGTCCCTCTGCCAGGCTCATCGTCAACCACACAAAATCTCTCTTTCGCCCCGGGGTACCATACCGGGTCCACCATGTACCCGTAAATGGAATTATCCGCCTTCTCGAATCGGGTTTCACATGTCACTCTCAGAACCGAGAAAACACATGGTGGACGCACTGAAATATCATATCAAGAGAAACCGGGTTATTTAAAATAGTACATACTTTCTTTTGAAATAGCCATGGTTCTCAAATCCAGAAATCTCATGAAAATAACACATCTCAATGCATAAAATCATAAAGCATGACGTATGCGACATATGATAAAAATGTAAACATAACCGAATATCATGCAACATGGAACAGTGATATAACGTATTAAGGGAAAGCCGCTCTTTTAAATGGATTCAGTTTTGAAAATATATCATGTGGTTCCCAAATCTCCAAAATCGAATGCAATATCGTATAAAGGTGCATATGTGTATGTACGCAAATGTGGGTGTACAATATGTATGTACGCAAATATGGATGTAGCAATCCTACTGTGCAGTGACTTGGCAATTATCGATGATGAAGTGTGTGAGTCGGCAAATTTGTGTACATGTAACATACGCATCATCGATAATGATGCAGGTGTACTAGCACAGGTATAAGTAATGCAATGCGAATAACATGAATGCAGCATAAGGTAAATCATATGCAAATGCTGACGGGTATACGTATCTATCATGACTGAGTCAGTGAATCTATCAATCGGCATCCAGCCTCACAACATTGCGTATGGTACAATCCATCGTACGGCATCCTCTAGTCAAGGGTATAGATCAAAGCTCAAGTCCAACTCATCACGTATGGAAAATCATCGTACGTCGGCATTAAGCTATCATGGGTCCTATCAACCTATAAGACGAGGAGAGTACGGACCTAACGTCTCGTATGGCTATCACTCACGATTCACAACATATATAAATATCTCTATATACCTATGTCCCAGATCACATCCATAACAATCTCATATCAGGGGACCGGCAAGGTATCAATCATCTTAATGGACTCGTATCCGTATACCAACATATCATCATATCATCATGCTACGTCTTATATTCTTTTCATCGTATTTATATCCCATATAAATTCAATTTCACATATTCATTCTACCTTCACTAAAAACATAAGTATCTAATCTAATAAACACACCCGAACCATACAAACAGTTTTTGAAAGATGCGAATCGTAGTTTTGAAAGTAGGGGTTACGGTGTTTTTAAGGAAAAGATATAATTTGAAAATCCGTAACATCCATCCGGGTATATGTTTAAAGGATGCATACGATTCTTTATTTTGGAAATAGGTATGGTTCGGATGACACATCAACGTCGGTTATCTAGTCCTATAGTACCCTAAACGGAAATATCGTCAAACATCATCCTCAAATCCCGTCATCACATATTAGCCGTACTATATTACTTCTAGCTATCCTTTAGTTTCAATTATGGTTCTCTAACTACCTTTATAACTCTATCTATAGTTTTCTATTAAAGGTTTCATTAACCGTAATCTAGGTTTCCATCAAGTGTGCGAGGATGCTATACGCCATCCACCCGACTTCCCCTGTAGATCTAGATCTACTCACCTTGGTCTTTGCTTGCCGATGTCGATGCTCCGTCGCCTCGGAATCCACGCAAAGGTACCTACAATAATACACAATCGCAATCGCTATTAAAATCGAATTCGAAAAACCGATACGGCACACAGCATGCTCATAGGTTAGAACCTATGGCCTATGCGTGCAAAACAATCAAACAACCCTTGTTGTTGATGTACAAACATCCAACAACCAAATACAAATCCAAATATCAAAACTAAACATTTCAAAATACGGAAACATAGCCAAAAACTACACTAAAGTGCTCCCAGATTTTGACTCAGGCCAAAACAAGGTACACAAACAATACTGGGGTGCTATATAAGGTGCATATGAGCTATGGAAAAAACGTGGACACCCCTACCTACCAAGTGTCCGGCCACTTCCTCAAAAAATCCGGCCTCCTCGGGTCCCCCTGCTCAGATTGGGTCCGTCTCGTCAAAGTGGTCTCCTATTGGTCAAATTTGGTCTCTGGTATTGTTTGCTATTCTAAAAAATCCCCCGAGTTGCTCCAGATTTCCCTGCACACCCTATTTTCTCACAAAAAAGACACGGACAGAATTCTAAATCCTTAATTTAGTTACTACACTCAAATCCAGCTCTAGAATCACCTCAAAGGTCCTATTGACAGCCACTAACATCATCAATATCCCAAACCCTTCACTAGGATTCAAAGTTCACAAAACCAACACTAAACGACTTCTAAACTTAAACAACAAGCTAGGAAATCAAACTACCCTAAATGAAAAGAGATATACCTCATGGTTACTCCCAAACAAAACCCTAGAAGTCCTAATATTGTCAAAATTCCACTTTGCTTGGTTCAGTGTGATGAGCATGAAGAGGGGATCATTTTTAGTGAAAGGGGTTTAGGGTTTTGATGGAGTTTTGTAGGTGGATTTAGGGGTTGAAGGTGGAGGGAGATGAGGGTGAGGAAGATGAAGAAGGAGATGCAAAAATGGTGAGGAAAAGATATGAGGCAGCCCCCCCTCTCTAAATTATTCTCACCCACTCACTTTCCAAGTCATCATTATGTCCCATCTCTCTCTCCAACTCATCATGACACCTTTTTCTTTTTTTTCTTTTCTCACCATAATAAAACCATAACACATGACACAAATAAAATGAAACAATATGTAACATGTCATGGTGTACCAGCCATGGAAAACTGTAGAAACACGGATTTGGCTTAATCGCGATTATCAGTGCACTAATCGGTTTTTATCAAAACTGCATATAATAAATCTTAAAAATGCCAAATCCTTTAAATTTATTTTTAAATGAATAAATCATTTTAATTTCCAATTATTTCACAATTATTGGTATATATTTATACCCTTTTTCGAAAACCCAATTTCGCAAATCGGGCAGTTTTCGGGAAATATATTATTTTAATATTAAATTCCAAAAATAATATTTTATATTTTCTAAAATGTTACAGTCTTCCCCCCTTAAATAAATTCGGTCCCCGAATTTAAATTTAAACCCCCAAAATCTAAAACATTTCAATAATCAGCTCAAATCAACGGGGCTCCGAAATCACGGAAGATGCAAAAACAACACAGCGCGTCAAGTGCGCATGAAAACGAGTACAAAACTCAAAATCGAACTCTGTCAAGCGTTACGTAAATCATCGGATTTGCACGCATATTTTCGAAGTTACAATAGAGATACAGATCTCGAAATCCACTACTGAAATCCAATATGCACTAGTCAAATACTATAATATGTATATAGTACGCATACTTGAAAAATCTCCAAAACTAAATAAAATACAAGCAAAATCTTGTCTGAATCGCCGTGTGATGCGTAACTCATGGCTCTAGTGACAAACGCTCATTTTTAAAATAGTAATATATGTCTATATATGGTTTGCTAACTATGCGTTCCGTCGTTTCAAAATATTCCAAAAGGGTTTTCCTTTATAAGTGTTCGTGTCGCTCACGGACACGTAGGAAATAGCGAGACTATAGCTCCTTTTTAAAAACCTCTTGGTAAACTTTTCATGCATGCAAAGTAATCAGGTACTGTCCTCAGATCAGTCCTGTTCGGCTACTACACAAAATAGTGCCCAACATGGAAACAATGTGCTCAAAAGCAAAATCAGCCTCAAAAGGCATATCCAATAATCACGTGCGTCTAGTGCGCACGGAAATTAAATCCTAATACAAGTGCTATGAATGTGCACAAAACCAAAACTAAGTGCAACGGGTGTGCACGAAAGCATCTGTCAAATGCAACGGGTGTGCACGACAACAATATCAAGTGCATCTAGAGTGCATCCGGTGCAACTAACATGCACGAATAAAAATCCCAAATCGAGTGCATCTGGTGTGCACAAAATCACATTTCGTATCATGCACCTAATATGAGCGAAAATCCAAATCTGGCGCATCCATCATGCACGAAAGAAATCTAAATCAAGTGCATCCGATATGCACGAGTAAAAATCTTACTCAAGTGCATCCGATGCACACAAAAATCCAAAATCAAGCGCCTAATATGCGCAAAAATCCAACCAAAGCACGTCAGGTTCATAAGGAACATCTAATGCCGTAGCATGCACGAAAATGAACATCAAGCACAAATGCGCACGAAAATACAAATCTGGTAAAACGAATGCTCAAGAACATAAATCGGGTGCAACCAAGATACAGAGTATAAATCCAATGCGATAAATGCACAAATACCTGTCCGGTGCAACAAATGCAAGAATTAAAAATCTAGTGCAACTAATGTGCGAAATACGAATTTGGTGCAGCAAATGCACAAAATATAAATCTGGTGCAACAATTGCACGAAATGAAAACCTAGTGCAATAAATGCACGGAGTGCAAATCTGGTGCATCCAGTGCACGAAATACAAATACAGTGCATCCAGTGCACGAAACACAAATCCAGAACTCAAATGCGTATAAAAGTAACACCGAGTGTACCAGGGTGTATAAAATCGTAAACGCGTGCAACTGCGTGCACAAAACACGTATCAATGCACTGCAAGCACATGTAAGCTATACCGAGTGTAAAATCAAATCGAGTGCGTATCACACGCACAAAATCAAATCAACCGTATGAAATCCACGAAATCATAATTACGTGCAGCCAAGGCACAAACCGAATCTCAAGTGTAATAGATATGCACAAATAGCAAATCAACACAACGGTGTATAAAATATATATCAAGTGCAATAAATATGCACAAAAATGTAAATACCCAGTAGGTGCAGTCATGGTGCACGAAAACAATATCATGAAACTCAAATCTAAGCGATATAAGCGTGATACTCGGATCACAAACGCAAATCGCAATAAATGACATTGAAGTACACCTCCTACAATGTCGAAAAGTAAATTGGTACGCCTAAAACCGACAGAACAAGAACATCCGCTTGCCTCCTGCTCACGGTCTGGCGTCCTCGGTCTCTGGGTCCTTATCTTCTCTGTGGATTTACCAATCTCGCAATTCATCGGCTCATCGGCCCAGTCAGGGGTGCTAACGCGGACGATTCCATCCTAGCACTTCTCTGGTCATCTCTCGGCCAATTATCACGACCACTCGTAAAGTAGCACGTTACTGGCGTTGGCCTCTGGCCCTCTGAATACACGTGACACAACTGATCCTGGGTGCATATCTCATTGCAGCAGTGTCCTGAAAGGAATCCTGCATCAAGGACTCTTCCGATCTGGCCTATGCCTAACTGTACGGAGGCTGGTACTCTTATATAATCTTTTCTCGTTTTCTGGACGTCTGCGTGTTCCGCACACATTTCCTCAGGAACTGGTCGTATCCCAACGCCTCTGTATGCATATCAGATCTCTAATCTCAACGGGGAGTAGCAATAGCTCGTCAGCATCTCGCATGAACCCCTGGGTCCACTCGTCTTTATCATCGTCCGCTTCGACGTCACGCCTTGCTGTCTGTGTACTGCTACTGTTCTCGGCCACGGTCAATCCAAAGTCTCTCACACGGACTCGAAATCGCGTACTCTGTATCTTCATCACTCCGTAGAAGATATCTGGCCGAACACGTCCTTGGGAACTCGTCCCAACCATCGGAAGAATACTCAATACTCGTCCGTTGTCGATCAACTCACAACGCATCGGGGTGAGGCCCTCTATCCAAAGCTGGTCAGCTTGCTAATCTCTTATCACATAATATCTGGACGACGTCAAACTTTTCGATCGAGTCATCAAAGTCCCATAATTTCCTAAAAGCTCAACACCTGAGCACAGTATAATAATATCTGGTACATACCACAGTACCTATGGACTAGCCGTAGAAGGGCAAACCCAAGCCTCACTGATGGTACCGCTAAACTGCTGCAAACCCTTAGGTTTAAAAGCGGTTCCATGGTCATCATGTCGAGTTAGGGTTTCATTCTTCTAGAGGGTCCACAGAATTACCTGCATGTTCCTCCAAACACTTTAAACTTAGGAAAAATGGGTTTTTGACACTCGCTCGAACTTTTTAGCTTCGCCTAGCCGACATGTGAATAGCCTTCGTCCGCATGCTAAACAATACCTCAACCCTCCAGGAAAGACGATACATCAACGGTCATCTCTGGATTGGTCTGCTCTAGATCTGAGTAAGAATCTCCACACTGAAAATCTTTAACTCATCTGGGCTTGCGTCGGCGTATCAATCTGACGAATCTCCTTTGTCTCTCAAATCGGGGTAGGCTAGCTATCACCTGTCGCATCTCTGCCTGGAAGCTCCAGTGATCTCAGCTCGTAAGCCCTGGAAGCGACATCCCATCATTTCAGCAACAGCTGGGTCATCTGTCTGCACAGTAGACGACATCACAATATTGGATGTACGTTGTATATCAACAGTCCTCTCACCACTGGCAGCCTCTATCAATGGCCCGATCATCCGGTGCAAACTAAACACTCGCCTCATCCGAGAGGTCACACATAAATACTAACTCGAGACGTTCCCGTGTCACCAGAAAATACGATGGTCAGCCCTCGTACCAGACGAGCTTGCCCTGACCGCAACATTAGCTGCAGCTCAATCTGTGCTCAAACATGGTGACAGGAACCTCAATCGTGTATCGATGAAAACAGATCAAGGATATGAAAGGAAACGACAGATCTAGAATGGATACATGATCATAAGGAGGAACAACATCAATAAGAGTATGATCACGGAAACGAATAGAATCAAGGATCTCAAATGGATGTATAATCATGGGTATGAAGAGAATCATAAGTCTCAAAAATATGTACATCCTAAGGTTTCCTAAGTGGAGTATCGTATCGTAAATATGCCGCGGAACATACGTACGGTACGTCACTCTACTCAGGCTACCTACTCCATCAATCAGGGTCGACCTAAGAAACGAAAGTTCGGGTCTAATACCCTCCCACCCGTTCAAGTCTAAGTTCCGTAAGGTCAAGCCTAGGTTCCGAAATATACATACACCCTAGACTACGCATAGTCAAATATAGACTCGAACCAAGGTTAAACCTAGCGCTCTGATACCAACTTTGTCATGACCCGAAGTATTAGCTCGTGACCAGTACTTAAATCACGCAACGTTTAAAGGCGTAACGTAATTCAATTAAGCTGAAACCCAGAAATCTAAACCTTTCTAAGAAAATAAAGGATGTGAAGTTTTGAAATAGAGGTATAATGAAATCAAGTTTCTAAAATGCATGGAAAAGGAACATGAATGATGCAAGTAAAATTTACTAGTTTGAAAACATGTTTCGTCTTTTTATAAAAATTCGGGCAGCACCTCCTTTGTATTTTTTGATCCAAAACCACAAATACCTAACAAGAATAATGGCATCCCCAAGCGGGAGCTAGCTCTTCGCCAACCGGCGGATCACAACCACGCAAAGCATAAGCATAAGTATACGACGCCCAACGGCGAAGTTCACCAGAAAAGTTAAAGAAATAAGCAAGACATCAAAACCACAAGTAGCGGAAAATCCCCCTCGCTCTAAGTCTCGCAACCACAACCTCACTAAGTCCCATTACTTATACAATTTACTAATTTTGATTGATGGAGTTGACTAGATACAATATGAAATATAAATACAAGAGTGGGTACGATACAAATGCCCCACCTAAGAATGCAAAACACACAAATGAAGCTATGTGCCAGCGATACCGCTACGGATCCATGCAGTCAACCTGCAAGAACTGTGGCACAATGGGGGTGAGTTGCCAACTTGTGAGTAGAAAAACATCTACAAGTAGAAATCGAATAAACAACGACTCCTAGGTCAACTATATCATGAAGGTAATACTATGATATCTAGGGTGAACGTATCATCATATGTGCCAACAATGTAATCAATACCTATATGTATGCGGATATAATCCATCAATGTAATCAATGTATGTATGCATGTGGATCTCGTCCAACCATATAATCAATGTTTGTAGGCACGTAATATCATAAAAGAGTGTGCATGAAAGTATGAGGATATAAATCAACGGTGTCCCTCGCGACACATCAAAATCATGGAACCTGGGTGTCCAACATCGACACCTGAAAATATCATGAAACCTGTGTCCAGCATTGACACGCAAATCCTCATATCTCGGGCTCCGTCAGTCCGGATCGGCCCACGGGCTCCGTCAGTCCCGATCGGCCATATCATCTCTCGACTCCGGTCAGTATCGTACGGATATCCGCCAGGCCCAACCAATCACCAGTAGGTAGTAGTCCTTCTGCTAGGCTCATCGTCATCCACACGAAATCTCTCTCTCACTCCGGGGTACCATACCGAGTCCACTATGTACCCACAAACGGAATCATCTGCCTCCTCGAATCGGGTTTCACATATCACTCTCAGAACTGAGAAAACACATGGTGGACGCACTGAAATATCATATCAAGAGAAACCGGGTTTTTTAAAACAGTACATACTTTCTTTTGAAATAGCCACGGTTCTCAAATCCAGAAATCTCATGAAAACAGCATATCTCAATGTGTAAAATCATAAAGCATGATGTATGCGATATATGATAAAAATGTAAGCATAACCGAATATTATGCAACATGGAACAGTGATATGACGTATTAAGGGAAAACCGCTCTTTTAAATGGATCCAGTTTTGAAAATATATCATGCGGTTCCCAAATCTCCAAAATCGAATGCAATATCGTATAAAGGTGCATATGTGTATGTATGCAAATGTGGGTGTACAATATGTATGTACGCAAATATGGATATAGCAATCCTACTGTGCAGTGACATGGCAATTATCGATGATGAAGTGTGTGAGCCGGCAAATTTTTGTACGTGTAACATACGCATCATCGATAATGGTGCAGGTGTACTAGCACAGGTATAAGTAATGCAATGCGAATAACATGAATGCAGCATAAGGTAAATCATATGTAAATGCTGACGGGTATACGTATCTATCATGACTGAGTCAGTGAATCTATCAATCGGCATCCAGCCTTACAATATCGCGTATGGTACAATCCATCGCACGGCATCCTCTAGTTAAGGGTATAGAGGAAACCTCAAGTCCAACTCATCACGTACAGAAAATTATCGTATGGCGGCATTAAGCTATCATGGTCCTATCAACCTATAAGACGAGGAGGGTACGGACCTAACGTCTCGTACGGCTATCACTCACGATTCACAACATATATAAAGATCTCTATATACATATGTCCCAGGTCACATCCCTAACAATCTCATATCAGGGGACCGGCAAGGTATCAATCATCTCAATCGACTCGCATCCGTATACCAACATATCATCATATCATCATACTACGTATTATATTCTTTTCATCGAATTTATATCCCACATAAAGTCAATCTCACATATTCATTCTACCTTCACTAAGAACATAAGTATCTAATCTAATAAACACACCCAAACCATACAAACAGTTTTTGAAAGATGCGAATCGTAGTTTTGAAAGTAAGGGTTACGGTGTTTTTAAGGAAAAGATATCATTTGAAAATCCGTAACATCCCTCCGGGTATATGTTTAAAGGATGCATATGATTCTTTAGTTTGGAAATAGGTATGATTCAGATGACACATCTACGTCGGCTACCTAGTCCTATAGTACCCGGCCTAGTCCTATAGTACCCTAAACGGCAATATCGTCAAACATCATCCTCAAATCCCGTCATCACATATTAGCCGTACTATATCACTTCTAGCTATCCTTTAGTTTCAATTATGGTTCTCTAACTACCTTTCTAGCTCTATCTATAGTTTTCTATTAAAGGTTTCATTAACCATAATCTATGTATAAATCGGTTTCCATCAAGTGTGCGGGGGTGCTATACGCCATCCACCCGATTTCCCCCGTAGATATAGATCTACTCACCTTGGTCTTCGCTTGCCGAAGTCGATGATGCCATGCTTCGTCACCTCGGAATCTACGCAAAGGTACCTATAATAATACACAATCGCAATCGCTATTAAAATCGAATTCGGAAAACCGATACGGCACACGGCACGCTCATAGGTTAGAACCTATGGCCTACGCGTGCAAAACAATCAAACAACCCTTGTTGTTGATGTAAAAATATCCAACAACCAAATACAAACCAAATATCAAAACTAAACATTTCAAAATACGGAAACATAGCCAAAAACTACACTAAAGTGCTTCCAGAATTTGACTCAGGCCAAAATAAGGTGCACAAACAATACTGGGATGCTATATATGGTGCATAGGAGCTATGGAAATAACTTGGACACCCTTACCCACCAAGTGGCCGGCCACTTCCTCAAAAAAATCCAGCCTCCTCAGGTCCCTCTGCTCAGATTGGGTCCGTCTTGTCAAGGTGGTCTCCTATTGGTCAAATTTGGTCTCTGGTATTGTTTGCTACTCTCAAAAATCCCCCGGGTTGCTCCAGATTTCCCTGCACACCCTATTTTCTCTCAAAACAGACACGGACAAAATTCTAAATCCGTAATTTGGTTACTACACTCAAATCCAGCTCTAGAATCACCTCAAAAGTCCTATTGACAGCCACTAACATCATCAATATCCCAAACCCTTCACTAGGATTCAAAGTTCACAAAACCAACACTAAACGACTTCTAAACTTAAACAACAAGCTAGGAAATCAAACTACCCTAAATGAAAAGAGATATACCTCATGGTTACTCCCAAACAAAACCCTGGAAGTCCCAATGTAGTTAAAATTCCACTTTGCTTGGTTCAGTGTGATGAGCATGAAGAGGGGATCATTTTTAGTAAAAGGGGTTTAGGGTTTTGATGGAGTTTTGGAGGTGGATTTAGGGGTTGAAGATGGAGGGAGATGAGGGTGAAGAAGATGAAGAAGGAGATGCAAAAATGGTGGGGAAAAGATATGAGGCAGCCCCCCTCTCTCAATTATTCTCACCCACTCACTTTCCAAGTCATCATTATGTCCCCCCTCTCTCTCCAACTCATCATGACATCTTTTTCTTTTCTTTTTCTTTTCTCGCCACAATAAAACCATAATACATGACACAAATGGAATGAAACAACATGTAACATGTCATGGTGCACTAGACATGGAAAACTGTAGAAACACGGATTTGGCTTAATCGCGATTAGCAGTGCACCAATCGGTTTTTATCAAATCTGCATATAATAAATCTTAAAAATGCCAAATCCTTTAAATATATTTTTAAATGAATAAATCATTTTAATTTCCAATTATTTCATAATTATTGGTATATATTTATACTTTTTTTCGAAAACCCCAATTTCGCAAATCGGACAGTTTTCGGCAAATATATTATTTTAATATTAAATTCCAAAAATAATATTTTATATTTTCTGAAATGTTACATCACGATACGGTACTCCGCCTAAAGTGACCTAAGTACAAATTGCTTAAAATTCCTTCTTTGATGATATATCCTTGTGATTTGATTTCCGTGTTCTTATCGAATCTTATTTCCATTTATAGCCTTTGTCGCCGATGACTATGGGGACTCAGAGTGATGCAGCGAGGGCCGAGGTTAATGTTTGCTCGGGTGTGACAAGGACTGACCAGGATGGCATGCTCATTGCACTGGAGCAGATGGATCCGTCTTCCACAGATCGTATTGATAGGCTTGTGGCAGAGATGCGGGATTTGCGCCAGACGATGAGGTCTTTGGTTGAGGCCAGCAGAGCGCGGTGACAGGAGGTTTTTACTTCTGTCACCCAGTTGTTCTTTGCGATCAGCACACAGTATTCCATCACCTACATAGCACCAGTGGATGCAGCCCCAGTTGATGAGGCACGTTTTCCAGAGACTTTGGGAGTTCCGAAACAGTGGAGGACTCGTACCGGTGTACCAGCCCAGAGACGAAGGCCTAGCCGTCGAGATAGATTTTGTGCACGTCGCGGGAGTAGCGGAGGTTCGGGACGAGGTCAGTCGTTTAGCTCTCATCCCTAGGAGGGTCAGCAGCCATCGCGTGGATGTTTCTGGTGCGGAAACCTTCATCACCTCATCAGGGATTGTTCCTTAGCACTGCATCAGACTCATGTTCGGAGAGGTCATGGTCGCAGAGGATTCGCTCAGAGGGGATAGGTTGTCAGAAGAGGAGTTCAGCCAGTTGCGGATAGGGGGCAGACACCAGAGTTTGCTTCTACTCATCGGGACGTGCGGGCATCCAATGCAAAGTTTTCAGGTATTCTTAATTCGTATGTTCTTTTGATGTACTTGTTTGTTTTACACACTTTATGTCGTGGTTGGGCCGAGAGTCGTGTTAGCTAGATCAGCCGTTTGTTGCGTTAATTTTCTGTCAGCGATTCTTTTGTTGTGCGACACGTGTTTCGGTCCTGTGCCAATCGGATAGGAGATAGAGATTCGTCTGTCGTTTTGATCCTTCTAGAGATGTTGAATTTGACGTTTTCCTGGGCACGGACTGGTTAGCTACGTGCTAAGCGTCTGTGAACTGCCGCGAGAATACAGTCAGGTTTTATTTTCCCGGCGAGTCAGTTCTTGTTGTGCAAGGGGACAGTGGTGCCGCCTCTCACAGCTTGAATTCAGCTTTTTTCGCTAGTCGGCTTTAGAGGAGAGGATGCCATGGATTCTTGGCTTTCATTCGGGATGCCGAAGCCACCATGGGTGTGTTGGACCGGGTTCTTTTCGTGCAAGAGTTTTCCGACATTGTTCCAGATAAGCCGGCAGAGCTTATGGAACTTAAGGATCAGCTGCAGAGTTGTTTGTTGGGGGGCTTGTGCGTCCAAGTGTTTCGCTTTGGGGAGCTCCTATCCTGTTCGTCAAGGAGGAAAACGACAGTTTGAGGTTATGTGTTGACTGATCGTCAATTAAACCGAGTTACGGTGCAGATAGGTACCCTTTGCCTCGCATTGACGATTTGTTTGACTTACTCCAGAGTGCGAGACATTTTCTAAGTTTGTTTGGGATCAGGCCATCATTGGTTGCGGGTTCGGAGTGATGACATTTCGAAGATTGCTTTTGTGCGTGCTATGGGCAGTATGTGTTTTGGTGGTGTCCTTGGACTCACCAATGCCCTAGCAACATTCATGGATGTGATGAACCAGATTTCTTCAGGCCGTTCCTCGACCAGTTGATTGTTGTGTTATTGATGACATTCTGGTCTTTTCCAAGAGTCGTGAGGAACGTGAGCAGCACTTGAGGATTTGTTCTGCAGATACTGGAAGAGCACCAGCTGTTTGCTAACTTCTCGGAGTGTTCCTTCAGGCTTGATTGCGTTGACTCCTAGGTCTTGTAGTTACGGAAGACGGTTTTCGTATGGTCCCGAGGAAGATCGAGGTCGTACAGCTTTGGCCCAGACTTGTGTACGGGACGGAGGTCCGCAGATTTTTGGGCTTAGCAGATTTTTACCGCCGTTTCGTGCAGGATTGCTAGTGTATCACTGCACCGTTGACTGAACTGACCGGAAAGGAGGTTCTTTTTTTTGGACTGAGGCATGTGTGTGGAGTTTTTCAGCAGTTGAAGACTCGGTTGACAACTGCACCAGTTCTTTCTTTTCTTTCTAGTTCGGTCGACTTTGTTGTTTAACTGTGATGTTTCGTGAGTGGGGCTCGATTGTGTACTGAGGTGACACTATAGAGTTATCGCTTTTGCTTCCTGACAGTTGGAGGAACTACGAGCAGGATATCCCCCTCATGATCTGGAGATGGCCGCGGTGGTCGTACGTTAGAGATTTGGAGACACTACTTGTGTGGAGAGTCATGCCAGATTTTCACGGACCACCAGAGCTTAATGTACATCTTCCTGCAGAGGGTTTTGATTGTTGAGACAGCGCCGTTGGATGGAGATTGTGAAGGATTGTGTTTGTGAGATCCTCGTTACCTGTGGCAAGGCAATTGTGGTAGCTGATGCTTGAGTCGTAGGCCCGGGGTTAGCTTGTCCCAGTTGTGCGTAGTTTTGAGACAGTCTTCTGCAGATTTACAGTTCTTGTGCGATCGTGGAGTATAGTTTATGTTCGCCTCTACTGATGGGACAACTTGCTCATATCCGCGCCCATCCACTTTTCCTTAATCGTCTTCTGCAGATTTACATGTTCTTGTACGATTTGTGACCAGGATGTACTACGTTTAGGGACGCGTTTGTGTGTACCTGCTGCTGATGGGTAGAGACGCGAAATCCTAGAGCAGGCACATCGGTCAGCTTTCTGTGTTCATTCAAGTTCCACCAACATGTGACGTGACTTGTGAGGTAGTTATGGATGGGCAGGGATGAAGAGTGTAGTTTCGGATTTCGTTTTGAGGTATCTGTCTTGTTGTGAGCTAAGGTTGAGCATCTGAGACCGGCTGGAGAGTTGCAATCTTTAACCGTTCCGGAGTGGGAATGGGAGCAGATCTCCATGAATTTCGTTGTGGTGTCTACCCAGGTTTAGACAGGGTGTGACTCCATTTGGGTGTTTGTTGTCCGGTCATGCTCAATTTGCTCAGTTGTTCTTTGTTAAGTCTGTGCATTTGCACGGAGTTCCTTCATGCGTTGTATCCAATAGAGGCACCCCGTTCGCTAGCCGTCGTTGGCAGAAGCTTCAGGAAGCCTTGGGTACTGGTTGAGTTTTAGCTCCGCTTTTCCATCTATAGGCCAATGGTTTGTGAGAGCGGACTATACAGACTCTGCAGGATAGGCTTGTGCATACGTACTAAGTGTTTGGTGACAAAAGAATTTAATTTTAAAAGAAAAGAAAAGAAAGAAAAGGTGGCATTTGCATTAAATGTGCATTAATTGAATTTTTGCTAGAGTTTTCTTCATTTTTTTTCACAACCCCCCCACTTCTTGAATGGCCAACCCCTCCTCATTCCCTTGCTGCCCTTCTTTCCTCCCACCTCATTTCATCAATTTCTTGCACAAATAAATCAACAAAATTCCAAATAAATTCATAGAAACTCAAATATAATCATTTCCCTTCATTCTTGAACTCAAAACTAGCTTGGATCTTCATTCGACTGAGGATTTTTTGTCACGCCCCGCTTCCCAGAGTATGCTAAAATGGGCACGTGACATAGCCAAACATGCTACCTGTGGGTAGGAAGTATCCATCCACGGTCACATTACGGCTGTAGAGATATCAAGAACAAAATAAAACTATCTAAACATGTCCATAATCCAGATAGCATGAGTCAAGAATAATAAAATGCGGAAGCGAAAGATCTAATACAAAATAACTGGAATGTATGTCCCATAATACGGGCTCATATCAGGAAATAAATGCAGGAAAGAAAATTAACTACTGCTGACACTCACAGCTCAGCCTGTCGGCTGAAGTACTCCTGCTCGGACTGCGACAGCGGTACAGAATCTGGGCCATGCAAAACCCAGACGTCAGCGCGTCAAGTTATCAAGTAATAACATAATAAACAGGGTAACAGGCAATGCGAATATAAACATGAATAAAGCAAGGGTAACAATAATATAAATCAGAGCAGTGCAGGGTAGTGTGCAGTGGGTAAACTAAACTGTTCTATCAGGTTTTCTGTTCTAACGTCTTTGAAACCAAATTGATGAATCATCGATGTAACTCAATAGTATCCCGTACATACCCGGGACCACGGCCCCAGATTCTCGGGCTGAAACCGAGACATGCCGCTAGGCACCAAACAGGAATGTATACAGATGAATGATGTCAGCAGCAACATTCCAAGGCTGGCTTAGCCTCTAAAACTGATCAGAACAAGTAGCGAACTGTTGAGTTACAAGTCAGGTTTTACCTTTGATTTCCCCATACCCCCAAGTTATATGTGTATGTCAAGTTAGGTATCCCGTAATCAAGAACTAATGCCAACACAGGATCAGGTAAACAGGTTTGTCTGGATAGACAACAGGAATGGTCCATGAGGACTACATGTCATGTTTGTTGGCATTAGACACAAGATCAGGTAACGGGTCAGGTCATGGTACATCAGGTCAAGTCAAGCAGTATACGGTACCATGTCGGGTAAATCAATATGTATGTAGCAAGTTAGGTCAAGATGTAAACAATATCATGGGTGTGCTCATACTCAGTTACATAATCAAGCATGGTTATCAACAGCATGATCTAAGCAATGAATTAAGCAATAGGCAGATTCACTCAATTAGCAGTACAGTTATCAGTTGTGTCACAGAGATGATTTCAACATTAAGAGAATGCAGTATGACAATTATAGTCGTTTAATCATGTTAACAAGTTTAAGACTTCATGGATGCAATGATATATATATATATATATATATATATATATATATATATATATATAAGTTCCATGGATGAAATCACAGTTTATGCAGGTTAAATGCACACGAGTGTCCGAATGAAGTAAAACGATAGATAAAGTGCCATAGGCTACGTCATTAGTGAAAGTGAAATTAAAACATATAAATGTGGTTATTAGGTTCAAAACAGTAATTGCAATAGGTAGGTTCCAAGTTTGAAAGATATAATGATATATAACAATATTGAACACGAAAATGTGAAATGATCGTACTAAAGTTAAATTTACAGGTTTAGGGTGTCATCAATGTGTATGTAAATATTATTTAGCATGTAGCAAGGGGTACTTGCCTCGACGGGTCGCGAATCGGGAAAACGGAACGTAAAACGTCGGCGGGGAAACTCGCGACGGGCGCACGGATCACGGAATGAACCCAAACGACGAACAGTAGAACCACACAGGTCAGGGTACCTTGCTGGATCATCGGGACACATCGTCGGCGCTGCCGGATTCCGGAGAGACACAAAAACACTAAGCAAACCATATTGAAAAATGCATGAAAAGATAAGAGGATAATCAAGAAGAGAGAAGGGAAGGAGGATAGAGGAGAGGGTGCTCACGCGGATCTGTAGAGGGGTGGTGATCACCAACCACGTCGACGGAGCTCCGGCGGTCAGCCTACGATGACGGCGAGAAAGATTCAGATCAAGAAACCCGAACAGAGAAGGAAGAAGAAGAAAGGAGAAGATGAGGGGGTGTGAAGCTCACCGAGGAGGGTGCTTGCGAGGCTAGGGACGTATGGAGATCGCCGGCGGCGATCCTATGATGAGCTGCGGCTGCAGGTGGCCGCGGTTGCCGCTGCAGGGTGCATGGGGAGTTGATGAAGGAGGAAGAAGAGGTGGATGTGACGAGGGCGAGGAGACGACGAGGCCGGTGGTGATGGCATCGGCGTTGAGGCTGTGGCGGCGAGGGGCAAGGCGGCTAGGGCTCGCGAGGTGGGTTCTAGTTCCGTAAAAAAAAAGGAAGGAGGAGAGAATTATATAGGGGGAGACGGGGAGAGAGAGAGAGATAGAGACGGGGAGAGAGAGAGGAGAGAGATAGAGAGATATAAGGTGGGGCCCACGGGATATGAGAATTGTGATTGGCTGGGGGATGGAAATTTTGAAAGATTTTAAGGAAACGAAAAATATTGTGAGGGTTAATTAATATTTTCGACGGTTTAAAATATACTAGAAATTGGGATTTGGCGCAAAGTAAAATATTTCCGAATCGCGCCCGGGTCGGGTCCAAAAATTTGAAATTGAAATACGAAAATTTTAAGCGGGATCCAAAATTTAAAATGAAGTATTTTACAATCAAAAGGCATACCCCCAAGACGGACACATGTACGTGCGCGTTGCCGTCCAAACTCGCCCGTTTCACTGAACGGGACGAGAGCACGATGCACGGACGCTACAACAGGGTTAGGGGTGTCAAGCATGCCATGATGAATATTTTTAATTTTATTTTAGATGCCTTAAATTGTTATATGCAGAAATGAATTGCCGGGTAAAATTTATAATTCACAACAGTCAAGTAGGATCAACGAAATAAATACCACGCGCCAACATACGACAACAGAAACCAGTAGCATTGGGCTCGGGTGTTACATTATACCCAACTACAAAAAGAATTTCGTCCTCTAAATTCCAAGAATACAAATATAGACGAAAAATAACTACAAGAAAAGATGAGGAAACTTCTGCCGGATTTCATCTTCTCGTTCCCAAGTGGACTCTCCATGCGATCGATTACCCCAAGAAACAAGCACAAGAGGGATCACCCTGTTCTTAAGAACCTTTTCCCTTCGATCCACGATTTCAATCGGTCGCTCCTCAAAAGTCAAGTCTTCTCGTACTGTTAGCTTCGAATGATCCAATACATGCGTTTCATCACGAACATACTTACGGAGTTGAGATACGTGAAACACATCGTGCACATTCGCCAAGGACTGCGGTAACGCCAAACGATACGCTACCTCACCAACATGCTCCAAGATCTCAAAGGGTCCAACGAATTGAGGACTGAGCTTTTCTCGACTTCCAAAACGAATCACCCTCCTAGTCGGTGATATCTTCAAGAATACCAAATCACCCACGGCGAACTCTAGAGGTCTTCTCGACGTATCCGCCCAACTCTTCTGTCGGTCTTGAGCTGCTTTCATATGACTTCTGATAGTGTTAACCTTCCCAACTGTCTGCACAACCAAATCTGGTCCCAATAATCTTCGTTCACTGACATCGTCCCAACAAACAGGTGAACGACATTTACGACCATACAAAGCTTCAAATGGAGCCATTTGGATAGTTTCCTGAAAGCTGTTGTTGTAAGAAAACTCTACCAAATGTAGATGATCCTCCCAAGACCCCTTGAAGTCCAACATGCAAGCTCTCAACATATCTTCAAGAGTTTGGATTGTTCTCTCCGACTGACCATCAGTTTGAGGATGATAAGCTGTGCTAAACTTCAATCGAGTCCCCAAACTTTCCTGTAAACTCCTCCAGAAGTGTGATAAAAACCGAGTGTCACGATCGGACACTATGCTTACCGGTACTCCATGCAATCTCACAATCTCCTGCATGTACCGTTCCGCCAAAGTCTCTGTTGATTGACCAACCCGAAAAGGGATAAAGTGAGCTGCCTTGGTCAAACGATCAACAATCACCCATACAACATTGTTGCCTTTTGGACTTCGCGGTAAAGCTGTCACGAAATCCATGGTTATATGTTCCCACTTCCACTGAGGAATCGGAAGTGGTTGCAATAAACCAGCAACCCTTTGATATTCAGCCTTAACTTGCTGACACACCAAGCACTTTCCCACAAAGCGAGCAATCTTCCGTTTCATGCCTTCCCACCAGAAATGCTGTCGAATATCTCGGTATATCTTTGTGCCTCCAGGATGTACAGAATAAGCTGAACTATGTGCTTCTTTCATAAGCTCTTCACGACTATCTCCCTTTGGCACACACAAACGGCTACCATACCTCAACGAACCATCTTCGTGGATCAATAAATCTGTTCGTAGTCTGGCTTCAACCAGTTCTCGAAACTTTTGCAGTCTAGGATCCTGCAATTGTGCTGCTTTAATATTCTCGATCAACGATGAGTGTACTTGCAGCTGCATCAACTGTCCCGTAGAATGCGGTAGCACAACCTCCAAGTCAAATCTTCGAAAATCTTCAACGATCTCCTTCTGCGTAGTTAACATCTGAATTGCTGGTAACCGACTAAGCGCATCCGGCACGACACCGGATGGTACTTAAGATCAAGATCGTAGTCAGCCATCAGCTCCAACCATCTATCCTGCCTCATATTAAGCTCCTTCTCCGTGAACACATACTTCAAGCTCTTATGATCAGTAAAAACTTTGACCCTTTCGCCTAAAAGGTAGTGTCTCCAAATCTTCAAAGCGAAAATCACAGCCGCAAGTTCCAAGTCATGAGTTGGGTAATTCTTCTCATGGGTCTTCAACTGTCTCGATGCGTACGCTACAACCTTCCCATGCTGCATCAAAACACATCCCAATCCTTTCCCAGATGCGTCGCTGTGAATCACCAATCCTCCGGAATTGTCTGGCACGGTCAGAATAGGGGCGGTTATCAATTTCTTCTTCAACGTCTCAAAAGCTAACGCACATCTATCCGTCCATACAAAAGGTACCTCCTTGCGCGTAAGCTTGGTCAACGGCTCCGCCAGACGAGCAAAGTTCTCCACAAATCTTCTGTAATATCCGGCGAGTCCAAGAAAACTTCTTATCTCTGCAACATTCTTTGGAATCGGCCAATCTCGAACTGCTGCAATCTTTTCTGGATCGACGGCAATTCCATCGCCAGACACAACATGCCCGAAAAACTTTACTTCCTCCAGCCAAAACTCGCACTTACTCATCTTTGCATATAACTTCTCCTGTCTCAACGTCTGCAGTGCGATCTTCAAATGTTCTGCATGCTCCTCAAAACTCTTCGAGTAAACCAGTATATCGTCAATGAACACCATAATAAACTGATCCAAGAATGGTGAAAATATTCGGTTCATCAAGTCCATGAATACTGCCGGCGCATTCGTTACTCCGAAGGGCATCACTAAGTATTCGTAATGTCCATACTGAGTTCGGAACGCCGTCTTGCAAATATCTTCTGCTTTCACTCGGACCTGATGATATCCGGATCGCAAATCCAGCTTCGAGAATACCCTCGCGCCACTAAGCTGCTCGAAAAGTTCGCCAATGCGAGGGATCGGGTACTTGTTCTTAATAGTCACCCGGTTTAATTCTCGATAGTCGATGCACATCCTTCTTGCGCCATCCTTCTTCTTTACTAAAAGAACTGGAGCTCCCCAAGGCGAGTTACTGCTTCGAATCCAACCCTTCTCAAGCAGTTCAGCAACCTGTTTCTTGACTTCTTCCAATTCTACTGGTGCCATTGGATAATACGCTTTGGATACTGGCGCTGCACCAGGAATAAGATCAATTGCGAACTCCACGTCTCGCTTTGGCGGTAAACCCGATATATCTTCAAACACATCCATAAAATCACGAACAACAGCCGGCTCTTCACTTTTATCAACTTCCATTGATGCAAGAATATTGTTCGTCGGCCTAGCCCTAAACTCGACTGGCCCGACAGAACTGCTTCCTCCAGTGAAGCTAAACTCGAGATGTCCGGGAATCTGGAAAATTACCTTCCTTTCCCTACAATCAATGTGAGCGTGGAAAGTGCCAAGAAAATCCATTCCCAAGACGACTTCGTAGCTGCCCGTATCAATCACCAAGAAATCTGCAAAAAGCTCCCGTCCTCACACAACAAATGTACAATATTTGTAGGGTTCCTAGGCACGCTAATGAGGTCTCACAAGGCATCAACCATGCCAATTTCAAATTTTACGGGTGCCGAGAAACCCTAATACGGATCGTTAACTAGAATTCTAGGCGAAAAGGAAACTAGTTTACAACTAAACTAAAAGAACGGAAATACAACCTTTGTAGATCCGTTTCTCCACCTCCATAGTTCCATGATGAAGTCCTCTCCGCTGTCCAAATCGAACCATGACTCTAGCATCGGCTTCATCGGAGAAAAAGCGGGCTAGGTCATCGACGACGATGCCGAAGATGATCTACGTCGAGGCATCACTAGATCAAGCTCCACCTTCACCAAGCCATGAAAACATGTGAAGGAAACACCCTATACTACTTGGCAAGAGGTAGAGGATGAAGAAATAGGAAGTGGGTTCACTTTAGAATTGGATTTCTCACTCATTTGCTCAAGTTGCCATTGATGGAGGCAAGCTTTTCTTCTTTGAAGATGAAGAAGAAGAAGAAGATAGAATATGATTAAAATCTCATTCAAAAAGAATAATCAAATGAATACTTATCATATCCTAACCTTAGTTAGGTGTAGAGAATAGACCATGGTTAGGTTTAATGGTTTAGGGTTAAGCATGAGACAAAATGGTCATGTTGTCAAAGCTTCATGAAGCTTCAATTACAAACAAAGAAAGCCACCATTTTCTCTTTATCATTTTCTTTTGCTAAAATAAACAAAATGGATAAATAAATGAATAAATGAATAAGTAAATGAAGCAAATGAAACCCTAACCATTGACCAACCAAGGTTTAAACTATACACCAAACTATCATGTATCATCAAACATGATACAATCAAATGCACAAAAGTATATCATATATACAATGTGCACATCAAGTGAGAAAATCTATCTTAAGTGAACCAATACTAGTTAATGCAAAGTAATATATCAAATATATATTTATGCATTAAATCATTAAATCAACACTTGATTTAACGATCCGGTCATATCGCATATAACCGACTAATATCCAATGTATCGACTTATCGAATCAATCCTTGATTCGATAACTAGGTTATATCGCATACAACCAATCGATACATTCATCGCGAGCATAGAATACGGTATCATATACACGCATTATTCTCGGTCCCGCACATATCTCATATGCGCTCCTATTTCGTTTCGCTTGAGCCAGGAAACCTCTGTGTAGGACTCTAAAGACTCGTCAATACGCCGGCAGCGGATGATGATCATATCAAGCACCCACAAGCCGCAAGCGGTCTGGTAAACGTAACGGCCACCCGGGTATTGAGCGATCAGAAGATCGACGAGCAAGCCCGCTCACACTCCTGTGAATCCAACCAGTAACACTTACCGTACAGTCCGGTCTGATCGTCTGATATGTCGCATATCTCGCCTAGGGGTGGTAAACGTCAGACCCCAATAGCTCGATAAGTCATGTCGATATGAGGTCTATAACAATTCGAGAAACTACTGGTAACACTTACCAGTAAATCTCAGCAACCCTGGCCAGGGATTTCCGGTTATTGCCAATCGAACACAGCACAACATCAACCCCCTATACCGGGAGAGACGAATCCCCTCCTATCGCTCATTGCCTCCATGTGACTCGGGACTGTACCCAAAAGCCACCATTTTGCACGCCCTCTTGGACGTGGTAAGGTGGAAATTAAAGCACAGTGGGAACCACACAAGACTCTATGACGATCTCGGGTCAACAGACTACTCTGTACCAGTGTCACCAGAGAACTGCCATCTGACGTAAGGTATAATACCATCTGGGAGTTCTCGGCGAGTCCGTCCAGTGTACCCAGTCTCCACTGAGCACCCGTATATCATCTCTGATGTCAAACACCAATGGATATGGGATCATCCATCGCCCATCTGTATGGGTCGAGAAGGTATACGCTAGTCTACTCTGGTATATCGATGCCCCGCCTCGATATACCCACGACTAGGGACTTTGAAGGATGTACTTATGGACTACCATGTCCACACTAGTATGATCCGCATCATAGTCTAGGTAGTCAAGCACACATCCTAAGGGCTTTACCAACATGTATCAGAGAGACAATCAGTATACACGTTAAGGTAAAGAGTAACCAGATAGCATACTATCATGTCGAGCGAGAAAGTCCTCCCTATATATGTCCAAGCATCCACTACAATATACATCCAATGTACAGTAATAGCCTCTAGGGCATACATATAACTAACAATCTCCCACTTGCACTAGGGCCATCTGTAGCAGTGGTTGCAGTATCTCATACTCAACCATCCCATAAAAATCTCTCTCTGGGAATCGGCCTTCGTGAGTGGATCCACCGTGTTGTCCTCTGAGTCTACTCTCCTAACCTTGATCACCCTGGAGATCAACCATCTCCATGATCAGGTGATACTGCCTTAGAAAATGTCTGGATCACTGATGGGACGGACGTTCCTTGGCTTAAGCCATAACTCCATTGTCACATAATGGGAGGAACTAAGTTCATCTCATGAACAAATATACATCCAGACTGCCTCTTTGGTAGCACCATAAGTAGCGATGTATCCTGCCTTTAATCGTCTAGTATGTCACGGTATTTAGCTTGGAACTCTTCCAACATACCGTCCCTTTACTGAGGGTAAAGACAATGCCTGTGACTGACATTCAGTCAGCTTTATCACTTTGGAACCTTTCCAGTGATTCTCCCCAGGATCGATTGATACCATCTCACTATAACTAGTGAGTATCCTAATATCCAACTAGATCTATCTCATAGATCCAAAGTCCAGGATTTAGTAGGTATCACTTTGATCCTATGTGGAGAATCCATGTGATAAGCGGAGATTGATCGAGCGTAGCATAGGAAACTCCTTCCCTATCAAGAGTATGTCATCCACGTACTCTACGAGGATCGCCACCATACTCCCTACTACCTTTTTGTATATACAAGGTTCATCTACCATTTTGATGATGTCAAACTCTTTGACTACTTCATCAAAACAGACGTTCCAACTCCGCGATGCCTGCTTTATCTTATAAAGCATCTTGTACACGTTTCCGCTGCTCCCACTGTCTACAAAGCCCTCTGGCTGTGTACTTACAGACGTTCTCTTCTAAAACATCATTTTAGAAAAGCAGTCAAGACACCCAACCGCCAGATATCGTAGTCATGGTATGTAGCCGTGGCAAGTAGGATCTGGATGGACTTAAGCATAGCTACTTAGAAAAGGTTTCAACAAAATCCATACCTGGTCAATGATGCTAACCTTTAACAAGTTTAGCTTTGAAAGTCTCAACTTTTCCAAGTACACCAAGTAATCTTCTCAAGATATACTTGCTCCTGATGGGAATTTAACCCTTCAGATATAGCAACCAAAGTCCATACTTTGTTGGTGTACATGGATTCCATCTCAGATCACTAAGCATCCAGCTATTCTTACAGAGTCTTACTCCTGATGGCCAGCTCGAAGCTAGTTGGGTCATCATCTCATGATGCAATCCTCGCTCCCACTGTCATAGAGAAACAGAAGTATCTCTCAGGTGGGTGAGGAACCCTACTAGATCGGCGGAGAGGCTGAGGTTCGTTGGTATCTACTGAATCCTTTGGTTGTACCAAATCATCAGCTGCAGTTTGTATAGCTGGAACTTTTCCAGTTCTGCATAACAGATCTTGCCTCAAGCTTGTCCGAATTTTGCTATTCAGACATTGGCTGGACAACCCCAAATCTTAACTAACTTAAGATATGGGCTCTTCCCTTTCCATATCACATATGAAGTGGTAGGCAACTGATTTGAACCCTATTCAATATGTATGCAGCTTCTCAAGTGCATAACTCCCAAAAGGAAATAGGAAACTCAGCAGTACTCATCATAGAGCACACCATATCATATAGGGTGTGATTGCTCTGCCCCGATATATATCATCGTGCTATGGTGTATACGGAGGAGTAATGCTAAGAGAGAATCTCATTCTCCTTTAGAATAATCCAGGAATTCTGTGCTCAAGTATTCTCCTCCTTGATCACATCAAAGGACATAATACTTATACCCGTATTTTGGTTCTCTACTTCTAAATCATATTCTGTGAATATCTCAAAAGGTTCGGACTTGTGTTTCAACAGGAACATATGTCTGAATCTTGAGAGATCATCAGAGAATGTAATGAAGTATAAAGAACCGGTCTTGGCATGTGTAGACAGGGGACTTACATACATCAACATGTATCATCCCAAGAGTTCACTAACTCTTTCTCTGTTTCCAATAAACAGAGCTGGTGTCATTGTATCTTTGTGACATGACCGGCGAGTTTCACAAGATGTAAATTCAAACTGATTTAAATATGCATCTATATGTAACTTCAGCTAGTCGGGTCGCATTGATATGACCTAGTCTACAATACCTTAAGAAGAATTCGTTCATTTCTGAACTCTTCCTCTTATGTGTGTTCCATATACTAAGAACTGTAGTTTGATTTAGAACATCAATGCTTTTAGATAACGTGCCTGAACCGATCAACTTTTGATATAGGAAATGTTCAAAACATTATCCAACAATACAAAATTTTATCATTTCTTTAACAATAAAGAGACCGATATGACTTTGTATATCAGGTTCGGTATCTAATAACATTCGTTCAGAATCAATGTATTTGGAATACAAGGTGACAGTGACCAACAGACTTGGCTGCAACACTTGCCCCGTTTTCTGTCTCATGAAACTTATCACCCGTTCTCAGTTCTCTACCTTTATGTAGCCCTATGTAACAGATTACATATCTGGGATCCTAATCCGGTATTATATACCCAGGATGCGGACGATACTGAGAAACGGTTTTTTGTAATGAACACACCCGAAGATGATGCATCAGCATGCACTCTCTTCGTTTGGGCGGTACGGGAATTCTGGTAATCCCCTTATTTCTTGCTCTGTATTATAACAATTATAAGTTGGAGTGAGACCAACGTTCCCCAGCTCAGTATAACAAGCGGGTTCGGTCAATAATCCGTATTATTATCTTGATTAAGGCGTGACATGGTCGCTACCAGGAGAGAGAGAGAAGAAAACACTCAGCGTGCGCTCTTTCAAGAATAGATTGGTTATTATTTTATCTAATCAGGATGGCTCCCACTGTTTTTATCAAATCTTCCTTCAAACCCTAAAAGGAAAGACTAGCCGGGATTAATTACATACTACAAGTTCGCCAATCTTTCAGCCAGGCCAGTGTCGGTACTTTGAGGGAGGTCCCCCGTGCTTTCGCACGAACCTAATTAATGTAAACCTCGTTTTCCAAGAGGCGTAACCTCGTTAACACCTTTCTAGACACCTACTTGATCGACTAATTGCAATGTGTAAAACTCTCCCAGGAGTAACTCTTACTCGCAGCGGGTATCGGGATCCAACTATCTCATAGAAGGTATGCAATCTCATTGCAAATTTCAACACTTGAAATTCCCGATAATATTTTGCCCCTAGCGTGCTATGACCTTGACGCATGCCAAACAACCCATAGTCCGCTAGTCAAGTTCAACCCGTACATTTCTTGATTGAATTAAACCCACCCGCACGACCCTTGACGCATGCCAAACAACGCCGTACGAATACCCTAATCCAATCGCATCGTATGCTAGCAGATAAGCACTAGTTAGCTACCGTACACTACGCCTTGACGCATGCCAAACAACCGTAGCACGAATACTAACTAGTACTTATCTGAAATGACGGAGGGCTACGACAGGTTTTTCTGAAAACCTATTGCGTAATGAACTTGATATCGTTGTAGAATCAAATGATTTTAAAATGGAGTGTTTTTGAAGCTTTTCTAGTTTTGCTAAAGGAGTCACTCCCGGTGAAGGGATCGTCGGTCCTTTCCTCGTCGAATGAGGTGCGGGATATATCATATATATCACTGTGCAAAGCAAAAACTATAGAAGCTATCAAAAGACAAACCGAGTGTGCAGCATCTGCCAGTTATTGCTAAAGGAGTCACTCCCAGTGAAGGGATCTCGGTCCTTTCCTCATCGAATAAGGTGCAGGATATATCTCATATACCGCTATGCAAAGCAAGAACTGTAGCTACCTGTTTATTTTTGAAATTCGATTCTATAACATCTTTAGGTTTCTTTCATTTCATTAATCTCATTAATGAAGTCCCATCATTTAAGTTACCTAAACATCACAGATAAATACGACGTACACTTATGCCATCCGCATTCGCCTCGATGTCCCCTCGTGCACCGTTAGGTTAGGTAACTAACGACAGAGCGGGGCAGGGCTAGCGCGGGTGTAAAACATAAGTAACGTCTATATAATATATCATATATACTATATACTGTATCTATCACAGAACATCACATGATCACATCACAGATATCGCAGCAGAAAAAACATATGAAATATTGGATATACTAGGACGTCCGTGTTTTCAATACGAGCCAGTATAAAACATGGATTGCACGGTCGTGGTGAATAGCCAATCCCACACCCCTAGACCCCTACGAGAGCGGCAAGCAACCCTACCAATTCTAGGGTTAGGAGACCCGGACTCGACTCCTCGAGATGGTCTCCCACTGGACCCTAGAACCCGGTTACTTGTGCTCCCCTCCTTGGGTCTATCCTAATGCGGAAAAGTAAATAATATACAAAAGGCGACATCTTCCGTAACCTGGAAGTGCCCCAATAAAAGAATATTACATACAAGTTTTTACATGAATGAAAATGAAAAAAACACTCATCTCACATAAAAACCCCCGGCTATTCAAACACGACGATCCAATATAACATATCCAGCAACACATAACATCACATGTCATCAACGTAAGTAAATATGCGCATCCCAATTGTCGTTGACATATAGCAATGAAACCGGCGATATCACATATTACACTTACGGTCACAGAAAAGAAAGAGTAAAACTACAACAGTTGGAATCCGCAATCTCTTTAGACATCGCATGCCTAATCAAATGAATACCTTAGACATCACATGCCTAACAATTATAAACCCCGCATTTTAGTCTCAAAATCGAAAACACTTTTCAATATCAAGTCGGGCAATTCAACAAGATTCCCGACATCCTGATCGAATGCTCGTCGCAAACTTTAGTAGGCGGCCGCACCCCTGACACTGTCGACGAAGTGCACCAAGGCGGAACACCGCTGCCGCGAGCACCCGAACAGATGCTTTCGGCGACGGGGTTCTCCTACAGTCACTTGGTCGGGGCTATGGAGTGAGGCTGTCTATTAAGTTTACCCGGCGAGTATCCGCGTACGCTACGTGATTGCGACGGACTTTTGATCACATCAAAATTCCGTGGCAACCGATCAAGTGAGACTAAAGTGCTATGTTTATAACATTCATTCAGTTATCTCATAACTTATTGTGAATTCCAATTATTGTATCACATTCCGAATAAGATAGAAAATGCTAAACTTTCCGATCGAACAATCGAACACCCAAGTTTTCCCAAGCAAATCAACACATGAAACAAGTTTAAAAACATCCAGTTCATGCCTCAGTACCAACGGTCCAGCCGTAGAAGGGTCAAGCCAACGCCTCACATGTGGCACGCCGTACTGCCCCAAACCCGAAGGTTCAAAGAGCAGTTCAAGACGGTTACATAATCGAGTTAAGGTTTGTTGTCTTCTAGAGGGTCCATTGCGTTACTTGCACTACTTAGAACGTCTTTAAACTACGGAAAGATCCAACACTTGGAAATTTCCCGACAGGGGAAAAAGTGGGTATTTATATCCGGTCGAACTTTTTAACATATTCAAAAATTATCCGGAAAACACATAGACAAGATTAGACAATCCGATCGAATCTACGAACTCCCAATACAACCCAGAATATTCAACTCTTGAATAAATATTAAAAATTCCCATAAAACTCAGCATTTAAATAAAGAAGTTACTGTGCAAAAATGGTTGACTGAAGAGACTAAATGGGCGCGGAACCGCCGCAATAGGCGGCTAATGCCGCGGATCCGCCGCTCTTTAGACAGATCATTAGGTAATTTTTGCACCGTAATTCTTAGAATTTCCTGCTGAATTTTTTAAGCATTTTTAATTTGGAAAAAACCACTTTTTCAGAAAAAGTCCATAGAGGGTTAAAAGTTAGGGTTTCGGGGTTCGATCGGGTTTCTAACATCGTCTACGCATCGCCTAAGGCTCTATCTAGGCTCTGATACCACTGTAGGGTTCCTAGGCACGCTAATGAGGTCTCACAAGGCATCAACCATGCCAATTTCAAATTTTACGGGTGCCGAGAAACCCTAATACGGATCGTTAACTAGAATTCTAGGCGAAAAAGAAACTAGTTTACAACTAAACTAAAAGAACGGAAATACAACCTTTGTAGATCCGTTTCTCCACCTCCATAGCTCCATGATGAAGTCCTCTCCGCTGTCCAAATCGAACCATGACTCTAGCATCGGCTTCATCGGAGAAAAAGCGGGCTAGGTCATCGACGACGATGCCGAAGATGATCTACGTCGAGGCATCACTAGATCAAGCTTCACCTTCACCAAGCCATGAAAACTTGTGAAGGAAACACCCTATACTACTTGGCAAGAGGTAGAGGATGAAGAAATAGGAAGTGGGTTCACTTTAGAATTGGATTTCTCACTCATTTGCTCAAGTTGCCATTGATGGAGGCAAGCTTTTCTTCTTTGAAGATGAAGAAGAAGAAGAAGATAGAATATGATTAAAATCTCATTCAAAAAGAATAATCAAATGAATACTTATCATATCCTAACTTAGTTAGGTGTAGAGAATAGACCATGGTTAGGTTTAATGGTTTAGGGTTAAGCATGAGACAAAATGGTCATGTAGTCAAAGCTTCATGAAGCTTCAATTACAAACAAAGAAAGCCACCATTTTCTCTTTATCATTTTCTTTTGCTAAAATAAAAAAAATGGATAAATAAATGAATAAGTAAATGAAGCAAAAGAAACCCTAACCATTGACCAGCCATGGTTTAAACTATACACCAAACTATCATGTATCATCAAACATGATACAATCAAATGCACAAAAGTATATCATATATACAATGTGCACATCAAGTGAGAAAATCTATCTTAAGTGAACCAATACTAGTTAATGCAAAGTAATATATCAAATATATATTTATGCATTAAATCATTAAATCAACACTTGATTTAACGATCCGGTCATATCGCATATAACTGACTAATATCCAATGTATCGACTTATCGAATCAATCCTTGATTCGATAACTAGGTTATATCGCATACAACCAATCGATACATTCATCGCGAGCATAGAATACGGTATCATATACACGCATTATTCTCGGTCCCGCACATATCTCATATGCGCTCCTATTTCGTTTCGTTTGAGCCAGGAAACCTCTGTGTAGGACTCTAAAGACTCGTCAATACGCCGGCAGCGGATGATGATCATATCAAGCACCCACAAGCCGCAAGCGGTCTGCTAAACGTAACGGCCACCCGGGTATTGAGCGATCAGAAGATCGACGAGCAAGCCCGCTCACACTCCTATGAATCCAACCAGTAACACTTACCGTACAGTCCGGTCTGATCGTCTGATATGTCGCATATCTCGCCTAGGGGTGGTAAACGTCAGACCCCAATAGCTCGATAAGTCGTGTCGATATGAGGTCTATAACAATTCGAGAAACTACTGGTAACACTTACCAGTAAATCTCAGCAACCCTGGCCAGGGATTTCCGGTTATAGCCAATCGAACACAGCGCAACATCAACCCCCTATACCGGGAGAGACGAATCCCCTCCTATCGCTCATTGCCTCCATGTGACTCGGGACTGTACCCAAAAGCCACCGTTTTGCACGCCCTCTTGGACGTGGTAAGGTGGAAATCAAAGCACAGTGGGAACCACACAAGACTCTATGACGATCTCGGGTCAACAGATTACTCTGTACCAGTGTCACCAGAGAACTGCCATCTGACGTAAGGTATAATACCATCTGGGAGTTCTCGGCGAGTCCGTCCAGTGTACCCAGTCTCCACTGAGCACCCGTATATCATCTCTGATGTCAAACACCAATGGATATGGGATCATCCATCGCCCATCTGTATGGGTCGAGAAGGTATACGCTAGTCTACTCTGGTATATCGATGCCCCGCCTCGATATACCCACGACTAGGGACTTTGAAGGATGTACTTATGGACTACCATGTCCCCACTAGTATGATCCGCATCATAGTCTAGGTAGTCAAGTACACATCCTAAGGGCTTTACCAACATGTATCAGAGAGACAATCAGTATACACGTTAAGGTAAAGAGTAACCAGATAGCATACTATCATGTCGAGCGAGAAAGTCCTCCCTATATATGTCCAAGCATCCACTACAATATACATCCAATGTACAGTAATGGCCTCTAGGGCATACATATAACTAACAATATTTACATTCCCTACTAGCTATAATTTTCCCATTCCCAGTGTGTATGTCCCAGAAACTAGACAGGGTCGTGCAGTCAATCGAGTGTGTAGTTATAAACTTGGATGACATAAAACAATGGGATGCACCAGAATCAAATAACGCTAATACGGGAAAACCATGAACGAGTAGAGTACCTGAAACAACTTCTCCTGACGCCTTAGCTTCTTCAGCCGTCAAGGTAAAAGCTCGAGCCTGATTAGGTCCTTGAGTCAGCTGTTTCTGTCCCTGGAACGGTCTCTGTGGAGGCTTCTGAAAATCATCCCTCGTACGAAGCTTCGACGGACAAGCACTAACGGCGTGATCTGCTGCTCCACAAACCAAACAGAGTCCCAGCCTCCTTCGACAATCCTTTTGCATGTGGCCAGGTAAATTGCAGTAGTTACAAGTCATGCTCTTTCTTCGATCGACGACAACAGGCTTCTTCTTTGGTGTTACGTCTCGACGGTCCACTGGAATACCTTTGCGACCATGAGCTCGGTTTGGTACAAATGCTGGCTTCCTTATCGCAACTGCTGTCTGCTGCAAACTCCCCTTCATCCCAGATAAACTCTGCTGCTCTCGGGCTGCCGAAAGTACTTGTGAGAAAGTGGTCAAACCCAGGGAGACAATCTGCTTCTGGATGTCCACGTCCAAGCTGCGCATGAACCTCCGTGCCCTGTCTGCATCGTTGGCAACTAAAGGTCCAGCGAATCTACTGAGCCTTGTCCATTCTGCTGCATGCACATCCACGGGTGCTCCCTTTTGCTTTAGCCCGATGAACTTCTCTTCCATTTCCTCCCATGCGGTCCGCGGGAAGAACTTCTCCAGGAAACTCTTTGAAAAATCCGCCCACTTGATCGGCTTGGGCAAGCGGTTCTCTTTCACAAGCCACCATTCTCGGGCGTAGTCCACTAACTGAATGCGTACCACATCAACTCTTTTCTCATCTGGAATCTGTGCCGCAATAAGCAAGTTCTCTGTGTCAACTAGCCACTGCTCCGCTGGCAACGGCTCCTCCAAACCAGTAAATGTAGACGGACCCAAACGCCTGAAATCTGCTACGGTCCCTACTCGGTCAACTGGTTTAGCTCCAACATTGTTCACAGACTGCTGAATGATCTGCAAACCTTCCTGAAACAATTCCGCTTGCTGCTGGATCAGCTCGGTCTATTTCTTTTGATTCTCCAGCATTCCCCTTATCACTCCAAGCATGGCGGCTTCGTCCACACACCTTTGGTACGTCTTCAAATTCTTACCTGCCATATTCCTGAAATCAAAACACCCAACATTAGCATGATGATAGATTCAAAATATAGATCAAGACTAGAACTCCAAGTTACTTAAATAGAGTGCCGCATTGTAACTATGCCGTGGTATCATAGCCACAATTACATAACTCCACCCAAGTCGCCTAAGTCCTAGAGATAACAAGGAATCAGGTTTCGAGTCGATATGCAAAGGAAGTTTGCACATCATAAAAGATATAATCAGGAAGAATGTGATTCAAGAATGGTAAAACGGCAATGTGGCAGGACATGTTTCCTAAACACGGGTATTCTGATTCGTGTATTGGGTACAATACCCAACTACAAAAAGAATCAACCCGACTAACCTATGGCTCTGATACCAAAAGAACCATGTCACGCCCCGCTTCCCAGAGTACGCTAAAATGGGCATGTGACATAGCCAACCATGCTACCTGTGGGTAGGAAGTATCCATCCACAGTCACATTACGGCTGTAGAGATATCAAGAACAAAATAAAACTATGTAAACATGTCCATAATCCAGATAGCATGAGTCAAGAATAATAAAATGCGGAAGCGAAAGATCCAATACAAAATAACTGGAATGTATGTCCCATAATACGGGCTCACATAAGGAAATAAATGCAGGAAAGAAAACTAACTACTGCTGACACTCACAGCTCAGCCTGTCGGCTGAAGTACTCCTTCTCGGACTGCGACAGCGGTACAGAATCTGGGCCATGCAAAACCCAGACGTCAGCGCGTCAAGTCATCAAGTAATAACATAATAAACAGGGTAACAGGCAATGCGAATATAAACATGAATAAAGCAAGGGTAACAATAATATAAATCAGAGCAGTGCAGGGTAGTGTGCAGTGGGTAAACTAAACTGTTCTATCAGGTTTTCTGTTCTAACGTCTTTGAAACCAAATTGATGAATCATCGATGTAACTCAATAGTATCCCGTACATACCCGGGACTACGGCCCCAGATTCTCGGGCTGAAACCGAGACATGCCGCTAGGCACTAAACAGGAATGTGTACAGATGAATGATGTCAGCAGCATCATTCCAAGGCTGGCCTAGCCTCTAAAACTGATCAGAACAAGTAGCGAACTGTTAAGTTACAAGTCAGGTTTTACCTTTGATTTCCCCATACCCCCAAGTTATATGTGTATGTCAAGTTAGGTATCCCGTAATCAAGAACTAATGCCAACACAGGATCAGGTAAACAGGTTTGTCTGGATAGACAACAGGAATGGTCCATGAGGACTACATGTCAGGTTTGTTGGCATTAGACACAAGATCAGGTAACGGGTCAGGTCATGGTACATCAGGTCAAGTCAAGCAGTATACGGTACCATGTCGGGTAAATCAATATGTATGTAGCAAGTCAGGTCAAGATGTAAACAATATCATGGGTGTGCTCATACTCAGTTACATAATCAAGCATGGTTATCAACAGCATGATCTAAGCAATGAATTAAGTAATAGGCAGATTCACTCAATTAGCAGTACAGTTATCAGTTGTGTCACAGAGATGATTTCAACATTAAGAGAATGCAGTATGACAATTATAGCCGTTTAATCATGTTAACAAGTTTAAGAGTTCATGGATGCAATAATATATATATATATATATATATATATATATATATATATATATATATATATATATATATATATAGGTTCCATGGATGAAATCACAGTTTATGCAGGTTAAATGCAAACGAGTGTCCGAATGAAGTAAAACGATAGATAAAGTGTCATAGGCTATGTCATTAGTGAAAGTGAAATTAAAATATGTAAATGTGGTTATTAGGTTCAAAACAGTAATTGCAACAGGTAGGTTCCAAGTTTGAAAGATATAATGATATATAACAATATTGAACACGAAAATGAGAAATGATCGTACTAAAGTTAAATTTACAGGTTTAGGGTGTCATCAATGTGTATGTAAATATTATTTAGCATGTAGCAAGGGGTACTTGCCTCGACGGGTCGCGAATCGGGAAAACGGAACGTAAAATGTCGGCGGGGAAACTCGCGACGGGCGCACGGTTCACGGAATGAACCCAAACGACGAACAGTGGAACCATACAGGTCAGGGTACCTCGCTGGATCGTCGGGACACGTCGTCGGCGCGGCCGGATTCCGGCGAGACACAAAAACAGTAAGCAAACCATATTTAAAAATGCATGAAAAGATAAGAGGATAATCAAGAAGAGAGAAGGGAAGGAGGATAGAGGAGAGGGTGCTCACGCGGATCTGTGGAGGGGTGGTGATCGCCAACCACGTCGACGGAGCTCCGGCGGTCAGCCTATGATGACGGTGAGAAAGATTCAGATCAAGAAACCCGAACAGAGAAGGAAGAAGAAGAAAGGAGAAGATGAGGGGGTATGAAGCTCACCGAGGAGGGTGCTTGCGAGGCTAGGGACGTATGGAGATCGCCGGCGGCGATCCCATGATGAGCTACGGCTGCAGGTGGCCGCGGTTGCCGCTGCAGGGTGCACGGGGAGTTGATGAAGGAGGAAGAAGAGGTGGATGTGACGAGGGCGAGGAGACGACGAGGCCGGTGGTGATGGCATCGGCGTTGAGGCTGCGGCGGCGAGGGGCAAGGCGGCTAGGGCTCGCGAGGTGGGTTCTGGTTACGTAAAAAAAAGGAAGGAGGAGAGAATTATATAGGGGGGAGAGAGAGAGAGAGAGACGGGAGGAGAGAGAGAGAGATAGAGACGGGGAGAGAGAGAGGAGAGAGATAGAGAGATATAAGGTGGGGCCCACGGGATATAAGAATTGTGATTGGCTGGGGGATGGAAATTTTGAAAGATGTTAAGGAAACGAAAAGTATTGTGAGGGTTAATTAATATTTTCGACGGTTTAAAATATACTAGAAATTGGGATTTGGCGCAAAGTAAAATATTTCCGAATCGCGCCCGGGTCGGGTCCAAAAATTTGAAATTAAAATACGAAAATTTTAGGCGGGATCCAAAATTTAAAATGAAGTATTTTACAATCAAAAAGCATACCCCCAAGACGGACACACGTACGTGCGCGTAGCTGTCCAAACTCGCCCGTTTCACTGAACGGGACGAGAGCACGATGCACGGACGCTACAACAGGGTTAGGGGTGTCAAGCATGCCATGACGAATATTTTTAATTTTATTTTAGATGCCTTAAATTGTTATATGCAGAAATGAATTGCCGGGTAAAATTTATAACTCACAACAGTCAAGTAGGATCAACGAAATAAATACCACGCGCCAACATAAGACAACAGAAACCAGTAGTATTGGGCTCGAGTGTTACATTTTTGGAGGCTAACTTTGGATTTCTAGTTGCTTGATTTTGATCTTTTGTGAGGTATAAAACCCTAATCCTAATCCTTAATTTTTATGTTTAAATCATAAGCTAGCTATTTAATTATTTAATTATTGCTTTAAATTCATGTTTAATTCATTCATGATAATTTTAATGAAGTTCAAGTTAGGATTTAACTTGATGAAATGGTTAATTGTTATTTGAAGATTATGAAAATTTAATCAAGTTGCTAGTTTGTTAAATGATATTTTCCTAGTTGGATAATTTAGCTAATTAACAAACTAAAATTTTGCTAATCCTAATTGGTTGAGATTAAAAATTATAGTAAAGGTTTAAATGGTTAAACCTTGCTATTTTGTGATGTTTGTAAATTCTAGTTTTGGTAAAAAGTTATAGTTTTGTGCTAAAATGATATATATTGCTTACTAGGTTTCGGTAAATTTTAGGCGTTGGTTTCTTTTGACGTTGCGACCTTAATTATATTGATTCCACGCTATATATTGTGTTTTGAATGCGCGATCGGTATGATCAGGGTCTAGGCTTGGTAGTTGTGTCGCTTTGCGTTCCGAGCCAGGGTCGTGCCGATTTCGCTCGTGTCTTTGTGTAGCTTTTGCTCTTGAGTTGGTTTCGTAGTGTCGCTACGCGCGTTAGCCACTTGAGAAACACTTGAGAGTATGTTTGGAGTTGATGCGTCGGTCAAACTTAGTTGGTACGTGTTATTGGTCGATTGCTAATTTATACTTGTTATATTTTTATTTGCTTTCAGGATCGCAGGCGGGGATTTCGGGCGCTGCGAACAGGGGAAAAAGAATAGTTGGCTTTACTTAGCAAGGAACGTTGGTGAGTAGATTTAACATCTACAGGGAAATCGTCCGAATGGCGTTATCTGTCTGGGCTAGAGATGTTATGAATTGTTGCATATTCTATTTCATATATAGAGTTGCGCATACACCTTATTGCTTAGTTATTTGTTGTGCTTGGACTTGTACCTTTAGAACATTACACTATTATTGACGACTCATGTTGCATGAGCACTGATTGTATGCCATACACACTGTAAATAATTGCCATAAAACCCACAACACACATACCTATATGATATTGTTTGGTTTGGGACATTGAGACATTGATTCATATTTCTTTATGCATATGACATATAGCATACCTGTATACCTACATGCTTACACATATGCCTTGACATGCTTACATGCTAGTTACCATTAGTGATAGGTATATTTCATACATAATGACATAACTATATATACCTTGCATACATACTTTACTTATACCCGTAGGGTATATTACATCATTATTGATAGGTAGATACATATATCTTTCTATACCTTCATGTTTACACACATATTTGGTTATAGCTACATGTTTACCTTCATTTGATTTTATATAGACTTAGAGAAATTAGGAATCGCATATATATATTTTAACTTGTTGCAGTTAAATAGCGGCTTTTCCTTTATATGCTCACATTACAGTTTTTGTTGCATATATTATATTCATGGATTTACGCATTGAGATATAGATTTTTCATGATGTTTTCTGGATTTGAGGACCGTGGTAGTTTCATGAAATTATGCATTATTTGAAAAACCCGGTTTCTCTTGATATGATATTTCAACATCCACCATGAGTTTTATTGGTTCTGATATATATACCACATGCGAGGAGGAGTCGGGGGCCGTATGAGGGTACATGGTGGGGCTCGGAGGTACCCCGGGGCAAGAAAGGGATTTTTATGTAACATGCCGATGAGGCCTGATAGGGGAACCATACCTACCGGTGACAGTACCTATGACTAGGAGGTTATCGTGGGGATACCGACGGGAGTCATGTACGTATGGATACGTCGAGAGGCGAGGTTCAGAGCTAATCACTCGAGCTTTCGGTATAACGTATGATACGTACCTATCAGGGTGCTAGTCGTGATGACCGCACCTGATAGATCAGCCTTTATGTGTCGATATTTGGCACAGGTTTTCATGATATTTTTACTCCTAAGTATATATAACAGTGGAATGGGACGCTGTGATATATGCATATGTATATATAACAGTGGAATGGGACGCTAATATATATGTATACATCTCAATTCATATACATCATCATAATTATTCATGCAAACATACTTAGGATATTTGAGATTCACTTCATATTGGATTCAGGATATTTGTGTCACGACCCGAAATTTCGGAACATGACCGGCACTTAAGTTACGAAAGTCTCAAGGCGTCCGTAAAATAAGTAAGCCGAAGCCCAGAAATCCAAACCAAGAGAAGTAGTAGAGTGTAGGAAAAACCATATGTGAATCAACCTGTAGCAACATAATATAAAACGCTTAAAGGCGAGGATCACAACAGAAAAGGGAACTCCAACCAGCATGAAATCCATGGAAATATAACGCACGACTCTAAGGTCAAAAAAATAAACATCACCGGTCTCTATCTCAAATAATTACATGTTTGGTTGATGGGTCTTCTAGATACAACTGAAATATAATATACAATGTATAATGATGGGTACGATACCAATAAACCCACCTACTAGCAAGTCACCCGGAAATGGAAATAGTGCCAGCAAAGCCGTAATGAAATCCGTACGGCAACACCTGCATGAAACTGGGGCACAACGGGGATGAGTTGCCAACTCGTGAGTAGAAAAAGATCTACGAACAGAAAATCGCATGTATGACACAATCCTAGGTCATACGATCATAATATATAATCCTCAAATATATAACCAGTAATCTCTAACCATGGCTAGGGTAAATATCTAACCCAAGTGTAATCCCATGTGTCCATGTCAGTGCATCAGGTAACAATGTATCATATAGATGATGTATGAATGCATGAAACAGAATGCATGTACTGAAGAAAACCGCTATCATAATTTGTGAGATTTCTGTATGTTTAAAATGAGGTATCATAAATGAAATCAGCAAAAACAGTGCCTAGCATAGGCACAAAACATAAGTCTCAGTATCTCGATACCTCTGTATCACAATCTCTGTACCTCAATATCTCGAAATCTCAATGTCTCAATCACAAAATCTACGGCGCCGTCAGTCCAGATCGGCCCCTACCATCCATCTCATGACTACGATGGTATCCTCCGGATATCCGACGTGTCGGGTAATATCACTGGTCGGTAGTGCTCCCCTGCCAGGCTCAACACCATCTCCTGCGATCTTCTTGCCCCGGGGTACCGCACCGGGTCCACCATGTACCCGCAATCGGTCTCATCCACCTCCTCGATTCGGGTTTCACATGTCACTCTCAGCACCGAGAAAACACATGGTGAACGTACTGAAATATCATATCAAGGGTAACCGGGTTTTTAAAACATTTACATAATCTCTTTGAAATACCCACGGTTCCCAAATCCAGAAATAACATAGAAACAACATATCTCAATGCGTATAATCAGGAAGCATGATGTATGTGACATATAAATGGAATGCAAGTGTAACAGTATGTCCTGCAACATGGAATAATAGTATGCACATACAAGGGTCATATCCTGATGCAATAATACTACTGTGTAGTGACATGGCAATTACCGATGAAGAAGTGTGTGAGCTGGCAAGTAAGTGTATGTGGAACATACGCATCATCGGTAATGGTGCTGGTGTCCTAACAGCATGATATCAAAATGGAATATGAATCACAATAAGTATGCGATGCAGTGTAACAATAATAATATGCGGGAGCTGAGTGCTAAAACACAATGATAACTAAACTGCATCTAATGTCATAAGAGTCGTACAGCTATGCCAACAATAAGGCTGAGCTAATAAGCTAACTGCAGGTAAGGGAAACCGTCTAACCTCTGAGTCGATACATATATATATATATATATATATAGTCGGTGATCCCGCCTCAATCATATCACATCCGATATAATATCTATGATCAGACATCCCAAATCTAGAGCGCGGATCAAACATCAAGTCATAGCTCGTACGTAAATCCGTCGTACGGCATCCCCAAATCTGGGTATGGGTCAATATCATATTCGTCATATTATTCATCTGGTATTCTCTATATCAAATTTCGTAATCTGGGTACTGACCTATGTCTAGTACAATACTAACATCATTACTATAATCAAGATCTGACTATTAATCGACAATCCCGTATAAATCGATATTATCAGCACATATCATCTCAAGGAGTATACCCCGCCCAAGGCGGCCTATTATAAATATCCTATCATATCATATCATATCCTATCTCGTATCATAATCACATGTCGATCATTTGTATATATCACTATTCCTATGACATCATTATCCCGAAATCCGCTAAAGCATCCCGACGTATCTCAAATATGAATTCTACCATATCCCTGATATCATAACCTTGGATCAATATCTTCGACCTATCTCAATCCCATGTATCATCCTCAAATCTGCATGTGAGCACATGGTCCCATACCCATATGAACACATGATAATCTAGAATCCCAAAGGCACATATGAGGTAAGGATGTATGCAAGTACGTATGTGTGTATAGGTATATGTAGTGCACCCACTACCTAGGGTCCGCAACACTAAACTGGTCCATCATTCCAAAATCCATCCTAAGCATCAATAATTTCCCAAACAACAATATAATAATTGTAGGTGTGTATATGCATCCGTATACATCACCACGAACTGCGGGGGTGCTATACGCCATCCACCCGACTTCTCCCCGTAGATATAAATCTACTCACCTTGTTATATGTGTGCCGGTGCCGATGTCGCCATTTGCATCTCCAACGCTTCGACGCCACGTGGGGGTACCTACAAGGATATCACACGCTAAAACACATGAAAACCATGTCGGAAACCAAAACGGTACAAGCTACGCTCATAGGTGAAAACCTATAGCCTCGCAAGCAAAAACGACCAATAACCCTTTGCCGTTGACGTTCAAACGCCACCCGACAGAAACGAATCACCAAATACCACAACTTAAATCTATAAACATCATGAAAACATGGCAGCAACCCAGAAAAGTGGTCCCAGATTTCTGTTCAGGTCAAAACATGGCAATTAAACAACTCTGGGGTGATGTACAGGGTATATATGACCTACCGAAGCAAATTAGGCACCTATCATTAAGGGGGGCCGGCCACATACCCCCCAAAACCGGCCAGGCCGGCCCTAAGAGGGATTTGGGCTCTCGTCTGTAGAGGGTGGTCTCCTGGTGGTCTATCTAAGCTCCTAGTGTTGTTCATTTTCCCCGTAATGACCCCGGATCACCCCAGATTCACCTGCACGCCATATATCCTCGCAAACCGACATGAAACTGTTCTGTTTTGGGTTCCATGTTTGAAATGTGTCGAATCTGGGTTAGATCTAGGCTTAACTGATCTCAACAGCACCTAATAAGGTTATACCAACAATCAGAACCATCCCTCGGTCAAATCCCACTCAATTTATCTAAAATTAGCACGAACTCACATAATGACACGAGATTTCAGTTAACTGCCCATAACTGAGCATGAAAAGAGTTGGGTTGCGAGATTATACCTCGAGGGGGTCCTAGGAGGAAGGAGAACAGAAGGAGAAAGGGTTGTGCTGCTGGGGAGTTGCTCCACTGGGCTGTTGCAGCATCGGGCTGCTGCTTAAAGCTGATGTTGTTTTTGTAGTTGCTGATGCTTGCAACTCTCTTTCTTTCTCTAGCTCTTCTTTCTCTTCTCTCTCTTTTTTTTTCTTTTTCTATGTGTTGCAGTAGCAGCTGCAACACTTGAAGAAGGGGTATATATGGTGCATGTGATGTGGTGTGATGAGGGTGTGGGTTGTTTCAATGATGTTACTGCTGTTGCTGATACAATGGGCTGAAACGTGTTGAATTGATGCATGGATTCAGCTGCTAGTGTGGCTGTAGGTATAGGGAGGGGGCTGTTCTGGTGGCTGAAGTCAGCTATTATGGCTGAAAGTGTTGATAAGGGGGTGTGTAGGTCAGCTATGGGGGGCTGAAAAGTGTTAGGGGCTGGTGTAGATCAGATATGGGGCTGAAAAGTGATGATGGGAGTGTGCAAGTCAGCTATGGGGGGCTGAAAAGTCATGATGGGGGAGTGTAGATCAGCTATGGGGCTGATAAGTCTTGATGGGGTGGGCTGATTGTTACATCAACTGCTGAATTTGCGATGTATTTTTTTGGAATGTTACAATTTGAGATTCACTTGATATTGGATACAGGATATATGAGATTTACTTGATTTTGTACATTCAGGATATATGAGATTTACTTGATATTGTACATTCAGGATTTGTGAGACTTACATGATATGAGAGCCAATTTGGGGGCTGATTTGAGAAATTGGGATTTGGTTTGTCCTGATGGACTTTGGTCCTACCACGAGGTCAGGATTCCGTGGGAATGACATGTTTTATCCCATAATCCGCATTTATTGTTTATGCACTGCTTCATGTATTAGTAGTACCTGATAGAGTACCTTACATGATTGTTGCATACATATTGTCATATTATTGCTTCATGTATTAATTGTACCTGCTAGAGTACCTTTCATGACTGTTGCATACATATGACCATTATTGCTATTAGCTTGCATCTGTTAGATTCGCGCTGTACGTGCATACTTGCGATTACCTGCATATATTATTTACTATTCATGAGTTGGCAACTCACCCTCGTTGTGCCACAGTGTTTTACAGGTTGTTTCCCATAGTAGTCGAGGCAGGCTATTCATCTATCATATTATCTTTTGCTGCGGATACCGCTTCGATTCACAGTGTGCAGTTTTTCTTTAGGTGGGTTTTGTGGTTATCGGTTCATATTTATTTTATATTCGTTGTATCCTGTACTCTCCATCTACTATTATCTTGTATGACTTAGAGACTTGATATAAGGACGATATTGTATATTTTTTTGTGACTTGGAGGTCTTTTATGCAGTTTTACTTCTATTGTCTTTTATTTCTTCGCTACGGCGTCGTATATCTGTTGTGGTGGTTGTTTTCCGCCCATTGGGCGTGGATTTGCTCCCGTTGGGGATACTTTACTTATATTTATGTTGTACCCATTTTTGGGGTTAGTTTTTACAAAGGAGGTGCTGCCAAAATTTTTAAGAAAATAAAGTTAGACTTTTAAAGAATTTGGGTTGAGATTTCAAAGGTTTTAAAACTTCTATTATCACTTACTACTTTTGATGGTTTAGATTGCTGGGTTTTTGGTTTACTTAAATTGTATTACGCCTGTAGACGTTGCGTAGTTTAAGGGCCGTCACGTGCCAATTTCGGGTCGTGACAAAGTAATGTAATACCCCATGTATTATCTGGTATACCCATTTATACCAGATCAGCATGGGGACCCACTGTAAATAATGGGGAATCTTCGGAATACATTCCGAAAGAGGATAGATCTGTGCTATAAATGGAATAATACCGCTCTTCAATACAGATGCGCCTTTTAAGTGAACTGGCACTGCAGGAGTTTGAGAAATCCGTAGTTAAGCGTGCTCAGGCCAGGGAAGTCCTGGGATGGGTGACCTCCTGGGAAGTGGCCCCTGGTCGGGTCCAGTTCGCCCCAAGGACAAAACCATGCGGCTACGGCCAGAGCGGACAATACTCTCTTTATTGGGGGTAGGTCGTGACAGAATGGTATCAAAACCAGGTTCCTCGATAGTAGGTCTGTGGTTCGAAAACGAACCATTGTTCTAAGTGGGGGAGAATGTAATACCCCATGTATTATCTGTTATACCCATTTATACCAGATCAGCATGGGGACCCACTGTAAAACAATGGGGAATCTTCGGAATACATTCCGAAAGAGGAGAGATCTGTGCTATAAATGGAATGATACCGCTCTTCAATACAGAGGCTCCTTTTAAGTGAACTGGCACTACAGGAGTTTGAGAACTCCGTAGTTAAGCATGCTCGGGCCAGGGAAGTCCTGGGATGGGTGACTCCTGGGAAGTGGCCCCTGGTCGGGTCCAGTTCGCCCCGAAGGACAAAACCCTGCGGCTACGGCCAGAGCGGACAATACTCTCTTTATTGGGGGTGGGTCGTGACACAAGCGGAGGAGAAGGTAGCTCTCCTTGACACTCGTCTGGTTTGCCGAGGGACCGATGAACTCGAGACTGAAGGAGTCTCATCAGATTATGGACAAAGATCCTAGCTCCAGATAGAAAGCTGCAAACAGGAACTCTAGGGGTTAAATAGTAAAGGTCATTCTCCCAATGTGACCTTTTGCCGACCTTCTTCTTCAACAAGGCCAAGGTTGAGGAGGTAAACGGCTTCTACCACGTGGTGAAGAAGTCGAGGGACGCCCTCAAGAGGGATGTCCGGATGGCTTTGGACGCGGTGAAGCTTGCTGAGTGCCAGGCGGCGAAGACCGTGGAGGCTTATAAGGCGTCAGATCAATTCTACGATGATCTCGCCGAATCCGCGGCCGTCGTGTGGCACAGCTCCCTCGACGCCGTTAAGGAGTCTGTGATGGGGTTCGATATCAGCAAGCTTCGCGCTAAGTATACCCTGGCCGAGGAGGGGCCGCAAGGCAAAGTCGCCGAGGCGGCCGTTGGGGGCGAGGCTACCGGTGGAAGCGCCGACCCTGAGTTCGCAGTTTTAGTCCCCGAGGCTGGTATTGAGCAGGGCGAGATCCTCCTCGAGCGGGCAGACTGAGCTTTCCTTCCTTGGGGATTTTTTGTTTTTCAAAATTTTTGTAAGCCTCCGGGCATTTTTTCTTTTCCAAAATTTTGTAAGCCTCCGGGCATTTTTGTAAAGCCGAGGAGCCCAGAATACCTTGTATTTATTTTTGATTATAAATAAAGTACACCTTTTCTTTGCCCAAATGTTTGCTCACTGTGCAAGTACCTTTAGCTCGTATACTTTTTTTCAGATCTTCATTCTTCAAGTGTTTTTGGTTCGTAGGTCTTTTCATCTTGCAAGTACTTTCAGCTCGCGGGCATTTTCATCTTGCAAGTGTTAAGCCGGTGTCCACTCCTCCCGCACTTGCTGACCATTTATCGACTAGCGACGGACGATATCCAAGTGTAGAAAGGTCGGTGTCTTCCTCAGCCCTAGGGTTGAGGTGGTGATCACGTATCGAGCCGAACGGTAGCCAAGTGTAGGAAGGTCGGTATCTTCCTTTCCACTCAGCCGCCTCATGGCGAGGGCTTTGATCCACAGCATTGTTGGGCAGGAAGTTACCCGCTGTGGATGGACCGAGCAAAAAACTACTTGGTGGCCTCGTGAGGAGGGATTTTGATCCACAGTGTTGATGGGCAGGAAGCTACCCGTTGCAGATGGATCGACCAGGAAGCTACTCGGTGGCCTCGCGAGGAAGGCTTTTGATGATGGGTTTCACCTGCACCCTAGCCATCTACCGTGGCTGATATAGAACAAAAATTGGCGTTTAAAATTTTTGGCACAAACAAAACCCCGCCCAAGATCTAAACCATAAACCTATACTAGCGAACTAATGAAACTAAACTAAAGGGTTAGAAGTGTTATACCAAAAGAACCAAGTCCTTCGGTCTTCCATCACCTTCCTAAGCTCCTTGAGGCGTGCTCGAACAAACTTGGCCACCGGTCTTCCTCCGTCGAAGATGATCCACCAGAGAGATGTAGTCATGGCTCTAGCTCCACATAATGAATGCAAGTGAAGCAACAAGGGATTCTAGGATGCTAGTCTAGAATGCCTAAGATGTAGTGAGTGAACTAAGTGTTTATCTATCTCATCCCACCGCCTCTCATGATTCTCAACACATGAGAGGGTTGAGAGTAGATGGAAGATGAGGGTGGAGGAAACTATGAAGCTCAAGAGACGAGTGAAGCACATGGTGAGGAGAGATGGCATGCTCAAGGGAAAGAACCATCACAAAAATAATGAGCTAACCATGGAGAGAGAAAATGAGCATGCTTGGTTTTTTAAAATAATATCTTTCATTTTTAAAATGTGCCCATACTTGAATAGTATGCAGAAATGAATTAATAATTCATTTGTGCACACTATGCAAGCATGGTCCTCACTATACTTGTTGGGTTACGGAAGCGCCCCGACCATCAATCCGTGACCAAATGCGGAACAAAAATTTATAAAACTTGGTGCTGCCACAACCAATTACTCGGATCTACCCATAAGCCCTATATAACAAAACATGCAAAGGAGTTGAAATGGTTATACCAAATAGATCCATGTCCTTCGGTCTTCAACCATCATCCTAAGCTCCTAGGGGCTTTCTTGATCAAGCTTGATCTCAGGTCTCCCTCCATCGAAGATGATCCACCCGAGAGTCTATGCAACGAGCTCCAACCTCATATCCGAGGGAACTAGGGAACATAGATCGCTACTCTAGATACCGTAGATGAAGTAAAGAGTGATGAAGGATTAATTTGTCTCAAGACACCCAAGAATTCTCAACTCGTGAGAGGGTTTGGGTGGAGCTAGAGGAAGAAGAAGATGCCATAAGAATAAGGTGTTGAGAGCAACTCAAGAAAGAGAAAAAGAAATGAATAATGGCTTGTGTTTTTTTTGTGTGTTGTGAGTGTTGATAAGAAATAATGGAGCCATCACAATAAATATGTCAAGTCTCCAAAATATCTAGAGTCAACAAAAATATCTCAAGTCAACAAACAATCTCACAACAAACAAAAACCCTAAGCATGCTTGAATAGTAACCATGGGTCACTAATTAGCCATGCCATAAAAATGCAATAAATACCTCATCCTACACCTTAATAACATTTTAATCCAAAAAGGTCTAAACCATGATGAGGTGTAATCTTCTAAAAGTAATCTTGTAATAAATTACAAGAATGCCCCTCAACCGTATATACATACCCGCATCCGTATTCCGAAGAATACGGATACAAAGAGATGAAAATAATCCAACAAATATAATACTAGGATCCGGCTTAAACCAAAGCCTACTAGTATTATCCGTCCGAACATCATCCGTGCATAAGTACACATATATGATCGAACCCTGCCGTAAAACCATACGGCCTCTACGTCGTTTCGCCCGAAGCAGGAAAACCCTCTGTATGGGACTCTAAAGAATCGTCAATACGCTGGCAGTAGGTTTAACCACAAACACGTCAGCGGCACTAGCTGTACGTAACGGCTACCCAGGTATTAAGCGAAAGGGAGGCCGACGAGCAAACTCATCCTGAAACCAGTTCTGAGCCTGACAGTGACAATATCTGTACAGTCCAGTCCGTTCGTCTATGAGTATCGCATATCGAGTTTAGGGGGTGGATTAAGTCAGACCCCTAATAACATGACATTTAGTGTCGGTATAAAGCCCATCACCACCTTAGAAACTACCGATCCTAGATCAGTAATTCTCGACAACCTTGGCCAAGGATTTCTGGTGATGGTCACTCATGCACAACCGCGACATCAACCCCCAATACCGGGAGAGACGAATCCCCCGACGATCCGCTCACTTCCTCTATGTGGCTCGGGACTGTACCCAACTAAAACCTGTTTGCACGACTCCTTTCAGCCGTGGTAGGGTAGTAATCAAAGCACAGTGGGAACTCACATGAGAAAAATGACGATCTCAGGTCGATAGACTAACCTGTACACATGTCACCAGGGAACTGCTATCTGACAATATGTATAATACCAACTAGCATGTTCCCGGCAAGTCCGTCCGGTGTACTCATAACCCAATGAACACCTGTATACATCTTAGGTGAACAAACTAATACCAATGGCTTGTGAGACCGGCCACCACCCCTCGTCGGGGTCTCGATCAGTATACACTAGTCTACTCTGGAGTATTGATGCCCTATCTCGAAACTCCCTCGACTTGGTAAATTTAAGGATGTGCTTATAGACCACCCAGCTCCCACGTATATGATCGCCATCATACTGATGGTAGTCAAGCAAGAATCTTATGGGCTCTATCAACATGTAATAGTGATCTGTAATGCCACCTAATGCTGTACATGATGATAAAGACAAACCAGATAGCATACTATCATCTCGAGTAAGACTGTTCTACCGGTATATATCCTCCCTCAATCATCATAATCACCTGCCTACGACTATTATAATTGCCTTGAGGGCACTATTGTAAGTCAATGTCGTGCACCCCACATGTTCGCGGGGAGGCGGAATTTGCAAAAAATGATTTTTATGAGCTTCGTAACACCGACTAGAACCAAGGATCGTCCATAAACCCTAGCTAGCAAACTACTTGAGGTTTAAATACTCGGATACGAAGTTATACCTCACGATACATGTCCTTCGGGTTTTCATCGCTGTCCTCCTTGTCTACGTAGGCTCCAAGGATCGATCTAGATCGTAGCAACCTCCACAGCCTCCTCGAGTCAAAGACGATCCACCCGAAAGTCTATAGTCCGAGCTTCACCTCAAAACCGAGGTAACTAGGGCAACAAGCTTGCCAAACTTGATGTCCCAGGTGATGCAGAGTAAGAAGATGGATTTATTTGTCTCTTGAAACCCTAGGATTCTCAACACATTAAAGCTTTTAAGGATTTTTGTTGAGAGGAAGAAGAAAAGAAGAAGAGAGCTCACTTGAGGAAAGAGAAAATGATTTTGATAAATGTGATGGCTACCTTGACATGAACACAAGCATGGCATGAAAAATATCTCATCAAAATATCTAGATCACAAAATATCTCACAAAAGTATCCAAGTCAAGTGGTCAAACCAAGTCAAGAAGTCAAAAACAAGTAGCCATGCCATAATTATCATTTATAAAAATAACAAATACTTTCCTCCACCTCATAATTATTTTAATCAAGTAAATTGTCATAACCCTAATGAGGTTTCTCCTTCTATGCCCCTCTCATCCGTATAATATTAGGATCCGACTTAAACCAAAGCCCACTAGTATTATCCGCCCGAACATCATACGCGCACAAGTGCACGTAAGTGATCGAAGCCCTACCGTAAAACCATACAGCCTCTACACCTTTTGCCTGGTGCAGGGAAACTCTCTATGTGGGACTCTAAAGACTCGACACTATGCTAGCAGTGGGTTTAACCATAGGCCGCAAGCGGTACTAGCTGCACGTAACGGTCCCCAGGTAGATGTCGATAAGAAGGCCGATGAGGAAAACCCATCCAAACTCCTACTAAGCCTGAATGTGATAATCTTTGTACAGTCCGGTCTGTTCGTTTAAGAGTATCGCATATTGGTCCTAGGGGGCGGTAATCGTCAGACCCCTAATAACGCAATAAGTCGTGTCGGAGAGTAGCCCAATACACCCTGAGAACTTATTGGAATACCTACCAGTAAATCTCGTTTGCCTTGGCCAAAGACTTTGTGTAATGGCCTTCCGAACACAGCGCGATATCAACCCCCAATATCGGAAGAGACGAATCTTATTTAACCACCACTGCCTCCAAGTGCTTCGGGACTGCACCCAACTACTAGCTGTTTGCACGACTCCTTTGAGCCGTGGTAGGGTAGTAATCGGGAACACACTTGAGGCGAAGCGGTATTGTCAAGTCGACGGACTAAGCTGTACTCATGTCACCTGGGAACTGCTACCCGACGATAGGTATAATACCAACCAACAGTTCCCGACGAGTTTTGTCTAGTGTACTCATAACCTAATGAGCACCTGCATACTATCTCCAGTACGACATACTAATGGCTGTGGGAAAGACCATCTCCACTGCTGGGATGACAAGCGTATACACTAGTCTACTGTGGAGTACCGATGCCCCGTCTCGATAATCCTACGACTAGGGACATGTATAGGATGTGCTTATAGATTACCCAGCCCCCACTAGTATGACTGCCATCACAACGCTGGTAGTCAAGCAAAGATCCTAAGGGCTCTACCAATATGTATAAGCGATATGCTAAAAGAAACACATAGACATATTGAGGTAGAAACAAACCGGTAGCATACTACCATTTCGAGCAAGACTGTTACTATATCCGTGTATATCCTAAGCTCCCATTAAGTAATATACAATCCAGTATGATACAATAATGGCCTCTAGGGCATATATCACTAACAACTATAGCCAACAATCTCCCACTTGCACTTAAGGCTAATTATTGTGGTGTCGCATACTCATAGCCCGTGTGATACCGAACACCCAACATCTGTACTAATCAGTTTCACAAAGCACTATTGTGAAACTATCACATTTGAGAAATAGCCTCAGTGAGTGGATCCGCTCGAATGTTTCTTTTTATTTATCTATTTATCTAAAGTTCGCGGAGAAAACCATCTCCCGAAATGAGCAATACCTGTCTTGGAATATGTCTGGATATCTGATGGGACCCAGTTCACAAATGAACTCCAAATCCAGCAAACTTCTTAGACTGTATTGTCCACTGAATTTAACCAGTATCCTGCACCATGCCTTCCTCAGTATCCTCTTGGACCACCTGTCCAAACTAATGCCCCTCAAAAGAGGGAAAACTAAAACTCTGACAGTCGCCCTGTCATCCAGGTCACCTTGGAAGTCTTGAATGATAGCTGTCTCCCGAAGGAGGCTGCTGTTATCTGATTGATCGTTCTTTCGCGTGCGTTTTAAAATCAAAGAATAGAATATACCGCAATCAAGACGGTGTCTCTTGGTAGCTAGCCGGTTGAGTACAGGTCGGTCCATAGGGAAAACGTGTTCTTTTCTTATTGTTCTAACGAGTCAATTCCTATTTGTGGTAGGTTTTGATTTTTATAAAAACTAAGATTCAGTTTGATTTGGATTGAAACCTTGCTAGGGTTAGGATTATGTTAGTTTGGAAAGTTAATTCTACTCACCGCTTTCTTTGCCCTAATTAAGAACATAGGTGTTAGGGTAATAATTAACAAAGGGGATTAGCATGACAAGAAAGAAACTTTGTTTCTTCCTTTTGGTCATTGTCCGTCCTTTCTTAATTCTTAGACCTAACCACAACCGGTCTAACTAGGGAATCACCGCTATCTCGTAGGATAGGGTGCCGTAGTGAGCGGTGGGTGTTTAATTTAGATAGAGTCCTAATTTAAAATATTAAACGGGCAAGAAAGGAGTGAGAGATTTCCATCTCTCAAACCTACCCAATCCTAACCTTAACAAGTGAGGAACTACTCACTCATTAGGGTATTAACAATGGAATTCATTTTTTTAATTCTTTTTTTAATTACCTAATTAACGTGCAGATAATAAAAGACAGATACGAAAATTGCGGAAATTAAATTGCAGATAAGAAAAATTCAAGATAAAAAAATTTTACTTTTTATTGACAACTCTTGACGATTACAATTAAAGAAAAATTTAATCTAGAATTAAAAAGGGGCATGCCCCAAAAGAGGCTGTAAGCTTTCCTATTTATAGATAGGAGAAACCCTAGGATTTACATCTGATCCATATTTAAAATTACAAAACTACCCTAAGAAAGCCGGGTCAAAGCACCGACACCACCGACACTTTGCACCGACATGTTCTCTGCACGGCCGCGGAACCACGGCCAGAAGCCTTGTTTGGCCGCGAATCCGCGGCCGTCCTGGAGGTTCTCTGTCTTAACTCTTTAGGGATGCTTTATGTTGCCTTTTTCTTCTGTTTTCTTCATTTGGTTCTTCAGACTCTTTTCTACTTTCTTCCAGATTTCCACAGTACAGAATTTGTGGACTTTTACCGTTAGCTTTGCGTTGAAGTCTTGAATCTTGTGCTGCCCTCGTACTTTGTGCGCTCGAACCGTTCATTGATTTTCATTTGTTCCTTAAACTGTAGGCGGCATCAAACAGATTCATCTATTTGTTGGTCGTACTCTCACATTTGTACCGTCTTTTCACCATTTTCACTGTATTGTTCTGAGAACCTGTAACCTGCAACTATTTAGAAGACATGGATCAAAAGCACCTATTTATTTGCAATATGACTAAGAATGGGGAATATAATAATGCAAAATTCTGATATGAACAAATACCCACAAACTTATTTTTTGCTCGTCCCGAGCAAAACTATTTATTCTCGAAAAAACCTAACCTCACTTTTGCAGGGAACGCGATTGCACTGAGCTCGTGCAACAAGCCGTTAAACCTCTAGGTGTCCTTAGTAGGAGGAGTGTTGTCTCCTGAGGGTTTTTAGCGGATACTACCCACAAAATCCGATCAATTTGGCCTGTTGACTTTCATTCCTCAATTCGGTGTTCAAGCAAGAAATTCTATTATCCTTAACTTAGAAATTATCAACCCATATTTTTCACACTTACTTATCATTTAACTTAAGGTCGTATTTGTTCTGTAAATTTATTTAGGTTTTAGCATCTTTTGAATTTTCCTTCTAAGGTTCCATCTCAACTTAGGAATTTTTATCATCTCTACTGAAAATATAAGTCCTATTTTTCATTCCTATCTCTCATCCAAACCTAATCATATACCCCTACGTGTGTGTATGTATCACCCCTACACTTGGAAATTCAATTCAAGCTATCATACTCTTGTCCATTGTCCAAAGTACTTTTAGTTGGTGAATTTTAGATGAAACTGCTCACACTTCCTTCATGCGACCGTTAATACTTCTTGAGGTACTAAGGACCGATTACAACAAGTGTTTGCGCATTAAGGCATAATTCCTCGTCTTGTAATACCTAAGGCTTTAGCAGTGACTCCCAAACCAGTTGGTCTAAGGCACTAGGTGATAAAGCACCCTCGCTACTTTTATTTTACGCAGCCTTAAATAATTACAAAACCAGTGTTCATTTTTTTATCTCTCTTTATTCACACTTATACTTTTAAAAAAAATTTATACAAGGATTTTAGACAAGAGCACTTCAAGGTATCCTCTACTATCCCAAGTTTCAAGGTGCGTGTATGTGCGAGTTTTAGGGTATATAGTTTCAGAATTTAGAGTTAAGATTCAGAATTATTTTTCAGATTTACACTTCAATAAAAATTTCAACACTCTTCCCTTATTTTGAATTATCCCAAGAACTGAACTCATAATTTGCCTATCTCTAAATAAACTACAAGGGCATATATTTTCTACCGTTAAACTTTAAGAAAGGTTATTTTTAGGGTTTTTAATTTACTAAATTTAGGATCTAGTTTTTCCTAACTAGTTAACCGTCTTGTTAAACTTAAGTCAAATATGGCCAAATTTGAATTTTTCAATTTTTATAATTTTTCAAATTTTTATTTGATTTGATTTTTATAATTTTTTTATTCATTTTTTTAATAATTTTTTATAAAGATGTAATGCAGAAATAAACATGCAAAAGAAAAAAGAAAAATATATACAAAAATTAAAATATGCAATGTAATGATAACTATTTACAAACCACCTCCTCCCTCAAACTTACCAAAAGCAGTGCCCACACTGCTCAGGCCCTTGGCGTCCCCTTGAACGTGAACGAGAACGCTCATCTCGTGCCAGCAACGTAGATACGCCATGTTCAATTTCTGTCACCCGGTGATCCAAATTGGTCACCATCCCCACCAAATTATCAATTCCCCTAATGGCTCTTCTAAGAAGACGTGCATGTTCTATGGGGGTAAGCTCTTCCTCGCTCGCGGTCGAGCTGGAGTTGGGTGTTCTGGAGGGTACATGTTCGGCCGGTTCCCTTCGTGACCATACATCAGTTAGGCGGGTATAGGACGTGGATACGCTCTCAATAAGAGGCTTAATGGGTATACCTCCATGCATGTAAAATTTAAATTTCTCCACAGGGAGGAAATAGCGACACAGTTGTGTCACTAACATAGGGCATGGGTAATTTGCGGCCCTTTTGCCAGCACCAATTGAATAAAGCAAAATCGTGCACATGTCAAATCTAGGTATCCTAGTCATTAAGGTGTGCACGATATGAAGAGACGGGGTGAAAAATGTGGTATTATGTGAACTGCCAAAATGTTGTTTTGTGCCCACCGGCACACGGTTAAAACATTAGCGAAGAGGGTTCTAGCCTGTATTCCCTACCTAGGTTCCCTCGAACAGTCATTACCCATTAAGGGCATGTAATCTTTAAATTGAAGGGGTTGGTCATGAACAGGTAATCTAGGAATTAAAGTGACTTCATGGATTCCTTGTCAATGATTATTTCCCTATCGCCCTAAAGTAATTTAACAAAACCGTATTGTGTTAGGCAACCTTCCTCCATGCACTCGTAAAAACGAGTGACTAGATCTGGAAGGGCGTAGGCATTGGGATGATTGTAAATCAAAAAATTCCACCCTCATCGTGTGATTTCATCAGCAAAATACTTCCGTAAATTGTGTGTGAAAAGATTTATGAAAAATCATGTTCTAACTGCATAGTTGGTGAAATTATAGAGAGTGTAGATCTTCTAAAAATTTTAACAGAGAAGAGTTTAGAGATTGAATCACCTCTGAAATTTTCAGAAGGAGAAGAAACAGATGCGCGGCGGAAGCGTGGCCGAAGACAGGGTATGGCGACGGTTGCGCGGTGGCGTGATGGGATCTCCTTGTACTGTTAGTGCGGCGGCTAGGGTTTTCAGAGAGATGAAATTAGGGTTTGGTAAAAACAGAGAGGGGTCGGGTTTTATTTATAGGGGGATGTGTTGGTTATTTGCAAAAAACTCCTCCTGAAAAGAGCTAATTATTTGTAAATAATTTTTTTTATTAAAACTGGAAATTTACAAAAATACCAAAATTTTTATTTATTTATTTATTTTTTTTGTTTTTATATAATTACAAATTATACATACCCCTAAACTTGTTTGAAACAATATTTTGGCTAGATAATCGAAATTTAGGGGTAACTGGAGGAAGATCAGTCAATGTAAATCAGCTCATGTAAAAACAGGAGATCCTCCGAAGGGTACGCAGTGAGGAACAGATTAAGTCTACGTCCGTTCACTTTAAATAGTGAACCATCCTCCGGATTTTCTAGATCGACTGCACCGTGCAGATATACGGTGCATATCAAAAATGGCCATTTCCATCGAGATCTGAGCTTGCCGGGATGGAAATGTAACCGAGTGTCGTAAAGTAAAACTGTTGGCCAGGTTTGAAAGTTTTGCGCATAAGGTGTTTATCGTGGAACACCTGATTGTTATAGGTTGTGCGTGTTCAAGTTTTAGTTTAAATACCGCAATCAAGACGGTTTCGCTTGTAGCTAGCCGGTTGAGTACGGGTCGTCCGCAGGGAGATGGGAATGTTTTTCTATGTGTTTTAACGAGTTAAGTCCGAGAGTTTAGAGTTGTTTGTGATTATCTAAGTGTTAAGTTGATGTTTTAAAGAGAGCTTGTTAGGGTTAGGATTAGGTTAGTTTGAGTTAGGAGTCTCCACATCTTTCGTTGCCCCTCTTAATATCGGTGTTACGGTAATCGGCAACAACGGGGATTAGCACGACTAGGAAGGAACTTGCGAGTATAAGCTAGGCTTTCCAACGCATAAGTCCTTCCTTTTGGTGCTTGTCCGTCCGTTCTTGGCTCTTAGCCATAACCTCCGGTTAATTCAACCACAACCGGTCTCACTACGGAATCACCGCTATCATGTAGGATAGGGTGCCGTAAGGAGCGGATTGTGGTTCAATTAACGGGAGTCGATTTAAGCTGTTGGGCAAGGAAAGAGTGAGAGAGATTTCCTTCTCTCAAACTTCCCTTATCCTACCCTAACAAGTATGAACTACTCACACATCATGATACGGAAAAATAAAACAAAACAAAAGAGGAAGATAGAAAGAAGGAGATTAGAAGAATACGACTAGCTATTTGCGACCTCACCTTGGCGAGGATCGAGCGTAAGCATCATTGTCGTATTAAGGATAAAGAAAAAGAGAGAAGAAAGAAACAACAAGAAAATAACAACAACTACTTAACAAATTAAAATTACAACAATTAACAAAATAAAGAGACAAGCATGATAATAAATGGTTCTTCTTTATTCATCACTCTTCACTCATAAGCTCACTACAAGTTTCAATGGAGAAGAGGTGAGAAGAGGAAGAAGAAACACACTAAACTTAGCAAAATGAAAATACAAGAATGGACCCTTTCCTTCACAAAGTTCTGAGCTATTTATAGGCCAAAAAATGAAAACCTAGGGCAACCACCAGAACACAAATGAAAAGACAATTCTACCCATGAAGTTTGACTTCCAACGGCGCCAGTACGGCCGCGGATCCGCGGCCTAGACCTCCTATTGGCCGCGGATCCGCGGCCCTATGGGTGAGTTGGGGTGTCGGCTTCTGTGTACTTCCCTGGTCTTCTGTCCCCTCTTGTCTGGTATATGTATTTTCTGAAAATGCTTTCACATTTCTTCCAGAATTTCTGTTGAGGAAAGGTGGACTTTTTTTGTGGATGTTTTAGTCATGATTGCCTCGAGCACCGCGTAGATTTCTTGGAACTTGTTGTTGCCATTGAGCCTTGTGCATGAAAGCGACATTGATTTGACATTTCGTCTCCCTAAACTGGTATCTGGCAACAAACGGATGAAGAGCGGAGACCGTGTTTTATCTGTGGTTGGCAGGAACCCGGATTTTGTCGTGTTTTCCATGAATTTCACCGTTTTAGAACCGAGAACCTGTATCCTGCAATTGACTAGCAAACACGGCTCAAGAGTATCTACCGATATGCAATGTGATAAAAATTGGGCGGTATGAAAATGCAAAAATCTGATATGAACAAATACCCCCAAACTTATCATTTGCTCGTCCCGAGCAAAGCCCATTTATTCACAAAAAATTTCCTAACCTCACTTTCGCAGGGAACTCGATTGCACTGAGCATGTGCAACAAGCCGTTAAACCTCTAGGTGTCCCTAGTAGGAGGAGTGTTGTCTCCTGAGGGTTTTCAGCGGATACTACCCACAAAATCCGGTCTAGTTGGTTTTGTAAAATAACTAAGATTCAAACCCTAATGTTTTGTTTTAGAAAATAACAATTCTATAATCCTAAGTCTAGACTATCGAACCTGTATTTTTCACACCTCGCTTCTTATTTAACTACAGATTTTATATGTCTTTACGTGCAGTGCAAATAGTGTCGTTAAGTTCCCGAAAGGTCGAATCATGTCGCATAATAAAGCCCAGATAACAATTTTAAAAGGATCACATAAGTTTTATAAAGAGTTAAGCATTTTTCAAGTTTCGTTTTCCAGTAAGGTTTCAACTTCAGAATTTCTATCTTCCATAACAGGAAACTAAGTCGTATTTTTCACTCCACCTTTTTCTTGTTTTCATTTCATACACACCTCTGTGAACGTGCAATAGTCTTTATCATAGAATAAAACCTTCATATCTCCGTTAAATTTTTTTTATAAAAGCCTGTCTTTTATCAAGATTATTCTCACACAAAGAACCGTTAGGAATTTTAACTCGGAGAGAACACTTGCTTGACTTTGTTTTAAACTGGACTTTCTAGGCTTCTTAGCGAGCTTTAGGCCAATGCTCCCAAACCAGTTGGTTTTAGGGCATTAGGTGTAGAAACACCCCAGCGGACTAATTACTCAAGTTACCTAGGTCCAAAAACAAAAGACAGTTTGGCGTGAAAATCAGATGATTTAATACGAACGGGGATATAACCGGCAGTTCAAATATTTTTTTGGATAAAAGACGTGTTTAGTGTGTTTGGTGTGTAATCATTCCAATCAAGTTTCAGATGGGTTATTTTTCAGACTTAGCTCCAATTACGGCATCAATAACATTCCTTCATATTCGCTTTACTTCATAAACTATTCTTGACATTACTTATTTCAGAACAAACCTATTTGATCCTCAGAAAATCATTTAAAAGTTTTTTAAACATAACAGACTTGTCATCTAATTCCCAAAAACTCACGACACGTGTAGTGTGATGTAAAGACGTATATCAGCTATAGTTAACTTCAAAGGAGAGTTATCTTCCAGGTTTTCAAAATCTAAACATAAAATTTAGTTATTCCTATCTTTTCAAACAAAAACCATCGAAATGTCGAATCAGAGTTTTTCCACTAGCTAACTTGACAGAAAAGTTTTTATATTTTTAGAAAATTTTCAGATTTTTATGGATTTTAATATGCAGATGCAAAATATACATATGAATGCGAAGGTAAGAAATGCGTACCGAGCGTACCCCCAAACTTAAACTGGACAGTGTCCTCACTGTCATTGCATGAAGAGATCATTTGAAGGGTCAAAATTGTCGGTTAGCAAAACACAAATTTTTATTTGTTTTTGTTTTTAAAGAATATACACAAATATATACAAAATGGTTTGTACATACCCCCAAACTTATTTGGAACAGTGTCCACTGTTCTTGGCTGGATAACCGAAGTTTGGAGGTAGGCAGAGGAAGATCATGCAGGGTAAACCGGCTCCTGTAAGAACAGGAGCCCCTCTGTTGGTTCGGCGCTAAGGTACGGTTTGCATCGGTGTCCATTTACTTTGAGAAGTGAACCGTCCTTTGGATTTTCCAAATCCACAGCGCCCTGCGGATACACATTCCGCACAAAATACGGTCCTTTCCAGCGAGATCTGAGCTTTCCTGGATCGAAATGAAGTCGGGTGTCGTAAAGCAGTACCTGCTGACCAGGTACGAAGGTTTTGCGCAAAAGGTGTTTATCGTGAAACACCATCGTTCGATTTTTAACGACAACCGCGTTATCGTAAGCCTCATCCCTAAGCTCGCTTAGTTCGTTCAACTGCAGCTTCCGATGGCTGCCCGCATCCTCAAGAGACAGATTCAGCTCCTTTATCGCCCAAAATGCGCGATGCTCTATTTCGACAGGTAGGTGGCAGGCTTTTCCGTACACGAGCCGATAGGGAGACATGCCAAGGTCGGTCTTATAAGCGGTTCTAAATGCCCAAAGGGCATCAGTGAGTTTCAGAGACCAATCCTTACGGTTCTTGGAAACCGTCTTCTCCAGTATCTGCTTGATTTGCCGATTTGAAACTTCGGCCTGCCCGCAGGTTTGGGGGTGGTAGGGCGTAGAGAGCTTATGATTAATGGAGTATTTCCGCATCAAAGCTTCGAAAGTTTTATTGCAGAAATGACTTCCATTGTCGCTAATGATCGCTCGGGGGTGCCTAAACCGGGAGAAAATGTTTTCTTTAAGAAACCTAACGACAACCTTGTTGTCGTTAGTCCGGCTGGGCACAGCCTCGACCCATTTAGAGACGTAATCAACAGCTAGAAGGATGTACAAGTTCCCGAAAGAGCTGGGAAACGGCCCCATGAAATCTATCCCCCAAACATCGAAAATCTCCACAACCAAGATCGGTTGGAGCGGCATCTCGTTCCTCCGGGATATCCGGCCCATGTGTTGGCACCGGGAGCAAGTCTTGCAATAGTCATGAGCGTCTTTGAAAAGTTGTGGCCAGTAGAAACCACATTGCAAGATCTTCTCAGCTGTCTTTCTGGGCCCAAAATGCCCGCCACACGCTTGATCGTGGCAAAATGACAGCACACTCTTGAATTCCTCATCAGGGACACACCGACGAATAATCTGGTCGGGACAGTACTTGAACAAGTAGGGTTCGTCCCAGTAAAAGTGTTTTACTTGGGATAAGAAGCGAAGTCTGTCCTGACTCGACCATTCAGTTGGTAGTAATCCCGTGGCCAAATAGTTCACAATATCTGCGAACCAGGGTTCGCACGATACTGTCAAGAGTTGTTCATCCGGGAAAACGTCGTTGATCGGAATTGGAAGCGAAGGCGAAGAAGGAAGTCGTGAGAGATGGTCGGCAACTACGTTTTCACATCCTCGTTTGTCCTTAATGACAAGGTCAAACTCTTGAAGCAAGAGGATCCAACGTATTAACCGAGATTTTGCATCTTTCTTCGCAAAAAGATGGCGCAGAGCAGAATGGTCTGTGTAGACAATGACTGCAGAGCCGATGAGGTAGGGCCTGAACTTTTCTAAAGCAAATACAACAGCTAAGAATTCCTTCTCAGTTGTTGTATAGTTGAGTTAGGCGTCGTTCAGGGTTCGGCTCGCGTAATAGATTACGTGCGGCATCTTGTTGATGTGTTGTCCAAGGACAGCACCAATGGCAAAGTCGGATGCATCGCACATAATCTCGAATGGGTGCGTCCAGTCAGGTGAAGAAAGAACGGGAGCAGAAGTGAGTGAGCGTTTCAGTGACTCGAAGGCAGTCACACAGCTCGAGTTGAAGTCGAATGGCGTATCCTTGGCCAGCAAAAGAGTCAAGGGCCTAGCAATCTTGCTAAAGTCCTTGATAAACCGTCTATAGAAACCGGCATGGCCAAGGAAGGCTCGGATATCTCTAACGCATCGGGGAGGAGGCAGATTGGAAATGACCTCAATCTTTGCTTTGTCAACCTCTATGCCATTTTGCGAGATGATATGTCCTAAGACAATACCTTCGCGCACCATGAAGTGGCATTTCTCCCAGTTCAAAGTGAGATTCTTGTCCTTACATCGGGTAAGGACAGCGTCAAGATGCAGCAAACACTCGTTGAAGGAATCGCCGAAGATGGAGAAATCATCCATGAAAATCTCCAGAAATTTTTCCACCATGTCTGAGAAAATTCCTATCATACACCGCTGGAAGGTAGCGGGCGCATTGCATAGCCCAAAGGGCATGCGTCGATATGCAAACATGCCGAAAGGACAAGTGAAAGTGGTCTTGTCCTGGTCTTTTTCGGCGATGGGAATCTGATTATAGCCGGAGTAGCCATCAAGAAAGCAGTAGTACTCGTGTCCGGCCAATCGTTCAAGCATCTGGTCAATGAATGGTAGCGGAAAGTGGTCTTTCCGCGTTGCGGCGTTGAGTTTTCTGTAATCAATGCAAACTTGCCACCCAGTTTGGGTGCGAGTAGGGATTAACTCGTTCGCCTCGTTGGTTATGACCGTGATGCCTGACTTCTTGTTGACAACATGAATGGGGCTAACCCACTGGCTATCAGAGATAGGGTAAATGATACCACTATCTAGACATTTTACGATCTCCTTCTTCACAGCCTCTTTCATGACTGGATTGAGCCGTCTTTGTGGATCCCGGGCTGGTTTGGCATCATCCATCAGATGAATGTGATGCTCAACGATCAGGGGACTAATCCTCTTGATGTCCGCCATGGACCAGCCAAAAGCTTGCCTGTTGCTGTGCAAGACCGCGAGAAGGGCTTTCTCTTGCTCGGAAGCTAGAGAAGCCGAGATGATGACAGGGAGGGTCTTGTTCTCACCTAAGTAAGCGTACTTAAGGTGAGACGGCAATGGCTTGAGTTCGAGCGTTGGAGGTGAAACGATGGAAGGCAAGACTGGTGCAAAGGTCTCAAACTCAAAGGACTCCAGCAAAGGTTCAAAGCGAGTGTAAGCAACCGAGTTGGATGGTTCAGGTAACTCATCCGGAAAGTCGAAGGATTCAAACTCGGGTTGTGCGCAGCTAAGATCGTTTGAAAACGTGAAACACTCGTAGTCGTTGTCGGGCGCAGAAACAACAGCAGGTTCGAAGAGAAACGCACTAGTGGCGTCAAGATTATCGTGTTCAAACAGAAACTCCTCGAATTCACACTCTTCTGGGGTGATCTCCTGGATCGAGCAGACGTCCAGTATACGAGCATTAGGATCGGCGGGCTGATTCCCCAACCTAAAAATGTTGAGTTCAATCGTCATATTTCCAAAAGAGAGGTTTATCGAACCATTGCGACAATTGATCACAGCATTTGAGGTTGCGAGAAATGGGCGACCGAGTATCACCGGAATTTGATTCCGGGGATTAGCTACAGGCTGTGTATCTAATATAATGAAGTCAACGGGGAATATGAAGTCCCCGACTCTTATCAACACATCCTCTAGCTCACCCCTAGGATGGGTGATCGATCGGTCGGCCATTTGGAGAGTGCAGTGCGTGGGTTTCAGCTCTCCGACGCCTAATTGCTCGTATACTGAATACGAAAGCAGGTTAACACTGGCACCAAGATCTAATAGTGCGCGGTTGATGTTCTTATCCCCAATAGTAATTGAAATCGTAGGACAGCCAGGGTCCTTCCGTTTTTGTGGTAAAGATTGGGTAAGGGCATCACTCACAGCACTAGCCAAGAAAACTTTCTTGGGTACCTGAGACTTCCTCTTTTTCGTGCACAAGTCCTTTAAGATTTTCGCGTAAGACGGGACTTGTTGGACAACATCTAAAAGAGGAATGTTAATGTTAACTTGCTTAAATAACTCCAGAATCTTCTCCATTTGTGGATTTTGTTTGTTAGACCTCAACCGGTTTGGAAATGGAACATTTTGAAAATTGGTTGAGTCTAATGCTGGAGGAGGAGATTGTGGAGTTGGAACGGATCCCAGAATAGGTGTCTTCGTGGAGTGAGAAATGGGTCCGTTCAGAGCAGAAGAAGAGGAAGGGGAGCCTTGTGAAGAACGGAGAATAGGCTCAGAAGAAGAAGAAGAAGAAGAAGCAGCGGCCGGGGTGTCATCGTTGATCCGTGTGCCAATGTTGTTTTGCAGCATCCTCCCCGATCTCAGTGTGGTCACGGCACTCACATTATGGTTTTGTTGTTCAAGAGCAACAAGTGCATTATGTGGGTGACCGGGATTTGGAAGTGGCTGGGACGGGAGCTTCCCCTTTTCTCGCTCGCTTAAGGCCGCGTTTAGCTGTGCAATCTGGGCCTCGATTGTCTTGATGCTTTGCCCGTGTGCGGCAGTGTGTTGCACTAAGGATTGAATGGAAGACTGGATGTTGGCGGTGGATTGAGTCGATTGTTTAACGAATGCCTCCAGACTTCGCTCGAGCGAGGAAACCTTATCGTTGTTTGACGGAACAAAGTTGTTTGGTGGAAAAGAATTGTTGGGTGCAAAGTTGTTCGTCTGATTTTGGAACGGTTGGAGTTAGAAGGGCTGCTGGTATTGATGTTGAGTTTGTTGTTGCGCTTGTTGTTGCGGCGGAGGGGCCCTTTGGAAATTGTTGCCTTGGAATTGATTCTGATTCTGATTCCAGGCGAAATTGGGGTGGTTCCTCCAACCGGGATTGTAGGTGGAAGAGTATGGATCATTCCTCTGTCTTTGCTGGAAGGCAGCATTAACCTGATCCTGTCCTTGCGAGGGTGGATTGTAAGGATACTCTTCGGTCAAGTGGGAAGGATCGGAACAACAAGCGCAGATGGTACGAAGGGGGAGAACAGGGGCAGGGGCAGGAGAAGAAAATTTGCTTTCTATCGCTTCAAGCTTTCTTGTTATTGCAGCCATTTCAGCTTTCATCGCAATAGAGATGTCAAGTTGGTGGATTCCTACCCTAGACTGACCGGTAGAAGTGGAGGTAGAAGAAGAAGAAGTCGGTCTGGTGCTCTCCCACTGTAGCGTTTGCTCCGCAAGGTCGTCAAAGAACTGCCACGCTTCCTCGTCAGATTTCGATAGGAAGTGGCCCTGACAGATGGTTTCCAACAACTGCTTCGTTGCTGGGTTCAGTCCCTCGTATAAGGTTTGGCAGAGTTGCCATTTCTCTATACCGTGGTGAGGACACTGAACAAGAAGGCCTTTGTACCGGTCAAAGCACTTCCAGAAGGGTTCAGAAGGAAGCTGGGAGAATTGGTTGATTTCATTTCGAATCCTTGCGGTCTTATGATTCGGATAGAATTTTTTTAGAAACGCTTTAACAAACTCGTCCCAGCTGGTGATTGAGTGGGAAGCGGTGCTATACAGCCATTTTTCAGCGAGATCGCATAAAGTGAACGGAATGACCCGTAGACGTATAGCATCGTCCGACAGCTGGGTGGTTTTCATCATGGCACAGACGTTTTGAAATTTATTGATGAAGATATAGGCATCTTCAGATTCAAGCCCATGAAAACGTGGAAGCATGTTGATGAAATGGGGCTTAATTTCAAAGTTGTCCCCATTGGCCGGAGGAAGAGAAAGGCAGGTGGGAAGTGCAGAACGGGTGGGATAGAAACGATCCTGGAGCGCGATTCGCTGCGGCGCTACAACAGGCGGAGGTGGTGGGAGATTGGTCTCCGTAGGAGGTGGAGCCAATCCAGCGGTGGTCAAAGAGATGTTCGGATTAAATCCCGACATCGCGGAAGAAGAGGTTGGTGAAGGTGAAGGTGAAGATGTACGAACAGAATTCCGGTCAACGTCGGAGTTGGCCGGCAAAGGAAGGGGTGAAAGAGGAGTGGACGGAGTATCGACTTCGGAGTCGATCGCGTAGTCGGTAGCGACTAACGTAACGCGGACTAGACGGGCGCTAGTGTCCCGAGTCCAAGCGGACATACACTAAACGAGTTTAGTATAGTCAAAGCGAAGAAGGTGAGGGTAAGAAAACGTCAATGGAGAAAGGCGATGGGTGGAGGGTAAAAAATGGATTTTGCGACAAAGGGCTAGTTTTTATAAAAGTTTTTGATTTTTTTCTTTTTTTTTTGTTTTGTTTTTAGAAAGAGATTTACAGAAATATGTACGGATATACGGCTTAAGCAATCACAAACAAGATATGCACAATCACACCTAGATCTAGGGTAACCTAGGTCTACTAGACCTGCTCCTGAACTTGATTGTCGAAGTTAAACAGTGTCGAGAAACGGGCTTAAAAATACACTGATCACGAGGCCAGGTAAGTGCAGAGATAAGGGGAGGTTGTCCAACGCTTTTGCGAAGTTCCTTAATTAAATAACCCTTTCTCTTTCGGCGGTTGCGCCTTTAACACTTTCCTAGACACCCCGTAAACAATATACCGTTAAGCGAGGTTCTAAACACGGTTTATCTTCTCCTAATGAGCGCGAAGTCCTTAGGGCTGAAGTCTAGTATTTTTTTAATTTACAATGGACAATGCATATGCTTTAGTGATTTTTGGGGTCCTGGGAAGGGTGATGAAATCCCCACCCAATCTGGATTGGTTTCAAGCCCCTTAAGTCCGTATTAAAGAAATGCAAAACAGTAACAAATCAACTGCAAACAATTTTTATTTGCGGCGCAAAGAATCCTGCACAAGAACAGTTTATTGGAAGGGGGAGAAGAATTTGCGCAAAGAAGGCTGCAGAAAACACAATTTATTGGAGTCCAGAGGAGTAGAGAGAAGAGAGAGACTCACCAGAAAGATTTTGGAAGCCAGAGGCCACCAAGTGGCCGCGGATCCGCGGCCTAAGCCCTCTATTGCCGCGGATCCGCGGCAGTAAGGGTGAGATGGGCCATCAATTTTGGTTCAGGTGCTGTTCTGGGTCTCCTCTTCTTGTCTGGATGTACTGAATTTTTACTTGCTCACTGTACCTGCTCCAGATCTTGACAGTAGACCGTATGCTTCGTTTTGTCCGTCGCGGTGTAGCCGCGAAATGTGGGTCTATCTTCCCACGTCTTTGGCACTGTACTTGAACTCCGTACTATCCGACGTCCTTGGCGTCGATCTTGAACTTCGTATTTTCCTGCACACTTGCACAAAAACTAATCAAGAATAACAAGATGGTTTTTTTTTACGAAGTATATTTTTTTGTTTTGTTTTTTTGGTTATATTCACAAGTTAACCCGAAATTACGCAAGGAAATAAACTACCGTCTCCCCGGCAACGTCGCCATTTGATTGTTATAGGTTGTGCGTGTTCAAGTTTTAGTTTAAATACCGCAATCAAGACGGTTTCGCTTGTAGCTAGCCGGTTGAGTACGGGTCGTCCGCAGGGAGATGGGAGTGTTTTTCTATGTGTTTTAACGAGTTAAGTCCGAGAGTTCAGAGTTGTTTGTGATTATCTAAGTGTTAAGTTGATGTTTTAAAGAGAGCTTGTTAGGGTTAGGATTAGGTTAGTTTGAGTTAGGAGTCTCCACATCTTTCGTTGCCCCTCTTAATATCGGTGTTACGGTAATCGGCAACAACGGAGATTAGCACGACTAGGAAGGAACTTGCGAGTATAAGCTAGGCTTTCCAACGCATAAGTCCTTCCTTTTGGTGCTTGTCCGTCCGTTCTTGGCTCTTAGCCATAACCTCCGGTTAATTCAACCACAACCGGTCTCACTAATTCAACCACAACTGGTCTCACTACGGAATCACCGCTATCATGTAGGATAGGGTGCCGTAAGGAGCGGATTGTGGTTCAATTAACGGGAGTCGATTTAAGCTGTTGGGCAAGGAAAGAGTGAGAGAGATTTCCTTCTCTCAAACTTCCCTTATCCTACCCTAACAAGTATGAACTACTCACACATCATGATACGGAAAAATAAAACAAAACAAAAGAGGAAGATAGAAAAAAGGAGATTAGAAGAATACGACTAGCTATTTGCGACCTCACCTTGGTGAGGATCGAGCGTAAGCATCATTGTCGTATTAAGGATAAAGAAAAAGAGAGAAGAAAGAAACAACAAGAAAATAACAACAACTACTTAACAAATTAAAATTACAACAATTAACAAGATAAAGAGACAAGCATGATAATAAATGGTTCTTCTTTATTCATCACTCTTCACTCATAAGCTCACTACAAGTTTCAATGGAGAAGAGGTGAGAAGAGGAAGAAGAAACACACTAAACTTAGCAAAATGAAAATACAAGAATGGACCCTTTCCTTCACAAAGTTCTGAGCTATTTATAGGCCAAAAAATGAAAACCTAGGGCAACCACCAGAACACAAATGAAAAGACAATTCTACCCCTGAAGTTTGACTTCCAACGGCGCCAGTACGGCCGCGGATCCGCGGCCTAGACCCCCTTTTGGCCGCGGATCCGCGGCCCTATAGGTGAGTTGGGGTGTCGGCTTCTGTGTACTTCCCTGGTCTTCTGTCCCCTCTTGTCTGGTATATGTATTTTCTGAAAATGCTTTCACATTTCTTCCAGAATTTCTGTTGAGGAAAGGTGGACTTTTTTCGTGGATGTTTTAGTCATGATTGCCTCGAGCACTGCGTAGATTTCTTGGAACTTGTTGTTTCCATTGAGCCTTGTGCATGAAAGCGACATTGATTTGACATTTCGTCTCCCTAAACTGGTATCTGGCAACATACGGATGAAGAGCGGAGACCGTGTTTTATCTGTGGTTGGCAGGAACCCGGATTTTGTCGTGTTTTCCATGAATTTCACCGTTTTAGAACCGAGAACCTGTATCCTGCAATTGACTAGCAAACACGGCTCAAGAGTATCTACCGATATGCAATGTGATAAAAATTGGGCGGTATGAAAATGCAAAAATCTGATATGAACAACACCTTCGTTCGGTTTTTAATAACTATTGCGTTCTCATAGGCTTCATCCCGAAGCTCGTTCAATTCGTTCAACTGCGGCTTTCTATTGCTGCTCGCATCTCCTAAAGATAGATTCAACTCCTTTATTGCCCAAAATGCCTTATTATCTATTTCAACTGGAAGGTGGCAAGCCTTTCCATAAACAAGCCTATATGGAGACATGCCAAGATCGGTCTTATAGGCAGTACGGAAAGCCCAAAGGGCATCAATAAGTTTTGATGACCAATCTTTACGGTTTTTGGAAACCGTTTTCTCCAATATCTGTTTAATCTGCCGATTCGAAATCTCGGCTTGCCTACAAGTTTAGGGATGATAGGGCTATGACAGCTTGTGAGTAATGGAGTATTTCCGCATTAAGGACTCGAAAGTCCTATTACAAAAGTGAGATCCATTATCACTGATAATCGCGCGAGAATGCCCAAATCGAGAAAAAATGTTTTCTTTGAGTAATTGAACGACAACCTTGTTGTCATTAGTTCGGCTGGGCACAGCCTCGACTCATTTTGAAACATAGTCAACAGCGAGTAGAATGTAAATGTTTCCAAAAGAGTTGGGAAATGGTCCCATAAAGTCTACCCCCCAAACATCAAAAATTTCAACAATCAATATTGGTTGGAGCGTCATTTCATTTCTCCTAGATATCCGGCCCAAGCGTTGGCACCGGGAGTAAGTCTTGTAGTATTCATATGCATCTTTAAAAAGTTGTGGCCAGTAGAAGCCACACTGCAAGATCTTTTCTGCTGTCTTTTTGGGGCCAAAATGCCCGCCACACGCTTGATCGTGGCAAAAAGACAGCACGCACTTAAACTCGTTGTCGGGGACACACCGGCGAATGATTTGGTCAGAACAGTATTTGAAGAGATACGGTTCATCCCAGTAAAAATGTTTTTCTTGGGAAGGAATCGGAGTTTGTCCTGATTCGACCATTTGTTTGGTATAAGTCCGGTGGCCAAATAATTTACAATATCTGCGAACCAAGGTTCACATGACACAGTTAAGAGCTGCTCATCTGGAAAAACATCTTTTATAGGAATTTGAAGTGTAGGTGAAGAAGGAAGGCGTGAAAGGTGGTCGGCGACTGCGTTTTCGCATCCTCTCATGTCTCTGATGACAAGGTCAAACTCTTGTAGTAAGAGGATCCAACGTATCAGCCGAGATTTAGCATCCTTCTTCGCAGAAAGATAGCGAAGAGCTGAGTGGTCAGTGTAAACGATAACTGGAGAGCCGATTAAATAGGGCCTGAACTTTTCTAGTGCAAACACAACAGCTAAGAATTATTTTTCAGTTGTTGTGTAATTCAATTGGGCCTCATTTAAGGTTCGGCTAGCGTAATAAATTACATGCGAAATCTTATTTATATGCTGTTCAAGGACAGCACCAATGGATAAATCACATGCATCGCACATAATCTCAAATGGATGCGTCCAGTCAGGAGATGAAAGAATGGGAGCGGAAATAAGTGAGTTTTTCAACGACTCGAATGCCTTCATGCAGGTTGAGTCAAAATCAAAAGTGGTGTCCTTGGCCAACAAAAGAGTCAAGGGTCTAGTTAACTTGCTAAAATCCTTGATGAACCGTCTATAGAAACCGGCATGGCCAAGGAAGGCTCGGATGACTTTGACGCACTTGGGAGTAGAAAGATTGGAAATGACTTCAATCTTAGCTTTATCTAGCTCAATGCCATTTTGCGAGATGATATGTCCTAAGACAATACCTTCTCGTACCATAAAGTGGAATTTCTCCCAATTTAAAGTGAGGTTCTTATCCCTACATCGGAAAATAACTGCGTCTAAATGTAGCAAACACTCGTCAAAGGAGTCGCCGAAAATGGAGAAATCATCCATAAAAATCTCCAAGAATTTTACAACCATGTCTGAAAAAATTTCCATCATACACCGCTGAAAAGTAGCAGGTGCATTGCATAACCCAAAGGGCATGCGACGGTAAGTAAACGTGTAAATGTGGTCTTGTCTTGGTCTTTTTCGGCGATGGGAACTTGATTATAGCCGGAGTAGCCATCCAAAAAGCAATAGTACTCATGCCCAGCCAATCGTTCTAGCATTTGGTCAATAAACGGTAATGGAAAGTGGTCTTTCCGTGTCGCGGCGTTGAATTTTCTATAATCGATACATACCCGCCACCCAGTTTGGGTGCGAGTAGGTATTAACTCATTCGCCTCATTAGTTATGGCCATTATGCCCGATTTCTTTGGGACAACATGAATGGGGCTAACCCACTGGCTATCAGAGATAGGGTAAATGATACCACTATCTAGACATTTTACAATCTCCTTTTTAACAGCCTCTTTCATTATAGGGTTTAGTCATCTCTGTGGATCCCTTGCTGGCTTGGCATCATCCATCATAGGAATATGATGTTCAACTATTAGGGGACTAATCCTCTTGATGTCCGCCATAGTCCAGCCAAAATCTTGCCGATTGTTTTGTAAGACCGTAAAAAGGGCTTTCTCTTGCTGGGGGGCTAGAGATGCTGACATGATAATAGGAAGGGTCTCGTTCTCACCTAAGTAAGTATATTTAAGGTGAGACGGCAATAGCTTTAGTTCGAGCTTTGGAGGCGAAACAATTGAAGGTAAAATAGGTGAAACTGTCTCAAACTCGAAAGATTGCAACAAAAGTTCAAAGCGAGTGTAAGCAACCGAGTCGGATGGTTCAGCTAACTCATCCGAAAATTCAAAGGACTCAAACTCGGGTAGTGAATCTTCAAAATCGTTCGAAAAGGTGAAACACTCGTAATCGTTATCGGGTGTGAAAACTGTGTCAGATTCAAGGAGGAACGCACTAGTGGCGTCAAAACTGCTTTGATCGAACAGAAATTTTTCGAGCTCACGGTCCTCCTGAGTGATCTCTTGGATCGAGCAAATATCAAGTATATTAGCATAAGGCTCGGAGGGATGATTCCCCAACTTAAAAATGTTGAGCTCAATTTTCATGTTTCCAAAAGATAGGTTCATCGAACCATTTCGACAATTGATCACCGCATTAGAAGTTGTAAGGAATGGTCGACCGAGTATCACCGGAATTTGACTCCGGGGGTTAGCTACAGGCTGTGTGTCCATAACAATGAAATCAATGGGGAAAATGAAGTCCCCTGCTTTAATTAACACATCCTCTAACTCACCTCTAGGATGGGTGATGGATCGGTCAGCCATTTGGAGAATACAATGTGTGGGTTTCAGCTCTCCAACGCCTAATTGTTCATATACTGAATAGGGAAGCAAATTAACACTGGCACCAAGATCTAAAAGTGCGCGGTTGATGTTCTTATCCCCAAAAGTTATTGAAATTGTAGGACAGTCAGGGTCCTTTCGTTTTTGAGGTAAAAGTTGGGTAAGAGCATCACTTACTGCACAAGCCAAGAAAACTTTCTTAGGTACCTGTGACTTCCTCTTCTTGGTGCATAAGTCCTTCAAGATTTTAGCGTAAGAAGGGACTTGTTGGATTGCATCCAAGAGAGGTATGTTAATGCTAACATGTTTGAATAACTCCACAATCTTCTCCATTTGTGGAGTTTGTTTATTGGATCTCAACCTGTTTGGAAATGAAACATTTTGAAAATTTGTTGAGTCCAATGTTTGTGGAGTAGATTGCGGAGTTGGAATGGATCCCAGTGTTGGTGTTTTCGTGGAGTGAGATGTGGGTTCGTTCGAATTAGTAGAAGAAGTAGAGCCTTGTGAAGAATGAAGAACATGCTCTGAAGATGAAGAAGATGAAGAAGAAGAAGAAGAAGCGGCGGCCGGGGTGTCATTATTGTTGCCAACGTTATTGTGCAAAACCTTTCCAGATCTCAATGTAGTTACGGCACTCACATTATGATTTTGTTGTTCATAAACAACATGTGCATTTTGTGTGTGACCGGGATTTGGCAAAGGTTGAGATGGAGCTTTTCCTTTTCTCGCTCGCTTAACGTAGCATTCAGTTGTGCAATTTGGGCTTCAATTGTTTTGATGCTCTGATCATGTGAAGCAGTGTGTTGCACCGAAGACTGAATGGAAGATTGGATGATGGCTGAGGATTGCGTAGATTGTTTTAAAAACGCATCCAGAATTCGTTCTAGCGAGGAAACCTTATCATTATTTTGTTGAACAAAATTATTTTGAGGAAAAGAGTTGTTTGGTGCAAAATTGTTCATTTGATTTTGGTAAGGTTGGGGTTGGAAAGTTTGCTGATATTGAATTTGTTGAGGGGCTTGTTGTTGTGGAGGAGGCCTCTGGAAATTGTTATTGCTTTGGAATTGTTGTTGATTTTGATTCCAAGCAAAATTTGGGTGGCTCCTCCAACCAGGATTATAAGTTGAAGAGTGTGGATCATTTCTTTGTCTTTGCTGAAAGGCAGTGTTCGGTTGATAAAACTGCACATTTGTTATTACATTTTTCCTACAATTTTCATATTAAAAAAGGACTTTAATATAATATATTATACATATGAGGGTTTATGTGTAAAAATATTATTTTCCATGTGTTAATATATTTTAATTATCATTTGGTAGGAAAATGTATGCAAATAAATTCATTGACCAAATCCTAGTAGAACAAAGTCTACTAAATATTATTTGAGTTGTTGTGCAAAAGATTTCCAAGTGTGCAGAATTTTTCAAAGACTAGAATCAAGCAAATCAAGTTGTTGAAGAAGATTTTCCTAATTAAGTAGCAAAACTTGGAGACCAAGTCTGGAAACAACCACGAAAAGATTTCCAAATTCTAAAGGTACCAAGGATCGCCAAATGTCACATAGAGACAGCTCCTGAAAATTGATCAACGGCGGAGATGAGAAGGCCGCGGATCCGCGGCATTAACCCCTTTATGCCGCGGATCCGCCGCGGTTAAGAAGATTTGGGAGTTGAGGATTTTTAGGGAAAATCTTTTCTGCTTAAATCATATTTTAGAAGCTTGTATTCTGGCTTTAGCACTATAAAAAGGCACCGAGAGCCTCTTGGAAAAGTCATCAAGCCGAAGAGATCACGAAGCTCCCGACGCTCACGCATCCAGGCTGATCATCGACTGCTCGACTACCTCCTTAGGAAAGATCGAGAAGCAACTAGTTTGTAATCATTTTCTACGGATTAAAGTGTAGTTTGTTCAAGTCGATTAATAAAGGTAGTTATTTTATTTAATTGTCTTTGCATTTTACATTATGTTTTCCCTCTCTGTCTTTTCATCTTCTTCTCTTAACATGCGCGAGTAATTCTCCGCTTGTTAGGGTTCGTAGGATTAGGGTAGGCTAATGGACGATGAAAATAATTAAACCCTTTTTAAGTCCTATAAAGTTTATGAACTTTATCAAAAGAATCATTAACATCCTAATCGGGCGCGCTAGCAATTCTTTGCTAGTTCCGACCGCGATTAGAGATTAGATTAATGATTGTTTTGGTAAAGGCTAGATATGAACGGAGTTCCGTGTCGAGATAAGGGTTAAGAGTGGGATTCCTTTTCCCTCCAGAAACCCTAATCTACACGCATCATCGTCGTTCTAGTTCTAAATCTATTAAAGGATAAAAATGGTAACTTTTAATTAATCGTCCATAACTACTAAATCCTAACGAACCCTACAAGCCTTCTTATTATATTTACTACATCTCTAAAATAATCTAGATCTATATTTTACATTCTTGTTTAACGTAGATCTAGAAACCATTCTATAAAATTCTTTATCCCTCCTCTCTTTCTCAACACATCTAAAGTAAGAGTAAAAGGTTCCACGTTTCCCAGAGGACGACCCGTACTCATCTCGGTCTAGCTACGCGCGACACCGTTCTGATTGCGGTTAACTAAACACACTTTTTCGAATCAATCAAATGGCGCCGTTGCCGGGGATACGTGCGTAATTTTTTATTCTTACTATTTGTGTTGAATTCTTATACGATCCATATCATAATTAAAACAAAACTGCAAATTGCATATTTAACGATTTGTGTGTGAATTTTGCGAGGGAATCTGGAGTCACGGACTTGAGGAAACAGGAGATCTAGGGTTCATACTTCTATGGTATTTTTTTCAACTCCTTCTCTCTCCTCTCAAATCCAATAAAATCTATTTTCTGCAGGATTCTTTGCAAAATAGCGCCGCTCAAAAAAAAAATCTTTTTGCAAAAGTTTTGTGATTGGTTTTGTTTTGCATATTTAATACGGACTTTAAGGGGCAAAGACCAAATCAAGATTAGGTGGGGATTTCATCACCCTTCCTAAGCCCCACAAATCACAAACTGAGCATATAGATCAACCCTTCATTAATTTAAAAAATATCTAGACCAGACTCTAAGGACTGTCGCGCTCAATAAGGACAGAGGAAGGTCGTGGGTAATCTATCGTTTATCCGCATTACTTTCGTAGTGCTTAGGCAAATGTGACAAAGGCTAGTGGTTTTTAATTAGGCCTACGACGTGGTTCCTTCCCACTTACCTGGCACTTACCTGGATACAAGGGTAGTACGGAGGCGGTAGAGGATTTATCCTGCGGCTTGTCCTTTGGAAGTCTAGGAGCGGTCTAGAGACTGGACCTAGGTGACCTTAGTTCTAGGGTTGCTTGTGCATCTTAGGGTGATTTGTCTTGAGTCCCACTTTTTCAAAAACAAGCCAATTTTAAAATAACACATACGCTGCCACTTGCACTAAACCCGCTTAGTGCATGCTCGGCTGGACACGGGATCCTAGTGCCCGTCTTGTCCGCGTTCCTGCTATCGACGCCAAAGTCGGTACTTCTTCATCTTCTTTTCCCCCACCACACACCACATCGACCGTGATGGACGGCACTCCATCTAATTATAACACCACGCTGCCACCGCCCGTAGGTGAGCAGAATCCACCGCGCATCTCTCTCCAAGAGAGATGCTATCCTATTCGTGGTCCCCTTCCTACTTGTCTATCTCTTCCACCACCTAACGGGGATAATTTCGAAATTAAACCCCACTACATCAATCTGCTGCCCAAATTTCAAGGGCTTGAGTCGGAAGACGCGTATGTTTTCATCACCAAATTCGAAAACGTATGCGCAATGATGGGTACTTCACAATTGACTTTAGATGCTATGCGCTTACGTCTTCTCCCATTCACATTGTGCGACTTGGCAGAAAAATGGCTTTACAATACTGCCGCACACTCTATCACTAATTGGGACGAATTCGTCATAGCATTTCTTAAGAAGTTTTACCCAAATCATAAGACTGCCCACATTAGGAGCGAGATCAACCAGTTCACCCAGCTTCCCAATGAACCATTTTGGAAGTGCTTTGAACGTTTCAAGGATCTGCTTGTCCAATGCCCCCATCATGGAATACAAAGATGGGATTTATGTCGGATTATATATGAGGCCATTAATCCAGCGACAAAGCAGATGCTTGAAACAATGTGTCAATGCAATTTCATGTCTAAAGATGACGGTGAAGCATGGAAATATCTGGAAGACCTTGCTGAACACATGTTGCAGTGGGAAAGCGTAAGACCACCTTCAACTAAGGGAGGTATTCACCAGCTCGACGTTTCTATCGCAGTAAAAGCCGAAATGGCAGCGATACAGAAGAAACTCGATGCTATTGAGAACAAATTTTCATCATTCTCCCTAAATCAGGTCACGCTTCCTAAGACCGTTTGTGGCTGCTGTTCGGATCCTTCACACTTAACGGAAGAATGCCCTATGAATGCATCGTTTCAGGCTAATACTGCTTTTCAGCAGCGACCTAGAAACGACCCTTATTCTTCCACATATAATCAAGGATGGAGGAATCATCCTAACTTTGCTTGGAATCAAAACCAACAAAGTAATTTTCAAAGACCTCCTCCACAGCAACCACAACCACAGAATCAGCCCCCCTTTCAGTCACAGAATTTCCAAAATCCGGCCAACATTTCTACACCACAAGTGGCCGGTACTGACAACTCACTTGCACAAACCTTGGATATGTTCATGAAACAATCCATGCAAACTTCGGCTGAGATGAGGTCTTCTATTGATACCTTAACGAAAAACTCCGCCTCCCATGGTGAGAGTATTAAATCAATAGAAAATCAAATCGCACAGTTAAACGCCGCAATGAGTGCGAGAGAGAAAGGGAAACTCCCATCTCAACCCATACCTAATCCTGGCCACTCATAAAGTTATAATGTGAGTGCTGTTACCACGTTGAGATTGGGAAAAGTGCTGACTAGCCGAGTGGGTGAGCAGTGTGATGATAGTGACACCAATGATACCCCTACTTCTTCTTCTTCCCCTAATTCGTCTAGTCTCCCACCTTCACCCGAGCCTATTCTCCATTTTCCCCAAGGCTTGAACCCTTCGCCCATTTCGCCAAATCTATCTAAGTCAATTCCTACTCCAGTTTTGGGATCGAATCCGTCCCCACAATCCTCTCCAATGTTGGACCAAACCCTTATTGATAAAGCATCTTATCCAAACAGGTTAAGGGGCAACAGACCAAGTCCACAAATGGAGAAGATTGTGGAAATTTTTAAGCAAGTTAACATAAACATTCCTCTCCTAGATGCTATTCAACAAGTTCCGTCATATGCGAAAATCCTAAAGGACTTGTGCACTAGGAAGAGAAAAGTTCAAGTACCTAAAAAAGTTTTCCTTGCGAGAAACGTGAGCACTGCTTTTACACAACAACTACCCAAGAAACGAAAGGACCCCGGAAGTCCTACAATTTCAATTTCTATTGGGGGTAAAAATATCAATCGTGCTCTACTCGATTTAGGTGCTAGTGTTAACTTACTTCCGTATTCTGTTTATGAGCAATTAGGGATCGGAGAGTTAAAACCTGCGCATTGCACTCTTCAAATGGACGATCGATCTATCACCCAACCTAGGGGTGAGCTAGAGAATGTGTTAATCAAAGTCGGGGAATTTATATTTCCTGTGGACTTTATCGTTATAAATACACAACCTGTGGCAAACCCACGCAATCAAATCCCGGTGATACTTGTGTTATGTCCACGTTACCTCTCCCGGTACTTTCGGGGATGCGGAAACGGTAAAACAAAATTTTTTCTAAACTTTGTAACATGGACCGTAAAAGCCGGATCTTTGCTAAACCATACACTAGCATCCTAACTTGAGATGTATCTACTCGGTTAGGGGTTATACATAACTTGAACTCCTTCTTCTTGAAACCTAGTAGAGGTTGATGGTTCTTTCCTCGTAGCCTTCTTCCGTCAAAGATGGATCCACCTGAGGGTTCAACCTTCGGGCTCTTTCTCGAACTTTGAGAGAACTAGAATCTTCGGCTTGCTAAACCTTTAATCCTAGAGTGAGTAGAGAGTGTCTAAGGGGTGTTTTCTTTTCAAGGAGAGGGATTCTCAACACATGAGAAGGATTCTCCTTGAGCTTGAGGAAGAAGAAGATGAAATGAGGAGAGAGAATCAATATGATAGAATGAGCTATCTTTTTCTTTTGCAACCATAACAAAAGAAAAAGAATTATCTAATTAATAATAATAATTCAAATGAAATAGTTGATGGTTGTATTTGGAATGACCATTATCATCACTTCATTAAATGAATGTAAGCTAGAATCAAGGAGTATCCTTGCAAAGCAATGATGATGGTCAAACATTCAACCATGGTCAACAAGTCAACCATGGTCAACAAGTCAACAAAATCAACCATGACACAATTTCATTTAATTACTATTATTAATTGATATTTCATAAATCCATTAGGGTTTGGAAAAAGACGACTGTCAACTGTGCATACGCACCCGTTCCGAAACCCTAATGAAAAACCTCTTCCTCCGCCTCAAACAACTGTGCATACACACCTGCATTCTCGTTCCGAGGAACAAGAATACTGAGAGATAAAAGCAACCCCAAAACATATACCAGTATCTGACTCAAACCAGAGCCAGCCAGTAATATTCGTCCGGACTCCAAACGTGCACAAGTGCGCGGATGAGAATGAACCCTGTCGCAAAACCATGCGACCTCTACCCTGTTTTGCCCAGAGGCGAATACCCTCTGTGTGGGACTCTAAAGACTCGACACTACGCTGGCAGTGGGTTTAACCACAGACCGCAAGCGGCACTAGCTGTGCGTAACGGTCCCCAGGTAGATGCCGATAAGAAGACTGACGAGGTAAAAACCCATCTGAACTCCTACTGAGTCTGAATGTGACATTCTCCGTACAGTCCGGTCTGTTCGTCTGATACATCGCATGTCGGGCCTAGGGGGCAGCAAGCATCAGACCCCTAATAGCGGTACAAGTCGTGTCGGAGTGAAGCCCAGAACATCCTGAGATAGCACTGGAACCTACCAGTATATCTCGCTTGCCCTGGCCAGGGACTACTTCTGCAATGGCTCTCCTAGACACAGCGCGATGTCAACCCCCAATACCGGGAGAGACGAATCCTGTCTAACCGTCACTGCCTCCAAGTGCTTCGGGACTGCTCCCAACTACTACCTGTTTGCACGACTCAGAAGAGCCGTGGTAGGGTAGTAATCAAAGAACAGTGGGAACACACTCGAGGCGGAGTGACAGTGTCAAGTCAGCGGACTAAGCTGTACTCATGTCACCTGGGAACTGATAACTGACAATAGGTATAATATCAACCATCAGTTCCCGACGAGTCCTGTCCAGTGTACTCGTAACCTAACGAGCACCCGCATACTATCTCAAGTACGACGTACCGACGGCTGTAGGACAGACCGTCTCCCGAGCTGGGATGAGAAGAGCATACGCTAGTCTACTCCGGAGCATCGATGCCCTATCTCGATACTCCCACGACCAGGGACGTGTAAAAATGTGCTTGTACATTACCCAGCCCCCACGAGTGTGATCGCCATCACAACGCCGGTAATCAAGCAAAGATCCTAAGGGCTCTACTAATGCGTATAGGTGATATAATAAATAAACACACAAGTACACATTAAAGCAGAGACGAACCAAGTAGCATACTACTATATTGAGCAAGATTGTCTGTACAACTGTGAATATCCCAAGCTTCCATCAAGTAATATACATACTAGTATGATACAGTAATGGCCTCTAGGGCATATACACTAACAATCTCCCACTTGCACTAAGGCCATGTACTGGCGTATCGAAGACCTATCATCTCGATCAGCCGCTCGAACTGAGTCTGGGGTAAAGCCTTCGTGAATGGGTCCGCAGTGTTGTTCTTTGTGTCCACTCTCCGCACCTCGATCTCCTGGCGATCAATGATCTCCCTGATCAGGTGATACCGCCTTAAGATGTGCTTGGATTTCTGATGGGACCTTGGTTTCTTCGCTAAAGCTATAGCCCCATTGTTATCGCAATACAAAGGTATTGGATCAACAATGGACGGAACCACCTGAAGTTCACTAATGAACTTCTTCATCCAGACCGCCTCTTTTGCGGCATCGCTTGCAGCAATGTATTCAGCCTTCATCGTCGAGTCTGCGACGGTATCCTGCTTGGAACTCCTCCAACATACCGCCCCTCCGTTGAGGGTAAACACAAAACCTGAGACAGACTTGCTGTCATCTTTGTCACTCTGGAAGCTTGAATCGGTAAAGGACTCGACCCTGAGGTCTCCATTACCGTAAACCAGGAACATCTCCTTAGTCCTTCTCAGGTACTTGAGAATGTTCTTCACTGCTGTCCAGTGGTCCTCCCCTGGGTCTGACTGATACCGGCTTACCGCGCTCAATGCGTAAGCTACATCTGGTCTTGTACATAGCATCGCATACATTATAGATCCTACCGCCGAAGCGTAGGGTATAGTGCTCATGCGAACCCTCTCCTCGTCAGTCTTAGGAGACATCTTCTTGGAGAGGGTAATTCCGTGCAATGCGGGTATGTTACCGCGCTTGGAACCCTCCATACTAAATCTCTTTAGTACGGTCTCTATGTACCTGGACTGCGAAAGTCCCAATAGTTTCTTGATATAGATCTTGATCTCCAGAATGTACGAGGCATCACCCAGGTCCTTCATGGAGAACCATTGTGACAAAAATAACTTGACCGATTGTAGCATAGGAATATCATTTCCTATTAAAAGAATGTCGTCCACGTACAAGACTAGGAATACGACAGTTCGTCCTACAATCTTCTTATACACACAGGGTTCATCTTCGTTCTTGATGAAATCAAATTCCTTGATTGCCTCATCAAAACAGATGTTCCAGCTCCGCGATGCCTGCTTTAATCCATAAATGGATTTAAGCAACTTGCACACCTTTCTGCTGCTCCCACTGTCTACGAAACCTTCTGGTTGATCCATGTAAACGCACTCTTCCAAACAACCGTTTAGGAAAGCCGTTTTAACATCCATCTGCCAGATTTCATAGTCATGGAAGGCAGCAATGGCAAGTAGGATCCGAATGGATTTGAGCATAGCCACCGGAGAAAAAGTTTCATCATAGTCCAAACCAGGTCTTTGACGAAAACCTTTTGCAACGAGTCTAGCTTTATAGGTTTCCACCTGCCCATCTACACCAAGTTTTCTTTTGTACATCCATTTGCATCCAACGGGTTTTACCCCAGGTGGAGCAATATCCAAGGTCCACACTTTATTGGCGTACATGGACTCCATTTCGGATTGCATTGCTTCCTGCCATTTATCAGAGTCCCTACTGATAATGGCCTGCCTGAAACTGGTAGGGTCATCTTCTTCCAAGATGCAATCCTCTCGATCCCCGTCTATGAGAAAACCGTAGTATCTCTCGGGCGGATGAGAAATCCTACCAGATCTGCGGAGTGGCTGAGGTTCGTCTGGGGTTATAGAATCTAGCGGTTCCTCCAAATTTTCAGTTACATTTTGTGGTCGCTGAATTTCTTCCAGTTCTACCGAACTCTCACTAGTTTCTTTTGCAAGAAACTCCCTTTCTAAGAAGGTGGCGTGGCGAGATACAAACACCTTCTGTTCCTCAGTGTGGTAGAACAGATATCCCAGTGAGTTTTTAGGATATCCCACAAATTTACACAGAACTGATCGTGCCTCTAGCTTGTCCGGTTTCTGTGTCTTCACATAGGCCGGACAACCCCATATCTTAATAAACTTCAGACATGGTTTCTTACTGCTCCATATTTCATACGGAGTTTTAGGCACAGATTTGGACGGAACTTGATTCAAAAGGTATGCCGCTGTCTGAAGCGCATGTCCCCAGAATGAAAGATGTAACTCAGCACTACTCATCATGGAGCGAACCATATCCAATAGGGTACGATTCCTCCGCTCCGATACACCGTTGTGCTGTGGTGTATAAGGAGGTGTAAGCTGAGAGAGAATACCATTCTCTTTTAAGTAATATAGGAATTCCGTGGTTAAGTACTCCCCTCCCCTGTCAGACCGGAGGATCTTGATACTTTTGCCTGCCTGGTTCTCTACTTCGTTTCTGAATTTCTTGAATTTCTCAAAAGCTTCAGATTTGTGTTTCATCAGATACACATATCCGAACCTAGAGAGATCGTCAGTGAATGTGATGAAGTACGAGAACCCACCCCTTGCATGTATAGACATCGGACCACATACATCACTATGTACGAGTCCCAAGAGCTCTGCCGCTCTTTCTCCATGTCCGGTGAACGGAGATTTGGTCATCTTCCCTTTGAGACAAGACTGACAAGTTTCATAAGATGAAAACTCGAACGTATCCAAGAGTCCATCTTTATGCAACTTACTCAGTCTTTTCTCTCCGATATGACCAAGTCTACAATGCCACAAGTAGGATTCATTCGTATCTGAATTCTTCCTCTTGCGTGTGTTTTGTATATTGAGAACTGTATTCTGATTTAGAACGTAGATACCATTACACAGTGTACCCTCTGCAACCAGTACCTTATGAAGGTAAATGTTCATGATATTCTTTTCAAGAACAAAGTTATATCCATCTTTATCGAGTAAAGAAACTGATATGATGTTGCAAACCATGGAGGGTACATAGTAGCAATCGTTCAAAATCATAGTCTTGCCATTTGGCAATACTAGGTGATATTCACCGACGGCTGCCGCATTAACTTGTGCTCCGTTCGCTACTCTGAGCGACATATCACCCGGTGCAACTTTCCTACTTTTTCTCAGTCCCTGTAATAAATTACAGATATGTGATCCTGATCCGGTATCAAGTACCCAGGAGGCAGGGCTGACCGTAAAACAGTTCTCAATTACAAGAACACCTGAAGTAGATGCAAAACCATGCTTCTTCTTCGACTGGGTATCCTGGAAATCCATACAATCTCCTTTCCCATTCTCATACTCATGACTGTTGTCACAAGTTAGAGCTGAACCAACTTTCCCCAGTCCCGAATGAGAATTCGGATCGGTCAAGCGATACATTTTATTATCTTGATTAGGGCGTGAAAAGGTTGCTGCCTGGAGAGAGAGAAAAGAAACACTCAGCGTATGCTCTTGCAAGATTAGATTGGTTTATTAATTTATCTAACCAGGATGTCTCCCACTGTTTACTCAAATTCTTCTTAAAACCTTTTAAAAGAAGAACTAGTCAGGATTTTAATTCACGTCACAATACTTGCTTAACCTTTCAGCCAGGCTAGTGTTGGTACTTCGAGGGAGGTTTTCCAACGCTTTCGCGAAGTTCCTTAATTCAAGAACCTCTTTTCCCTGGGGGCGTAGCCCCGCTAACACCTTTCTAGACACCTACTAGGTTTATAGCATTGATCGTTTAGTGAAATAATCTCCCAAGAGTAATCCAACTCATCAGTGGGATCGGGATCCAACTATCATTGTGTGATGACCTAGATGGAATCCACTCTAGTCACCATACTCCAGAAGGTATGCTAAATCTGCAAGTTTCAGTACTTTTGAAACTCCCGATGTGATTTTTGCCCCTAGGACCCAAGTGACCTTGATGAATAATCAACAAATCAAAAGGTCCTAGTCAAGTTCAACCCGTCGTTATCCAGGATTGCATTAGACCCACCCGCATGATCCTTGACGAATAATCAACAAAATCATGCGACCGTCATAACCAATCGCATCTATCAGTGCAACAGAAAATTATTACTCAGCTACCGTTCACTGTGTCTTGACAAATAATCAACAAACGCAGCACGAATACTAAGTATTAATTATCCGAAACGACGGAGGGCTACGGCTGGGCTTTTGGCGAAAAACCCGTTAACGTAATGAACTTGATATCGTTGAAGGAACCTGGTAATCTTTTTGAAAATATAGTGGCGAAAACTTTTGCTAAAGAGGTCACTCCCTGTGAAGGGATCTCGGCTCTTTCTTCGTCGAATGAGGTGCAGGATATTCCAAACTGAATACCTCGATGCAAAGCAAAAATAATCGACTATAGTGAAGTTATTACCCTGACGCAAACTTTTGTCCAAGGGGTCACTCCCGATGAAGGGATCTCGGCCCTTGCCTCGTCGATTGAGGTGCTGGGCATTCATAACCGAATACCTCGATGCAAAACAAAAAGATGAACGTCATTGTAATAACAGCTTTTTGAAAAACTTGTTCCAACAACGTCTTTTAGGTTTATTTTCTTGCATTAGTTCTTTTAATGCGTCCCATCATTTAAATCCTACCATTGCAGAAAACAACCAAAATATGACGTACGCTTATGCCATTCGCATTCGCCACGGGGTCCCGTCATCCCCCGTTAGGTTACTTAACTAACGACAGAGCGGGGGCTGGGCTAGCGCGGCTGTAAAACATAAGCAACGCCTAAATATAAAGCAATGATAGACATTACAGATCACAGATGAATACATTGGATATACTAGGAATCCGCAATCCGTTCGAGCCTGCAACGAAAAACGGATTACACGGTCACGGTGAATAGCCAAAACCCCACCCAAGACCCCTACGGGTGCGGCAAACTACCCGCCAAGTACCCGGTAGTTTGTGCACCCCTCCATGGGTCTATCCTAGGAGCAAAAACAGTAAAAAGAATTATACAATGACGGCTACAACCCCGACCCGGTTGTGCGGCCATACAAATAATATTATTACATCAATTTACATATTACAAATGAATGAAAGAAAAACAAAAGCTCATCTCACATCCACCCCGGCTATTCACCCGCGACAGTCCAACACATTCATATACACAAACCATCAACAAACACAGATCACAGAGATGTATAACCCCGACTAATCGACATATAGCGATTAGCCGACGTTCAATACATTCAAACATCACAGATATAACCAATATAGCCAAAGTGTAGCGAAGTTCGAAAAAAATACGGATTTATAGGACCCCAAAAGTAAATTTCTTTTCTGGAAAATCTGGGCACATATAACATATTTGAAAAATCCCAAAACCCTACCAGAAGAACACTGCACAAAACACGATCACATGAAGAGCCCAAACGGCGGCGGATCCGCGGCAAGAAGAATAGCTGAGGCCGCGGATCCGCGGCGGTTTGAAGGATTCATGGGATCGTTTTTGGTGGGTGTTCTTAAAAAACCCTGAGCCGATTTTAGGAGTAAAACATTTTACTTTTAGAGGACAAAAAATTTCAACAGAAACTTAGGGTTTTTGATTTTCCGGTTTTGCGATTTTTCCGTTTCGAACTTCCATACACTTAGCTACCAAGCTAGTTTAAGTTTAGTTAGGCTCTGATACCACTGTTAGGTCCACGTTATCTCTCCCGGTACTTTCGGGGATGCGGAAACGGTAAAACAAAATTTTTTCTAAACTTTGTAACATGGACCGTAAAAGCCGGATCTTTGCTAAACCATACACTAGCATCCTAACTTGAGATGTATCTACTCGGTTAGGGGTTATACATAACTTGAACTCCTTCTTCTTGAAACCTAGTAGAGGTTGATGGTTCTTTCCTCGTAGCCTTCTTCCGTCAAAGATGGATCCACCTGAGGGTTCAACCTTCGGGCTCTTTCTCGAACTTTGAGAGAACTAGAATCTTCGGCTTGCTAAACTTTTGATCCTAGAGTGAGTAGAGAGTGTCTAAGGGGTGTTTTCTTTTCAAGGAGAGGGATTCTCAACACATGAGAAGGATTCTCCTTGAGCTTGAGGAAGAAGAAGATGAAATGAGGAGAGAGAATCAATATGATAGAATGAGCTATCTTTTTCTTTTGCAACCATAACAAAAGAAAAAGAATTATCTAATTAATAATAATAATTCAAATGAAATAGTTGATGGTTGTATTTGGAATGACCATTATCATCACTTCATTAAATGAATGTAAGCTAGAATCAAGGAGTATCCTTGCAAAGCAATGATGATGGTCAAACATTCAACCATGGTCAACAAGTCAACCATGGTCAACAAGTCAACAAAATCAACCATGACACAATTTCATTTAATTACTATTATTAATTGATATTTCATAAATCCATTAGGGTTTGGAAAAAGACGACTGTCAACTGTGCATACGCACCCGTTCCGAAACCCTAATGAAAAACCTCTTCCTCCGCCTCAAACAACTGTGCATACACACCTGCATTCTCGTTTCGAGGAACAAGAATACTGAGAGATAAAAGCAACCCCAAAACATATACCAGTATCTGACTCAAACCAGAGCCAGCCAGTAATATCCGTCCGGACTCCAAACGTGCACAAGTGCGCGGATGAGAACGAACCCTGTCGCAAAACCATGCGACCTCTACCCTGTTTTGCCCAGAGGCGAATACCCTCTGTGTGGGACTCTAAAGACTCGACACTACGCTGGCAGTGGGTTTAACCACAGACCGCAAGCGGCACTAGCTGTGCGTAACGGTCCTCAGGTAGATGCCGATAAGAAGACTGACGAGGTAAAAACCCATCTGAACTCCTACTGAGTCTGAATGTGACATTCTCCGTACAGTCCGGTCTGTTCGTATGATACATCGCATGTTGGGCCTAGGGGGCGGCAAGCGTCAGACCCCTAATAGCGGTACAAGTCGTGTCGGAGTGAAGCCCAGAACACCCTGAGATAGCACTGGAACCTACCAGTATATCTCGCTTGCCCTGGCCAGGGACTACTTGTGCAATGGCTCTCCTAGACACAGCGCGATGTCAACCCCCAATACCGGGAGAGACGAATCCTGTCTAACCGTCACTGCCTCCAAGTGCTTCGGGACTGCTCCCAACTACTATCTGTTTGCACGACTCAGAAGAGCCGTGGTAGGGTAGTAATCAAAGAACAGTGGGAACACACTCGAGGCGGAGTGACAGTGTCAAGTCAGCGGACTAAGCTGTACTCATGTCACCTGGGAACTGATAACTGACGATAGGTATAATACCAACCATCAGTTCCCGACGAGTCCTGTCCAGTGTACTCGTAACCTAACGAGCACCCGCATACTATCTCAAGTACGACGTACCGACGGCTGTGGGACAGACCGTCTCCCGAGCTGGGATGAGAAGCGCATACGCTAGTCTACTCCGGAGCATCGATGCCCTATCTCGATACTCCCACGACCAGGGACGTGTTTAAGGATGTGCTTGTAGATTACCCAGCCCCCACGAGTGTGATCGCCATCACAACGCCGGTAATCAAGCAAAGATCCTAAGGGCTCTACTAATGCGTATAGGTGATATAATAAATAAACACACAAGTACACATTAAAGCAGAGACGAACCAAGTAGCATACTACTATATTGAGCAAGATTGTCTGTACAACTGTGAATATCCCAAGCTTCCATCAAGTAATATACATAATAGTATGATACAGTAATGGCCTCTAGGGCATATACACTAACAACTCGGTCGACCCTTTTTGGCCACTTCCAATGTAGTAATCAATTGTAGAAACGGCTCTATGACCCTATCCTTTGGAAAGAAGTCAATTGAGCTTAACATTTACAAGTTGGGAAGTGAACCCTCCGAACCCTATACTTATGTGTGTTCTGTCGAATTAATGGATGTCGACAGCAGCAAATTTGATCAATCTCATGATACTGACTCTTTTCATATGTTGTTGCTTGACACGGACTCTTCCACCGAGTTGTCCGGGTCAGCATCTAACACTGATAAGGACCTTTTTATAGAGTCGGACGATCACCCCATTTTTTCTGATGACATTATTCTTTGGGGTATCGACGAAAGCTTTGAGGAAATTTTCGCTGATGAGCTCGCATTTTTACAAGACACGGGTGTTGAGATGAATCAACTCCAAGATGAAGAAATTGGACCTCCACCCCTTCTTTTAGACAATCATGATAATGCGAGTAATCCATCATTACTATCACTGTGTCGTCTCTCCAAATTGAGACGCAATCCTTTTCCATTACACCTCTTATCACCTCCCCACTTCTTCTTGTCGAAAGGTGACATATTCTTCCACCAACCTTGGTACTTCATTGATAAAATTTTTGAATGGTTGGTGTTGACCTTCAGTCTTTGCAAAGCTTGGCATTGACCAATAACCTTGACCCCCTCATGTGATTTTAAAAGATTAAAATTGTTTAACTCAAGTTTGGGGGGATGGTATATTTTGGCTCTTGAAAGAAAATGATTTTTACAAAATTGTGAGCCTAAAATAAGTTTGGGGGAGGATTCTCACTTTCATATATTCTTGCCCCCATTAATAATTTCCTCCCAAGTCTACAGGTTTTTGAGCTTAACGAATGGCAGCAGTGAGGACACTGCTGTAAACAGGTTTGGGGGAGGTTTGTGCTTATTTACATATCAAGTTGCATCATATTTTGCATAAGCACAACGTTTTCAAAAATTTAAAAAAAAATTCTTTTATAACAAAAGAGTAGAAAGTGAAAAATTACATCCAAAAGATAGAAATAATTTAAGAAGACCAAGAAAATTAGAAGTTTTCTTAAACGAACTGGTAATAAGTAGTTATGAGCCGTTGTCCCAAGGGTTAGTAAGATGAAGGAAGTCACTAATTTGAGGATAAAAATAAGTCTGAAAAATAGTTTCTATTCTGGAAGCCAAACATTTGAATGTTGATACCCTACTATATGCACTTACACACGTCTTGAAACTCGGGATAGTAGATGATACCTTGAAATGCTCTTGTCTAAAAGCCAAAGTATGAAGGAAATAATAAATGAAGAAAATATAAAAATGGTGAAAAGAAAAATGAAAACTGGTTTTGTTATCGCCAAGGCAGCAATAAAAAAAATATAGCGAGGGTGCCTTTTCACCTAATGCCCTAAGGCCAACTGGTCTGGGAGTCACTGCTAAGCCTTAGGTGGTGCAAGACGAGGAAAATATTCTCACCGAATCAGCAAGCACATGAGTAGTCGGTCGGTTAGTACCTCAAGAAGTATTAACGGTCGCATGAAAATGTGTGAGCAAATCTAAGTATTCATCAAATTAAAAAAGTACTAAGGTAGATGGACAAGAGTATGATAGCTTGAATTGAATTCTCCGAGTGTAGGGATGTCCATTTCACACACGTAGGGGTATATGATCAATGTTTGGATGAAAGGTAGGAATGAAGAATAAAAGACGATGTTTTATTGAGGGATAATGTGATTTCTAACATCTTTTCATGACTATTAAGATAGGGCTCATGACAACTGAAAAGCTAGTATAGTTGGAAACTCTTATTTTCAAAGTCTTTCTTTTATGGTTCTTATCTTTATATGTAAATTTCACCATCTTTATTTTGTTATAGGATTTTGTGGGTGTAATCCGCTGAAAACCCTCAGGAGACAACACTCCTCCTACTAGGGACACCTAGAGGTTTAACGGCTTGTTGCACGTGCTCAGTGCAATCGTGTCTGCCTATGAAAGTGTGCTTAGTTTTCTCCTTTCTTTTTCTCCTCTTAAATAAACTAGTTTGCTCGGGACGATCAAAGATAAGTTTGGGGGTATTTGTTCAGTTGATAAAACTGCACATTTGTTATTACATTTTTCCTACCATTTTCATATTAAAAAAGGACTTTAATATAATATATTATACATATGAGGGTTTATGTGTAAAAACATTATTTTCCATGTGTTAATATATTTTAATTATCATTTGGTAGGAAAATGTATGCAAATAAATTCATTGACCAAATTCTAGTAGAACAAAGTCTACTAAATATTATTTGAGTTGTTGTGCAAAAGATTTCCAAGTGTGCAGAATTTTTCAAAGACTAGAATCAAGCAAATCAAGTTGTTGAAGAAGATTTTCCTAATTAAGAAGCAAAACTTAGAGACCAAGTCTGGAAGCAACCACGAAAAGATTTCCAAATTCTAAAGGTACCAAGGATCGCCAAATGTCACATAGAGACAGCTCCTGAAAATTGATCAACGGCGGAGATGAGAAGGCCGCGGATCCGCGGCATTAACCCCATTATGCCGCGGATCCGCCGCGGTTAAGAAGATTTGGGAGTTGAGGATTTTTAGGGAAAATCTTTTCTGCTTAAATCATATTTTAGAAGCTTGTATTCTGGCTTTAGCACTATAAAAAGGAACCGAGAGCCTCTTGGAAAAGTCATCAAGCCGAAGAGATCACGAAGCTCCCGACGCTCACGCATCCAGGCTGATCATCGACTGTTCGACTACCTCCTTAGGAAAGATCGAGAAGCAACTAGTTTGTAATCATTTTCTACGGATTAAAGTGTAGTTTGTTCAAGTCGATTAATAAAGGTAGTTATTTTATTTAATTGTCTTTGCATTTTACATTATGTTTTCCCTCTCTGTCTTTTCATCTTCTTCTCCCAACATGCGCGAGTAATTCTCCGCTTGTTAGGGTTCGTAGGATTAGGGTAGGCTAATGGACGATGAAAATAATTAAACCCTTTTTAAGTCCTATAAAGTTTAGGAACTTTATCAAAAGAATCATTAACATCCTAATCGGGCGCGCTAGCAATTCTTTGCTAGTTCCGACCTCGATTAGAGATTAGATTAATGATTGTTTTGGTAAAGGCTAGATATGAACGGAGTTCCGTGTCGAGATAAGGGTTAAGAGTGGAATTCCTTTTCCCTCCAGAAACCCTAATCTACACGCATCACCGTCGTTCTAGTTCTAAATTTATTAATGGATAAAAATGGTAACTTTTAATTAATCGTCCATAACTACTAAATCCTAACGAACCCTACAAGCCTTCTTATTATATTTACTACATCTCTAAAATAATCTATATCTATATTTTACATTCTTGTTTAACGTAGATCTAGAAACCATTCTATAAAATTCTTTATCCCTCCTCTCTTTCTCAACACATCTAAAGTAAGAGTAAAAGGTTCCACGTTTCCCAGAGGACGACCCGTACTCATCTCGGTCTAGCTACGCGCGACACCGTTCTGATTGCGGTTAACTAAACACACTTTTTCGAATCAATCAGGCAGCATTGACTTGATCATGTTCTTGAACAGGTGGATTGTAAGGACACTCTTCGGTTAAATGGGACGGATCCGAACAACAAGCGCAAATAGTGCGTGGGGGTAAAGCAGGGGCAGGAGAAGACGATGAGAATTTGTTCTCAATTGCTTCTAGTTTTTTCGTGAGTGCAGCCATTTCGGCCTTCATTGCAATCAATATATCAAGTTGATGTCACTAGTAAAATAGGGGGTTGCCCCTACGGATATTGAAATCCATAGGGGCAGATTTATGTTGGCCCTACGGATTAATCCGTAGGGCTAGAAGGTTGCCCCTACGGGCCAAGACGTTCAAGAATAAAAATATTAATTCTTAATTTGGTGTTTGCCCCTATGGAGCCGCAAACTAAGGACCTACGGACAAATCCGTAGGGGCAACTAAATAGCGATTTAATAAAGGCACAGATCGATCGCCTACGCCCGTTATCTCTTTCTCCCTCTCTCGATCGTGCGCGAAACAAAATCCCCAAATCGCCACCGCCGTTCTCGTCGTCGCCACCGCCGTTCTCGTCGTCGCCACCACCGTTCTTATTGTCGCCACCGCCGTTCGGGTTAGTAAATCTTCAACTAAATTAAAGAAATTTTTGATTATTTAGGGCTAGGGTTTATGGCTGGGGCTGGGGTTGCGGTTGGAGTTGGGGTTCGGCAGGGGTTGCGGTCGGGGTTGGGGTTGGGGTTGGGGTTAGGGTTGGGGTTGTGGTTCGGCTGCGGCTGGGGCTGGGGCTGGGGTTAGGGTTTGGCTTAGGGTTGGGGTTGGGGTTTAGCTGGGACTGGGGTTAGGGTTAGGTTAGGGCGGGGCGGGGCTGGGGCTGGGGCTAGGGTTAGGTTGGGGTTGGGTATCGATGTATATACATGTATCATATCATGAATGATTCATTTTCATTAAATGTGGTAAAATTAAGTGTATAAAATCATGCCATATAAATAGATTGTGTTCGTGAATGGCGATCTAGTTAGGCGAACCAAAGTGTTGCATTGATGAAAGTTTACCGTAGAGGAAATTACGGCTAGCTCTATGCATTTAACCTGAATGTATCCAGTAATTACTAGCATGTATAGAAAAGTTGGCTTAATTTATGAAAAAATGGGGAGACAGCATGCATGTATGAATTTCTTTTTGTTCTTTCTTCTTCTTTTTTTTAATTTAAAAACTGAGTAATTGAGTATCAGGCTTTATTTTATTTATTTACTTACTTATTTTCTTTGAAGAGTGCGCTTTTATGACAATTATCAGTAGAGTAACATTTTCTATATTTTTATAATCCAATATATTAATTTTATATTACAGTAAATAACTTTCACTATAGCTACATAACAGCATACAAATATGTTTTTACACATGCTCGAAGGGTTTGAAGCATTAAATCAAATATACGTAATGATATTGCAAGAATTTGACTTGGTGGAGACTTGCATCATTAATAGAAATATGAAAGTGTAAGGACGTTCTTTACCTTCGATAGGGTTCGGTTGGGGTGGGGTGGGCTAGCTAGGGCTTGGGCTTCATCACCTGATATAGCGAAATACAAAGCGTACTTCAGTACACCCGACCTTATTGAGTTTCCTATTGAAGTTCCCGGTCAAACGGCATATGCATATTTTTATTCGCCATGAAATCCCAATTATCAAGCTACCGAGGACGAAAAGTCACCTTTGTTAGTCGAGAGTCATGGTAATAGACTTGTCATTATAGGTCATAGTCAATTATTTTTCCTATCATTTTCTTGATCCAGATGCTAATCAACTTGTTAATTAGTTACTGTTTTTATAACGTATTTGTCTATATTTGTTGACAGTGGCCTTTCTTTTGGATGAACATGTTTTTTTGATGCATGTTTCAGTCATGTGAATTCATATGTTGCGTATAACGCTTTATGATATCAGTATCCTATATTTGTAGTTTTAATTGTTGATTGTTATAGATGAATGCCATTGCAATAATAGTTTTTGGTTGATGAATGCTATTGCAATGTAGGATGAACAGTTCTATCAATCTTGATCTCAATGGTTTAAAATCATGTTACACATACAACACGAATGCACAACAAACGCATAATTAGAGAGCGATTCGAGATGTTCAGGTTAAAACCAATATATGATACTCGATGATAATATGAAACCTTCATATTCCCATCGATACTCATATATGAAACTAAAAGCGCCACTTAGTCCCCGTCTATCGGTTAACATACGTGCGATGCTCGTCGTGACATAGAACTATACGAAGATTGTTAAATATCGGACAGTATAGCTCGATACTAACAACCGTCGTATAGTCTACGCGACGAGAAAATTCAATCGTATGGTAACCCATAGATTTGTCCCGTGTGGACAAGTTAAGAATGGATAAAGCAAACGCCTTCATTCACTTGTGTTTTCATCCGTTTCGAGATATTTCGTTGGTACCTTTCCGCTGGTTCTCCGTGTACAAAGATAGATTAGATGTTCATTTCAACGTTGTTTCACAGCTTTGAAATGATTATCTATTCTATTACAGTGTACTCGGAGAACAGCGGGGAGGTGCTGCCGAAATTTACTCGAAACGGTTGAAAGCATAAGTGATGGGTGTTCGCTCTATACATTCTTAATGGGATAGAAGCCTACCCCCGACAGCCGGAACACACACATACACAAGAATACACAACAAACGCATAATTAGAGAGCGATTCGAGATGTTCGGGTTAAAACCACTATATGATAATATGAAACCTTCGTATTCCCATCGATACTCATATATGAAACTAAAAGCGCCACTTAGTCCCCGTCTATCGGTTAACATACGTGTGATACTCGTCGTGACATAGAACTATACGAAGGTTGTTAAATATCGGACAGTATAGCTCGATACTAACAACCGTCGTATAGTCTACGCAACGAGAAAATTCAATCGTATGGTAACCCATAGATTTGTTCCGTGTGGACAAGTTAAGAATGTATAAAGCAAACGCCTTCATTCACTTGTGTTTTCATCCGTTTCGAGATATTTCGTCAGTACCTTTCTGCTGGTTCTCCGTGTACAAAGATAGATTAGATGTTCATTTCAACGTTGTTTCACAGCTTTGAAATGATTATCTATTCTATTACAGTGTACTCGGAGAACAGCGGGGAGGTGCTGCCGAAATTTACTCGAAACGGTTGAAAGCACAAATGATGGGTGTTCGCTCTATACATTCTTAATAGGATAGAAGCCTACCCCTGACAGCCGGAACACACACATACAACAAGAATACACAACAAACGCATAATTAGAGAGCGATTCAAGATGTTCGGGTTAAAACCACTATATGATAATATGAAACCTTCGTATTCCCATCGATACTCATATATGAAACTAAAAGCGCCACTTAGTCCCCGTCTATCGGTTAACATACGTGCGATGCTCGTCGTGACATAGAACTATACGAAGGTTGTTAAATATCGGACAGTATAACTCGATACTAACAACCATCGTATAGTCTACGCGACGAGAAAATTCAATCGTATGGTAACCCATAGATTTGTCCCGTGTGGACAAGTTAAGAATGTATAAAGCAAACGCCTTCATTCACTTGTGTTTTCATCCGTTTCGAGATATTTCGTCGGTACCTTTTCGCTGGTTTTCCGTGTACAAAGATAGATTAGATGTTCAATTCAACGTTGTTTCACAGCTTTGAAATGATTATCTATTCTATTACAGTGTACTCGGAGAACAGCGGGGAGGTGCTGCCGAAATTTACTCGAAACGGTTGAAAGCACAAGTGATGGGTGTTCGCTCTATATATTCTTAATGGGATAGAAGCCTACCCCCGACAGTCGGAACACACACATACAACAAGAATACACAACAAACGCATAATTAGATAGCGATTCGAGATGTTCGGGTTAAAACCACTATATGATAATATGAAACCTTCGTATTCCTATCGATACTCATATATGAAACTAAAAGCGTCACTTAGTCCCCGTCTATCGGTTAACATACGTGCGATAATTTATTCTTTTCAACGACAAACGCACACACAAAGCATATACACGGATTTTCTCCTTTGTCAGTAACTATCCCGTTATTATATTTCTCAATATAGTCAGCATAACCTACAATTTATATGTTATACAGTCTAACATGGCCCATGAATACGTCAGAGTTAAGGACTGGATGTATGTGGATTGGAAACAACGTATGCAACCTAAGTTTGTCGCAGGAGTTGCTGCTTTCCTTGAATTTGCACGCGCACATAATAAGATCATAATAGAGAAGATTCTCTGTCCGTGCGATAGATGTGGCAATAAGTACTGGAAGATGGTAGAATTGGCAGAGCTTCATATTGTAAAACATGGGTTTACTAGACTTTATACAACTTGGAAATATCACGGGGAAGGAGAAGAATGCAGTACTGCGGCAGAAGAAGTAGAACACGATAATGCGGTAGGAGAAGAAGAAGAATTCGGTAATGCTGCAGAAGGAGAAGGTGGTAATTTATTTCCATCAGAAGAAATGGAGGATATGGTAGAGGCTGCCCTAGGTGAATCTATTCGTACCGAAGATGACATTCCTTCCGGTCAAGGACCGCGTGCGGATAAATATGAAAAGTTCATGAATGATGCTAGGAAACCAATTTATGAGAATGCGAAGTATTCCACCCTCTCATGGTTCGTCCAACTTTTCCAGATTAAGTGTCTAAATGGATGGAGCAACAAGTCATTCACAATGCTTCTTTCTTTCTTGAAAGATTCTATGCCTTCGGGAAATAATGTGCCCGACAGCTGGTACGAAGCCCAGAAGATGATGTCTGATTTGGGTCTAAAGTGCGAGAAGATTCAAGCATGTTCTAAAAATTGCGTGTTGTACCGGAAAGAGAATTCAGATTTGAAAGAGTGTCCAACATGCGGAGAGGCCAGGTATAAGCCGAAAGATTCTGATAAGAAGCCTGATATACCTGTGAAGATAGAACGATACTTTCCCATAACACAGAGGCTACAAAGGCTATTCAGGTGCAAGAAAACAGCCGAAGCAATGATTTGGCATCACCGTGCTCCTCCAAGTGAAGATGGAAAAATGAGCCATCCAAGAGATTCACCGGCATGGAAGGATTTCCATAGGAGGCACGCAATATTCAGTAGCGATCCTCGCAATGTCCGGCTCGGACTGGCTCCTGATGGCTTCTGCCCATTCAACTATATGGCTGGAAGTCACAGCACATGGCCCGTTGTAATGATAATTTATAATCTGTCGCCTTGGTTGGCTATGGACCAATCATACTTTATGATGCCTCTTCTTATCGACAGACCAAACTCACCAAGGAACAATATCGACGTCTATCTCCGACCTCTGATCGAGGAGTTGAAATCTTTGTTCGTTGATGGTGTAGAGACATATGATGCAAACACAAATACAACCTTCATACTGCGTGCGGCTTTAATGTGGACAATTAATGACTTTCCTGCATATGTAATGCTATCAGGTTGGTCCGTACATGGTCACAAAGCAGGTCCTCATTGCCATGAACACACAACATCGAAATTCTTGAATTTTAGCAGGAAGGTTTGTTATTGTGGCCATCGACGTTTCCTGCCTCCAGACCACCCCTAAAGGTTAGACACGGTTCACTTTGATGGTCATCAGGAGCTTCTTGGACCTCCATCCCCATTGTCCGGAGAGGACGTGACTGCTAAATAGGATGGTTACAATAACGTGACCTTCGGGATGGATCCGACGAAACAGGTCAAACCACCATATTGGAACATGTTAAGCATTTTCTTCGAGCTTCCGTACTGGTCTACAAATTCAGTGCGTCATTGTCTGGACGTCATGCATATAGAGAAGGGAGTATCAGAGCACATACTTAACTTGCTTCTAAATAAAGACGGGAAATCTGAAGACAACATGAATGCTCGGATGGATTTACAAGAGTGGGGAATAAGAAGTGAATTGCACCCTAGACGCTCCTGCCGCTTCCATACCATCCGCATCGTCTGCAGGTTAGTATGAATAAATATAAAATATTTTTTCATTTTATATATGCTCTATAGAATGAATATGAACTTCATGGAAATTTAGCGTCAATGTTTATTTTCTAGTTGTAGGGGATGCGTCCGCATCCGGGACCCCGGTTGTTCCTCACCGGAGAAACTATCGTCCCGCTCGTGCTGCTGCCCGGGCCCAGGCTCGTGCGATAGTCACCGGAGGTATATATCACACTTCAATTTTCGCTTAAGCTTGATTTTTTAATACAACTTTGTCTTAATATTGATTATCTTGATATTTCGTGCAGACGCAGGGCCTCCCCATCCCCAGAGGGGGACTCGAGGCCCGAATCAGTCCCATAGGCTGAGGCCTGACAGAGATAAGGAGGAGGCACCATTCCCCCTCCTTTTTACCCTTGACTATCGCTATACCGGTCCTCATGCCGAGAGGTTCGGCTGGTATATGGGGGGTGAGAGCCGGCTCGTGAAGAACTATCCACTTCACGTTGAGTGGGGTGAGCAGCACCGGCGCTCATTCGCCCTCTTCTTTGATCAGGCTCAGGTACGTATTAACGGCCTATTTTCATTTGATTTATCCAATATATTTATTATTAACACTTGCAATCTAATAACAATATTTTTTTTGTATTTTCAGTTGGATTACGATTTTCAGCCTGTAGCCGACCCTGATCACCCTGGGAGGGTGCTCGACCTTCATGCTCTGTACAATGGCCTGATGAAGAACATGCAGACCAAGGTCCGATACAACAGGAATGAGCTGAAGGCCGACTGCTACTCCCTGTGGATGGTGACCCCCGAGGCAGAGAGAGCGGCCCTCCTATCTACTCCGGCGTTTGCGAGAGTCGACGTAGAGACATGGCCTCTATTGTGCGATTATTTCGACTCCCAACGCAAACAGGTATGTATTTTAAATGTAATTCATTGTTTATGATATAATTTATTTCTTTGTGTTCCTTAATTAGAAAACTAAATGTTAATGCGTTGTGCAGAAACAGGCCGCTCAGAATACAGAGAACAGGAAGTCGGCGAAGAGGGGTCGCCCCACTTACACAGGTGGCTCGAGGAATATTACTCGGGCCATGGAGTTATCGGTAAATTACAATAGACCGACCTTTCTGAAATTCTGCAATATTAAGAGTTATTTTCTAATATTTCTAATATTAAGAGTTATTTTCTAATATTGCAGACAGCTCGGACCGTGGCGCAAGGTGATACATCAAGCGTGCTGTCCGCATATCTTGCCGTCCACGGCACCTCGACAGATCCCGCCACGGGCGAGCTTCGATATCCCGACGTCGCTACCCAGGAGTATTGCGTAAGTGTTAAATATTTATTCTACCCATATTTAAAATTTTAGTTTTGGAAGCTTCAAGTTTAAATTTTATACTTATACTTTACTGCTTAATGTGGGTGAAGGAGCGGGTGGTTGAGCAGGTCGAGGCCTCGGGGATCGATTTTACCGGACAGAACGATCCGAGGCTGCTGACCCCATTTCTGGACGCCGCACACGGAGGGCACCACGGAGGTTAGGAGAGAGGCCGGGGACTGGGCCCTAGCAGGGCCCATATGATGTTGGACTCCACCTCGGCGGTTACTTCCTCCGTCTCCAGTGAGCGACGTGTCCAGCAGAAACTGGAGAGCTTGAGGGCCACCGTTGAGGAGTTGAAGGAGATGCTGGTATGTATACTACTTTATAGTAAAATATCATGTCATATTATACATATCAACATATCCATAATTAGTACGTAGCTTGAGCTTATTTGGTTTTAGACTTAGGTTTGATTAATCATACATACATATGTAATTAAAATAAACAACGGTTATCCAAACTAGATATCCAAATGGGATTTCGAAATAACTTGATAATGATACGAATTCGAGTAATACATAGTTCTTACACGTTTCTTACACACGTTTGGTCCAGATGCGACAGGGGCAGAGGCATGCATCTCCTTCGGCTGCGGCTCCGCAAGCCACTACATCGGCTGCGGTTCCGCAGACAGCTCCTATAGCTCCACCGCCCGCTCAGACTCCCGCAGCCGCGGCTCCGGAAGCGACTCCCTCGATGGCGGTTGCGCAGACCACATCGCCAGCTCCACAGGACGCTCAGACTCCCGCTCGCGCCGAATTGCAAGGTTTATTGACCGAGGAGCAGGCACGCGTTATTCTATCGTTATTCAAAGGTGGAGCTGGACCGAGCTAGGGTAGCTTTTTGGTTCTTATTTTTTGAAACATGTATTTATTTATATCATACATATTGTACAACATTTTGAAACGATATTGATATTGATATTGGTTTATATTTATATCATATTCAGTATTTGGGTTTCTTTTGTATATTATATGCGTGAGATGTGATTATGAATACTGCGATATATGTTGTGTGATGATTAATTTTATATTTTATTGATATATATATTATTGTGCACAGGGCGAGAAAAAATAAGGCAGCCCTTTTTAAAAAAAAAACAGATAATGTGTACCTACGGATTAATCCGTAGGTACACATGTCGCCCCTACGGATTAAGCCGTAGGGGAAAAATATCAGCAGTAACTGATATTTCCCCCCTGATCTCAGTATCAGGGGGGTTGGTCTTGCCCCTACGGATTTATCTGTAGGGGCAAAAAAAGACCCCTACGAATATATCCGTAGGGGCAAAATATCAGGATTCCTGATATTTTGCCCCTACGGATAAGTACCTACGCATATATCCGTAGGGGATACTACTTGGCCCTACGGATATATCCGTAGGTACAGTTAATATAATTAAAATAACCGTAAATAAAATAACTTTTTTTCCCCTACGCCCTAATCCGTAGGTGCAAATGTACCTACATAGAACTCCGTAGGGGCAAGTTTTTGACCGTAGGGGCACGTTCAGGGCTTCAACTTGGACCTACGGCGTTTGCACCTACAGATTAAATTTTTGCCCCTACGGAGATATCCGTAGGGGCAGTGAGTTGCCCCTACGGGTAAATCCGTAGGGGCAACCCTTATTTCTAGTAGTGTGTATGCCTGCCCTAAACTGACCTGATGAAGTAGATGAAGTGGTCTGTCTAGTGCTTTCCCACTGAAGTGTTTGTTCAGCAAGATTGTCGAGAAATTGCCAAGCTTTCTCGCTCGATTTTGTAAGAAAGTGACCTTGACAAATGGTTTCCAACAACTGCTTAGTTGCTGGGTTCAGTCCTTCGTATAAAGTTTGGCAAAGTTGCCATCTCTCGATACTGTGGTGAGGGAACTGAACAAGAAGGTTCTTAAATCTTTCAAAACACTTCCAAAAAGGTTCGGAAGGAAGCTGGAAAAATTGATTAATTTCATTTTGAATTCTCGCGGTCTTATGATGTGGGTAAAACTTTTTAAGAAAAGCCTTAACAAACTCTTCCTAATTTTTTATGGAATGCGATGTTGTACTATATAGCCACTTTTCAGCTAGGTCACATAAAGTGAAAGGAATGGCACGTAGTCTTATAGCATCATCGGAAAGTTGGGTGGTCATTATCATTGCGCAAACATTCTGGAATTTGTTAATGAAGATGTAAGCACCTTCGGATTCCAGCCCGTGAAATTTGGGCAACATATTGATGAAGTGTGGTTTTATTTCGAAGTTATCCCCATTAGCCGGTGGAAGTGAAAGACAAGTAGGAAGTGCGGTGCGGGTTGGATAGAAAAGATCCTGGAGCGCGATTCGTTGGGGCGCTTCAACAGGCGGGTGTTGTGGGTTATTCATACCCAGTTGAGGTGGAATCAGTCCCGAAGTAGGTAAGGGGTTGTTAGGATCGAATCCCGACATCTCCTTAGAAGATAATGAATGTGAAGATGAAGGTAAAGAAGTGGATGGAATTTCGACTTCGGAGTCGAACGCATTGTCAGTGGGCACTAACGAGACACGGACTAAACGGGCGCTAGTGTCCCTAGTCCAACCGGACAAACATTAATGAGGTGTAGTGCAGTCAAAAAAAGTAGAAGGTGGGGGGTAAGAAAACGTCAATGAGAGAATGTGGATGCAAGTTTGGTGCAATGGATTTCTAGCGACAAACTGGCAAGTTTTTGTACAAATTTTGTTTTGTGGTTTTTTTTTATAAGGTGTTTTGCGAAAGATTTTTATAAGGAACTACGACACACTTTTAAGCAATCACAATATGCACAATCAAGCCCAGAGCTAGGGTCTCCTAAGTCAACTAGACTGCTTCTAACTATTCCAAAGGGCAAGTTGTGAGATATCCCTCGAATCGCCTCTTCACTGCCAATTGTGGCCAGGCAAGCACAAGTAAAGAAAGGAGGGATCCGCTCACGAATCACCATGAGACGGGCTTTTTAAAATTACCTTTCCCACCTGTCTAGCCTAGGCACCACAAAGTCAGGTTTACATAAACGACCGATTGCCCACAACCTTCCATTGTCCTAATGAGCGCGACAGTCCTTATTGGTCGAGTCTAAATATTTTTTAATTAACTTGAGGGTTAATACAAATGCTTTTTGTGATTTTTGGGGTCCTAGGAAGGGTAATGAAATCCCTACCCAATCTGGATTGATGTTATAGCCCTCTAAAAGTCCGGTTTTAAAAATGCAAAGCAGTAAACACACAAAAATCCAAAACACTTGCCAAAATTTTTTTTCCTTTCATTTGCGGTGCAAAGAATCCTGCACAAGATTGATTTATTGGTGAGGGGGAAGAATTTTGCGCAAAGAACCCTGCAGGAAAAATTTTCAGAGGAGCACAGAGGGTCACAGAGAAGGTAAGGAACATTTACAGAGAATTTAGATTGCTGACGTCAGCAAACCGTCACGGTTCCGCCGCCAATTCTATGTTGGTGCCACGGTTCCGCGGTGGAAGAATAGGTTCAGATCTCCAAAATCTTTCTGTTTTCTGTTGTGGTTCTTATCTGTCTGTTCAGATCTTATGTTTCTGGATTTGTTCACCGAGCTTGCTCCAGATCTGAATCAGTTCGTCTTTCCGTTCCTACAAAATTCACACAAAAACCCTTCAAAAAATAACAAGACGATAATTTTTGGGTTTTTTTTTTTTATATTTTTCAGTTTTTATGAATTTTTTTTTATTTTAATTAACCCAAAATTACAATAAGAAAATAACTACCGTTATCCCCGGCAACAGCGCCATTTGATTGATGATGCTTTCGCGTGCGTTTTAAAATCAAAGAATAGAATATACTGCAATCAAGACGGTGTCGCTTGGTAGCTAGCCGGTTGAGTACGGGTCGGTCCATAAGGAAAACGTTGTAGTGTGTTTTTCGTCACCCCATTGAGATAGGAATACGCGCGCGCTTGTCAGGCGCATTACAGATTCCCCCTGCCTAGGGTAGGCCGGGGTTTAATGATTGTGGGGATCCGAATGTCCGGCAGCCGCGGACTAAGCTGCCGTTAATTACCCCTCGTTTTTGGAGCGAGGGAACCTCCGATTGACGGGTTAAACTGGTCATGCGAACTCAATGTGCTATGTTGTGTTTTGAAGGGGTTTTGGATATATCGGGGGCCCCGCAGAGTTTTTACGGGTGTCCCGCTATCCGGATAGCGGGTTGAGGGTCAAGGGGGCTAGCAGCCCCCTTACGGGGTGCGGGGCAGCGCCTCGATAGAAATTTTTTTCTAACAGGGATAGTGTCGTGGTGTATGTGTGTGTGTACATATGTATGCATATGTATATATATATATATATATATATATATGTATATATGTATATATAAAAAGAAGGGGAAAAGGCATCCAAAGGATGCGTGGGGTCAGCGCCTTGAGCGCTGTGCGCTTAGGCGCAAGCGCGCCACGTGTCGGCACGTGGACGCTTTGCGCTCGAGCGCTGGACGCTTGAGTGCAAGCGCGCCATGTGTCGGCACATAGGCGCTTGAGTGCAAGCGCGCCACGTGTCGGCACGTGGGCGCTTTGCGCTTGCGCACAAGCGCTTACGCGCAAGCGCGCCACGTGTCGGCCCGTGGGCGCTTTGCGCTCGAGCGCTGGGCGCTAGAGCGCAAGCGCGCCACGTGTCGGCACGTGGACGCTTTGCGCTTGAGCGTAGAGCGCTGGCGAGGAAAAAGGGCTTTTAGTCCCAGAAATAGGGTTTAGAGTAGAGTTAAACTCCTAAAAATGTTTTGGTTGAGGAAATGGGTTCTTCTTCTTCCTCTTCTGTTGGCTGGATCAAGAGATGTGGGATCTAAAAATCTCTTCTTTTTGAGATCTGATGGTAGATCCAAGTTCCCCTTTATGGGTTTTGTGGTTAAAAACTATTTAGTTTTGAAAAAGGAAGAGTAAAACTCTTGATTTAATTCAAAAAGAAAGAAGAAGGTTTGAAACCTTCAGAAAGGGGAATGAAGTACAAACCCTAGGTTTTTGAGAAAATGAAAAGTGTTATGCTTTATTCATCATCATGTTGCCTTATATTGGCTTACATATTTACATATAGCCTCTTAGGCTTTACAAAAATGGCATTTTAGAAATCCCATGGCTCATGTGCCATTTCATTTTTGCACATAAGCCATGGGCTTACAAAATATTGGCTTTATACCCATTTTGTTTACATTCATGCATAAACAATTACATAAAAATTATTCATTACATGATTTTGTTGTTGGCATGGGGAGGCTGGCCGCGGGCTCGACTTGGGCATGGACCCGCTTGACCTGGGCTTGGGCCCACCTGGCTTGGGGTTGATTTTGATTCTGACTTGCTCAACTGGGGTGTAAATTTTTACCCCAACAAACGTGTTCTTTTTTTATTGTTCTAACGAGTCAATTCCTATTTGTGGTAGGTTTTGATTTTTATAAAAACTAAGATTGAGTTTGATTTGGATTGAAACCTTGCAAGGGTTAGGATTAGGTTAGTTTGGAAAGTTAATTCTACTCACCGCTTTCTTTGCTCTAATTAAGAACATAGGTGTTAGGATAATAATTAACAAAGGAGATTAGCACGACAATTGTTTCTTCCTTTTGGTCCTTGTCCGTCCTTTCTTAATTCTTAGACCTAACCTCTATCTAAATCAATTACAACCGGTCTAGCTAGGGAATCACCGCTATCTCGTAGGATAGGGTGCCGTAGTGAGCGGTGGGTGTTTAATTTAGATGGAGTCCTAATTTAAAATATTGAACAGGCAAGAAAGGAGTGAGATATTTCCATCTCTCAAACCTACCCAATCCTAAGCCTAACAAGTGAGGAACTACTCACTCATTAGGTTATTAACAATGGAATTCATTTTTTTTAATTCTCTTTTTAATTACCTAATTAACATGCAGATAAAAAAAAACAGATACGAAAATTGCGGAAATTAAATTGCAGATAAGAAAAATTCAAGATAAAAAAACTTAGTTTTTATTGACACCTCTTGATGATTACAATTAAAGAAAATTTAATCTAGAATTAAAAAGAGGCATGCCCCAAAAGAGGCTGTAGGCTTTCCTATTTATAGATAGGAGAAAGCCTAGGGTTTACATCTAATCCATATTTAAAACTACAAAACTACCCTAAGAAAGCCGGGTTAAAGCACCGACACCACTGACACTTTGCACCGACACGTGCTCTGCACGGCCGTGGAACTGTTGGAGATAGTGCCCTCAGAGTCAATTATTGGATCGCAGGTACGTGATTGTAATGATTGCGGAGGACCTATACCGGTAGGACAGTCTTACCTGAGATGATAGTTTGCTATCTGGTTTGCCTTTATCAGTCGTGTACATGTTCAGGTGACTGATTGTTACACTTTGATAGAGCCCTTAGGATCTTGCTTTACTACCAACAGTATGATGGCGATCATATACGTGAGAGTTGGGTGGTTTATATGCATATCCTTAATTGTGGTCCCTAGTCGTGGGAGTTTCGAGACAGGGCATCGATACTCCGGAGTAGACTAGTGTATACAGTCGAGACCCCGACGAGGGGCGGTGGCCGGTCTCACAAGCCACTGGTGTCAGTTGGATCACCTAAGATGTATACAGGTGCTCATTGGTTTATGAGTACACCGGACAGGACTCGCCGGGAATCTGCTAGTTGGTATTGTACATATCGTCAGATAGTAGTTCCCTGGTGACATGTGTACAGGTTAGTTCATCGACCTGAGGTCGTCATTTGTCTCGTGTGAGTTCCCACCGTGCTTTGATTTCTACCCTACCACGGCTCAAAGGAGTCGTGCAAACATGTAGCTTTTGGGTACAGTCCCGAGCCACATGGAGGCACGTGAGCGGATCGGCAGGGGATTCGTCTCTCCCGGTATTGGGGGTGAGATTGTGCTGTGTCTAGGAGAGCCATTACACAAATCCCACGGCCGTGGCAGGAGATTTACTGGTAGGTACTCCAGTAGTATTTCAGGGTGTTATTGGGCTACACTCCGACACGACTTATACTGCTATTGGGGGTCTGATGTTACTAGCCCCCTAGGTAGATATGCGATACTCATAGACGAACGGACCGGACTGTATATACATTGTCACTGTTAGGCTCAGTAGGGTTTCCGGATGAGTTCGCTCATCGGCATCCCTTGAGGTCAGTCCATGGGCAGCCGTTACGCATTGCTAGTGCCGCTGACGGTTTGTGGTTAAACCCACTGCCAGGGTACTGACGAGTCATTACAGTCCCTCACAGACAGTTTCCCAAGTTCGGGCGAAACGTTATAGAGGTCGTATGGTTTTATGGCAGGGTTCGGAAAATGCACGTGCGTTTACGCACGTGTCAGATTTCGGGCAGATGATACTGGTCGGCTTTGGTTTAAGCCAGATCCGAGTATTATATTGAGTAGATATAATATCTTTGTCTCGGTTGCATTTGTATTCGGTCGTAATACAAATGCGGGTATATTTATACAGTTACGGGGTTATCCTGAAATTCGTTTCGGGATCGCTTTTGGAAGTTGCCAGTTTCCAATTATCTATCAGCCGTCTTTTAACATTTGGTTAAATACGGATTTTTTCTTTTCTTGAGAAGAGTGTGGATGCTTCTAGAAGTTTCTAGAAGAGGTGACTAGGTTAGAATAGTGTTGATGTTTCATTGGTTGTATTTAATGTGTTCATACTTTGTGTTCACACTTTGTGTTCACACTAGATATTTTATCCTTGTAGTCACCCTCTTCCCTCCTACACTCACCCCCCTATTCCTATAAGATGGCCGGCCCCCTCCTCTCTCTCACTCACTTGATTGATTCATTTGTTTAAAAGATATGATAGTTTTGGGGTGTATAGAAATTTCATATATCATTTCATTCCATCACCCGATTCGAGTGGCAACTTCATTAACCGATCGTCCACGGCTTTAGACGAAGTGAGACAAAGTCTTCTACTCATTCTCTACATCATTCTTGGTCGTCTCTTTTAGCAAACTTGACGACCGAATTGCCTCGAGTCAGAGGCGGGAGCCCGTTTAAAGAATCGTTGACGTGGTGCCACCTGGACGAGCAGATCGGAGATCGACGAGATCGGAGCAGCCGCAACGGAGCGTGGGATGATGGTTAAAGAACGAAGGACTCGGATCGTTCGGTATAACCTTTCTACTCTCTTTACAGTTTGTTAGTTTAGCAATAATGGCAGATCCGGGTTATAGTATACGATAGCGCCAGTTAAAAAGTTTTTGTTCCGCATTTGGCGTCTGTAGACGGCCGGGGCGCTACCGTAGACTTACAGGAACCGCGGCCAGAAGTCTTGTTTGGCCGCGGATCCGCAGCCGTCTTGGAGGTTCTCTGTCTCAACTCTTTAGGGATGCTTTATGTTGCCTTTTTCTCCTGTTTACTCATTTGGATCTTCAGACTCTTTTCTACTTTCTTCCAGATTTCCACAGTGCAGAATTTGTGGACTTTTACCGTTAGCTTTGCGTTGATGTCTTGAATTTTGTGCTGCCCTCGTACTTTGTGCACTCGAACTGTTCATTGATTTTCATTTGTTCCTTAAACTGTAGGTGGCATCAAACAGATTCATCTATTTTTTGGTCGAACTCTCACATTTGTAGCGTATTTTCACCATTTTCACTGTATTGTTCTGAGAACCTGTAACCTGCAACTATTTAGCAGATATGGATCAAAAGCACCTATTTATTTGCAATATGATTAAGAATGGGGAATATAATAATGCAAAATTCTGATATGAACAAATACCCCCAAACTTATCTTTTGCTCGTCCCGAGCAAAACTATTTATTCTCGAAAAAACCTAACCTCATTTTCGCAGGGAACGCGATTGCACAGAGCTCGTGAAACAAGCCGTTAAACCTCTAGGTGTCCCTAGTAGGAGGAGTGTTGTCTCCCGAGGGTTTTCAGCGGATACTACCCACAAAATCCGATCAATTTGGCCTGTTAACTTTCATTCTTCAATTCAGTGTTCTAGCAAGAAATTCTATTATCCTTAACTTAGAAATTATCAACCCATATTTTTCACAATTACTTATCATTTAACTTAAGATCGTATATGTTCTGTAAATTTATTTAGCTTTTAGCATCTTTTGAATTTTCCTTCTAAGGTTCTATCTCAACTTAGGAATTTTTATCATCTCTACTGAAGATATAAGTCCTATTTTTTATTCCTATCTCTCATCCAAACCCAATTATATACCCTACGTGTGTGTATGTATCACCCCTACACTTGGAAATTCAATTCAAGCTATCATACTCTTGTCCATTGTCCAAAGTACTTTTAGTTGGAGAATTTTAGATGAAATTGCTCACACATCCTTCATGCGACCGTTAATACTTCTTGAGGTGCTAACGACCGAGTACAAAATGTGTTTGCGCATTAAGGCGTAATTCCTCGTCTTGTAATACCTAAGGCTTTAGCAGTTACTCCCAAACTAGTTGGTCTAAGGCACTAGGTGATAAAGCTCCCTCGCTACTTTTATTTTACGCAGTCTTAAGTAATTACAAAATCAGTGTTCATTTTTTTTATATCTCTTTATTCACACTTAAACTTTAAAAAAAAAATTATACTAAGGATTTTAGACAAGAGCACTTCAATGTATCCTCTACTATCCAAGTTTCAAGGTGCGTGTATGTGCGAGTAGTAGGGTATATACTTTCAGAATTTAGACTTAAGGTTCGTAATTATTTTTCAGACTTACACTTCCATAAAAATTTCAATACTCTTCCCTTATTTTGACTTAGCCCGAGAACTGAACTCAAAATTTGCCTATCTCTAAATAAACTATAAGGACATATATTTTCTACCGTTAAATTTTAAGAAAGGTTATTTTTAGGATTTTTAATTTACTAAGTTTAGGATCAAGTTTTTCCTAGCTAGTTAACCGTCTTGTCAAACATAAGTCAAATATGGCCAAAATTGAATTTTTCAATTTTTAAAATTTTTCAATTTTTTATTTAATTTTATTTTTATAATATTTTTTATTTTTTATTTTTATAATTTTTTATAAAGATGCAATGCAGAAATAAACATGCAAAAGAAAAAAGAAAAATATATACAAAAATTAAAATATGCAATGCAATGATAACTATTTACAAACCACCTCCTTCCCCAAACTTACCAAAAGCAGTGCCCTCACTGCTCAGGCCCTCGGCGTCCCCTTGAACGTGAACGGAAACGCTCATCTCGCGCCAGCAGCGTAGATACGCCATGTTCAATTTCTATTACCGGGTGATCCAAGTTGGTCACCATCCCCACCAAATTATCAATTCCCCTAATGGCTTTTCTAAGAAGACGTGCAAGTTCTATGGAGGTAAGCTCTTCCTCGCTCGCGGTCAAGCTGGAGCTGGGTGTTCTGGCGGGTACATGTTCGGCCGGTTCCCTTCATGACCATACATCAGTTAGGCGGGTATAGGACGTGGATACGCCCTTGATAAGAGGCCTAATGGGTATACCTCCATACATGTAAAATTCAAATTCCTCCACAGGGAGGAAATAGTGACACAGTTGTATCACTAACATAGGGCATGGGTAATTTGCGGCCCTTTTGCCAGCACCAATTGAATAAAGCAAAACCGTGCACATGTCAAATCTAGGGTTCCTAGTCACTAAGGTGTACACGATATGAAGAGACGGGGTGAAAAATGTAGTATTATGTGAACTGCCAAAAATGTTGTTTTGTGCCCACCAGCACACGATTAAAACATTGGCAAAGAGGGTTCTAGCCTGTATTCCCTTTCTAGGTTCTCTCGAACAGTCATTACCCATTAAGGGTATGTAATCTTCAAATTGAAGGGGTTGGTCGTGAACAAGTAATCTAGGAATTAAAGTGACTTCATGGATGAAGTTCCTGTCAATGATTATTTCCCTATCGCCCCAAAGCAATTTAATAAAACCGTATTGTGTTAGGCAACCTTCATCCATGCACTCGTAAAAACGAGTGACTAGATCTGGAAGGGCGTAGGCATTGGGATGATTGTAAATCAAAAAATTCCACCCTCGCCGTGTGATTTCATTAGCAAAATACTTCCGTAAATTGTGTGTGAAAAGATTTGTGAAAAATCACGTTTTAACTGCATAGTTGGTGCCATTACAGAGAGTGCAGATCTTCTAAAAATTTTAACAGAGAAGAGTTTAGAGATCGAACCACCTCTGAAATTTTCAGAGGGAGAAGAAACAAATGCACGGTGGAAGCGCGGCCGAAAACAGGGTATGGCGGCGGTTGCGCGGCGGCGTGATGGGATCTCCTTGTGCTGTTACTGCGGCTGCTAGGGTTTTCAGAGAGATGAAATTAGGGTTTGGTAAAAAAAGAGAGGGGTCGGGTTTTATTTATTGGGGGGAATGTGTTGGTTATTTGCCAAAAACTTCTCCTGAAAAGAGGAAATTATTTGTAAATAAAATTTTTATTTTTTTATTAAAACTGGAAATTTACAAAAATACCCAAATTTTTTTTATATTTATTTTGTTTTAATATAATTACAAATGATACATACCCCTAAACTTGTTTAAAGCAATGTTTTGGCTAGATAATCGAAATTTAGGGGTAAATGGAGGAAGATCAGTCAATGTAAATTGGTTCCTGTAAAAACAGGAGCTCCTCCGAAGGGTCCGTAGTGAGGAACGGTTTAAATCTATGTCCGTTAGCTTTAAATAGTGAACCGTCCTCCAGATTTTGTAGATCGACTGCACCATGCGGATATACGGTGCGTATCAAAAATGGCCCTTTCCATCGAGATCTGAGCTTGCCGGGATAGAAATGTAACCGACTGTCGTAAAGTAAAACATGTTGACCAGGTTTGAAAGTTTTGCGCATAAGGTGTTTATCGTGGAACACCTTCATTCGGTTTTTAATAACTACTGTGTTCTCATAGGCTTCATTCCGAAGCTCGTTCAATTCGTTCAACTGCAGCTTTCTATTGCTGCCCGCATCTCCCAAAGATAGATTCAACTCTTTTATTGACCAAAATGCCTTATGCTCTATTTCAACTGGAAGGTGGTAAGCTTTTCCATAAACAAGCCTATATGGAGACATGCCAAGATCGGTCTTATAGGCAGTACGGAATGCCCAAAGGGCATCAATAAGTTTTGATGACCAATCTTTATGGTTTTTGGAAACCGTTTTCTCCAATATCTGTTTAATCTGCCGATTCGAAATCTCGGCTTACCCACAATTTTGGGGATGATAGGGCGTTGACAGCTTGTGAGTAATGGAGTATTTTCGCATTAAGGACTCGAAAGTCCTATTACAAAAGTGAGATCCATTATCACTGATAATCGCGCGAGGATGCCCAAACCGAGAAAAAATATTTTTTTTGAGAAATTGAACGACAACCTTGTTGTCATTAGTTCGGCTGGGCACAGCCTCAACCCATTTGTTAGTTATATGTTTGCCCTAGAGGCCATTACTGTACATTTGATGTATATTGTAGTGGATTCTTGGACATATATAGGGAGGACTTTCTTGCTCGACATGATAGTATGCTATCTGGTTGTACTTTATCTTAACATGTACTCTGATTGTCTCTATATTATATGTTGATAAAGCCCTTAGGATATGTACTCGACTACTGGACTATGATGAGATCATACTAGTGGGGCCACGGTAGTCGACGAGTACATCCTATAACTGTTCCTAGTCGAGGGTGTATCGAGACAGGGCATCGATACACCAGAGTAGACTAGCGTATACGCATCTTGACCCATATGATGGGCGATGGATGATCCCATATCCATCGGTGTTTGACATCAAGGATGGTGTACGGGTGCTCAGTGGAGACTGGGTACACTGGACGGACTCGCCGAGAACTCCCAGATGGTATTATACTTTACGTCAGATGGCAGTTCTCCGGTGACACTGGTACAGAGTAGTCTGTTGACCCGAGATCGTCATAGAGTCTTGTGTGATTCCCACTGTGCTTTGATTTCCATCATACCACGTCCAAGAGGGCGTGCAAAAAGGTGGCTTTTGGGTACAGTCCCGAATCACATGGAGGCAATGAGCGATAGGAGGGGATTCGTCTATCCCGATATAGGGAGTTGATGTTGTGCTGTGTTCGATTGGCTATAACCAGAAATCCCTGGCCAGGGTTGCTGAGATTTACTGGTAAGTGTTATCAGTAGTTTCTCGAACTGTTATAGACCTCATATCGACACGACTTATCAAGCTACTGAGGTCTGACGTTTACCACCCCTAGAGGAGATATGCGACATATCAGACGACGAAACCGGACTGTACGGGAGTGTTACCGATCGGATTCACAGGAGAATGCACAGGCTTGCTTGTTGATCTTCTGAGCGCTCAATACCTTGGTGGTTGTTACGTTTAGCTGACAGCTTGCAGCTTGTGGGTGTTTGATATGATCATTACCTACTGCCGGCGTATTGACGATTCTTTAGAGTCCTACACAGAGGTTTCTTAGCTCAGGCAAAACGGAGTAGGAGCACATATGTGATATGTGCGGGACCGAGGATAATGCGGTATATGATACCGTATTGGATTCTCGCGATATGAGATATCGGCCGGGTATATGTGATATAGCCGGGTCATCGTATTAGTCGGTTATATGCGATATAGCCGGATTATCGGATCAAGTGTTGATTCGATAATTTAATGTATAATAATATATATGATATATTAAATTACATTAACTAATATTTGCTCACTAAAAGATTCATTTTCTCACGAGATAATACATTGATATATATGCGATATATGTTAATTGTATTATTATTTATTGTTACAAAATATATTGTATATGTGATATATAATATTGTAACACGTTAGGGTTACAAATTTAGCATTGGATTAGGGTTTAAACTTGGTTAGGGTTTGGATTAGGGTTAGCTTTTGCATGAAGCTTCTATGAAGCTTCATGAAGCTTTGACTTTGTGGTTGCTTGATATTTTTGTGAGATATTATGTTAACCCAATCCAAACCATTAACCCTAGTTAACTCTCTACAAGGGTTAACTCTTTCATGCTTAACCCTTGGTTAGATTTGTAACCACTACAATAATTCATTATTCATCACAAAAGGATTAAGGTTATCATCTTCATTCTTCTTCTTCATGCTTGAGCTTCTTCATGAAAAAGCTTTCTTTTGTGATGAAAATGAGTGAGAAAAAGATTATAAATGAGAGCAAAAATCCTACTTCATCATCCTCATCTATCCTTGCCATTTAGATGAGGGTGTTCACTTCATATTATGAGTGTTAGCTTGTGTTAACGAAACTTCAAGGTAGATCATCTTAGTATCAAAGATCGGAAGCAAAGGTTGCATCATTCTCTTCGTGAACCCTCTCGAGAGTCCACAACACGATGATCACAGCGAAGGGACCTCAACACGGAGCTTAAGAAGTGAAGGACCGGCTCTACAAAGGTTGTAATCCCTCTCACTTAGTGTTAAAGTGTTTAACATGCATGTTTTCGCCTAAACCCTAGTTTAAAGATCCGTATTCGGGTTGTTCGGCACGGTTAAAATGATAATCGGTCATGGTTGATGCCTCGTTGACCCTTGTGCGCGTGCTTAGCAACATTACACCATTTTGAAACATAGTCAACAGCGAGTAGAATGTACATGTTCCCAAAAGAGTTGGGAAATGGTCCCATAAAGTCAATCCCCCAAACATCAAAAATTTCAACAACCAATATTGGTTGGAGTGGCATTTCATTTCTCCTATATATCCGGCCCAAGTGTTGGCACCGAGAGCATGTCTTGCAGTATTCATATGCGTCTTTAAAAAGTTATGGCCAGTAGAAGCCACACTGCAAGATCTTTTCTGCTGTCTTTTTGGGGCCAAAATGCCCGCCACACGCTTGATCGTGGTAAAAAGATAGCACGCTCTTAAACTCATTGTCGGGGACACACCGACGAATGATTTGATCGGAACAGTATTTGAAGAGATACGGTTCATCCCAATAAAAATGTTTTACTTGGGACAGGAATCGAAGTTTGTCCAGATTCGACCATTTGTTTGGTATAAGTCCGGTGGCCAAATAATTTACAATATCTGCGAACCAAGGTTCGCATGACACAGTTAAGAGCTGCTCACCTGGAAAAATGTCTTTTATAGGAATTTGAAGTGTAGGCGAAGAAGGGAGGCGTGAAAAGTGGTCGGCGACGACGTTTTCGCATCCTCTCTTGTCTCTGATGACAAGGTCAAACTCTTGTAGTAAGAGGATCCAACGTATCAGCTGAGATTTAGCATGCTACTTCGCAAAATGATGGCGAAGAGCTGAGTGGTCAGTGTAAACGATGACTGGAGAGCCGATTAAATAGGGCCTGAACTTTTCTAGTGCAAACACAACAGCTAAGAATTCTTTTTCAGTTGTTGTGTAATTCAATTGGGCCTCATTTAAGGTTCGGCTAGCGTAATAAATTACATGCGGCATCTTATTTATGTGCTGTCCAAGGACAGCACCAATGGCGAAATCAGATGCATCGCACATAATCTCAAATGGATGCGTCTAGTCAGGAGATGAAAGAATGGGAGCGGAAATAAGTGAGTTTTTCAATGACTCGAACGCCTTCATGCAGGTTGAGTCAAAATCAAAAGTGGTGTTCTTGGCCAACAAAAGAGTCAAGGGTTTAGCTATCTTGCTAAAATCCTTGATGAACCATCTATAGAAACCGGCATCGCCAAGGAAGGCTCGGATGTCTTTGACGCACTTGGGAGGAGGAAAATTGGAAATGACTTCAATCTTAGCTTTATCTACCTCAATGCCATTTTGCGAGATGATATGTATTAAAACAATACCTTCTCTTACCATAAACTGGCATTTCTCCCAATTTAAAGTGAGGTTCTTATCCCTTCATCGAGTAAGAACTACGTCTAAATATAGCAAACACTCGTCAATGGAGGCGCCGAAAATGGAGAAATCATCCATAAAAATCTCCAAGAATTTTTTAACCATGTCTGAAAAAATTCCCATCATACACCACTGAAAAGTAGCGGGTGCATTGCATAACCCAAAGGGCATGCGACGGTAAGCAAACATGCCGAAAGGACAAGTAAATGTGGTCTTGTCTTGGTCTTTTTCGGCGATGGGAACTTGATTATAGCCGGAGTAGCCATCCAAAAAGCAATAGTACTCGTGCCCAGCCAATCGTTCTAGCATTTGGTCAATAAAAGGTAATGGAAAGTGGTTTTTCCGTGTCGCGGCGTTGAGTTTTCTATAATCGATGCATACTCGCCACCCATTTTGGGTGCGAGTAGGTATTAACTTATTCACCTCATTAGTTATGACCGTTATGCCCGATTTCTTTGGGACAACATGAATGGGGCTAACCCACTGGCTATCAGAGATAGGGTAAATGATACCACTATCTAGACATTTTACAATCTCCTTTTTAACAGCCTCTTTCATTCTAAGGTTTAGTCGTCTCTGTGGATCCCTTGCTGGCTTGGCATCATCCATTATATGAATATGATGTTCAACTATTAGGGGACTAATCCCCTTGATGTCCGCCATATCCAGCCAAAAGCTTGCTGATAGTTTTGTAAGACCATAAAAAGGGCTTTCTCTTGCACGGGGGCAAGAGATGCCGACATGATAATAGGAAGGGTCTCGTTCTCACCTAAGTAAGCATATTTAAGGTGAGACGGCAATAGCTTTAGTTCGAGCTTTGGAGGCGAAACAATTGAAGGTAAAATTGGTGAAACTGTCTCAAACTCGAAAGATTCTAATAAAGGTTCAAAGCGAGTGTAAGCAACCGAGTCGGATGGTTCAGCTAACTCATCCGAAAATTCAAAGGACTCAAACTCGGGTGGTGAATCTTCAAAATCGTTCGAAAGGGTGAAACACTCGTAATCGTTATCGGGTGTGAAAACTGTGTCAGATTCAAGGAGGAACGCACTAGTGGCGTCAAAACTGCTGTGATCGAACAGAAATTTTTCGAGCTCACAGTCCTCCTGAGTGATCTCTTGGATCGAGCAAACATCAAGTATATTAGCATTAGGCTCGGAGGGCTGATTCCCCAACTTAAAAATGTTGAGCTCAATTGTCATGTTTCCAAAAGATAGGTTCATCGAACCATTTCGACAATTGATCACGCATTAGAAGTTGCAAGGAATGGTCGACCAAGTATTACCAGAATTTGACTCCGGGGGTTAGCTACATGCTGTGTGTCCATAACAATGAAATCAACGGGGAAAATGAAGTCCCCTACTTTAATCAACACATCCTCTAACTCACCCCTAGGATGGGTGATGGATAGGTCGGCCATTTGGGGAGTACAATATGTGGGTTTCAGCTCTCCAACGCCTAATTGTTCATATACTGAATAGGGAAACAAATTAACACTGGCACCAAGATCTAAAAGTGCGCGGTTGATGTTCTTATCCCCAATAGTTATTGAAATTATAGGACAGCCAGGGTGTTTTCGTTTTGAGGTAAAGGTTGGGTAAGAGCGTCACTTACTGCACTAGCCAAGAAAACTTTCTTAGGTACCTGTGACTTCCTCTTCTTGGTTCATAAGTACTTCAAGATTTTAGCGTAAGAAGGGACTTGTTGGATTGCATCCAAGAGAGGTATGTTAATGCTAACCTGTTTGAATAACTCCATAATCTTCTCCATTTGTGGAGTTTGTTTATTAGATCTCAACCTGTTTGGAAATGGAACATTTTGAAAATTTGTTGAGTCCAATGTTTATGAAGTAGATTGCGGAGTTGGAACGGATCCCAGTGTTGGTGTTTTCGTGGAGTGAGATGTGGGTTCGTTCGAATTAGTAGAAGAAGTAGAGCCTTGTGAAGAATGAAGAACAGGCTCTGAAGAAGATGAAGAATAATAAGAAGAAGAAGCGGCGGCCGGGGTGTCATTATTGTTGCCAACGTTGTTGTGCAAAACCTTTCCAGATCTCAATGTAGTCACGGCACTCACATTATGATTTTGTTGTTCATGAGCAACATGTGCATTTTGTGTGTGACCGGGATTTGGCAATGGTTGAGATGGAAGCTTTTCCTTTTCTCGCTCGCTTAACGCAGCATTCAGTTGTGCAATTTGGGCTTCAATTGTTTTGATGCTCTGATCATGTGAAGCAGTGTGTTGCACCAAAGACTGAATGGAAGATTAGATGCTGGCTGAGGATTGCGTAGGTTGTTTTAAAAACACATTCAGACTTCGTTCTAGCGAGAAAACCTTATCATTATTTGGTTGAACAAAATTATTTTGAGGAAAAGAGTTGTTTGGGGAAAAATTGTTCATTTGATTTTGGTAAGGTTGGAGTTGGAAAGGTTGCTGATATTGAGTTTGTTGAGGGGCTGGTTGTTGTGGAGGAGGCCTCTGGAAATTGTTATTGCTTTGGAATTGTTGTTGATTTTGATTCCAAGCAAAATTTGATTGACCACGGCAGCGCCCCGGCCGTCTTTCTGAGGCCAAAATGCGGAAACAAAATTTTTTCTTAACTTTAAATCGGCGCTACCGCGGACCATAAACCCGGATCGGGCCATTAACCTAATCCTAGCTAACAAGAGAAGGGGTAGAGAGATATACCGAGCGATCCGTATCCTTCGGTCTTCTCGTCGTCGTCCTGATCTTCCCGCGGAATTTCCGGTCTCCATCTCCTCGTCGGAAGGGCACCACATTGCCGGGTTCTTGTACGGGCTCCCACCTCTGGACCGAGGCAACTCGGGCCCGAAGTTGGCGAGTCGACGTGTCCAAGAAATGCTGTAGATGAAGTGTAGAACTCTTTTGTCTCGATGGGGTTACTAGAAGTTGCCTTGTATTGGTGGAGGAATGAGATATCCTTTTTGAGATGAACCAAGGGGATTTTTACAAGCAAATGAGATGAAAAACCACTCCCAAAAAATTTGGGACAGCCCCCCCTCCCCTTGAATGGCCGGCCCCTTTTTTTGGTGAAAAGGAGAGAGAGAGAAAAATAATACAAGGAAGAGAAAAGAGATGATCATGAGGAATAATCATCACTACCAAATCCCCACTCCATCACCCAATCATATCCCATCACCATCAAGCAAAGTCAAGCAATGATGAACCAATGAAGTCAATAGATGGTGCACCATCATAATGCATAAAAAGTCTTCTTCTTTGCACAATTGCAAATAACCCCCTCCACCAATTTTTAGCCAAACAAAGAAACAAAGGAAAATGGCCGAAACCGGAAAGCAAACTGGCAACTTCAGAAAAACGATCCCGTAATAAATTACAGGAAAACTCCGCGACTGTATATACATACCCGCATTTGTATTCCGACCGAATACAAATGCAATAAGACAAAATCTACACTGTACAGTACTAGGATCCGGCTTAAACCAAAGCCCGCTAGTATTATCCGTCCGATCATGATCGGTGCAATACCGCACGTATATGATCGAACCCTGCCATATCTCCATACGGCCTCTACAGCGTTTCGCCCGAAACTTGAGAAAACGGTCTGTGGGGGACTCTAAAGACTCGTCAATACTTTGGTTGTGGATTTAACCACTAGCACGTCAGAGGTATTAGCCATACGTAATAGGCTACCAGGTATTGACCAAAAGGGATGTCGATGAGCGAACTCATCCTGACACCCTACTGAGCCTGTCAGTGATAATATCCGTACAGTCCGGTCCGTTCGTCTATGAGCATCGCATGACGGGCCTAGGGGGTTGGTGAAAGTCAGACCCCCAAAAGCGGTACAAGTCGTGTCGGAGTGTAGCCCATAACACCCTGAGATACTACTGGAATACCTACCAGTAAATCTCTTGCCTCGGCCGAGGGCTTTGTGTAATGGCTCTCCTAGACACAGCGCGACCTCACCCCTAATACCGGGAGAGACGAACCCCTGCAGATCCGCTCACTTCCTCCATGTGGCTTGATTGTTACGAAAAAGTGTTTTGTAGTTAAAGTAACCGCAATCAATAACGGTGTCGCGTGTAGCTAGACCGAGATGAGTACGGGTCGTCCTCTAGGAAACGTGAATCTTTTACTCTTACTTTAGATGTGTTGAAAAAGAGAGGAGGGATAAAGAATTTTGTAGAAAGGTTTCTAGATCTACGTTAAGCACTAATGCAAAAATATAGATCTAGATTATTTTAGGGATGTAGTTAATATAATAAGGGGGCTTGTAGGGTTCGTTAGGATTTAGTAGTTATGAACGATTAATTAAAAGTTACACTTTTTATCCTTTAATAGATTTAAAACTAGAACGACGGTGATATGTGTAGATTAGGGTTTCTGGAGGGAAAATGAATCCCACTCTTAACCCTTATATCGACACGGAACCCCGTTCAAATTTAGCCTTTACCAAAACAATTATTAATCTAAACTCTAATCGCGGTCGGGACTAACAAAGAATTGTTAGAGCGCCCGATTAGGAAGTTAATAATTCTTTTAATAAAGTTCATAAACTTTATAGGACTTGAAAAGGGTTTAGGGATTTTCATCGTTCATTAGCCTACCCTAATCCTACGAACCCTAACAAGCGAAGAATTACTCGCGCATGTTGGGAAAAGAAGATGGAAAGACAGAGAGGGAAAATATAATGTAAAATGCAAAATAATTAAATAAAATAACTACCTTTATTAATCACTTGAACAATCTACACTTTATTCCGTAGAAAATGATTACAAATAAACTTGATTTGCTTCTTGATCTTTCCTAAGGAGGTTGACGAACAGTTGATGATCAGCCTGGATGCATGAGCGTCTGTGGCTTCGTGATCGCGTCGGCTTTGATAAATTTTCCAAGAGGCTCTCGGTGCCTTTTTATAGTGCCAAAGCCAGAATCCAAGCTTCTAAATTAGGAAGTAAGCAGCAAAAGATCCTCCCAAAAAATCCTCACCTTCCAACTCTTCTTAATCGCGGCGGATCCGCGGCATTAAGGGGCTATTGCCGCAGATCCGCGGCTTGATGATCACGGCCGTCCATCAATTTTCTGGGGATGGCTACTTGTGACATTTGGCGATCCTTGGCACCTTCAGAATTTGGAAATCTTTTCTTTTCTTCTGCCAGAATTAATTCCTTCATTTTGATTTCTTAATTAGGCAGGTTATCTTTAACAACTTGATTTCCTTGATTTAAGACCTGAAAATTCTGCACAACAACTTAGATAATATTTAGTAGACTTAGTTCTACTAGGATTAGGTCAATAATATTATTTGCATACATTTTCCTACCAAATACTAATTATAATATATCAACACATGGAAAATAGTATTTTTACACATAAACCCTCATGTGTATGATATATTATAATAAAGTCCTTTTTTAATATGAAAATGGTAGGAAAAATATAATAACAAATGTGCAGTTTTATCAACTGAACAAATACCCCCAAACTTATCTTTGATCGTCCCGAGCAAACTAGTTTATTCAAGAGTAGAAAAAGAAAGGAGAAAACTAAGCACACTTTCGTAGGCAACACGATTGCACTGAGCACGTGCAACAAGCCGTTAAACCTCTAGGTGTCCCTAGTAGGAGGAGTGTTGTCTCCTGAGGGTTTTCAGCGGATTACACCCACAAAATCTCATAACAAAAGAGAGATGGTGAAATTTACATATAAAGATAAGAACCATAAAAGAAAGGCTTCGAAAATAAGAGTTTCCAACTACACTAGCTTTTCAGTTGTTATGAGCCCTATCTTAATAGTCATGAAAAAATGTTAGAAATCACATCATCCCTCAATAAAACACCGTCTTTATTCTTCATTCCTACCTTTCATCCAAACATCGATCATATACCCCTACGTGTGTGTAATGGACATCCCTACACTCAGAGAATTCAATTCAAGCTATCATACTCTTGTCCATCTACCTCAGTACTTTTTAACTTAATGAATATTTAGATTTGCACACACATTTTCATGCGACCGTTAATACTTCTTGAGGTACTAACCGACCGATTACTCATGTGCTTGCTGATTCGGTGATAATATTTTCCTCGTCTTGCACCACCTAAGGCTTAGCAGTGACTCCCAGACCAGTTGGCCTTAGGGCACTAGGTGAAGAGGCACCCTCACTATATTTTTTAATTGCTGCCTTGGCGATAACAAAACCAGTGTTCATTTTTTTTCTTTTCACCATTTTTATATTTTCTTCATTTTTTTTCATTTCCTTCATACTTTGGCTTTTAGACAAGAGCATTTCAAGGTATCCTCTACTATCCCGAGTTTCAATACGTGTGTAAGTGCATATAGTAGGGTATCAACATTCAAATGTTTGGCTTCCAGAATAGAAACTATTTTTCAGACTTATTTTTATCCTCAGATTAGTGACTTCCTTCATCTTACTAACCCTTGGGACAACAGCTCATAACTACTTATTACCAGTTTGTTTAAGAAAACTTCTAATTTTCTTGGTTTTCTTAAACTATTCCTATCTTTTGGATGTAATTTTTTTCACTTTCTACTCTTTTGTTATAAAAAAAATTTTTAATGCCCGGTGTCAAAGGTAATTCAGTGAATACAAACCTTCCCCCCAAACCTGTTTTCAGCAGTGTCCTCACTGATGTAGCCTTTTGAGAACAAGGACCTGTATACTAGGAGAGAGATACAAGGGGTAAAATAATAGTTAAATGAAAAATTCCCCCAAACTTATTCTTTGACACGCACAGATATTCAATCAAATCCATTTTTACTTACCTCCATTCTTAAAATGAGAAAACAACTTCAAAAACATGGAGGTGAGACGGAGGAAATTTAGTTTTGTTAAAGCGGCTCTTGTAAAAACAGGAGCTCATCCGCGGGGTCAGCAGAAAAATACGGTTTTAATATATGCCCATTTACTTTAAAAATTGAACCGTTTTTCAAATTTTCGACTTCAACTGCCCCGTGCGGGTGTACAAACCGCACCACAAAAGGTCCTTTCCAACGAGATTTAAGCTTACCCGGATGAAGATAGAGACGGGAATCGTAAAGAAGGACTTGTTGCCCCGATGTGAAGGTTTTTCTAAAAAGATTTTTATCGTGGAACACTTTAGTCCTGTTCTTTACTATTACCACATTATCGTAAGCTTCATCGCGGAGTTCGCTTAGCTCATTCAACTGCAGCTTCCGATAGCTGCCTGCATGATCAAGATCAAAATTAAGCTCTTTAATAGCCCACATTGTCTTATGTTCAATCTCGACAGGGAGGTAGCATGCCTTCCCAAACACAAGGCGGTATGGAGACATACCATGATCGGTCTTATAAGCGGTGCGGAATGCCCAAAGAGCATCCGTCAATTTGGCTGACCAATCTTTACGGTTCTTAGAAACCGTCTTCTCCAATATCTGTTTGATCTGCCTATTTGAGATCTCAGCCTGCCCACTTGTTTGGGGGTGATAGGGCGTAGAAAGCTTGTGTGTGATTGAATATTTCCGCATCAAGGCCTCGAAAAACCTATTGCAGAAATGTGTCCCGTTGTCGCTAATTATAGCGCGAGGGTGTCCGAATCGCGAAAAGATATTTTCTTTAAGGAACTTAATGACAACTTTGTTGTCATTAGTGCAACACGGTATAGCTTCCACCCACTTCGAGTTATAATCAACCGCTAACAAGATATATAGATTCCCAAAGGAGTTGGGAAAAGGGCTCATAAAATCAATACCCCAAACATCAAATATTTCCACAACCAATATAGGTTGGAGCGGCATCTCGTTCCTTCGTGAAATCCGACCCAAATGCTGACATCGCGGACAAGTTTTGCAATGTTCAAATGTATCTTTAAATAATGTTGGCCAATAAAAGCCACATTGCAAAACTTTCTCCACCATTTTTCGAGGTCCAAAGTGACCGCCGCATGCCTGATCAAGACAAAATGATAACACGCTCTTGAATTCATCGTTAGGGACACACCTGCGAATGATTTGAACAGAACAATACTTGAATAGATAAGGCTCATTCCAGTAAAAATATTTTACTTGGGATAGAAATCGAAGTTTGTCTTGTTTCGACCAATCACTAGGAATAAGTCCCGTCGCAAGATAGTTCACGATATCCACGAACCAAGGTTCGTAGGATACATTCAAGAGCTGCTCGTCAGGAAATGAGTCATTTATCGGCTCGGTCACAGTTGGCAAAGAAGTGATGCTTGAAAGATGGTCGGCTACAACGTTTTCACATCCACTCTTGTCTTTGATGACAAGATCAAATTCTTATAACAACAGGATCCAACGTATTAGCCTGGCCTTAGCATCCTTCTTCGATAAAAGATGTCGTAGGGCGGAGTGATCTGTGTAAACCACGATAGGCGAGCCAATCAAGTAGGGCCTGAATTTCTCTAATGCAAATACAACTGCCAAGAGTTCTTTCTCGGTAGTTGTGTAATTTATTTGTGCATCATTCAAGGTCCTACTTGCATAATAAATTACATGTGGCATCTTATCAATATGCTGTCCTAAGACAGCACCAATAGCAAAATCTGATGCGTCACACATAAGCTCGAACGGGTGGTTCCAATCCGGAGATGATAGAACGGGGGCTGTAGTGAGTGATTCTTTAAGCGATTCAAAAGCAGTCTCACAATCCGAATCGAAGTGAAAAGTAGTGTCCTTGCAAATAGAGGGGTTAAGGGTCTAGCAATTTTGCTAAAGTCCTTAATAAATCTCCTATAAAATCCTGCATGGCCAAGGAAGGATCGTATATCTTTGACGCAATTGGGACGAGGGAGGTTTTGAATGACATCTATTTTAGCTCTGTCAACCTCAATGCCTTTATGTGAAATTATATGTCCAAGTACAATACCTTCTTGGACCATAAAATGGCATTTTTCCCAATTCAAAGTCAAGTTCTTATCCTTACAACGAGTAAGAACCGCGTCAAGATTACGAAGGCAGTCCTCAAAGGAGTCCCCAAAAATGGAGAAATCGTCCATAAAAATTTCTAGAAAATTTTCTACCATATCTGAAAATATCCCCATCATGCACCGCTGAAAGGTAGCGGGAGCGTTGCATAACCCAAAGAGCATGCGTCTATAAGCAAACGTTCCGAAAGGACAAGTAAAAGTAGTTTTTATCTTGATCCTTTTCGGCAATGGGGACCTGGTTATAGCCAGAGTATCCATCCAAGAAACAGTAGTATTCGTGTCCCGCTAATCGTTCTAACATCTGGTCAATGAAAGATAGAGGGAAGTGATCTTTCCTCGTCGCGGCATTGAGTTTCCTGTAATCAATACATACGCGCCACCCAGTTTGGGTGCGTGTTTGGATTAACTCATTAGCCTAATTAGTGATGACCGTGATGCCAGACTTTTTAGGGACCACATGAATTGGACTTACCCATTGGCTATCAGATATGGGGTAAATTATTCCACTATCAAGGCACTTGACGATTTCTTTCTTTACCGCCTCCTTCATAACGGGATTTAACCGTCTTTGTGGGTCTCGGGTTGGTTTGACTTCATCCATCAGATGTATGTTATGTTCAACAATTAAGGGACTAATCCCTTTGATGTCGACCATCGTCCAACCAAATGCTTGCCGATTCGATCTCAACACTGCCAAAAGTGCATTCTCTTGCGCTAAGGCTAGAGAAGCGGATATAATCACTGGCAAAGTCTCATTCTCTACTAAATATGCATATTTAAGATGAGAAGGTAGTGGTTTGAGATCAAGAATTGGCGGAGAGACAATAGAAGGTGGGGTAACGGAATGATATTCGGACTCCCTAAGAAGTTCAAAACTTGCATAAGATATTGACTCGGAAAGTGCTGCTGACTTTTGCAACGAGTCAACGGGTTCAATCTCAAGGTCCGACTTATTGAACATATCCTCACTGTGAAGTGGTGCAAGATCAAACGATGTCTCATTAGTGTTGTCGAGAACATCAAAGCAAAGCTCCTCATCCATGCAACTTTCAGAAGCTATCTCGTGGATGGAACAAACATCCAGCAAATGAGCAGAAGGTTCTGATGGCTGACTTCCTAGCTTGTAAATATTAAGCTCAATTGTCATTTTCCCGAAGGATAAGTTCATAGAACCGTTACAACAATTAATTACAGCGTTAGAAGTTGCTAGGAAGGGTCGACCAAGTATCACCGGGATCTGATTGCGTGGGTTTGCCACAGGTTGTGTATCTAAAACAATAAAGTCCACGGGAAATATGAATTCCCCAACTTTAATCAACACATCCTCTAGTTCGCCCCGAGGTTTGGTGATAGATCGGTCTGCCATCTGGAGAGTACAATGGGCGGGTTTCAACTCTCCAATTCCTAACTGCTCGTATACTGAATAAGGAAGCAAGTTGACGCTAGCGCCTAGATCGAGTAAAACACGATTAATATTTTTACCCCCAATAGAAATAGAGATTGTAGTACAGCCGGGGTCCTTACGTTTCTTTGGTATTTGTTGGGTAAAAGCTGTGCTAACATTACTCGTCATGAAAACCTTTTTTGGCACTTGAGTTTTTCTCTTCCTAGTGCACAAGTCTTTAAGGATTCTTGCATAAGATGGGACTTGTTGAATAGCATCTAGGAGAGGAATATTCACGCTAACTTGCTTAAACATTTTCACAATCTTATCCATTTGCGGGTTAGGTCTGTTGGCCCTTAATCGGTTTGGAAATGGAGCTCGATCAATAAGTTTTGGGTCCAACGTTTGTGGAGAAGACTGTGGCGACAGATTCGATCCTAAGATCGGAGTGGGAATCGACTTAGATAAATTTGGCGAAATGTTCGAGCCTTGGGGAAAACGGAGAATAGGCTCGGATGAAGGTGGGAGACTAGACGAATTAGGGGAAGAAGAAGAAGAAGCCGGGGTATCAAATGTGTCACTAACATCAAATTGCTCACCCACTCGGTTATTCAGCACTCTCCCCGATCTCAATGTAGTAACGGCATTCACATTATGATTTTGTGAATGACCAGGATTCGGTAGGGGTTGAGATGGGAGTTTCCCTTTCTCTCTCGCACTCATTGCGGCGTTTAACTGTGCGATTTGGTTTTCTAATGATTTAATACTCTCACCATGGGAGGCGGAGTTTTTCGTTATGGTATCAATAGAAGACCTCATCTCATACGAAAATTGCATGGATTGTTTCATGAACATATCCAAAGTTTGTGCAAGTGAGTTGTCAGTACCGGCCACTTGTGGTGTAGAAATGTTGGCCGGATTTTGGAAATTCTGTGACTGAAAGGGGGGCTGATTCTGTGGTTGTGGTTGCTGTGGAGGAGGTCTTTGATAATTGCTTTGTTAGTTTTGGTTCCAAGCAAAGTTAGGATGATTCCTCCATCCTTGGTTGTACGTGGAAGGATAAGGGTCGTTTCTAGGTCGCTGCTGAAAAGCAGCATTAGCTTGAAACGATGCATTCATAGGACATTCTTCTGTTAAGTGTGAAGGATCCGAACAGCAACCACAGACGGTCTTAGGAAGCGTGACCTGATTTAGGGAGAAAGATGAGAACTTGTTTTCGATAGCGTCGAGTTTCTTCTGTATCGCTGCCATTTCGGCTTTTACTGTGATAGAAACATCGAGCTGGTGAATACCTCCCTTAGTTGAAGGTGGTCTTACGCTTTCCCACTGCAACGTGTGTTCAGCAAGGTCTTCCAGATATTTCCAAGCTTCACCGTCATTTTTAGACATGAAATTGCATTGACACATTGTTTCAAACATCTACTTTGTCGCTGGATTAATGCCCTCATATATAATTCGACATAAATCCCATCTTCGTATTCCGTGATGGGGGCATTGGACAAGTAGATCTTTGAAACGTTCAAAGCACTTCCAAAATGGTTCATTGGGAATCTGGGTGAACTGGTTGATCTCGCTCCTAATATGGGCAGTCTTATGGTTTGGGTAAAACTTCTTAAGAAATGCTATGACAAATTCATCCCAATTAGTGATAGAGTGTGCGGCAGTATTATAAAGCCATTTTTCTGCCAAGTCGCACAGTGTGAATGGGAGAAGACGTAAGCGCATAGCATCTAAAGTCAATTGTGAAGTACCCATCATTGCGCATACGTTTTCGAATTTGGTGATGAAAACGTACGCGTCTTCCGACTCAAGCCCGTGAAATTTGGGTAGCAAATTGATGTAGTGGGGTTTAATTTCGAAATTATCCCCGTTAGGTGGTGGAAGAGATAGACAAGTAGGAAGGGGACCACGGATAGGATAGCATCTCTCTTGGAGAGAGATGCGTGGTGGATTCTGCGCACCTACGGGCGGTGGCAGCGTGGTGTTATATTCTGATGGAGTGCCGTCCATCTCGGTCGTGGTGTGTGGTGGGGGAAAAGAAGATGAAAAAGTACCGACTTCTGCATCGATAGCAGGAACGCGGACAAGACGGGCACTCGGATCCCGTGTCCAGCCGAGCATGCACTGAGCGGGTTTAGTGCAAGTGGCAGCGTGTGTGTGATTTAAAATTGGCTTGTTTTGAAAAATGTGGGACTCAAGACAAATCACCCTAAGATGCACAAGAAACCCTAGAACTAAGGTCATCTAGGTCCAGTCTCTAGACCGCTCCTAGACTTCCAAAGGACAAGCCGCAGGATAAATCCTCTACCGCCTCCGTACTACCCATGTAGCCAGGTAAGCGCCAGGTAAGTGGGAAGGAACCACAGTAGTGGGCCTAATTAAAAACCACTAGCCTTTGACACACTTGCCTAGGCACTACAAAAGTAATGCATATAAACGATAGATTACCCACGACCTTCCTCTGTCCTTATTGAGCACGACAGTCCTTAGAGTCTGGTCTAGATATTTTTTAAATTAATGAAGGGTTGATCTAGATGCTCGGTTTGTGATTTGTGGGGCTTAGGAAGGGTGATGAAATCCCCACCTAATCTTGATTTGGTCTTTGCCCCTTAAAGTCCGTATTAAAATATGCAAAACAAAACCAATCACAAAACTTTTGCAAAAAGATTTTTGAGCGGCGCTATTTTGCAAAGAATCCTGCAGAAGATAGATTTTATTGGATTTGAGAGGAGGGAGAAGGAGTTGAGAAAGATACCAGAGAGTTTTGTAGCCCTAACCCTTCTAACCTGCCTCGATTCCGCCGTAAAAAGCCCCTTTTCGCCGCGGTTCCGCTGCGTTGTGGAAAGAACAGTTGATGAAATTTTTTCTATGGCCTCCTTTGCTCCTCTGGATCTCTAAAAATGACTCTGTTTCCTGTTTTCCTTAATTCTGTGACTCCAGATCTCCTTGCAAAATTCACGCACAAATCGTTAAATATGCAATTTGCAGTTTTGTGTTAATAATGATATAAATCGTCTAAGAATTCAACACAAATAGTAAAAATAAAAAATTACGCACGTATCCCCGGCAACGACGCCATTTGATTGTTACGAAAAAGTGTTTTGTAGTTAAAGTAACCGCAATCAATAACGGTGTCGCGTGTAGCTAGACCGAGATGAGTACGGGTCGTCCTCTGGGAAACGTGAATCTTTTACTCTTACTTTAGATGTGTTGAAAAAGAGAGGAGGGATAAAGAATTTTGTAGAAAGGTTTCTAGATCTACGTTAAGTACTAATGCAAAAATATAGATCTAGATTATTTTAGGGATGTAGTTAATATAATAAGGGGGCTTGTAGGGTTCGTTAGGATTTAGTAGTTATGAACGATTAATTAAAAGTTACACTTTTTATCCTTTAATAGATTTAAAGCTAGAACGACGGTGATGCGTGTAGATTAGGGTTTCTGGAGGGAAAAGGAATCCCACTCTTAACCCTTATATCGACACGGAACCCCGTTCAAATCTAGCCTTTACCAAAACAATTATTAATCTAAACTCTAATCGCGGTCGGGACTAACAAAGAATTGTTAGCGCGCCCGATTAGGATGTTAATAATTCTTTTAATAAAGTTCATAAACTTTATAGAACTTAAAAAGGGTTTAGAGATTTTCATCGTTCATTAGCCTACCCTAATCCTACGAACCCTAACAAGCGGAGAATTACTCGCGCATGTTGGGAAAAGAAGATGGAAAGAAAGAGAGGGAAAATATAATGTAAAATGCAAAAGAATTAAATAAAATAACTACCTATATTAATCACTTGAACAATCTACACTTTATTCCGTAGAAAATGATTACAAATAAACTTGATTTGCTTCTCGATCTTTCCTAAGGAGGTAGACGAACAGTTGATGATCAGCCTGGATGCGTGAGCGTTTGGGGCTTCGTGATCGCGTCGGCTTTGATAAATTTTCCAAGAGGCTCTCGGTGCCTTTTTATAGTGCCAAAGCCAGAATCCAAGCTTCTAAATTAGGAAGTAAGCAGCAAAAGATCCTCCCCAAAAATCCTCACCTTCCAACTCATCTTAACCGTGGCGGATCTGCGGCATTAAGGGGCTATTGCCGCGGATCCGCGGCTTGATGATCACGGCCGTCCATCAATTTTCTGGGGATGGCTACTTGTGATATTTGGCGATCCTTGGCACCTTCAGAATTTGGAAATCTTTTCTTTTCTTCTGCCAGAATTGATTCCTTCATTTTGATTTCTTAATTAGGCAGGTTATCTTTAACAACTTGATTTCCTTGATTTAAGACCTGAAAATTCTGCACAACAACTTAGATAATATTTAGTAGACTTAGTTCTACTAGGATTAGGTCAATAATATTATTTGTATACATTTTCCTATCAAATACTAATTATAATATATCAACACATGGAAAATAGTATTTTTACACATAAACCCTCATGTGTATGATAAATTATAATAAAGTCCTTTTTTAATATGAAAATGGTAGGAAAAATATAATAACAAATGTGCAGTTTTATCAACTGAACATGGCTCGGGACTGTACCCAACTAAAACCTGTTTGCACGATTCGTTTGAGCCGTGGTAGGGTAGTAATCAAAGTACAGTGGGAACTCACACGAGACAAATGACGATCCCAGGTCGATGAACTAACATGTACACATGTCACCAGGGAACTGCTATCTGACGTCAGGTATAAGACCAACTAGCATGTTCCCGGCGAGTCCTGTCCAATGTACTCATAACCCAATGAGCACCTGTATACATCTTAGGTGAACCAACTGACACCAGTGGCTTGTGAGATCGGCCACCGCCCCTCGTCGGGGTCTCGACCGTATACACTAGTCTACTCTGGAGTATCGATGCCCTGTCTCGAAAACTCCCACGACTAGGGACCTTTTAAGGATGTGCTTATAGACCCCAGCTCCTACGTATATGATCGCCATCATACTGCTGGCTGTCAAGCAAGAATCCTAAGGGCTCTATCAATGCGCAATAGTGACCTGTAAGGTCACCTAAAGCAGTACGCGATGATAAAGATAAACCAGATAGCATACCATCATCTTGAGTAAGACTGTTCTAACGGTATAGGTCCTTTCTCAATCATTGCAATCACGTGCCCGTGATCCAATAATTGACTCTGAGGGCACTATCTCCAACAATCTCCCACTTGCACTCAAGGCTAATTATTGCGATGTCGCATACTCACAGCCTGTGTGATACCGAACACCCAACTCCTCTACTAATCAGTCTCACAAAACCCGCTTGCGAAACTAATGCGTTCGAGGAATGGACTCAGTGAGTGGATCTGCTCTAATGTTTCTTTCTATGTCTCTCTTTATCTCATGTTCACGGAGAAAGCCATCTCCCAAAATGAGCAATACCTGTCTTAGAATATGTCTGGATATCTGATGGGACCTAGCTCATAAATGAACTCCAAATCCAAACTTCTTAGACTATATTGTCAACTGAACTTAATCAGTATCCTGCGCCATGCCTCCCTCAATATCCGCTTGGGCCACCTGTCCAAACTGCTGCCCCTCGTCAGAGAGAAAACTATAACTCTGACAGCCACTCTGTCATCCAGGTCACCTTGGAAGCCTGGAATGATAACCGTCTCCTAAAGGAGGCTGCCGTTATCAAATCCCTAGAACAGCCACTTATGTTCTAAAACTGCTTCCGATCGTTTCTCTAGGATAGGATTAATATCAACTTATTGTATCTACTGCAAAAATAACATCTGGTGTGGTACTTGACATCTCATGATTGACTCAATTGCCTAAGAAAGTGATCTGCCAATCATGCACATCCCTCTCCCCTTTAGTCTGTAAGACACATTTAGAGAGGGTGACTCCATCACCTGCAGGTATACTACCGTGCCAGGAGTCGTCCATTATAAAACACTTTTAGAACGTTGTCTAAATACCCAGATTGGGAAACTACCCAAATCTAGATCTAAGACCATATATCCAGTAACCAGAATGTCTTGATATCATATCCAAGTCCCATATGGAGAAACCACTGTGTGACAACCAAAATATAACCGATCGTAGTATAGGAATTTCACTTCCTATTCTGTGTATGTCATCCAAATACCAGGACATCACACCCTACCACCTTCTTAACAGATCCATCCCCTATTCTGATGAAGTGAAACCTATGACTGTCACGTCAGAAATAGATGATCTATCTCCGCTATATCTACTTTAGTCTATAAATAGACATAAGCCACTTGTCCACTATGTTTCCGCTGCTCCCACTGACTACGACAACCCTCTGGCAGAGTCATATAGACGTACACTTCTAAAGCTAGTTTAGAACGACGTTATACTCATCCTCCTGCCGGGTCTCACAGTCTGGAACAACAGCAATGGCAAGTCTGGGTAAACAAGTACCTCCCTGTCACCGTCTTTGAGCATACCGAAGTACCTCTCGAGTGTCTGAGGTTACCCACCATATCCGCGGAGTGGCCAATAGAATGTCAATACAGATTGAATCTTTAGGTTCTTATCAAATTTTCAGTAATCGTTTGCAGTTCTGGAATCACTTCCAGTTCTACCATACTCCCACTACTGTTTTCTGAAAAATCCATTTTTATTAAAAATGTGGCGAGTCAAGAACAATATTACTATTGATCTTCCAGATGGTAGAAAGTCAACCCTCGTCATAGCTCGGGTCAACCCACAAACATCCATTACAGAAACGTGCCTTGAGTTGTCCATGTAAGTGCACGGCGGCGCCCTGGCCGTCAATCCGACGCCGGAATGCGGAAGCAATGATTTACAATAACTTTTTGAACCGGCACCACCGCACACTAAAACCCGGATCGGGCCATTAAACTAGTCCTAGCTAACTACAAGATGGGAAGAGAGATATACCGAGTGATCCGTGTCCTCCGGTCTTCTCGTCGTCGTCCCGATCTCCCGCGGAATCTCCGGTCTCCATCACGTCGCCGGAAGGGCACCATATTGCCGGCTTCTTTTACGGGCTCCCACCTCTGGTCCGAGGCAACTCGGGCATGAAGTTGGCGAGTCGACGTGCCCAAGATTTGCTGTAGAATAAGTGTAGTGAGCTATGTCTCATTTGGGGTTGAGGGAGTTGCCATATGGTGGAAGAAATGATATAAGCTAATGGAGATGGAACTTTGGGGATTTTTAGCAAAGCCAAAAGAACAAAAATCCCACACCCACAATTTGGACAGCCCCCAAGTGCTTGGCCGGCCATGTAAAATGGGTAGAGAGAATGGAGTGTGTATGAATGAGAGTCTCTTATAATCCAAAAGAGAGAAAAGGTGATGATGTAAAGAAATGATCACAAGACAAAACCAGCACTCCACCAACCTCATCATCTCATCACAAAGTCAAAAAGTCAAGCAATCATGAAGCATAATCATGAAGCAAGAAGGTCAAGGGATGGTGCTCTATCATGAAACCATCATGATACAAAAGTATGCAAAGACAACCCACCAAATAGCTAATTTGCACAAATGCAAATAAGCCCTCCTCCACCAATCTTCGGCCAATGAAAGATACAAAGAAATATGGCCGAAACGGAAAGCAAAGTGGCAACTCCAAAAAACTGATCCCGTAATAAATTACAGGAAAACTCCGCTACTGTATATACATACCCGCATTTGTATTCCGACCGAAATACAAATGCAAAGAGACAAAATTTACACTATACAATACTAGGATCCGGCTTAAACCAAAGCCCGCTAGTATAAACCGTCCGATCAGGATCCGTGCAATACCGCACATATCTGATCGAACCCTGCCATATCTCCATACGGCCTCTACAGCGTTTCGCCCGAACACTTGAGCAACTGAATGTGGGGGACTCTAAAGACTCGTCAATTTTATGGCTGTGGATTTAACCACTAGCACGTCAGAGGTATTAGCCATACGTGACAGGCTACCAGCTATTGACCAAAAGGGACGTCGATGAGCGAACTCATCCTGACACCCTACTGAGCCTGACAGTGACAATATCCGTACAGTCCGGTCCATTCGTCTATGAGTATCGCATGGCGGGCCTAGGGGGTTGGTAAAAGTCAGACCCCCAAAAGCGGTACAAGTCGTGTCGGAGTGTAGCCCAGAACACCCTGAGATCCTACTGGAATACCTACCAGTAAATCTCCTGCCTTGGCCAAGGACTTTCATGTACTGGTTCTCCTAGACACAGCGCGACCTCACCCCCAATACCGGGAGAGACGAACCCCTAAAGATTCGCTCACTGCCTCCATGTGGCTCGGGACTGTACCCAACTAAAACCTGTTTGCACGTCTCCTTTGAGCGTGGTAGGGTAGTAATCAAAGTACAGTGGGAATTCACACGAGACAAATGACGATCCTCAGGTCGATGAACTAACCTGCACACATGTCACCAGGGAACTGCTATCTGACGTCAGGTATAAGACCAACTAGCATGTTCCCGGCGAGTCCTGTCCAGTGTACTCATAACCCAATGAGCACCTGTATAGATCTTAGGTGAACCAACTGACACCAGTGGCTTGTGAGACCGGCCACAGCCCCTCGTCGGGGTCTCGACTGTATACACTAGTCTACTCTGGAGTATCGATGCCCTGTCTCGAAACTCCCACGACTAGGGACCTTTTAAGGATGTGCATATAGACTACCAGCTCTCACGTATATGATCGCCCTCATACTGCTAGCAGTCAAGCAAGAATCCTAGGGGCTCTATCAACGTGTAATAGCGACCTGTCAGGTCACCTAAAGCAGTACACGATGATAAAGGTAAACCAGATTGCATACTATTATCTTGAGTAAGACTGTCCTACTGGGATAGGTCCTCCCTCAATCATTGCAATCACGTGCCTGTGATCCAATAATTGACTCTGAGGGCACTATCTCCAACAATCTTCCACTTGCACTCAAGGCTAATTATTGCAATGTCGCATACTCACAGCCCGTGTGATACTGAACACCCAACTCCTCTACTAGTCAGTCTCACAAAGCTCGTTTGCGAAACTATTGCGTTCGAGGAATAGCCTCAGTGAGTGGATCCGCTTTGATGTTTCTTTCTATGTCTCTCTATATCTCAAGTTCGTGGAGAAAGCCATCTCCCGAAATGAGCAATACCTGTCTTAGAATGTGTCTGGATGTCTGATGGGACCTAGCTCATAAATGAACTCCAAATCCAAACTTCTTAGACTGTATTGTCAACTGAACTTAATCAGTATCCTGCGCCATGCCTCCCTCAGTATCCCCTTGGACCACCTGTCCAAAATACTGCCCCTCGTCAGAGAGAAAACTATAACTCTGACAACCTCCTTGTCTTCCAGGTCACCTTGGAAGCCTGGAATGATAACTGTCTCCCGAATGAGGCCGTCGTTATCATATCGCTAGAACATCCACTTATGTTCTAAAGCTGCTTCCGATTGTTTCTCCAGGATTGGATCAATATCAACTTATTGCATCTACTGCAAAAACAACATCTGATGTGGTACTTGACATCTCATGATTGACTCAATTGCCTAAGCAAGTGATCTGCGAATCATGCACATCCCTCTCCCCTTTAGTCTGTAAGACACCTTTAGAGAGGGTGACTCCATCACCTGCAGGTACACTACCATGCCAGGAGTCGTCCATTCTAAATACTCTTAGAATGCTGTCTAAGTACCCTTAATTGGGAAACCACCCAAATATAGATTTAAAACCTTAGATCTAGTAACCAGTATGTCTGATATAATGTCCAAGTCCCATGTGGAGAAACCACTGTGTGACGACCAAAGTATAACCGATCGTAGTATAGGAATATCACTTCCTACTCTGTGTATGTCATCCAAATACCATGACATCACACCCTACTACCTTCTCAACAGATCCATCCCCTATTCTGATGAAGTCAAACCTATGACTATCACATCAGAAATTGATGATCTATCTCCGCTATATCTGCTTTAGTCTATAAATAGACATAAGCCACTTGTCCACCAATGCTTCCGCTGCTCCCACTGACTATGACAACCCTCTGGCAGAGTCATATAGACGTACACTTCTAAAGCCAGTTTAGAACGACGCTATACTCATCCTCCTGCCGGGTCTCACGGTCTGGAACAACAGCAATGGCAAGTCTGGGTAAACAAGAACTTCCCTGTCACCGTTCTTGAGGCTACCGGAGTACCTCTCGGGTGCCTGAAGTTACCCACCTTATCTGCGGAGTGGCCAATGGAATGTCAAACCAGATTGAATTTTTATGTTCTTATCAAATCTTCAGTAATCTTTTGTGGTTATGGAATCACTTCCAGTTCTACCATACTCCCACTACTGTTTTCTGGAGAAAAAATCCATTTTTATTAAAACTGTGGCGAGTCAAGAACAATATCACTATTGATCTTCCAGATGGTAGAAAGTCAACCCTCGTCATAGCCTGGGTCAACCCACAAACAGCCATTACAGAAACGTGTCTTGAGTTATCCAGAGTCTGGTTTTAAGCATAATCCGGACAACCCCCCGTACCTTAACATCATTAAGATATGAACTGTTCTATATCCAATATAGAAACAGAGGCACTGATTTAATTGAACTAGATTCAAATCATGCAGCTGTCTCCAGTGCATGTCAACTAAATAGAAGGAGGCTTTTCAGCGTTACTCAACTTAGGAATGCTTCCAATTATGAGTAACCTGAAAGAGAAGCAAGTTCTTTTAATCATTACTATCAACTGAATACCACACACAAGTATCTACATCTTCGATCACCATGAAGAATCCCGATACTTGCAATATCTGGTTCTCTACTTTATTCATATACCTATAACTTCTCAAAATTCGAACCCTGTGTTTCCACGAAACACCTGTCTAAAAACTAAAGAAGTCATAAGTAAACTGAATATAGTACGAGGACCATCCCCTCTGTCCTAATGGACGCTGGACAATATACAATACTCTGTATAAGTCCCCTGAGTCTAATAACTCATTCCCTGTGTGTCGTAGGTTGAAAACTGTACTTATGGTTAAGAAGAATTACACCGCTGTTTAATACTCCTTACCTAACCATCAACTGATATAGGTAAATGTCATAGACATAATTTCAAAAAGGTATATCTCACTCTATAAAAATAGACGTACAGATATATCAATTTGAAATTGGTGCATAACAACGGATATTCAAAACCAAATACTTGCCGTCTGGCAAACAACCCAGGTGACTTCCTCAAATATCACCAATTACAACGAATTCCGATATAATGAGGATGATCACCTAATTCCCAATAACTTACTCCCACTCATCATCTGTAAAACCATACAGATGTGAGAATCATACCTGGTAAATACATACCCTGGAGTAAGTATCTAATCGGGAAATCAGTTTTCCTTTAACAGTACACAGTGAAACTGAAACATTGAAAATGTTTCGATGGGGTATCCTGGTATTCCTAGTAATGCCTCTTCCAGATTCACAACTATAACCGTATAAATCTCTGCCACCTCTCCAAATCCATTCATATGTTTTTAGTCATTACCTTCTGTACAACCCTTTAGGCCAAATGGTTTTCTTCCTTCCCTACCGTTCGGCACCAGCCTATGGTTTGGAAGAAGACTATCCAATAAGCATAATGGGTGTACTGTCCCAATCCTAGGAACACTCGCAATGCGAGAGAAGGTGAAGATAAAAGACACCTGAATAAACCTTATTCCTATTTCTCCTGAACCAGAATCCATCCCCGAACTGGAACAAGTTCCTTTCGAGTTCGTATATAACCATACAATGGAATATACAATAAACTGTGGATCTTCGTAGTGATACGGAGTGTCCTGGAGAAATACAAAGGTGAAGTGGGAGTGGTAATGAAATACTTGGTTTGGTCGTGAATATCAGTCGCAATTTACTTTGCCCTCTCACTAATCCCTTTCTTTATCTTTACATAATACCTTCTGTACACCATCGTTAGGCTAATTGGTTTTCTTCATTCCCTACCGGTCAGCACCTGCCTATGGTTTGGAAGAAGACTATCCAATTTGCGTAATAGGTGTACTATCTCCTAAACCAAGGAGTACTCGAAACTTGAGAGAAGGTAAAAAGGAAAAGACAACTGAATAGTCCTATTCGTTTTCTCCAGAACCAGAAACCATCCTCTAATAAATTCCTTCGAGTTCGTATATAACCATACGATGGTTTTGTCCAATGGAAGTAGACGTTCGTAGTAATACGGGGTGTCCTGGAGAAAAGGGTAAAAGTAGGAGTGGCAATGAGGTTTGCAACTCTGACAATCCAAAAGCCAGTGTTTTAAAAAGGTTCGGTCAATTTTGGTCTCTGAGTCATAGTCTAGGGTCGGGTCAATGATCGCTTCCAGAGAGAGATAAAAGAAACACTCAGCGTGCACTCTAACCTAGATCAGAATGGTTATCACTTTATCTAATCTGGAAACCTCCCACTGTACCGTCAAATTCTCCTACAAACCTAAAAGAAGAATTAGTCGGGATGTCCCGAGGAGTAAACCAACTCATCAGTGGGAATCGGGATCCAACTATCACCGCATGATAACGTGACGGAATCCGCTCACGCTATCATACTCCAGAAGGTATGCGCATATCTGGCAAGTTTCAGTTTCTTTTAAAACTCTCGATGTGATTTTTGCCCCCATGCTCTTATGACCTGACTTTGGCCAACATATCATAAGTCACATGTCAAGTTCTACCCGTCATTCTCCAGGTTAATTTGAGCCCACCCGTACATACCCTTGACTTTGGCCAAAATAGTAGTACGACTGTCCCAAACCAACGCATCTATCTATGCTGCATATGAATACCCAATAGCTACCAATCACTGTGCCTTGACTTTGGCCAACATACACAGCTTGAATACTATTGACCACCCATATGAAACGACGGAGGGCTACGAATGGTTTCTGGCGAAAACCTTTAACGTAATGAACTTGATATCGTTGAAGGAACGGATAGCTTTTATAGAAATATAGTGACGAAAACCTTTGCTAAAGAGGTCACTCCCGGTGAAGGGATCTCGGCTCTTTCCCCGTAGAATGAGGTGCAGGATATTCCAACTGAATACCACGAAACAAAGCAAAAGTAATCAGCTATAGTGAAGTTATTGCCCTGACGCAAACTTTTGTCCAAGGGGTCACTCCCGGTGAAGGGATCTCGGCCCTTGCCTCGTCGACTGAGGAGCAGGATATTCCAACTGAATACCACTGTGCAAAACAAAAGTGAACGTCTTTGCAATAACAGCTTTTTGAAAAGTGTTCCAACAACATCAGATTAGGTTTGTTTTTAACTTGCATTGATCCGAATCAACGCAGTCCCATCAATTGATCACACCACAAAGAACGAAAATATACTGATGTACGTATATGCCATCCGCATTCGCTACTAGGTCCCGTCATTACCCGTTAGGTTAGCTAACTAACGACAGAGCGGGGACTGGACTAGCGCGGATGCAAAACATATACAACATCTACTAGTATATATATCAATATATAATATTTCGCTCAAGGCGTGATAAAATGCAACATCACAGATATGAACAGCATCACAGAACAATACAGATATCTGGGATCCCCGGGTTTCACAGAGCCGCTGAAACCCGACGTTCCCCTGGTCGTGTTGATAGCCTGTGCAATGAAATCCTAGACCCCTACGGGCGCGGCAAGTCACCCGCCAAAACTTGAAGCGATGCAGCCCCCTTCAGCAACGTGAATGGACCACCCAGCACTTCACAGAATCCGGTAACTTGGGCACCCCTCCTGGGTCAACCTGTACCCCCTACGAGTGCGGCGAATAGCCCGCCAATTCTAGAGTGAAGCCCCCTCCGTCTCAATGCCATGAGATGCGGGCTCGTTGCCCTCTAGAATCCGGCTATCCGTGCATCCCTCCGCGGGGTAATCCTAGTACAGAAAGTAAAATATACATACAACGGGTACATCGACCGCAACCTGGTCGTGCCCCAAAAGAATAATACAAATAGGCAGTGACGGCAGTCCACATATCGGACGCTCGCCCCGCAATATCAAATGTACATAATACAACAAAACTGTACTACCACTGCAACCAGGCTATCCCCCACGACCGATCCGCAATATCACAGCAATACACAGAAGATCAACGTGAATGTCACGTTCGCAAATCCGTCTAACCGGGCTATAGCAGTTAGACGGGATTTACCGATCAAGTGACATTTACGGTTGCAGATATAATGTAAATACTGTGAAATAATGTGTTTAAAATATCCGATCGATCAAATTTTACTAAGTGGGCCCCAAGGATTACTGTAGCAGACAAAGAAATCTGGGCCCAAAAAATAACATTCCAAAAACCCTATTTTCAAGTTAGGAGGCCTCTGTAAAATTTTGGGGCCATGAACAGTGAAAAGAGCAGCGGAACCGCGGCCTAAGCATGGGATTGGCTGCGGTTCCGCGGTGGTGTAGACTGTTCACGAGACCAAATTTTCCCAGAACTCTTAAAATGCCATGCACATCATACTTCAACAACCTGAAAAAATTTTCGACCCCAAAAAATTTCGACAGAAACCTGATGCTAGGAAAAATACGGGTTTTGGAATTTTGTTCGATCGGAAACGTAAACACATTAGACCAAGCTAAACTAGGTTAATGGCGAGGCTCTGATACCACTGTAAGTGCACGGCGGAGTCCCGGCCGTCAATCCGACGCCGGAATGCGGAAGCGATGATTTACAATAACTTTTTGAACCGGCACCACCGCGCACTAAAACCCGGATCGGGCCATTAAACTAGTCCTAGCTAACTACAAGATGGGAAGAGAGATATACCGAGTGATCCATGTCCTCCGGTCTTCGCGTCGTCGTCCCGATCTCCCGCGGAATCTCCGGTCTCCATCACGTCGCCGGAAGGGTACCACATGGCCGGCTTCTTTTACGGGCTCCCACCTCTGGTCCGAGGCAACTCGGGCACGAAGTTGGCGAGTCGACGTGCCCAAGATTTGCTGAAGAATAAGTGTAGTGAGCTATGTCTCATTTAGGGTTGAGGGAGTTGCCATATGGTGGAGGAAATGATATAAGCTAATGGAGATGGAACTTTGGGGATTTTTAGCAAAGCCAAAAGAACAAAAATCCCACACCCACGATTTGGACAGCCCCTAAGTGCTTGGCCAGCCATGTAAAATGGGGAGAGAGAATGGAGTGTGTATGAATGAGAGTCTCTCATAATCCAAAAAAGAGAAAAGGTGATGATGTAAAGAAACGTTCACAAGACAAAACCAACACTCCACCAACCTCATCATCTCATCACAAAGTCAAAAAGTCAAGCAATCATGAAGCATAATCATGAAGCAAGAAGGTCAAGGGATGGTGCTCTATCATGAAACCATCATGATACAAAAGTATGCAAAGACAACCCTCCAAATAGCTAATTTGCACAAATGCAAATAAGCCCTCCTCCACCAATCTTCGGCCAATGAAAGATACAAAGAAATATGGCCGAAACGGAAAGCAAACTGGCAACTCCAAAAAACTGATCCCGTAATAAATTACAGGAAAACCCCGCTACTGTATATACATACCCGCATTTGTATTTCGACCGAAATACAAATGCAAAGAGACAAAATCTACACTATACAATACTAGGATCCGGCTTAAACTAAAGCCTGCTAGTATAAACAATCCGATCAGGATCCGTGCAATACCGCACGTATCTGATCGAACCCTGCCATATCTCCATACGGCCTCTACAGCGTTTCGCCCGAAAACTTGAGCAACTGAATGTGGGGGACTCTAAAGACTCGTCAATATTATGGCTGTGGATTTAACCACTAGCACGTCAGAGGTATAAGCCATACGTGATGGGCTACCAGCTATTGACCAAAAGGGACGTCGATGAGCGAACTCATCCGGACACCCTACTGAGCCTGACAGTGACAATATCCGTACAGTCCGGTCCGTTCGTCTATGAGCATCGCATGGCGGGCCTAGGGGGTTGGTAAAAGTCAGACCCCCAAAAGCGGTACAAGTCGTGTCGGAGTGTAGCCCAGAACACCCTGAGATACTACTGGAATACCTACCAGTAAATCTCCTGCCTTGGCCAAGGACTTTCATGTACTGGCTTGTTAGTTATATGTATGCCCTAGAGGCCATTACTATACATAGGATGTATATTGTAGTGGATGCTTGGACATATATAGGGAGGACTTTCTTGCTCGACATGATAGTATGCTATCTGGTTGCTCTTTACCTTAACGTGTATACTGATTGTCTCTCTGTTACATGTTGGTAAAGCCCTTAGGATGTGTACTTGACTACCTGGACTATGATGCAGATCATACTAGTGGGGACATGGTAGTCCATAAGTACATCCTTCAAGGTCCCTAGTCGTGGGTGTATCGAGACGGGGCATCGATATACCAGTGTAGACTAGCGTATACCTTCTCGACCCATACAGATGGGCGATGGATGATCCCATATCCATTGGTGTTTGACATCAGAGATGATATACGGGTGCTCAGTGCAGACTGGGTACACTGGACGGACTCGCCGAGAACTCCCAGATGGTATTATACCTTACGTCAGATGACAGTTCTCTGGTGACACTGGTACAGAGTTGTCTGTTGACCCGAGATCGTCATAGAGTCTTGTGTGATTCCCACTGTGCTTTGATTTCCACCTTACCACGTCCAAGAGGGCATGCAAAACGGTGGTTTTTGGGTACAGTCCCGAATCACATGGAGGCAATGAGCGATAGGAGGGGATTCGTCTCTCCCGGTATAGGGAGTTGATGTTGCGCTGTGTTCGATTGGCTATAACCGGAAATCCCTGGCCAGGGTTGCTGAGATTTACTGGAAAGTGTTACCAGTAGTTTCTCAAACTGTTATAGACCTCATATCGACACGACTTATCGAGCTATTGGGGTCTGACGTTTACCACCCCTAGGCGAGATATGCGACATATCAGACGACGAGACCGGACTGTACGGTAAGTGTTACTGGTTGGATTCACAGGAGTGTGAGCGGGCTTGCTCGTCGATCTTCTGATCGCTCATTACCCGGGTGGCCGTTACGTTTAGCAGACCGCTTGCGGCTTGTGGGTGCTTGATATGATCATCATCTGCTGCCGGCGTATTGACGAGTCTTTAGAGTCCTACACAGAGGTTTCCTGGCTCAGGCGAAACGAAATAGGAGCGCATATGAGATATGTGCGGGACAGAGAATAATGCGTGTATGTGATACCGTATTCTATTCTCGCGATTTGTATCATCGGAAGGTTATATGTGATATAGCCGGGTTACCGGATCAAGTGTTGATTCGATACATTGATACACTTGATACTAGTCAGTTATATGCGATATGACCGGATCATTAAATCAAGTGTTGATTTAATGATTTAATGCATAATTATATATTTGATATATTACTTTGCATTAACTAGTATTGGTTCACTTAAATTGGATTTTCTCACTTGATGTGCACATTGTATATGTGATATATTTTTGTGTGCACTTGATTGTATCATGTTTGATGATACATGCTTACTTGAGTTTGTGTAAAGATTAAACCATGGTTATTTAAATGGTTAGGGTTTTGTTTTTCATATTTATTTATTTATTTATTTTGGAAAGGAAAATGATATGGTGGCTTTCTTTGTTTGCTTGTTGAAGCTTCATGAAGCTTTGAACAAGTCCACCATATTTGTCTCATGCTTAACCCTAACCATTCCCACTAACCATAGTCTATTCTCTACACCTAATCATGGTTGCCATATGATAAGTATTGATATTATTTTCTATTTTGAAAATGAACTTATCATAATAATTATCTTCTTCTTCTTCTTCTTCAAGAAGAAAACCTTGCTTCCATCAATGGTGATTTGATGAAAAGAGTGAGAAATCCAATTCTAAAGTGAACCCACTTCCTATTTCTTCATCCTCTACCTCTTGCCAAGTAGTATAGGGTGTTTTCTTCACAAGTTTCATGACTTGGTGAAGTGGGAGCTTGATCTTGTGATGCCTCGACGTAGATCATCTTCGGCATCGTAGTCGATGACCTAGCCCGCCCATTTCTCCGATGAAGCCGACACTAGAGTCCAAGATCCGATTTGTACAGCGGAGGGATGTCTACGTAGAGCTAAGGAAGTGGAGAACCGGATCTACAAAGGTTTTAGCCTCTTTCTTTTAGTTAAGTTGTTAACTAGTTTCTTTTTTCGCCTAAACTCTAGTCAACGATCCGTATTAGGGTTTCCCGGCACTTGTAAAATTTGAAATTGGCATGGTTGATGCCTTGTGAGACCTCATCATGGTGCGTAGGAACCCTACATGGCTCTCCTAGACACAGCGCGACCTCACCCCCAATACCGGGAGAGACGAACCCCTGAAGATCCGCTCACTGCCTCCATGTGGCTCGGGACAGTACCCAACTAAAACCTGTTTGCACGTCTCCTTTGAGCGTGGTAGGGTAGTAATCAAAGTACAGTGGGAACTCACACGGGACAAATGACGATCCTCAGGTCGATGCACTAACCTGCACACATGTCACCAGGGAACTGCTATCTGACATCAGGTATAAGACCAACTAGCATGTTCCTGGCGAGTCCTGTCCGGTGTACACATAACCCAATGAGCACCTGTATACATCTTAGGTGAACCAACTGACACCAGTGGCTTGTGAGACTGGCCACCGCCCCTCGTCGGGGTCTCGACTGTATACACTAGTCTACTCTGGAGTATCGATGCCCTGTCTCGAAACTCCCACGACTAGGGACCTTTTAAGGATGTGCTTATAGACTACCAGCTCTCACGTATATGATCACCCTCATACTGCTGGCAGTCAAGCAAGAATCCTAGGGGCTCTATCAACGTGTAATAGCGACCTGTCAGGTCACCTAAAGCAGTACACGATGATAAAGGTAAACCAGATAGCAACTATCATCTTGAGTAAGACTGTCCTACTGGGATAGGTCCTCCCTCAATCATTGCAATCACGTGCCTGTGATCCAATAATTGACTCTGAGGGCACTACCTCCAACAGTCCAGAGTCTGGTTTTAAGCATAAACTGGACAACTCCCCGTAGCTTAACAATGTCAAGATAAGAACTGTTCTATATCCAATATAGAAACAGAGGCACTGATTTAATTGAACCAGATACAAATCATGCAGCTGTCTCCAGCGCATGTCAACTAAATAGAGAGAGGCCGATCAGCATTACTCAACTTAGGAATGCTTCCAATTATGAGTAACCTGAAAGAGAAGCAAGTTCTCTTAACCATTACTATCAATTGAATACCATACACAAGTATCTACATCTTCGATCCCTTGAAGAATCCCGATACTTGCAATACCTAGTTCTTTACTTTACTCTTATACCTATAACTTCTCAAAACTCAGACCTTGTGTTTCTACGAAACACTTGTCTAAGAACTAGAGAAGTCATAAGTAAATAGAATATAGTACGAGGACCAACCCTTCTGTCCTAATGGACAATAGACAACATATAATACTCTGTATAAGTCCCGTGAGTTGAATAACTCAAACCCTGTGCATTGTAGGTAGAAAACTGTACTATGGTTATGAAGAATTACACCGCTATTTAATGCTCCTTACCTAACCATCCACTGATATAGATAAATGTCACGGACATAATTTCAAAAAGGTATATCTCACTCTATAAAAATAGACGTACAGATATATCAATTTGAAATTGGTGCATAACAACGAATATTCAAAACCAAATATTCGCCGTCTGGCAAACAACCTAGTGATTTCCTCAAATATCACCAATTACAACGAATCCAAATATAATGAGGATGATCACCTAATTCCCAATAACTTACTTCCACTCATTATCTGTAAAACCATAGAGATGTGAGAATCAAGCCTGGTAAATACATACGCTGGAGCAAGTGTCTAATTGGGAAATCAGTTTTCTATTAACAATGCACAGTGAAACTGAAACATGAAAATCTTTCGAAGGGGTATCCAGGTATTCCTAGCAATGCCTCTTCCATTATCAGATTCACAACTGTAACCGTATATTTCTTTTCCATCTCCACATCCCTTCATATGTCTTTAGTCATTACCTTCTGTACACCCTCTTAGGCTAAATGGTTTTTTTCCTTCCCCACCGTTCGGCACCAGCCTATGGTTTGGAAGAAGACTATCCAATAAGCATAATGGGTGTACTGTCCTAATCCTAGGAGCACTCGCAATGCGAGAGAAGGTGAAGATAAAAGATAACCGAATAAACCTTATTCCTATTTCTCCTGAACCAGAATCCATCCCCGAACTGGAACAAGTTCCTTCGAGTTCGTATATAACCATACGATGGATTATCCAATAAACTGCGGATCTTTGTAGTGATACGGAGTGTCCTAAAGAAATACAAAGGTGATTTAGGATTGGCGAAGAAATACTTGGTTTGGTCGTGAATAGCAGCCGCAATTTACTTTTCCCTCTTACTAATCTCTTGATATGTCTTTACTTAATACCTTCTGTACACCTTTTAGGCTAAATGGTTTTCTTCATTTCCTACCGGTCGGCACCTGCCTATGGTTTGGAAGAAGACTATCCAATAAGCGTAATAGGTGTACTGTCCTAATCCAAGGAGCACTCGCAACTTGAGAGAAGGTAAAAGGAAAAGACAACTGAATAGTCCTATTCGTTTTTCTCCAGAACCGGAAACCATCCTCGAATAAATTCCTTCGAGTTCGTATATAACCATACGATGGTTTTATCCAATGGAAGTGGACGTTCGTAGTAATACGGGGTGTTCTAGAGAAAAGGGTAAACGTAGGAGTGGCAATGAGGTATGCAACTCTAACAATCCAAAAGCCAGTGTTATAAGAAGGTTCGGTCAACTTGGTCACTGAGTCGTAGTCAAGGGTTGGGTCATGGTCGCTGCCAAAGGGAGAGAGAAAAGAAACACTCAGCATGCACTCTAACCTAGATCAGAATGGTTATCAATTTATTTAATCAGAAAACCTCCCACTGTAACGTCAAATTCTCCTCCAAACCTGAAAGAATTAGTCGGGATCACCCGAGGAGTAAACCAACTCATCAGTGGGAATCGGGATCCAACTATCATCGCATGATAATGTGATGGAATCCACTCACGTTATCACACTCCAGAAGGTATGCGCATATCTGGCAAGTTTCAGTTTCTTAGAAACTCCCGATGTGATTTTTATCCCTAGGACCTAAGTGACCTTGACACAGTCAACAAATCAAAGAGTCCTAGTCAAGTTCAACCCGTCATTATCCTGGATTGCATTAAACCCACCCGTACGAGCCCTTGACACAGTCAACAAGGCCACACGACTGCCCTAACCAATCCCATTAATATGCTACAAACAAACACTACTTAGCTACCGCACACTACGCCTTGACACAGTCAACAAACGCAGCACGAATACTAAGTAATACTTGTAAGAAATGATGGAGGGCTACGTCTAGCTTTTGGCAAAAAACTTTTAACGTAATGAACTTGATATCGTTGAAGGAACTGCATAGCCTTTTTATAAAAAAATATAGTGACGAAAACCTTTGCTAAAGAGGTCACTCCCGGTGAAGGGATCTCGGCTTTTTCCCCGTAGAATGAGGCGCAGGATATTCCAACTGAATACCACGATGCAAAGCAAAAGGCAATCGGTTATAGTGAAGTTATTACCCTGACGCAAACTTCTGTCCAAGGGGTCACTCCCGGTGAAGGGATCTCGGCCCTTGCCTCGTCGACTGAGGTGCTGGATATTCATAACCGAATACCACTGTGCAAAACAAAAGAGAATGTCCTTGCAATAACAGCTTTTTAGAAAAATTGTTCCAACAACATCAGAATAGGTTTGTTTAGCTTGCATTGATCCGAATCAACGCAGTCCCATTAATTGATCACACCAATAAAGAACGAAAATAATGATGTACGTATATGCTATCCGCATTCGCCACTGGGTCCCGTCATCACCCGTTAGGTTACTTAACTAACGACAGAGCGGGGACTGGACTAGCGCGGGTGCAAAACATATACAACATCTACTAGTATATATATCAATATATAATATTTGCTCAAGGTGTGATAAAATGCAACATCACAGAAATGTAATAAGCATCACAGAACAATACAGATATCTGGGATCCCCGGGTTTCATAGAGCCGCTACTGAAACCCGACGTTCCCCTGGTCGTATGGATAGCCTGTGCAATAAAATCCTAGACCCCTACGGGCGCGGCAAGTTACCCGCCAAAACCTGAAGCGAGGCAGCCCCCTTCAACAATGTGAATGGACCACCCAGCACTTCACAGAATCCGGTAACTTGAGCACCCCTCCTTGGGTCAACTTGTACCCTCTACGAGTGCGGCGAATAGCCCGTCAATTTTAGAGTGAAGCCCCCTCCGTCTCAATGCCATGAGATGTGGGCCCGTTGCCCTCTAGAACCCTGCTATCCGTGCACCCCTCCGCCGGGCAATCCTAGTATAGAAAGTAAAATATACATACAACGGGTACATCGACCTCAGCCCGGTCGTGCCCCAAAAGAATAATATACAAACAGGCAGTAACGGCAGTCCACATGTCGGACGCTCGCCCCGCAATATCAAATGTACATAAACAATAAAACTGTACTAGCATTGCATCCAGGCTATCCACCACGACAATCAGCAATATCACAGCACAACACAGAACATCAACGTGAATGTCACGTTCGCAAATCCGTCTAAAAGGGCTATATCAGTTAGACAGGATTTACCGATCAAGTAACAGTCACGGTCGCAGATATAATGTAAATACTGTGAACTAACATGTTTAAAATATTCGATCGACTAAATTTTCCCAAGTGGGCCCCAAGCACAACTGTAGCACTTAAAATAAATCTGGGCCCAAAAATAATATACTAGAAACCCTATTTCCATGTCATAAACCCACTGTAGAAATTTGGTGCTGTTTGGCCACAAAACGGCGGCGGATCCGCTGCCAAAACGTGGTTTTGGCCGCTGATCCGCCGTGCTACAGTAATATCACCCGACCAAATTTTCACAGAATGTATAAAAAAAACCTGCACGTAATTTTCCAATGTACCAAATAATTTTTTGACGACTGGAAAAATTCGACAGAAACTGATGCATGGAAAATGTAGTTTTCGGAAATTCGTTCGATCGAACTTGTAAACACATTAGAACAAGCTAGACTAGGTTAATGGCGTGGCTCTGATACCATGTTTGACCACGGCAGCGCCCCGGCCGTCTTTCTGAGGCCAAAATGCGGAAACAAAATTTTTTCTTAACTTTAAACCGGCACTACCGCGGACCATAAACCCGGATCGGGCCATTAACCTAATCCTTGCTAACAAGAGAAGGGGTAGAGAGATATACCGAGCGAACCGTGTCCTTTAGTCTTCTCGTCGTCATCCCGATCTCCCCGCGGAATCTCCGGTCTCCTTCTCCTCATTGGAAGGGCATCACATCGCCGGGTTCTTTTACGGGCTCCCACCTCTGGACCGAGACAACTCGGGCACAAAGTTGGCGAGTCGACGTGTCCAAGAAATGCTGTAGATGAAGTGTAGAACTCTTTTGTCTCGATGGGGTTACTAGAAGTTGTCTTGTATTGGTGGAGGAATGAGATATCCTTTTTGAGATGAACCAAAGGGATTTTTACAAGCAAATGATATGAAAAACCACCCCCAAAAAATTTAGGACAGCCCCCCCTTGAATGGCCGACCCCTTTTTTTGGTGAAAAGGAGAGAGAGAGAGAAAAATAATACAAGGAAGAGAAAAGAGATGATCATGAGGAATAATCATCACTACCAAATCCCCACTCCATCACCCAATCATATCCCATCACCATCAAGCAAAGTCAAGCAATGATGAACCAACGAAGTCAATGGATGGTGCACCATCATGATGCATAAAAAGTCTTCTCCTTTGCATAATTGCAAATAACCCCCTCCACCAATTTTCAGCCAAAGAAAGAAACAAAGGAAAATGGCCGAAACCGGAAAGCAAACTGGCAACTTCAGAAAAACGATCCCGTAATAAATTACAGGAAAACCCAGCGACTGTATATACATACCCGCATTTGTATTCCGACCGAATACAAATGCAATGAGACAAAATCTACACTGTACAATACTAGGATCCGGCTTAAACCAAAGGCCGCTAGTATTATCCGTCCGATCATGATCCGTGCAATACCGTACGTATATGATCGAAACCTACCATATCTCTCTACAGCGTTTCGCCCGAAACTTGAGAAAACGGTATGTGGGGGACTCTAAAGACTCGTCAATACTTTGGCTGTGGATTTAACCACTAGCACGTCAGAGGTATTAGCCATACGTAATGGGCTAACAGGTATTGACCAAAAGGGACGTTGATGAGCGAACTCATCCTGACACCCTACTGAGCCTGTCAGTGACAATATCCGTACAATCCGGTCCGTTCTTCTATGAGCATCGCATGGCGGGCCTAGGGGGTTGGTGAAAGTCAGACCCCCAAAAGCGGTACAAGTCGTGTTGGAGTGTAGCCCAGAACACCCTGAGATACTACTGGAATACCTACCAGTAAATCTCCTGCCTCGGCCGAGGGCTTTGTATAATGGCTCTCCTAGACACAGTGCGACCTCACCCCCAATACCGGGAGAGACGAACCCCTGCAGATCCGCTTACTGCCTCCATGTGGCTCGGGACTGTACCCAACTAAAACCTGTTTGCACGACTCCTTTGAGCCGTGGTAGGGTAGTAATCAAAGTACAGTGGGAACTCATACGAGACAAATGATAATCCCAGGTCGATGAACTAACCTGTACACATGTCACCAGGGAACTGCTATCCGACATCAGGTATAAGACCAACTAGCATGTTCCCGGCGAGTCCTGTCCAGTGCACTCATAACCCAATGAGTACCTGTATACATCTTAGGTGAACCAACTAACACCAGTGGCTTGTGAGACCGGCCACCGCCCCTCATCGGGGTCTCGACTGTATACACTAGTCTACTCTGGAGTATCGATGCCCTGTCTTGAAAACTCCCACGACTAGGGACCTTTTAAGGATGTGCTTATAGACCCCACCTCCCACGTATATGATCGCCATCATACTGCTGGCTGTTAAGCAAGAATCCTAAGGGCTCTATCAACGCGCAATAGTGACCTGTAAGGTCACCTAAAGCAGTACACGATGATAAAGATAAACCAGATATCATACTATCATCTTGAGTCAGACTGTTCTAACGGTATAGGTCCTCTCTCAATCATTGCAATCACGTTCCTGTGATCCAATAATTGACTATCTCCAACAAAATTTGGGTGGCTCTTCCAACCAGGATTATAAGTTGAAGAGTATGGATCATTTCTTTGTCTTTGCTGAAAGGCAGTATTGACTTGATCTTGTCCTTGAACAGGTGGATTGTAAGGACACTCTTCGATTAAATGGGACGGATCCGAACAACAAGCGCAAATAGTGCGTGGGGGTAAAGCAGGGGCAGGAGAAGGCGATGAGAATTTGCTCTCAATTGCTTCTAGTTTTTTCGTGAGTGCAGCCATTTCGGCCTTCATTGCAATCGACATATCAAGTTGGTGTATGCCTGCCCTAGACTGACCTGATGAAGTAGATAAAGTGGTCTGTCTAGTGCTTTCCCACTGAAGTGTTTGTTCAGCAAGATCGTCGAGAAATTGCCAAGCTTCCTTGCTCGATTTTGTAAGAAAGTGACCTTGACAAATGGTTTCCAAAAACTGCTTAGTTGCTGGGTTCAGTCCTTCGTATAAAGTTTGGCAAAGTTGCCATCTCTCGATAGCCTGGTGAGGACACTGAACAAGAAGGTCCTTAAATCTTTCGAAACACTTCCAAAAAGGTTCGGAAGGAAGCTGGGAAAATTGATTAATTTCATTTCGAATTCTCGCGGTCTTGTGATATGGGTAAAATATTTTAAGAAAAGCCTTAACAAACTCTTCCCAATTTTTTATTGAATGCGATGTTGTACTATATATCCACTTTTCAGCTAGATCACATAAAGTGATAGGAATGACACGTAGCCTTATAGCATCATCGGAAAGTTGGGTGGTTTTCATCATTGCGCAAACAATCTGGAATTTGTTAATGAAGATGTAGGCATCTTCAGATTCCAGCCCGTGCAATTTGGGTAACATATTGATGAAGTGGGGTTTAATTTCGAAGTTATCCCCATTAGCCGGTGGAAGTGAAAGACAAGTAGGAAGTGCGGTGCGGGTTGGATAGAAAAGATCCTGGAGCGCGATTCGTTGGGGCGCTTCAACAGGCGGGTGTTGTGGGTTAGTCGCACCCAGTTGAGGTGGAATCAGTCCTGAGTAGGTAAGGGGTTGTTAGGATCGAATCCCGACATCTCCTTAGAAGATAATGAATGTGAAGATGAAGGTAAAGAAGTGGATGGAATTTCGCCTTCGGAGTCGAACGCGTCGTCGCTGGGCACTAACGAGACACAGACTAAACGGGCGCTAGTGTCCCTAGTCCAACCGGACATACACTAACGAGGTGTTGTGTAGTAAAAAAAAAGTAGAAGGTGGGGGTAAGAAAACGTCAATGAGAGAATGTGGGTGCAAGTTTGGTGCAATGGATTTCTAGCGACAAAATGGAAAGTTTTTGTAAAAATTTTGTTTCGTGGTTTTTTTTTATATAGTGTTTTGCAAAAGATTTTTATAAGGAACTACGACACACTTTTAAGCAATCACAATATGCACAATCAAGCCTAGAGCTATGGTCTCCTAAGTCAACTAGACTGCTCCTAACAGTTCCAAAGGGCAAGTTGTGAGATATCTCTCGAATTGCCTCTTCACCGCTAATTGTGGCCAGGTAAGCACAAATAAAGAAAGGAGGGATCCGCTCACAAATCACCGTGAGACGGGACTTTTAAAATTACCTTTCCCACCTGTCTAGCCTAGGCACCACAAACTCAGGTTTAGATAAACGACCGATTACCCACAACCTTCCTTTGTCCTAATGAGCGCAACAGTCCTTATTGGCTGAGTCTAAATATTTTTTAATTAACTTGAGAGTTGATGCAAATGCTTTTTGTGATTTTTAGGGTCTTAGGAAGGGTAATGAAATCCCCACCCAATCTGGATTGGTGTTATAGCCCCTTAAAAGTCCGTTTTTAAAAATGCAAAGCAGTAAACACACAAAAATCCAAAACACTTGCCAAAATTTTTTTTTGTTTTATTTGCGGTGCAAAGAATCCTGCACAAGATTGATTTATTGGAGAGGGGGAAGAATCTTGTGCAAAGAACCCTGCAGGAAAATTTTTCAGAGGAGCATAGAGGGTCACAGAGAAGGTAAGGAACACTTACAGAGAATTTAGATTGCTGACGTCAGCAAATCGCCGTTGTTCCGCCGCCAATTGTATGTTGGTTCCGCGGTTCTGCGGTGGAAGAATAGGTTCAGATCTCCAAAATCTTTCTATTTTCTGTTGTGGTTCTCCTCTGTCTGTTCAGATCTTCTGTTTCTGGATTTGTTCACCGAGCTTGCTCCAGATCTGAATCTGTTCGTCTTTCCGTTCCTGCACAATTCGCACAAAAACCCTTCAAAAAATAACAAGATGTTAATTTTTTTGTTTTTTTTTTATTTTTCAGTTTTTATGATTTTTTAATTTTAATTAACCCGAAATTACAATAAGAAAATAACTACTGTTATCCCCGGCAACGACGCCATTTGATTGATGATGCTTTCACGTGCATTTTAAAATCAAAGAATAGAATATACCGCAATCAAGACGGTATCGCTTGGTAGCTAGCCGGTTGAGTACGGGTCGGTCCACAGGAAAAACGTGTTCTTTTCTTATTGTTCTAACGAGTCAATTCCTATTTGCGGTAGGTTTTGATTTTTATAAAAACTAAGATTGAGTTTGATTTGGATTGAAACCTTGCTAGGGCTAGGATTAGGTTAGTTTGGAAAGTTAATTCTAAACACCACTTTCTTTGCCCTAATTAAGAACATAGGTGCTAGGGTAATAATTAACAAAGAAGATTAGCAAGATAAGGAAGAAACTTTGTTTCTTCCTTTTGGTCCTTGTCCGTCCTCTCTTAATTCTTAGACCTAACCTCTATCTAAATCAACCACAATCGGTCTAACTAGGGAATCACCGCTATCTCGTAGGATAGGGTGTCGTAGTGAGCGGTGGGTGTTTAATTTAGATAGAGTCCTAATTTAAAATATTAAACAGGCAAGAAAGGAGTGAGAGATTTCCATCTCTCAAACCTACCCAATCATAATCCTAACAAGTGAGGAACTACTCACTCATTAGGGTATTAACAATGGAATTCATTTTTTTAATTCTCTTTTTAATTACCTAATTAACGTGCAGATAATAAAAGACAGATACGAAAATTGCGGAAATTAAATTGCAGATAATAAAAATTCAAGATAAAAAAAAACTTACTTTTCATTGACACCTCTTGACGATTACAATTAAAGAAAAATTTAATCTAGAATTAAAAAGAGGAATGCCCCAAAAGAGGCTGTAGGATTTCCTATTTATAGATAGGAGAAACCCTAGGGTTTACATCTGATCCATATTTAAAATTACAAAACTACCCTAAGAAAGTCGGGTCAAAGCACCGACACCACCGACACGTGCTCTGCACGGCCGCGGAACCGCGGCCAAAAGCTTTGTTTGGCCGCGGATCCGCGGCCGTCATCGAAGTTCTCTGTCTCAACTTTTTAGGGATGCTTTATGTTGCCTTTTTCTTCTATTTTCTTCATTTGGTTCTTCAGACTTTTCCACTTTCTTCCAGATTTCCACAGTGCAGAATTTGTGGACTTTTACCGTTAGCTTCGCGTTGAAGTCTTGAATCTTGTGCTGCCCTCGTACTTTGTGCACTCGAACTGTTCATTGATTTTCATTTGTTCATTAAATTGTAGGTGACATCAAACAGATTCATCTATTTGTTGGTCGTAGTCTTACATTTGTGGCGTCTTTTCACCATTTTCACTGTATTGTTCTGAGAACCTGTAATCTGCAACTATTTAGCAGACATAGATCAAAAGCACCTATTTATTTGCAATATGATTAAGAATGGGGAATATAATAATGCAAAATTCTGATATGAACATTATCATATCCCATGAACATCCACTTATGTTCATAAACTGCTTCCCAACATTTCTCTAGGATTGGATCAATATAAACTTATTGCAGCTCGTGCGAAAACAACATCTGGTGTGGTACTTGACTTCTCATGATTGACTCAATTGCCTAACCAAGTGATATACCAATCATGCACATCCCTCTCCTCATCAGTCTAGAAAACATCTCTTTAGAGAGGGTTACTCCATCACATTCAGGCACACCACCATGCCAGGAGTCATCCATTCTAAAACACCTTTAGAATAGTGTCAAAATACCCAGATTTGGAAACTACCCAAATCTAGATCTAAAACCATAGATCTAGTTACCAGAATGCCTGATATATTATCCATATCTAATGTGGAGAAATCACTGTGTGACAACCACAATATAGCCGATCGTAGTATAGGAATTTCACTTCCTATAAAGTGCATGTCATCCAAATACCACGACATCATACCCTACTACCTTCTTAACAGATCTATCTCCTATTCTGATGAAGTCAAAGCCTATGACTGTCACATCAGAAATAGATGATCTATCTCTGCTATACCTACTTCAGTCTATAATTAGACATAAACTACTTGTCCACTATGCTTCCGCTGCTCCCACTGACTAAAACAACCATCTGGCAGAGTCATATACACGTGCACTTCTAAAGCTAGTTTAGAACGACGCTATACCCATCCTCCTGCCGGGTCTCACACTCTAGAACAACAGTAATGGCAAGTCTGGATAAACAAGAACCTCCCTGTCACCGTCTTTAAGGATACCGAAGTACCTCTTGGGCGCCTGAGGTTACCCACCATATCTGCGAAGCGGCTAATGGAATGTAAAACCCGATTGAATGTTTAGGTTCTATTAAATTTTCAGTAATCGTTTGTAGTTCTGGAATCACTTCCAGTTCTACCATACTTACACTACTGTTTTATGAAAAAGTTCATTGTACTAAAATTGTGGCAAGTCAAGAACAATATCATTATTGATCTTCCGGATGGTAGAAAGTTAACCCTTGTCATAGCCCGGGATAACCCATAAACTGCCATTACAGAAACGTGCCTTGAGTTATCCAGAGTCTGGTTTTAAGCATAAGCCGGACAACTCCATATAACTTAATATCGTTATGATATAAACCATTCTATATACAATATAGAAACAGAGGCACTAATTTAATTGGAACCAGATTCAAATCATGCAGCTGTCTCCAGTGCATGTCAACTAAATGGAGAGAGGCCGATCGGCATTACTCAACTAAGAGTGCATCCAGATATGAGTAACCTGAAAGAGAAGCAAGTTCTCAAAACCATTACTATCAACTGAATACAAAATACAAGTATCTACATCTTCGATCACTTAAAGAATCCTGATACTTGCAACACATGGTTCTCTACTTTATTCTTGTACCTATAACTTCTCAAAACTTGGACCTTGTATTTCTATAAAATACTTGTCTAAAATAGGAGAAGTCATAAGTAAACAGAATATAGTACGGGTACCAACCCCTTTGTCCTAATGGACACTGGAAAACATACAATATTTTGTATAAATCCCCTGAGTTGAATAACTTAAAACCTGTGCATCGTAGGTTGAAAACTGTACTATGGTTAAGAAGAATTACACCGTTGTTGAATACTCCTTACCTAACCATCAACTGATATACGTAAATGTCACAGACATAATTTCAAAAGGTTATATCTCACTTTATAAAATAAACGTACAGATATATCAGTTTGAAACTGGTGCATAACTATGGATATTCAAAACCAAATATTTGTCGTCCGGCAAAAAACCCAGGTTATTTCCTCAAATATCACCAATTACAACGAATTCCAATATAATGAGGATATAATCACCTAATTCCCAATATCTTACCCCCACTCATCATCTATAATACCATACAGATGTGAGAATCAAACCTGGTAACTACTTACCCTGTCGTAAGAATCTAATTGAGAAATCAGTTTTCAATTAACAACTCACAGTGAAACTGAAACATGAAAATATTTCGAAGGGTATCTGGGTATTCTTAGTAATGCCTCTTCCATTATCCAGATTCATGACTGTAACCGTATATCTCCTTACCATCTCTCCAATCCCTTTATTTGTCTTTACTTATTACCTTCTGTACACCGTACTTAGGCTATATGGTTTTCTTCTTTCCCTACCTTTTAGCACCAGTCTAAGGTTTGGAAGAAGAATATCCAATAAGTGTAATAAGAGTACCTTCCTAATCCTAGGAACCCTCGCAACCTGAGAGAAGGTAAAAGGAAAAGACAACTGAATAATTCTTATTCTATTTCTTCTGAACGAGAATCCAGTCTCGAACTGGAACAAGTTCCTTCGAGTTCGTATGTAACTATACGATAGATTATCCAATAAATGTGGATCTTCATAGTGATACGGGGTATTCTGGAGAAATGCAAAGGTGAAGTAGGAGTGATGATGATATACGCGGTTTGGTCGTGAATGATAGCAGTCACAATTTCCTTTGCCTCCTTTCTAATCCCTTTATTTGTCTTTACTTATTACCTTCTGTACACCTCACTTAGGCTAATTGGTTTTCTTCCTTCCCTATCCTTCGACACCTGTCTATGGTTTGGAAGAAGACTATCCAATAAGCGCAATAGGTGTACCCTCTCCTAATCCTAGGAGCCCTCACAACCTGAGAGAAGGTAAAAGGAAAAGACAACTGAATAGTCCTGATCAATTTCTCCAGAACCCGAAACCATTCTCGAATCTGAAACAAGTTTCTTCGAGGTCGTATGTAACTATACGATGGCCATATCCAATAAATGTGGATCTTTGTAGTAATATGGAATGTCCCAGAGAAAAGCAATGGGTAAAAGTAGAAGTGGCAATAAAGTATGCAACTCTGACAATCCAAAAGCCAGTGCGTTTTAAGAAGGTTCGGTTAACTTGGTTCATGAGTTCTAGTATAGGGTCGGGCCATGGTCGCTTCTAAAGAGAGAGAGAAAAGAAACACTCAGCGTACACTCTAACCTAGATCAGAATGGTTAATCACTTTATCTAATCAGGATGGCTCCCACTGTTTCCTCAAATTCTCCTCCAAATCCAAAAGAAGAATTAGTCGGGATCATCTAAAATCACCCGAGGAGTAAACCAAATCATCAGTAGGAATCGGGATCCAACTATCATAACATGATAACTTGATGGAATCCACTCAAGTTATCACACTCTAGAAGGTATGTGCATGCCTGGAAAGTTTCAGTTTCTTTAGAAACTCCCGATGTGATTTTTACCCCATGCTCTTATGACCTTGACTAAGGCCAACAAATCATAAGTCACATGTCAAGTTCTACCCGTCATTTTTCAGGTTAATTTGAACCTACCCGTACTTGCCCTTGACTAAGGCCAACAAGGCTGTACGACTGTCCCAAACCAACGAATCTATCTATGAAACAGAAAAGTAACAAATAGCTACCATACACTATGCCTTGACTAATGCCAACAAATATAGCATGAATACTAAATGCTACCCATCTGAAATGAAGGAGGGCTACGAATTGTTTTTGGCGAAAAACTTTTAACGTAATGAACTTGATATCGTTGAAGGAATCGGATAGCTTTACAAATATATAGTGGTGAAAACTTTTGCTATAGAGGTCACACCCGGTGAAGGGATCTCGGCTCTTTCCTCATCGAATGAGGTGCAGGATATTCCAAACTGAATATCACGATGCAAAGCAAAAAGTAATTGACTATAGTGAAGTTATTACCCTGACGCAAACTTCTGCCCAAGAGGTCACTCCAAGTGAAGGGATCTCGGCTCTTGCATCGTCGAATGAGGTGCTGGATATTCATAACCGAATATCGCTGTGCAAAACAAAAGAAAACGTCCTTGTAATAACAGCTTTTGAAAATTTGTTCCTACAACATCAAATAGCTTTGTTTTCCTTGCATTGATTAGAATCAACGCAGTCCCATCAGTTAATATATCATACCATAGAAAAAAGAACGAAAAATAAAATGTATGTATATGCCATCCGCATTCGCCACCGGGTCCCTTCATCACCTGTTAGGTTACTTAACTAACGACAGAGCGGGGACTGGACTAGTGCGGGTGCAAAACATATACAACATCTACTAGTATATATATGAATATATATAACAATCCTCTCAGGCATGATATATGCAACATCACATAAAAGCAATAAGCATCACAGAACAAACGGATAATCTAGGAGTCCCGGGTTTCCTTTGAGCCGCAAGTGTAACTCGACGTTCCCCTGGTCATGTGGATAGCCTGTGCAATAAAAACCTAGACCCCTATGAGCGCGGAAAGTTACCCCCCAATCCCAGAAGCGAGGCAACCCTAATCAACAATGTGAATGGGCCACCCAGCACTTCACAGAATCCGGTAACTTGAGCACTCCTCCGTGGATCAACCAATACCCCCTACGAGTGCGGAAAATAACCCGCCAATTCTAGAGTGAGGCCCCCTCCATCTCAATGCCATGAGATGCGGGCCCATTGCCCTCTAGAACCCGGCTAACCGTGCACTCTACTGCGGGGTAATCCTAGTACAGAAAAGAAAATAATATGTACAACGGTGGCATCGACCACAACCCGGTCATGCCCCAAACAAATAATATACAAACTGGAAGTGACGGCAGTCCACATGTCAGATGCTCGCCCCGCAATATCAAATGTACAAATAAATCCAAACTGTACTACTATTGCACCTAAGCTATCCACCACAACGATCCAACCACAACCACATCATAATACAGAACATCAACGTGAATGTCATATTCGCAAACCCGTCTAAAAGTCATATAGCAATTAGACGAATTGTACTGCTCTAATGACATTCACGGTCGCAGATAGTAATGTATGTACTGAAAACTATGACATGAGAATTCCGCACACAATTAGCAAACTAAACCAATTTCCAAAACTATGAAAAAACAGTGAGCTAAAATTCCAAAAACCGACCATTTAAAGCCAATTCGAAAGTCTGAATCAAAACGAAACGCGCTCGAACCTTCGTAGGGAGTTAGATCATAAAATTAACTTCGAGTCGGGGGGCCTAAAAGGGGTACCCCACCCCCGAGGCCACCACAAGATGGCCAGGGGGTGAGGCAAACCCGAAACTGCCCAAGGTGGGGTAGTTTCGGGTCCCCACCGCTAAGACCACCTTGTGGTGGTCTTGGGGAGTGGGCCCAGCCGTTCTGTCACGATCCAAAATAGCACGTGACTGGCACTTGAATCATATGAAGTCTATAGGACCCTATCTAATTCAAGTAAGCCAAAAGCCCAGAAATCTAAAACCATTTTAAGGAGTAAATAAAGAAAACTGGTTTTTAAGAAGTAAGGAAAACATGTTTTTAAAAACAAGGTTTTTAAATAATTAAGCCGAATATGCATTTTTAAAATCTATAGTCCTTTTCTGAAAATTTCGGCAAAGTTTCCTTTGTAAATACTGGCCCCGAATGGGGTACAACAAGAATAATATTTATGCAGTGATAAAAGGCATCCCCAAGCGGGAGCTAGCTCTTCGTCAATCGACGGTCACAACCACGCAAGCAGTATAATATACAACGCCGAAGGGCGAGGATCAAAACTCAAAAGGAAACTCAAAATCAGCATGAAAACCATAATACTATAACGCGCGACTCTAAGGTCGAAATAATACACAAATGGTTTTCTAGGTCTGAAACAATATACAAGTTTGGTTGATGGAATTTTACTAGATACAACTGAAAATAAATAAGTACAATGGTGGTCATGATGCAAGTGAACCCACCTAGAAAAGTAATCACCCAGAAAGGAAGCAGTATGCCAGAAAAGCCGCAATGGAACCTGTACGACAAAACCTGTAAGAACTGTGGCACAACGGGGGTGAGTTGCCAACTCGTGAATAGAAAACATCGCAGAGTAGAAATCGTATGTATGACACAATCCTAGGTCAATACGATTAGATATATATATAAACCTCAAATGAATAAGTCTGAAGTATGATAAGGTGGCAATATAACATCTATACATGAGTGTCGTGCCAAGTGCTCGTGCCAGTGCCTCAGGTAATAACATATCATAAATATGAGGTTGATCAATGTCAACTATATCATGAAGTCTATGAGTATATGGATATCATCCAACTATGTGATCAATGTCATCAATGTCAACTTTAAGTATGTGGAAATCGTCCACGTGTCACCCAATGACAATATGCATCATGCATGTAAATATCATAAAGCATATGCATGGAAGTATGAGGATGTAAATCAACATGTGTCGCTCGCGACATATCAAATCATGGAACCTGAGTGTCAAGCATCGACACTCGAAAACATCATGAAACCTGTGCCTAGTATCGGTATGTAAATCCTCATATACATAAGGCCCCGCCAGTCCGGATCGGCCCGTCTCATCTCTCAACTCCGGTCGGTATCCTCCGAATATCCGCCGAGCTCAAATACAATCACCGGTAGGTAGTGGTCCCTCTGCCAGGCTCAACGTCTAGCTACACAGCAGATCCGTTCTTTCCCCGGGGTACCATACCGGGTCCACCATGTACCCGCAATCGGCCTCATCCAGCTTCTCGAATCGGGTTTCACATGTCATACGTCTCAGAACCGAGAAAACGCATGGTAAACGCACTGAAATATCATATCAAGAGAAACCGTGTTTTTAAACAATGCATACTTTCTTTTAAAATGGCCACGGTTCTCAAATACAGAAATCTCATGAAAACGGCATATCTTAATGCGTAAATCATAAAGCATGATGTATGCGACATGTGATATAAATGTATGCATATCCGTATATCATGCAACATGGAATAGTAGTATGCACATATTTAGGGAAGACCGCTTCTTTGAAATGAATCAGTTTTAAAAAATAACTTGCGGTTCCCAATCCTCAATTCAAGCCAGAATCATCTATGTATGTGCAAATGTGTATGTGTACAATATGGGTGTACAATATGTAGGTACACGAGTTTGCCATGCAAGGGTCATATCCTGAATGCAACAATACTACAGTGTAGTGACATGGCAATTATCGATGATGAAGTGTGTGAGCCGGCAAGCAGGTGTACGTGGAACATATGCATCATCGATAATGGTGCTGGTGTCCTAACAGCATGGATTTGATATAACAATAAACCTATTTAACATGCAATGCGATGCAAACAGTAAGAATCTGCAGCAAATGAATAATAAACACAACAGTGAAGAATCTACATCAAAGTATCTATGTCATACTGTTTTTGCCATTTGAAATAAGACGAATCGGGGTTTTTAGGAAAATAAGGGCTACGGTGTCTTTAAGAAAATATGCGTCTTTTTGAAAATATCCGTAGAATCCCTTTGTAGGGTTCCTAGGCACCCTAGTGAGGTCTCACAAGGCATCAATCATGCCAATTTCAAATTTTAACGGTGCCGAGAAACCCTAATACGGATCGTTGGCTAGAATTTTAGGCGACAAAGCAAGCTAGTTAACACTTAACTACAAGAATACGGAAATACAACCTTTGTAGATCCGGTCCTCCACCTCCACGGCTCCGTGATGAAGTCCTCTCCGCTGTCCTCATGCAATCCCGGGCTCTTGCGTCGGCTTCATCGGAGAAGAAGCGGGCTAGGTCATCGACGACGATGCCGAAGATGATCTACGTCGAGGCATCGCTAGAACAAGCTCCAACTTCACCGAGTCAAGAAAACTTGTGAAGGAAACACACTCTACTACTTGGCAAGAGGTAGAGGATGAAGAAATAGGAAGTGGGTAGACTTTAGAATTGGATTTCTCACTCAATTTCATCAATCACCATTGATGAAGAAAGGTTTTCTTCATTGAAGAAGATGAAGAAGAAGGAGATAATCATTATGATAAGTATATCCCAAATAGAAAGAAAAAGGAATTCTTATCATAATCTAACCATGGTGAAGTGTAGAGAATCAACTAGGGTTAAGTGGAGTGGTTAGGGTTAAGCATGAGACAAGAATGGTGACTAAAGTCAAAGCTTCATGAAGCTTCAATAAGAAACAAAGAAAGCCACCATTCTCATCTTTATCTTTTCCAAATAAATAAATAAACAAATAAATGAAAAAGCAAAACCCTAATCATCTCTTAACCATGGTTTAATCCTTTACACTTAACCACATGACCAAGTATCATCAAACATGATACAAATATGTGCACAAAAGTATATCACATATACTTCTTGCACATCAAGTGAGAAAATCCATTTAAAGTGAACCAATACTAGTTAATGCAAAGTAATATATCAAATATATAATTATACATTAAATCATTAAATCAACACTTGATTTAACGATCCGGTCATATCGCATATAACCGACTAGTATCCTCAGTAACAACTTATCGAAACAACACTTGATCCGATAACCCGGCTATATCGCATATAACCGATGAATGTCACAAATCGCGAGAATCAAATACAGTATCACATACTGGTATCATTCTCGGTCCCGCACATATTTCATATGCGCTCCTATTTCGTTTCGCTTGAGCCAGGAAACCTCTGTGTAGGACTCTAAAGACTCGTCAATACGCCGGCAGCAGGTGATGATCATATCAAACACCCACAAGCCGCAAGCGGTCAGCTAAACGTAATGGCCACCCGGGTATTGAGCGATCAGAAGATCGACGAGCAAGCCCGCTCACACCCCTGTGAATCCAACCAGTAACACTTACCGTACAGTCCGGTCTGTTCGTCTGATATGTCGCATATCTCGCCTAGGGGTGGTAAACGTCAGACCCCAATAGCTCGATAAGTCGTGTCGATATGAGGTCTATAACAATTCGAGAAACTACTGGTAACACTTACCAGTAAATCTCAGCAACCCTGGCCAGGGATTTCCGGTTATAGCCAATCAAACACAGCGCAACATCAACCCCCTATACCGGGAGAGACGAATCCCCTCCTATCGCTCATTGCCTCCATGTGACTCGGGACTGTACCCAAAAACCACCATTTTGCATGCCCTCTTGGACGTGGTAAGATGGAAATCAAAGCACAGTGGGAACCACACAAGACTCTATGACGATCTCGGGTCAACAGACTACTCTGTACCAGTGTCACCAGAGAACTGCCATCTGACGTAAGGTATAATACCATCTGGGAGTTCTCGGCGAGTCCGTCCAGTATACCCAGTCTCCACTGAGCACCCGTATATCATCTCTGATGTCAAACACCAACGGATATGGGATCATCCATCGCCCATCTGTATGGGTCGAGAAGGTATACGCTAGTCTACTCTGGTATATCGATGCCCTGTCTCGATATACCTACGACTAGGGACCTTGAAGGATGTACTTATGGACTACCATGTCCCCACTAGTATGATCTGCATCATAGCCCAGGTAGTCAAGTACACATCCTAAGGGCTTTACCAACATGTAACAGAGGGACAATCAGTATACACGTTAAGGTAAAGATCAACCAGATAGCATACTATCATGTCGAGCAAGAAAGTCCTCCCTATATATGTCCCAGCATCCACTACAATATACATCCTATGTATAGCAATGGCCTCTAGGGCATACATATAACTAACAATCTCCCACTTGCACTAGGGCCATCTGATAGCAGTGGTTGTAGTATCTCATACTCAACCATCCCATAAAAGTCTCTCTCTGGGAAAAGGCCTTTGTGAGTGGATCTGCCGTGCTGTCCCCTGAGTCTACTCTCCTAACCTCGATCACCCTGGAGATCAACTATCTCCATGATCAGGTGATACTGACTTAGAATATGTCTGGATCACTGATGGGACGGGCGTTCCTTGGCATAAGCCACAACTCCATTGTCACACAATGGGAGGAACTAAATTCATCTCATGAACAAATATACATCCAGACTGCCTCTTTGGTAGCATCTTAAGTAGCGATGTATCGAGCCTTTATCGTCTAGTATGCCACGGTATCTAGCTTGGAACTCTTCCAACATACCGTCCCTTTACTGAGGGTAAAGACAATGCCTGTGACTGACTTTCAATCATCCTTATCACCCTGGAACCCTTCCAGTGGTTCTCCCCAGGATCGTTTGATACCATCTCACTACAACTAGTGAGAATCCTAACATCCAATTAGATCTATCTCATAGATCCAAAACCCAGGATTTAGGAGGCATCATTTTGATCCTATATGGAGAATCATTGTGATAAGCGGAGATTGACCGAGCGTAGCATAGGAAACTCCTTCCCTATCAAGAGTATGTCATCCACGTACTCTACGAGGATCGCCACCATACTCCCTAGTACCTTTTTGTTTATACAAGGTTCATCTACCATTTTGATGATGTCAAATTGTTTGACTACTACATCAAAACAGATGTTCCAACTCCGCGATACCTGCTTTATCCTATAAAGCATCTTGTGCACGTTTCCGCTGCTCCCACTGTCTACGAAGCCCTCTGGCTGTGTACTTATAGACGTTCTTTTCTAAAACATCATTTAGAAAAGCAGTCATGACACCCAACCGCCAGATATCGTAGTCATGGTATGTAGCCATAGCAAGTAGGATCTAGATGGACTTAAGCATAGCTACTTAGAAAAGGTTTCATCATAATCCATGCCTGGTCGATGATGAAAAGCTTTAACAGGTCTAGCTTTGAAAGTCTCAACTTTTCCATATACACCAAGTAATCTTCTCAAGATATACTTGCTCCTGATGGGGATTTAACCCTTCAGATATAGCAACCAAAGTCCATACTTTGTTGGTGTTTAAGGATTCCATTTCAGATCGCTAAACATCCAGCCATTCTTACAGAGTCTCACTCCTGATGGCCAGCTCGAAACTAGTTGGGTCATCATCTCATGATGCAATCCTCGCTCCCACTGTCATAGAGAAACCGAAGTATCTCTCAGGTGGGTGAGGAACCCTACTAGATCGGCGGAGAGGCTGAGGTTCGTTGGTAACTATTGAATCCTTTGGTTCTATCAAATCATTTTGATGCAGATTGTATAGCTGGAACTTTTCCAGTTCTACAGATCTGACATTGCCTCGATCTTGTCCGGATTTTGCTTTTAGACATAGGCCGGACAATCCCAAATCTTAACAAGCTTAAGATATGGGCTCTTCCCTTTCCATATCACATATGAAGTGGTAGGCAACTGATTTGATTTGAACCATATTCAATAGGTATGCAGCTTCTCAAGTGCATAACTCCCAAAAAGGAAATAGGTAACTCAGTAGTACTCATCATAGAGCACACCATATCAAATAGGGTGTATCTGCTCCGCCCCGATATACCATCTGCTATGGTGTATACGGAGGAGTAATGCTGAGAGAGAATCTCATTCTCCTTTAGAATAGTCCAGGAATTCCATGCATAAGTATTCTCCTCCCTGATCTCATCATAGGACATAATACTTATACCCGTATTTTGGTTCTCTATTTCTTACTTATATTCTGTGAATATCTCAAAAGGTTCGGACTTTTGTTTCAACCGGAACATATGACTAAATCTTGAGAGATCATCAGAGAATGTAATGAAGTACAAAGAACCGGTCTTGGCATGTGTAGACAGGGGACCTTACATACATCATCATGTATCATCCCAAGAGTTTACCAACTCTTTCTCTGTTTCCAATAAACAGAGCTGGTGTCATTATATCTTTGTGACATGACTGGCAAGTTTCATAAGATGTAAATTCAAACAAATTTAAATATGCATCTAAATGTAACTTCAGCTAGTCGGGTCGCATTGATATGACCTAGTCTACAATGCCTTAAGAAGGATTCGTTCATTTCTGAACTCTTCCTCTTATGTGTGTTCTGTATACTAAGAACTGTAGTTTGATTTAGAACATCAACGCTTTTAGATAACGTGCCTGATCCGATCAACTTTTGATATAGGAAATGTTCAAAACATTATCCAACAATACAAAATTATATCCTTTCTTTACTAATAAAGAGACTGATATGATTTTGTATATCAGGTTCGGTATCTAATAACATTCGTTCAGAATCAATGTACTGGTCATACAGGGTGACAGTGACCAACAGACTTGGCTGCAACACTTGCCCCGTTTTCTGCCTCATGAAACTTATCACCCGTTCTCAGTTCTCTACCTATCTGTAGCCCTATGTAACATATTACATATCTGGGATCCTGATCCGGTATCAAATACCCAGGACGTAGAGGACATTTGAGAAACAGTTCATTGTAACGAACACACCCGAAGATGATGCATCAGCATGCACTTTCTTCGTTTGGGCGGCACGGGAAATCTGGTATTCCCCAATTTCCAGCTCTATCTTATA